>OY745770.1:579697-1840694 GCA_963556305.1 Platismatia glauca
CAGGAGTTGCATTCCCTGGTCCCCACTGAATGTCTCAATGTTGATGCCATGTGCAATCATGCGTGCCCATCTGGCATCTTTGGTGACATTGACAGTGTCCACAATAGACTCCCATTGATCTTTGTACTCAATCAAGACATCATTCTTGTACTTTGGCATTGTGGTGATAATGACACTCTCTCCTGATCTTGACTTGTTGACTGTGGCCACTACAGGGTCATTGAAGCCTTTTGCTTGCAGCTTCTGATTGATGGCATTCCTTGTCTAGTTCAGCATAGAAGAGTTCTAGCCATAGTATACATTGGGTTGGCAGCCTTGCAAATTCTATTAGTTTGCAGGGCCGGCATTATGGTAAGTGTCCCGTAGCTGACCTTGGTTTTGGTATCCCCTATAACTGCCACGCTGGAATCCTTGGCCCTGGAATTGGTAGCTGGTTGGCTGACTTGTCTGATTTGGAGTTCCATTCCTGTCCTGATTTGGAAAGTATTGCGTGGCTAGGATGGCCTGATATTGGCTTGGGAAGTAAGAGGTGGCAGGGTTCATTTGATATGGGTGATTGCCCTGGGGGCGGGAAGTGGGCGGCTGATGAGTGTCTCTCCTGTCCACTTGGCCATAACTGTCTTGACGAGTGAACGTTTAACCTCTAGGCTGATAGACCTCCTGCCATACTTCCTTTTTCAACTCCACTTCCTCAAGGAATGCAGTTAGCGTCGTGTCCTCATTGGGCTGCTTGATGTCTCTCTTCAGTACAGGGTCTAGATTCCTCCATGCCCATGTCAGTTGTTGGAAAGCAGTGTCGAATTTAGCATCCTTGGCATTTATAACCATAGACTGAATGTAAATTGAGGGTTCATGTCTAGCTCGAATGTCTGCTAGTGTGAACCTTTTGTTGATCAGCGCGGACAGAGCAAAGGAGTGACTAGGGCAAAAATGCTTGAGTAACATCAACACCCATTGCCCGTCAATTTGTCTAAGTGCTAGACGTTCTAGCTCGCTCAATTTGCCCATGTACCATATGAGCGCCACACCGCGTAGACATGTGCTTAGATTTGTCCTGACCAAGTCTTTGCCTTTGGTCAGGATGGCGTCTTTAACCCTTTTGACAAATAAATGCACGCTGCGGTAAAAGACGTCCTTTCCTTCACAGACCATGGGGCCTTGGCCGACAGTGAGCGCCAGCTGGGAGTCAAAAAAGCCTATCTCGTCCGGCTTCCATTGAGAGCTACTATTGCCTCCCGTTGTAACACCGGGGGGGCCTTGGGGGCCAGGCTGTCCAGTCTGCCCTTGCGGTCCTGCAGGGCCAGAGCTGAATGAGGCCATCATCTGCCGCAGTTTCGCCCGCTGGGCTTCTGTAAAACTAGTGTTAGTCATTGTTGCTGGCTTCTGGATAGTCTTGTTAAATGGAGAGGTTATCAAGGTGTTAGGTTGATCTAGCTGTGACGGCCCTATAGGTTGGTGATAGATTGCCTCGTCAGCTGAGGTGAGGGTAGAGCTTATGGACCTATCTCTCAGTGCGTCAACTGCCGGAATAGCAGTAGCAATCGTGACTTTAATAGGAAGTGTGACGGCAGACTTCTGGGTCCTCTTTCTTCTTGCGAAAAGTGCGTTCTGGGCCCAACGTCCTGCACCGGTGGGTCTGAAACGACGACAGCTCTGTGGGTCGACTCCTGTTGGGAGGGGACTGGCAAGGTAGCAGTAGGACTTGCGTACCCAACTTGCACTTCTGAAGAGACGGTAGGTTCCTGTGATGAAGAAATAAGGCTCTCGTCTGTGATGGGCACGTCTGGGGTAACGGCGGAAATATGGGGTGTGCTAGGCCGAGAACTGTTGTTCTGTATTGGCACCTTCAACGTAGCCGTAGGCTCTTGCGATGACCCGGGTAAATGAGACGTGCTTTTGATGGGCAGTTCTGGGGTGACGAGAGGCTCTTGCTAGGAAATGGGCGTTGGAGTTGGCCCAAACGGAACCTCTGAAGGTGCCGGCAACTGCAAAATGCGTGACGGTGAAGCCCTTTTGTTGGGACAACAGTCGTTATATAGCTCTCGTAGCTGCTCTGTTTGCTTCTGGAACGCTTGAATTGATGCCTTGACCAAAGCGCGATCCACAGCCCAGTCCTGGGGCCAGGTTGGGGCGTCGTTGGGCTGCTCGAGTGACGAGGTTTGAGACCAGGCTTGCTGGTCTCTTGCCGATGCTGTTGCTACTTTGGAGGAAGCAGTAGCGGGAGCTGGTTGAGGTGACGCTTTGGTTTAATGGTCTATTACTTATCGAGTCAATTTGTCCACTAAGCCAGAAGACTTGTGTCCGGAATCGATAAAGTTGAGTAGCTGCCAAGCCTGCAAGGTGACGTCCGAAGGTGTCGCCAGCTTGATCGGCTTGTGAGATCAGGACTTGACGTGTCAAAGAGAAAAACCAAAATTTGATTGGTCGTCGCCAGGATGCACGACAGTGAGGGTGGTGGTCCCGGAAGACCCTGGTTGCACAGCCAGTTCCTGGCGGCCGTGCCTGGTGAGACGCTCTCTAATCAGTGGTGGATGGTCAATAGAACAAGGTGTTGCTACCATTTTTTACGGAATGTATGAAGTGTGAAAGATGCTGGCATAATCTGCTATCAAAATCTATCTAATAAGGGCGGATCAGACCCCTCCTTCCTCATAGCTAACAGCCAAACCGGTCCTGCCAGAAATGTCTATAACAATCCGCCTCCGCTATATAATGAGCTGCATCGGCGCGCAAACAAGTAAATCCATTCTAAAAAAGCAATATTAGACAATAGTTTCTGTAAAAGCAAATAATACATACCGCCAAAAAACTTCTCAAAGACTTGAATCATGGTGATGCAATGCTGCCCCAGAGTTGCAGGGTCAGAATCCTTGCTCTTTAAAACCAAAATGTTAATTAAATAAGTTCTTTGTAAAAAGTAAACAACTTACATGTTTCTTCTTTATCAGGATTCTCGGTTCATCATCCTGCAGCCACAACCAAAGCTCAAGCATGGCTTGCTAATTCTTCATTCTTCAGGAAAATCGAAAACCTACCTTATACTCACAACCACAAGGCAAGAGGTCCAAATCATCAAGTCTTGTGGGAATATCATTGCTAGTTAGGTAAGACTAACTCTTTATTAAAAATAAAGCCTATACAATATGTTATCAATAATGATGAACATACCTCATGTCTTTTGCTGGGGTGGCCAGTCTTGCGGAAGAATTTGGATCTCAATAAAACTGAAACATCCAAAGATGATTGCAATAGTACCGCAACTTCTCCTTATTGCTCAGGTTGCTGCCAACTGGCTTTGAGTCAAGGCCTCAGCGGTCCTGGTAATGAGCCATGCAACGGACTCTAATAAAATGCAACATTAGATGATTTTTTAGAAAAATTAAATAATTAGTAGATTACTCACTGCTGTTGGGGTAGAGTCTCTGGGGTCTGACGCACAATCCACCGCTCCCAACTGCCATTTGCATTTGCAAGGGCCGCACGGCAGTAGTATGGCATACTGATTGAAAGGGTTTGGTAGGGTTTGGTATCTTAGTTCAAGGTGCTGTGGAATTGCTATTGATCACAAATACTGAATCAAGGGAAGATAGTTGCAGAATGGAAGAGGAGAATGGAAGAGAGTTGCGGAAAAAGAGGAGTCTTTACGAGGGTTTGGCACTAACTACGCTAAATTGAGCCTAATTCCGCTAGCTGATTCTGGCATGCTAGCCGACAGTCCCCAGTTGAGACTGTTGGCCTTGACAGAGAAGGTGGTGGGTGAGTAGCTGGTGGTGCTTGCTTGAGACCTGATCTGTTACCCACTGATGAAAGAGTTGAGACCTGTGGATTGGTCACAGCTCTCTTGGTCTTGGTACTCTCAATTTGTTGATCTTGAAGTATGTTCAGAATCTTGTTCAATTTCTCATGCACCTTTTGGTTTGACTCTGGCCTCTGGCTTGGTGTAGGGATCTGTGGTTGAATGTCTGCCTTCTCAATTGATATCATTGCTATGCTCAACTCAACAATAACTTGTTGGATTGCTTGCTTTTCACTCTGAGTGGCCAAACCCAAAGCTGTCTGCAGATTGTTCTTAGCCATAGTCAGTGCCTTTTCTAGAGTAAATTGATTAATTGTTGCTTGTTGGGCTTGGTGATGTGTCAATGCAAAGTTTTGCATATTTTCTGAGTATTGGGTTGGCCAGCTCATCAGGGCTGCTAACAGTGTCTATCTGATCTCTATCAATGGTCCTAGGGGGGGGGGTTCAAGGTCCAGTCCAGTCCAGTTTAGAGTCCAGCTAAAGCAAACAAAGACCTTTTGCTATACCGTTCCCTGCAAAGGCAGTGAGTTTAATTTAGGCTTGTCCAAAGAAAATGGTGTATAGAACACTTTCTTGTGAAGTAAATAAAGCAACAAGCAAAGAATACTCAGAATTGCGCAATATGACTGCAATCAAGAAAAATCAAGTGTTGTGACTCTGGTGGCTTTGTTTGTGGCTGGCATGTGGCTCGTATCAGTGCTTAGGGTGCAGCTGGTGTGTTTTGTCTTTGTGTAGCTTTTAGGGTATGGCTTGTTGTTGGTATCTATTAGTCCGGGGGGTGATCAAGGCCCTGGCACAGAAGCGCGATACTATTGTAAGACTTCTACCACTTCTCCTATAGGCCAACTTAAAAGCATGGGGGTATTGAGCTTTATACGCGCAACACTCTTATTGAATAAATATGTCAGGTTGGACCTGACAATTTCACAAGTAGCCCAAAATGATGAATCTGTGCTTAGGTAAAGTCTTATTCTGGTACTTCTTTTTGGCTCTCCAATGACATGTTTTTTGTATCTGTTCTTGTTCTTCATTGAAGATGGCTATTTGCTATACAAGTGCTGCTTCTTTGGTCATAAGCTGACTGTCAGTTGAAATCAATCTGCAAAAGGTGGACTTAATCTTTTGCACTTGATTCTTGCTGAATAGCAGCTTGTTGATTTAGAAGAACTTTGTTTGCAAAAAGCTTAGCAAATGCTTTTTCAAGCCTACAGAGCCAGAGTTCTAATAGTGGGCTTTATTTGACAGTCTCAAGAAGTTGACATACTTGCTAAGTGGTAGTAGGAGTCTGTAGCAAAGGCCGTTCTGGTAAATCTGACTCTGTTTCTGGAGTGATAGATCAATCCTCCTTCTGAGGTAGCCGCTTGTAGACCTCTTGATAATTTAATAGCACAAGACATTGATAAATAGATCTTTATTGATAGAGTCTGCACTCAGCTTGCATTTTTGATTGACAAGATCACTATATGCTTTCTGCAGAGGTCTAAAAATGGCAATATTGAGAGGCTGTAACAGATGTGTTGTATGAGGAACTAGACATAAATGAAGGATCTTTCATTTATGGCAAGCCATAACAAATTGCCATGTGACGTGACTGTCATGACCATCATAAACTAACAGTCAATATGTGGTGTTGTGTATTGCTTCTTTGATGAAGGGATCAAAGACTTCTGGCCACTCCATAGCAAGCTTTGAGTCTGTCTAGTCTTGTGAACTAACAGCAATCTTTGTACCATATATAAATTTTTATTCCCACCAGCTACTTTGTTGATGCTTGCCTTTAAAGATAATAGTTGGTAGAATAGCCCAGCCCATAGCGTTAACAGCCTCAATAACTGTGATCAATTCTTGATTGCCTAATTGAGTTTTGAAGCAATGTTTATCTTTGATTTTAGTAATGACTTTTGCTCTTGAGGCTATGCCCATAAGAACACCTTAATCATCAAATTTATAGATGTCTTCTACAATAATCTTGTACTTGGCAATGATGTTGGTCAGATGTTCCAGGATGTGTGGCCTTTGCTCAATTATTATCTAACGCTCTACTGTATGCAGTTTCCAGTTGGTCATTGTTGCAATTCTTTGGGGGTCGCAAATAAGGAGTAATATTGAGACCGTATGGTGACTCCGACTCGCTCTTTCTATAAGGAAACACGATGGATCAAGGAAACGTATATGAACAACTGCTAGGGGGGTCTATGGACCAGGGCGTTGCCTCAGTCTACTCAGTGCGGAGTGGACCAAGGCAAAGCAATAGAAGACAAAGGCAGAGCAGAAAGGGTATGCCACGGTCCTACTCAACAATGGTGCCGACTGATCAGTCGGCCGCTATAGAAGTAATGAAAGCACGCGTGATCAATCATAAGCAATGGGATCAGTATTGTGTTATGTAATTGAATTGTCTATTGAATCTATCAATCCCCTAAGGGAGATATGCTGGCTACTAGTGGTCCTTGCTAAGCAAGCAACCAAGCGACCTATCAAAACCTAGCAGTCATTGCATTTCAAAAATTGCTTGGTCTATTGCTTGCCCATACATATATTGGTATTTCTTGTTTTCACCTAAAAAAGTCCTGAGACCATGGTACGTAGAGCGTCAACTCTAGATGGATGCTCTCATTCAATCAATTTGATGCATCAGTCAACTAGAACACTTTTCTCTTCTTTAGTGAAATGCTTTGAAGGCACTCTTTTGACCACAAACACTAGTATATAATGAGGATTGAGAGACATCATATTTGATAGCCAGATTGTTAATTTTTTGAGTAAGATCCTTTTGCCACTGCTTCAGGGCTTTGGCTCTTTGAGACACAGGGGGTGTCAAAAGTCATCATCCTCCGAGGTTTGCCCAGCTAGAGTACCGTCGGCTTCAACAATTCCTTTGCCATTACATACATAGATATCTACCACAAGTCTGACTTGATATGCTTTGAAGCATTACCTTCTCGTAGCATACAACATCGCCATGGCGTCTCCGCAATTCTAGCTTTGATTTCCTTGAGAGTAATACGATTCCACTCCTCCTGTATTACTGTCCGTAGCTCCCATTGAGTATGCCAATGTCTTTGATGCACGCGCTCATTTAGAAGATTCCAGACGCCCTCAATGGGGTTCAAATCAGGCAACTGAGCGGGGTGTATCATGGTCTTGACCCAATTATCATTCTTGAACTGAGTCGCAATATTTTCAACTCCCAAAGCCTCATCTTCTTTACTCCGGATAATTCCATGACTCTTATCACCGTCCTCTTGTAAAATCCCACAACCTTGTGTAATTCGTAGCCAGTTGACCAACTTGCAGTAGTCTGGGAGCTGATGTGTAGTGTAGTACTCCATTGTCATGCTGTTACCAGACGGCTGGATATCGGGATTGTGCGGTAAATTTGCCTCCCACTGGCGGACACGCTCTTGGTATTCTTCCTCATTACCATTTCTGGGACGTCGACGTGGCTTTGCAGGCTTTTCAACTGTAATCTGAGGTCAATCAAGCTCATTGTGATAGAATCATAAGTTGCCTTTATAGAGAAGGCATTGATTGCGTATTTTCTGGCTCTTTAGCGGTACCAGCGTCTCAAAAAATGCGACCAGGCTTCGTAAACCCGGGATCCCAATGCTTCTCATCAGTCCAAGTCACAAAACCCCAAAAATCCTTGGCCGTATCATGTCTATGATCATTTCCATATGCCAATCTCTCTTGAGCGTTCTTTTCTGAGACCTCTTTAACTACACGTTGCTTGAACATTTGAGCGTTTTTGGTGTACTTCTGAGCATTCCATCGTAGAGTTCGAGTTGAGACCGGAATATTGTGATATTTTAGCTGACACTTGGGCTTTTGATCACGTACGGGATTGTTGGTATTGCGTAATATATTGTATGTGGATTGATTGACTTTAGAAGGACGTCCAGAACGATGTTTTCCATGTCTTCTGGTACCGGGGGAGCCTCTAACCTGTCGGACATGCAGCCAAGTCTTGCCCGTACCAAATGGGATGTCCTTCTCAAAACACACATCTTTGACTGTTTTTCCGCGCTCACAAGTATCAACGGCCTCAAAGAACTTGGCCTTCTTACGGATAGTGGCCTCCTGACGGTGAGGGCTACGTGTAGGTGTATGTGGGGGATCCATGGTTCTATCTAGGATTGCTTACAGCGGTGTTTTTTGGTGGGAAGCTAACAGTAGCCGGGCAAACCTCAGAGGATGATGACTTTTGACACCCTCTGTGATTCATAAATGTACATTATCGGTACTGGCCCTTACCAGCTGAAAAGAGAACTGCAAGGCTTAGGAAGGTGCAAGGAAGGTGCAGCCTTGAGCAGGCAGACTTAGCTAGCGGAGGAATAGATAGATCTCCCCTGCCTCGGGCTCCTAGCTAGTTAGCCAATCCTTTCTACACATACAAATCAATACCCATGAGCTACCGCCGTAGCACTTTGGACGTGTAACAAATGTGTTACCAGGAAATGGGGGCAAGTTCAATGTCTAAAGGTGGTTTGGTGGTTGCATGGCTATGTGACCAGCCAGACTCATGATTATTTGTTCATAGTTGTCATAGCCCTAGGCTGCATACAGAAATGAAGAAATAAAATTAAAAAACTTTGGACGTGTCCCTTGCACGGGAAAGTGCAACATAGAGCTGACCGTGACTGAAACAGGACGATACCAGATCAATCCCAAAAATAGAAAGGGACTGACCTTGCAACTTGGTGATAGCCATTGCAAAGCAGAGTCGGATTGGAAAGTGCTTGCACATAAGAAGCCAAGCATAGTCGCCTTCCTTACTGGTTAATTTAATCCGTTGAATCATTTGTCATTCACTATCCTGTTTCCCCCCAAGGATAGGACCCTCAATGCAGTTACGGTGCAGATGTGTAACAATTAGGCGAGTCATACTTTTATTTTGGTGCAGATTCTGTAAGAGCATAATTGGCGCTCTAATCTTTAGGTACAGCTGAGAAGGAGGAAATCCAGACGATTGTAAGACCTGTAAGGCTCCAACCTCAGCCAATTCTCTCTATTGTCACAATTGAAAGTGTCTGTAGACACATGATGCTGTGCTGGTCCATGAAGACGATCAAGAATATATCAATTTAGAAGCGCCACAGCATCGTTTTGTGGGGATAGTATAGCTCTGCTCTTGAACAATTCCGATGCTGTTTGGTAGCATTGAGTTCCGATAACGATGAAAAAATCCGCTCTTCGTAAGAAGTGGCCCAGCAAGACTTAAAAGGGGAAAATGGATGATTTTCATTAACAAGCGAGAGGTTAGTAGTCCACGACTTATTAGCGATAGAGGTTGAAGGATGGCGACATCAGCAACACTGAAATAATACTCTAACATAAACAGCGCAGAAGGCGAACACGTAGAGTAGCACGACTTTTGGATTGCCCGCGATACTTACGTCTCTTTGGACGGTTGCCGAGTAGCGAGCTTCCCACTTTAAAATGAGTGAAGCAAAATACCAGACAGCGAGATAAACGTTGTCTATAAGTACTTATGCTAATCGATGGGTTAATCTAAAAAACGTCCTAGGACCAGCCAGCGGCAAACAAACAAGGTAAGACCGTAAGAGATTTAGAGCTTGAAAGAAAGGCCACGAGACTTGGAGCACCAAGATGGTATAATAAAGCCTGATATTTCGCGACGTTTTCACTAACACTATGTTACTACAAGGCGCATGAGACAGACCAGCTCAAATACACAGAGAGACGCAACAACAATCAATAAGACTTAGACGAGGCGAAATCAGGCTAATTCAAACGTTATAAGGAAATGAATCGAAGGATGATGCACATGTAGTACCTGATGAGCGTACTTACTCCCTTGGCCCTATAAGTATATCGAATGTGCAGAACATAGCAGCGATTGACGTTGAAGCGGAACAAAAGCACAGAGCAGAGGCAACGCTGGCTTAACAAAATCATGGGCATCTAATACTTAATTGAGCACTTACTCTGGACCTGTTGGTATGGCTATTAAACAAATACAGGACAAGCAATCACAAGAGGCGCCGGGCGCAAAACAATCATTAGATTTAAGGTCGTAGAAGTAGCGTCATAGGCATATCCGAGCACCCAACCCTCCACCACAGCATCTACCACTTGAAAGCGGAGGATCGAGCGCACCGGTGACGGCATTGATCATACTTGACACTACATCGACGGGGGACCCGGATAAAAGCAAGTCTCAGGATGCTGCTTCTGACGGAGACGTAGACGACGATAATGCGCTATGAAGCAGCACTGTACGTGCGGCGAAACGAACTTCGCGAGCGAGTGAATGAAATCGAGGAATTAAATAACGCCAAATCAGCCAGTGAAATGACTGCAGGCTTTGAGAGAGACCATAGTGAGTCGGATGCATTAGCTGGCAAGCATAATTCGGTATAGACCAAGGACTTCTTGAAAAAGTTAAAGCTCACAAGAATGGCGAAGTTGTGACGGGAAGCCTTGGCTGAGCCCGCGATGCTCTATATCCACTCAGATATTCTCCTCCGTATCGACCGCGTACGGCGCAATGTCTTTGCTTGAGAGCTTCATCACTGATGCAATCCGACAACGTTGCTCGTGCGCCTTTGCCTCGATTGCTTGTAGGATTTTTCTTTGTTGTTGATACGGACCACGATCCCACGCCCCTTACGTGTTTGCGTCGAGGTGACCTTCTTTGATGGCTGCGGCACTGGTGCGCCGCTGGCTAGCACATTGGCCCATTTTCTGGGGCCCTGAGAATTAAGTGTTAGTTTTCTCATCTGATCTGAAGGCATACACAGCGGCACAAGCAGATACGTTGGGCCGTTCCAACGCCAGATAGATCATCGGACGCCTAGATAGGCTATTAGACATGCCCCAGCGCTAAGAAAAATTCCCAAGCTAACCCTAAACGAAGTCATATGAGAGAGATGCACAGTGGACCTCGTATGACGGCCTGGCGAGTATCGCCAGCACTAGCGCTGATGGGAAGGAAGATGCTGGTGCCAACGTGATGCTGCGAGTATACAAGCGGGGTGGTCACAATATGCATGCGGTAGGCGTCAGATTTCCAGCAACCCAGCAGCTGGATCTCGCTAATGCTAACCTCACGCGCTAGCGTAGCAGCACCACCGAAAGGAGTGTCCTGAGTAGTGACCTTCAACACAAGCGACGTCAACATGTGACGGAGCTGCCTTGTGAAGGCGGCACCGTCCCAGTGAAAAATATGATTTCCAGGTGAGGCCTCTCAACTGAATAAGTGGCGTAAGGCCTTGATTGCGCACGCGTCGTCCCCTGGTCCGGCGACTGTGAAAGTGATACCTCGCCTGAAGGGATCCGTTTTGGACGCTGAAAGCGTTAGCTCCAGGGGATCCCGATCTAGCCTCACGGAAGCAGCGAGTGAGGAACCAATGGCTAAAGTCATCCCCTCGATGATCGTAACTTCACCTACGGAGTAGGCTATGTCTACTCGTTGGGGAAACCTTGCACGGCTTTGCCGTGTAAGGATAAAAACTTATATTTTTCGCATAGATGTAGCATCCCATTCGGACTCTACCCTTGTTGCTGTCTAGATGTGGGTCTCATGTCAGGGGTGCTCGACTGTTCATAAGTTGGTGCCACTCCTCTTGAGCAAGGGCCGTCTGAACCTTTGCTCCCTTAGGAACGTCAGCAGTTCGTACGGATCTCTGACCCTGTTTCCTTTTGTGAGCGTTTGTTGTTCGAAGCCGTCAAATACTCAATCATACAGGTGGCATACGTTTGTGGGAACAGTCAACGGAAAATGAACAGTCGTGGGCTGAGATTAGAGCTAACGAGGGTAAGCTACCTTAAATATGCGCTTATCTCTTAGCCGCATTCTATCCTTTTTGGCCGCGGTACCTTACTACATGTACCTAAGCACCTAAGGTACCTACTTCTCTTTTAACACCTAGGTACACCTTAGCTTACCTGGGTAACATAGTACAGATGGTGCAGACATCATTTTGCCCATGAATACGGGTTAGAATCGTCTACAACAGCAGGACCACCCAACACCATACCCTTGGCTTTCGCACCACATGATCCTCGATCTGGATCTGATCATATTCAGTATGGAATGATCAAACATAAATCTGCACGAAAAAGGCGTAAACTGTCAGAGCGCCCTCACCAAACTTACCCTCACCACAGTGTGGAGAGCAAAGGCCTGCCATGCCTCATGCAACGGCGGTGCATCAGTCTGGGGATGATAATGATGACATCCTGATCCAGCAGTTTCTTGATGCACCAACTACAGAGGATACTTTCGGCCTCAACCGCGAGCTCGAACCGGGTGAAAAGGCGGAGGATGCTGAGAATTACGAAGATATTAGCGATGACGATCTGGCGGATGATGAGGATGCGGAAGGGGAGCGAAGGGCTCAAACGGGGTATGGGAATCAGACTGGCGCTTCTTCCCGAAGCCTAGAGGCGTTCACGCAGGTTGTTGATTTCCCGGCATTAACAAACGGAAACGGCCTTGAAGACAATGTCTATGATGATGACCTTTTTGGCGAAAATTCCTCATCTCCGGTGGAAGCAAACGTTGGTATCGAACAGATCCTGGCGCATGATCAAGATGGTCTATCGGATTTCGACGATAGCACGTCACCTCAGGCTCAGCCTGTACCTCTTCCAACGTCTCCTTTGCCACGCCAAGTCGAAGCACTAGGTAGATCTGCCTCGAGGCCAATGACTTTCGGCTCTAAAGAGTCTCCACCGTCAAAGGAACTACAGCGCCAACAAGAGCTGCTTGCTATGTCCAGAAATGGCGCCACGAACACCGATGGCTTACCGGCACCCCCTGAAAACCGCGAGGAGTTATTGGCATCATTGTGGCCCAAGTTCGAGCGTGACATAATACCGAAGTTCATGGACTTGCTTCCACCGAAACGCGCAAGATACCTTGGCAAACCTATTCCCAAACCGCCGAGACCGGTCAATCCCACTAAAATCAATCTCGAGCTTGCCCAGGACCAAGAAAAGAGCTTCAAGGTCTCTTCGATGCCCAACAAGCCTATTTTTGAGGAGACCAGTAGCCAGGGAATCGTGGCCATACAAGAAGACATCGTCGTTGAGAAAGACAATGAAGAATACGTGGACATGGAATCTGACTTCGAGAACGAGCTTGTTGGCGGAATCTCCTGGCAAGACCTGCTAATAATATGTGAGGACTGGGATACTTGTAGTGCGGCAGAATCCATTGGATCTGAACCAAGTTCGTCGCGCAGTCATAAAGCTAGCAATCCCGATATTTACGATGGCCATGACCGTGATTCTGATCCAGATCATGGATGGCCACCTGCAAAAGTGAGTCCGAGTCAGTATGTGACGGAAGATTTGGCTCACATCTACCATAGCGACGGAAACTAGTCCGTCTGGAGGCCAAAACTATGCGCGCTCCCTACATGTTGTTTCCATCGTTCCAGGATCCTGAGCAAGCTACTTTAAAGATTGCAAAGTCCGTCACACTAGATCTCAATGATTCGAGACTTCTGATCGATCACGTCCAACCCAACCCTATATCCAGAAACGTCTTCGGACGATCGGATCTCAAGAAGGCAGGACGTGGAGCATTCTCTAAAGGTCTAAGCCAAAGATATAACATCTCCAACGATGAGGCGTATGATTTGCTCAAGGAAAATCACCAAAGTAAGGTTCGAAACATGCTTGGCAATGTCACTGTAGAGCACAGTCTACCTGCTATAAGGTTGCAATGGCCATTCGTACGTCCTACGAACTTCCCATGATCATTTGCTACCCTAATGCGAAAGCTAAATTTTCAAAGTACAAAACAAAATTGGACAAGCAGAGTGCAAGATCGTTCCATCGACCAAGTCTCAAGGTTAACCGCAACGAACAGGTCGCTTTCAGCAAACCAGCGATCACAAAAAAGAAGCACACAAAGGGAAAAGATACCCATAAGCTATTCCCTGACAGCAAAGCTCTGTCTTTGGCAGACAACTCGAACGTGCTTCTATTCGAATATTCCGAGGAGCACCCAACGATGCTTTCAAATGTGGGCATGGGTAATCGCGTCATTAATTACTACCGAAGAAAGACCATGGATGACACGTCGAGACCCAAGCTTGACGTTGGCGAGATAGCTGTCCTATTGCCTCAGGACAAGAGCCCTTTCTCAATATTTGGTTATGTCGACCCCGGCCATATAACCCCAACGCTTCACAATGGCATGTACAGAGCCCCAATCTTCAGGCATAGAGCGAGAAACAACGATTTTTTAGTAATTAAGAACACAACCGGAACAGACGGCTCCGCTTGGTACATGAGGAACATCGAAAATCTATACGTTGTTGGCCAGGAGTTTCCGTCGGTAGATGTTCCGGGTCCTCATTCGCGGAAAGTCACAACGGCCTCCAAGAATCGCTTGAAGATGATCTCCTATCGGCTGATCCGAAAGAGCAAGAACAACAGAATCAGCGTAGGCGACGTCACGAGTCACTTCGCCGATACCAGTGACATGCAGAATCGGCAGAAGATGAAAGAGTTCATGCAATTCAACAAAGAGCACAAGGAATGGCAAATGCGGCCTGGCGAAGCAGTTCCTGATGAGGAGACGATTAGGACAATGGTGAAGCCGGAAGATGTGTGTCTACTCGAATCAATGCAGGTTGGTCAGCAGCATCTACAGGATGCGGGTTTCAACAAAGAGGACGATGAATCTGAGGGTGACGAGTCTAAAGAAGGCCAAAGTATCGAACAACAGCTTGCGCCTTGGTACACGTCGCGGAATTTCTTGCATGCTACGCAGGGTAAAGCTATGTTGACACTGCATGGAGAAGGAGACCCAACACGCCGCGGCGAAGCTTTTAGTTTCATCAAGACCTCCATGAAAGGAGGATTCAAGCCTGTGGGAGCAAGCGCGAACGAGAAAATGAATGCAAGGCAGATGAAAGAGTCTGGTGGCCACGCCTACAATGTTCAAGATCAACAGAGATCGTACGAAGAATCCATTCGGAAAATATGGGAAGCTCAGAAACAAAGCTTGTCGTCGACAGTCGACCAATCAGAATCGGACGTGGACGAGACTCCCATGGAAGGGGCTTCAAATAGTGCTTTCCGTGCGGAGACTCCGCGATCAGAAGCGCAAACGCCTGCCACTTTACGGCGTCGAGATGATGAGACTACCAGTCAATTTACCCAGGCGAGTACCGGCAGCCAAGCAGGAAAGATTCTCAAGATCACACGCCACATTCAAGATGAGTACGGCAACGTTGAACCACACACGGAAATCGTACGAGCACCGAAAGTGATACGGCAATACTTGAAGCGAAGACACGCGAAGGAGGCAGAGACCACAGGGTAAGAGCTACCTGACTGTGATTAATTGTAAAGCTGACCGTCTTAGGCTCACTGATATCAAACCGACGGGTATTGCTGAGCAGGACCGGCGTAATCAACAGAGGTACATCCTTGATCGTGGTGTCAAGAATTGAGATGCTGATTGCTATTCAGGCTGGAAAAAGAGCTGGCACGACTTCAGCGTAATAAAGAACGTCGGATTGCTCGCGACAAACAGAAAGGGGTCCATTGCGATGGAGCCGACGATGAACCAGGCTCGCCGCCATCTCCCGCCAACGTACCGGTGAAAAGTGCAGGGACGCAACGCAAGTGCGCAAATTGTGGTCAAGTTGGTCACATCAAAACAAACAAAAAGTACTGTACCCTACTTCGTTACGGCGCTCTTCTCCTGAGATATGCTCACTATCCTTCATCCCTGTTACTCATTTACGTCGTTCTATCGAATTCTGAGGCAGTGTGCTGACTAGGATGGCGTCGAACTCAGACTTTGCCCCATGCTCAATGGTACTATGAAGCAAGACGAAGGATTTGGCAGCTCCGCGTTCACTATTTGCACTCCCGACTTGTGAATACTAGGTTGGGTTGGCAACGGAGGAGCGAGTGACTCACACGCTCGCATATCAAGACGTTTCGTAGGTTGCCTGGAGGGCGGGCCTTCTGATCGCATGGCCCTGCGCAGCATTGCATTGGCATCAGAACGTCGAGAAAAGCTGGAGCTAGGCAAGCCCGGGCTTTCCAAGCATTTAGTAATGAAAACACTATTCAGCTTGTGCAACGCCCATGAGAATCTTTCACGCAATTTGACAAAGATAGTGCTTGCACGATTCATTTGCTAAGACTGAGCCAGACAATCTCGATTGCAGCCTCGTTATGCTCCCGTGACTATAAGAATACGCGGAACTTTGGCCGCAGCTGCTCCCAATCCATGGACTGAGCCTGGCCCTGTTCGACCAGTTGACATGGTAGGCAAAGGGCCAAAATAGGCACAAAAAAGTCCGACACTACTGGGCGCAAGGAGCTCAAGTAGCGGATCAGTCAAAACTAGGTATCATGCTCCTTGCACCACGCTGCCGCCCGCGCTCTTCCTCAAAGGAGACACGCTTGGGTCGGTGGTACGTGTAGCCAAGGAAAGCTCCCTTCTTCCGAATTTCGAGGACTTTTCTGCTCACATCTTTGTCCCTGAGGACCCGATCTCGCGGCCTTCTCCTATCTTTCACTTTGCCTGCTTTGCCCTCTCTACCGCCAGCCCCGTTCCCACCGCGACCAGAGGCAGCAAGATTCGAAAGAAGATCGTCCTGACCTTGTGCGCCATCAACCTGCGTCATACGAGCTGTGCTGAGAGCGATATTACGCGTATCCTTGTCCGAGGCATCATGCAGGTCAGATTGACTAGCCGCGTCGTCGACATCGCTGATCGGCTCCTCCTCATCAAAGTATTTGGTATCATCGCGGCCACTCACGTCCGGAACAAAAGGGGGTCTTGTCAGGTGCAGTCGATCCCACGAGATGCGACGAAAGAAAACATGGGCTTTGATATCGGTAGCATCATCTGGATAGACATAATTGCCTTGATAGTCTTGCGCATGTGGATCTGCACGCTTTGCTATGAGTTGACCTGGAGTGCGTTTCGAGTGCTGGTAATCGTTGAGCCGATACTTCTTCGAGCAGAGTCGATGCTCCTTTTCCTGTAGGAGGCCGTTGATGAGCTCCATGGCTTCAAAAGACACCTTCTCTTTTCTCTCCACCTCTCGCTCGTCAGGAAATATCAGTGTTTTTGCGTTATCCTGCAGCAGTCAGCCCTATTCTTCGCACAGTAGGGCAGGATTAGTACCAATATCTTGGCCTTGGTGTCCTCTCTTTTCTCGCAGACAAAAGGTGTAAAGCCGTACAGACACTTTGGCGGGTTTCAGCGCGAACCTTACCCATGGCTTACTGACGTTTGACTAACCTCGTAAAGTATGATACCGATGCTCCACCAGTCACAACGCCCATCATATGGGTCCCCACGAATTACCTCCGGGGCCATATACTGACTGGTCCCAACTACGCTTCCGGCCAATCTCCGCTTACCATGACGGTTCCTCCACTGCAGTATTGATTCATGCTCGCTAGGGCCATCGGCCTGTGGCTTTTCGTGCCGTCCTCGCCGGCCCGTGAGAATATCAGCCAAATTGGTCTTGACTTCTTTCAGGGCATCCTCTTCTTGGTCTTGAGAGTCACCCTTGACCTCGACGCCTAGTTTCTCCATCAAAGACTGCCGATGATTTTTGAAGTAGCGTTGGTCGTGTGCCCAATGGCCGTCAAACGCAAGACCAAAATCCGATATTTTCAGGTGACCAGATGCGGTTATCAAGAAGTTATCCGGTTTGACATCTCGATGAATCCATCGGAGTCGGTGAGCTTCTTCAACGCAGAGAATCATTTCTGCGATGTACCATCTCGCGTGCCTTTCTTTCAAGGTATCCTTGCGAAATAGTAGGCCCAAAAAGTCACCACCAACCATGTATTCCATTACCAAGTAGAGGTTGGTGCTGTCTTGGAAGCTAGAAATGAGAGGTACAACCCATCTGGATTTCTCGGAAGCAACAAGGGAATCCCGCTCGGCACGCAAATGACCCTCTTGACAGTTCCGGAGCATCTCAGATTTACGAATGACCTTCATTGCGTAGACCTCTTTTGGGGGGGTCTTGGACCCCCGTCCATGAGTACTTTTTGGACCGTCTAAAGTCGATTTCAGGGCCTCTATGGCAGTGGCCTTCAAGTTATTCAACTCTTCACGTGGCGACTGTTTCCAACTGGACACAGCTGGCGGCGTATAAGGGGCCAGAATTGTATCATTCTTCTCACGTACAAGTCTGACAACCCCAAAACTGCCTTTCCCAAGGATTCTGACCACTTCGTAGCCGGCAACAGCAACGCCCGAACCCGAGCTTTTGCTTCTCTCTTTCGTCTTGCTTTTTAATACACGAGTTTGCCGAAGATGCTCATTCTCATAGGCTGCCCATGCGGAGCGCTCTTGTTGACGTTGCTCTTCAGACATGGACTGAGATTCTAGCCGAATTTCGAGATCATTTCGCCTTATCGAGCGTGGACTAGCATGGCCTGCTAACAATGAACTGAAATGAGTCTCGAAGAAGATCTTGGCATTCGCTGTTGTCTCTACGGTGACCACAGTGGGAGTAATGACTAGTGGTGCTTCTTGAATTGGCGTCAGCGGCTTTTCGCGTACGATAATCTCTGCGGTGGCAACATTTGCTGTTTCACTAGGGTTTTCGTTGCCGTCCGGAGCTTTAGCACAACGCAAAGAGGCGAAGTTTGACTCAAGCGAGGTCTTGCCAGTAGATGGATCTCCTGCAGATACGCTGCCACTATAGTTGTAGCTCGAAGGCGCAGTGCTTGCATGAGGGCTGGACTCCTGGTCGCTCTGAGCACCAGGATCCTGAGGTGTATCTTCATGCAATGAGAGAAGGCTTGGCCTCGTGCGAAGATTCGGGCGATGGACTATCGTAGGGTTTCCAAAAGTGGCAGACAGCTTATGAGAGAGCTGATGGGCAAAGCCTGCATTGGATCTGCTTTGGCGAAGCCCTAGCTCTTTACCCTGGATGTGGGTGTCGACCGGGACCAGAAAAGACTGAGCCGGCTTGCTCGTTGTCCAAGATTGGTCAGCAACACTCGCTTGCGCTAGTTCAATCTCAGCTAGGGGGGAAAGTCGAGCCTGTGAATGGTCTTGCAGCAGAGTGATAGGAGTTTTCTTGCTAGAAGATGACTCCAACTGACCCAGAGGACTGAGGGCTTGGCTTCGAGATGCTGTCGAGGTCGAGGAGCTTGCAGCATCTTGAACGATAGCCAGAGCAACATCTCGCTCACTTGAAATATGTGACGAACGCTTGGTATTGTGGATGTCTGACCGCGATTAGTGGTTGTTCCAGAAGCTCGACTGGAAAAAAGCACATACCACTGTTTCTCTGTAAGCCTACGATGGAAAGGAACCTCGAGCCATGTCGCCGCATCCTCGCTGCCATCCCCAGTCGCTCGTGATCGTCTTCCATGTCAAAAGACATTTCTTTGACGGCGAATCGATCGGCAGCGCTGTCGTGGGTATCGAGCATCGACTGATCGACAACAAGCACCTTGTTGGGATGATTGGAAGCAACAAGGCTTTTGGAGCTCCAGCGCCATTTTCTTTTAATATCACCCTTCATACCGACGATCTTTATAGCTACTTCAAAGTCAGGGTGAGAGAACTGAGCATGATAGCGCAACTGAGATAGAATATTCGGAAGAAATGCAAGCTGAAGGTGTAAGGGAATCCTGCAGGCGTAGTCTCGTGAGCAGAAACTTATGTGGACTGGTGATTATTTTCAGAATGTTCGGATACGAGTGGGAAGGACCGGGCAACATAGGTATCCAAACAGAAATGTGGCATGACGCTCAGAGCGACTCAGCTCACTCTGGAGAGAAGGAGCGAGCGAATTTGCAATTGGTTGTCGCCAGTTCAGATGTTCCTAATCTAGCATCACCTGAACATACTCACTGGATACCAGACCAAATTATCTTTTGTACAACTATGGATTGAGTCATCGTATAAGCCTATAGGTAAGGGTTTTGAAGCCCACTGGGATCATTGGTCGACAAGACATCACCCTTGGCCGCGCCCGCGAATTGGGGGCCTTTCTCTGTGGTTCATCGCCCACCAGTCGCTCTTGGCGCTTCAGGCTCCGAGTCATCTCTCATGGGACGGTTTTCGGTAGAAGCCGGATCCGGCAGCCTGCTTTCCTCTTGGTTTAGTGCTAAATGTTGTCGAAGTCGTGTTGTATGATCATCGGAGATCTTCAAAGATTGGTCGACCTCTCGCGTTAGATTGTTAATTTGATCGCTGAGCATTTCATCTTTGTCCCTTTGTGCTACTTTGGGATCCCCATCAGTAGTTGGCTTCTCCCGGTTCGTGCCATCCCAGAGCGCCTCGAGATCCTTGTCCCACCCTAGAGCCACTGCAAGCCTCCGCACTCCAGCATCGCAGTCTCCGAGGAGAAGGACGTCGTCTGGCCGAGAACCCAGCCCACCAACGCGCTCAAAATTGATGAGGACTCTAGGTACACCTTGAGAGCACAAGTCTGGCAAGCTTGCAAAAGGCTGCACGGTCAAGCTAGTTCCCATGACAATGCAAAGATCAGCAGAGGTGGGAAGCGACCGGTTCCGATGAAATTCCTCCGGCAGCTGCTCACCAAAAAAGACGATGTCTGGTTTGACCAGACCATTACATTGAGGCGTAAGACAATGAGGGACATCACGTTTGCTCACCGCCTGTCTCATGAGATTGTCTGAGAAGGACGATTTGCATTCTATGCAGTGATTATGAGCGAAGCTGCCATGAGCTTCAACTATTTCATTTTCTGGCACACCTGCTTCCCTGTCAAGACAATCGATATTCTGGGTGAACAATTTCAGCAAGAGACCCTTATCCGAAAGCAATCGGACAAAGGAATGTGAGATTGTTGGCCTGTGTTTGCCGGGATATAATTCGTGGCTAAGGGTGTAAAAGGGCAGGGGGTTGTTTCTGAAAAATGATATGTCAAAGACAGCCTCGGGATAAGGTAGGTTAAGTCGCGCGAGATTCGCGTAAAGGCCAGTATCTGGAGATCGAAAATCTGGAATATTTGCTGATGTGCTGATGCCAGCTCCGGTCTGCCAGAACGACGTGGCATTTTATTAGACCCGGACGCGAAAGCTCTAGTTTTGTTTCACTCGTCAGAAAACTCACCATGACCACTATCTTCTGGGCACGTCCTTCTTTGATGTAGCTGGCGAGGGAGTCGACCGATCTCTCTTTAAGGGTTTGGGGTGGTGTGCTGTCACCGATGGGGGAAGACTGTTCCTGACCCATCCTGGATTGACGGTGTCGGCCTCGGGCAGACTTCGAATGCCTTTCCCTTCTTCGACGACCTATCTGCGGTGTAGCCAATGGTAGATCTATGACAGATTACTTTGACCATCAAGGCTTCTACTGCTTAATGACCCTGTTGGTTGTAGAGTATTTGGGGCTACGTTCGAGGGGTTGGTGTATCTTAAATCCGAAATGAAACCCGAGAAACGTCATGGCATTTTAGCTTCATTACGCTTACGGCATTAAGGTACCGTTTGTCGCAAATCGAACACGGTAGTACATAGGTACCTTAGGTAACAGGGCTGATCGTACTGCACGCTGTAACCTTTAGTTCATAACGAGAAGCGTCTTCTGCATATTTCACGATTCTTGCAAATACCATGATAGCTGTACGAACAATTCAATCCGCAACTCATAGTGCTCTCCTCATCGCAAATCCTTCCCTACTAGTAGAGACGGAAGTGCGGTTGCTAACATGCGGAATACGAACGGCTTTTCTAGACATTATCATCTCCCAGATCGATTGCAAAACGACCAGGATAAGGATGTCATGTCATCAAGTGTAGATGTTTATCAAGCAAGGTCAATCACTGAGATCAAAGCAAGCCTTTCTCATCTGAGCGAGCAGGAGGCTTCAGTGACGACTCGTCTTAATAATCTTATAACTGCCCAAAAAGATCTCACACGCGATCTTGGCCGCCTGGACCTCCTTCGTGCCCAGATTGGATCCCAGGCAGTGGCGACAAGATCAATCAGTAATGGCATACTGTCCGGTGCTGCCTCTACTGCGACACGTATTTTTGGTGCGGTAAAACGACTCGACCTCGAGCAGGCCAGGGTGAGGAGTACTCTGGATGTAGTGGAACAAGTGGTTGAGCTTAAGGCATGTGTCTTGGGGGTGACTGGGTCCATGGGAGCTCCTCAAGACTGGGAAACAGCTGCTGGGTATCTCAATCGTGCCCGCAAGATTCCGAGAGAAACTGTGAACGGGTCTTTCGCTGAAGAGATCGTGCCTACTGCCGACGTCCCAGACCCCCCTATGGTGACCTTGGACCATGCTGCAGAATCACTGCGCGGCCTCTTCCTCCGCGAATTTGAGAAAGCCGCACAAGAAGGCAACGGAGGCAAAGTCACTCGCTTCTTTAAATTGTTTCCACTCATTGGAAAACCCGAGGTTGGCCTCGATGTCTATGGTCGTTATGTTTGTCAAGGAGTTGCATCTCGTGCACGCGCCAACTTGAATGCCGGCACGGGAGGAAATCAGAGGCGGGAAGGCTTCTTCTATGCCAATGCCTTAACGAAATTATTTGAGCATATTGCACAGATCGTGGAGCACCATGGGGGGCTTGTGGAGCGCCATTATGGTGTCGGGCGAATGGTGAAGGTCATCGAACGGTTGCAGCTCGAGGCCGATGTCCAAGGTGGCATTGTTCTAGATGCTTGGAGCGATGAACGGAGTGTGGACCGCAAGCTCACCGATATCAGATCTTACGCTTTTACATTTCTTGTGCAAAGCTTTCTCCCGGCGCAGCCAGCAAGGAGTGGCACCCCTCGTGCTGGTTCTTCCCCCAAAAGAGGCTCAGCGGCAAATTCGCAAGCCCGTGAAGATGAAGGAGTGGATATGAAGGAGATTGATGGCATTCTGAGCGAGATAGCCATAATGCTGGGGCGATGGTCGCTTTATTCAAGCTTCATAGCCGCTAAGTGCAAGGTACAGAGACGATGACCTCGAGATCTGAAAACAGAGATACTGACATTGATAGGAACCTTTATCAGAACCTGAGGGCGGTAATCAGGATTTGTTGGTGCCACCGTTATTGGCCAACTCAAGCCTGAACAGAAAGGTTGCTGATAGACTAGCTACGCCTTTCAATGTCATGACAACGTTTTTCTTCCGGAGATCAGTTGAGAAAGCATTTGAATTAGATGAGCAGCCGTTGGATCTCTCTCTAAATTTCAAGCAGGCTCTACCTTCCAATCCACCTTATATCACTTCCGCTGTGGATGATGTGATGTACATTGTCAACCAAGTGGTTGAAAGGTCTCTTGCAACGTCGCAAAAAGATGTGATCTCGAGCGTCATCCCTACCCTAGCAAGAGTGCTTGGCTCCGACTTCATTGGTATGATTCAAAGAAAGATGCGAGACGAGAGTTACCCCAAAGTCACGGTCCAAGGTGCTCCACCTGGGGAGCAAACAATTATATCGTTCTTAGTCCTCATCAACAACCTTGACATCGCCACAGACTATGTGAAGCGAATAGTCCATTCTCGTATTCAGACAGAATCCACTGCAACCTCGGCAAATGGCCGCGGGAGTGTCTCATCCAGGTCGCTGACGGCTTTATTTCCTCTAAACCATGATGCTATGATAGTAGGCAATGCGCTGAAGTCCTTGCAGAATAGCTTTGAGGGCAAGACGTCGGAGCTGATAAGCGACGGAATATTCGTGGTTTTCAAGAATGTTATGAAACCCCGTCTTCGCCCAGTTCTTGCCGATGCATTTCGCGACGTTGACTACCAAGTGACCCAGGAGGACGTCGAGGAAATACATCGAGGTGCAGAGATCGATAATGGGAACGGGAGTCCGCCAGAGATCTCCATACGATACCATTTCCAAAAGGGTTGGGAGAGCTTGACAAAGCCTGTGATGAGATTACTTACAGAACGAAATTACGAAAGACTGCATGCGACGATCATCTCATACCTTGGTGAAGTGCTGGAGAAGCGAATCTGGAGCTATTATGGACGTCTCGATGACGTAGGAGCTGTACGACTAGAGCGAGACATTGCAAGTATCGTCAGTATAATTGTCAGTGGTGGTCGATATGGATTGAGGGATGCCTTCGCAAGGTGTACGCAGATCTGCCTTATCATGAACATGGAGAACGAAGAGTGGGAGGAGCTGCAAGCTGTGTCCACGGCAGGCGCAAGAGAGGAGGGGATCGATTGGAAGATCGACGGCGAAGAGCGTACACGTGCTCGTGCAATGGTGAGGAGATAGATGGAGTCAGCGAACTGTTTATCAGGCGTAGAAGGAAATCATTCACTGAGTCGAATTGCAAGTTCTCTGGCTCTCGCCGTCTTCAAGATACATTGATTATGGAATCTCAGAATTACGATGGGTATGTACGGAGTACCTATGCTGAATAAATCGCACCAGCATGATGACCGCGCATGAGTATTGACGCCCATTACTCTAGTTGCCCGTCCTGAGCAATTGAATATTTGTATCTTGAAATCATGCTCCAAGTGATTTTCTGTAATTAGTGAAACCATACAACGCAAGGGATGAGAAGAGGGTTATAGACTCGTTTTCCTTGAAACGGATCATGATACATACGCTTGCGGGTCTCTAGGTATCCTAGGTACTTGGTTTCACCCCCAAATGCAATTCCCTGGCAAATGCAATTGTAGGGTTAGGGCTTCCTCCAACAAAATGTTCCGCCGCACCCAAGTATCGCGGCTCCTACGCATACAGCCTCTCCAATGTACCTGGACCACACTTGCTGCAGTCTGTGGTCAAACTTGAATGAAAAGGATGGAATGAGTGAAGGCGCTCTAAGGGACACAGGTATTGGCCGCTCCTATTGCGCTCTCAGAGACTCAGCTAACGCGCTCTGAGGGACACAGCTATCGGCCGCTCCAGAGGACTCAGGTTTTGAGCTCTGGGGGACACAGCTATCGGCCGCTCCAGAGGACGCAGATATTGCGTGCTCCGAGAGACGCAGGTATCGCGCGCTCTGGGGGACGTAGGTATTGTGCTCTGGGGCACGCAGGTATCGGCTGCTCTGGGAGACACAGAGATTGGCCGCTCTGGAGACGCAGCTATTGTACTCTGGAGGACACAGCTATCGGCCGCTCTAGGGGATGCCGCTCAGGCTTTGAAGGACGCAGCTACTGCGCTTTGTGAGAGTAACCTCCAAATATTAAGTTAGTGTGTGCTGTACTGCGGAGGTGTACTGCTTTGCTACTCTGCCGAAGCATTAAGATTATTGTTTCTTGGGTATTATAAGCCTGCTTCTGCGTGAATAAATGACTTGATCTCCTTCGACTGCCTCTTCTGCTATCACTTGTTCCACTGCAGTACCTTTTCCACCTCTTCCAACTCTTCCACCCCTTCCGCCCCTTCCACTTCTTCCATCTCTTCCACCTCTTCCACCCATTCCACCTCTTCCACCCGTTCCACCTCTTCCACTCGCTCCACCTCTTCTAGCTCTTTTACCCTTTCCGCCCGTTCCAGCTCTTCCAGCTCTTCTAGCTCTTCCGTCTCCTCCGCCCCTTCCGCCCTTTCTATCTCTTCCACCTCTCTGTGGATTGTCTTCAAAGAGATCAGGCCCCATACGACATAATCGTTTGAATTGCACTTCAAGTTCCTTCACAGCTATTTCATCTAGTCGCTGCTGTACCACCTCTAGATTCATGACTTGCGCTTCACCCCAATATGCTTGTCCACGAGCGGCTTTGTCTTTTTTCCGCTGATCAGCTTTGATCAAATCGTCATTAGTGACTCTCAACATATGATTGTTTGCTAGAGCAGAACTGCAGGCTTTTCCAAGTTTCTCAGATAGCGAAGGGTTGAGGTTTCCAGCCTTGATCTCTTGCACAATTGCATCGACTTGCTTGACATTTACCGGAGTCGGAGGTACTGCTACAGAGTCACCACAAGATACTATAGGTACTATGCTTGTCTCCAACTCTCGTGTCTTGAATCCTAACTTGTCAAGTACAATTTGTGGCTCGATAGAAAACAATTCACTTTTCTGCCATGCATGCATGATATTTTCTTGTGTAGCGGCATTCTTTCTTGCCATTTGGTACAGCCGAATAAAGTCTGACTTGTCCATTGTGTACCCTCCTCCAAGTCGTGAGCTCTCCTCTAGATGTTTTTGATAATGGCTTGTCAGAGGGGAGAATAAGCCCACATCTAGCGGTTGCAGAAGATGAGTTGTGTAAGCAGGCAAGCACAAGAGAATGATATTGTTGCTGATACAAAACTGTATGACTTTGGTACTGATATGTGATGCATGTCAGTCAAACAAAAGTAGACGATATTGTCCTTTGAGTGTTCTTTATGACTGTGGTTCAAAGGTTCTACAAAAGAATAAGTTAGTTACTTTGAACAAAAAGTTAAATTACTACATTTCACATACCGAATAAACCACTCTAGCCCTAATACATTGTTTGTCCACCCATTTTCACTTAAAGCTATGAAGGCATCTGGATCCTCCAAAGCATTGTACCAAGCTTTCATGTGACGTTTCCCTTTGAAGATAATAAACATTCCAAGAAGCCTTTCATCAGCAGATATACACTCAATAAGAGACACTCATTCTCTGTTGCCGTCTTGAGTAGCATACACTTGCAAGTCATCTTGAGAGCATACTACTTTTGCTCTACCGGCAACACCAAGAGCAAATCCTTTCTCATCCATGTTATATGTATCCTTTGGTTGGATATCATACTTTTGAATAACTGATTCCACAAGCTGAAACCACCGCAGTAGTTTTTCTGAGTCATGAGTTGCAGTACGATCTTTATCCAAGGGTTGACTGAATCGGCTCAAAAGTTCTTGGTGTCTGTTGAGAAAACCCGCTATCCAGTTCTTACCAAGTGCTTCACGATCTCCTTTCTCTTTCAGCATCTCAATAGCCATGAATCTTATATGAGAGACTCGTGGAGACCAACCCCATTCCGCTACTTGGAGAATCCATGTCTTTAAAGCTTGTTCCTCTCCAGGGCTCAATCGTTGATGATCCTCTCGTGCCTCTCGATAAGAATGTGTTTGACCCGCAACACGTCGATCAAGAGTAGAAGAGACAACTCCGTAAGACAAGGCAATTGAGGCTATAGAAGGCTTCTTTTGAGGGTCCTCGCTGTTTTGATAAATTGAAAAGACTTTACGGTACTCAGCAATTGCGAGATTCAGTCGCTCATTCTTTGACAACTCCTTTGGAGCCTTTGATGAAGACATACTAATGATGAGAATAGCACTTAGCTACTTGCTACGGTGGAGTTGAGGAAAGATGAGTTCTTTTTCCCGCTTGCTTGGACCATTGATCTGATGACCGATCTCTGCAGTGAGGTACATGTAGGTGTCTACTTTACAGTTTTGGAGCAGATAGACTTGCAGAGCGGCTTGCAGAAAGGCTTGCATATGCATATTCTTTCAAGCAACAATGGACCGCTTAGACCTTTACCCACTGTTGTGAGCTCTCTCAAATTTTGTGCGCTAAGGTCGTGAAGCAGGGTTCAAGTCTAAGAGCATCGGCCGACGGCACTAGACATTCCAGTGCTCAACAAGAGATGACCATTCCTGCAGAGCGCGCACCGCCTTAATTCTAGGTAGGGTCAGCAGCAGCGCCCCGAGCCATTGAGCTTGTACCACAAAGGCCAAAGGTCCAACGGTAGAAGGGACATTGTGGGAGGAAGCCCTAACCCTACAATTGCATTTGCCAGGGAATTGCATTTGGGGGTGAAACCAAGTAGTGTACATTGTGCATGGTAGAGTACATGAATGCAGGGTAGTAGCTAGGAAGCTACACCAAACATGCTGCGTTGCGAATCGTATCGGTGTCCATCTTCTGAGGCCATCGATCCCTCCCTACGATCCGGGCGTGCTAATTCTCGTTGATGGGCGGAGTGACGTCCATGACTTAGGTATCACCAAGACAGTGGGACTCCATGTCTGGACCTCAAATTTTTATACGAAGTACATCTTTCATAGCTGTGGAGGCGACGGTCTTGTAACCTCTGCAGATTATCAAAGCAAATTGTGCTGTCAACGACTATCAATTTTATCAAGCCATGGCGCCAGCCAATGGTGCCGCTGTACAGACGCAGCTGCGCAACACTCGAGTTCTCAAGGTGGAGGCATCCAAGATTGGCCACTTTATCTTTGATGATCCCCAGCTGTCTTTCCTTGGAAACTGGAAATTTCAATTGTCTGGAGATAGTCCCGATGCCGCCAATATGGCGGAAGCTGTGTCACAGCTTCGAGACAGTGACCTACCCGTGGCTTTTCCTACGGAGACTGTCTACGGTCTAGGAGCAGACGCAACTCGCAGCTCCGCCGTTCGTGGAATATACAAGGCGAAGCAGAGACCGTCTGATAATCCTCTCATTATCCACGTCAGCTCACTCTCCCAGCTTCGCAATCTTCTCATGCCCAGCACTCCTAATGCTTCTTCTCCCGACTCTCCGCAAGATCCGGTCCCACAGATCTACCACTCTCTGATCTCTCGTTTTTGGCCCGGACCACTCACCATACTCCTGCCTTTGCCTACACCGTCACCGTTGGCATCAGAAGTTACTACGTCGCTCTCCACAGTCGCGGTCCGCATGCCATCATCACTACTTGCTCTTGCTCTTATTCAACTCGCCGGTGTTCCTCTGGCAGCGCCATCTGCAAATGCTTCTTCGAAACCCTCTCCTACCACCGCTGCCCATGTTCTGCATGACCTCTCCGGACGTATCGACTTGATACTTGACGGAGGCCCCTGTACCGTTGGTGTGGAGAGCACAGTTGTGGATGGCTTAACAATTCCACCGGTGATATTAAGGCCCGGAGGGGTATCAGTAGATATGCTGAGAGATTGCCCTGGTTGGGAAGATGTGAAGATCGCATACAAAGACGCGGCAGAGACTGATGTGCCAAGAGCGCCTGGAATGAAATACAAACATTATTCGCCCAATGCAAAGGTACTTCTGTTCTATGGCCGGTTGGACGCCGCGCTCATGAAGTTACATCTGAATGGGGGAAGCATCGGTGTTCTGAGGACAAAGACGTGGAAGGCTGAGCTTTTACGGACGGACTTCCACCCCTCCAAAGACAATGGAATAACAAAAACAAACGGTCATCCATATCTGTCTTACGGAAACTGTTATCAGACCGGGGAGAGCATGGACGCTAGAACGGAAATCGAAGCTATTAGACAACAAGATGTGCTTTCATCCATTCTTCCTGTGCAGCATTTCCAAGTGCACCTGGATGATGGGCCCGAGCAAATTATGACCGACCTCTGGACTATTGGCCTAGGTTCTGATATGGCAGACATAGCTCGAGACTTATTCTCTGCCCTGCGACAATTTGATCAAATAGGCGTCGACATCATTTGCGTTGAAGCCATAAATGATAATGATGGTGATGCAGCAGCAGCAGTGATGAATAGACTTCGGAAAGCTGCAGAAGCAGTAATCATTCTCTGAAAGAACAAGGCTGGAATGCTTTGGGTTTGATCTATGCTAAATAAGCTACCTCTGCTTCTTACCGCCCTTTCCCCCTTCTCTTGCCTTTCCCTGCTCCTCCTCCAACTTTTCCTTGACCACCGGCCTCCCCTGGTCCCACGACAAGCCTTACTTTGCCTACAGGGATGACACCAATGACCTCGGGCTCACGAATAGCCTGGATCAACTCTCCCTCCCGCATCCTCACCTTTTCTTCCTCTATCATACCTTCATCTCCTTCGCTACTCCCTGTTCTTTTCTTCTTCTTCTCTCTCTTTGTCACCATATCCCACTTTCCGAGAATCTCTCGCACGGCTTTGCCCTTTTTCATAGTCCCTGGCTGCAGTTTTACTCTCCACCTGTATCTTCCGCCAAAGGCGTCCCATGGACCGCAAACGACTAGCGCGTCCAGAATTTCGTCACCTGGAAGCGGAGTCCCAACGAATGCGTCGAGGTCTAATGCTTCAAGTTCTTTGTCATCCAACGTCTCGATACCCCCTTCAAATTTCAGTTTGCGTAACTCCTCAGCCTCTTTGCCCTTTTCAGTAGCCAGCGCATGTTGTCTTCGTCGTCGTTCTTTCTGCGCCGCAAACTCCTTCTCCTTGTTAGCCTTGGCAGCTGTATTTTCTATGGCCTTTTCCTGAGCGGCAGCTGAACCAAGGAGGTGCATGGCAAGGGCACGGTCCTCCTCATCTTGATTGGCGTATTTAGTTTTAAGCTTTTGGTATTTTCCATGTTTTCCACGAACTCGAAGCGGCATAGACTTTCCGTCACGCTGAAAAGATGGCATTGGGATTTGCGCTGGGTTGATGTTGCCTTCCGAGTCCCTTGTTGGTGCTGCTTCTGCAGAATCCATCGTGGAGGGTAGAGGATCCTTGCGTAATAATCGGTCTTCTTTAGCAGAAAGGTCGTGTTTTTGATCAGTATCTGCAAACGACTCCTCATTACCAGGGGCATATTCTTGCTGCTCACTTCCATTTCCCTCATCACTACTCTCGCTGGACGTTGCCTGATTGGGTGTAGTGCTTATGTCTCTGGCTAACACATCACTGGCCTGATTTTGCGGACGTGATGCGGTTTGCTGGCCACCGGTGGGCTGTAACGGATTGCCACGCGTGACGTCTGACTTGTCCCCATTCTCGCTGTCATCTCCACTGTTGCTTCTAGCTCCATCTGCGTGTTGGACATGTCTAAGCTCTTGATCTTCATCGTCACCGGCCTGAAAGTGTTGATCGTCGGCTTCGCTTTCCATTCCACCCACCTCATCTTCGCTGTTCTCCCTGTTTTCAACATCTTTGGCAAGTTCTGACAAGGTTTGATCTACGGGACCTTGAATCCTATGCTTAAGATGACGTACTTTGCTCTCTTCGCTGATTTTGAACATGATCCCGAAACCAAGGAGGAGCTGAGCTGGAGGGAGAAAATTCTTGCGTCCTCGGATCACGAAGCTACCAACTGGTAGCAATTCCCCGGTGGGAGCAGTCTTCGATACTTGATTTGCATCCACCCACCAAGCAGACATGACCGCCTTCGATTCCCAAGCGTTCGAAGTGGCTACAGCTAGGGTGCCTGCCTGTGAGAGTGTTGAGGGCGGTACAGGACTTTCTGACATTTCGGGTTTGTTCTTAATTATCACAGACGCGGCCCCAGGCATATCAGCATGAATATAGACATCGCCTTTATTTAGATACCTTCTGTATAATATCTCGTTTTGCTGGGCGTCCTTGCCACCCAGTACAAGGTAACCCTCGGAAGAAATGAAGTAAAAGAACTTCTCAAACCAGATAGCCATCCTCTGAGGTCGCATGATCTCCTTCTCCTGCTTCAAACCTTTCTTGAGGTCAGCACCGATCTTCTTCTCTGTACTTTTCAGAGCCTTTTCGGACGATTGGAGAGTTTTCTGTTCTTTTACGGCCGCGAACCTTTTCTGTTCGTAGTATCGTCTAGCATTTGACCAGGGTGAGAGCGCCAGGTCGATGTCTACAGCAAGACGCTTGTCAGCAGACCTTGGAGCTTCGGGCGCCTTCGGGCTGCTTTGGAGATCTTCTTCGCTGTCTGAGACATCGCTCCCGGTTTCATCCCCATTATAATCATCTTCTTCTTCGTAAGTTGCCTCTGAAAGAAGTAATGTTGTAGTGTTTTCGTAAAGTTTTAGTGGTAATTGAATCATTTCTGCGACGACATTGTGTCGTTCCTGTTCCATTTCAATCAAATGTGCGATTTCTTGCCAGTCCATGCCCTGACTTATCAGCGCGTTTACCGCTGCGGCGGCCTCTTGTACTTTCTGCAAGTTGGCTTCGATAGCCTGCGCCTTCCGAATATTGAGCTCCTGGACCTGCTGCAGTCCTCCGAGACGTTTCTGATGGTCCAGCCTCGCTGTCTCAAGCTTTCTCTTCGCGTTGTCTTCCCGCTCTGTGAGACGAGACTCGAGCTTTTGTGACTCAATCGAGGAAAAGAACTCGTCAACAGTCCTATTAAAGCCGTTGAATTCGAGCATCGTGATATCGCTTTTATCCTCAAATTGTTGAGGTCGGAAGGGATGGAAATCCTCATACATCAGATTGATTGCCGTAACTGTCCCATCGTTCCGGACTGGGTCTTGTGCCGCGGCGGATGTTGTTTTTGTAGGTTTTGCAATGATGTAACCTTTGCACGTTACGGAGCCCGCTACACTGTCGACAATCCTTCTCGCTTCCCCCAATGCTACAAGGAGCCTTTCCCTTAAAGACGAATCATTAATCAAGTCCTCAACAGGAGTATTAAGGTCAAATGCAGCCACTCGCAGCGCGTGGTCGATCAGGATCGGTGGAAATTCACTGAGTGACTTTGCCAAGCTTTTGAGAAGAGCGTCACCTGGCTTTTTCTGAGACTTCTTTCGATGCCCGATGGTCTCTCCATCTGTTTTATCAACAGCTTTCTGCAAACCAGCACTGATCCTCTCTGATGTTAAAGCTGGAACACCACTGTAGTTTTGGCGATCTTCTAGCGAGTACTTCAAGCCTACTCGTAGCTGTTCTTGCTCTTCCGCAACGATGCGAAGCAAGGTGATGACTCCTAGATCTTTTTCTGTGAGAATGATGTTGCCTCCAGAATAGAATTCAAGAAATAGCCGATCTGTAGGTTCAAGCACTTAGCTCTCTCTTCTAGAACTGGAAGTCGATCTATAGGATTTCTCTGGGCAGGCAACATTGCAAACAACTCTCATTCGGCGGTCTGTCCAGTATGATCCGCTTTGACTGTCAAAAGTTGCTTACATTGGCCATCACTAAATTGAATTTCGATGATTCTGTCGGTACCTGGAAGATGCCTGCGTCAACATGTTTCGTTTGGTACCAAACTTGAATTATGCAGCAGATCCCGAGTACGCCAAAGTCATGCAAGTCTTGCAACTCGAATGTAATACGGAGCACGAAGCAAGTGTTTGGAGAAGACGACTCACCAACCTGTGAAACGGCAGTCACCCTTCGTGTTCTCAGGAACTTGCGTAGCCGTGCAACAAAAGCCGAGGGAGCAGAGGCTGTTGCCCTAGTAAAGCTTGTAAGATGACATCGGAAACCCGAGTCAACAAGCAAGGATTCACGCCGGTCCGGTTTGGCGAATTTGAGAAGGAAGATACGCTTCGACGAAATCCTTTCAGCGCAGGTCGTAGGCTAGCTTGGGATTGTCACCTACAGATGAAAGATCGTAGACATTGGCGAGACGCAGAGTACAGAGAGCATGTGATAGTTCTTGAGCAATGACCTCGGGAAGTAGTCAGCATTGCCAGCATGAGAGTTCGGGCAACTGAGAGGCTCGCTCACTTTGACGTCCAGGGAGGAAAATCTTTGCTTCATGACTGCAGACCAATTCGCAGGAGTAACAATGAGGGAGCAAAACAGGATGTGCAGAAGAAAGGTTGGAGCTGCGTGTAAGAAATGAGAAAAGCACTTATTGCAGACTGCAGTAGAGTAGAGTACGTACGTCTAAGGTACAATTCAGGTATTTAAAACAGGCCTTTAAAGTCCGACACTAGGCTTTCGTCGGTGCAAGGAGTGCCTCTGCGGCTCTGGATTATAAGGCTGGTAATCTTGTCAGCACCATCAGGTCACTATGTACGACTACTCTATGTCTTCCCTTCTCACGTTGACGATGCAAACATATCGGAGTCACAGGATCCAATGATGGCGAGGGAACCCATCACACAGTACTCCGTAGGGGCAAGGATCCGCTTCTGCCAGGAACTCTTCCACTAGTTACATCACCCTGCGTCTTGCACCTAGAGTAGTCGTATGAGCTTACAAACAGAAATGATTTTTCGTTCATTGACTATCAAAGCCCGCTTTCTTATTCTGAACACGGTCTCAATTTCTCTTGACGCATTCGCATATATCGTGTGCATGCGAAGGTCTCTACCTTTGTCATTCTCGTCATGGCAATCCGCGTTGGTATGATTGGTTTGTCTGCGAGAGCCAAAACTGCCTGGGCCACTTCTGCACACTTGCCATATCTTCAAGCGTCAGAGGGTAAATATGCCATTACTGCTCTCTGCAACTCCAGTGTTTCAGCCGCACAATCTGCGATTGAGTCGTACAATTTACCTGCTAGTACTAAGGCTTATGGCAATCCTCAAGATTTAGCTGAGGATCCAGAGGTACGAGGAATGCCAGACGAACGGGATTTATGAGATGCTTTGGACTAAGACACGCAGGTGGATCTTGTTGTCTGTACCACTAGGGTCGATTTACACTACGATACTATCAAACCAAGTCTTTTGAAAGGGAAAGATGTCTATTGCGAGTGGCCTTTGGCATCGAATGTGGAAGCGGCTGAAGAGCTAGATGCTTTGGCCAAAGAGAACAATGCCCGGACAATCATTGGGCTCCAGGGAGAGTTGTCGCCTATAATCCTCAAGGTCAAATCCATGATCGAACAAGAAAAAAAGATCGGGAAAGTTCTTAGCAGTTCTGTCACCGCATCGGGCGGGACCAGAGCTCGCGACAGTATGGTAGAGGGACTGAAGTACTTTACCCAGAAGAGTGTTGGGGGAAATATGATTTCAATCGGATTCGGGCACATGATCGATTTCGTGATGCTGGTACTGGGCGAGTTATCAAGTTTCGAATCACAATTGAGTATCCAGCGCCCTCTGGTCCCGATCATACGCGATGGGACCGTTCTAGAAACCGTCGCCACAGATGTTGCCGACCACATCATGCTTCAGGGTATTCTAAGCTCTGGCGCTCCAATTTCTGTCACGTTCCGCCGCGGACCTCCATTCAAGGGTACGCCCGGCTTCATATGGTCGATCCATGGCGAAAAGGGGGAGATCCGGATCACGGCGGCTGGGCCGGCACTGCAAGCTTCCGATGACGAAACAATTATTGCTGTCCACACTTTCGAACAGGAAGAAATCGAAGTCATCGAATGGGATGGGTGCTTCAAACACTTACCACCACCGGCCCGAAATGTGGCGGCGATGTATGAAGCATTTGCCTTTCAAGAGACAAAGAAGTATCCAGATTTTGGCCACGCAGTGCTAAGACATAGGCACATCGCGCAGGTACACAAAAGTGCTGAGGAGGGTCGAAAGGGTGTTTATGTAGGATGAGCCATGTACATTGGCATTCGTCGTTCAGAGGGCGGTAGCCTAATGGGCGAACAGCTGGAGGATTCGGCGATTTTGGGTGCAGACCTGCGTTTGTTCTTGCAGGCTGAAGACGAATCACATCAAACGTACTTCTTGGTGCATATTATCTGAACTCATCCATCACGTTTACCTGATCTTTTGCCTACAAGTCAAGGTCGGTCACGTAAGCCAGATTGTTGTTACTTTCCAGCATCTCTTCATTCGCCACCTCGAGGATTACCTACCAACATAAATGCCTGCCAGAAGAAAACGCCTTTTGCTCCGTCGAATTTTCTTGCACGTCGTCCTCACCGTGTTGTACAATAGCTTTCATTTCCAGGCCGTGTGGTGCCATGCCAAATATCAATAAGAAAGGACAGAAGTGCATAGAAGCCAAGTGCCGCCTGCTGCTACCGTAGGAAGCACGGCCGACTCTTGTGCCAACCTCGGTGATCATGACGCTCGAATATCGCGCCACACTGCAGAACATCGATCCAAGAAGGTTCCTATAGCCTTGCCTAGGATATGGTAGCGACGGCAGGTGCGCCCGTTTCTTGCTCTGCAATCTCCCCGCCGGCTTCTGTCTCAGCCCACGAACCCCACAGCCCTCTTTTTGCTCGGATGCGTAAAGGTCCGGAAAGAGTGTCGTCGGCTTGCTCAACCTTCACAGCATCTTTAGTTGCCAATACTAGCACTTCGAAGAACATTTTCGTCGCGTCAGCTTTGCTGGTGGTAGCCTCGGGGAGCAGTTGCTGGAATAGGATGTTGGCGTTCTTCTGCTGAGATGGGCTGCGGTCGGTGGAGGATCCAAAACGGTCACGGAGAAGATGTACTGCATGCTTCGTGCCCTGAGACACAGCTCCTTGCTCCATTGGGTGCAACAAAGGAGCCGTAGTGTCATCGAACTGATCTCTTGCAGCTTCGTAGTCTGCTTCATCGTCTTCGCGTCCAATCATGCCGGCACCTCCATCCTCATGCGCAGGAAGGAAGAAGTCATCAGCTGGAAGGTCAACCAGGGCAGATGGTTCTCGTGCTGCAACATCGTCGCCAGTAACAAGACCAAGACCTCCACCCGCAGCGCCAAACGTGTCATCCTCGGGTATCTCAAGTGGCGGCATATTACCCACGCCCACTTGAGCTTCGTCTTCGCCGACATCCACGACACCATCGTCACGCTTTCTCTTCAATTCGCCCGATTTCCTGACCACTTCGATAGATAAGATACCCCTGAGCTCAGGTGCCCATCCCTTGGCTCGACCTTCGCCCATGATACTTGATACAAAGTCGCCATTCTTCTGCATGTTCATCAAGTTCAACAACATCGGGTCTCGGGACAAGTACGAAGCTGGCTTCAGGATCGCCGATCGATCTGCCTGCTGTTGCTTGATCTGGGCCGAAGAGAGCATGGTTTCTGAGTCCGTTTGGATGATCTTCCTTCTCTTGGCTTTGTGGGTCGCTTGGTGAATCGGAGCTCCCTCCCCTTCAACAATGTTGGTAGCATCACAGTCGCGCACAACACTTGAACGGATTGAAGACAATGGCGACTGAGATGCTCTCTGTAGACGAGGATCAGCAGGAACAGCAGGTCCCATAGATGCATCATCCATTGGCAGTACAAAGTCATCTGCATCTTCAAGTAGCATGTGGTCTTTCTCTGGCAATTCATCGTCACGATCTTCAATTAGAGATGGTACTCGGCTACTCAGCCGGGTTCGTGTATTCTCGTCATAGCCAAAGTCATGCTGAAACTTGTCTTCGTCACCGTTGAGATCATCTTCCAAGCTTCGAGGTGGAGGGGCCTTGCGCCCGACCTCGATGCTTGGCCCGTCGTCGAGTCCAAGATCGAGGTCCAGATCGATGTTCATATCTTCTTCATCGAATTCGGCCCTTTCATCTTTGGGAGGTTCATGGCGACCAATCTCAATGCTCAAGGGGTCCGAAAGCATTTGACTGGTCCAGTTCAGAGGGTCGTCCTTCTTGGATCCAAAATCGATATTCATGGGGCGGAAATCGAGCAGCGAAGGGTCGAGGTCAGGCATCATTGGATCACTAATCCTATCCGCTACTGTAAGGGCAGCAGCGCTGGGCATGTTTAGATTGGCCGGGAGATCGACGTTTCCGGGACGGAAAGCCTGACGTTGTGAATGATAGTACGAGTGATGAAGGACCTTTACTTACCATTTTGATTTTGAGCAACGCCTCATTGCAATCATCTAGAAGGTATCTTGCCTTCCGACTGTAGATTCTGACCACACCCAAGAGTAGCTGGCCGCTTAGACGAAGGGCCATTGGCGCGGTGCCTTGATCAACGATGGCGTTGACGCTGCTCTCAATGTTCGATTGTAGAATGTGTGTTTTTGATAGCTTGCGCTCCAAGTTGGCAGAAAGCCAGACGCGAGCCAGAGGCCCGGTCTTAGAGAGAAGAGTTTCCGAGTAAAACATGTCGAGCAAAGACTACGGATTAGAGAGGAAAGAATCTTGTGATATTTGCTGAAGCTGGAAGTAGTGTGCGCGCAGTCTGGAGAGAAGCCCCGAGCTGCGCTGTTGGTTGGCGCGTCGATTGTGTACGTGTAGCGGAAGCGACTCAGTCGGGACTCGCAGCAGTGATGGTCCTTGATTGTGGCGACAATGTACTGAAGATGCGATTCAGCAAGATGAAGAGGAGCGGTGGGTTGCCAGAGTCGCGCTGTTGCAATACGCCAGAGAGAGGTGATAGGTGGTTTAGGAATGCTTGTGGCTGGAGGCGCTACCTTAGTCGTAGTCACCGTGTCACCCCAGAATTTACGGAGTACGGAGAGCAACAATTATCTGCTATCTCTGCAAGGAGCGCGTTTAAGGGAAAGCCACCGCGCGAAGCGTTGTTTCGCTCATGAGAGCAACAGTAAGGTAGGTAGGTATTCATGAGTATCAAAATGGTTTGGTCGAAAGTACAAATTACCGGTAAATTGTAATATACTGCATCTTCGGTCAGGCGCTAAAAGTCTTGGCGGTGCACTGCAACGTTTTCTGTTGGTAACGTTTCAGTCTAGGCACGTGTAGTTATATCGATGCCCTGAGAAGTAAGAACCACCTTTTCACCAACAAATTATAAGGAGGTATCGTCATTTACCGCGGTCTAATCAGACATACTTAGGCAGTAGAGATCTGCATTCTTTCTTTCGTCCTGCCCTCGGTACATTACATGCGAAGATCCGGTCGTGGAAATTCTGAACACCAGGAACGGAGAGCATAGCATTCTTTGATCTGTCGGCAGCGTCACTTCAGGCTGAAGTGCGGCCGCCAGCTTCGTTCTCTCTCCATGTCCCGGTCATGAAACCATGTCAAGACCGCATACGCCCTTACCTATCTCCAATGGCCCCAACCCGAGGAACATGCACCAAGGCTCCAGGCCGGGGACCCCCCGCTCCATGTTCTCTGGATCGGTGAGAAAAGGCTACCTACGATTAATTGTGCATCTAACAGCATTGGCTGACAGCTTCTTTAGGCTGGCACCTCAGCATACTCCCTACTCACCCCTGAAGAGACCCAGCAACGACTGAATACATCACTCACCAGAGGTCTATCCCCTTCCGATGCCGAAGCTAGGCTTCTCCAACAGGGGGCAAATGAGCTACCACACGAAGAGCCAGAGCCCTTGTGGCTTCGCTTCCTCAAACAGTTCAAAGAAACTCTCATACTGCTCCTACTGGCTTCCGCCGCCGTGTCTTTCATCATGGGCAATTTGGACGATGCAGTCAGTATTACCATCGCTGTGACGATCGTAGTGACGGTTGGTTTTGTACAAGAGTATAGATCAGAAAAGTCCTTGGAGTCTCTCAACAAGCTCGTCCCGCACTATGCTCATCTCATCAGAGGTGGCCCAGAAGGCAAGAGAAGACCAGGTCAAGATTCACAGGAAGGAATTGAAATGGAGCCAATACTCAACGGTTCCGCTTCGTCTCTCGAAACGGCGTCTACCACCGTACCTGCCCGACAATTGGTACAAGGTGATTTGGTCATTTTCTCAACGGGAGATAGGATACCTGCAGACATACGGATCACTAGTGCGGCAGATCTATCTATTGACGAGTCGAATCTGACCGGGGAGAACGAGCCAGCATTAAAGCAAGCTGGTGCACTGGATCGTGCAAAAGCACCGGCAAGGCCAGCCCCATATGGCCGTTCTCCGTCACCTTCATACGCCTCGCCAGCCGCAGGGACAGTCGGGGCGGACATAAGACTAAACGAGCAAGCTAACATTGCTTTCATGGGCACGCTGGTACGGTCGGGACACGGTCAGGGCCTAGTTATAGGTACTGGAGCCGGTACAGAATTTGGTGGAATCTCTGCCTCGTTGCAGGAAATCGAGAGCCCTCGAACGCCTTTACAACTCTCAATGGATCGCCTCGGGCAAGAATTGAGTTGGATGTCATTCGGAGTTATTGCGCTGATAGTTGTTGTTGGATTATGGCAAGGGAGGAAGCTACTTGAGATGTTTCAAATTGGGGTTTCACTCGCCGTGGCTGCTATACCTGAGGGCCTTCCGATTATCGTGACAGTCACGCTTGCTTTGGGCGTTCTGAGGATGTCGAAACATGGTGCAATCGTTAGGAGACTACCGAGCGTGGAGACCCTTGGCTCGGTCAATGTTGTCTGCAGCGACAAAACTGGTACCTATTCTTCCCATCCAACTACTCATCGACAGATATTGATGCAGACTCCAGGCACACTAACCCTGAACCACATGACTGTAACAAAGCTGTGGCATTTCGATGTATCTTCCCCCATTGAGGTAAATGTAGACTTGGTATCCGCATCACCAGACCCTGCTACGCGAACAATATTACGTGTTGGCAATATTGCTAACAATGCTCGATTGTCTCGCGCTAATGCGAGCTCACCGGCGACAGCATCCTCTGCCGCGATTATGTCGTCAACGCTTGGCCACGACCCGAACGCAGTCAGCGCCAAAAGCCGTTGGGTTGGCCAGCCCACAGATGTCGCTATCTTGGACCTTTTGGATGCTTTCGGCGAGGATGACGTTCGTGATCGGATCGGACCACGAAGTGCAGAAACGCCGTTTAGTTCTGAACGGAAATGGATGGGAGTAGCTATTGGGTCTAACCACAGTAAAGATCCAGGAAATGGAGTTGAGGTCGCCTACATCAAAGGCGCCCTGGAACAGGTCTTGAAGCGATGCGATACGTATATCTCCAAAGAGGGGAAGGAGGTTGTTTTGGACGAGTCGAGGCGACAAGTAGCCATTTCTGCTGCAGAGAAAATGGCAGAAGACGGTCTTAGAGTGTTGGGATTTGCCAGCGGTTCGAACAGAGATGCCATAAGATCGACAAAATCCGGACAGGCGCCAAGTCGTAGTGGTACACCACGACCAGGTGTTGCTCGTGAGGGTAACCGTCAGGTCAACGAAGATGTGTACCAGAGCCTTGTGTTTGCTGGATTAGTTGGCATGAATGATCCACCTCGGAAAGACGTCGACAAGTCGATACGGCGGCTAATGACAGGCGGCGTCAAAGTCCTTATGATCACCGGAGATGCTGAGACAACCGCTGTTGCTATTGCAAGGCGCCTAGGAATGCCTCTTAGCTCATCGAGGGCAGGGTATAGACCCGTTCTCAGGGGTGACGAGCTGGACCAGATGTCTTCAGAAGAGCTTGCTGACGCCATGGCTGGTACCTCGATATTCGCCCGAACGAGCCCTGAACATAAGATGAAGATCATCCGCGCTTTGCAATCTCGAGGCGATATTGTCGCAATGACGGGAGATGGCGTCAACGATGCTCCGGCCTTGAAGAAGGCGGATATTGGAATCTCTATGGGTCTCCTTGGCACTGATGTTGCAAAAGAAGCAGCCGATATGATCCTCACCGACGACGACTTTTCCACCATCTTAAGCGCCATCGAAGAGGGCAAAGGCATCTTTTACAACATACAGAACTTCCTCACCTTTCAACTCAGCACCAGCGTCGCAGCTCTGTCTTTGGTCCTTCTGAGTACTTTCCTCGGCTTCAGCAACCCCCTGAATGCGATGCAGATCTTATGGATAAGTAAGCCTTTCAACTTAGGGTTTGGACTGGGGCGTTGCAGCGCTAATCGCTATGACTAGACATCCTCATGGACGGTCCCCCTGCTCAGTCCTTAGGCGTCGAGCCCGTAGATCCTGCCATCATGAGTCGACCACCTCGTTCCAGAGCCGCACGTGTTCTCACTCGCCCTGTCATCCAGCGCGTTCTCACGTCCGCGACTGTCATCATGATAGGCACCCTTGGTATTTACTATCGAGAAATGTCGTCGGATAATACCATTACCGCTCGCGATACCACCATGACTTTCACCTGTTTCGTCTTTTTTGACATGTTCAACGCCCTGACCTGCCGCAGCGAGGGTAAAAGTATTCTCAGAGGAGAGTTGGCCTTGACAGGGAATCGCATGTTTAATTTCGCGGTTGGCGGCAGTCTGCTAGGCCAGCTTGCCGTCATATATGTCCCCTTTCTCCAGCGGATCTTCCAAACCGAGGGCCTAGGGCTACGAGATCTGGGGGTACTAGCCGCGTTGGCCAGTTCTGTGTTCTGGATTGATGAAGCGAGAAAGTATTTGAGGGCAAGGGATAGAGGGATTAGAGGGCTTGGAGGAGGGTACAGCGCGAGTGTATGATTACTGTTCAGTACCGTGGAGAAGCATTGTTGTTGTACATAGCATTGGGAAGATGGCTCGCGCATACCCTGTAGTTTGGGAAGAACCATCATCATTAACGTATTTCAGATTCCGCCTTCAGCCTTTTCGAGTTCATCACGGCTCTCACAATCGGTGACCGAGCTCCCTGTACGACTTGTCGAGTAAGTCGTAGGCTGAAATGATTCGCCCGGGCTGTCCTTGGGCAGGAGGCTGCTTCCATCATCAGCGCACATCGTGTTGTGGGTGTTCCCATTGCCCGAGCTCTGACCCATCCTACCAACCCTAACAGCTTGATTTCTCACGGTCAAATATCCTACATCTGTCTCATCCGCTCGGCCAGCTTGTTTTTCCCAAACTCTAGCAAATTGTATACGCCCTGTTCGCTGAAGTCCACACCTTTGATATTCGTAACGTCCTGCGCCGGCGCCCTGCTGACCCTGCTCGCCACGACCACAGGATCGACCTCGAGTATGATGCCATCGTCGACGATCTCGTCAATGGCGAGGGAGACCAGGTCGTAGTTTTCTATCAGGGTGCGTTTGTCGGTTGAGTTTCTGCGACGAGACAACCATTAGCCGCCGGAACGAGGAACGAGGAAAGCGGACGGCGGCCACCGACTTCAGCAGTATGGACAACGAGTCCCTCAGCGCAAGGACGACGCCAAAGAGCAGAATCTCATTTTCCTCCCCGCCCCCTACCACGTACAGCATGACATCCCCCTCCATCTTGAACACGACTACTCGCCCGTCGTACAGTATGATATCACTCGACTGTTTATTGGTCTTCTCCAGCAGGCCCTTCTCGAACGCTTTCTGCTCTTTGAGGGTGGGGTACGGGTTGGCGCCGGGGTGGGACGTGCTGGTTGGCGGGGCGTGGGGGGCAGAATAGTATTTGGCGAGGATGCGGGAGCGGTCGTCTGTGGAGAGGATGAGGACAGCATTGACGGAGAAGAGGGACATGTTGGGCGACATGATGGCGGCGAGGAGAGTGTTGGAGAGGATGGAACGGGTGGAGAGGGTCTCCAACAGTAATGAGAATATGGGATTGGATTGGATTGGATTGAACTGAATTGGGTTGGATCTTTCTGAAAGAGCTCAGGAAGGAGGAAGCCTCGGAAGCTGAGGCTCTGCGGGCCGGTCTATAGATTACCGCCGAATTACCGCACTACTGTCCGTACACCGTCGTGACCGTTAGCCCGTGACACCATACCTCGACTAAGGTATGGCACGTTACTATCTACCTAGACTCTAACGTAGATGGTACATATATGTCAAAGCTCCTCGCTCACATTTTCTCATGCAGGCTCATGCAGAAAGTCTTCCCATGCTCCTGGAAATACTCCTTGAGCTTCTTGCATTGAATACAAGCGCTATATACCCAGCTTATGTACATCCGGCATCTTCGATACAAGCACCACGCCGATATTTACCAATACGCTGTTCCACACAAGGCTTGTCATTGCGGTATCAAAAAACACAAATGTCCAGTGCTATAAGTCTTTCGCATCACTCTGTTGAACCTTTGCTTTCGCTTCTCCGGATGGATTAGGTGGATTTTCCGGTTCGCCACTACTTCCACTCCCCTCCCCGTCAATCGCGGGATCATATTCGTCTAGTTTTTTGGGCTCCACTTTGAGCTTTGGCTTGTCCTTGCCCTCAGACACTTTGATCTCTGCACCATCTTTCGTAGTCTCGTTCCCCGCGTCGGTACCGTATGCGCCATCACCGTCTTCGTTTCGAGAACGCCGCCGATTGTGTTCATCAGTGCTTTCCCCATCTCCATCTTCGCCAGGAACAGGGCCATGATCCGATGGCATCTGGTCCTTGATGAAGCTATCAATGATATAGTATTGCAGCGCATTCATCACGACTGGGAAGAATAGCATAACGAAGAAGACTTGCACCATCTCGTCGCCTTCCGTCCATCGTAAAGCCCAGTCACCGACTCGTATTATCCACGGGCATATTTGGAATATGAAGAAGACACAGACCTTCATCCCTAGCAGGCCGAGGAAATAGATGAAGGATTGTTTGAGCCACCATCTGGTTTTTGGCGGACGACCGTAATTGCCAGACTGTATTGATTCGGGCGGATTGCCCAGAGGTGTGAGAGAGAACCCGTGCGTCAACAACCGTAAAAGCACAACGAGGATCGGTATGCCGATAGTGGTCTTCATTGAAAGCATTAGTTCCGGCCCTTCTATATATCATCTCGTGGGGACTGGGTAAAACTTACGTCGATGGCCAAGTTCAGCAGGTAGAAAGAGCAAGGGTTGGCCTGATAGTCGCCAGCTTTTATAGTCAGCTGTCCGGAAGACAGCATCGACATTAACAGGTTGGCAATGTGTAGCAACGCTGAGCCCACGACCTGCTTCGACGCGTCAAAAGCCCAGATCTTTAGAGGTCGCTGAGGCCGTTCGCGCCATCGCTTGAAGACGAGCACTAGCAGTGCCAAAACCCCAAGGGCGCCTTGTATGAAGAGAGCAAAGGGACCTAGAAGTTTACACTCCCCATTCTCCGCGCCTGATCTCGACTCGCCGCCAGACGTCAGATATAACGGAGAGGTCGAGGTTATGGTCGAGATCGATGCCGAGTACCCGAGGGTAGAGGCAGTGATGTATGACAGAGTCGGTGAAAGGACGATTTCTACTATTTCTGCAGGTAACGAATGGGCAGCCGGTGTTGGAGGCACCGCGTCGTCGGGCGACATGATCCCGCCGGGCTGGAGAAGCCAGACGATGGGTATACAGAGATAGCTAGGTCCACGAAGGATAGTGGGTGAGTGGATGGGTGCGAGGGTGAGTGGGTGAGTTGATGAACTTGGCAGGCGACGAAATGCTAAAAATGATAGGTATTCTGATTGCCAGTCGTGCGTGAGTGAGGGGCAAACAGGCTCTTGCTCTGACCGTCTGACGTACTTCAGGGTCTCAGGCGCAAAGAAGCATCACGGCATGTGATTATTGGTGATGAAAAGAAAAAAAAAAGTCGGTCGAAGCAATATGGAAATATCTACGAGTATGCAAACACTTTGACCCGACACATATATTAATGTATGAGGCGTGGAACTGAAGCAGGCAGAAAGCGCCCTGCCGAGTGCCCTCCTGCCAAGCATCAAAGGATGAAACGCCGCCAACACTTGCCCGCTGCCGTTTGCAGATCACATCAAGAATCACTCTCGCCGATTCACTCACGACTGTTCACGTAATTCTAAGCGCTGCAGTCTAATTGAAGTGCTTTGGAGAGCGTACACTTTAGAGCCTATGGCATACGGGGACGTGACTGAGAATGGGTGAAACTCGTTGGCCAGTTCAAGCCGAGGCGGCAACGTCTGGATCTTGCGCGGTTGGAATGCCCTGATGTATCCTCTCAGGTAACTTGGAGGAGACGCCTTTCCCCGCTGGACTTCCATGCTTGGAAGGCCTTATCACATGCTGTAACGTACAAATGTCCCCGGAGGAAAACCCTCGCAAGCAAAGTGCCTGTCCACAAGAAAACCACGACTACCCTTCCGGTGCCCCAGCCTCAGTCAATGCCGTGCTGCTTTTTCAGCTTCTCCAAGTTCTCTTGCCGCTCAGCTAGATCTTCTTTGGATTTTGCCATCTTTTCTGGTTGATGGTAGAGGACTGCACTCGTTAGCACGAAAACGAAAGAACTCATCTGGCTGCAGCATATTGTTTGGCGTACCGACTAGGTAGCGATTTTGGAAGTTGAACCCATTTAGTTTGTCGCACGCCTGCTTCGCATCCATAACATCCTCGTATACCACGAATGCGGTGCCTTTGGTATTGTTGGCGGTGCCTTGCCGTATTTGACTGTCCTATCAGTCAGCTGACCAACGACACATCATAGATCGTTGCTGGTCTATTGTCTCGACCGCACATACCGCACGGGCCCGAATTTCCCAAAAAGATCAAACAAATCCTCAGGCGTGACGTTATAGCTGGTCCGAGTCAGCAGGAGGGCGGAAGGACTGGAGAGGCAACAAGTGAAGAAAGGATTCGCTGAACGCAGAACGATCTAACCTCAAATTTTTCACAAATAGAGCCCTAGACACCATGGGTCAGCTACTTGTAGCCAGCCTCTCACGAACATTTGACGCCCGTATCAACTTACCGGTTTACTTCAGGGGCCAGCTTTCCACCACGACTCATCTCTTGTCAGGTCAGTCGGATCTTAGCTGGGCTCTTCTACGGTGTTAGCAGATTGCGGAGCGGAGAGATGCTACGCGAGTATTTCTTGAAGATATTCAAGTGGGAGGAAGTTCCTACTTCGTCCGCATGAGGATAAGGTAAAGTAATGAGTAAAGCGGCTCAGCGGTAGCCTGTAGGTCGCACGCCGGGTGGATTAGATAAGACTAAGAGCAAGCCGAAAAGCCGAGTAAGCTCAGAAAATAAGGTAGAGTACGAGGGGTCCCTCGGGTACTACTTTAGCTTCTAGGACTACCTAGGTCCTCGGGTCCCTCGGGTTCCAAGCTCCCAAGGTACGCCGTACGGACTACCATAGGGAGTACAGACCACAAAGGTAGAGGAGTACGTGGATTTGCAGTTGTTAAAGTCTTTCTGCACTATGCACCAAGTATGCCTCTTCCAATCCTCACACGCGCTCTATGTGAATAGCAAGGTGGTAGGAAGGTCCGCAGAAGCAAATCATTCTTCTCCACGCTTTTCCACCGAAGCCCGTGTTTCGCTACAACGAAGATGCTGCGCGCCTGGATGACGGCCCGATAACGCCTCTCGTAGGGTATATGGAAACAAAAAGACCGTATTCTCCAAGGCCTACCCGCGGGCAGCCCAAGCCAAATGCTCCGTGCAGACACCAAAAAAAGAAAAGAAGATGTTGATACAAATGCGGACCCCTTCCACAACGTTCGTTGGCACATTGCCTTCGTCTGTTTCTTTAAACCATCGTCATAATTTCTTAGTCGAGATCCACGACGTCCCCCTCGGCCTTCCTTTTTCTTGGATTGGGTGGATGTGATTCACCAGGCGTGAGCCTGCTAGCGCTGAAAATCTCATCCAATCTGATGATCAGGTTCTCTACTCCCTTGAGATCAGCCACTATTCCTCCACTCGTCATACCTCTCCATCCATTCCCCTTGCCCCTCAAGACACCTTTCAGACCTTCCTGCAGAGCTTCGTTTGCCGCATCCATTTCCTCGACGTTTGGTTCCGTAACAAGCCACATGAGTTTGTCTCTTCTCTGCTGCAGACGCACGTCGAAGCCACCTCTAGGGTAGGGCGCAGAGTAGCGGAGTTGATACCATTGCTCCGAGCGGGTAAGGACTTCGACGCCACCGTTATCATGGACGGTCTCAACGGCAGCTAACGCACGGACAAGAGGAAGCGTCATCCGCAAGACGCCAATGACACTTGCGAGACCCTGGGGCTTCAGCCGAGCTGTGAGATAGTCTATGATGCGGAGGTGGGGATTAGATTTAGCGAGAGAGACACGCATCGGCTCGTCAGGGGGGAAATGTATGGTTGCCTGCAAAGGGCTGGGGACTGTGTCGTAGACAAATTCAACGTGAGTAAGTGACGCACGTTGGAAAGCTAGATTATGTAATTGGATGGTGGAGACAAAGTCTAGCAGCAGCCCAATTGCTGACAGGCGACGGGTAATGTTGGGAATGCTGGTCTCGCCGACTTTCGCAACAACTTGAAAGGTGAAAGCCCCGGAGGCAGTGTGGAAGATTATCGAAGGAATGGCAGAAATGAGATCCTTGATGTTGGAGACGGGTTTCTGCATGCGGGCAGAAACCATGTTAATTGCGTAAGCGTTTGAGGAATCAAGACCTCGATAATCGAGCTTGACCATTTCGTTGGCCCACGGCAAGCTGGAAGTACCCGGGGTACTTATCAGAGGCGGAGCACGTTTGCCAGGAAAGCGGAACAAAATGGTACGGGCCTGGATTCCCGCGCTGCTAGGTGCTGCAAAATGAACTTTGTGTGGGATTCTGGAAATTGAGAGATAACGGGTATCGTTGTATTGAGAGATCATCCCTGCGGCGTTTCGCTCAACTTGGGCAAGCGCAGTACAAGAAGGGTCGGCCACGAGCGACTGAGGGTTTGTAATGGCGACCTTGTACGCTGCTCGAAGTCTGGGCCCAAATGCTGAGCTCGGGTGTGAAGATTCCATTAATGTTGCCTTGTCCAGGAGCTCTAAAATCCACCAAGAATCGCCTTCGAGGCCAGTGGTGAATGCCAAGATCCAATCAGCACTCCAAGCTGGTCTTTCGAAGAACTTGGTTCTATGGGTGTCCTTTGGAAAGAGGCGCTGCATTGTTTCCTGGCCTGGATTCAACGATCTTGCAGGCTCCCATCCCATGCTGCGGGCACTAGCCTCGACTTCCTCTTGTGATGTGATTGATCTGAGATGCGCTAATGGAGAAGCCCCGTCCACAGCAGGGGATGCAAGACGATTGAGCTCAAATTCCGCGCGGCTGTTCAAACGAGACGCCGGTAGCACCGCAAACCGGCCTGACACGGGCTCTTGAACGACTTTCACAGCTTTCAAGGTGGTAAGCTGTACAAGTAAGGATGCGTCCAAGGGTTCTGTCATCGATGAGTTGCGCTTGCACCTCAGGAAACCTCTTGAATATAATGGCGTTTTGTTCAGCTTGGCCGCCATCTCCTGGAAAATATGATTTGTGTGCAGCGCGATGATTTGCGTCACGATGTTCAAGAGTGACAGTTCACCCAATCTCAGTTCCACAGTGACATTCTCAACCTCCTTGCCATTGCGGAACCACCGCAAAGCAATGTGAGGTATCCGTTGGCTGTTTGACGAATAGGATAGTCGAACCTCTTTGCCACGCTTGAGCCCTATTTCGATCCAATTCTTTCCTCCCGGACTATTCGTCCAGTATTGCACAACAACAGATCGGTGCACAGCCTCTACTTGCAGACACTCAGACCAGTAGCCCCTCGCCATTTCGTGCGCCTGATTCCTCAAGATCAGAAGTTTGTGGGTGAGTACAAGGTTGTGCAAGAAATTGAAAAGGCCTTGAAGACCGTCGTGCTTGAGCACGTCGTTGGCTCTACCTTCGATCTCATTCCGTAGCCTACCGGCCGGCAGCTCCGTCGGTGTTGGCGAGAATGCAAAGCGAAAATCAATGAAATAAAGCTGTGACGAGGCATCCTCCTCGGCAATAGAGAGATCGACCTCAAATTCGTCCACAACGTGGAACGTGGCTCGACCAGACGCGATCGAGTAATCTCGAAAGACTGGTGGTATATCTTCCTGAAGGTTCAAACGAATCGAGAGAAGGGTGTTGATTCTCCGGAGAGCATTGATGAGTTTTGGGGGGGTTAGGGGCTCAGGGGGTAGGTAGCTGAGGTCAGGTAGCCACGAGGCTTTGCCAAGAGAAAGTACCTCCAAAGCGGTCTTGATATCAGGGTTGGGCTCTCTGAGCGGTATGAGTCTTCTCTTGAGCTCTCCCATCCACGAACAACACTCGTTGTATTGTCCTATCTGGTTGCTTAACCAGAAGTTCAAATCAATAACCTTGCTCACTGCTTCGACTTGTCGGGACCATCGAGATAGTATCAAGATCTTGATGAACTGTGCCCTCCGATCGCTAGCGAAATGGAGCATGCGCAGCTTCTTCTGCACATTAGCCTGCGAAGGGTCTCCATTACCATATGATTGTTGGTGGAAATGATTATGCGACCCGCTTTGACCAGGCTGAGAGACTGGCATGTCCGACATATCATTGATGACGTCGGTAAGGTCATTAAAGGTTTCTTGAACAAGCCTCGATATCAGGGAGGAGAATGGGACATAACCAAATGTTACATGTTCGATTTCCGGAGGGAGTCGGCCCACGAGCTTTTCAATTAGAGTGGATGGCTGGCGCTGAACGGAGGTAGGATTTTGGGGGACCCCGTTCGCATGGGTCCCATTCATGAGCCCATGGTCTCCATTTGTTTGCACATAGCCTTTGCGGTAGTCTCCCATCTTGACCTCGTGGGTGTTTTCTTCGACCGTGGCTTCAGATTTGACACCAGTCGCTATCTTCACACCCATAGGACCCTTGGTGATCGCTTCGGCTCTTGGTAGGATGCCGGGCATGCTGTGCGATTTGTTATCGACGGTCTTGTCCCGGGGCTTCGTCCCTCCCAACAGCACCCCACCCACCGACTCCTCCTTCTCCCCCAACCAATCGCTCCCCGCACGCTGTGTCGGCTCTATCTTGCCCTGCCAGTCACCATGCGAGTTCGGTATGTGGGCTGGGTGGGATTGGGAGGGGCCCGGTGAATGAATAAATGCTATCGATCGGGTGTCGAGTACATGTATGGATGTGATGGCCTGGGAAGGGCTGATCGGGCAAGAGATGGGGTGAGCGCAAAGTCGATGGGTGTTACAGAGGGGTGGGGTTGGGGGTTGGGGGTTGAGGGTTCGTTCGAGGGATGCGCTGTCGATCGCCTGGTTTCGCAATTTAAGGCGACGGGGCAGGAGGGTGCTTGCAAGCCTGTTGATATGGTGGACAAGGCATGTGAAGTCGGAAGAGTGTGTAGAAGATTGAGTGGGGAGGCAAAGGCGAAAGGGTTGTTGGTTTCAGGCAGTTGATTAATGTTTAAGGTAAGGTAAGGTAGTAAGGTAGGGTAGGCGTGGTAGGGTACTGGTTCCGGTAAGGTAGGGTCGGTAGTCTTTCTCAGAAATTTACTTTAATACTTACCTAGCGCCTTATGATGCGCTGGCCAATCACCGTTCCAGGGCGCATCAGCATGCGACTGTCAATATTCAATGTTCACGTCGGGTAGGACAATGAAGTACTTATAATGAATCAATAATTGATCAATCAACTTGACTGGATCACAGAACTGCCGTCACGAATAGGAACGGTGACATATCAATGACCTAGCTCGATGTTGAATGAGTAAGGAACGACAGCGAACAATTTCGATAATGCAAGTCTAGGTACGAATGCTGAAGTAGTATAAAGTGGCTAGGTAAGAGGTAACCAGGGCACCCGGACTCTAATCAGGACAGCGACTGCCCTCGCTGCCTTACTGTTTGCATCCAAAACCCCAAAGTCAAACAAGCTGAGGGACCGTAGGCACCGTAGTTACCAAAGAAAACGTCAATCTTGCTGACTTCGCTCTGCTTTTCTCTTTGACATTCTTGGTAGTCGGGTCTGTAACATCCTCCGCAGAAGCTAGAGTACTCGGACAAGCTGATACAGCGTGAAGCGGGTACCAATCTAGCATTCTGGCATTCTCGTTGGTTATCGAGCCCTGGGGGCCTTGTCGACCGAACGTCTTCAATACCTATACTCCGTACCTCTGTAGGGCAATCTAGTGCAAAGTGATATCGGCGTCCGTGCGACAAGTTCCAGATAACACAGCACGCTTTGCGATAGTCTTTTGGCAGCTTCAATTGATGCATATCACTGTCATTGATCATGTCGACGCTTTCACCGAAGACGAAAGAGGTTGGGAAGAAGAGGAGGAGACCATTTCATTGATTGATTATTAGCGCTCCTACTTCGCGCGGGCCGAGCAGAGTAAAGACAGGCTGACGCTTTCGCGTCACAGGTGTCAAGTCCGAGTCTAATCATGGTTCGTTCCATGAGCTCCTCCACTTTTGATATGATTGCCTTCATACTCATCCTCAGATTCCTTACCATGAGCATGGACGTGGGCATGATCTGCCCAGATCTTCTTCTCATTCCAAAGCTTTCTTCCGGAGTCCCACCGCCTCTTCCTTAGCCGACGACGTAAGTCAGAAGAAAACCCTCGATTTCCGGCTTCACCATGCAATTCATGTCACATCTGGAACAAGTCAATTGACCATATATCATACTAGGAGGATTCCACAAGCTCCCTCTCTTCGCTCTACAACATGGACCCCGGCAATTCCACCGATCCCCCCTTATACCCCGGCGAAGATACCCGCTTAACAAGCACCAAAGAGCTTTCGGGATGGTATTCTTATGGCTGGGCGGCCGAGGTGTTCGTTGTATGCGGTGTTGGCTCGTTCATCCCCATCACCTTGGAACAACTCGCGCGCGAACGCGGCGTTCTCTTGTCCGACAGAACAGTATCCTGCAGCGCCGGATCCAAGACGAACACGCCAACAGAGTTCCCCAATACGACTCTGTCACACGAGACTGCTCAAATTTTATCCCCTCGGGCAGAGACGGGACAGTGCATAATCAACTTCTTCGGGACCGACATAAACACGGCGAGCTTTGCTATGTACACCTTTTCAATCAGTGTACTTGTACAAGCTCTTCTCATCATCTCGATGAGTGGAGCTGCAGACCACGGTCGTTACCGAAAGAGCTTCCTGCTCTCATTTGCCTTCACAGGAGCTGTGGCGACCATGCTGTTCCTCGCTGTGGTCCCGAAGGTCTACGTCCTCGGGGCATTGTTGGCCATCATCTCAAACACTTGCTTTGGCGCATCTTTCGTCCTGTTAAATTCATTCCTCCCCGTCCTCGTACGTCGGCACCCATCCATCCAGCCTGCCGGGATCGATGAAAACAGCTATGCAGAAAGGTCAAGCTCTGAGCAGACAGCCGACTACGAGCATCGAGGTCATGATAATGCTACAGAATCACTTCTACAGCCTTCCGTCGCTCGTCGAATGGTTCCTGCTCAAACTTCATCTGCACCCGTTTCACCCGCACTGCGACTATCGACCAAGATATCGTCATATGGTATAGGGATTGGATACATTGCGGCCGTGATTGTCCAGACCCTAGGAATAGCAATCGTTGTAGTTGCGGATCCCGTGTCCACATCCACGACTCTGACTCTTCGAATCGTTCTCTTTCTCGTCGGTCTATGGTGGTTTATATTTACAATTCCAGCAGCACTCTGGCTACGGCCGCGGCCGGGCCCTCCCCTGCCTTTCATAAGCAACGGTAAGCAAAGGAGCTGGGCGGGTTATATCGCTTATGCATGGCTTTCACTGGGAAAGACTATCCTACGAGCTCGCCACCTAAAGGATGTCATGCTCTTTCTAGGCGCTTGGCTACTTCTTAGTGACGGAATCGCAACAGTCAGCGGTACTGCCGTGCTGTTCGCGAAGACAGAATTGCAGATGACCCCCGCCGCTCTAGCATTGATCAGTCTGGTTGGAACCGTCGCGGGGATCCTGGGAGCATTTTCTTGGAGCAAACTCGTACGTTTTCGGGACCAGTTTCTTCTTGACGAGTACCGCCGCTGGAGTTGAGAGGCGTGCTATGGGGGCTTTCGGAGAGCCTAGGGCTTTATTAGCTCCTCACTTTGGTCGCAAAGACTGAGTTGCTTTATTGAAGAAATATACTAACTCCGGAATCGTAATCACAGTCCCGATGGTTGGGCCTCCCTCCGTCGAAAACCATTATCGCTTGTATATGTCTATTCGAAATCATTCCAATCTATGGGCTTCTAGGGTATATACCTGCCATAAGACGCCTTGGAGTGTTCGGGCTACAGGTATGTACATTTTGCGAAGGGCTTACTCCCCTTTCTTGTAGCCCGCAGGCTTGTTCTACGACAGACTTTGTGTGGTGGAAAGCCTTGCTTTTCTCTGTCTTGCTTTCTTAATTCGATTCCACACTCGACCTTTTATCATGGAAAGAGCATGCTGACATCCAATTTTGATTAGCAACCGTGGGAGATGTATCCGCTTGGCGCAATATACGGCATCGTTCTCGGAGGGCTTTCCTCGCACTGTCGCAGTCTCTTTGGAGAGCTCATTCCTCCAGGATCCGAAGCTGCATTTTACGCGTTATACGCCATCACGGACAAAGGCTCAAGCGTTTTTGGCCCAGCCATTGTTGGTGCGATTACAGATCGATATGGCGAGATACGTCCCGCGTTCGTGTTTCTGGCTGTCCTTATATTCATACCGCTTCCTCTGATGTTAATGGTCGATGTTGATCGAGGGAAAAAAGACGGTGCTGAAATGGCAAGGGAGCTGGAAGGAAAGGATGATGTTCCTCCAAACGAGAGCGATGATGATGTTAACCGGCTAGCCGACGAAGAGGACGAAAATGATCCTTCTCGAATGTAGCGATGGTGTTGGACGGATATGAGCGTTGTTTTGTGGGTGTATGTTTAGCCATCGCGAGAACAGTGTTAGACTTTGATACCCTTGCCAACCTGAGATATAATGTGATTGTTCCACAGGCCTGCGCCTCCTAGAGTCGTGGCCAAGGCTCGAACATCGGAATCCTAAACGGGCGTGACAAGTGCCATCTGAAAGGCTTGCTCCCCACAAAGAAAGTCGCCTCCAAGGCTCAAGCTGAACTCGATAGTCATATCCGCAGAGTCTGCTATCCATAAGACCTTTCCCAAGGAAACGGAGTCCAGTTCAACGTAGGAACAACCGAACAGGGTTTCGCCACTTCGTATCAAAACATATCAGCGGAGGCACAAGTACTGTCGGCATCGTGTAATGAGATGGCTGATCATCCCTTGCGGTGGGCGCTACTCATGTGATGGGCTCCCATCCTCTCCCTCAGTATTGACGTGAAGAAGAAGATCCGTTCGGGCCTCATCAAGCCCCCTCCCCCCCACTCTGCCTTAATTATGGACACCCCATTTCCCTACCTCCTCCATTGCTTCCTTTCCCCCATCTTTCAACCTTTCCTCTCCCAACACGCCACTGACACAAGCCCAACCGCTTCTTCCGCCTCCCCATTTGAGTACCTCCTCTTTATATCTCTCTCCTGCCTCTCTGTCTACTCCCCCACCGTCCCTTCCTCCTCTGAAGACTTCTCTCCATACCTTTCCCGCAATAGCTCGATCAAAAAGGTAACTATAGTAAGTACCCCCATACTCTACCAAATGTCCAAAGAAACCCTGTGCATTCGTTCCCCGAGGCTCCTTCACACTGCTGTACTTATCATAGACGTCAAAGAAAACTTTCGTGCTATCAAAGCCCCCATTCATCTTCAACGGAAGCGAAGAGTGATAAGCTTGATCAAGCAAACTAAACAGGATCTGCGTTTCCGTTTGGATACCCCGCCCTCTTCCTTGCATCAGCAATGACTCTTCTACCATCTCATACGGCAAAGGTGCGCCAGTCTCCCAGTGACGTGCGAAAAGCGCAAGTACCGAAGGATCAGAGGCGAAATACTCCATCAAGACCGAAGGCAGCTCCGCGAAGTCGGTAGGGCAACGAGTGCCAGAGACGACCTGCAGAGATGTGCGGCCAAGGATTGAATGAATTGCGTGGCCCATCTCATGGAAAAGAGTCTGGACGTCCTGAAAGCCAAGCAGCGCGGGAACGGACGAATTTGGCGGGTGGGGAAAATCACAAATCAGAGCTAGTATCGGAAGTTGATAATATTGGTTACTACTGCTAGAGGATGAAATCGCCATGCCATCGTTGGCATCTTGTGGAGGGGTTGACCCTTCACCAGTCTCCGAAGAGGAGATAAGACGCGAGCAACGAAGGGTAAAATGTGTGGGGTTAGGGTTCTTGCCGGCGCGCGCGAACAGATCGCAATATAGGACTGCGACGTGGCCGTCAGTCTCGTGGAAAACATCCAGACGACGCACATCAGAGCTCCAGGTTTCTCCGGGACTGGTCCCTCGAGGGATAAAGCGAACGCCGTAAAGCCGGTCGAAGAGACGTGAGAGCCCTTGCATTACTGTGCCCAGGGAGAAGTAGGCTGCCATGAAATCGGGTTTCCGAGACTTAGGTTTGAGGTCAACGTTGAGGCGATTTCGATAGTAGACGAGGTCCCACTGCTCGATTCCTCTCGAAATGCCATCTGCTACTTTCAGCTCCTTCATTCTCGCCAATTCTTGCAACACGCGCGGAGCATTGTCCGCCGAGAGCGCTGTGAGAAAAGAATCAACTGCTTCAGGTGACTTGGCCAGCTTGTCAGACAAGTTCATGTGAGCATAGCTCTCGTGGCCAGATAGACTTGCAATCTCAGCACGCTTGACCATTAGCCTTTCAAGTAGCTGTATCTGACTTCTTGAGGCCTGTCTTCCTGCAATGTAAATTACTCTTCGGATCGCTTCGTCCTCCACGGTTCCCAAAGCCGCATATGGCGCACCCCCAACAGTGGGCAATCGTACTCTTATACCCCCATTAGACCATCGTGCGAGGGTCAGCGGATCCATACCTTTCAGCTGTTCAACTTCGCAGTCGAGGTACGACTTTGTCGGTGTCATGCTATCTAGAAACTCGTTCCCTAATGTCTTCATTTCGTTCGACAGCTGTACAAATCTTCGCCTCTTTTCGGCAGGCAATTCGATGGCAGAATTAGAAAAGTCTCTGAGCAGGATCTGGGCCACCAATTTCTCTTCCTCATTCCAAGATCCCGAAGCTTCATGTGACGAGATAGCCTTCCTGAGTTGAGCATTCAATCCGGGAGTGGTATTCAAAACGTTCATATAATCGAAGAGATACGCATACGCCTGGATGGCGGCGCTTTGATACCGAGTGTCTGGATGTGTGCAGCGTACGAAGTCTGCAATGTCGAGGACTCGGCACAAAGAATCGCTGAGAAGGTCAAGCTGCCTGGGTATGACTGCATACGCCTGGGTTGACGCTGCTGATACGACACTATCCACAATATCCTGGCACTTCTTTTGCGTGGCCTGAGCATATTTGAGGAAGCCCGAAGGCTCTGTGAGATATCGGTTCTGGAACAAGCCCTGAGAAGGTCTTGCTAAGTCGGAAATATGTTGCTGAGAGAACTCGAGCCAGAAATCATTTGCGTCGAACACTCGGCGCAAAGTGATATCATCAAGGCTCCTTTCGTGACCGGTGGTAGACGAAAATCGACTTTGCTTCAGGCCAGCAGTGGCGGTTGCTGCCACAGCAGGTAGGCCACGAGGTGTGCGTGCTGTGCAAGGTGTATATGAGTGAAGAGCATGTCGAAAGAGTGGCATTGATAGACGACATGGTGACTTGATCATGTCCTTTCCTCTATACAACGTAAATGCCAGGCTCCTTCACGCAACCTCATGTCCTCATCTAAGTAATGTATTCACAATTGTAATCGCGAGAAACGGTTTGGACGTTTTATTACCGCTAAAAAAAACGCTAGTACAAATACTCGTGAGGGCTAATAAGCAGCACTAGTAACGACTCCATGTATGTGGGGGCAATCCGGGGAATCCTTGATGTGCATCCAAGAAATCGCATTCGCTTTCAACATCCCGACGTCCACAAGCCTAACAACCACATCGACATCGATCTCTTGCCTCACTTTCAGTCTCACAACATGGCCTCCGAATCAAAAGACTCAGCGTTCAACATCCTCGGCTCCTCGAAGCTCAACACCGCCGATGGCAAGAACCCCACCTCCTCCGCCACCAATTCCACGTCAACTCAGCCAGGCATCGCTAGCGGTCAGAGGAACAGCGAAGAGCACAGACAGGTCCGTACACTTCAGAGCGATTTCTGATTGATTTGGGAAAGGCCTGAGTCAAAAGAATTGTTCCGGGAGCAAAAGGGCCCTTTTACTCCTGAGACCTGCTTCATAACTCAGGTTCGTGGCTTGAAGAAGCAATTCTGATCTTGAATCCTCCATAGGAGTGCAGCAAGGCCCATGATGCTCTAGAAAACCGTCTGCGCGATGAAGTAAGCTATCTCGACGCAACGCTCTCTTAATCTGAGCGAAATTGGGAGTTGCAAGACAAAATCCCGGAGAGTCGTGCTCTTGAGACCTACTTTGTAGCTCTGACAGTATCTGCCAGATGGAAGTGCTAACATCCAAAATTTAATAGGAGAGGGAGAATAAATGGACCGGGAGGTGGTGAGGTACAATTGGAAAGCAAAGAGGTCCGCCATAATCTGAGAAAATTGCGGGCAGGGAAGTAGTGATATGTGGAATGAGGAGCTCGGGCAGTTGGCGCACTACCAAAATTGGAAGGAAACAAAGGACATCTGCGAGGGCTGAAGAATGGGTTGAGCGAGCAAACGTGTTAATATAGCGGAATGAATTACGAAGGAAGTTGCGAAGGAGGTGATTTCTTATTTTCTTATCATGTTTCCTACGATATTTGCAAGCTTATCCAGTTGGTCTCTTGACCCGTTGTATCCAGAGAAGTGTCCCGGTGATTTCAGCGACGGCCTCATCTGGGGGGCAGCCTTGTTTGGAAACGTGCAAGCCCGAGACAGCCTCGACCACGTATGCTCCCAATCATGCTCCTTGTTCACCCTTGGCGTAGACCTCATAAGGCGCACCTAATCCCAGAGCGCATCTCGCATCCGAGCCAAGAAGAGAGAGGCCATGCAGGTAGCTTGCATTTGTCCATCCAAAGCTACACTCCCAGATCAGCATTCTAGCCGGGCAGCTCGGACGGAATCATGCCACTCACCCTTCCTCTGGAGCATATCTGAAATTCAGCCCTTGATTTCCGTATTCAGCTCCTACCCTGTGGGAGCTCTCGAGCTGCGTGACATTGTATTTCTCCGCCACAGTACCATTGTAGTCAACGAAAACCCTAGTGATCATGTGAAGCCAGCGGTAGGCGAGTCTCTCTGCCTCCTCGTGATAACCATATTTCTTCAAGCCATCCCAAGCTAGGATCTGATGAGGAGCCCAGCCATTAGGATAGTCCCATTGCTTTTGAGGATTCGCTGCATTGATTGGGCCACGAGAAGTCCCTGTAGTCGAAGAGAGACCGCCCCCACATTCGAATTTGGGAAGGCCTTTTTCCACAAGCAGAGCCGCTTGATCCGGACTAGCTACCCCACACCAAAGAGCCCAGAGGCTTGTCACCGTCTCATACTCACTTTGCGTCTTGGTCACTGTGTTGTAGTCAAAGTAGAGACCCTTCTCTGCATTCCACAAATACCTGTCTATCGATGCTTTTCTCTTTTTCGCAGAGAAGTCCCAACTCGCGGATGACTCGAAACGGTCCACCGCCTGACCGGGAACACAAAATTCAGCTGGTACTTGAAGAGCGTCTTCGAAGATGGTCCGAATCGCCTCCGCGATATCCATTTCGTATCGATAAAGCAGACAATTCAAGTCTACCGTTGCTAGATCTGCGCAGACTCCCACAAATCGATTCGATGTATCATGGCCACTTTCCCTAAGTGCTCTGTCGTGGAGGAAGAATGTGTCAAGCTCAGGCTCTTGGATTTTGCCCTCGGTGTATGCCTGTCCAATCTCAGTCATCGACATATTGTGCTTCTCGGCGTAAGGCCCCAATATATGGTCAAAAGCCGTCGATTCAACTTCTGGAGGGATACCAATTCCGATGGGTCGGTATCTGGCGAGGCCAGTGGCTTCATCATATCTAGGATCCGCCATCCAGTAGCCGTAATACTCTTTCAGGGCGGCGAGGATTGCGAGCTTGAGAAGATCTTTGGATCCAGGCTCATGCTTTGTCGCTTTGTAAAGTTTCGAAGCTAGATCGGTAAGGAAAGGGGGCTGTGCTCTGCCAAGGTAGTACGAGCGGTTCGCATTGAGTATTTTGCCATAGTGTTTGATCTCGAAAATGAAATGTCGTACGATGGACTTGACAATATGTGGATGCGTATCCATCATTGCTGTAGCACAGAAACAGCTATCCCAGTTGTATAGCTCATTAAATCGTCCTCCGGGTACAATAAATGGAAGTCCTACGAGTGCTTCGCGTCCGTTTGAATCAGCTCTCTCCATCTCGAGCGCCAGAATGCCAGGCTTATCGTTCAAGCTTCTGATAAACTCAGCCGTGATGTCGCCTTTTGGAAGCCATTGCACGTCCAAATTCATACCTGGCATTTCACGCGCAAGCTTCGAATAGTATGCGTGCTGCAGTGGCACACCATGCGGTACATAGATCCTTGGGTGAGATTCTGCAGCCTCGCGGGTCTTGGGATCTCTTGCTGCAACAGCGATGCCAGAACTATCAATGTTCCTTTTCAAATTGTCCCACCAGCTCGTTTTGATCAATCGCTGGAGACGAGAGACTGGATCCTCGGTGATTGCATCTAAGTTGACTTCCATATACTCCTTCCCCTTCTTCTCCGCCAAGAAGAGTTCTTGCAAGAGATTCGCTAGATGGTAAGTACCTTTGATCTCAATCTTTGGGGTGCCATCATGCTTCGGAAATTTCAAGAAAAAAGACTTGATCGAGAGAAAAGATGAGCATTCTTCCGATGTACACCAAGAGAGCATTAAACACACCTTTGGTCCGCGGTCGTCGATTGTGATCAGTCCATCCCCATCTGTATCTTCTCTCTGTAAAAGTTCTTCTTTCGTAGTAGTCACAGCTACTAAAAGTTTTCCTCGCGTGCTATGGACATCGTCTGTAGGTACCTTAGAGTATTAGTGGCTCCGCCTTGATTGCTATCAACATGCAACGAAATTGGAGCGGCACCGCGGATACCAATACTACACTGTTGCTGCAAAGGCGTTCCGCCCTTCTCAAGATCCACAGCATCGTTCGTCTAGAGTGCACACAAATACACGGTCAATAGATGGGTCATCGCTCGTGTAACAGATGAAGGAAGTCGGGAGTATACAGTATGGAGGGAGAAAGCAGCCCGGAGGCAAACAGAGACAGCACATACAGACAGCATAGCTCGAAGATTCGTCAGCCCTCCATAAACTCGGCTTTATGAGCAGGCCGGTACGCAGGCTCACAAGGGATGAACGGATCAAATAGCAGCATAGATCAAAGGAATTGATATGAAATATCGCCGTACATTGCCCGAATCGTTCTGGTTTGTACCTCCAGGATCCCTCTCGAATTTAGCCGCTAGGTGTGTACCCTGAGCACCTTGAGCATTCTCAAGGTATAGATCTGCCGACGACATCGTAATGGCCGCCAATTGTTTCGCCTTCCACACCGACAGGAACCTGCAATTGTGTGCAGGAGCAGATGGATTTGTACGGATTGAACAGAAAAAGAGTATGCTATGACTTCGCGCACCGACCTTCAAAGTCATTCACAGTCACATGTGATGATCAGAATGAAGGTCAGACAGAAACCGAGATATTGGCTGTGTTTCAAATGGTCTGGCATTCCAGGTATAATGAAAATCGAAAGCACTGCAAGTGTTGGATGACATACGATATGCTGGAAGGTGATTTCCACCGGTGGGGATTGCAGAGATGCGAAGCTTTCAAGGCGAGACAGAAGAAGGTTGGTCGTGTCGGAAAGTTGGTGCTGATCCTTCAAAGCGGGCCCCCGTGTTGCAGATTTTGGTATCATGGGGGCCAGTCGGAGGCCAGACTGGGAACAGACTCACAGACTCACAGTGCCTAGAGAAATAATGAGCTGCTACTGGTCAGATCAGTCCGAGATTCCTGTGGACCGATTGACGATATGGGAGAATGGGAGTAAGTATGGGCGACTTTCATTTTGCTACTAGTTATTTTCTATTCAATATTAATACTTACTGCTACTCTCACTCTCTTCGGTGTTGGAACGTCTATCCGAGACGTCTCGTTCAAGAAGGTCGTTGACTTGATTGCATTGAAAGATTTTGAATTGACGAGTGGAATGGGGAGACACGACATTGCCTCTGACCCGTCTGAATTGCGCGAGACCAATTGGTCAAGGTACGAGTACGAGTACGAGTACCTACCTAAATCTGCATAAACATGGACTAGTCGAGAAAGTGCACTTCTCGATTCTTGGACCGTGCATCAGTGCATAATACGGTAATATAATTGTGTTTGAAGGATCAGATATATGCCAATGGGAATACCGGGCATGTTTTGCTCCCAACTTCAAAATAAGCGCTGTCGTGTCGTAGGCTTCAACGACTGCCACATTCCATCGGTCTATGATTGAATAAACGGCCCTCGAGCTCTGCCAACCGGAATTGGCTTGCTTGCCCATTTAGTAGACAGGTCTCCCCTCGTCCCACTTCCTCCTCTCAACCATCTCCCCTCCTCCTTCCACCTCCATGGCACTCGCCCCATCATCAGGCGTCCCCTCGACTACAGGCCTGAAACTCACCCTCTTTTTGGCTCCACCACTCCATGCACCATCTTCAAGTAGGCCTACACTGCCAATCCATTCCCACACTCTTGACACGTCCCCGCCCCGGCCTTCTCGGACACTAGCTCTTACGTTTGCGTTTCTCTCGACTACTGCTCGCACCCGTTTCCACAGGCTCTCGCGCCTCTGATCGCTGAACTCGTCCCGGAGAACGTCATCACGCAATTGTCCTACACTGATCCAGCTCTCGGCTGTGTCTCCCCGAGCATGCAAAGATGCTTGCGTCGCGAGACGGTCGAGGGTCATGGCGACTAGCGAAGGAACACGAGCTGTGTCATTGCGAGACGTGAGAATAAGCGAGCGGATGTAGAGAAGTGCGACACCGAAAAGAGTTATGATGGAAATAGAGAGTCGATATCTTGCCAGCGTGAGTCGCGCGGATCTTTTGACGGCGCAGGAGACGGGGAGGTGGGCGAGGGAGGTGCTGGTGAGGTGGAGATGTGTTCTGCGGGTGGGATGAGGTATCTGGTTAGTTGTTTGGTCAGATGTTGGTGGATTCGTTTTCATGAGCACAAAAGTGATGCGAGGAGGATTGGCAAATACAGGGGATAGAAGACTTACCCATCAGAGGAAGAAACCACCTCTTCTCGGCCAATGATCTCCCCTATGGCACCCTTCCACAGATCCTCGAACTCTGCTGCATCCATGTTTCGTCTTCTCTTCTTGCCCACTTCTTGCTTCAAATCCTTTTCGTCAATCTCCACGGGTATATCTTTACCTTTGCTATCCTTCAAAGTCCCACATTCAGCCTGCGCTTTTCGCTCCCTCAATTCTTCAACGGCTCTATCGGCCACAGCTTTTACTCGTCGGGCTTTTTCGCCGTCGGGCTCACAAGATGGCGACAGTGGTACTAGTCCGCCCAAAGACAATGGGTGTGGCTGCAGAACGAAGTCATGTTCACATCTGGTCTGCATTCCTTGATAGCAGATTGCGTGCTGAGGGCAAGGCTCGCATGTGGGTTGCAGCATCTCCGCCCATTCGGGTAGTTGGACGTTCGATAGAGCAGTGGATGGCCTACCAACACCGCAATAGCCAACAGCTAGCTTTTCCTGACGCCACCATGTCGCATATCCTCCAAGTAAAGCTATGAAGACTACCCAAGGCGCGGATTTGGGGATTGTGCGAGGATTTGGTGCGCGTTTCTTCTTCCGAGGTGGGAGGATGTCCACTTCGCCGTTTGCCGCTCGTCCTCTAACCAACTCCAGCTGTTCTTCGGCTGTGAATTCCTCACCGGCCTCGATCCCATCGTTTTTCTCGCCTTCGCTACCAGACTGCTTCAGCCTAGATACTGGGACTACGAAAGTCTTGGAAGTCGGGACAATAATTCCATCGTGCTGCTTTGATGAAGAGGGAAGCCCCTCGGTCCTCCGCCTGCTTGAAGAACTCTTTCTCTTATCACTGCTTGTACCACTACTCTTGCGTCTATTTTCCCCTGGTGCTGGAGGTGAGCTACCGCTCTGGAAAGGGTTCTCATCGCTGAAAACACCACCCCGCATTGGAGGCCGCACTGGTGTATCTTCTGGATCTTCAACCTTCACCATGGGTATAGCCTCGCTCTTGCGGCTTTTCCGTACAGATGCACGTGTTGGTTCTAAGTCTGGTTCGGTGTCCGATTGCCTTGCGTGCTTACTGGAGCTTCTTGGACCATTTGGTGCTTTGGTGGTGGCGGACGACTCCGACATGGTCGGCTCCACCGACAGGCGTGTGCTCTTGCGTGGCTTCCTTTGTCGTGGAGTATCGGGCACTGGTGGAGGTAGCATCGAGCCGGTGTCATCGTCAACATCACCATTAACCGTCCCTTCTTGACTACTCGGCATGTCTGTAATACCCCTACTTGTACGCCTCACTCTGTCTCGAGCAGCTAGGATCTTGCGCGCCTTGGGCTTGAGCTCTTGAGTGAAGATATCGACGAGTTGCGGCTTCTTGGCAGAAGCTGGGTAGGAAATGTCGTGTAACATGAAGATGTTGCGTAATCGCGGCATAGTGAGAGACGTAGGGTCGAAGGACGGTGACAGATATGCGAGGTCGTCCTCTGCCGAAGCCATCGTCTTCAGCTGGGGCAGAAGCGTTGCCTTTCTTTCTCTTTACGCTCGTTGCGAGAGTTTGGTGAGGAGAGGAAGTTTTATGGCAAGAAATCTTGTTGTGGGGATTATAGCCATGAAATGGCAACACTAAGGTACCTTATGATGGAGCTGGAACTCGTTTCGGAAGCGCGACGTTATTTTTTTGTTTGTCTGCACTTAAAATACTGTGTCCAGAGCCACTGAGGCAGCCGCCTCACCATCCTTTTTAGACTTTCAGCCACGTTTTGCCACCGTAGCCGTAGCATACTCTAGCATTTTTCGTATCGTAAATCGTGGGTAAGTCTACATTACATTTCCACAGCATACTCTTCCCATCAAAGAACTCAAAGAAGCTGAGAATGAGTCTTTCTCAAAGGGATTATCTAGAGGAATGATCGACCTGCACCGCCAACTCCTTCGCATTTTGAGCGGGGTTGAAAGGGCAAAGCACCAGACCGCTGAGGAAGAGCAGGTGATCTCCTTTTGGGGACCACCTCTGGAATCCTTCCATGAACAGTTCGAAGCTCCTTGAATATTGATCGGGCTCAGCCCTTGACTGCAGGCATTGGTAGTCTTATGTTCCGTGCTGATTCTGGGGACACTTGAAAATAAGCCTTGTACAGGATTACCGTAAGAAGCTCAGGAAGTTGCAGTCCCTGCTTTCTCTTGGTGAAGACATTGATCTTTTGCCGATCAGAAGGCGAGGGAATCCATATTGACGGTAATGCATCTTGTTTGTAGAGGCATGTGGTACACTAGCTTTCAGGCAGAGACATTGTATGGAACGGCAACTGCGAGACAATAAACACTACTATGTCAACGCATTGGATTCTTGAAGATCATTTTGAAATGCGCAAAGCCTCGTACTCTTATGTCAACCTGCCAGACGATACCAACGCCTCTCCTCATATCAAAACTCCCTCTATCCATCATGTCCTAATCTGTCCTTGCGTGCGCCTATAGTTATCTGATGATTCCATCGCCGCCATTTTTCCCTGGTGGTGGACCCGTGGGAGGCGCGTAATCATAGACAGGCTCTCCACCGCGTTGCGGTGCGTAGGCATTTGCCGGCTGCTGCAACTCCACACCTTGCTGTTGACTCCCAAAATAACCTTGATTTTGTTCGTGGCCTTGGTTGTAGTACCCTTGATTTGAGACGGGAGGAGAGTATATTGGTGGTGCTTGATTATTATTGGCAAAATATGGCTGAGAGGGGGCTCCAGTGTATTGAGCTGGTGCGTGGCCTGGCGGTGGTGCGCCCGCTGCCCAGCCAGTGCCGCGGTAGGGCGGGTGACCAAAGCGGCGACGTCGGCGTGCTGTAATACATCTAAGCAGCTGTCAGCGCGGAAGTTCTTGTGTGATTTCATGTGAAGTGATGCTGGCTCACGAGAAAATCACGAAAATGAGGAAACCTCCAATCACGATCACGCCAAGTAAGATCCTAGAGCTAATTAGCTTCTCTCTCCAGTCCGCAGCTTTTGAGCAATTATGTACCATCGTCCGTAGTTGGACCAAGGACTGTTGCCATAGTCACAGTCACCATCGTAATCATTGCAGTTGCTAAAGGCTAGATTAGCTGATTGACTCCGCACAGGACACACAACTAAGGATAGGATCGCACATGAACACGCAAGTTAGGACAAGATGTCTATAAAGCACAACTTACTTGGTAAATCTCGGGATGATTGCCATTGTGGCCTTGGACTGAGTGCTGGTCGACGCAGTGAAGGGAATGTTCGTCGAAGGACGGATCGATGGAGGGTGAAATGAAGGGAAGTGAAGTGGTGAAGGAGAACAGATTCAGAGTATGAGACGAGTGGCCTTATATTTGTCTTGACTCGGAGTCGTGGTTGAGAATGCGTAAGGATGGTATTTGGAGCATGAGCAGGGCCTGTGAGCGTTTTGCAGTCAATATTCGAGTGGCGCGGACCACGCAAGCAGGGCAATGCTCTGTAAGTTGTCATCATCATGTGACTGGAAGGAGTCTAGCTCTTTCAGCCAAGCTTTACTACCTAGCCCAGCTAGCCCAGATCCGTACCGAGGGTACTAGCGCCTTTTCACGGCAGGGATTTTGCGGCTAGCCAGCGCATTCCCCGTTCGAGTTGATGAAGTCTTTTGCGACGTGTACGATTTCTCCTTTCTTGAAACTCTTTGCATTCTTTTATACTAAATATCACATCCGTTCGTCGTTGAACACATCATGCTTCTCAAGTTTCCCTGGCTTAGAAGCACCGCTCCATCAAGATTGACCCCAAGCTCGCTTAGCTGCTTCATGCAAACCCCAAACCGCCTCCTGCTAGGGCATATATTCATGCAGAGGGTCGAAAAAAGAAAAAAGAAGACAAAAGGAGATTCTCCATTACAAAAGCGTGAGAAAGGATCGCTCCGAGCATTGAAAATTTATCTTGCCATTGCTAGCATGCATCTTCTCATTGCTTCGTCAACGTCGTGAACGCTCAACTCGTAACAAAACGTCGTCGTCAGTTGTGCATGCCGTCGTCCAAGGACGTATGCCTCTTTTGTGTGGTCTTCTCAATGGGCTGTCTTGTTGATCAGCCACTCCAAGACGGCATCGAGATTTGTTTCTTCTTTCGCACTGATTCCATAACAGCTGACTTCGCGGTGAGAGATGGCTTTCATGTTCAGTGCTTCGATCAACTCATCGACCGAAAGCTTATCGGGCAAATCAGACTTGTTGCCCAAGACGAGCAAAGGAATTCCGTCCAGAACCGGCTTTTCAAGCAAGGCGTGGAGTTCTTCCATCGCTACTGGCATAGCAGCCTTATCTGCCGCGTCCACGATATACCTGTGAATTACATCAGGATCGTTTCTCCAATGCACACGATGGCGTACCCACACAATGGCGTTGACGCCCCGACAGTACCGCTCCCACATCGACCGAAATCTAGGCTGACCACCGAGGTCCCAGCTGGAGGAATGTTATGCCAACCACGCATTGTGTACTGACGGGTAAGCGACCTACCACTTGAGAGTGACGTGACCTTTCTGGACTCGTTTCATGTTGAAGCCCACCGTGGGAATAGAACTTTTAGGATTCAAAGTCAGACCGAGAGACCCGAGGCAATTAATATTGACCTACTCTATGGTAAATTCTCCACCCTGGCAAGTATCGCATCAGCAATCCTCCGCATACATCGTCATTGGGCCTTACCGCAAGGACTCGCAGGAGAGAGGTTTTGCCAGCGTTTTGGAGGCCAATCATAGTCACATCCATCTCTGTCGCCCTGATGGAATGCATCTGTCAACAGTACCCTGGATGCGCAGACGGCCAGCACGACGGCGCATCATGGCCTCGATAGGATGGCGCATGATCTATGACGGACTGCGGTGATGTGGATCTCGACGGTCGACACGCAGGATGGTACTGAGTGACTTACCAGAAGGTTCGCAACAACCAGTCATAGATGACCTTGAAAAAGCCTGCCATGGCTTCTCGCTCGGTTGGTGGATGGCTTGTGAGGCAACGATCGTCAAGAACCAGTCGTTGCCTTTCGCAAAAATTGCCAGAACCTTGGTTGAGTTTGTGTCGTGGAGGCTGGAGCAGAAAAAGCAAGCGGAAGGCGGGGACTTTGCCCTTATCGTCGTAGCAGTAAATTCGCAAGTGGTGCAACGGGTGCAAGACAATAAGGTAACTGAGGTCGAGAAGGCTGAGTAAGTAAGAGGGTCGATTGATTAGAATATGAGCTGAATGGAGTAATGGTCGAAGATTAAGAGCAATATTGCGCTCTCCTGCAGCAGTGCCTTGTCCTTTTTTGACTGTGCAGGTGATGCAAACTGCACAGGCCTTGATTAGGCGCCGATACGGGCGGCGGTCGAGATGGTTGCAGAAGAATAATGCAAGAGAAACTTATTTATTCACTATTATGTTCACTATTATGTACAAGTGAAGAAGATCCGGCGAGTCGGCTTCTACCTGCAGCTCGCTTGCCGCAATCCCTGTACTCGTATCCTATACGAGTAAGGTACGTAAGGTACTGTAAAAATCAATACATGTAATCGGTTGTGTAAGTAAAGAAGCGAAAGAAGCTCGACACACAAGCAACCTGTGTACCCTTCATCAATCTCCTCCTGCCCAAAGCCGTAGTACTGAAAGATGATCTCTCGGAAGAGTGTGTGATCTGGCTTGGACTGCACGTGCACATCATGCCATCCTCTTCTGCTGCTGGACCAACCGACACCCACTGGACGGCCAATTTTGACACTGTACGGCGAGAGAAGCTCTTCAAACATCCGCCAAAGGACCACACGCCCTATCCTGCACTTGCAGAGGCAATCCATCCTCACGTCAACTCTTTCAATGCACTCTTCGATGATAGCAAGCTTCTCGACGCTGCCCTGAAGGACATTGGAGCCAAGACGGTCTTGGATGGTGAACAGGAGACACTACAGCAGAGGGCGCAAAGGCTCGAGGATGGAAAGCCTCGCGAGAAGCGGAATCGGTTTAGTATCAAGATACGTGAACTCTTTCTGGAGAAAGCTATACTTCCAACGACCAACAAGTTCAGCACCAAAAACCGAGAGATATACCCTGCCGAATGCAGAGAAAGACATGCGACTTACCGAGGCAAGCTAAGAGCACGGGTGGAATATAGGCTGAACGGAGGCGAATGGCGGCATACGATTAGAGACATGGGTCAAATCCCAATAATGCTCAGGACGAACCGATGCCATCTCGAAAATTATACTCCGGCCCAATTGGTCCAGCATAAAGAAGAGTCTGAAGAACTTGGAGGCTACTTCATTGTCAATGGCATCGAGAAACTCATACGGATGCTGATTGTGTCACGGCGCAACTATCCAATGGCTATCGTTCGTGGTTCTTTCGTCAACAGGGGATCAGCGTACACCAAGTACGGCATGCAATTAAGATCTGTACGTCCGGATCAGACATCTCAGACCAATGTGCTCCATTATCTCAATGATGGTAATGTCACTTTTCGTTTCTCATGGCGGAAGAATGAATATCTGGTTCCCGTGATGATGATCCTGAAGGCTTTGGTCGAGACGAATGATCGTGAAATTTTCGAAGGACTCATCGGTGTCGCTGGGTCACAAGGCACCGGTAAAACATTCATGACGGAGCGAGTTGAGCTACTGCTTCGTACTTACAAAATCTATAACCTCAATGGAAAGGCGAAGACGCGCGCATATTTAGGGGAAAAGTTCAAGCCAGTACTCGGTGTGCCCGATGATACATCAGATCAGGATGCCGGATCTGAATTCTTGCGCAAAATCGTCCTTGTGCACCTAGCTAATGTTGATGTTACCGAATCTCAAAACTATGACAAGTTCAAGATGCTGCTTTTCATGATCCGAAAGTTGTATAGTCTCGTTGCTGGCGAATGTGCAGTCGATAATCCGGATGCGGTATCAAGTCAAGAGATTCTTCTGCCTGGTTTTCTCTATGGCATGATCATCAAAGAGAAACTTGATGACTGGCTAAGGTCCGTCCAAAGTGCTTGTCAGGAGTGGTCACTAAAAAATGGAATGGCAAAATTTACAGATCCCAATTTTCTAAAAGACTTTCCTATTCAAATTTTCCAAAGGACCAACGAGAACCTTGGAGGTCTCCTGGAGTATTTCCTCTCAACAGGCAATCTAATCAGTCCTAGTGGCCTCGATCTACAACAGACGTCAGGTTTCACGGTCGTCGCCGAGAAGATCAATTTTTATAGATTCATCAGTCATTTTCGCATGGTGCACAGAGGAAGTTTCTTTGCCCAATTGAAGACCACGACAGTACGCAAGCTACTGCCTGAAAGTTGGGGTTTCTTATGCCCAGTTCACACGCCAGATGGAAGCCCTTGTGGGTTGTTGAACCACTTGGCGCATAAATGCAAGATCACTACCTATGATCTCGATGTTTCTGCAATACCGCGGCTTCTAGCTCAAATGGGAGTTTCTGATGATTCTTCTGCTTCTGTGGAAGATAAAGTTGTAGTCCAGCTTGATGGCCGAATTCTTGGTTTCTGCACACCAAAACAAGCTCATGTTATTGGGGATACTCTCCGGTACTGGAAGGTTCAGGGTAGCCATGACGTTCCCAGGGAACTCGAAATAGGGTACGTACCAAACGCGATCGGTGGTCAGTACCCCGGTGTATACATGTTCTCTCAAGCGGCGCGGATGATTCGGCCTGTCGTATACCTTCCACTGGACAAACATGACTATATCGGCCCTTTCGAGCAGCCGTTCATGTCAGTAGCTTGTACCGAAAAGGACATCGAATCTGGCGAATCCAGTCACATCGAGTACGATCCTACCAATATCCTCTCAATCGTCGCTAATCAGACACCTTTCTCGGATTTCAACCAATCTCCCCGCAATATGTACCAGTGTCAGATGGGCAAGCAAGCCATGGGGACGCCTGGAACCTCCATCCGCTACCGTACTGACAATAAGATCTATCGTCTCCAAACTGGCCAAACACCTATTGTTCGTCCGCCTCTATACAATGAATATGGTCTGGACAGTTACCCCAACGGCATGAACGCTGTAGTGGCTGTCATTTCATACACAGGTTACGACATGGACGACGCTATGATTCTGTCCAAATCTGCCCACGAACGTGGCTTCGGCCATGGCACAATCTACAAAACCAAGATCATCCGACTGGAAGAAAACGAAAGAGGGAATAACGGCCGGGCCAAATCCGCCAGAGCAATCACCAAGCTCTTTGGGTTTGCCCCGAATAGCCACATCTCAGCCTTCACACGGAGCAAGCTTGACTCAGACGGCCTTCCCCACATAGGCGCCAAAATCAATGAAGGCGACCCCATATGCGCTTCACATACCGTGACCTATGACCCTACCAAATCAGAGTCGACGCCTTACACTAATCGTGACGGCGTCAACATTCTCCACAAATACAAAGACTCCGAAACGGCCTACATCGAAGAAGTCCGCGTACTCGGCAGCGAGACAGGGTCCGAGCCCTGTCAATCTCTGAGCATCAAACTCCGTATACCGCGCTCGCCCATCATCGGTGACAAATTTTCCTCACGCCATGGGCAGAAAGGTGTATGCTCTCAAAAATGGCCTGCAATTGATATGCCCTTCAGCGAATCAGGCATTATACCCGATATTATCATCAATCCGCACGCGTTCCCATCCCGGATGACTATAGGCATGTTCATCGAGTCTTTGGCCGGAAAAGCCGGTGCTCTCCACGGGTTGGCGCAAGATTCTTCACCATGGCGCTTTTCAGAGCAAGATACAGCGGGCGATTATTTTGGCGAACAGCTCCGCCTAGCGGGGTACAATTACCACGGCAACGAGCCCATGTACTCTGGTATTACCGGCCGCGAATTCGCTGCTGATATCTACTTAGGAGTAGTCTTTTACCAGCGCTTACGGCACATGGTGAATGATAAGTTCCAAGTCAGGACTACCGGCCCTGTGACACCGCTGACGGGCCAACCCATTAAGGGAAGAGCAAAGGGAGGAGGAATAAGGGTCGGAGAGATGGAAAGAGATGCATTGTTGGCGCATGGGTGTGCTTTCTTATTGCAGGATCGGCTCATGGGATGCAGTGACTACAGACGGGAGTGGATCTGCAGAGGCTGTGGGAGCTTCTTGAGCACGCAGCCGACGGTTTGGGGAAGTGGAATGGGAAAGAAGGGAAGGGGGACCGGGGTTGTGAGATGTAGGAGGTGCGCAAAGCGGATTGAGGAATTGCTTGAAGAGGGGAAGGAGGTGGGGATAGGTGAAGAGTGGGAGGACGGCGTGGGAGGCAAGTGGGTAGGCGGCCAGAATACGACAGTTGTTGCTGTACCGGGGGTCTTGAGGTATCTGGATGTGGAACTGAGCGCCATGGGTATAAAGATGAGATTCAATGTCAGACCTTGAAATTTGAATTGAAAAACGCTAAACGACGAGCTCCGAAGTCTTACACGTTCCAGGGGCTTCTTCCTACACATTTGATTCACTTTGTGCACTTCAATCTTGGGTGCTCCGAGGGGAAAGACTGTTGGAAGGAATTGTTTCTCGATTTCAAGTCCGCACTTCTACATCCACTTTCATGCCTGACCCTTGCCTACCCCAATGCTTCTTCTTCCCAAGCTTCCTCAAATCCTCGGCCCATTCCATTACACTCCCAACGAGATCCTGTCGGAGGACGCTAATCTTCAGCCAACAACGCTGGATATCTTGGATAGACGATACCCCCGACTCGACCACAATAGTCTGCTCTTCATCTCGTACCACACCCGCCGGGAAAAGGTTCGCGATCCCCTCTGCCACTCGCCCGACGTATTTGGTCCACAAGGTAAACCGTCCAGTCAGTATCTGAAGGCTATCGTACAGTGGAATATCTGCTTCACTGCAGTCCGCACCCCATCTCTCGCACAGAATCAGGGCTAACATCCCTCGATCCTGGTGACTGAGACCATGTGCACCCGCAAGGACACCCGTAGTGGTACTGCGGAGAGCCGCAGCCGCCCGGATATCTTTGGGCATCGAGCCATGAAAATAGAGCAGATTGATTGTTGAAGTGAGCATTTCAGTCTCTATCAGACTGGGTACAGCATCCCGGAGGAGGCCGGTAAGAGAAGCCGCAGACTTCGGTGCGTGGGGAAGCGTCGATGCTATCAACGGGCTCTGGGCACGTACGGAAGGGGGCAGACCAGAGTACAGCAGACCTTCGCGCACGCCGCCCTGCGTAAAAATTACCTTTGAGATGGAAATCTCGGCCTGGGCAAGCGATTTGATAACCAGGAGGACTGCAGGAATCTGCGAAGCGCGACGGGACGAGACACGGAAAGCCGAAGGGCTCCCTGGAGACTCCTCTAGGTTTGAGAAGAAGCGGGGAGCGCCGACGCTGTAACAATTGATGATTGGGATAGGATACGGTTGGATGTCTTCTTTCGACATGAGGATGTAACCCCTGCCACGAAAGCCTCCGCCGCTCAGATAGAGCGTATAGCCACCCTTTCGCAGGGCTTCATCCCTTAGACTCGGAGGGATTTGGATGTCCTCCAGACCTCTCTGAAATCTGGATGCAATCTCATCCTGCAAAATAGCTTCTTTCTGTACACTCACCTCTGACAACGTAGACATCAATGCTGCTGCGCCATAGGGGAAGCTCACGGATCCGACCGGACTCATCACCACATCTCCATTCGGCTTCTTGACCACCCAAGTCATCTGGACAGAGCCTCCGCCCATGTCCATGCAGATCCCGCCAATGTGACCGATGCTGCTGGCTATGCCCATAGCGCCAAATCTTCCTTCTTCCTCCTTTGTTAGCAACTCTACTTTCCAGCCTGTCCGTTCGTCAATCTGGCGGAGCAAGTCCTCTCGATTGATGGCATTTCTCGTAGCCTCCGTAGCAACGAGCCTGATGTTGTTGTCTTGCACCTTGAAATCTTGACACGTGCTCTTGAACCGTAGCAGGACTGCTAGGACCTCTTCAATCACGCTTGAAGGTATAGGAGCCTTGGTGCCCGCTGCATTCTGAGCGTCGTAAAGAGATATGCCGCAACGATTCTGATAGACGGTGGGCATTATCCTGGCAGTCGGAGGAGACAAGTCGGATATGGAGAAACGGATTCCATTGCTGCCGATATCAACCAGTGCTTGATAGTGCTGGCTCGAGGCGGTGGAGGCCATAGATTGAATATGTCAGCTAGATGTTTGCGCATGCATGGAGGCAATGGGCAATTGGGAAAGTCGACCGATGGCACCATGGCTGTTGTCACTCGAGAGGAAACAACGCAGCCAACAGCAGAATACCAAAACCGTAACGAGTATGCCGCGGATGCACTGATTCGTGCCTTCTAGAGAATATCAGTGCGAAAGGGTCGCATGATTTTGCCTCTGTGGCCCTCAAAGTGAATCTACGATACTAAGCAGCATACAAAGTCCACATTGCATCGACGTATTTGATGGGAACACTCATTGTTGAATTTTCTTAGACCGGTGCCTACAGACTACGTCCTATGCTATTCGACCACTTCCTGCGGTATTCACACATAGATATTGCAAACATCTCCCATCTTCTCACCACCCGTCCACGGATCAACGAGACCCAATCAATCCACAAACACCGTGGAAGACCAGTCTTTCACATCATTGAACCTCTCCCACATTTGCCGCGCCAATTTCACAGATTCTGGGATATCTTTACGCCTCCTTGTCCTCAGCGCTGACATTCACAAAGATGAGGTTGCCTTTCATCAATAGTGTAAAGGGAAGCACCCCCGTGCAATGAAGATCATCAGACCCGATAAAGTTTCCAAGTCCATTGCGTCCTCTCTGCAGTACATAGAACTCCGCGCGACCTGGGAAAGCATCATCGTAGGCCCCGACTCCATATAAAAGATTCTGGTCCCCCGACTCAGATCCGCAGCAGTTTCCTTGATCGGATGTCTTGGCTTTCATGATGATACGCGCAGGGAGAAATGGTTTTGGCATCAATTCTTTTTCTCAGACTTCCGCCAAACCGATGGCCAATGGTTCAGATGTTGGACAACACATGACATATTGGAAGGAAGGCATCACAAAATATACCTGAACGCTGGACCATAATTCTCTTCACCCACCTCACTCTCTTGTCCTTCTCCACCTGGTTGATTGACCACCCGGTTCTTGTTTGATCCATGCACCTTGTCGAGCTTATAGTTTTCCCAGACTAACAGGCATCTCAATCCGAAGGCTAAAAACCCAGTGAAAAAGGTGAAGGCTGCACTGATAGCCATGCCCTTGATGTATCTCGGACTTTCGTTCGTGGGAAAAGAGTTCGTGCCTAGAAGAGGCTTTTGTGGATCAGCAAAGATCGACATGGGAGGAACTGAAGACTTACACCACACTGGCCGATCAGGTTCAGAAGCATGATTCCTGTGCCCCTAAAGATCTCGGAATCAGCAATAGTTTCTCATCGCGAAAATAAGGTCATAGGGCAGACTGGGCAATAAAGGTCCTCAAGCAAATGCTTTACGACTCAATCTGTGGTACTCAATTGGGAAGGATAACTCAACAGCGGACTTACCGTCTCGTGTCACTACCCTGGTTGTCTATGCTTGTTAGCCACTTATTTCAAAATCCTAACGACTCAAAACATACTCGTTACCCAGGGTAGTATATTCGCTATACCTGAAGGCGAAAGCGTTAGACGACCCTCGGTTACCCACGGATGGTCTGAATTACTCACTTGGAAATATGCCAGACGCTGCTAGAAATACCCCAAAGTATCTCACACCTACCGATTTCACAGTGGCCAACAGGATGTAACCGATCCCGCCTGTTGTAGTGAGGACCATGATCGTATAGCCTCTTTGCTGAGTCTTGTCCGCAACCCAGGTCGAGAAGATGGTCACGAGGAATGAAACAAAGAACGGTGGTGCGGTTAGCCCCTGGGCGTCAATTGCGCTGAAGCCCATATCGTTGAGGATCGTTGGCAAAAACACTTCTCCTGTTAGCCGTCTTCGGTAGGAAGCTGAAAAGATCGAAACGTTTACCGGGAAGCGATGAGAAGCCAACGTTGCAGCTGAAGTACATGAACTGCACCAAATCAGCTTTTGGACCAGAGAGGAAACAGCAGGCCCCAAGCCATCGCTTTCAAGAACCCAAAGAACTCAAGAACATTACTTACAGCTGTAAACCAGCATTTCACATCCAAAAGAGCAAGCCCCACCTCTTTCCATACTATACCGCCCACTCTTTCCACTCCACCAACCTGCCGAACGCCTCTAGCTTTCGCAATGAGCTTTAAGGTATCAGCATCAGTAAATCATACGCAAGTATCCTTCACCCACCTTTTCGTCTTCTGTTAAAAAGCGGGCCTTATCTGGAGTATCTGGGAGAAAGAAATATGCAATTGGCACCATGCAAATGGTGGGGAGGCCTTCGACAAGGAAAAGTAGACGCCATTTTGCCAGATGAGGGTGCCCCGAAGTGATTCTTCGACAGCAATGAGCACATGGAAGTAAGCACTACCAGTGGAAATACTTTACCCATAAGCTAATGCTCCGGAAAAAGTTGTTGCTAAAGGAGCAGCAGACAGAAAGATGGCAATTCGTACTCTGGCACATCTCGGAGTCAGCACTGGTTCTTCATGGTAGATCATTGAGTCGCAAGACAGCTTCAGGGAGTTAGAAAAGGTCGCTTTGCTCCTGAGACATGTCTTGCGACTCAATTTCAGCACCAAATAGGAAGAACTATCTCCGAAATGTACGTACCCGACCTGCGCAAGTTTTTCAGTCAGCAAATTTCGTTTTCAAAATCAAACATTGAATTAGCAGAGGAGGGCGGGAGTCAATGTAATTTTGAGACATCTCTTGCGACTCAAATCAGGATACGGATTAGCAATTATGGGTTGGGGGAGTCGCTTACTTCGTGTCTCAGGTAGAAGAACGAGAGAAGGTACGGTATCCCCGGACCAAAACCAGCTTCGCTGATTCCGAGAAAGAAACGGCATGCCATCATTCCGCTCCAAGAATTCGTGCCCGACTGAGCAGAAGCGATTACACCCCATCCAAACCTAGTGGGGATTGATCAGTCAACTTCTTCTCTTCAAGAAACACTATTCAGTCTCGAGATATGGCCAAAGGACTAACAAGAGCCGGTAGCTCCCGTAATGTTTGTTGCCATTCGAGTAGTGATTTGAATCATGATGGAGTCAATTCGAAAGCACGTACACCGTGAAAGCTAGCCAGATGCTGTTCAAGATTATGGAGTCAGCATTGACATATCAAGTGGGATCTTCGAGCCATGACACGTGTCTGCAAGCGTTACCGCTCCCGAGACAGGACTCGAGACCCAGGATCTGGTCCAGGAGAGGATTTGGTCTCCGAATACGTACTGAGGCGGTACGATCTTCCACATGACTAGCAGATCTCATAGTTAGGATTTTCATTTGACAAAACTTGTCTGGGGACAGAAATGGGTAATTCGCTCGTGCAACATGTCTCGCGACTTAAAGAGCGGTCTCGAACAGGAAGAGGTAACCCCAAAAGGGGCCTTACGCGTCTGAAATTCAAAGATGATATAGGTGATGTAGAAGATGGTCAAAAGCCACTGATAATCATTGTTAACAAGGTGTAGGTCCTTCGTCATGCCTGCAATCCGAGCACTATATTCAGATTCGCATTCAGCATTGCCTCTTTGAAGTAGTATATCAAGCCTTGGAATATGTTTCGAGAGTATGGACTCTCATGAATGCTTCAAGGTTCCAAATTTGGTCCGAAAGAGGATATATATGTTGTAGTGTGTAACATACTTGCCTATATTGGATCGATCGAGGAAAGATAGAATATATAATGCCGTGACCAGCGGAACTATTCTGAAGTCCATTTTGCGGACAACCTTCCTTTCACTATCGGGAAGGACATGGCGCTCGTCTGATTGAACGGCGGACTCAACTTCATTGCCTTGGACATGGCTCTTCTCGAGATCGAGAGGTAGGGAAGTCGTTTGGTCCTTTACAGGATCAGTGCTCGTGGGAGGCGGAGCACGCTGGTATTTGCCTAGAATTCCCATGCTTACGATTGACCAAGGTGCACAATGAAAAGTGAGAAGCCAAAATTGGGTTCTGTGGCTTTGATATCAGTGGAAGTGGAAGTGGAAGTGAGCAAGGTGAAGATGTGGAGGAGAGAAGGAGAGAGGGAAGGAATGTTGGATTTGGATATTCACACGAGTCGGCAGCATCCCGAAGATGGGGATGACTGGCATCGAGAGCTCCAGAAGCGGAGACTCTGGTTGGTGGATATCAAAGAAGCAGCTCCTTCTCCGCACGTCCCCCACAATGCCCTACTGTTATTGGCGAGCGGGCAAGCTCGCATGCTAGGGCTCTCGGGCGTGGCACGATCAAAATAGTACCTACCTTACTCTACTCCAGCTGAGTCTAGCACAACGGCTTGCAATCCTAGACCGAAAGGCACCTCAGATAGCTAAGGTTACAAGGTAGGTAGGTACCTAGGTACCACTATAAGCACTATGGGTCAAAGTCAGAAAGTCTGACAACGGCGCCGGACAATGTCCATGATTACTGTAATTCAAAGCTTCGATAGTGTGACCGACTAGAGAGCATTCATGCGAGGCATTCTCGATTGTGTACCTACGTTTATCAGGTTGCACGATATTCCAGGGTGGAAAAGTAATCGGTTGCCTTGACGTTGAAACCCCTTCAAGCCCCCTATGCTGGCATCTTCTGCTTAGCTAGTATCACAATGATATTTAAAACTACAGGTGTATCTCCTAGCGCCTGGAAATGCACGTCGAAAGGGCTTCTGTCCCAACGCTAGTCGGTAATCGCTGATGGACATCAGATGTCTACCGCCTTCTCAACCAATAAATTCACAGATTTGCTGTGACATTGCTGAATTCGCCTTTCTCCAACTTCGTCTTCCAGAAAATCGGATTCGTGTCCTGTGAGGCCCGTCAGTAAATTCGGGACTTGCAGAAAGATAGGACAAAATTACTCGGAAGCCGTGCTTGACCCAACCGTCTTCCTTAACGTGATACAGGTTGATGAAACCACCAGAGAAAGCATCTCTATGCGTTGCCGCGAGAATGCTTCTCGAGCCGAGCTCCAGTGCTTCTTCTTCGCTTAGGTTGTAGTGATACTCCGCGTCCAGTACTCCGTACGCAAATGTCTGGCCTGACCCCACGCAGAACAGATTGCCAGCTAGCCGCGTACCTTCAGAATCGATATAGTATAGCGCAGGGCCTTCTTGTGGCGTGACACCGGCACACATTGTACCCATACTCAAGCCCATGCCCTTGTACGAGTAGACCAGATTCGAAAGAATCTTAGATGCAGCAGCAACAGATATACGGCGCTTGTGGCGAAGCTCGTGGAGTCGACATTGCATACCGAGGTACGCCAACCAATACTGACAGTCCTAACCATGGTTTCAGTGCCAGTCTGGTCAGTTACCGATCGCTTTCTGAAGACTCACTGCAGCACCACCGGCCATTGTCCCTAACAGGCAGTTGTTGATCTCAATCACCTTCTTGACTGTCTGACTGGCAATCCAATCTCCTGCCGTGGCTCTTGAATCTGTGGCCACTATAATGCCCCCTTGAAATCGAAATGCGAGGGTCGTCGTGCCGTGTGCAAGCTTGATAGGACAGTTTGGGTTGGCATGATCGTCCGTCAACGCGCGGAGGAAGGCTGAGGGCTGAGAATCATTCTTCAGCAGCCGCACCGAATACCAGAGCTCTAGGGCAACTCACATTTCTCATGGGTGGTAACGCGAAGTTCAAGGATAGTGATGGCTTTGCTTGTATGAGCTCTTGGTGCTCGTCTGACGAGTAGCCTTCATCCTCAAAGGCTGGACGGCTATATGTTGCCACTAAAGCATCCATCTTGACAGGCTGACTGCGTCGAGAGTCCTAAAGGATGTGGGAAGAGGGACCTAGAGATACAGAAAGAAGTTTGATTGCAGCGAAGATGAAGTTGACGTGAATCATGATCGTACATCACTTGCTAGGGAGCTGCGTCCACGCAATACGCCAAGCTACACGCTATTAGTCATAAGGCTGAATGAAGTACGGAAGTACGAGAACCTCATTACGCTCCACTTACTTCCACAGCCTGTCACTCACTGATCAATCTGCATACAAAGAATCATTGGCGCTGCGACCATTTTACAACATCTGCGATATCCTGTATCTACTTAGGCCATCCAGAAGGGACAATAACATTTGTCACCGTCGAACTTAGCTTCCACTTCCGCATTCATTATCAAGGGCCGTCATGGCCGTGGAAGTGGCTCTCAACACACCTCTTGCTGAAGCACTCAGCAATGTGGTCCAGCCAAAACTCTCGGAGGTGGGATGGAGCACCGGGGGGCTTGACGACTCAGCGCTTGGAGAATACATCATCCTCATGCTCGTGAACGGGAAGACGCAGGAGCAGATTGCGGCCGAGCTATCCAACGATCTGCTCAACCTCGGACCTGATGATACTGGAGCAACGGACTTTGCAAAATGGCTTTTTGAGCAGGTCCATATACTGAATAGTCAACTGAACGGGTTTCCTGCACCTCAGGCATCACAAGAGCAGCAAGGCCAAGCTTTACCATCGTACACAGACGATGGGAGTCTATCCAAAGGTGGAAACAGAATACTCGGCGACGGAGGAGGTACTGATGCCGATATGGGAGAAGCTATGGACGGGGTTCAGAATGGAGCTATGTATGCATCCCTCATTCGCGACCTCGTCATCCACAGATCACTGACAGAGGCAAACAGACCGACTGGTCCCAAGTCGATGCGGAACCCTTTACGAAACGGCAACAAAAGGATGATAGGTCAAATATCAAAAGCCATGGATCGATCAAGTGACGCTGTTCTTCATCGCGTCCGACCACAACAAGGCACTGAGCGTGTCAATATGCATAGTCGACCCCCGCCCAAAGGCCCCCGGGTTGATCAGAATCGGATCCCAAGAACGCAATCGAATGGAAGACCAACGGGCATGCTTAATGGAAGCATGCCCAACGGCGGAGCGGCCGGTCCGCTGATGCAGATGACACCGCAGCAGCAAATACAGTTGATGTCTATGTATGAAGAGCAGGCGCGAATGATGCAACAGCTGTTTTCGCCTCAACAACAACATATGTTCATGCCAGCGATAAACCCGAATTTCCACAATGGCGGTGCACCGTCGAGGCAACAACCGGGGCGGTCGCTCTTCGAGAGGGTGGAAGGCAACCCGCAACGGCAGAACGGACATTTTAACAAAGGTTCGCAATTTAATGGTGGAAAGCTCCAATCACAAGAACCTTCTGCAAACACGGATATTTCCAGCAATTACACCAATGGCGACATTTCGTCATCTATGGAGGTTGAAAGCTCACAGAAAAATCCACCCGAGTCGGCCTCAGAGACCATTTGCAGATTCAATTTGACTTGCACGAAGAAAGACTGCCCTTACGCTCATCAATCTCCTGAGGCACCTCCAGGGACCACCATCGATGTAAATGACGAGTGTCCGTTCGGTGCCGCCTGCAAGAACCGAAAGTGCGTTGGCCGTCACCCATCGCCTGCGCAGAAGATCAGTCATCAATCCGAACAGGATTGCAGGTTTTTTCCGCATTGCACAAATCCTTCATGCCCGTTCCGACACCCTACCGCGATGCCGCCTTGCAGGTTCGGCGCCGATTGCAAGAAGGAAGGGTGTAAATTTACGCACGTCAAAACCCTGTGTCGATTTAATCCTTGTTTGAACCCACAATGTCCCTTCAAGCATGCTGAGGGTCAGAAGAGAGGAGCCTTTGGGGACAAGGTTTGGCGGGTGGCGAACGATAGTGAGGATAATCGCCACGTTAGCGAGAGGAAGTTCGTCGATGAGATGGAGGAGGAGGAGCTTGTGGTGCCAGACGTCAAAGTCGAGGATATCAAGGCTGAGGAGCAAACGCATGGATCCCAGAGTTCAAGCTTAGCGGCTGAGGTTGTCACATGATCTAGAGCACTGGGAAATCAAGGGGAGGGATCAACGCAACGAAATCAGGCGCAAAGGGTTGGAAAGTTTGCACAGCTGCACCAGCATAGGGCGTGTTACGCGTATTTATATCGTGGCGATGTCTATGTTCTGAAGAATCCTGAGCGGCTTTCAGGAAGGAGAACAGTGACAAGCCATGAGCCATCTTTTGGTTCCCCTAGATAGAGTAGCAGACAAATCATCTGACAGAGGTTGAGATATCATTAAAAAACTCAACACCGTTAATTCGGTCATCATCTCACAATCTGAATTGTATTTTGGTGATTGTTACGGAGTACTCGTACCATACATACTATACCGTCTCGGTGGTAGATCCGCTCTTTCTCCCACGCTTTCCCCAACAGCCTCAGCACCAAAAGCAACTCAACCAAACCACAGTCCACTCGCGGGTGTCTCCAGTGCTTTCTCATGCATAGGTTGACTTGGATCCCCTTATGTCAAGTCAACACCTTAGAAGTTTTGCTCAAGCAATGCTATGGCAGACCAGCTTGTCAGAGGTCTTTCCTAGATCGACATTATGCCACAGCCTCATCCACGTGGAAGACGAATCTTGAATCTTCAAGTATAGCAGTGCTGGGAGGGGGCATTACCGGGCTAGCTAGCGCATACTTCCTTTCCAGAGACCTTCCAAAGGCCAAGATCACACTTTTCGAGGCTAATTCACGTTTGGGTGGATGGCTTCATTCGAAGTCAGTCGACGTCGGCAGTGGCAATGTAGTTTTCGAGCAAGGGCCACGCAATCTACGCCCAACAGTGCCAAATGGTCTTATAACCTTGAATCTGGTATGCAAACAGCGGGATATACTGCATGTCTAGGCTGACCGACGCCATCCAGGCCCGTGACCTTGGCTTGGAGGATCGAATATTGATGACTTCGAAAAACTCCGTCGCTGCTCAAAATAGATTCATCTACTATCCAGATCATCTTGTGCGAATGCCGGGGCCCGGTGTCTCGTTGTTCCAAAACATCTCCCAAGTCTTGTCCGAACCTATCTTTAATGGTGCTATCTCTGGGGCTTTGTCAGAGGTCACGAAAGCCCGACGTCCGGAAGGTCTCCAGGACGAGTCTGTCGGTTCCTTCCTCACTCGAAGATTTGGTTCTGCTTTGACAGACAACGTAGTCTCTGCTGTCTTCCATGGCATCTATGCTGGTGATATTTACAAGCTCAGTGCTCGTGCAATAATGCCATCATTATGGGCGACTGAGTGGCGAAGCAACTCAATCATGAGAGGATTACTAAAGCAAGCATTTGGAGGGGTGCAACCAATTGCTACAATTGACTTGGATATGATAAAGACACTTCAGAGCCAGCCTATCATGTCTGACAAGCTAGAAGTCGTAAAGAAGTCGAGCGTATTTACTTTCAAGGGCGGTATTGGCGAATTGGCCGACAGGCTGGAGGTGAAGCTTGATAAGAGTGATAACGTTCTCATACTGGAAAATACTCATGTCGGGCAAATCAAGTTAGGGTCAACTTCCGCTGGCGAGAAGGTATGAACGCCATTTATGATTCTCATGCGAGGAGTATAGCCTTTTGTACGACTTGTGAAAGCGTGGACGCTGACTGGGGACTATTAGATACAGATAAATGCAAAAGAAGCCCCAAATCGAGAGACGACCGACTACGATTTTGATCACGTTGTATCTACTATACCTGGAAACAAGCTTGCCAGCATCGCATCTCGATCACCTACCATTGATCTCTCACCCTTATCTCCTACCTCTGCTGTCACAGTTATGGTTGTTAATCTCTTCTTTTCAAACCCTAAAATCCTCCCAGTCCACGGTTTCGGTTACTTGTTGCCTCGTTCCGTGCCGTTCGAACAGAACCCTGAAAGGGCGCTAGGTGTCGTCTTCGATTCTGATGCTAGTATCGGTCAGGACGATGTTCCGGGCACCAAAGTGACGGTAATGCTAGGTGGGCACTGGTGGGACGACTTCGACACGTATCCAGACGAGGATCAAGGGGCTCAAATGGCAAAGGCACTGCTACATCGCCATCTGGGCATTAGCGAGGAGCCTCAAGCCATCAGGGTAAGTCTACAACGTGATTGCATACCGCAGTACGGCGTAGGCCACGAGGCGCGAATGGAGGACGCTAGTCTTCGCTTAGAGTCCTTCAAAGGTAGACTCAGAGTTGCTGGAAATAGCTATACAGGTGTAGGACTCAATGACTGCATAAGGGCTGCTAGAGACGTGGTTGAAGGTCTGGTCAATGGTACTGGAACAACTGGACTCGAGTCTTTTGTTGGCGGGAAGAAGTGGTCGTGGCTCAAGCGAAAGGAGTCAAAAATATAAGCCAGAAATCTAATGCTCCAAAGTTGAATCAGCAGGACTCCTGGTATCTTTTGTCGACGATCTGGAAGTCGACATATCTGTGACAATTCGATCACACACGGCACCGGTAAGTAGCATGGTGAGGGGACTCGCCGTGTTCAGGGACCAGCATCTTGTCTCGGGAGAGAGTGAAGTGCCGAAAAACGCGAAAGCGAAGAGTGGATGGGAACAGCATACTGCAGAAGCTGAACGCAAAAGTCAATAGACCATCCATTTCCAGCGCTGGCGGGATCAATGCCGAACACTATGTCATCACTGCGTTGGCATACCAATGGCACGGCGCAGATGGTAGAAGAGCTCTTGTATGGCGCTCGTTCCTTGATAGAAAAGATGCTGGATGTGAAGATCTCCCAACGTCCGCAAGGGTATATTCGCTGGGAAGACCTGTGCGTGTAATGCCCTTTTCTGCTCTAGAAACTTTTTCTCTGTTAAACACCTGGACACCGTCCTCATCAAGCACTTTCATCGCACATCCTTTGCTCTCTTGGCTCCATCGCTATCAAAGCCTAAACTATCCAATTGTCGTATGAGCTCCTGGATTTTGATGACTTTCTCGAACTGCTCGGGGAGCAGGCTCTCTCCTTTGTCCTTCTTCTCTCGCAGTTCTCGTGCTTGCCGTAGCTTCTTCTTTAAGTTCCTCGCCTGCCTCTCCTTCTCTGCCTCGGGATCCACCTCAGGCTCAGGCTCAGGCTCCTGGGATGGTGGCGGACCTCCTGCCCTCCGATGACTCTTCCCCTCTGGTTTCGAATCTGTGCTGGACTGCCGATTGCCTTCCACCTTTGCATTGCCATTCACAAGGCTCTCGTTCTCCTCCTCACCCTCCGCAGCCTTTGCCCTCTTTCTCGCTTCTCTCCTCTTAGCATTCTTTCCTGCGCTTGATTTCACATCCTCTGTAACCTTCAATCCCTCGGCGCCAGGAACACCGCCACTTCCTCTTGTCTTCCATGCCTCAGCCGTCCTGTTCTTGTAGACTTCGACATCTTCGGGGGGCTTGTAGCCAGGCCGTATCTTGATTTCTTTGCGAAGGGAGCCATCAGCGCGTGTTGATGGGGGAATATGCCGATCACCACTGGGAGTGGTAAGTATACCGGAGCGAGGGATTGGGGACTGAGATGGGGAGGGGTTGGTGGATGTCGGCATTGTTACGGTGAGAAGGATGCACTCAATGGACGGTTTGGAGGTTCCGGTATTGTAAGACCTTCAAAGCATAGAGTCAGGCTCTCATGTTCTTCAGATCATGTGTTAAACTAGACGACAATCGTTCTAGAGGGTAGGGTGAGAGTGATGTATCTTGCGCTCGACCATTCGTCTAAACATTGAGACATTCAAGCTACGGTTGACCAAGCGGCCGTCCGCATGTGCCGTTGAAATAGCATTCCCCATTGCCATGCCTTCCATTTGTCTTGCACGACAACCTTGACACCATAACCTCGACACAGATCCGCATATTGGTCAGAATCATCACAATGGCTGGCGTAAGCAAAGACAGATCAATTGGCAGACTGCATAGCTAACTGTTGATGCCACTAGATCGCTGGCGGCATCTACAAGCAGGTCTGATTATCCTCGTCAGTGGACACTTCTGCTAATACCCACCAAGCTCCATCTTCCGAAGGAACGTCGTTTTCTTGTCCACGGTATTTGCCGGAGCTTTCGCCTTTGAGATGTGAGATCGCTTGACTACTTCTTGAAAAGAGAAGTGGGAGCTGACCGGCGTGGGTACAAGTGGTTTCGATCAAGCTTTAACTAGGATCTGGGATTGGAATAATCAGGGGGTGAGCAAAAAGCTATCATTCCGTGATCGAGGCTTCATGTGTTTACTTGGATCAGCGGCAATGGAAGGACATACGACATAAATATGTGGAGAGTGAGGAGGAGTGAGGTGGGCTGTTGCGGCCATGCAAAGTGTCCTGTCTGCTTCGTGAGGAAGGTGCTGTGTACGCTTCTTCTGGCAGCAAAACTAGGACCCACCTCTATGGGGGATGGCCACAAGAGATGGGACTGCAAATAAAACAAGAACAATTCCCATCAGCTGGTTCTGCGTGCATGTGCATATTCACTAAAGTGTCATCAACATCTTGCCGTAGAGTGTACCCTACTCGTACTCTACTTGTTAGGGAATGCCCCTCCCAACTTTCTTCATACCCCTCCACCTTCATAGATAAATATTAGTCGTGACCAAACCTCAAACTGTGAATCTTTTGATTCAGGCTTGGCTTCATCGAGACCAGCGCGAGATTCGGTTAACCAGTTGTAAGATCGGTCCAGTGAAAAGGTATTGTATGACTTGAGTCCGGTTTCGACGTCCTTACTTCCCCTCTTGGCTCTTGCACATCCCAGTCATTTACACGGGAGACAGAATCATACCATCAATCACCATCCTTTCGAGCCAACGCCCTATTTACCTCATCCTCACTCCCTTCGCTTTCGCCTGCCCCGACTCCTTCGAGCCACTGTCTCCACAGCAATGGGAACATACCTTCCATGATGTTGCTGACAAGTCGAGAGCGACGCTTGTGCTATATTCTGCGAGACCTCCCCCATGATCATAGTTACCGCTACACGACTTACGCCAGCCAGTCACTACAGCGAGCGCTCTTCAGCTCGCTTGTCGCCGAAAATGACGACTATCTACGGGTTCTCTTCCGAGGAAAAGTTCCAAAGGCTGGGGAGGACTGGGATCTTCGGGATGCTCAAGGCATGGTAGAAGGATCGGAGTACAGCGAAGCGGCCAGGGGCAAGGCTTGCGGTCATATATTCAAGAGTGGCGATGCTACTTACCGATGCAAGACATGTACCACAGATGACACATGTGTACTTTGTACTCGCTGCTTCGAAGCTTCAGAGCATACAGGTCACCTTGTCAGTCAGCACATATCTACGGGTAATACTGGCTGCTGTGACTGTGGGGATGATGAAGCTTGGAGAATCCCAGTCAAATGTGCCATACACACTGCAGACAACTCCGTAAGCGCGGGAAAGCAACGGCAAGCACAAAATCTTCCGGAAGAACTGGTTGAGAGTATCAAGATGACCATCGGGCGAGCTATGGACTACCTTTGCGATGTCATATCATGCTCACCTGAGAACTTGCGGCTTGAGAAGAAAGAAGACATCATTAGGCAGGACGAGCGTCAGTCCTATTTAAACTCTAAATGGTACGAGGAGTCAGAAGACCCAGATCCAGAATTTGCTTTGCTGCTATGGAACGACGAGAAGCATACAGTGGACGAGGTTGAACAGCAAGTTGCGAGAGCGTGCAAGGCTACAAAAAGATTCGGGCTAGAGAAAGCCATTGAAACGAATGACATAGGACGCAGTGTCGTCGACTACTCTCGGGATCTCAATAGCCTACTGAAGGTAGCTAAGATCATCGAACAGATCAAGATCACAGTGACCATTAGATCCTCCAGAGATACCTTTCGTGAGCAAATGTGCGGGACCATTATTGAGTGGCTAGGAGACATTGCTGGTTGTAGTGTTGGCGAGGACCACGACATTTTACGATATACGGTATGCGAAGAGCTGCTCAAGATCTGGCGCACGGGAAGCGTAGCTTCCAACAAGTGGGTTGGTATGAGCGGTTTGGATGACCATGAGATTGTCGAATCAGCTTCTCTCAGTGAAGCTGTAGCGTCCTCAGCAGCCCGTCGTGGTGGTGTCTTGATTCCTGGACGAAACGGAGTACCCCACTTAGACAGCGACTCCGATGCACTTACAAATGACATGGATAATGACGATGGAGATGAGGACGGCGAGAGCCAACCCAATGACGAGGACTTGGAGGCGGAGGCGGAGCAGATGGACTTGGATGTTATAGCAGCTGAAGTCGATGCTGAACACAACGATACGGATCATGACATGCGCACTCCTGGAGAACTGGAGGATGAGACCGAAGTATCTGAGGCTACTTACGCAGGCTACCCACCGCCGCCGCCTCCACCGCCCGCACCACCCCAGCAAGTGCTGCTCCGCGATCCCGTGCGGACTTTTTCCACGGACTCAGACTTAGGTAACGGGCCAATATCAACAGGTCCGCTCGTATCAAGGGCGACGTTTGAGATTCCATCAACACCTTGGTCATCGCGGAAAAAATTGCCAAGTCGTCCACCGGCTTACTGGCTGGAACAGCCAGAAGGATATGCGTCAAAAGAAATTGTACCGTTACATGAGGACTTGCGTCAGCGTGTTCGTTTAGATTGGTTACTACTCTTTGATTTAAGGCTTTGGAAAAAAGCACGGATTGGTCTTCGAGATTTATACATCAGTACCGTGGTTTCGATATCCCAATTCAAACGGATTTTAGGATTGCGATTTGCCGGATTGTATACTCTACTTGCGCAGCTTTATCTTATTGCGGATCGCGAACCGGACCATTCTATTGTCAATCTCTCTCTTCAGATGCTTACCACACCATCGATCGCCGAAGAACTTGTCGAGCGAGCGAACATTCTTACGAATCTCTTCGCCACACTCTACACCTTTCTGACGCATCGCCAGGTGGGTCACCCGTGGGATGTCGCCATACACGAGACTTTGGCATTTGACGCTGGTTCGGTCGCCAACCGCAGGATGTACCACTTTTTCGGAGATTTGAAGCACTTGTTTGACGTTGAGTCCGTCCAGGAGAAATTCCGTACTCAAGAGAGATATGCACTTCAGTTCCTGGATCTTATTAGATTACCCCAGGGCATTTGCCCAAACATCAGAGCCGTGGGGGATCATGTTGAATACGAGAACGATGTATGGATTGGCGCATCTCTAATGACAAAGGAGATTAACAGACTTTGCCGTCAATTTGCAGAGTCATTCCGTTGGCGGGATGACGAAGACAACTCGAGCCTATCTCGAGTGATAAGGACTGTTGCAAAAGCCGCAATTGTGAATTCGGTTGGAGGAGAGCGTGTTCGGTTTGACCAGGCTGAGATCAAGGCTGAAACTCGCTTCAAGACACTCGATCCCTTCTACTTCGAAAACGGTCCGTCTTCTTTCAATGACAATGTCAATGATTCCAAGATACGCCACACGGTTGTCGATTTTGTGGTCGAGGCGGAACCCATCAGCTTCCATCACGCACTGCATTACACTCTTTCTTGGCTGATTGATGTTGGTAAGAAGAAGCCTGAGCAAGAGATGAGGAGCTTGTTGCAGTTCACCGTCAAAGATCTGAAGGAACCACCTCCGTACAAAGCCCTGATCCCCGATCATGATCAGGAGAGCTATCTGATGGCTCTCTTTGACTTCCCGCTCCGAGTTTGTGCCTGGCTGGCGCAAATGAAAACGAGTATGTGGGTACGGAACGGTTTGAGTCTCCGACACCAAATGGGCACTTACCGCGGTGTGTCACTTCGTGATTTTGGACATCATCGAGACATTTTCTTACTCCAAACGGCCATGGTTATCTGCGACCCTAGCAGAGTCCTAGCTTCAATTATTGATCGCTTTGGTATGGATGACTGGATGAGAGGGCACTATATCACTCGTCACGGATATGAACCGTCTCAGCAACTCGACGTATCAGAAGATTTCATTCACCTACTCATCGTCCTATTGAGTGATCGGACCTCGTTGCAACCAGTAGAAGGAGACAAGAACGCGCAGGCATTCGCCATTCGTCGAGATATCGCGCACATACTGTGTTTCAAGCCGCTATCCTTTTCCGACCTCAACAGTCGATTAGGGCTCACAGACAGGTCCACAGATCTTGAGGACTTCAGAGAGATTCTTGAAGAGATGACCAATTATAGAGCACCCGAGGGCTTATCAGACTCGGGATCTTTTGAGCTGAAGCGAGAATACCTTTCCGAGATTGACCCCTACACGGCGCATTACACCAAAAACCAGCGCGATGAAGCTGAACATGCATACCGCGTATGGATGGCGAAAAGGTCAGGCAAGCCTGAGACAGAAATTGTTTTAGAGCCCAAGCTTCGGCCAATCCACTCCGGAATCTTCTCAAACCTCTCCGCTTTTACCAAAACGCCTTTGTTTTCTCAGATAATCTACTACTCACTGGCGTACCGTTTATATCCCCATCTGTCATCACAAGCACCAAATACCCGGATTGAAGCTTATCTCCAAGTCGTCCTACATTTGGTACTTGCCGCTGTGCTCGAAGACGACACGAGCGACGGTAATGAACTAGACATGATGGGCCAATCTCCATCGTTCATCATCAACGTTCTCCAGAAATCCTCAGAATTAGGCAGTACTATCTTTGATATTCTAGTCAAAATGTTGGAGAGCGACGACATCAAGGGTTGCCATCCAAAAATCCGTTTGATCTTACACAGGATCCAACAACGTAGACCTCGTGTTTACGATCATGTCGTATCGTCGCTATACTCAAAAGGAAGGAACCCTCCATCACTTCCCCTTGACAGACTAGGTTTCGAGTCCCCACGGACACCTCTAGACGGAGACCAGGAAGCAAAAGAGCGGCAAAGTCGGGAACTCAAGAAACAGCAAGCCCTTGATAGACAAGCGAGAGTGATGGCACAGTTCCAGCAACAGCAGCAGAATTTCTTGAACAATCAGGACATCAAAGAATGGGGCGACGTTGACTCAGATGAACTTGATTCGATTGTCACCGGTGGCACGGAAGAGCAAAAGAAGATCTGGAAGTATCCAACGGGTAACTGCATTCTATGTCAAGAGGAAACAAACGATGCCCGGCTTTTTGGGACATTCGCACTGCTGGCAAATAGTAACATATTTCGTCAGACAGATGTTCAAGACCCTGATTTCTTTGGTGAAGCCTTGTCAACTCCTACTAGCCTAGATCGTGCCGCGGACAGCATACGACCATTTGGCGTCGCTAGCCAGAATCGCAGGAAGGTTGCAAAACTTACACCCAACGGCAGAGAGGTCGTGTCCGAGCATCAAGGCCTCGGCAAAGGATTCCCTCCATCGTTCGCGTCAAGGGGCCCAGTTTCCGTCGGTTGCGGTCATATCATGCATTACTCATGTTTTGACCTTTACTGCTCTGCAACCCTCCGTCGACAGCATCATCAAATTGCCAGGAACCATCCGGAACGGGTCCTACGAAAGGAATTCGTCTGTCCTCTTTGCAAAGCCCTAGGCAACGCTTTTCTACCTGTCATTTGGAGGGGGAAAGAGGAAACGTATCCTGGCGCACTTCATACGGACAACGCTTTCCACAATTGGCTGTCTTCAGGTGTTGGATTGACTGTCTCACGATTTTACAAGCGTGAAGAGAGTCGATCAGGCAGCAATTGCCATCAGGAGCTTTTTGTCAAATATACTTCGGAGGCTGTGATACCTCCATTGGGGAGCAAACTGACAGCCATTTTCCAAACATCTCTTCTTTCTCCTACAACCCAATATGAATCCAGTAGGAATTCAATGCCTGGGCGATTCCCTCCTGACGAAAATATGAACCTGTCAATGGTGTCGCCAAGTCATCCGTTCTCTACAGACATCGTACTGATTGATGAACTGATTGCGATCTACAACCGCCTCCGAGAGACTATAAAGGCTAATGAGCTACCATCCCGCTTTCCCTATACTCCTGACCTGCCAGCTAGATCTACAGAAGATTTGGGGAACATCGATACCTTGGCCAAGGCGTTTGGAAATACCATTTCAGCTACAGAGATCGCTCAGAGAGGCATTCAGTCCCAACCCGGATCCACGCTACTGGATAAAATTCCCCCTTCTATAATGACCCACCTTCGAATCTTGTCAGAGACCACATCGTCGTATATTGCGATCGGGGGCATGCGCAACGCCGGTACAAGCACTCCAGCACGCGAGTTCTCGGACACTACTCGACGTCAATTATTGCAGCTTTTCGTCGGCCATCGTCAAATTAGTGGAGATGAGCCAGAGAACGTGATCAAATCTCATCTGCCGTCTGCGCTCTCTCAAGATTCCTTCGTGTTTCTTGCCGAATGCTCCGTCTTCTTGGTCCCCGCATTCGGTTTGGATATCCATCATATTGTCCGCTTATGCTACATGCTTGAAATCGTCAAGGTGGCCTTGCACTTGACAGCATATACAAGCACTTTGGAGGAATGGCCGTTCAGGACTGACACTTTCATTGAGAACAATATCTCCCCCGAAGCCATTCACACGTTTCAGGACTTTCTGATGCAGATTCGCCTCCTTTCCACCCCTCAATGGCCGTTGCCGATGCAAAATAATGCACGCGAGGCTTCTGTAATGAAAGAGACCCGGACACAAGAAGCCTGGGTGTTGTTATATACAGCCATTGCCGCTTACGCCCTCACTTTCCTTCGAAAAGCGGCTATCCTACTCAACGTGCGATATGGTGTGGATTACCCCAATACAGGACTCGCAGTCGTTGATGAGCCAGAGCTTGACCGGCTCACGAAAGCCTTGAATCTACCATCTTTAGTGAGTATGCTTGCTTCCGTAAGAGCTAGCACCAACAACGGGCTCTTAATCCAAGAGTCGGTCATCGCTGGATGGATCCAGCATTGGCAATGGCGAGAAGGCCATCATGTTGCTATGCGAGGCCACCCCTCGCTTTCGAGCGATCTTAAGCTACTAAAACAATCAGCGTCCCATAGTCTAAGACCAGGGCATCCAGCTATTTTCGAGCTAATTGGCTTGCCGAAGCGATTCGATACGCTGATCTATGAGGTGTCTCGACGCCGCTGTCCAACCACCGGCAAGAGATTGGAGGATGCAGCTTTGTGTCTCTTTTGCGGCGATATCTTCTGCAGCCAAGCTTCATGCTGCCACAAACATGGCAAGGGTGGTTGCAATCAGCATATGCAGAAGTACGTCAGATTTCTCTTTTCTCCCAATCTCTCAGCGTGCGGGCGAGGTCTAATACGCTAGACAGGTGCGGCATCGACACCGGGCTCTTCCTCAATATCCGAAAATGTTGCGTGCTTTATCTTCACAACAGAAACGGTAGCTTCAATCCTGCGCCTTACCTTGACAGATATGGCGAGCCAGATGCTGGGCTGAGGCGTGGTCGGCAGCTCTTCCTCAACCAGAAGAGATACGATGCATTGTATAGGAATGTCTGGTTGCAGCAGGGGATTCCGACTATGATTGCACGGAAATTGGAGGCGGACATCAACAACGGGGGTTGGGAGACCATGTGATGCGACCAAGAGAGTCTTGATTTTGGCGGGTTGGTCTGCTCGAGGGGCTTCCGAGGCTTGACGATGCCACGGAAGCGTCCTGTCTTTATTGATCAACTGCTTCGTGCTATCCATGAGTAGTGTATGAGTTATGATATATCGTCATGCCCCAACAATCATTCTTCTGTCTTTCCGTTTCCCCATTTTTCAGTCTCGGGATCCATTACTAATGCTTACCAAGGACGCTTTGCGTAGATTGTATAATGAGCCCATTCTTGGGTAGATTAGCTGGCTACTCACAATGCTGATGAGAGAATTGGAAATCCAAACTGTCAAGGTAATTATTACTGAAGACTTAGTGTACCTGTTTGGACAGAAGCTGGCGTGCAGCGATAGGTAGTGAATGAAGCTTTCGTTGTGGCGAACCACAGCGAGCGCTTGCTGCTTGTACTATACAGAGACAAAGGACCTTCTTCGTCCACGCAACAGCCGTCCCAGGACATAGCACATCCATCGATCATGTCCGTCCACAGATCCGCGTCGACCATAATGTATCTGGTTCCCCAACGCACTGACTCTCGATGCAAATTGCTAGACAGCCATCGAAGCTTCAACTCCATCAATTACTGTTCCCAGGATTTTGCGCACTTTGACCCCGTTCGCATCCTCGACGAAGACCGCGTCTCTCCCCATTCTGGTGTACCCACGCATCGGCATCGGGATGCGGCGGTATCCTCGTATTCTCTTCTCAAATTTGGGACACCGAGACTCCACTATGCGGATAGCTGGGAGCCAGAGAGCGGGTACGGATACATTCCGGAGGAAGAGAGGAGACGTCCAATCTACCGGCGCTGGCAGTGGCGTCGTGCACTCGGACCAGAACGAGCACAAACATCAGTTGAGCTAGTTTTGCAGTTATGGGAGAACAGCTTGCATCCGGTGTATCATCATGGAATCTTTCGGAGGGAGAGAAGAGGAACGGGCTGTGGTGATCGCCAGTCCTCTGAAAGGCGGGAAAGAGGTGTCGAATGAGCAGGAAACGAAGGCGGAGCGGGTCGTAGAAGGTAAGACTACTTTGCAATCCCAATCCATGTAGATCCCCTGCTCGGTGCTAGGGTAGGTACACAGGGCAATATCATTATCTTGATCATTGAGGGCGCAAGACAAAGACCGATGGAAAGCTTTATGTTTCCCCTGCCACAAATCAAGCGTGGAAAGGCAGAGATTCGGTTGAATGAAGATGAAAGGCTGCTATCCGAATGGCACAGAGCCCTCGTTTCCGACGTGGATGCGGGGGGCGAATTCTTCCTTCGGGTCGATTGGCGGTGAGGAGGCTGAGGTTGTGTCCTTGGATGCAAATTCAAATAAGATATCTTGGGCACCTTATTCGGTGACTTCCACAGCCTGTTTCTGCTTGTATTTGATCTGATGACTGAGTGATGATGCTCTAGGTCAACGTGGCGGAACAGCTGGGAAGGGCAAGCTCATGCATGAAGTCCACAAAGTATCGAATTTAGTTTCATTCTTGCTCTGTTACGTCTCCTTGTTGACATATTCTTGGTCCACTCCCCTCCTCCCCTCGGCCATGCCCTTCGCATTCCGCATCTCCCACTCAAACTCCTTCAGAGCTCTGAGTTCAGACCCGATGAAGAGGCCTCCAATTAGTCCGTCTAACACGCCTGCTCCGAAGCCAAGAGTGCTAAGGAGTATCAACAGAAATGCAACAAAAGGACGTGGCGACCACCAGATTGCGGTGAAGCAGCCAATGGCAACAACGACGGAGATTCCGAAATTTGAGAGGCGGAAATGGCGCTGATGGCGCTCACGGCGCGTGTAAATCTGAATCATAGACAGGATTGTATCATACGTTTGAACGGAGAGAACATCGGTATTCATATGACGAGTTGTGCCAATTTCAGATCCCCCCGGGCCAGTACCTAAAGGTACTGCTGGTGAACGTTCCCCTCGTGAAAGAATAGCCTCAACAGAGAAGTGGTCACTTAGTGAGCAGCCGATCGAAGGATGACGTTCAGTCATGCCAACCTTGATGTCTTGAACCTGCCATTTATTATTACTGGGCGAATGCAGATAGTCACAATCGCCAACGAAAATATAATCAAGTCGTTTCGCTCGTGGATCTTTAGTAATTTCACCGACAATAATGTTTTCACCTTGGTATTGCTTTTTTTGCTGCTCCTTGCTCCACCGCCATGTATTGAGAACACTATCGCAAGTGGCCCCATTCTCGGACAGGTTGTAACCGGCAGTTGGGATCTCGCGTCCTCGCTTCCGTTCGAGATAACCATCCGCAGGCCCGATCGAAGATTCTGGGTGTAATACCCTCCAAGCATCTCGAACAGAAGCGTATCCAGTAATCAGCTGGTGGGCAAACGAGAGAGGCACCATGTTGAAATCTCCTAATCCCAGGACTAAATGACCTCTTTCCGCAGCACCGCGCATAAGCTTCGCGATCTCCCAGGCTTGGGCTGTTCGATGACACAGATAAGAGTCATCTGGTTCACTTTCGTAAGGTGCATGAAGATGTGTGCAAAAAACTTCTGCTATATCTGCTGGACGAGGACCTAATCTGATTCTGGCACACGCAACTCCTTTACCAACGAACCAATCCCCTCGGAAAAATGCGGTAGGACGTCCATTCAAGGGATATCGAAACATGCTCGATTCCTCGATTGGCCATTTCGACAGAATGGCAAGACCGCCTCCAAATATGCCACTGTAGTAATACTTGCCGTATGGAAGGATATTGTTCGTCTGCCTTCGAATACTTTGGTAGTCTTCCTGGGTCCAGCATTCTTGCAAACCGACAATCTCGGGGACTGGATTGGCAAGAGAAAGCTTTCTTCCAATTTCTGCTAGTCGTTCCCTACGATAGTGGGAGATGTACTTGAGGCCCAGACAGTTGTAGGAGATGACATTCAATGTGATTGGAGCCTCAGAGGAAGTAGCCATAATGGTTGGGAGCCGCTTGGTTTCCTCTTGTGATCTTACGGGCCCTTGAAACATAAAGGATGAATGTTACAGGGTCTACCAAAGGCTCAAGGTGACTAGCATCACAAGAACGCGGACAGACGAGATGCCTAAAGCGAGTGAATCAAGGAGACTCCCAATAATTCGCCAATTTCAAGTGCACTATTTTCCTAATGGACCAGCCTCACTTGAAGTACGAGTAGAACAGGTCGGACGTGGTCTCTGTGCTCATCAATTGACATGCAGCTGACGAGACAATAGCTTTCTCAAAGTGAAATAGTACTCGAAGAGTCACGAATATACGGCGAACAAATTGAAGACTTTAATTACGATCATGAATATATTACGAAAACTGGTACTCGTATATTACGATGAATCTCGTACGAGTACTCTACCTAATATATTTGGACATGATTTATAATACGGTAGAAACGCATGAGGGCGCTACTTCATGTTCTTGAGACTTGGTCCAAGGGTGAATCCATAAAGTCATTGGTTTGCAGAAACGGCAATCATGCCGTCAACTCGCTATTCCAAAAGACGTCGTGTCAGCAGCCCGCCCAAGGAAGAACCACCGGCATATAATAGCTCCCCAGACGAATTGGCTGCCACCTCAGATCACGAGAAGTACCACTCTCAACGCGCGCCATCCAAGCCCTTGCGAGATGGCAGAGGGAGGAAACGAAGCTACGCGGACATATATTCTACTACTTCCACTGCCGTTGCCTCTGAAGACAGCCACAGCGAGCTGGCCGGCCCTCGTGCGTCTGAGGAAACCCCAAACGTTTTAATCACTGCTGCTGCGTCCGGCGAAGACAGCCCCGACGAGTTAGACCACACGACACCCACCTTCTTTCGCCGCCCTTTCCGTGCCAGCTTCAGCAAAGAGTCGAGACGGCCGCATGAGAAATTTACGAGCCAAAGTCCTAGCCCCCCCCCATACTCCAGACTCAGTTCACCAATCGCCACACCTCGCACTCCTCCTGTTCGCCCGCCACGATATGAACCATACAAGGAGAAGATGGTGTTGAAGGGGCACCGAAAAGGCGTAGCTGCTGTGCGATTTTCTCCCGACGGACGTTTAATAGCAAGCTGCTGTAAGCTCAAAAGTCTACGTTTATCTCATCAGCTCCAGCTGACCCTACCAGCGGCTGACGCAACCATCAGGATCTGGGAAACAGCTACTGGCAAACACCTGCACACGTTAGAGGGCCATCTCGCCGGAATCTCGACCATAGCCTGGTCTCCAGATAGTCAGACGCTTGCCTCAGGCTCCGACGACAAGTCCATACGATTGTGGGATGTTTCTACTGTAAGGACGTGAATTAAATACCATTTGCATCTGTTGAAGATATTGATTGGCTGCACAGGGCAAAGTGCACCCTCATCTCCTCCTCTCCCATTCCTCCTACATCTACGCTCTCTCGTTCTCCCCGCGCGGTAATATGCTCGCCTCGGGCAGCTACGATGAAGCCTTGTTCCTATGGGACGTACGGACCACGCGCCTTATGCGGTCTTTACCTGCGCATTCTGACCCCATTGGCGGCGTTGACTTTGTCCGCGACGGCACGCTCATAGTTTCCTGCGCCGGAGACGGATTGATCAGAGTGTGGGATACAGCTACAGGGCAGTGTCTCAGGACGCTTGTGCACGAGGATAATGCCGCAGTTACGGGCGTCAGGTTCAGCCCGAATGGCAAATTCGTACTTGCCTGGACCCTAGATGGTTGTGTCCGCCTCTGGAATTACGTTGAAGGTCGTTGTGTGAAAACATACCAAGGCCATACGAATTCGAAATACAGTATTGGCGGCGCATTTGGCGAGTATGGCGGCGAGGACGGCGTGGAGCAGAGAGCTTGTATTGTGAGCGGAAGCGAAGACGGCAATATACTTTGCTGGGATGTCCAGAGTAAGGAGATTCTGCAGATCATAAACGGGCACCAGGGGGTGGTCCTTGGGGTGGATACCCTGACCAAAGAAGGACTGATAGTGAGTGGAGGTATTGATAAGACGGTGAGAATTTGGGAGAGGGAGAGGGAAGGGGGGGGCAATTTTGGAGACGCAGTGGATGCGGCGATTGGCGCTCTCAAGGTCGATGAACAAGAGGCAGATGGGATGGCATGAAGGCAGGGAGTATGAGTAGACTAGTATCGTTGGACGAAGTTGGATCAAGCAACCTAGAAGCAGACTCTCGCTGCGCGGTATGCCTGCAAACCCTTGCTGAGAAGCTCATGCAAGTGGAAGATGCCCTCTATCAAATCAGTTGTACTCAGACGCAAAGAGTAGGTAGAACAATCGCAGCGGGATGATCCACTCACCAAGTGATACTGAATATGCACGCGGATGTTTCGAAACTCGCTTCGGGGCGGCGGAGGGTTTTGCTACGCGGCCAGCCCGCAAGCCTGTGCCGAGACGGTCAGACGAGTGGAAGCTGCCCTCTATCAAATTGAGTTGCATTCTCTTCCATAGAGGACGCAGAGAGTGGAACAATCACGGTGGGATGATCTACTCGCCAAGGTATATTGCTTCGGGGTGGCGGAGGGGGGAAAGGGGACGACGGTTTCGGGAGCAGGAGAGCAGGCACGAAGGTAGAGTGCCGTGAGTGGTAGGGCCACGATCTCTATGCGATCCCACCGTCCATGGGTGCTGCTTGTCTGCAGCTACGTATGCGCGGCCGTGTGTGCAAGTTTCTGTCCATTGCTTTGGATCACACATCTACACGACGGAGATCATGCACGCGTCTCTCCATTAAAATATACACAGTCGAAAAGTCCTTCGTACAAGAAATCGCTCCCCCGGTCTGCTGCGCTCCAAACCGCCTCTACCCAAACCGCCGACGCACGCGTCCTGGATGCCCGCCGATCGATCAGCTCGACATGTAGGCCGACCCCGCCCCCACGCCAACAACGCTGGTGGGGCTGTTCAGTCCGTTCCAAGCGTAACGATCGACGCCGTTGGCTGGATCATCGAGCCACTCGAGAAAGGTGTTGACCATATCTGGAGAGGCGTCCTCCGGACCTCCCTCTGTGATCCAGAGCTCATCAATCTGGTATTGTGTCTGGAGCTTTTGGTACGCAGCAACCGTAGCGACGAGACTTTGGGGGTTGTCCGAGCCGTTCAATCCTTCTTGGGTGCCTGGTCCATAGAAGTGAAAGGCGATGGCATCGAAGCTCTTGGGGGGGAACTGTGCTAGGAAACTTGCCATGTAGTCACTGCCAATATTGGGCGTGTCAACGTTGTTCTGGGTGCATGGTGTCGTGACTTTGGTGCCCGCCGCTCTCAACGGTGCAATGTACTCAGTGTGAGCGGCGGCGGCTGCTTTGTAATCAGTACACGAGCCTCCACCGCCACAATTGTCTGGCTCGTTGAGACCCATGACCCATGGTGTAACGGCGTTCGTTTTCCAGTTCGCTACATGGTCCAAACTCAAGAGTTGGGCAACATATTCAACTTTGCCGCTTCCAGTCGCCGGCCCAGAGGCTGTGGCTGGTGAGGAATCCCAGTTGGTCATCCAGCCGATGACGGCCTCATCAATAGCGGCATTGGCTTGGGCAAGGGATTCGTCCGGAGGCAACTGCCCGCCATTGTAGCTGTAAAGGAGACCACGAGCTTTGACACCGGTACTGCCTGTGCTACCACTACTGCCGCTAGTGCTAGCCGACGGTGAGCTGGCAGGGGCGGAAGGAGCAACGGAGACAGGAGAGGAAGATGCAGGAGCCGGTGCAACAACAGGAGGAGGGTTTACTGCCGCAGCGGGGGGCGCCTTCTCAGCAGCGGCTGGTGGATGATAATCTGCGTTCACAGCCACGGACGATGAAGTCGTAGCTGCGACCCCAGCCCCAACGGAGGTTGCAGAAACGAGGACCTGGCCGTCGGATGCTTCTTGGACTATTTGAGGATTCGAGGCAAGACCAGTAGAAGACGATGGAAGAGCGGGCACGACGGAGCTTGTTAGAACAGTCCCTGTGCCAGTGGGTCCAACTGGGATGCTGCTGTTGTATAATGGGTAAGGCGCGACTGACGATTGGACTGGGGGCGAAGACTGGGCCGACTCAATCGGACTCGGGCTTGGGCTGGCTTGGACTGTGACGGTAACGGTATTGGCGGTCGTGACGGTGACAGTCGCAGGTCCACATGCATTTCCAGCCTGGCCAGGCGAGCCAGGTGCACCGGATGGAGATCCTGGAGAGCCAGATTGTCCAGAGCCTCCAAGATCTCCGGCCCCGGCAGCTCCAGTCGTAGCTGGGGACTGACCTGCAACAGGGAGAGAGCTCGTCAGAGGTACAGGGATGAGGTTGATGGTCGATTTAATGGTCACCATGCCAGTGCCAGTTGCCGTCGCACCACCAGCTGTCGAATTTCCCGCCGGGAAAGGAGCACCTCCAGTTGCCTTGGGAGGGAAAGGAGCTTGACCCGACTGGAATGGTCCACCAGTTGAAAGGGGCCAGCCGCCTGGAGGCTTGCTGCCTCTATGAGGACCGTGGTACATGGAGCCATGCTGTGGAATAGCCAGAACGGCAGGAAGGAGGGTGGTAAGAAGAGCAATATTTAGGACAACCATGGCGATAGATGTTGGGGATTTGCGTGTTTGTAGTTTGATCGAGGGTAAAGTTGAGAGATTCCGGAGGTGGTGTTTACGGATGGTGTATGAGTATTTGTGTTGATAATTTCGAGTACTTGTAAGAGCCGACCAGGGCTGTATAAGAGAGTGTGGAGGTCAATGATAGACGGAATGAATGTAACGAGCGAATGCTCTATCAACGAGTGACTATGTGAGGTGTAGAATGTCAAGCACAGCGACAGCGTGGTGACGACTGAAGAAGGAAAGAAAACAATAGAACTTTTAAAGGGGAGAGGGGGAAGGGAGATTTGACGATGCTACTCACAGACTGGGGCGATCAGCTAATCTCCGGCCTTCACCACTTGCTGGCCAGAATTGGGCAAGGCGCCGCTGGAGCCCCTGTCAGATCCATGCACGCGCATACTGTACTTATTAAATAATTCTTATTGCGGCACGATGCAAAATACTACTTATGCAGGTACCATCATGATGCCTCCGCGGGACGCCCTTGCTAGACTGTAGACTGTAGACATGCTAGACACCGTCGCCATTGGACCAAGTGATGATGGTGAAACGCGAGGGCATTGAGCAAATCAGATGTAGACATCATATCATTCGCTGACATGACTGCACCATGACTTCAAGACCGGGCCGCCAAATCAAACTGGTATTCGGCTTTGAAGTCTTCTCCTTCCATGCCTGCTTCTTCTTTTCATAATTGCCTGGGTAGGTACCGTATACCGTGTACAGTATCGACGCGATCACAAGTTCACATGCCAATGATTGAATGAAACGACACCACGCTGTGCACTTTCCAAATGTCGGGACTCTGCAGGAGAGCCTAGAGCTTGCAACTTGCAAGGATGGTCTCAGGGGAGGCGCCGAGGGAGATGCTGTGAGTACTCTAAAGGTGTAAGAAAAGGCTTAGTAATAATGTCTGCACCTGTCCAATGATTCGTCACCATCAATATGATATTCTTGCACTCACCCTTACCTACACCGAGAGAACATCGAAAGGATCACAGATCTCGCGGCAGCAGGCTAGCAGCAGGCATCATGTAAACCATTTTAATATCGAGGAAATTACATGAACCCCACCCACCCTCTCCGACCAACTTTTCTCCGCTGCTGCGCCAGAAGGAGCGCCCTCAACGTTTCACATCGGCCACAGTGATACCAGCGGCCGGCCCAAAATACCTTCAATGTTCGAGATGGAGGGGTATGCCCCTTCATCAAGACTCCAAATCGACGCAAATATATCCAACACAACACTTGATCAGGTCTGCCACCTCCATAGGACAAGCTGCTCCGCGACATCACTCACGAGGCCCTCTTTCGTCGGACAATTATGAAAGAAATACGTGTCTCCATCAATTTTGGCATTTGTGAAGCCCAGGCATCTCAGCTCCGGGCTCGCACATACCTACCAATCAAACATTGGGCTTCTACATCAACATGTCATTAGGCTGTCTTTCTCTAATTCTTACTGGCCCCTTTCTCTCCTCCGCTCAATCACCTTTAGTACGTCCGCAGCACTGTTGACATCCCCCTTCCTCTTCTTGCCCCCCCTTTTTCTCTTCTCCTTGCCCTCGCCTCTTCCTTCAGCATAGCCTCCATCTCCATCCCACACACTCAGCTTCACCTTCCTATCCTCTGCATCCTCGGCATCCCCAAAACGACTATTACCAAATTCCATGTCCATATCGTCGGCATCACGATCGTGAGACTCAAGCATTCTTTTCCGTCGCGCGAGTCTGGCAGCTTCTTCTTCGTTGCCCGATTCTGAGGTTGAAAATGGATTTATGGCAGAAGCTTTTTTCAGCGCGGCGAGGATTGCGGGATCAGTGAGTGGATTCTGCCCTTGATCGTTTATCTGATCTTTATCTTGGTCTTCATCGAGGTCACCGAAGTAATTCCGTTTCGGTTGCAGTGGCGGTGGCATGCTGGACAATGCCTTGGATTCTGACGGGTTCTGGGACGGTTTCGACGGGCCAGGTATAGAAGATGGTTCCCTTTCGCCGTCACTATCATTGAAATCATCATCATCATCCTCCTCAACGTCTCCCAGAGGATTGTAGTCGAGGCCTACGCCCTCGAAGATGTCCCCTTCATCTTCGTCTCGGGAGACTACAGGGGGCGCTATGGGCGTGACGTCCATACCCAGCGGCTTTGCGTCTTTATCTGGCATTAATAAACCGTCATTTTCTTCGACGCTTTTTTTCACCTTCCTCTTCACTCGACCGTCCTCGCCAATGGTGACCAAGATTTCTCGGCCTCGTTCATCTTTCTCGATCCTGGACCTTTCTTTCTTCTCACCAACTTTCATAAATCTAGGTCCCAAAGCTGGCTTCTGGGCTTGCTTCGCGCTTTCGGCAGCAGCAGCTCTGGACGCCTTGAAATCCTTTAGTATGTCATCTCGCGTTCGCTTTTGGCCTACAACGGAAGGGGGCGGGGCCATTTCCCCCTTTTTCGAAATCTGCTCTTTTGCTATCGGTTTGATCGCCCTTTCTTCGAGTTTCTCGAACTCGTCATCAACATCAACCTCTGGCCGGATTTGGCGATTTTTGTCAGGATCTCCTTCTTCCGGTGTAGAAGTTCCGCTGTCCGCAAGGACAACTTCGCCTCTTCTCACCCTTTCCAAAAGCTTGTAATCTAGTCCCTTGACCAAATGCACATCCTTCACTTCACCGCCTACAATCTCATCTCTAAGAGCTTCGAAGGTTGCCAGATCCATCTGACCCAGCTTGACCATCTCCTCCAGAGCTTTAACACGCGTAGCCTTATCATCTTCCTCGCCCGAAGTCCGTAGCTTTGTACGATCTTGGTAGCCTGCGCGCAGCTTGGTACCCTTGGGTGCTGCGGACGAGCGGATTTTCTTCGCATTAGAGGACTTTAATTCGGCGTTGCGCTCAGCCAGCTGGCGCGCAAAATCGTTTCCTGATGAGCCCATCACAGAGCGCCTGATATCAAGTCAGTATAGTCTGTACACTAAAAGCCCCGTGACCTGTGAGAGTAGAAATGGTGGGGTGGGGTCTTGGTACGGTGTCATAGGTATATTAGATCTCATGCGAGACCCAAGGACTGGAGGCGCATCTCCACTCTGCAATTTCAATCCCATAGGAGTTTCCTTGGCCTTAGAAGCTGTGGGAGTTTCCATTACCAGCCGGCGGAACTGGGTGTTATCCATGACTTTGTGTTCGAATGATTGCAGAACGATTGAGGAGTTTGTTGTGGCTGTCTGTTTGACATTACTCTTCTAACATTCAACAACGGTTAGACGGTACAATTCCGAGAAGCAATCCATAGTCTTATCATGTGAATGACAGAAGGGTTCATGTGGCGCCTTGGATGCAATCATTGAATCATACAGCATACCTACGTATGTAATCTTACTAAGGTATGCAATACTTCACGCTAAGATACCAAGCTAGCGCGGGAATTCCCGAGGTGAAGGCACTGGCCGCTGGGCTGAATTGCGATCTGGCGACGGCAACGGTGATCTTCTCAGATGCAGTGACAGCCGATATTTTACTGCCAGTCTTTCTGCCGTCTTCAGTGTCACTGATATCATCAGAGCAGTTCTCTAAAGAACCAAAGAAGTGGACAGTATCGGCTGTGGTTTCGTGGAATATCGGCCATGGGCGAACCAAGCAACTCAGTACCTACGCAGTTGGTACGTCAACAGTCCTAACATCTTGATCTCAAGCGTCTGATAGCACACAGCTGCGTCATATCCATCTGGTGTCGAGCAACCCTTATCCCAAATTACCCCACGTGAACCTCGACATTTCTGTCGAGTACCTGATCCAAGCTCCAAGGATCGTTAGAGAGGTTGCTCCAATGAGTTGGATGTACTTGGATTGCCCACCAGATGGAGACGTTATGCTTGTCTGGCAGCCGAGTCAATTGAGGACTCAAGCGGCGAGCGATGGATTCATATGGGCAGACACGGAGTCGGCATTCAGTTCTGAAATGAGGGGATACGTATGTTTTGGCAATCCAACGGCGCGATCCCTGTGTTGACAATCTACGTTTAGACAGTGGAGATGTACGTCCATAAAAGCGGTTATCGCCCAAATTTCGAATCCGTTGCAACCCACTGTCGGCGCCGTTTCCGATTAACGCCGTCCCAAAACCCGGATCCCAACTTGCCACCACCCGACCAGTCCTTGTGGATCTGGCATTACTGTCAGACGGAACCTACGAATCGCTTCCCGGCGCACCAGATTCGAATCAGCGACCCGGTGCGCCAGTCGTTACATGAGCGCTCGATCCTGCAAAGACACGGGCAGCTGGTGCGCAAAGAATTCATGCTGCGTGATAGCACAAATTGGCCTACCATCAATCTTCCTGGCACTCCAAATGCCTCGTATCCGCAGCAGGTCTCAGGTTATCCAGGCGATGTTATCTCACACATAAATCGAAGCCAACAACAAGCCTATATACAGCAGCAGCAGCAGCAGCAGCAACAGCAGCAACAGCAACAGCAACAGCAGCAGCAGCAACAGCAACAACAACAACAACAACAGCAGCAGCAGCAGCAGCAGCAGCAGCAACAAGCGAATGTGACCCAACACGGGGTCGGCCCTTCACCAGCGAAACGTCCGCGCCACGGTGGCCCTGGCCAAGTACACGGATCAAACACAGCTATCTCAGCCCCCGTTGTAGCACAAGATACCACATACGATGAAGAAGAAGGAACTTCCGGAGGGGATTACATGGATTTCCTCACTCCCAGAGATATCAGCCTTCATCGTTATACCCAGCATCATGAATGGCTTGAGGAAATCTTGAACTCTCCCTACGATACGTCGCAGATTATACCAGGCCAACTTGGCCTCGGTAGGAAAGGCGAACTCGAATCCCTCACTAGGGACTTCTTCGATGCTCCTATCGAGGCGACGCCAAAAGAGACCTTCCCCAAATCGAAAGGAGAATCTCTCGTGGAGGATTCGGCCACTCCACGCGTTGGCCGGTTCGAGTCCGGGAAAGTAGAAGATTTCACGAAGCGAGCTACCGACAAAATAGCTGAGATCAATGCAGAGATGGAAAAGCTGAAGCGTCAACACGCAAAACGGATGGCGAAGCTCAATAAGGGTCGTGCCTTCAAGGAGGCTGAGCAAAATCTCAGGGTCTTTACCCTCGAGATGATCAACGGTGAGGCCACCAAAGGCGATAATATGCAACAAAGCCGAGTGGACGAACTTGCCAAAGGATTAGAAGCTCAAGTAGGGAAGAACATAATGTCAGTGAAAGACGTGGAATGCGTAGACAAAGGCGGTCTCGAAGAGAAATCTCAAGCCAGAGATGCCAAAGACCAGGACTATGATATGGTTGATACATTTGAAAATCTCGATGGCGCAACAGCTTCAGCTACTACGTATCCAGAGTCAAGGAGCCCGGGTTTACCTACTCCTATGGAGTCTGCCGACAACACGTCTAATGCTGTTTATAATAACACATCAATAGCGGAAACTTTGAGTCAAGGAGACGTCTTGGACAAAGTACAGAACACATCTGAGCCTAAAGACTCAACGGCGGAAGAATGGGTCATGGTGAACAAAGAGAACAATCCAACAGCCCAAGGAGAAGAGTTGCCTGAGGTTGAAGGCTTTGGAGACAATGCAGCCATGCCGACTAACACAGGCAGATCGGATGCGAACGACAATGCTACCGGCAATAGTGTCCCGGGTTTCGAGCAAGGTGCAGGGGAGGACGCCGCAGAGGGCTTCGATGCGAATGATTTCGGGGAGGGGATTGACTTTGGAGATTTGGATACTGCCGGAGAAGAGATGACCGGGTACACGCCGGGAGTGGAGAACGCAGGGCTTGACGACCGAGGCGATTTGACTGATACGGGCGCTTTCGGAGAATCATTCCAGGTCATGGGGGAAAGTGCTGGACAAGAAGACAAAACTTCTGGGGTTTGATTCGGTCACGTCGCGTCTTCGTAAAACTCCTTGCGAACTTTGTTTGACTTGCTCCATTCACAACGTGCTCCTTGAATCTTTGCGCGGTACAAGGTAATGTCTGATGATCAGAGTCAGAGATCCGTACAGAACAGGCGGATGTGTGTGAAGTGTGCGCAGACGTGGAGAGCGTCACTGGTCTGGAATGCGTACGCTTTTTCCTTTTCCAACTCCTTTACTGACCATGGCTCATGGAAATGCAGTTGAAATTCCAGTGATCGTTGACATCCACTGGCGGGAGCTTGTCCTGTTTTCTTTCCCTTCTGAGTAATTCTAGCGGTCTTAAGCTGACGCCAAAAATTGGAGGATGGTTGATATGCGGCGACTGGTTTCAGTTCCAGGATTCGATCACCCCGCATACAACCATCGCCATCACCACGCCCGCCCATCGCCCAGGTATACCTCTACCTACTCTGCTGTCATTGCCAAATGAACCATTTCAATTGACAACGCTGGCGCTTCTCAACCATATCAGTCGGTAGTAACAAAGTATTTCACTTCCACAGCAAATTCACAATTCACCAGGCTTCTCCGATTGTTCACAAGCAGATGCATGCGCAAGTCGAATATTGGAGGTGTCCAACAAATTGCCAATTCATTCCAGCCGTTTCAAAATTCGAGAATGTCTCGCTTTGGTTTCGCACGGAAGACAGATTGACTGATCTAAGTGGGCAATGTAATCCAGATCTTACCTTACTTATTCCGTCAAACATGCCCATCTCTTCTCGGTATTGTCGTCAAGACGGACCCTGTCCAAATGCCCAGAGATTGAAGGGACGTTCAAGCACAACATCACAAGGTTGTGGCCACCATGAAGATGTGTGGCGATGTTGGTGTCCTGTGTCCAACAACTGGTAGTATATATTCTGTTATATCGCTCTCAAGACTCTTCTCTAAGACGTCTAATAGCGCTAGTCTGCGGTTATAACCTCAGTGACATCTCGTATTGTTGTCTCCAAAACCTGAAGCCGGGGCTACGCCTTTCGTTGTACAAACCAATGAGCGAGTTGTCACTTGAGAGTGCTATTCAAAGTCACAGTCATTACAAGGCATCATGTTCTCTCTTTCACCCATTTATGTTATCTTTTACTTATGCCTTTTTTTACTGGCGTCATGTGCCGAAGAATCGAGAACACATGGCATTAGATATGCCAAACTACACCATCGCTATCAAGGCAGGTCGTCGAGCAAGTCATCTTTTCTTGCGATAACGGGAACCCAACCAAACGGAACAGGCTCAGTCCCGCAACGTCTCGAGATACGCCGACTGCAGCAGGATCCTTATCAATGGAATCTTTACCTCCTAGGATTGAACCGCTTTCAGAACATGAATCAATCAACGCAATCAAGCTATTACCAAATCGCAGGCATTCACGGAAGGCCTTTCATCCCCTGGGACAATGTTGCATTTGCTCCGGGCAGGACTGGCGGCTATTGTACTCATTCCTCGACTTTGTTCCCCACTTGGCATCGTCCTTACGTTGCGTTGTTTGAGCAGATCATTCATGGGATTGTGCAGGAAATCGCCTGGAATTTTCCCGGCCCGAGCCAGTCGAAATACGTTGCCGCAGCCTCGACGTGGCGTCTGCCGTACTGGGACTGGGCAGCGCCTTCACCCGCTGGGCAGAATACTATGCCATCCGTCATTTCCAACTCGAGTTTCATTGGAGTGATGACGCCGACAGGCTCCCAGACGATCCCAAATCCTCTGTACCGCTACCATTTCCACCCACTTGATAACAGCCAGTTGCCTGATTTCCCTGTCAGTGGCCTATCCAGCTCCTCCGTACCGTGGTTGTCACTTACATGGAGCAGTTCAGCGCGTGGCAACATACGTTGAGATACAACAGTTCAAGCTTGCCTAATGCTACTAGTCAGGATACCTTGATATCTGTACAACTGGACCGCAATCAAGCCTCATATAGCAAACGACTCCTAAATTTGCTTCAAGCGTATCCGACGTACAACAAGTTCAGCAACAAAGCTTGGTTGTCTAATATCACCAATCCAAGTGGAAGCTATGATAGCCTGGAGTCTCTTCACGATGCCATCCATGGCCTCATCGGGAACGGTGGACACTTTACCTACGTGAGTGGACGTCTTGAAATCGCTTGCCTAGCAGCTTCTCAAGACTGCAGTCATCCTGTCTTGTTGCTAGCTTGGCATATACTGACGCGTACGAAGAACGAATACTCTGCCTTCGATCCCATCTTCATGCTCCATCACGCAAATGTAGATCGTCTCTTCACGATTTGGCAAACCATCTGGCCCCACAGCTATGTTGAAAACACATTCGCAACGTCTGGAACCGCTACAATTGCCCCGGGCGATGCACTCAGTCAGGATAGCCCCTTGAAACCGTTTCACCGTTCCAGGAACGGTACTTTTTGGACTTCTGCTGCGATTCGTGATACCCGAATTTTGGGCTACACCTACCCCGAAACGGCCGATGACAGCGCTCCCTGCGCGATTCAAGCCGTGAATTATCTCTACGGTCCCTCGGCAGGCAAGCCAGTCAACAAGACGTTTTCTCTGGGGAAACATTCCATAAGAGATGGACCACAACAGCCCGGATTATACTACGAGTGGATTACCAATATACGCGTCGCGCAGAATGCGCTCAATTCCACCTTCACAGTCCACATCTTCCTGGGCAATTTCAGTTCCAATCCCAAATCCTGGCTAACGGACCCGAACCAAGTGGGCTCGCACACTGTCTTCTTGCCATTCTCGTCCGGCACTGAGCGGGACGCCAGCCTCATGGTCGCAGGCACGGTACCTCTGACCAAGCGTCTGAACCGCAACGCCGCTGCCGGGCATTACAACACTGCGAACAACACGGGCATTGAAAGGTATCTGAGGAACAACCTCCATTGGAGGGTCGCAAAGGTAGATCCATCCATCCGACCAAAGGACACGTGACACTGAATATCCTCGCAGCTCGCGGACAGCACCGAAGTGTCCAGGGAAACAATGCCCAGTCTGAAAGTCTCAGTCGTGAGCTGCCCGGTCACCAAGGCGAAGAGCGAATACGACTTCCCCGATTGGGGAACTTGCACCACGCATACCAACATTACGGATTCCATGCCGGCAGGCTTACAATTTGGAGAGCCCGTGTAAGTGCAGAGTCCTGGTAATGCATCTGATGTCTGGAATGTGGCAAAATAGAAAGAGCGATGCAACTCAGAGTAGCAACGGATGCCATATTCGTCACAGACTCCCTCTTCGCTGCACTCTCAAACACAGCCTGGATCCACTTCCTACGCAACGATCCAAACCTCCATCGCAGATCCCGCACACCGAACGAAATAGTCACCCCGAAAAGAAACACAACCATAGACCCCACCTTCCCCCCCGACTCCCGGACCCGCAACAAGCATAACCGTCAGCGTCGCAGGCCCCTCGCGGTCCCGATGCCACCGCTACCTCCTCCACCGTATCGTGGTCCTTTCTCCGATCCTGGCCGCTGCCGTCGGCCTGTACGGGGCGCTCGCGTACGTCCTGGTGACCGTGGTCTTCTGCCGGGGGGCGGGATGCCGGCGCCGGGTGTCCACGACGCGAATGGCGGGAGATGTGGCGGTGTATCGACGGCGAGGAGAGAGGACGGGCATGCACATGATTGGAGGGGGGAGGATCGGAATGCGGGTTCTTCCGTGTCGAGGAAGCGAGGTTGGGTGTGGGATCGGGTGAGACTCTTGCTTGGCAGATGTCAACCAGGATTGGTGGTGGCGACGGGATTTGCGGGGATGACGGCTAAGGAGAGGATTGCAGGAGATTTGATGGGGAGACTTGGGGACTCAAGAGTAGTGTTTGAGTGAGGGATCCGAGCAGCTACGGCAAGAGGCGGGAGGCACAGAAAAAGGAAAAAGGAAAAAAAAAAGAGACACGAGGTTGAACGAATTGCTTCGCCACGTTTCTTGCACGGAGGCAAATCTATGACTATCACGTGGTAACACACCTAGAACATCTCACAGTCCTTACCTGTGGGGCTGTGCTCGCGTCTGCCACACTGCACCGCTCCCTTCGGCTCTTCCCCTCTCCTCTTCGGCACAATGTCAATAGCACCAAAGATGATGTCGCAGTACTGTACATCAATCCGCACCCATCAATGCTTCAAAAGGAACAGGACAATCCGAACCGAAGCTCGTCATCCGCGACATGGAGTCACGGAGCCCGTCGGATTTCGAAATGTCGTATTCTCGGACGCGATTTGAGGGCTGATTTTGTCCCGATCTGGCACGTGATCTCGAGTACCATGGTGTGGCGCAAGCGAGCATGTGGCAAAGTAGTGTGTACACAGTAGAAGAGTTGACTAGGTACCTATTATTCTTCTCCTCAGAGAAAGCCACTTGTAGTGCTAAGCTAAGAATGCTACTAAGCTACTTCCTTGGCAAGCATAATCCTTCTTAGCAAAGGCAAGTACAGGCAAGATCGACCCTTCACCGGAACCCATTTCTATCTGCCTACATATGGTAGGGGCCTCCCATTCTTAACATGGTTGATACGAGCCTGCAGTCTTCGCGCTCTATCGACAGCCCTCCTTATGTCTTCGTGATCATGGCCAAAAGAGCAATCGGGCAACCGGTCACAAACCTCACCAAGTAAAACCGCTCTGCATGTTTTCCTGATATGGAATCTCTCTTCTGTACCAAGTCCATGTCTGAAGCCAACAAAGGAACACCTCTTGCTAGGATTGGAGAAGTTCGGGCATAATTTGAGTCTGTTGGCACAAGATTCTTCTGTTCTGCACTTGAAACCTTCGAGATTGTCCGCGCAAGTCATCTTCAAGCATTCAACATATTGGTCTTCGACTTCGTTCTCGGGCGTTAGAGCATCCGCCCCTCCAGCGATAAGCGGCGGAGAGGGGAGTCGTGGATTGCGTGGGGGTTGCAGGTGAGGTGGTAGCGACAAAGATTGAGAAGTATTGGTAGAGGGTGGCTGAGCGCGCGACATCCCAGCGTCAATTGACGGCGGGATGGGGAGCCGTGGATTGCGTGGGGGTTGTAGGTGAGGTGGTAGCGACGAAGGTTGAGAAGTATTGGTAGAGGGTGGCTGTGGCGGGATGGCGGTGATCATACTCCGAAACATATCGTGGAAAGGTTGGGCGCCTGATGCTGGATAATACCGTTGCGTTGGCGATCCATATGCAGTCCAGAATCCATGCTGTTTGCCGTCCGTGTGGTGACTGCCTGGATGGTTCCAGTAATCATCACTTAGGTAGTGTCGTGCCTTGATCAGCGGCCGCCAGTTACTCCCTTGGTGCCCTGGTGTTGTCCGACACATATCACTCGAGTGCACCCAGGCCCAACCGTACTCCGACGTTCTACCACCTCCACCCTCGGAATCGAAACACATGAAAATCGAATTTGATCTTGGATTGATCATAGGTTTGGTATCGCGGTGCATGGTAACGTTTGCCAGTGTTAGAAAGGCCCCTTCGTCGCAGTCAAAATAGTCGATACCGAACGTTTGATCTAATATCAGGCAGAAAAGCACTTCGAGATTCGCAATCGCGTCATTCCCACCGTTGTGGGCGCCTTTGAAAATCGGAGCACCTTTGCCATTCCGAGCTCGTTGCGACCGAATCTGGTCATGAAGACCATATCGTAGGACGAGCGGAGGCAGTCCTAGAGGCCAGTCGGTCCCCGCATCGACAGTCTCATGCATATCTTCAATCAGGATCTTTGTATCGATGATTCCGGCAAGGTCATAAAAGTCGGTAAACCTGATGCCGGTCTCCTCCAAAACTCCGAAATCCCCCTCAAAAGCATGGCCAATGAGATACAAATGGGGGTTTTGTTCGGGCATGGGCGAGCCGTCAATTGACGCCTCGCCCAGGCCAAACACAGCACGGGCTTGATCGATCGTAAGTACTGGCAACCCAGTGGCATCTTCGAGTCTGTTTCTGTTTCTGCCCATAGTTATGATAGACGGGAAGCTGACGATTATGGCGGATGGGAAGATGATGTTTCGACTGAAGTTGATTTGAGTAGCTGATTTGAGAAGTCGAGTTGAGAAGTCGAGTTGAGAAGTCGAGTTGAGAAGTCGAGTTGAGAAGTCGAGTTGAGAAGTCGAGTTGAGAAGTCGAGTTGAGAAGTCGAGTTGAGAAGTCGAGTTGAGAAGTCGATGAGAGAAGTCGATGGCAGAAGTTGATGGGAGAAGTTGATGGCTTAGAAGGCTCGAAGGCGAGTGGTGGGCGCTAAGATTAATTGGTAGTGTGGATCAACATCTGCTACCCGGCACTCAACTTGTTTGGAGGAGACAGCAGCCCATTCTCTACTTGAGTAGTTTCCTTAGATAGATTAATATATCACCTTCTTTCCATATACCTCATCGCCTTGCTGGGTGCTACGCCTCGCACTTCACCGTTGTCCTCACCGTTGTCCTCACCGTTGTCCACCCCGCTTATTTCGACAGGGACACCCTCCAGATCCTCTAAAGGACGGAACCACTCTTCAGGATTTCCTTGCCGACCTCGATGATTTCAAGCGTGATTGGTGGACTTGTGCAAGCAAGCATAGAGCAAGCAAGAACTCGGGATCCGGAAGCATGCCTTCTGGGTCCTCTACACAAGCAAACCGACAACCACGATTTGACAACAGAGGTAACTATGCACATTCTCAGACGGGCCGGACAGGGCGGACAGGGCGGACGGGGCAGACAGGACGGAAGAGTTGGAAGATGTGGAAGAGATGGAAGAGGTGGAAGAGGTGGAAGAGATGAAAGAGTTGGAAGAGGTGGAAGAGATGGAAGCAGTGAAAGAGATACTGCGGTGGAACAAGTGATAGCAGAGGAGGCAGTTGAGGAAGAGCAGGTGATTTATTCACGTAGGGGTAGGCTCATAATACCCAAGAAACGATGATCTTGATTCTCCGCTAGATGCGCTTTAGTAGAAATGTTATGTGGAGTTGCCGTACAATCTCTCTCTGGGATCGAGGCAGCAGTAGGCCTCCAAGGGCAATCCAGTAGGCCCCAAATGTGCGCCAGCTGTAGGCCTTCCGGGGCGGTGGCTGTAGGCCCCAAATGTGCACCAACTGTAAGCTTTCCAAGGCGGTGACCGTGTGTCTCCTCCGAAATACGGGAGACGATGCATTGCGTCACATCCGCAAGACTTGTGCCCGGCCACATCGAGCTTCAAAAGCTGTCAGAGACAGGTCAGCACACATCTTCAAAAGAAGGGGATGTAGGAGTTCGAAGGAAAGGTACATACCAATTGGGGATTTGTTCCGGTAAGAGGGCAAAGACGCCGGGTGTGAATGCTTCTTGCAAGACATAATAAGTCCTCCCCACCGCAATTGAATTTTGCAGCTTGTTTCGAGCCCGGCGCAGGTCAGAGTCGGTGATATTCTCTTCTTTCGCCGCTGCCTGCTCAATGTTAAAGCCTTGGGTGACGTGAAGATAGTAGGCTTTGACGAGAGTTGCGACCCCACGTCCTTGAGAAGTCGTCAGGCCCATGGCTCGCATTCGCTCATAAGTGTCAGAACCAGGGCTTTCGGCATCTCGTAATGTCATCTCGCATTTCTGGTATTGCTTCGCACCGGACAGATAACGTTTGAAGACAGAGTTCAATTCCTCGGTACGCGTCTGATAGTGTTGATGGAGTGATTCAATCCACTCTTCCAACGGCCGTTGTCGATGTTCCAGTGTGAGCTGCGTAGCAGGTGGACGGTCTTCCAACACCCGCCCTCCCTCCAGATGTGTCCGTATTCGCCTGAATAAGTCACGCAGTCGGGTGGCGCCTGGCCTTCCAAACACACGGCAGAAATTTATTATCTGATCATTAACAAAGTCGGCCGTTTCCGTTGAGATGTCCGCCACCCTACTTCTGCCTCCTTTCGGACAGCCGTTTTCTTTTCGACCCTTCCATGTCCCTTCCTCCCTCGGCCGTTCCTGAACGCAGCTCCCGCACTTCCTGCGCCACAGACTCCCATCGATCTGCCGTGGCGGTCAAGACCGTGTCGTCCCCACCCTGCTCCTGGTATGTCCGTACTCGGGCGGAGAATGGGTCCACGATCTTCCGCCTCTTACCTCCCGTCTTGCCACGTGGTTGCGGTTGGTCGCTTTGGAGAGGTTCCATCTGGGGATTATTGGAATCATCTTTCGGGTGGGTAGACTGCTCTACTGTAGGTCTGGCTGCTCTTGATCGCTTAAGCTTTGCTACTACAGGAGGTTGATCTTGAACAGATCAGCTCTTGCTTGTACAACATCTTTCTGGGTGGGAAGGGTCCTCATGCGCACTTTCGTTAGGTGTGCCCGGGTGGAGAGTCGTATCAATCGATCTCAAACTTGAATTGAGGAGAACAGAACCTGTGACGTCCTCGCCGTCTCCTTCGGCCTTGCGGAAGACCCGGGTCAGCCTCAGCAAAATTGCTGCCCACTTCTAGTACTCAACTTCGAGCTTGCCTTCAGTGGCGGCGTGTTCCAGGAACCTGGCAGTTCCATGGGCATTAGATCTCCTCGAGATGGGGACTTTAAGTTCGGATTCACCAGCCATGAACGGAAACTCAGGGATCTCGGCATTGTTGCAGCTGACACTGGTGGGGGTCGAGACATGGGAGTGGTGGGTAGCATCGCCATCATGGCCACAGTCTTGCCTCGTCAAGTCAGCACTTGCGAGGTCGAGCAATGGGTTGACATCCAGTGCTATATAGATTGGGGAGGATGCTCGAATGTATTTTCATGTCAGGTTTGTGAGAAGTGACCGAGGAAAATGGCTTGGGCGACCATGTTCGTGTAACATGCCAAGACCTCCCCACTACGGAGTACGGAGTAACAAAAATATTCTCTTAGAACGAGTTTCTAATGCTATATTTTCAATGCTATCAAACAGCTCGAAACTGATCTTCGAAAACGCTTCTCCTATCGACCACCACTCTGCCTCGTTATCCGCCGAACCGGGGTTGTAGAGTAGACGCAGTGCTTCCCAAACTGTACGCCAATTTTCGCCCTCGCGAATATCGAAAAGCCTGTTCCAACCGCCCTTCATCAAGAGAAGGAAAACAGCGAAGTCCTAACGAGTAACCTTTTCTTGGACATACCCAATCCTTCGACGCTCGAACGTACAGTTCTTTTCAGCGACCGGAATTGGTCATCAAGCTCTTATCAGGGAAATCAATAAGATATATCAATCTTGTGTTCGTGTCTGATGTCCAACGATTGCCTCATGGACTTCAGTAAATCGTGGTGAACTCTGATCCAGGAAGAAAGGACTGCCACATAATCAGCGCGCTGAGAGCTCCTCGAAGTCCGTGCGGAGAAAGTGTGGAAGCTACTCTCGCATACAGCAAACACGAGTTCACCAATCATGACGTTTAGACTCGTCGTCCTCATTTCAGGTAATGGATCTAACCTACAGGCAATCATTGACGCCATTGCCTCCGGTGTTATAGCAAACACCACCATATCATTAGTGGTATCTAATCGAAAGGATGCCTATGGTCTACAGCGGTACGTATTTGTGTGAACTTTCCTTCTATTAAGCGTTTTTTTGCGATTTGTGCATTCATTCATGATACCTTTTACCCGTTTGGAAAAGAGATTGGAGCGGCTTCGGCTCCTTCAAAAGTCCTTGAATGACACAATTGAATACAAGATTTGCATTTGTATGCACTATTCACCAACATTCTTCTTTGTTGAAAGATGTTATTTGGCGCTACACATGTACTTGCTGGGACTTTCACGTGTTGAAACGGGAGTCATGCAAATACAGCCCTTTCAAGCTTCTTTTATGCAATGAGTACTAAGTCCGGAAGGTGTGCAGGGCTCGTAATGCGGGTATCGACACGGCATACATGAATCTCGTACCATACGGCAAGAAATATCCAAGTCCAGATCCTAGTATCAAGTATGGGCCGGCTGCAAGACAGGCTTACGATGCTGACTTGGCGGAGAATGTCCTTAAGGCGAACCCAGACTTGGTTGTTTGTGCGGGTTGGTGAGTAGATCTCAAAGCATTCATTCCCTAGTTGAGTGAAGCATATAGTCTCATTTTACCTATCAGAAGAGGCAATGCTGACTCCGATATTTACTTAGGATGCACGTAAGTTCTACTTCCTCTCCTAGCCCACGCGTGAGATCTTACATTTCATGTTCGTAAGGAGTTGGGAAATCCTCCAACAATCAAGATGTCATTCCTCATATTTGCTTCTGTTAGCTGCATAATTTGAAGCTTAAATTGCTCTATGTTAATGGTATCAGAAGGATGCTAACGCATTTAGATCCTATCGAGTTCATTCCTCAAGCTGTTGGCGGAAGCCAACGTGCCAATTATAAACCTCCACCCAGCACTCCCCGGCGAATACGATGGAGCAAGTGGGTTTTACATATATCTCAGAACTAGACAGCGTCGCTGACGAGATTAGGAGCGATTGAACGAGCGTATGAAGACTTCCAAAAAGGGAAAATTAAACGCACTGGCATCCTCATCCACTATGTAATACAAGAGGTCGATCGCGGCGCACCTATCGTATCCCAGGAGGTTGCAATCAATTCTGATGATAGCCTGGAAGATTTGCAGGTAAGTGAATCTCGGCGATATCATTTCCGTTTCTGGGATATTTCAGGGGTGTTGTAGATGTGACCTATCTCGGGAGTATAAGAGGTGATGTTTGAATCGGCCGGAGCGTTTGCTGTGCATTAGAATCCCAAGTAATAGCCCAGAATGGTAGCGCTGATACCGAAATCTGCTACAGGAACGAATACACGCCTCCGAGCACGAACTCCTTGTCGTAGGTATCAACATCGCCCTCGAGAAGCGACTCGCCGCACAATAATGAATACGTATCTGTTGACTACTGAAGTTCGAGGCAATGCCTTCGTATACCTCTAAGAATAAACCTGATTCAATAGCAATTCTTGCTAGCCATCAGTCTCGCCAAAATCTCCTACATGATCCTTCCCGCCGTCCAGATCTTCATTTTCCAAAGACAACCTATCCTCTGGATCTGTGTCGTACTCCGAGTCTGAGTCATCCTCATCAGTGATCTCACCATCACTCAGACTGAATGAAGTTGCGTGGCCTTTGCGCCACTCTTTATCGTCGCTCTGTCCATGATTGTTCCGCGGGAAGCCGGATTCTTTAGACACATGACAACAGCTGCCTCCGGAATGGCGCTTCGTTTGTCCTTGATCCTTCCCATACTGCTCATCATATCCAATCTTTACCCTGCGTTGAGACTGGTAGCCTCGTGCTCTCTTCCGACATCGAGTCGAACGTGGGGACGCCGGGACTCGATGGAAGGCGGACTTAAGGATTCGATTGCAGCTGCCCGTTCGACTCAAAGATGTGCTCCAGAAAATACCTTATCATGAAGAGCAAGAAAGGTCCACACGAATCCCCAATCCGTTTTGGTGAGATTGTCGTCGGTCTGATGAGGCGTCTAAGAATTTTTACGAAAGGCAAGTTTCCTTTTCAAAATGCATCCGACTTTAACGATGGCTCGCTTCGCGGCATTCACTTGTGGCTTGAAAGAAGGAAGTGAACTGTAATGGGACGCTGTACCAGCCTCGATATCCATGGTCATCAATGCACGTCTAACAGCGAGGGAGCAGATCTGACGCCCTTGGGCTTCTACTGCGGAAAACACGTGAGACTAAGTATCTGCTCTTGGGATATTTTTTCTTGCATCACAGAGCAATGATGGTTGGAAGATGAATACATTAGGAATGGTGAAGGTGTATCCAGTAGAGGTGATTGCCTCACGGAAGGTCTTCCTGCGTGTCAATAAAGCGAGGAACAGTCCGGGAGTGTTAGAATAAATTGACAGGACGTCGAATTGGTCGAGATAGCGATGTGGACGGATACAGCGCTCTCAGATATTTCTCGATCCGGTATTGGTTCTTCTCCGGGGTTGGAGGGACGTAGACGTGGTACTGGTACTCAGGCATGAAGCAGTCGTGACTAATGTGTGGACGATACAAACCTTACAAGGCAGTGCGGCCACCTGCATTTATGTCCAGCGTAAGCGCTCCCAGTGGGAGACTGCTTTCTGCTAATAGAATATTCCATGTGTCATGGATTAATGGCGTACGCGGAACACTGGCCCGTGTCGTACTTTAGTATAGACCCCTTCATTCAACAATGCTTCTACTATATACGAAATAGTACCAAGGTCGAAACACAAGAGCTCTGATCAAAGGCCCCACTGTGCGCTTTCCATCAGTTTCCTATTGCTAGCACCCGGAATCATTTGTGGAGGGTTTAAACTCAGCCATGAGCCCATACGCCCTCCTTGTCACGGCATCCCCTGATCTGCTTGTCCTGGCCTCGTGACGCTGGCGATGAACCTTCATCGTAAGACGGAAGCATATCGCAGGGTAGGAGGGTATGGTAGGAAAGGGGAGTAACGTAGGACAGAGAAGCATCGTAGGGTTCAACAATGCTGGACCCATCGGAGGAACCACTTTCGGATCCGCTGTCCTGCCAAAAGTCTCTGCTTTCGGGCTTGATTGTATCATTCACAGTACGGAGGGGTTCTAGGTTCCACTGAGACTTCTGTGTACTGTGCAGAATCCGTGCACACGTTCCGCAATGATATGCGTCCGAGCGTCCTTCCTCAAAACACTTTGGCGCACGAATGGGTAAGGTAGGCTACAAGTAAGCAACGAGGGCACTTGCCGGTCAGGCGTCGCTTCTACTCTTGTTCCATGCATTTCGCAGACTCGGAGGAATGACAGTAGATAGTCGACTCGTTATAGACTGCCACGGCATTCATGACGCGACAAAACGCTGTCGCTGGCATGTGTTGTCCGGGAAGGCACGAGGCAATGTTACTTGTATCAATGTTCTCAACAGCTAGTGTAATACTGTACGACAACGCTAAGAGAGCGCCAAGACATGTGGTTCGACTGCCCGCCATCGTTATCAAGTATCAACAACTCTGCTAACCCTCGATTGCGAGTCAGTACTCAACCTCTCGAGCTGATACCTAGATAGCTTGCTACCTTGACTTGCTTGTCAAATCCTATTTTCAAACGAGCCACCACTGCCAGGCACGGTAGAACCCACCGCTCGAGTACCTACTACGACGCTTTACCATGTCAGTATCTGTCACCTAAGCTCAAGCTGCGCTGCCGTGTATTGCTCCCATTTTCCTTTGCTGATGCCATTTATGCTTCTGCCAGGAATCGATCACTCTCTGTAAGATCCAAGAAGGACAATGCCTCCACCACTGGAAGTTCAGGAAGCGCCCCCAAGCACCGATTCACCATGGCCTCACTACGCGGCATGCAGCAGCCAGAGTTGAGCAAGAAGCTTTTCAAGATCATAAAGAGCGAGAATCACGCCATTGGGGCCTACGAATCAGCCAGCCGCGAGCGCATCTCCATCGCCTCTCAGCTGTCGGACTGGGGGGAATCTACAGGAGATGATTCCGTCTCCGACGTCTCGGATAAGCTAGGCGTTCTCCTGTCGGAGTTGGGCGAGCAGGAGGATGTATTCGCGCAGAACCTGGAAGATTATCGCGGCATCTTGAAGCAGATTAGGAACACCGAGAGCTCTGTGCAGCCGAGCAGGAATCACAAGGCTAAGATCTCGGATGAAATAGCGAAGCTGAAGTACAAGGAGCCCGAAAGTACCAAGATTGTCCAGCTCGAGCAGGAACTTGTCAGGGCCGAGGCACAAAACCTGGTCGCAGAGGCTCAGCTGACCAACATCGTACGTCTCTCGCGGCCATGCCATGAGGTCAAACGTACGCTAACACCCGTTGTCAGACTCGCCAGAAGCTAAAGGAAGCTTACGACCTACACTTTGCCGCCACCATCGAGCGTGCCGAGAAGCAGATAATGCTCGCCCGCCACGGTCGCCGCCTGTTGAACCTGCTCGACGACACCCCCGTTGTCCCCGGCGACACGCGTCCGGCCTTTGAGCACGCCCAGCAAGCTCGTCAGGTGCTGAACGATGCCGAGGAGGATCTCCGCGACTGGGAACCGAACCTCGAACCGATCCACAGCGCCGCTACCGAGATGGGCTCCAACCTTATGCCGGCCCAGGCCGGCACCGCAGCGACCAGCGTCAGCGGCCAAGAAGAGGAGTCGATGGTTGGCCCGGGGGAGAAAGCTCCAGCTCAGCTGGAGGGCCCGGCACCGCCAGAGCACAGGGGTTTCGGCTCAAGCTCAACCGTCGCACAGCCCGAAGCGACGTCGAGCTACTAGCCGTGAGCGCACTCCGCTCCGCTCCTGGTCGCATCGGCGATCACTCAAGGTATGATTACGGGATGCGATGGAGTTCAAGCGCGCGATGGTCCGTAGGGCATGGTAGCTGTCTATTGATGTGATCACGTCCTGTCCTGCGGTTCTTTTTCTAATACCACACTTCTCGTTAGCGACCCTCCGTTGATGATCGGTCTCGCTTTGACCAAAAACTTTCTCCGCAGGGACTTGTACGATGCGTTGTACCGCTTGCTTGGTTCCCCAACCTCGCCATTTCTGCGTCCGAGAGAACTCGGGGCCGAACTGGGACAAGCCATGTCAATCCTTACCTGGATTCCAGAAGCAGTTCCTCATCCGAAGCTTCGGTGAACCAGAAGGCAACTATCTGAAGTCGCTGAGCCAACATTGATTTGATTGCGTGTCGATTTGACTCCACTCCTCGTCTTTGCCCCCTTAATGTCATTTCGACAACACAAGCACCGTGCCAAAGCGAACATGTATCGCAATATTTCTCATGACATGCTGAGCGCCATGGCCGAATTATTTTACACAGATTATAGGAAATGTCTCGTATGTCCGTATCTGCATAGCTCCAAGGACCTGTATATCACGAAAAGGATACGGAACAGATCCAGATCTACCCCCCGTAGAAACTCCCCCCGGTATCCGGCCTACGTTTCGTAGTGAACCATCTAGTCTCCCAGTCTCCCCCATTTTCAACGCCTGATCCTCTGCACACATGCAATGACCATGAGAACAAAGAGAATGACCTGCGGCAGCGCGTCAGCCTCTGTCCGGCACCGAAAAACGTCACCCCCCGACTGACCGCGGACACCGAAAAACAGACCCCGCTCGATCGGGCGTGGCCGATGGAAAACAACCGGCCCATCATCGGGCCGCCGACGAGCTTCGCGAGGATCTCCACCACGGCGAGCGACGTGAACAGTCGGGCGTGGTACGCGCGGTCTATGAGGGACGTCGCGAGGCCCTGCAGCGCGGGCTCCAGCCCTTCGCTCATGCCGCTTATGAAGAGCGCTGAACGCGGGGTTAGCCGTGCGGAGGAGTATCTCTCGACGCGGTTGGCCTACCCAGGAGCAGCATCCAGCTGCGGTATGACAGTTGCAACAGGACGAAGCCCGTCGCCGCCACGAGCAGAGACAGGCGGATGACGTTGAGATCGAGCATCTGCGCCTGCAGGCCTCTCCGGTTCAGGGTAGATGACAGAAGCGGGAGAACTACCACCGTTGCCAGAGTCCTGCACGCTTCGGAGTCAGCATGGCTTCTTTGAGGCAGGAAAATCAAATTGTCAAAGGAGATCGGGAAGCAATGTGGATACTTGCTCCCGAGACATGACTCGGGACTCGGCCATGGTCTCGATTGGGGGAAAAGAGCTCCGAAAAGTGCACTCACGATCCCCCGGCCTGAGAAAACCTCAGCCAAGTGGTCTGGCTCAGTCCCCATTGGAAATTGTAAGAAGCATATTGGTACACGAAAACTTTACTGATCATGGCGAGCGGCTTGAGGAAGAAAAGCAGGTAGCAAAACGGAAGTCCCGGCATCTGCAGCAGGACCACAATGTCCCTCCACCATTCCTTATTCTTAGCGCTTGGACCAGGCATCCGATCGTGGATCCCACGAGGGAGCTGCTCCGCAGCTGGAACCGTTCCTTCGCCCGAATCGGTGCGGGTGAGTGTGTCAGCGGCGCCAAGGAGGGGGCTGTTGGGGGCAGACGAGTGATGTGTCAGTGACTCGGGCATCGAAATGAGTATGAGCAGACCCAGAAGCAATGCTCCAATGGCCACGGCAAATGGCAGCCATATCCTTATGAGCATCAGTAGGCCGGACAGCGGAGGGGTTAATAATGTTGTCAAATGGGGGATGCCTGCGAGAAAATACATATATTTCGTCCTGGCTTGCGTTAGCCAACCCACTGATAGTCTGATACCGGGTACATTCTCACCTGTGCGACTTATCAATGGTGTCGGCAATGATAGTAAAATTCATCCCTTTAGCCACCCGTTGAGAGCCACCCACGCAGAGGAAGATTGAGGATAGCCAAACGAGCTTCACCGGTAAGTTCGTATCCGCATAGCAGATGAAAAGAATCCACAAGAAGCTGCACAAAGTTCCCGCGCAGCAGAGCGCGAGTACAAGCCGTCTCCCAAATCTGCCAAACCCTAGTAAGCAGGAGGTCTGTCCAGTGACCACGAGCGCCATACCTGTCTGCAATTGATCCGTAATACAAGGCCGTCAACAGCCCCGGCAACGCATCAAAGGTGAACTTGAGCCCCGTGAGGGTGGCCAGTTCGTTCTGGACGGCCGGAACTTTGCACAGTGCCTCGTCGACGTCTGGGGTCGCTCGTAGGTGAATGGACTGGTCGGCGTAGTATCGGTTGCAAATTGCCTGTTCGAACAATTTGATCGTTGGGACTTCAACCATGTGCTTGGCGAAATAGGTGCAGAATTGCAGGGCAAATGTACAGATGAGAATAGGATTTTCGACCAAAAAAGCCTTGATGGCAAGGATTGCGCGGACGGGCCATTGCCACACTGCATCACGATTGGGAGACTGAGCATGCTTGGGGGTTGGTGGCAAGAGAGGCTGGCGCTCGTTGTCGGAAGAGCGATTCATCATCCCCTTCAATGGCAGCAGTATGACGATGCAGATATTCCCATCTCTGGACTCGGTCCATATAAAGATACTGAGTGGCGAGATTGTTGGATGAGGCAGAGGTTAGACGCTAAGACGCGAGTAGGACAGCGCAGGCTGCAATGTCCTGGGCACTCGTACCTACTCTAGAAGGGGCGGAAGGAAAGCATTGCTTGGTGGAGAGCAGAAAGGAAGGGATGAAGGCAGTTGATGTGTATGCAAGTAGATATATAATACTACAGTACTTTCGGATTGGACTTGTTTCCACGAGATAGTATAAGGCTTGGCAGCCGAAGGCGACAAGAATCTGCCGAGCTGCCCCAGCTCACTCGAGGAGTCGAGGCGGCTCGCCCGGGGCCTGCCGCTCTAGCGAGCGCGCGCCGGGCTGGTGATTGGGTCGCTTCTTCGGGGGCATCTCCGGTGCCCTAATCCATACATCCCCGGCGGTAGTGATGTCACCCACATGCACTGACCACCCCAGCAACAAGAACCGTAGCTGGAGGAGAGGAGACTAGAGGAGAGGAGACTGGAGAAGCCAAGAATTTTTGCGCTGAGGGGTAACTTACCAAATCATACCCCAGGCAAATGGCATCTTACCAATTCATACCGAAGGGGGTATGAATCTGTAAGTACAAATTGCCCGATAGCCCTTGGTCCGCAGGCTAGAATCACCATGCTTTCCACTCATCATCCACTGCCCTCTTGACAATAACCCTAGGTAGAGAGTCTACACTACCTAGTAACCCGAAAACAATCGGCACTGCGTGGCAAGAAGCAGCTTGCGAAAAATTGGCGGCTCTGGGGTTACCAAATATGGGCGGGTATACGCCTAATGGAGAGGGGGTATACGCCTAATGCAAAGGGGGTATACGCGTAGGAGCGGCCTCTATATATTCATGTCGGCCCCAAGAGAAAAGGGTAGTCGCCGCGTTCAACATGCGTGTCTTTGATTCTCTAGCCACTGCAGGCCTATTTACTTGCTTGGCCCCAATATGCTCCGCTACCGTCATTCCCTCATCGCCAGCCATAGATGTGGCAAACTTGAACAGCGGTAACTTGACAACTCTGCCAGCCCTCGCAGATCCAGATATTACAACTTCAGGCCGGTATTTCCCGGGAACTCTCCCCTGGAAGTCATGTCTCTCGCTCATGGTAAAGGCGATGAGTGCGATGGCAAATTTGGACGACAACGTTCCTTTTAGAGGTACGGTGTTCAAACCTACGGATCCCAATTATCCCGGCGTTCAGATATCAGTCGTTCCCATCCCACCAGCAACAGAGTTGACTGCCGGCACCGTATTATGGGCTATGTACGAAATTTTCTACAAGGTAAGCTTGACCTTGAAAGCAAAACTTACTCTATAGCCAGAGCTGATCGTGACAAGATTCTCGTGGCGAACAGATTTCAGCCGAGTCTATGGGATATCAAATTAGGCAGCACGCGAATCGCCCTGATATCCTTTGCAAGCCCGTCGAGCACTAGCTTAGAAACCAATAATCAGACGCTATCGCTTGCCGAAATACCTACTTTCCCGGATTCGGATCCTTTGCAAACCTCCAATGTCACTAGCACGGACTTGACTGCCGAAAACATCCAAGTCGAATTCTATGAGACCCCAACACGAAATCCATTGACCGTCGCTGAGGTATGAAGTCTCCTCGGCAACGAGAATCTCAACGAGAGAAGACGACAGCTGACCCAAATCCCCTTTGCAGACGTTCGTGGCTATCCTCTCCGTCCTGAAACATGTCGGGAGCTTCCCAGCGTCGGATAGGGTGTTGTCCCCATTTTCGGTGGGCGGAAAAGATGTCGATTCCCATATGATAATATTCTTTCCCGTGAGTCTTGTAGAACTGTATCCTGTATGACTCCCACCACATGCTTATTCCCTTTCCGTTAGCGACGTACGAGCCCACCTTATCTCACAAATCGGAACCTCATTCTAGTCTCAGAAATCCTCACCAGGGTCATACTTGGGCGGGCAGGACCGATGACAGAGAAGACATTCAGGATCACTGCTGACAATCATGCTACCGAAATCGGGGGGGGATTCTTGCCAAAGGCGAAGGTCCTTCGAGTGCTTTGGATTCTACGGCTTAGTGGGGTGGATTACTCGACGCAATGGATCATGTCATGTACATGCTCGCAGGAAGTCTGCGCTACTACTCAAGCTGGTCTGAAAAAGATGTCGAAGTGTATCTACGCCACTATCCAAAACCGTAGCATGCCATTCTCTCGAATGCCAAAAGACTTTCGTGCTACGGGGTATACACATCTCTTTCTTCTGCAATGCACCCAATGAAATGAGCAACAGGTTCTGTTCGAGCTTTGACATCCATCGAACCGCTCAAAGTCCCTCCCTTTGCGATTCATAGCACGCCCTCGGTGCGATGAGAGTTGCAAATCTATCACGCAGTCGCAGTTTCAAAATCACGAAAGGGTCCTTCACGTTCTCAAGGTTGGAAGATGAAAAGAACACCACGAGTGAGGAAAAGCAAAACATCTCCCAATGTCACTGTGTCTCATTCAGACTTCAGATATCACAAATGCCATATCCATGAATTGGGGAAACAATATAGTATGCTCTGTATCTTCTCACGAAGTTCAGCCAGGGGCAGATCAGGGCGCCGCTCGTTTTGCGGCATTGGGTGCATTGGCAGTCGTGCGGCGGAGGAACGCCGTCAACTTGACTGTCTCCTCGCTCAGGGATTCCATACTACGTACCCCGGGAGGCCGGGTGGGAAGTGGAGGATGTAGCGTACGGCGCCGCAGAGACAGCCACCTGTGATCTCTTCCGGGTGGACTGGTTGCTGGCTTGGGGAGGAGTTGGGGAGTTGAGCCACTGTTGGATGGTGGATATGGGGTTGTTAGGCGAGCGGCAATGCCGAAGTTATGAAGGACCGTAACTTCGGGTATCGACGTGCTGCTGTATCTTCAATGCAAAGAACTGTGGATGATTCCAATCGTCTCTTCAAGAAGCCCGGGGAGTGCGTAGATATATACTCCTAGGACGTGGATATGCCATTTTCCATAGCGGGACATGCCTTGGTAGCTGACAGACTTGGCTTTGCGATCACTTTGAATCTTGGCGTGGAGGGTTTGAGGTTTGAAGAGAATCGTTCTAAGCAGTGCTAGAAGTTTGGGTATATTCATTGGAATTGGGGGTTGAAAGCGTTCACCAATCATCCAATCGAAGTTATGTATGTTGTATGCAGTCATTTCCATTACTGGCTTGGCTGTTTAAGACATACGAAATATACCCCCTACTCGCGCGGCCGTGGCCGCTTTAGCGAGTGAGGTACCTGAGCAGAGGTGAGACCCCAGCAATTCTCACCTTTCACTCACCAAGGCCACACCTAAGTCGCGCGGCCTGCATCAGGTGGTCCAGCAATAGTCAAGGCGATGGTGCTCAAAAGGAGCACTTGCTATAGAATCATGGGTCGAAATTCATTATTTAAAAGGGTTCTCTTAAAAGCTAAAGCCAATAGTCAGTCATATCTACAGGGCTCATCACGAAGAGGACAGCAAGATTAACAATAGCAAATATATAGCTTAAATTATCAAAGATCAGGAGTCTGTTTTGAGGCGCTATAAGATGTGAGATGTACGCCTATTCATTTGATTGCTCGCTCAGACTAACGACTCAGAACAGGTGGATAGCATCTGTCAAAAAAGGGAAGGAAGACCAAGGAGAACCCAGCAGCGAAATGAACACCGCAATGTCTCCACTTGACCTTTGGATATGATATTCCTCTCGAGCCTAACGGACACCAGCGCCTCAAATGATTTAAGCCTTAATATATCGCTTAGTGTCTTTGACCTCACGTAGAAGAAGCTGGACACTAACATCCTAAATGGATGAGCGAAGTCGAATACGAGCTGCTTATCCAGGTATGGAATATCGGTGTGAAGGAAGTGGACTCTATGGGTCATTATGACTGTAGCTTCGACTCCATTGGCCATTATGACAGGACTCGTGGTCCCTCGCTAGAGTCCTTACCTCCTGTCGCTCATGTTCAGACCGTGGCGTTGTAAACAGCTGTCTTGAAGCCTGTCTGGCGGGTGTTGTTACCATTCTCACTTTTGGAGTTCCTAATCGATTTGTTCGAGAAGCAGATTAGTTTGCGGAAGAGCCGGATGTGGAGTCTGGTATTCGATAGAACAAGGCATGAGGAGGTCGATACACCAGGATAGTGTGTGATAATTACCTCCAAGCGCTGAGAACAACTGGTCATTGACAAGTAGCTGGGAAAGAACCATGCCAGTCTTTATCGGTACTATGGTTAGAGCCCGCATAATGATAATTTCGCTCCACTTTGTAGGATGGGATATCTCTGTAATTGCCCAAAAGCCATGTTAGGCTCCCCATCATTTCAGTGTATACGTCTCTAGTTGTCTGAGGCACTTTGCCACAGTTGGGATTTTGTCCCAACTTGTCCTGCTAGCCCACAGTTCTGTACCAAAATTCGGTCGTTTGCGCTCCTGCAGAGCCTGTGGGAGGGGGGGGGGAACAAATATCTCAACCATACCTGAATGTTGCATTAGCTACTATACATCCTGGTTTGACTACTCTTGATGTGAGAACGTCACAATCGATCATGTTGATCAGCAACTGATAATGCTGCCTCACCAGTTCGGCGGCTAGGATTGACAGGATGCAGAATGTCGTTCTTTGAGAAGAAATGGCTTTTGCATGTGGCTGGCTGAGGTGTTCGGAAGAGGACGCTAATTGTGGGCCCCCCACTATAAGACGCGTAACGCGCTCCTAGGGTACCGAGGGTACTGCGGGGCTTGATTATTTTATCCCGCAGCGGTGATCCGGACAGTTTATATGTGATCCACGATCCACCGTGCATATTGCTTGCAAATGATGATGGCTTTCCCAGCTTCTGCATCTCCTGCAACTTTGAGGTACAAAGACGACTCATCACAGCTTCATCACTACTGGTACCCCACGATGCCCGTATCGGTGCGGTGAGCATCCTACAACAAGGACCTATCAACCGGTGAACATCTTGGTAGAACTAGGTGGTTGACCGTGCCAAGCACAATCAGTGCATTACCAAAAATGTATATACGTCCACGAGTGGTCAGATCCAGCAGGAACTCGATCCACAGGAGCTGTTGATCACCAAGGCTCAACAATGTACTATTCTCTTCACCGCTCACACGAGCCCGGTCGAACGCGATTGTACCCTTTTCATGACTTGGAATCAGACAACATAGAGATCCGACTTGTGTCCATCGACAATTTCGGCCATGTTGGCCTGTCCATCTCGGGTCTTAGTAGCCGCCGCTCTGCACTCTCTCAGCTGAAACCGAACATATGGCTTGTGTGATCGCACAACGCCATCTATTGGGGAAACGGTTTACGTCTCATCACATTTGTTGCATCAGAGTATATCATTCCGATCACAAAGATCGACAGTACATGGTCTCAGTACCCCATCTAATGAATCCTGACAAGATCGTCCCATTAATTCTCCATACAGGCTCTGCTTTGATCTCATATCTTAGTATAAAATCCCTGCTTCTAATGCTCTGAGTTCGTCTGCAAGAAGAATCTTACCACCGAACCGCAGACAAGGCAGCACAAACTTCTGACTGCAGCCCTCGCCGTCGACTTTCTCGTTGTCAAACATGAGCGGATTAGTGAAGACACAAGGCTGGTCAGACCTGCTTGACGCACAGAAGAATGGTGTGGTCATTGGGCTGAAAGGTGTGACCGGGGTCGTTGAACGCCTAGACATCGACGAGCTGCTTCTCAAGAAGCCTGATACCTTCAACCTCTTCTTGTTAGCTCTTCGGGGCCTACAAGAAGACACCGAAACTACGGATCCCATGGGATACTTTCAGATTGCGGGTTCGTTCGAGACCTGCTTTCCCACAGTCTCCTAGATGTCTAACCTTGTTCGGTTGCAGGCATCCATGGCCTTCCAAGAACCCTTTGGAATAACGTTCCAGAGCCTCGCAAGGAATTCCATGAGAAACCCGATAATTATGGCTCCGGGTACTGCGCACATGGCGATATTACGTTCCCAACATGGCACCGTCCCTATCTAGCTATGATGGAGGTCAGTTAACTTCCCAAGGGTCTTTATACATCTTTCCACTAACAGAACAAAGCAAACACTATTCGTCAAAATGGTTGAGATCGCCCAAAAATTTGCGAATTCGGAGAAGTACCTGAAAGAAGCTCAAAGTTTTCGCCTACCGTATTGGGATTACTATCGGCCACGTAGCTATGAGACTGTTTTCCCTGGTATTACGATAGGTCAAGATATATCGACTGGCGCATTCGTGAGGATGGAATTCAAGGAACATAAAGATGTCAATGTCTTCGATGCAGTCACTGGAAAACAGATCAACTCTGATGGTGTCGAAGTCTTGAACTCAACAAAGTATCCTTACGACTTCGGGATCCCGCAGATATTCATGTTGGAGAAAGTGATGACGCGCCTGCCGCCCCATGGGAACGTGAAGCTTGAGCACAATCCCTTACGTACTTTCTGGTTTCCCACTAATGACGAGATTCCCGAAAGTCACTGGAAGTCGATGCGGTTGAATGTAAGTCGGGTTGGGATATTTTCTTTAGTATAGTAGCTTACGGGGATTTGGAACTCAGCGAGATGATTTTTCCAGAGGCCATACAGTACGTCATTTGCTGCTCGGCTGCAAAAGCCCTTTCCAAGGCACCAACATCCGAATGAACCATACACTCAACAAAGTTCGCGATAATACCGTAAGCCAAATTCTGAATATGATATCAAATGACCCAGGATACGATAAGTACGAAGTCTTTGCAACGAACGAGAGTCACAAAGGTCAGGATAGGCACGGCTCTCTAGAAGGTCTGCACAACTCCTATCATGTCAACATTGGAGGATCAGGACACATGGGTCAGGTGCCAGTTGCTGCTTTTGATCCTGTCTTTTGGATGCATCACGCGTAAGTAGCGTTCCGGCGCAAAGTTGCTTGTGTGAATGGCGTCGCCAGGCTGACCTTTCGGATGAATAGCAATATTGATAGATACCTAGCCATATGGCAAGCCGCTCATCCCAACGCATGGATAGATTCGGACACTGGTCGTTTAAAGGAAGAGCTCAAATCTCTGGAAAACGATTTGAAGCCATTTTACAAGACAGCTAACACTTTTTGGACCTCAATGGATGCCGAAGATACCCAAGTCTTTGGCTACCGTTACGCAGATGTCAAGAAGACTCCTAAGGAAACAAAGGAGCTATTCAGACACAGACATACATGGTCTATCCGACCAGAGCTAAGTACACCAGAGTGGATGCCTAATGCTCCACCAGAAATGGAGCCCCTTGATCTCTCGGGTGCCCAGGTCTATGTCAATCATCCAGAATATCTCCGGCCAACCCCGCCTCCTAAAGCTAAGACGCCAGAGAAGAGTAGTGTAACCAAGATTGTTGGGGGGAACAGGCAAGCGAGTCTCGCCAAGCGTAGGGAATGGTTTGTCGACGATACCGTGGAAAGGTGAGCGCAAACATACGTAGAACCCAACTGCAGGCCGAGGATGCTAAACAGCACCAGGCTAGGATTGAACGGTTCCTTTTCCATCGACTACTTCATCGGTTTGAAGGGAGGTGCCGTCACCGTGCCACCACAGGATTACTCACTGGCGCCAACTTTAGCCGGTTCCACGTACATTTTCTCCTCACCAAGAGAAGCATGCGGCAACTGCGAGATCCAACAACAGCGCGGTCACCTAGTCTCTGACACGACACCCATCACGCCGATACTCATGGACTACATCAAGATCGGACAGCTCACGAGCCTTGAGCCGGAACATGTCAAGCCTTTCTTGACGAGTAGACTGAGATGGCGTGTGCAGATGGTAAGTTGAACAATCTCAGAGCTCTTGTTCTACGAGTAGATGCTGAACATGTGCTCTTTTCCGCAAAGGCCAACGGCGAAACCGTAGACCCTAGGATATTGCCAGGCTTGGATATCTCGATCAGCAGCAAAGTGTCTTCCGAGCCTGTGGACGCAGAGCCTCCTGTGATTGAGGACTACTCGAAGATCATCGCCGATATCAAGGAAAATGCATCTACGGAGGCTGAGCATATCAAGCAAAGCACGCAGTAATGTTGTCGCGTGTGGCTTTCGTACGCACTCTATAGCGATGCTCCCGAGAAATCGTCGACTTCCAGTCTCAGATTTTCTTGCAGAGAACATGGATATGTAGACCTGATCCACGACTCCAACAAGATTACTCCAAGTCTGAAATCGCATTCGTAGAATATGCTCGAGTCAAAGCATTCTCAAAACACCAATCATACTCACACAAATAGGCATGCACATCTCTCTGGATTTCCACACACGCATCTTCTGACCCTCCAATCACCACTAATAGAATTACTCAGCATACCTCCTTCAGGAACTAAAATCGCAACAAAGGGTTTTGAGCATCCGATGAACTTTGAGATCTTAGCGCCGTAAATGGTTGGACCGCACTGCCTTCTGTTTGGCGGAGTGTTTCTACTTAATCATATTGGGTTCGATTCCTAATGGCGCTGGTACAATGGTGTTGTGGTTTTTGTAGCTCCATTTCTGGCAGCGCCATTAGCCTCAGGTTTTTAAAGTCACTGCAGCAGATGCCTCGCAAATCGTTCGTTAGAGCTCTCATTCCGTCAGAAATGAAGCTCTTAGGGTCACTTTGCATAGATCGTAGAAGACTCTTGAACTAGGACTCGAGAATGCATATAATACAGAAACAGTCACATCAGTGTAGCCAGCACAAGAAATGTTTAGGATTGCCCTGGTCCGCGCGATGATCACCTCGATCGCGCGTCAATAAGGCGGCGGTCACCTTAGACTTGATAGAGTAAGGGGTGATTTCGGGGTACATTTCGTACGTCTTGGCGTATCAATTCGACCAAGACGGTGCACCTCCGGCTCCCAAGCTTCTACTCCCTACAGCAATAATCAATCCTCCAAACCTGGACTGCGATGGATGCCAGAAGATCAGAACATTAGAATAATGATATTCAAACTTCAGAAGCGACGATCTCGGATGCTCCTTCTCCGGATGGCTTGCCTGCTCACATGACAGGTACTAAAATACATTCCAGCTGTAAATATGCCCTCGTCTTCCAAGCTCAATACGTGAGCGTCTTCATCGGCTGATCTGTTCATCTTTACTGGCGGGACTCGACGGCAATGATGTTGCTTTTGAAATTCCTTCCTGCCTGGCTGGTCCTACTGGAAATAGTATCAGCGATATGGCCTCTTCCGGTGCATTACAGTCACGGCTCCAAGGTGCTTTGGCTGTCTCCTGACTTCCAAACCGTCTACAAACCCTTGTCATCCATGCAGAGATGGGATGCCTTTTACAAGTACTTGTTGTACGTCGCCGATACACCACTTGAACGGTCAGCGTTGTTGATCGCAGACACAGGCCTTGGTGGTATTCTTATCCTCATGCTGTGCATCACCTCTCGGCTTTGAATGCCGCCATCGAGCGTATGCGAGAGGACCTGCTTTCCCATTCTTTTGTCCCTTGGAAATTCCATCCAAAGACCCAAGTCTTCGAGCCAGACCTCACAGAAGACAGGACATACATCCATGTTATTTCATTCGAGCATAGTAGACGTTCGAGCGGAGCTTCATCGGACGAGTCTTACACATTGACTATCTCCGAAGATGGAAATGTCTTGATCACCTTCCTTCATCCATTGGGTGGCATCCGTGCACTGTCCACGTTCATGCAGATGTTCTACAAGCATTCCGAAGCCGATGGTGGAGTATACACTCCCTATGCACCGCTGGCTGTGGAAGATACCCCAGAATTTGCACATAGAGGTCTCAACCTCGACATTTCACGAAACATCATCACACCGAAAGAGGTCATGCGGACGATCGAAGCCTTGGCATTCAACAAATTCAACCGCCTTCATCTCCATGCTTCAGATGCTCAATCTTGGCCCCTAGAAATACCGGCGCTTCCCCATCTCGCTGCCAAGGGTGCCTACCATGAGGACCAGGTATGTACATGTTCGAATCAAAGTTTGCCTCACGTGCACCACTCCACGCGTCGCGAGATTGGTTCCGGGAGCAAAAGGGTTTCCGTCGGACTATTGCCTAGAAAGAGGCCTTGAAAAAGGAACGCTGACTCCGAAATCCCTACAGATCTGGAGCGTCGCGGACCTGCGTGAGGTGCAGAACTTCGGCTCGTACCGCGGCGTCGAGGTCTACCTTGAAATCGATATGCCAGGCCACACGGCTTCTGTCCACGCAGGATACCCCGATCTCATCCAATCCTACAACCGCCAACCCTGGCCAGACTTCTCCGCCCAACCGTGCGCCGGCCAGCTGAAGCTCCACTACCCCCCCGTCACCGACTTCATCACGACCCTTCTCGGCGATCTGCTCCCGCGCACCGCGCCCTTCTCCTCCCTCTTCCATCTAGGCGGCGACGAAATATCCGCAAACGCGTACGACGTGTCGCCCTCCGAACTAACCCCCCACCTGCAATCCTTCATCGACCACGCCGTCTCGGTCGTCCACTCCCACTCCCTGACCCCAATCGTCTGGGAAGAACACGTCCTCGACTTCAACCTGACGCTGCCCCCCGACGCCATCGTCCAGATATGGCGCGCCGGCACGACCGGCAACCGCTCCGCCCTCGCCGAAGTCATCGGACGCGGCCACCGGGCCCTCTTCGGTCCCCACACGCACTGGTACCTCGACTGCGGGCACGGCGGCTGGCGCGACCCCGACCCTGCGAACCCGGACAGTCCCGTCACAAGCCCTTACCTCGACTACTGCGGCCCACTGAAGAACTGGCGCCAAGTGTACTCCTACGACCCGCTGCGCGACGTCCCGCGGAGCCGGCGGCACCTGGTGCTCGGGGGCGAGGTGCACATGTGGGCCGAGCAGACCGACGGGGTCAATCTGGACAACAACCTCTGGCCGCGCGCCGCCGCCGCCGGCGAGGTGCTGTGGAGGGGGAAAGGGGTCGTCAGCGAGGACGTGACGAGGCGACTGGCCGAGATGCGGGAATGGCTCGTCGCGTCCGGCGTCGCGGCCGGTCCGGTGCAAGTCACGTGGTGTCTGATGAATCCGGGGAATTGCAGGCAATAGGACAGCCGCCGGGTCAGATCACTCTTTGGGAACGTATATTTCCAACCCGCTTCTGTATTTGCATGCTCTGCTGCAGTCGCTGTGCGGTGCCCGCAAGCTCCAAGAATAGATACAAGAGTAGATACCCACGAAAGATCGATCATCCAGCATTCCTCATATCGCGTCATGCGCCTCGTTCCGCAAACGCCACGCCAGGATTTCAGCCATGCCAAGTTGACCTTCCATGTTTCCCAATCCGGCACGAATCGTGAACCGCACGTTCCAGACTGTAGCCACCCATACGCGTCCATTTGCTAACCCCAACAGTCCCCCCGCGCGCGGCTATATATGCGGCTTCTTCTTCTCCTTCAACGCCTTGAACTCCGCCAATTGCGCAGCAATATGTCCCAGCACGTCGTCCATCGGACAAGCGTGCTCCAGCAAGTTATGTGTACCGAACGGCGTCACCATATTCCGGACCGCGAGCGTAGATACACAAGTCTTGTGAAAAGTCAGCACGAAGGACCTCTCTCACACGACTTGTGATCGCTTACCTCAATCCTGGTAACCTGGTGTTCCAGATAGCTAACCAAGAAGCGATCCGTCACCTCACCACCTCTATTCTTCATCCTCTCAAGCACGCTCTTTTCCGGTTGCTTCAGGCTCGTCGCTCCCGGGCTTTCGAGCGCACTACACAGCATTTCTAGCCTCAGACTGATGTTCCACAGCGCCCAGATGTATTCCGTGTCGAAATCGAGTACACTCCCAGGCTGCAAGCTAGCAGGCTCGTTTGAAGCTGCGGCAGCTTCGGCATCACTGCGCTGTTGCTGCGCGATGAGACGACCGGCAAGTGAGTGTGGGTACATGAGGTAGATCAACTCGGGATTCTCAAGCCCTTTGAGTTTTTGGGTGCCAAGGTCTTTGACTTCGAACCCCTGGGAACTGAGTGCCCTCAGCTCTCTGCGTATCGACTGGCCCAGCGGGTCTTCGTTTAGTGAGTCATCGGAGCCAGTGGATCCAGACCGCTCTGGGTCAGCGAATGCTTCCAGGCAACGTTGGATCTCACCTATGTAGTCCTGCGAGACGTAGATCTGGCCGCCGTCTGCTGCGCCGGAGATTCGAGCGGCTCGATTGACCATAGGCCCAAAGTAGTCCATGCGGCGAGTGACAGGATCGGGTTCGCATACCGGTTCGCCCCAATGGATGCCCATGCGGACTGATAGACCACGATAGATGACGTTTTCATCCCCATCCAGCGCCTCCGCGCAATGTACAGTACTCAGGATTTCAGGAGGCCAATCTACTTCGAGTAGGTGTTGTTGAACAACAAAAGACCACAGCAAGGCCCCTGTTGCCGTGGGAAACGAGACCATGAATGCATCGCCTTCAGTCTTGACTTCATACCCTCCGATGACCCTCAATTGTCGTCTCATGACTTCGTTGTGAGACTTGATGGCGGATCTCATAGCGACCGGGTAATTCTCCCACAAAGTAGTCGAGTTCTTGATATCCGTGAAGACCATACTAAGATTGCCCGTTGGGGCCTCGACCTCGGGATCGAGTCGTTGAAGTGTCGAATCATCAGGTCTATCCCTACCCTTCTTGCCCCGTTTCGCAGTGAAGAACTGGTCATCTTGGGATTGAGATGGGCCCATGGATAGGCTTTGGCCCCGGTAGCGATTGCGCTCTCGCTTTTTCAAATCACTGACGCTAATAATCTGAATCATAATCTTGCCATTTGCCCCAAAGGCCATGGCTAGATCACGAAGCTTCTGGGCCGCCCGCATAAGGTCCACTCGTTCGGAGCGCGCAACGTCGACAACCATTTCAAGACTCATAACGTCCCACAATTCTTTAGATGCAATCAATATCATTTCGTCAGACTCCTTCAACGAAAGGTGGCTAACGTGCGGAGCAGCCATGACGGCGGGCATCATCTGAATGTAGCCAAATGCACGCGAGACGTCTAGTACATCATTGAGCTTTCCATGTCTTGACACATATCCTCCTGCGTCTCGAATCCGCTCCCGCTCTCGTCGATCTGCTGGCTCGTGCTTCCGTGTCAAGATCTTATGACCCCCATCGTTCTGCACGAGCATCGCTTGCGCATCTCCAACGTTCGCAACATAAAGCTCCATGTTATCAAGGAACAAGACTGTGGCAACACCACCTGAGGTGAGGTCATCGGCGCTCAACGTATGCGCTGCAGTAGATCCTCGGTGCGACTTTTGAGGCAGTCGATGTTCCTTCTCGTCAAGAGTCTGGCTAGCTGTTGTTGCCAGATCTTTGTTCAGGGCGAGGAAAGCTCTTCTGAGGCCGTCGGCTGGAGTCTCCTCCTTTGAGAGTCTGCTTAATTCTTCAATGAAATGAAATTGAAAATTCTCCTGCAAGTACTTCGCAAGTCTTGAGCCCCCGCTTGAGAGCGCTTGCCCATCAAAAATTCCCAAAAGTGTCTCGGTCTCGTGACCCCGGAATTTCGGGACTACCATATCGATTGTGGACAAATGTTCGAATTTCCCCAGGCTGTCTGCCATGCCGTATGCCATTGATCCAGCCAATGACCCGGACGTTCGGACTCTGCGATCTTCGGTCTGGTCGGGAACCGAGGGGATTGTAAGCGTCACGTCCATTAGGCCAAGAACTCTGAGATGGTGTAGGGTTGTGAAATTTGTAAGATCCGCAGCTTCCCTACCTCCATTTGCTGTGAAAGACCGACTGGGTTTGATTTCAAGACGTTTGTTGCCAGAGAAATTGAGATACTTGAGATTCTTGTTCCAGTTCCAATTCCAATCATACGGCCAATTAGAGACGTTGTACTTGAGAGCGTTGCTTCCGACATCCAGAACTGCGAGCTTCCGAACCTTGCCAAGTTCCGCTGGAAGGACTTGAAATTTGTTTCCGTTGATGTGCAAGACTTTCAAGGAAGACACCTCCTCAAGATCATCTGATGGAAGAGATGACAGCTCATTACCAGATAGATATAGCTCATTAAGGTTCTGCCATCGTCGTAAGGATCGTGGAGGAATGTCATATAATTCATTGTACGAAAGATTCAGGGTCCGAAGTTCAGGAAGCATGGTGATCTCGTCAAATACATCTTCTGTCAGTCTATTGTCCGCCAAGAACAGATGCCGAAGTGATCCCGCAAATGTGTTATTGGATCGCTGCTGGAGATTGGAGTCTTTTCTGTGGATTGGGGTGGTAGTACCGTTCGTCTGTGTTCTCGAGACTACTGATGCTTTCCTGCCTCCTGGCCCATAGATGGAAACAATTGATCCCTGTCTGGTGCTCGACGCTGGCGAACTACCAACGCTCAAGAGTCCTCCAGAAGCCTGGCTGGGTCTACGATCCTGGAAGTCTTCTAGCTTGCCCAGCTCCTCATGCTCATCAGGAGTTGACGCAGGAACGGGAGTCGAAGCGGGAACAGGAGTGGCCTCAGAGCTACTGGACTGCGTGTCTGCTTGAGTGAGCGCAAGTGCTGTCGCCGGCTTTGGAAAGGTCTCCAGAACGTTGGAAGAGACGTTTAATGTATCCAGGCGGTAGCAGAACCATAGCTCTCCAGGAAGCTTCTTGAGGTTACACTCCCGGATGTCCAGAAAGTGCAGCTCCTGGAGGTGGCCGATGGTCGCGGGTAGACTACTTAGCGGATTCCTTGCGATGCTCAAGTATTCCAATTTTTGAAGCCTATGAACTTGGTTGGAGAGGGTCGAGAAATGGTTCTTGTCCAAATTTAATTTCGTGACATTTTTCATTCTTTCAAATATGCTGTCGTCCAATTGTGAGATTTTGGCCGAGGCGAGGTTCAGCGATGTCAGACTTGGCACAGGTGCCTTGAAATCAAACCGGGTTATGGGATTGTGATCGAGGTGCAGTAGACGGATTTGTGCAAAACTTCCTTCAAATTTGGAAATGACATTGTGCCCTACCATGAGTTGTTCCAGCTTTGGTAGTTCGGCAAAAACATCAATGCTAGTCAATGCATTGAATCGTAGGTCAATCTCCTTGAGGTTCTTGAGTTCCCTGAAATTCTCTGGGAAAGAGCCATGGAGCATGTTGTTAGTCGCCCACAGTCTCTCCAATGCCGTGAGTTGCCCTATCTTCGGCAAGCTTCTGACAGTATTGAAACTTATATCAAGGTCGACGAGGCCTTTCAAGTCGCAGAGAAAATCCGGAAACGCTTCTATATAGTTGGAAGAGAGGTTCAAACTTCGTAGCGACCGGAATCGACCGAAGTATGAAGGAAGGTGCTTTAATTTGTTATTGGACATTTTGATGCTCACCAGACCTGGCAGTTTGTCCAGCTCTGCATGTTCAAGCTGCTCAAGACGGTTGTTGGAGATGTCGAGGACAGTCAGTCTAGTCGCGAGACTCAAACTTGCTGGCAGCTGCCAAGCCTCATTGCTAATATATCGAATTTCTCGAAGGTTGACGCAGCTCTGGATGAAGTCTTTGGGAACGTCGAGGGCAAGGTTGCGAGACAAATTGAGGTATACGATTTCGGCGGCTTTCTGGTAAAGAGTGATGGGGATAGTGACAAGGCTTCTCCCTGAAAGGTCAACATGACTGAACTTCTGCATTTTACCATGACCAGGTTCCGACTCTAGGCTGTAGTACCCGCTGAGCTTGGTTGGTACGAAGGTAAAACGGCAAAGATAGCTGTTGTCCTCCCTTCCAATTTCTTCGATCCTATCCGTGCTTTGGTATCCCGCTTGCTCGAGAAGCTTTTTCTGAATCGCAATTGGTCGTTCTCCCGGTGCAAGTTGTCTATGTAGATCATGCTTCCTCATGATGATCTGGTAGTTGTCTAGATCATCTTGCAGGAAAGACTTTTTGCCCAGTACTTGCAAGATTTCCGAAGCCGTCGTATTGACACCCATAGACAGGGTGGCGAAGGTCGAATCAATTCGGAACACTCGTACGCAATGCGCAGTACCATCGTCTTCGACTTTTTGGGGTATCCCGGCATCGTCAATTTCTCGTAATCGCCCCAAGTTCTCGTCGCCAGCTTTCTTGACGGCCCATGAATCAGGAGCGTCCCAAGCTCCTGCACCACCCATTGTGTCGGGATCTCTGAGCTCCTTCCGAGGCTCCTCTGGGATCGGGTCTCCAGTGAAAATGCCACCGTGGGGGGCAGTAGAAATAGAAGCTGTTGGGTCAACAATACCTGTCATGTCATCAAGATTTGTGTCCAGGCTAAACAAAGAATCACTGGCCACGGATGCGTTGCGTGCCTTGTCAGCGTTTTTTCCGCTATGACCTTCATAACTGATTCCTCGTTTTGGTTTAGGAAACTTCCCGTGGCTATGTAGAAGCTTCGATCCGCTCTCTTTCTTCGATATAGGAGATCCCGAGTCTCCGCTCATGTAGTCTGAGGCCTTAGCCGTCGAGCCACTGTCGAAAGTCGCAACACTTCCTTGCCTGGCTTCCCTCTGGTTGGCCAGCTCGGATTTAAAGTTCTTGCTTTCGGTCATGGTGTGGTGCAGTGAATTTGTGGACCCAGAGAGGTGATGGAGTGGATTGAGCGATTCATGGTGACCGTGCTCCCCTTTGTGCCTCCGAAGTTTGTCTAGAAGAGAACGCTTTCCTCCAGCTGCGCTTTGGGCAGGTGATCGCTGACTGGGCATGGTTTCGCTACGGCTGACCCCACTATTCAAACTTGGTGTAGGACTGGTGCCGCGTAGGGGTAGGGTGTTGCGTGAGGCCATTGGAGAAGATATCGAGTCTTTCAGCATTCGAATGTTAGACACGGAGTCTTGTCTGTTGGCAAGAGGACGAATTGAGTGGTCGCTTGTAGCATCCTTAGGTGGAGGCTTCGGAGGTTCCTCCTTACTTCGAGTATGTCGGTGATGAGGAAGATGGAGTCGGAGGTGGTGATGAGCATGGGAGAGATGCTCGTCATCCACATATCGCTGGTTATCGAGGCCAGCTGGCGCTTGCCTTACAGGAGCATCGCCGTACTGTGAAATTTCCTGTCATAGAATCTGATTAGCGACCAATTGCGACTTCCAAAACGGGACGGATCGCTGCCGTTGCGGCTTTGAATGTCTGGCACCGCTGCCGTTAACAGATCCACCATTCAGAAACAAAGTTGGACCTGATCATACATAGAATAGGGCAAACTTGCAGCAGCGGAGTGCTGAATACTCTAATTCAAACACTTGCTAGCATATTGAGAACTGAACGCTTGGAGTCATGGGATGATTGATATAGGCAGGCCAGCGCAATTTTTCATTGAGAATGAAAATACATGTTGACTGCTCTACACGCATGGAAACACATAAGCTTACCTTGAAATCTTGGAACAGCCATGGGACCACGTCGCTTGAGGGTAGCGGAGTCCTTGGCCTAGAGCTACTCGGAGAGATTGGCCGCCCCTCATCCCGACTAGCATGTCTAGAGCTGTGCCAAGAGGACGCTGTTTGCTCACGCTGCAGAGTGCTAGGTATGCTGGTGTCCGAGCTTCTTGGTGATTGCCGGCCTTCAACTCCAAAGAAACCCGTAACTTTCTTGTACGGTGTACCCCTGCTTGTGCTAGCCTTAGGTAGCGAACTTTGGCTGTCAACCGTGGTTGCACTGGCTAAAGATGGTCTTCGGTCATTGCTATGAAACATTGGATCTGGCGACTCGCTACCGGCGGTCCGGCCTGAGTCCGGACGAAATGAGGGCGATCGCTGAGCTTTAGGCAAGTCATCGTTGAAGAAATTGGAAGACGTGAGGCCGTGGGTGGACAGGGCTGGAAGCCCATCGTCCATCCAGGGCGCTATCTCGGCATTTGGAGCCTCAATTGAAGGTGGGTGCTTTGACACCGAAGGTATGGGTCCTTTTGCCACCGCCGGATTATCCTTCTCTTGACGATAGTCCAGGTATGTGCCTTTGATCGCACCGGCAGGTGACACGTCGTCTGGTGAATCCGAGAAGAACGTTCCATTGCCTGCGACGATCGATGAGTTCTTGGTGGCTCTGAAGAAAGAAAAACGTCTTATTAGCACTCGTTGATCCACGCAGCACACAATTTAAGTACACTGTGGAAGATGAAGAGGAATATGGCGAGCCAGGCCCCCTAGCGACGAACCTCCCACCTTGCCTCGTGTTGTCTGCGGGCCGCTCGCGATCATACTCTTCGACCGAGCTCGCAGTTGTGAGATCCGGGTATTCGCGAACAAGCATGACCAGCAGTAGGCAGATTCTTTGACAGAGTGTATGGGTAGTCCAGCGAACAAGAGGAAGGGTGCTCTGGTAGAGAAGAAGACGGTGGCAGCGACTGAGGTTGACTTACAAGTCTCTCTGGCTAGTACGGATTGGCGGATGTACTTTTCTCGAGCTCGCCTCGGGTCCGCCCATTATCATGTCATGCAGTCGCAGACCGCCTTTCCTGGAGCTCTCCGATACATTCTTGGCCGTCAAGTGGTCCCTCTTTGTCATCGTCGACGAGCAGTATGGTGGTGAGGCTGCAGCGAACTAGAGTGCCAATTACGCGCAGAAGGCAGGCTCAAGTCTGCGGAGATAGTACATGCACATTGAGCGGGATGGCTTTTATGCCCGACAAGCGTGCCAGTCGTTGCCGCGGGAAGGCTGCCGGAGAAAGGGCCTCTTGTTGGTGAGCATGCGTAAGTCGGAAGAAGTTGTTTCAAGGTAGCCTGGACAGATTGCTACGGCGAATGCGATAAAGCAGAATACTGAGCTGAAGAGTGACCGTACTGTGGTTCAGATTGTACACTGACTACAGCATCTCCTGCACGCTGTGGCATCTGAGGCTTTGGCACGTCAAGAAAAAGCCCTAGCCCTAAGAAAGTAGAGCGCCTCGTCCAATTGGTTCCGCACCTCGGCAGTAGCCTGTTTTTGCACTGCCCAGAGCTTCCTCGATTTCAAAGAGCTCTCGCAATATTCTTTTCTTATGCAGTACCATGACCCCGAAATTTGAGCAATACGGAAAAGAAGAGCATATTCCCACGTGACCAATGTCAGCCGGCTTCGGCTTCTCTGTTGGAGATTTCCTCGCTGCTCTTGAACTGGTTTCAACGGTGATCGACGCCCTCCGCGATAGTGGAGAAGCGGGCAATGAATATCGTGAGCTGCTCCGTCAGCTTCACAGTCTCGAGACCGCTTTAATTCAAGTCAAACGTCTTGAAGTAGACGACTCCCAATATGCTGAACTCGTAGCTCTAAGACAAGCCGCCGCTCAATGCCAATGTACGATAAATACATTCTGGGAGAAGATCCAAGTATATCAGCAAAATTTGGGACCATTCGCATCGAGAGTCTCCAGGCTGAGAGATCGATGGATGCGAGTTAAGTGGGCAGTGTGCAAGAAAGATGATGTTGCCAAGTTCAAAGCAGACCTGGCCGGCCACACCGAGTCTATTCAGCTGCTGCTATCGACGCTACAAATGGAAACTCTGAACGTCCACAGCAGAAAGCATGAACACCAGCAGCGAAATCTAGCAGGCAGGATCCAACATTCCTATTTCCAGTGTATGCGAAAATTGTCATCGATCTCAGACAGTATAACAAGTGGCCTCCAGCAGAGCAAGCAGTTGCTTGAAATGACAACACAAGTACTGCGAACAAATATCCAGGTTTTTCAGGTCGTACTTACGTTGCACAACATTATTACGCGGATTCCCGGCCAGATAGAGCAACAACCGGTCTATCTTATTGACGGACTTGGGAGAGCAAGCCCCTTTCATCTTGAATTCATCCGCTCTGCAGAGGCTCTCGTGGCAGTTCTTGCGGAGAATTTCAAGAAATTTGGAGACAAGGAGAAGATTCTGGACCGTGAATTTGTGATTGAAGACTCGACTTCAAGGCAAGATATCGATCTTGAAGCAGATTGGGACTTATGCTTTTCTCCAGGACAGCGGGTAGAGATGAGCATGGTGTTCCAACAGCTCGAAGTCTCAAGTACATGTCCTTACTGCAAAACTGATTGCAGTAGCCACGAAGACAGAGAGACGAAATGGTAAAGTCTTATCCGAATCGTCCAATAAACTGATCTAATGTTTGATATTCAGTCCCAAATGTGGACTGCTATTCCGCAGGATTTGCGACATAGAGCATGAGGCTTCATCTAAAACAGAACTAGACCACATGATGTCAAATAAAAAAGAACAACAATCTGCATCCGAGTTAAGACAACCTCAGCTTCATGCGGCTAACTCCTTCAAACGAAAACGACCTCTTGCGGACGATGAACTAGGAAAATATCGAAAGATACGCATTATTTCTCTCCCTGATGGTCTCCTGACTGGCGAGAAAACTGTATCGTACTCTCGTTTCCCCCTCGACGATGAGCTCTATGTCATGCAAGCATTTACCCGCCACGCGTCCCACTGCTCCACCTGTGCACAACCGTTCGAAACTCATCGTAAAGGCGACAAACTCTGCTCCAAAGGCAACCAGCGAGCCCTCGATGTCGCCCAATATGTCTTTAATAAAGCCGGCCAGACATTTTCAACAGTCGACCTTGACGATAATCGTAGAGTGCAACTGAAGATCCCAGCCAATTGCTCCGTTGTCCAAGAGTTACTTAAGGCTATGGAACGCGGCCTTCGTCTACGCCAAAAAGTTTCTGTCATCAGCTTTGATAAGACATATCATATTCAATCTGGCAGAGTAATGAAGAACACTCTACCACCTTCGTCCCGACCTGAGAAGCACTCTCATTCCGACCGAGGTAGAAGAACACTTTACCACCTTCGTCCCGACCTGAGAAGCACTCTCATTCCGACCGAGGAAGTCTCTATGACGCAGACGTAAAGGAGCGAGAGCGGCGACCTAAGCGATCCGACTACTACGGCGAGATGAGGAACCCGGGGTATGAGGAGCAGACCTAGCGAGTTACAATTCTCCTTTTCGGGCCTTTTTTAACTAGCCTCCCTTAGTCAGCTCTGGAGAAGCAGGATCAGGTCACGCACAGGAATAAACAGGATTAGACAAAGGTGGAGTGAGCGAAAAGGTGCTCACTACCAAGGAGCGATGCTGAATCCCGTCGGTGGGGTGCCGCGTCATCCCCTGCTCACCTTCGACGCTAGCCAAGTATTGAACGAGGCATACATGTTCTCTTTTGCTTCGCCAAGGCGCCGCTGCTGTCGCTGCCAAGTCAGACCGAACCGACGCCTGGAATCTATGCGAGCTGAAGTCGACGAGGCTGCCCAACCAGCCCAGGCCCAGTGCCGGCCGTGCATTGGCGGGGGCAGCGAAAGGAACCCCACTCAGATTATGAGGTACTTTTTTGACTTGGTCGTTGTCGTGCGAAGAACAGCTCCAATGAAGACTCCACTGCGCTGGCGCCTTCGTCGTCGCCATGCCAACCGCCCACAGCTCGCCGCAGGAGTGTGTCTATGTGAAGCAGGCCAGAAGACGAGCTAGAACGCCAGCTGAAGCGCAGTATAGCAGCGGCGAAACGTAACAACGGCGAGGGAGAAATGGATGAGGAGATGGTGGTCGAGAGAGCGTAGGAAGAGGACTGCTAAGGACGGTCCCTAGGAACAGTGTCCTGATGAAGATGGTGACGTCAAAAGCACGAAAGATAGGAGATCGTAAAGGGAAACCTTTCGACAGAAGCCAGCGCCGTTGGAGCTCAAAACGAGCCTCGCAGCTGGGTAAACCTCGAATGCAGGTCCGAGCGAACAGTCTCGAGACGGGAATGGAGGGCCGGACAATTATACAAGCTATGCGAGCGAGGAGAGGAAGTGAAAGGAAGGAGAGAGGAAAAAGATAATAAATTGAGAGTGTTGAAGAAGACAAAAAGGATAGTTGAAAAGAGCTTATATTGATGTTAGATCTTTTTGCTATCGTCGCCGCTTTGCTTAGTAGACACACTGTCGGAAATCCAGCTCTGGAGGTCTGTGACCCAAGCCGTCGGTGTAATCACTGTGGATCTACCAAGCACTTAACGAATCAATTACCTGCGTGAAAGTGAAAGAGAAACGTAATACCTAGTTAACACTTTTCATCGGCCACTTTATTTGAAACCTGCCCTTCCATTTGAAGTCTTGCCTTCCGGACACCGGTAAGGGCTACCACGATATCGGCCCAGTCTATTTGAAGCCGAGCCTTCCTTTCCCATCGAGTGCAGATCCCAAATTGGATCAGAGATTGCTCTTGCAAGACAGCATCCCTTGCCCGCAACACAGTGGCAACAAACACGGACACGCTCGGAATACATGCGACAGACCTCCCATGTCCGAGTTCTGGTGCTGAAGATAAGATTCAGTGCTGGATGATGGGAGGTCCGTAGGTTAATCCAACTCCAAAGTAAAGAAACTTTCAAAGACCGAGTACGAGCAATCAGTGACCCGGCGTGAGGGGTGACAGGAATGGAATTGCGGCTGATGGCTGTGATGACTTTGTATCGAGAGTTCGAGACTGGCGCTACGAGATTGCCAAGCTCGCCAAGCAAGCTAAGCTTTTGGTTGGCGGGGACGGGCGCTAATGCAAGTCTAGCTTTAGTTTCCATGCCGACGGACCTTTAGTAAACAATTGCCAGCCCTCTCTTTCTCCCGTCGCTTCTCTCGATAGTCACCCACCTCCTCCGTACAGCAGTACGAAATATAAATTTTCGTCTCTAGCATTCCAGCCCCCGAATATTGTCCAATCTCAAGTACTTCGTCCGCACGCGTCACCACTAACAATTTCCAGAAGAATTACTGTGTGGCTGGAGGAAAGCGCGGTGGTGAGGATAAATTCGGGGTAGAAAGCACAACCAAGTATTTCGGGAAGTCACCCCCACTCTACTGTCCCCAGCGTCCTCTTCCTTTTCTTTCTTGCCTACCCTCTGCATCCACTACCCATCATCATCATCAGATCATCATCATTGTCTTAATCAGTATCATCAATAGCTGTCACTAGCTTTTAGGTTCCTCAAGCAACGGCTCATCGCCGACAAGACCTGCCTTGCACACATCCTCAACTCTTATTCTCCCACGACATGAGGTCGCAAGCATTCCTTGCCGCCGTCATGGCCACATGGGCAGCTGTCCCCACTTCTGCTCAGACCTACACCAATTGCAATCCTCTCACGAGTAGTAAGTCCTTGGCTTCAGATCGTGTTGGGCCTGTTGCTGACATTTTATAGCCGACTGCCCGGCGGACACAGCACTTGGCAAATCAGTAAACATCGACTTCACTTCTGGAGAATCCAGCTCGTTCACGCCTCAGGGCAGCCCCACCTACGATTCAAGTGGAGCCTCATTCACAGTAGCAAAAGCTGGTGATTCTCCACTCATTGCATCAAAATGGTACATCATGTTCGGTCATGTCGAGTTCGTTGTCAAAGCGGCTCCTGGAGTTGGAATTGTGAGTAGCGCGATCCTACAGTCAGACGACCTCGATGAAATCGACTTCGAATGGCTTGGATATGACGATGCCAATGTTCAAACCAACTATTTCGGCAAAGGCGAGACGACCACCTACAATCGAGGGCAGACAAATCCAGCGGCCGGCAACCACGATAACTTTATAACATATGCCATCGACTGGACAGCTGATCGAGTCATCTGGCAAGTCAATGGAGCCACAGTCCGGACTTTGACTCCAGACTCGACCGGAGGATATCCCTATCCTCAGACTCCAATGATGATCAAGGTTGGCTCGTGGAGTGGCGGTGACGCTTCAGCACCCCTCGGTACAAGACGTAAGTCAGGACCCAGTATTTGCGTCATGTGATGAGACTAATGACCTTATTCAGAGTGGGCGACTGGTCAAGCTTCGGGCACCGTCTACACCGACTACTCCTCTGGACCCTACACCATGGTGCTGAAGTCAATTGCCGCCACTGACTACTCGACTGGCAGTCAGTACGAATACTCAGGCACAGATGGTACATGGCAGTCCATCACCGCTGTGAATGGCAAAGTCGTTTCAACTGGCAATGATAATACTGCAGTGAACGCCGACGTAGCACCATCAACGACTGGGACTACCAACGGCCCCATGCCATTTCAAGGAACTCACGCTGAGTCTTCATCGTCCGCCATTCAGCCAAATGCGGGCGGATGGACCCCAACTACACTGTCCTCAAGCAGTACGGCAACAGTCACCACATATCCGGGTCTGCCGGCCGGGTGGACGGTGACAAGTTCTGGCAAAGTTCTTCCGCCAAGTGCGGCATCTGTGAGTGAGCTAACCTGTATCAAAGTCTATCTGCCCATATTTCGCTGACTTCTTTGGCAGGTGACGTCCCCTCAAGTATCGTCTACTTCATTGCCGGCGGACTCGCAGCAGGTACGTACTGTCTGGAGCAAACCTTTCCTATTCAGCTCTCCATCAGGGCAGCCAGACGTGTTTTGGGAGTGGAAAAGAGCTAATGCCCTTATTTTGTTCTTCTTATACTCGCCTTATAATCTCTTATGCGTTGAAGTTGCGTTCTTGAAAGGGGCTCTGCCTTGTGCTTATGCTTCCCGCACTTGTGGTACAAGTCGACTTTATGTCTTCAAATCCGCTTATCTGCCTTGTTGTGCTTCCTGAACATGTCTTGCGAGGCGAGCCGACTTTGCTTTGAAAGAGGCATGCTAACTCGTAAATTAGGGTTCTCCTGGGGATGGTGGATATGAAGTCGTTACATCGTACAATCAGCAAGGATTTCCTGAAATCATCACCCAACCAGCTGGAGCTGCGACTGCAGTGAAGTCATACAATGAACAAGGCTTCTTGATCACCGGCAGCCCTTCTATCACAACTCGAGCATCGCCTGCAGCTCTTGCTGAGAGTGCTGCGAGCTCGCCTGTCGTTGCTGTGGGGGCTTCCGCTTCTTCAAAGGTCACCAAAGTTGTCTCAGCTTCTGCGAAGGGAGTGGCCTGGAAAGCCGCAGACCTCGGAGTAGTATTCGCAAGTTGGCTCATTGCCACTTTGCTTGTGCTTTGAGCGGGTATTTGCATAGCGAAGGATCGGGTACTGGGAGGTTGCAGGGAGCAATCTAATTTCAGCATCGCGCCGGAGGGACCTAGGGCAGGCTAATGTGAAAAAGGGTGGGGTGTCAATGATTCATATGATTCATGCGTTACGTTTCACCAGTACATAGGTAGAATTCTTACCCTCGGACGAAGAAAAGGGAAGGAGAAGCATAATAATGTCAATACTTGATTCGAGAGTTCTGTGCTTCCGGTCCCCTTGCTTTCATCTGCTGACTGTCTTTTTTTAAGGGCCTAGCCATGATGTGCGAAGAAGATGCATTTCTGGTTACCGAGGAGAAGCCAGAGAAGCTACTACTAATTAGGCCTAGCCTCTCCCCTACTTTTTCTTATTACTGCAGCCATGGCCATCCTTAACATCTTTCAAGACAGCTGCCGCGGTAGGCAAATAACAGTCAGGGTATGTCTGGTCTACGAGTACGGAGTACCCGGGCCAGTCCTTTGACTCCACACGTTTCGCAAACTCGCCGAGTCGGGAATGTTTGGTTGTACGCACGGCAAACCTCAGTATGATCATACTGACGCTGGAGGCGGGGGAACTAAGAATCGAATTAGCCGCGGTGCTGTTCCTTGTCCATCCCAAGATCTAGATCTATCATTGCGGGGTAAATGGATAGAGTACCTCGGTAGCTGATATAGATACTGCGTCGCGCAGCTTCTCAATGTTGCGGCAATGGTATACCATTGCCGCCGATCGACTCCTGTTGTCCAGTTCTTTGATTGCCTTTCTCCATGTATGACGTGAGTAGTTGATATCGACGGCTTGGGCGCCGAACAAAGAGTTCGCAACCATGCTCGATGACATCTTCGCCCATCCTTTTTTATTCGCTTTGCTGGTCATTGTTTTCTATTACGTGTATCTTGCCATAACCAGCAGATTCGAGGACCGTGCGGTTGCCAAGCTCGGGTCTCACGCCCCTCGGGTCCGCTCATACCTCCCGTTCGGGGTCGATGTCGTATATCGTATGATCCATCACTCCCGCCACGACACCGATCTTGATTTCTGGGACTGGCTCTTCGCCTGGTCGCCGAACGAGCGGAGCAAGACGGTCGAGGTTGCGTTGGCTCGGCGGCGCTGGATCTTTACCGCAGACCCGGAGAACATCAAGGCGATCCTCGCCACGCAGTTCCAGGACTTTGGGAAAGGGAAGCAGTTCCATGAGGACTGGAAGCCTTTTCTCGGTGATAGCATCTTCACGACCGATGGACAGCAATGGCACGATAGCCGTCAACTGATCAGGCCGCAGTTCATCAAGAACCGAGTGGCTGATCTCGAGATCTTTGAGAAACATGCGGAGCGGTTGATGTCGAAGCTTGGTGGGCATGGAGAGGAGGTTGACATCGCGGCTCTGTTTTACCGCTTCACCTTGGATCTGACCACGGATTATCTGCTTGGGAAAAGCGTGGATAGTCTTGACGATCCGCAGACAGAGTTCGCCTCTGCTTTTTCTGAAGTGCAAAAGGTGCAGAATCTGATAACGAGAGCCGGAGAGTTCAGCGCTCTCATCCCCAAGGGAACATACTGGGGTGGTCTGAAAACCATCAACGCCTTCGTGGAACCGTTCGTTGAGCAAGTTCTCCGCCTCAAAGTCTCGGATCTGGAGGAGAAAACGGACCGATCCTTCTTGGATGCTTTAGCTGCAACGGGAACTCGGGACTGCAACGCCATCAGAGATCATGTCATCGCTGTGTTGCTTGCCGGGCGGGATACCACCGCCGGCACACTGAGCTTTACGTTCAAGGAACTTTCAGCGCAGCCAAAAATCGTTCGGAGACTGAGAGAAGAGATTTTGGAGAAGGTCGGCCCAAGTATACCACCGACGTACGAAAATCTGAAGAGCATGCGCTATCTGCAGAATGTGATGAAAGAAAGCTTGCGGCTCTATCCATCAGTACCGTTAAATGTAGGTTGCTGGCTCAACGCGACATCGACCCTTTACCGGAACCACAGTTATAGTGCTAATTGTGTCAAGGTCCGACAGGCATTGCATGATACGACACTGCCGACTGGCGGAGGCGTGGACGGTTCACAGCCCATTGGTAAGCAACCAAAATCAACCAAGCCACTCTAGATGATGCTGACTTTGGACACTGATTTGATCACCAGGCGTCCTCAAAGGTACCGACATCGGCTACGCAGCAATCTTCATGCAGAGACGGCAGGATCTCTATCCTCCATCATCTGCAGACTTCCCACCTCTACAATATAGTCCAGAGAGATGGGACAAGTGGACGCCGAAACCCTGGACATACATACCTTTCAACGGCGGGCCTAGAATATGCGTGGGACAGCAGTTTGCGTTGGCTGAAATGGGTACGTGGCGTCAACCCGTCCTAAAGTCCATTAGTAAAGCGTGTGATAATAACTTGTGCAGGTTATACCATTGTAAGGATACTTCAACGTTTCGAGAGAGTAAGCAAGTACTGGCAGGACGACGGACCTCAATTTAAGTGTGAAATCGTTCTGTCGCCAAGGAACGGCGTCGCAGTTGGCTTCTGGGAGACGGAAAACGAGCTCCTTGTACGGTAAACGTATTTCTCACGATTCTGAGGCAGGATAATAGTAGTCACATCATTGTAATGATAGAAAGGGACCGAAGATACTCAGGAGCGAGCGCTAACGTCCGCAGCCTGGGCGACGGCGGAATATGTGGTAAGCAAGTTCAGTGGTTGCTCAAAAGACGAAGTTCAAAGTCATTCGTATGCCTTTGATAGCTGGAGACAGTACGCAATGTGACAAGGAATGTAAGGCATACCTAAATCCTCGACTCTCGACTCTCGATTCCAAGATTCTTATTGGTCAACCCTAAGCGCGTTTGCCGTTCGCGAGTAATCGCGACTTCGCGACTTCCGAGGTTCGCTTCCATGCGTCTTCCTCCAAAGACTATGGTGCGTTGACGGGGTCCGATCTGAGCAGCTATGACGGCTTCAGAGCGATTAAGCAACCCCGTACAAGCATATTCTGGCTCACAGCGTCGAAGAGTAGTGGCCAATACAGCTGTAGACTCTTCCACTTTGAAGAGGACACCACGCGCCACTCGCACTTCAAATCAAACAGCCGGAATCGAAGTCAATGGTGTAGAAGACAACGGCACACCTTATATTCCTAAGGAGAGCGAAAAGGTTGAAGCTGTCGTTAGAGCAAAAGTGCCATTGGCGCCGCCCAAGGGAGCAACTCCTAAGACCAAGCAACGGAAAGAGGTCAAGCAAGAGACAGATGATACTCAGGAGCAGGAGCCACAAGTGAAAGAGATATCCACAAAGGCCAAGCGGAAACCCAGCATAGAAGAAGATCAACAGCCTGTAGATACTCAGGTCGACAGAGGTACCCTCAAGACAGCTAAGCGCAAGAGGATCATCAAGGTTGAGGAAGCAGAAATCGAAGTCGGCAAGCCATCGCCTAAGAAGACAAAGCGGAAGAAGGCCGCAGAGGTCGATATTGACGAGATAGCGGAGGAAGAATCCAAGACCGCGGTCCAGGAAGAGGACGAAGAAGTTCAAGGGGGCGAAGAAGGCCAGAAGAAGATCAAACGCAAGAGAAAGACTAAGGAGGAGAAAGAGATAGAAGCTATGCCCTTAGCTGCCCGAACCGGCGGGTTACGCATGTTTATTGGGGCTCATGTGAGCGGTGCCAAAGGTCCGTCCTTCTCGATGTATGTAGCACCAGTAGAGCTGAGACTTTATAGGAGTGCAAAATGCGGTTACAAATTGCGTGCATATTGGGTGAATAGCCTCTAACCTTATCAATACGACATGCTTAACATGTTGCCAGCGCAAACGCTTTTGCCATGTTTCTCAAATCGCAGAGAAGGTGGGAGGCCCCGAAACTGTCAGACGACGACCGAGACCGATTCAAAGCATTATGTGGTGAGCATAGGATCGACGCATCGCTGTATGAAGCCGTTACCCATCTCCAAATCAGACTCAATGCGTCTTGCTCATTCTTTCCTCTAGTCACGTACTGCCTCATGGCTCTTATCTTGTCAACCTCGCCCAAGAAGACGCCGAGAAGGCCGCCCAGGCGTACAATGCCTTCCTCGACGATCTCAACCGCTGCGAATCTCTGTACGTATTTTCGGAGTCTACGCATCCTCTTCTGAGACGAATATTGAGTCCAGACAAATGTCTTGGGAGTGTGCACTCCCTGAGATGCGTTTTAGAAATCGCTATACTCAAACAAGCAAGGCTGACCTCGAAATCGTAACGCAGTGGTATCAGACTCTACAACTTCCACCCCGGCTCGACTGGCAGCCACCCCCGACCGTCCGCCATTGCCCGCATTGCCAAGGCTCTCAACCGGGCCCACGCAGCCACCACGACTGTGACGCCCGTACTTGAGGCCATGGCAGGCGGCGGGAACGTCGTTGGCTCCACCTTTGAAGATCTGCGCGACATCATCGCCCTCGTGGACGACAAGAAACGAATCGGGGTCTGCCTCGACACGTGTCACGTTCACGCCGCGGGATATGATCTGCGGGGACCCATAGCGTTTAAGAAGACGTTGGATGACTTTGACCAGATAGTGGGGATGAAATACCTCCGTGCTCTTCACCTGAATGACAGCAAAGCGCCTTTCGGCAGCCACAGAGATCTGCACCAGAACATCGGCCTCGGGTTCCTCGGCCTGCGCGCGTTCCGTACGTATATTTCATTCCCTGTTCGGTATCGAACATGAGTCACGAGACATGTTCCGCGAGCGGGGAAACCTGTCCACTCCCGGAACCGGTCTTGCAGCTCCACTTCCTACCTCGAACCAGCAATGCTGACTCCGAGATCCGCGCAGATAACATCATGAACGAGCCGCGCTTCGAAGGATTGCCCATGGTTCTGGAGACGCCCATCGATCGCAAAGACGACGAGACGGGCAAGGACGTGGAGGACGTGGAGGACAAGGGAGTTTGGGCCAGGGAGATCAAGATGCTGGAAGGGTTGATCGGGGCGGATGCGGACGGGGATGAGTTCAAGGCTCTGGAGAGGGGGTTGGCGGACAACGGGGCCGGGGAGAGGGCGAAGTATCAGGAGCAGTTTGAGAGGAAGGTGGAGAAGGATAGGAAAGCGTTGGAGAAGGGCCAGACGAGGTTGCAGTTCGGGAAGAAGAAGGAGGAGGAGGAGGAGGGAATGTGAGGAGGGGGTTGGATGGCGCAGTTTGAGACGTGACGTGGCGGAGCAATCGCATCGCTGCTCGATGCCCGAGAGCTTACTACTAGGGACATCCGAATGCAAACAATAGAATGGTTGCCGTTGCGGTCTCTGTGCTCATAACTACATCAACGCCGTCGCCCAAAGCTCTCTGCTGGCTCCCGTTCCGGCCCTGCGAAACGGAGCAGGCCGCGACGTCAAACTCCATCCGCGCCGTAACGTGGGTGGGAGAAATTAGCCAAAACATTGAGGTTTTCGATCGCTCATGCGGACATCTGTCTTCGGGCTGAGCGACGTCGAGTCACTCGTACTCGGGTACCCGGCCCCGTGGGCCTCTTTCGCTGAGCAAGCGACCTCTAGTCTTTGTCAAGTAGTCCGCAGACTACGAATGCAACAAAGCCGTCCGGGAGACGTCGGGGCTGCCCTATCCGAGCACCTTCAGACCGCCTTTCGTCTTGCTCTGCTTCTTCTGGACGCCAGCCCCAGTCCCTCCCTTCCCACCTCCTCCACCCCCTTTTCCTCCCTTGCCGTTCTTCCTCTTGTCCTGCGGCACCGTCGGCCGAATCTCCGTGGTGCTCTTCCTCAAGAGCACAGGATGACTTCCGATGTATTTCCCCTGCATATCTCTCGCGGACTGGAAATACTCCTCTCCGTCTACAAAACTCACGAAACCGTATCCTTTGCTCTTTGTCGTCCGCTTGTCCCTCACCACCCTCGCCTTTTGCACCGAAGGATACTTCGAGAAGGCTTTGAGGAGAGACTCGTCCGTGACTTCACCGGCGAGATTTCCCACGAACAAACGGAAATGCGCCGGGTCCCACTCGAGTAGCGAGGGATCCTGCCACGTCTGTCCACCACCGCTACGCACGACCGTTTTCTGTTTGCCGTCTGCGCCTGTGACGACGGCTGCCACGCCAGTGTCGGCATTGGCCGCAGAAGTCATAGCCGAGTTACTCATCGAGGCACCTGCAGCATCTTGTCGTATACCCAGCGGAGCTGTGTTAGCACCAGTCGAAGAAGCACCGCCTTCGCCTCCGATACCGAACCTGCTGAACGATCGACCTGCAATGCGGCTGCTGTCTGCATCCTTCCCCGCGTATGCACTTTGCCACTGCGCTATTTGCGCTTCCATTTCTGGGTCTATCTCCTGGCCGTTGCCGGCGGCTCCGCCTCGCCCAAGGCCACCCTGGCCGGGGAGGGGAAAAGGATTCCGTATCTGAGGTGGCGTGGGCTCGACATAGGGTTCTTCGAGGGCAGCCTTTTGATAGTAGGATGGGGTCGGCCGTTGTTGATATGACGATTGTGCTTGGTACGCACCATTGGAGTAGGCCGTTTGAGGGGCGGAGAAGCCTGTTGGCGGCGCGGGAGCTGCTGAGACCACAGGGCTATGCGTGCGGAAGGGTTGAGCATTTGCAGCTACGGAACGTGGTTGGAATCCTGTGAAGCCTCCGAAGCCGCTCGGGGGCTGACTGCCTCCTGTGTTGCTTGGAGGGCCATCGTAGCCTCGGGTCCCTGGGGCGGAGGAGAAGGTTGGGGTAGAGGAGGTAGTAGACTTGAAGGGCAGGGGTGGAGCCGCTGACGGTGGCGGTCGCGGGGGCAGCGAGGCGTGAGCTGGAGAGGTGGTAGATGAAGACGAGGTTTGTGGCAGCTTCAAACCTGGAGGTGGTGGATATGACATGATGAACGGCTGTGCTGCAAAGCCTTTTGGGTGTGATGAATCAGGTACGTACCTCTCGCCAGAGACACTGCAGCGGCCGAGGTGGGTCACATGCGGGCTGGTATGTAATTCTGGGTGGTTGAATGGGGCAAAGAGTAAACACAGAAGTATGGAGTGTCGGATTAAGTGTACTGGTACCAGGATGCTGAATTGTAAAGAATCAGAGTACGGTAGTACAGTAGTACAGTAGAGAGTAGTATACGGGTGGAAGTCTGCGTGGAATGTAGTAAGGCTTGGCAAAGCTTGGCTTGGCTTAGTGATCATAAGGTAAGCTAACTCGTAATAGTCGTTACGAACAAGCGCATGATTTTAGCTTGATTTCATTCACTATTCCCCGATTGGTATTAGTAACACGTGCGAGGATAGTGCCGATAATTCTTCCCCCCCCACCACATGAGGGTTTTCTTTCCTTCTCTCTCATGTCACAAGTTCGTTCTCTACTTCTCGATGCGTTGAAGAGAACCAACTCAACTACATCAAATCTGTCAACTCTCAACATAAAACAACGACAAATAGGACAATCATCAGAACTGCCAATATGACGGGAAAAGCAGTGTAAGTGAAAAGCTTTCTCCCAATTCTGCATCCGGCCTCCCCCGCTTTAGCCCGACACACCTACCACCAGAGCATTTGCTTTCTGGCACTCGTATGCTTTGAGATATACCAGTCATGATACTCCCTGGCAGAGCTGAACCATGTTGATGAGAATTCTGGGCTGACTGTAGCGCCCGTCTGGCCGGCATCAATGTCGGCGGACCTGCGCGCATCACTTCCAGTGGTGATTTTGGCCTCATTGGTCTGGCCGTCATGGGTCAAAATCTGCTCCTGAATGTTGCCGATCACAAGGAGTTCAACGTCGTGGCTTTCAACCGTACCGTGCCCAAGGTCGACCGATTTATGGAAAATGAGGCAAAAGGTTTGTCGATGTCTATGACTCTTTCACGGGGGAAGGGAGGCATTGCTGATAACATTGCGAAGACTATAAAAACATTGAGGGAGCTCATTCCATAGAGGAGTTCGTTCTGAAGCTCAAGAAACCTCGTCGCATCATGCTTCTCGTCATGGCCGGCAAGCCGGTCGATGATTTCATCAACGCTCTACTACCTTTCGTCGAAAAGGGGGACATCATTATCGACGGCGGAAACTCGCACTTCCCTGACACCAATCGCCGAACACGATCACTAGCCGAGAAGGGCATTCGATTCGTAGGCACGGGTGTGTCCGGTGGCGAAGAGGGTGCTCGTTATGGACCTAGTCTCATGCCTGGTGGGAACGAGGAGGCGTGGCCTTACATCAAGGATATCTTTCAATCCATTGCTGCCAAGAGTGACGGCGAGCCTTGTTGTGACTGGGTAGGCGACGAGGGTGCTGGTCATTATGTCAAGATGGTCCATAACGGTATCGAATACGGAGATATGCAACTGATCTGCGAGGTACGAAGACCCAACATCAATTGTTCGCCTCTGATGAACTCACGCGAACCGTAGGCATACGACATCATGAAACGTGGCCTAGGCCTCTCTGCGAAGGAGATGGCGGACGTGTTTGCGGAATGGAACAAAGGCGTCCTTGATTCTTTTCTCATTGAGATTACCCGTGACGTTCTCCGATTTGACGATGATGACGGCACACCACTGGTGGAGAAGATTCTGGATTCCGCCGGTCAGAAGGGTACAGGCAAATGGACAGCAATCAACGCCTTGGACCTTGGTATGCCCGTGACTTTGATTGGCGAGGCTGTCTTCGCGAGATGCTTGAGCTCTCTCAAGCAAGAGCGCGGCCGCGCGGCAGGTCTTCTTGCCGGTCCCACGCCTAAATTCGAGGGAGACAAGAAAAAATTCCTCGCAGATCTCGAGCAAGCTTTGTACGCCTCGAAGATTATCTCCTATGCTCAAGGCTTCATGTTGATACAGAACGTGCGTCCGTTCCGTCCTTTCCGTCTTTTCCATACTACCCCGTCAGCTGTGATACTCACTTCAGGTGTAGGCTGCCAAAGAATACAAGTGGAAGCTCAATAAGCCTTCAATTGCACTGATGTGGCGTGGTGGCTGCATTATCCGATCAGTGTTCTTGAAGGACATTACTTCCGCATACCGGAAGAATCCAGAGCTCGAGAACTTGCTGTTCGACGACTTCTTCAACAAAGCCATCCACAAGGCTCAAGACGGCTGGAGAGATGTTGTCAGCAAGGGCGCGTTGTGGGGTATACCTACGCCCGCTTTCAGCACTGCTCTTAGCTGGTATGACGGCTACCGCACGAAAGACCTCCCAGCAAATCTTTTGCAGGCACAGAGAGATTACTTCGGTGCTCACACATTCAGAATTAAACCCGAGCATGCGAGCGGGAAGTATCCTGAAAATAAGGATAATCACGTCAATTGGACCGGCAGAGGCGGTGACGTATCGGCGTCCACCTACCAAGCATAGGGCTCCCTAGAACTCACCACTATAATGGTGTGAGTCGCTGTTATTGACGACAGAAAATGGACAAGAGGCTTGCTCCCTCAGAGATTGAATAGGGATGCTCTTACTTAGACCAGAACATGAACGTATCTGTAAAAGCCGTAAAATACAAATGACCTCGTTTCGTCTATATAATATTTGACAGGCAATAAAATGATATTACCAATGAACACGCAGTTGAAAACCAAGCGCCATGAACGTTGTTGTTATAATCGTCCGTGTTGCTGCTGTGGTCCGGACAGAATCTGCCCCGGCCTCACCCCTCACTGGGCCTAGGGTGACCGCCGCTTCTACGCGAGCTGATGGCCTGCTTGACATTCCATTCAGGCGCAGAGCCGTTCCAGTCCAGGTCTACATAAGTAGGTACCTAAGGTATCGAGCGCGCCGTGTCTCCATGGAAAAGCGGCGACAATGGCAAAGACGGACTTATCAACGTCGCTCCCTCCAGTCCATCCTTCTTGTCTTCCACACCCCTCTCGACTCCTTGTCTGATTCTTTCTCCCCTTGTTTACATTTGCCGGCGGATCTGTCCTTCCCCCAACTGCCCTCCCCTAGCTCTGATCGGCCTTGTTCGCTCGCTTGGCGTTCCGTTTCCTCTTGTGCAGTCGTTCTCATTCGTAGCTCGACGCTCGACCTTTGCTGAGAATGCGTCGAAAGCCTCTTACAAGGCCTCCTGCTCGTCCTCTTTTCTCCTATTTAATGACGGGCATTTCCTCCCATTCAACGACGAGCCTTGTCTCCCATTCAATGACACGCCTTTTCCCCTCAGCCCATTAAATCACTACCTTTCGACTCTACCTAGTCCCTCCTTACCGTCAAGTCACCTGACCTTCCAGAGTCTCGTTCTATCCCTCAAGGTTTTCTGCTTCATTGCAGCTGGCCTTCCCAAATTTGCTGCTGCAGTGTTACCGTCTGCCTCGGCTTGTGTATATGGGCTGTCGGTCATGCCCATAACCACAATAGAGGCGCTTGCGAAGTGGATTCGACCCAAAGCTTCTGCAAGGGCGCCGCGGGGCCAATCGAATCAATGTCTTACGGGCACCAGGGTGTTGCTGCGCCGTCGGTGAAAGCATGAGTCAACGTTGCTGGTAATCAGGTGATGTTTCCTGCATGGGTCTGGCTACAGGGTATACTTGTTGAGTACAGTTCACGCTGGTTTTATGATGTTCCCGCAGAACAGCTGGCCGACTTCAGGGAGATCGCTGAGCAATGGTCGTGTCCAGCCGCGCATAAAGAGATCGCACTCGTACCGTTTCCAGGTCACAATCGAGTAGATTACGCAGCTGAGGTAGAAAATATCCGCTTGAGCAGTCAACCCATTATCACTCACCGTATTGATATCGGTGTCCATTGGGAACAGAAGGTATTGGCCGAAATCAATCATTTTGAGAGATAGATCGTCCGCGATGAGCGTATTTCGAAGTGCCATATCATCAACCAGAACTTTCGCATTATGAAAGTAGAGGCTCGTATTAAGTAGGTATAGACTGTATACATCCCGCTTTCTGAGACCGATCAACCTCGACCTCGTCCTTCCCCGCTCATAAAGTGCAAATAGAATGCCATCTTTGGAAATGTTGATGCATTCAGCGGTCCCATCACAGCGTCCGACCCGCAGATACACTATTTTCTCTGATTCTAACATCTCGCGATTTACCTCGTTGACATACTCTACATCCTCGCGATGTTCTTCAGACATAGCTGTAGTGTCTCGGACTTTACAAATTTTAAGAGCACGAAAGCCACTGCGCAAGACGATCGAATTCTTTCCAGTCCCAAGGAATGTCTCCGAGTAGAAAAGGAAGCACGTTCCGTCGGGTTTCAAAAAACGAGGAGATGGACCGAGAAGTATATAGACTGCCAAGGCTGAAAGGACGGAATTTAATTTCTCCGCTCAGAGCTAATCAGCGAATCAGCGATACCTGCTCAGCTCCCTCGGACCCTCGCTGATAAAGCGGCAGTCCCCTTACGGCCGCCTCGAACTGCCAAACCCTCGATACTACTGACCACTCTACCTTACCTACCTGAACCTGTTATCAGACGACTCCAACCGTATAAGCAAAGACACCGGAACCGTACAAATACCATCTGCTGTGTCAACCACGCCATCGGCGAGAGTCTCTTTATCAAAACGAGGAAGGCTCGAGTAGCTCGTGCTCCTATGAGCGCTCGACGGATGGATCCCCATGGACGCCGATAAGTGCCCCCAAGGAGAGGAAGAAGAGCAAGCAGGACACCTCCATTCGACAGAGCAGACCTCCAAATTCACCGCCACGGCAAAATCCTCACCGAGATCAAGTATAGACGGGCAAAATTCGGCCGCTGGCACGGACGCTGATGCTGATCTCCTTTCATCTGATATGGACAGGGCTGGGGATGGATATCGGCGACGTAGGGCTCAATTGATGAACGGAATGGAGAATGGGAAGGCGAGAAGGAAAAGTTCCAGCAAGAAGCATTATCATCGCCATCGAAATGCTGGAGCCCCTGACGAAGAAAACAAGCAACTAGTGTACTCCTCAGATGAGAGCAATGGATCAGACTTCTCGTCTAGGACCACGAGCGAAGACTTTGAGCTTGACCATCTGGCCGCAGAAGATTCGCTCGGTGTTGACGAGGAGACAGGCTTGACGAAGAAAGACAAGAATCACCGAAAGAGAAGACGGAGGAAGGCCGTAAGGATGGACGAGAGATTTGCTGGTAACGTCGGGGCGTCGAAGCAGAACGCAACGAACACACACAGAGAAATTTACAAGGCGTGGCTTATCAACGCCCTGCTAGTAGCTTCGTGGTACGCCTTCTCGCTTTCAATCTCTATTGTAAGTGAAGATATTGAACCTTCCCGCTCCCCCCTCTTTGTCCCTTGCCAAATGTCTGCTCACAATTTCTCAGTACAACAAATGGATGTTCTCGGAAAAATACCTCGATTTTCATTTCCCTCTTTTCACTACTTGCCTGCATATGCTTGTCCAATTCTGCCTGGCCAGCCTCGTCCTGTACTTCATTCCACGAATGCGACCTCGTTCCGATAGTTTATCGAATCCCGAAAATCATTATCATGTCCGTCAGGATACGTCGCAGACCGAGAAACCTCTGATGACCAAGATGTTTTACTTCACCCGGGTGGGTCCGTGCGGAGCTGCTACAGGTCTTGATATTGGGCTGGGCAACATGAGCCTGAAGTTCATTACTCTTACTTTCTACAGTATGTTTGTCAAGGGCCATTGGGTTTCTTATGCTGACGATTCGCCCTCTAGCAATGTGCAAGTCCTCTTCTCTAGCCTTCGTCCTTGCTTTCGCCTTCCTCTTCCGCCTCGAAGACCCTTCCATTAAATTGGTCTTTGTCATCACTACAATGACGATAGGCGTCATTATGATGGTGGCTGGTGAAACAGCATTCAGTATTCTCGGCTTCATCCTTGTCATCTTGGCTGCTTTCTTCTCGGGCTTCCGCTGGGCACTCACTCAAATTCTGCTGCTCAAAAACCCCGCGACGAGCAATCCTTTCAGCAGTATCTTCTTCCTGGCACCTGTCATGTTCGTTAGCTTGGCCATCATAGCCATTCCTGTCGAGGGTCCCGTGGCCCTAGGCTATGGCCTGAAGGCTCTTGTCGATGCCAAGGGATTATTTTTGGGAGTTTGCATTTTGATCTTCCCTGGCTGCCTTGCCTTCATGATGACGGCGTCCGAATTTGCGCTTCTTCAGCGAACTTCCGTCGTCACGCTCAGCATCTGCGGCATCTTCAAGGAGGTCGTTACCATCGCCACTGCAGGCATCGTCTTTAAGGATCCATTGACTACAATAAATATCACCGGACTGTTGATAACCATCGCCAGTATAGGTGCCTATAACTATATCAAAATCACGAAGATGAGGAGAGATGCTGGGAAGGAGGTCTCAGGGGAGCCAAAATTTATCAACGATGAAGATGGAGACGGGAGTGCGACGGAGGCCATGCTCGCGCCACCTCAAGCGATTAGGCGAGACAGACTGTCTGCAGATGTACCTAACGGCAGAGTCCGAGCCGGATCAAACGCTGGATCAGTCAAGAGCTTACGTGAGAACGAGTGAGGGGAACAAGTGACGGCATTTGGAGTGGGTCTCATAGAAAAGGCGTTGGCTAATTTTCACGATGATGTTTGGCATGAAATATTGGGAAGGTCATAGCATGTAGGGTACTGTGGCAGTCCCTTTCAATACCATAATGGCAGCATATATTACTGGAGTATTTTCAAAAATTGGCAATTTGGCTGGAAATGCTTTATCGAGTTGTGATTTAGTGGATATCTTTTTAGTATACAACGTCCTCGATTCAGTGTGGATAATCCCAGGCCATATATGTACGCCTCGGCTTCCATGCATAAGCATTACCGTCACCCTTACATCCTGTTCTTCTCCGTCTGACTCCCATCGTCCCAAAACTCAATGTCTCCATTCCCGCCTAACGTCCCTTTCTTCACTAGCTGGCCCTTCTGCCTCATCAAGTCCTCGATGGTAAATGATTGGTCTCCAAAGATCTATTGTCATCATTGGTCAGTCTTCATCGCCTTGAACCCTTTCTTTTCGCATCCCGAACGCAGAGGCATCGAAAACCCACCTTCAAGTGGTCACTCATGACATGCCGATTCGAACACTGGGGACATGTGATCAAAACAGTGCCCTTGTGGTACCCCTGCTTCGAAACGGTGTGCGTAGAGCGGTGCTTGCACGGTTTGCAAGTAAAGGTGAGCTCATACGCGGGTGGTTTCTCGGGGGGGATTTGGTTGTTGCTGGGGTAGTCCGGGGAGTGCGCGACTGCTGATGCAGGAGCCGACGTGGAGTCGGAGACCTGACGGATTTGACGAGAGCGAAGCGCGCAAGAGGGTTGCAGGATGCCACGTTTGGGCGTGCATGACGGACGCGGAAGGCTGGGATGGTGGAGAGGCGCAAGTTGGGAGAGGGGGCGGAGGTGTGATTTTGCGAGGTGTGGCTGGCGCAGGGATGGTCGGAGCTGGCGAAATATAGTGCTGAGGGTTTGGTCTGCTTTCATCGTGCTTTCATGCGTATGATGTGGGTAGGGTGTTTCGCAGAGAGAGGAAAAAAGCTTGGGAATAACGTCGCAACCTGTCTCGCCTGTGGACATTCCACGACGGAAGCTGAAAACGTCAGAATTTACTAAGCGTCCGGTTGAACTTCGGGATCTACAGTGGGGATGCATCCAGGGATGCCATGAACAGCTTCATTGCTTCCTGCCTTCGCAGTCTCTAATTGTTGCCTTGTGCACTTCAGTTGACCCATCTCCACGATTTCGCGCCTGATGAATTGACGTTCCTTGTACCACGGACCTTTTATCCTCGCGCGTCGCAAAGCCTTCTATATCCATGTCGAATCCACTTCTCCCCAAGAAAAACACAGTATAGAAAAGGCGGGTTGAGTGGTACTCTGGAGCATCGCACGCCTTTACTATGATTGCTGGGAGGGGGAGAAAGATACGCCCCCCGAGACGGGTAAGTCAAGTGAGAAGTGCAAGTTTCATGGAATCACATCCGCAGAAGTCAACACCCACTTCAATGTTGATCTTTTGACACACAACATCGATCCAACACTTCCTGCTTTGTTTTTCATGTTCTACGTACGATATCATAATATTGGCAACGAAGACTAAGATTCTCATCCCGCAGGGCCTAGGAACCAACGATGCGGTCGATTTTGACTCGATGTGGGATGTCCTGGCTTCCTCACTTCGAGAGATACACACCAAGAATGCCTCAAAGCTGTCTTTCGAGGAATTATACCGAAACGCCTATAAACTTGTGCTCAAGAAGCGGGGTGAGACCCTTTATATCAGGGTGAAGGAGTTTGAAGAAGAATGGCTCGCAAACCAGGTTCAACCACGGATTATAGAGGAGCTCTCCCAGACTCTCCTCCTTGCAATATCTGGAACCCAAACTATAGCCACCGCCAACGAGAAAAGAGTTGCGGGAGAAAGGTTACTGAGAGCGCTGAAGCAAGCATGGGAGGATCACAATCTTTGCATGAATATGACTACCGATGTCCTCATGTACATGGTGGGCAACCCCCAAGTCCTTAGAGAAGGATTTGAAACGAAGAGACTACGTTACTAATCAGAAGGCAGGATCGTGTCTACTGCAAAGACTTTCGAAAACCCTCAATTTTCACCGCCTCCATGGGGCAATTCCGCGATCACGTATTGCGAACCCCTCTTGCTGACAATCCTGACGACCACATTAGCATTGCCCATGTTCTGAACGCCGTTATGTTGGATCAAGTCCAGATGGATCGAGAAGGCGACCTAGTTGACAAATCACTCCTGAAATCCTGTGCCTACATGCTAGAGGGCCTTTACGAAACAGAAGATGAGGATGAGTCTACTAAGCTCTACCTCACAAGCTTCGAGCCTGAGTTTCTAAAAGCGAGCGAGGAGTTTTACCGCATAGAGGGTGCTAAATTATTGTTGGAAGCAGATGCTGGGACGTTCTGTAAAGATGCTAGGAAACGAGTCAATGAGGAAGAAGACCGATGCAGATCAACTTTGTCTCCGTTGACCTTGACGAAGATCAGAAGCGTAGTTGAGACTGAGCTCATCAAGAAAAATCTTCCAGAAGTGATAGCGCTTGAGGGCAGTGGCGTCAAGTACATGCTGGACAATGAGCGGCTATTGGAGCTTGAGCTTATGTACGAACTGAGCGCGAGGGTGGATCCAAAAAAAGAGGAACTGAGGAAGGCCGTACAGGCTCGCATACTAGAGATGGGAAACGATGTGAATAAAGCTACCGCTGCTGCAACGCAGACTCCGCCAAAACCCTCGGACCAAGATGGCGATAAAGCTGAGGGAGAAGAAAAGGCTTCAGAAAAGCCAGTAAGCCAGCAAACCACCGCAGCCATCAAGTGGGTCGATGACGTTCTGCAACTGAAAGAGCGATACGATAATGTGCTCACCGAAGCTTTCAAGTCAGATCAGGGTCTACAAACCGCTTTCTCGCGCAGCTTCACAGACTTTATCAACGCCTTTGAGAGGAGTTCTGAATACCTTTCGCTCTTTTTCGACGAGAACATGAAGAAAGGCATCAAGGGTAAGACAGAGAATGAAGTTGATGTACTCCTGGACAAGGGCATCACTTTGTTACGATATATTCAGGATAAGGACATGTTCGAAAGATACTACAAGAAGCATCTTTCCAGACGATTGCTGATGAAGCGCTCCATCAGCATGGATGCTGAGCGCCAGATGATATCCAAGATGAAGATGGAGGTTGGAAACACTTTTACGCAGAGGATCGAAGCAATGTTCAAAGACATGGCTGTCTCCGCAGACCTCACGTCCGGCTACAAGAAGCACGTTGCTGAGCTGGGAGATCCTGATCCAAAGAGGGCGGAAATTGAAGTCAATGTTCTGACCAGCACGATGTGGCCGCTCGAAGCCATGGCGCCCTCTTACAACGAGGGAGAGGATCGACCCCGATGCATCTTCCCAACCCAGATTGAGAGAATCAAACAAGGCTTCGAGAAGTTCTACCTCGACAAGCATAGCGGACGCCAACTTACTTGGCAAGCAAATATGGGTACGGCAGATCTCCGAGCCTACTTTCCGGAAATGAAGGGGGCCAAGAAGACAAGAGAGATCAATGTATCGACGTACGCGATGGTCGTTCTTCTTCTATTCAACGATCTACCTCCGGGCAGCTTCATGACCACAGAAGAGATTCAGGCACAAACGAACATACCCCTCAACGAGCTGACTCGAAATCTTCAATCATTGGGTGTGGCGCCGAAGACAAGAGTTCTCCGCAAGGAGCCCATGAGCAAAGACGTCAAGATTGATGACAAGTTCTACTTCAACGAGACTTTTTACTCACAATTTCAGAAATTCAAAATCGGCGTGGTCACGAGTGGTAACAAGGTGGAGGACTCTCGAGAGCGATCAGAGACCGAGAAGAAGAATAATGACACTCGAGGGGGTGTTATTGAGGCTGCTATTGTGCGGATCATGAAGTAAGCCTTTTCCTTCTCGGTGGGAGAGTCGTCCAGAGCAGAACGCTGACCCAATGCTCCACAGGCAACGCAAAGACTTGACCCATCAAAAGCTGATGGCCGAAGTGATCCAGCAACTGACGGCAAGGTTTATGCCAGATGTCAACATGGTAAAGAAGAGAATTGAAAGTCTAATAGAGAGGGAGTATCTGGAGCGAATCGAGGACCGAGAGCCAGCCGCGTATCGGTATTTGGCATAAGTTGTCCTGGTATTTCTCGCAGCTATGATCCGGTGTCATGGAATCCTTTCATCAAGCATTTAGCGTGGAGTGCGATGGCCTTGGGGCGTTCAGGAATGTTGGCATGATGGCTGTGAAAGAGTGTTGGGTATCACCGACACTTCAAGTCGGCATGAGCTATTCTACGTAGCTAGAACAATACACGAGTATTCGAAGCTCGAGCAATACAGGTGCAGATGTGCTACGATGAGATATTGATTCGATGCTGTGAGCCATGTAAGTATATTCATGGACTTGCGCAAGCGCCGGAAGCGCCCGCCGTTGCGCCAAAGCCAATCTGGGGACGCCAAATCTCTCATCTAAATCAAAGTATGATCTTTCCTCCCTCTCATCTTTGAGACGCTCTACAGCAAGTGAAGGAGAGGTGTGGGGAGTGCACCTATCTGAACACTTCACCTCCTCCACGATCTCCTTTACTTTCCTTCATCGTCACTCCTTTGCCATTACTGCTGTCACTGGCGTCGCATTTTGCAGCACGCCCGGCGTTCAGAAAGTTAAGAAGCCTCGTCGTCTCCCAAAACCCCCCGCAAGTATTGCCTCCGGCAATGCGTCTTTGACACAGTCTTGGAAGACGCCAATAGCCAGAGCACACCAGTGTGAGGATGGCCGAGAGTACGAAGCGTCAGAACAATGCCGGAGGGAAAGCTCCGGTTGCGACGCCCAATGTTAGTCAGCTCGTGGCCCTCGAGACTGCCATGAGTGGAGCTATTGGTGGAAAGTAAGTCCCACTTGACGGCGCCTCTTCCTACCGCGTCCGGTTGTGCGCAGTGCGTCTGATGCCACGGTCTATATCCTGCCATGCACGTCCCTGTCAGTGACTGCACTGCTCAAGCTGACCCTTTCCCCCACAGAGTCCGCCTCCAAACCACCGTTGCTGCGCACCCCACCCTTGAAGGCACCCTCTATACCATTTGCCCCCTCACCCACCTCGTCGCCCTTACCACCGCTCCTCCGAACACGACCCACCATCTCCTTTCTTTCCCATCCATAACAGCCCTCACCATCCTCTCCCCACCCACCTCAGTCCCAGTCTCCCCACCACACCTCCCTACAGCGGCCCTCCAGGCCCGCGCTGCAGCCGCTCTGCAGCGCGCCCACGAAAAAGCCAGCAAGGTCAATAGGAATGTCAGTAAAGAAGCGCAGGAGATATTCGATGCGATCAGCAGAATGTTGCCGACGAGATGGGACGGAAAGGATATCGTGGTCATGGATCAGGTCGTTGTCAAAGGGCCGGGGTATAGGAGTGAGGACTGCAGGGCTGGGAAGGAAGCCGGTTCGGCACTGACGAGGGTGAAAAAGGTGGTGAGTAATACTTCTCGGCTCGCGGGACGGGAAAGCCACGTTTGCACGCCGTCCGCTGTTGTGCTCCAGGGTCGCTGACGGGGTGACATCCACAGCTCGAGAACGAGCGCAAGAAACTCGCGCAGCGCGAGCCCAAGGGACCCAAGCCCGTCATCCCGGCCGTGCCCGCCATTCCGGCTTTCTCCGGAGGACCCAGGAAGGGCGGATGATTGGTGTCGGATCCAACGGCACCTCGATTCCGATGCAGGTTGTGGATCTGGATTGCTGCGGGGCTGTCAAAAGTACAGGGAAGGGAAGGGAAGGGGGACCGAACGGGCGCGGTTTGGGCCCCTGCGAAGGTCGACGGGAGTATGTATCGGTCTGTCTTGTATCTCCGACGAAGGTGGATTGAGATGGGATAGTGGTGCCGTCCCGGGCTCAAAGGGGCGGGGATATCTTGACAGGCATCAGGGGCATTCGGGCTCGATATCTGCCGGATGGTTGACGTCGCCGCTGGGTACACAGTCAAGATATCACGTAAATATTAAACCAGTGGATAATACTGTGGTGCAAAGACTCTGACTGCAAGTAGCCAGCCCGGTGGTATCTACGATGTCATCACCCATTGCCGCATGAGGATCGTCCATGCAGCCTTTCCCGATCCTTTCTCTTTTCCATAACCCCATCGCTATGCAAATCAGCAAATCATGCCGGACCCCCACATCACCAACCCCGCCTCCTCCCCCTCTCCTCCCCGCCCTTCTCCTTCCTCCTCTCCTTCTTCCGCTCCCCTTTCCTCCTCTTCCTCCCCCCCTCCCTCTCCGGCTCCGCCACCGCCCCAATCCTCCTCTTCACCCGCCTCCCCTCCCTCCTCCCCTTGACCCCCTCCCTCACCGCGTGCAAAACGGTCACGTACGCCGTCGTCCCCAGCTTCTGCTGCAGCAACGCCATCAGTTCCTGGCTGTTGGTGACGAGCGCTTTGTAGCCGTCCGTGAAGGCCGCGTCGGCCGAGAAGGGGGTGGGGATCGCGGGATCGGTGAGGTTGTGGAGGGGGAGGAGGAGGGTTGGGATGTGCGGGTTTAGGGTCGGGAGGGGGACGCTGTTGGTGAGGGCGCCGACGAGGGTGAGGCAAGCGTGGAGAGGGATCAAGGAAGGGGAGCGGGTTGTGAGGGGACCACGGCGGAGGAGGGACGAGGCATGTGCGATGAGGTAGCCGAGTGCTGGTCGGGCTGTAGACGTAGATAGCTCTTTGTCTTCTAGGCCATTTTCATCTTCGGATTGCTCGTCTTCAATGTTTTCTGCTTTGGGCTGTTGATCTTTCCGTGGCCAGGGCATAGATGCCTGGGCCATGATCTTGCCGAGGAAGACTAGGTTTCGTACACTTTGGCTGGCGAGCTCCTCGCTCACTCCGGGCACTCTTAGCAAGCCTAGGGAAGCTCGCGTGACCTCTATAATCTCTTCTTCGCTTAGCCACAGACCGCCTGAGCCTTTGAGAGGTAATGCTAGAGCTTCATTACCGACATTGGTCCTGGCGAAGTCCGCAAAATATGTCCCCAGCAATTTGGCAGCCGACAGCTTGACCCAAGCGTGGGGGAAGAAAAGGCACTGGCGCACACTCGCCCATATAGGGGCCGTGCTTGCAGCAAAGGTTGTGGCTGAGAACAATTGACATATCTTGGCAAAACACTGCAAGGTGAAGTATAATAGCTCCCAGTCGGCTTCGAGGGGTGCCTTTAGATTGCTTTTGAGGATCTGCGTCAGTCGAGCCTGGAGAGGCGGGATCTCTTTCTCGCCTTTTGCTCCATTCGTTTCTAGGTACAAGCAATACACCTGGAGCGCAGCTCTGAGTAGAAGAGTCTCATCGAATTGACCCAGCCACGAACGGAGTAAGTTGAGAAACGACTGAGTGCGCTCACGGTCCGCTCGCTCGAAAATCTGCTTCAGTAAGGCTCCAGCCATTTCTCGGCACTCGCTGGACTCGTCGTTGATCATTACCATAACCAAAGGGACAAAGAAAGTTCCAACGACATCTTGCACCAAGTCTACTCCTATTCTAGTGAACAAGAGGTGGATGGCTTCCATGACTGACTGACGACCTTCCTGGTGTTTGTACTCAAGGTTTCGGACAAGGAAGCCGAGTTGCTTGGAAAAACGATCCTTGCTCTGGGGATAGTCCATGACAAATTGGAAGTATGCACCTCGGGCCATGTCACGCGCACCTCGGGTTTGATTGGTAACCATGATGATGGCGACGGCGTCGAGTACTTCATAAATCTCCGTAATCACGATCTTTCGAATCATGATGGCCTTTAGGAAATTGAACGCTACTCCCTGTTTATCAGGCTCTTCCAGGTCTGGAATGAGACGTCTGAGAAGGTAGGCTAGATCTGTCTCTCTGATTTCGATCGTCCTTCGCTCCCGCAGGATAGCGGATACGAGCTTCAATGCTGCTTGTGCTAGCTCTACACTGGTCGAAGTGGAGGCTTTAATTATCTTCACGCATTCGGCAACATATATGGCTGCATTGTCGTCTATTGCCTTGAGAGGCACCTTTATGATCGTAGTAAAAAGACGAAGGGTAGAAATCTGGACCTCTTCGTTGGATTGGACGATGCCATCGCCAATGATAGGGATAAAGCCTGCTAGATTTGACGGCGTCTGAAGAGCATCGTACTTATGTAGCACTGTTCGAAGCACGTCAAGAGAGAACCTAGCAAGTTTGTAGTTGTACGACGAAGTACTCCCACGAGAGCCAGTCTTGTTAGCTCCTTTATAGTTGATCAAGAAGCGTTTGGTACGGTGATCCTCTCTCGACTGCCTGCCGCTTGGAGTTTGTCCCGTCCTGTATACTTCTGTGATGATTTCGTGACAGAAGATGAGTATCCGGTGGTCTTGGACGGCTTCATTGCGAATAAGACCAAGTCCAATGCGTCTCAGCAGCTCGTCGATTTTCTTCACCATCCGCAGGTCCAACCTTTCCCCAAGCAGGGTCTGCAATGGGCGGACGAGATGCACAAAGTTCTCCACGGTCGTAGTCTTTGCCACGAGTTCCAGTGAATCGTAGCTTTTGCTGCTCTTTACCTCTTTCATCTTGCTTATGTATTCCTCCGCATCCTTTTCCTGCCCCGTGGCCCCGAAGATGTCGTCCATGACTACCGAGATGATTTGCGGGAGACAGTAATCTAGATCGCCAGTTTTGAATATTGGAGATGTGGCCACCATTATTGAATGTACGGTAAAAGACAGAACGTGCAATTGATACCCTCTTGCAAGAGCACTCCGCAGCTCTTTCAAGACGAAGCCAAAATACTGGGGACCTATCAGAGTCGATATCTCCACCAAGGTTTTCCGAGTCAAGTCTCTCGACTCTTGTGCTCGGCTGCGGAGAATGTGACAGACGTCCGTGAGAACAGGTGGCAATCGAAACTTCAGCCCATCATGAGGTAAGAGCTTCAGTAGTTTGACGACTGAGACCGCAACAGGAACACGAAGGCTGACAGTAGATTCGTCCTTATCATGAAGGTACTTCTCGAGTGACGGCAGTAAATTGCTTATAAGATCATCGGCAAGGTTGTCCTGTCTCGGCATTGTAACAGCCAGCGTGCTGTAGGTATGGACAGATACTGGTGGTTCCACATTGCCAGTATCCAATTCACTGACAGTGGTCAACGTCCTATACTTTTCCTCCGCGGCCAGGCTAAGTGCATCAACGACTACGCCCAGTAGCTTGATGACCGTTTTCTCGACATCTGGCTTGCTTTTGATGTAGCCACTGAACCTTCGGAACATGGCCCTAAACTGAGGCCACTCAAGCGACGAAGCTAGTGCACCGATCGTCACGACCGTCTCTGCACTAAGATTGTGGGCGCTTTCGTCCTCGGCCTTATCAAAGACGAAATGCTCAATCAGGGGTACGAAGAAGTGAGCGACGTTGACACTCCGGAACCCTCCTTGGCGTGCTTCTGTGGCTAAGCGGCGTAAGGCGCGGAGACGCCTATGTTGTTGGATGTGGAGAAGGTTGCTAAAGAACGAAGCATCCTCGTCATTGTTTGCAAGTAATACGGACATGTCATTGACCTCCTGCCATTCCGGATTGTGACGGATGAGGTGAGCTGTAATGCTGAGGTACTCAGTGCGAACCAATTCAGATGATTCAGAGACACCATTGCGGAGGGCCGGCAAGAGTACAGTCCTGGTCAGATTCGAGGACTCTGTCTCTGGAGCGTCGGAAGATACAACGTTCATCTCCACGAAACGACGGAGAGCAAAGGACGCATTAGATCGTATTGCCAGTTCCTCATTATCCCTGACGTAGAAGAGCATATTGAACAGGATCGGACGCCACTGCTTTGGAGTGAAGTCACGAAACCTTATCTCATTGACGGTACTGAAAGCCTTCAGACGTTCATCAAAGTCAGGCTCGTCTATTTTCCTTGGGGAGAACGAGTTGAGACTACTGCAAAGTCGTGCAATATCTTGTAGCTCGCCATCTTGCTGTGCTAGGACAGACAAGACTTTCGAAAGGATCGAGCGATTTGACCTATCCTTGAAATATCCAAATAACGAAGAAGTCATGCGGAAGACCCGATGCAGCAGGTCTGAGGAGAGTGCAGAGCCAATCAAGGGGACAAAGTGCTGAACTATCTGCAGAAGCTCGCCTTTAGACCTAGGATTGACTCGATGTGAGGGTTGATTGAGGAGGAATGTGCAGATCTCCAATAGGTTGTCCACTTGAGAAGAACCCTCGACCAAGGGCGCGAGCGCAGAGACAAGCTGGATTGCGGCAACCAAAAGATCTTTACCAGGGCTTTTGCGAAGTAGACTTCCCATTCTATCAAGCATGTTGTCCACGTTCGGATTCAAGACTGATTGTGCTACAATCTTACTACTGGAGCCTGAAGAATTGTTGTCTATCTGCAGATCTTCAGTGATCGATCGCCTAGCGAGGGCGACAATTTTCCCAAGGATTTCTTCAATGACAAACATCTTGACCTGGTCTTTCGCTGAAGGGACATCCAGACAGTCAATGATCGACTTCATTGCTCTTGCATCGTAGTCTACTAAGAATAGTACTGTATCTATTGATGAAGCCCAAGTCGAGAACAGCTGTAATATACCAGAAACCGATTGAGCTGTTTCGATGGGCATTGCATCTAGTCTTGGGCTCAGTACCTCTGAGAAGATTGTGGATAGATAAGGTCGCAGCGACTCAGCAGGACAGCACCTGAATAGTAGGGTCAGGCATTGCATGCCAACTTGTCGGACAGCCTTTGACAATGAGATTTGCGGAACACCTCCCGAAATCTGGTCCGTTACGCCCTTCTCAAGTCCAAGCTGGCGGGAGGCCCGAATCAGGCAATACAACAAGGCTTGAGTCAGGCCTTTGGCAAAGGGCACAAGACGACCGCCGAAAATCTCGAGCATGTCCTTTATCATATTGAGCAGCCCTAATTGTTTTCGAATGCTTACGATTTCTGTGGCCAACAGCTCTTCGTTCAACTTGTTGCTTTCCACAGGTCTAACATCCCGTAATCGGTCAAGAGCGATACTGATGAAGTCTTGCAGATATATCTCATCTAGCCGGGATAAAGCCTCGAGGACAGTCTTCCTTCTCCCAGATTGTCCTCGACTACCACTGCTCGCGCTAGATCCCGCAATCATTCTACCGTAAAGCAGCCTCAACATCACTGGCATCAGCTCGGGAAGATGGTCCTCTTGTACGACGCTGTGCTGAGCATCCACGTGCACAAATGTAGAGATCTCATCCCGGAATCTGGCGTCATCAAGCAAATTTAATAGGTTCTCTTGATACAGTTGTATGCCCTCAGATTTCCAAGTGAGCAGAGCTTTGAGAGCAGATTTCTGGACCTCAGCGTCTCCATTGGTCAGCAGGCTCTGCAGTGCCAGAAAAACATCGGAAGATCGATAGAGTACTTTTGGATTATGAAAACACCCAAAAAGATCCACCATCGCTTTCTGGTCTTTCCGCTTAAGTCTTGAATGAGCTGGAATAGCTCTCGCGCTCGCTAGAGCTTCTGTGACTTCTGCAGGGCTCTCAGGATCTTGGTCTAGCTCCTCTGCAGCCCAAGACAAAAACATGGGCACGAGCTGCCTTGATCGTTTCTCCGCGATGTGAGGAATTGCTAAAAGCACGCGAAGGGCTAGACGGGGTGCGTTGGGAGCATTTTGCGGTGACAAAATATGACTATCAAAGAACTGGCGTCTTGACCTCTCAGCAGCCATGGCAACCTCCATAATGTCATGTTCTATGACTTGTTCCACTTGGATGAGATTTGAACATTGATAATCAGTCAAAGGGCCTTGTCCTATTGGCGGGAGAGTAAACAGATCAGTAGTACCTGGTTCCAGAGCACGCTCTTGCAGCCACTTGAAAGCCAGTGCTGATACGATACTTTCTCCTATCTTCGTTTCGCATATCTGCTTCAGTGCAACGGCGGCATCATCCCAGACTTGAGAAAGGTTGTAAGTGAGCATACCAAAACAAAAGTGGGGGATGGCTTTCTGCAGCCACTCATTTGACGACACGGCTCCATACTGTGATGATAGCCTACGAGCGTGCATCGATATAGAACGAGCTGATTGTAGATCTAGCGGACTGTTTTCGATCATCAATGCCGTGGTGACGATACTTGCTGTTTCAGCATGTACTTTCGCGTACAGCGCGTCTAGTATCCGCAGCGAGAGGTCGCGTAATGTGTGAGAAGGTGAGTGCAGATTCTCTATCAGCACCTGAGTCAACGAGTCACTGTTGGAGTTGTGCATCCCGTTGGCCTTGACCAGGAGCAGTATGGCTTCAAGGAATGGCGGCAGCGTTCCGTAATCGGCGGCCTGGCTGCAGATCAAGGGCCAGCTCTCGGAAAGATGGAAACCAGAATCGGGAGCGTATTGTACGTATGCTTTAAGCCCTTGGCCAAGGCTGAATGTCTTCCGAAGACTACCGCTTGAGGATAATTGCAGATTCTGATGGACCATGTCGCTTATACTTTGCATAATCTTCTTCGTAGTTCCAGGACTGACCATCATCAAGTCCAATAAGTGAAGATAGCCGTAACATTGGACGACCAGATCTTCCTTATCGACTGCGTCTTCAAATGTCTGGACAATATGCTCCTGCCATGGAGCAGGGCAAGGGATTTTGTTATAGTTGCTAGCTTGTCCTATCTTACGCAATGTTAAACATAGCTCAAGTTCATGGTCTTGCCAATTAGAAGCAATGAATCTGGAAAAATGGGTTCCGAGAAAGTCTTGGAAGCGATCCTGACCTAGATCAAAGAAGTAATTGCAGAAAGGCAAAAAATTTGGCGCAAAGCGATCATCTGCAATGATCTTCATTGCTTGACGAACCTTGGCCAGAACCAGTTCCAGTGGGGAGTATTGAAGGATAACAGCAGACGCTTTGTAGGTCTCCGCAAGAGCTTCTTCGTCTGACGGGTCACAGAGCTCGAGTAGTACTAACATAGCGTCCAACAGTGGCGTCCAACACTGGATTCTAGATCCTTTCCGCACCGTAGAGACTACGAAGAGTAGGCGTCCACAGACGGCAACGACACTCTTGCTAGTTCCGGTTTCAAGTCTCTGGAACTGTTCGAGCACGATGTCCAGTATCGGCTGAAAATTGACTGGGTCGGTTTGGTGTATCAAAGCTACCGTGACCCCATACAATAGATCTTGAAAACCCATGCGCTGATCATTGTCATCTGCGAACTGACGTTCAAGCATGCAGCGGTAGATGTTCGCGCCGCCAGAATGTAGCTTCAGCTCAATACCTTTAATCGAGTTGACAAGTAGCGTCATCAGACCATGCTGATACAACTGGACGTTGCTTTCTTTAGCTCCGGACTCAGACATTTGAAGGATATCGTCACGAATGGCGTTCACGATGATGGTCAAAGGTTTGGTATCCTTGGCATAGACAGTCGCAGCTTTTCGGATCAGAAAGGACATTGCCTCCGCAGCAAATCTTGTAGTATGAAGTTTTTGTGGCTCCCTTCCTAGCAATGGCGCCATTATATCGAACAGCGGTCTCAAATTGGGTACCAGTAACCGTGACAAGTACTTAAACAGCCATGCCAGGCACGTGAAGCTCCATTCAATAGCCTCAACATCTGCGTGCTTCGCGGCCAGAGAAGCCACCAACGTCACGGCTTTCAAGAAGTGCTCTTCGAACCGTACGCCTAGATCATGTGCGAAGTTGCCCAAAAGATCCAGCAACGGCTCCAACGAAAGCGAGTCTCTCCTCCCGATGTAGTCTACCAGGATATCGAATACACGTTGGTTGTAGTGGAGGATCTGGGCCAAGCTGTTACAGATTGGTTCGACTTCTTGGACAAAGGACGTGAAATTTGCGGAGAGGTTGAGGTCTTTCCATCGTTCTAGCGAAGCTTTGAAGAACGAGGCCGACTCTGTGAGATCGTCGGCTTCCACTTCGTTGCGGCGGCTCCTCCTGATGGGATCGATGTTGAGCTTTGAGATGCGCTGATTGAACGACTCGAACCGGTGCTTCCTCGATGATGTAGTCCCTCCTTTCACCAGCTTCCTGGGGCGCACCTGCTTCCCTGAAGACATGGCTGCCATACTCTACTTCTGACCTCCTTTGTGCTCTCCCCAGAGCCCAGGTTTCTATCTCAGAAAAAGTTTGTGGATTTCTTCGGGACCGGGATTAACGTTTTCCCTAGCGCCGATTTGAATCCGAGTCCTTCCCGATTGGGTTTCTTTCGAGGTCACAGAAGATTCAAAAGATTCTGAGAGCTCGAAGGCTCCCTTTATCAAGTTCACGTTTAAAAAGGCCAAGGATGGCCTCCAAGATGTAAGTTCATTCTAAAGTATCTGCTTTTTCTTTTCTTCAAAAGAATTACATCTTTTGCTTTTGAGATGTCATATTTGCTTTCATTCCGCGTGGTGATTGATGACCCGAAGTCTTTGTGTCAGTACTATGCATGATATGTTGGTACGGACTGACAGCCGCTTAGTATTGTTACCGGTGCTGTGCACGGGCGGTACCAAGAAGTTTTTGGGAAGATGTCGAAGCTGCATGCAAAGAACGCCTTCTCACTCGCCATCGTCTTGGGGGATCTTTTCCCCGAACCCACTGAGGAATCCTCGGAAAACGAAGCTAACCTCACTTCTCTTCTAAACGGTGAAATTACCGTCAGTTTGCCGACATATTTCACGTTGGGAAAACACTCGCTACCTCAGCAGATCGTAGACAAACTTGAGAGCTCAGAGGACGAGATCTGCCCGAATCTTTACTTTCTAGGCAAACGTTCGACCACGAAGACGTCAGAAGGAATACGAATAGTGACCCTCGGAGGGTCGTTAGACCCAGGAATAACTGCCGGTCTGTCCAAGGACAAGCACTTGCCATACCACACCGAGGGCGACGCCAAAGCGCTTCACGGCGCCAACACTGCAGACATACTTGTCACGAGTAACTGGCCAAGATCAGTCCGTTCAAGATCCAACATCAAACTTCCAGAGGCTGCAGAGGAGTCACTGTCAGTAGCCGAGGGCGAGCAGTGTATCGCCGATCTCTGTTCGGCCCTGAAACCTCGCTACCACTTCAGCACCTCCGACTCCTTATTCTACGAGCGGGAACCTTTCTTCCACCTCTCAAAGGAGGATCAGCCCGACACCTCATCGATCACTCGCTTCATCAGTCTCGCCGCCCACGACAACCCCGCAAAGCAAAAGTGGCTATACGCTTTCACCCTCGATCCCGCCGCCGCGCCAGCCCTCGACATGCCCGCAGGCACAACAGCGACCCCCTTCACCGACGCCTCACGAAAGCGCCAACGCCTCCCGGATCGAGACGAGCCCTACTCACGCTTCAATCACGACAGCGGCCACCAGCACCACCATCGCCCGAACAAGCGAGCCCGTCACAAAGCCCCCCCGCCGGGACCTGAGGAGTGCTTCTTCTGCCTCTCAAACCCCAATCTCGCAACTCACCTCATCGCCTCCATAGCAGAAGATGCCTACGTCACCACCGCAAAAGGACCCCTCAGCACCCCTAGCACCTACCCCACCCTCAGCTTCCCAGCCCACATGCTCATAATCCCACTGTCGCACGCCCCCACACTGTCCAGCATCCCGCCGCCCGAAACGAAGATCTCCACCTACAAAGAAATGCAGCGCTACCGCAACGCCCTGCACGCCCTCCTCGTCTCCACCGGCAAAGGCGCCCTGGGCGCCGCGACCTGGGAAGTCAGCCGCGCAGACGGCATCCACATCCACTGGCAATTCCTCCCCGTCCCCACTCCCCTGATCAAAAAAGGCCTCGTCGAAGCCGCCTTCAAAGTCGAGGCCGAGAACGAGAAATACCCCGCCTTCACGACGAAAGCCATCGCGGACGGCACGGCGGAGCGGGGCGACTATTTCCGCGTCTGGATCTGGCGGCCCCGGGAGGGCGTCGACGCCACTCTCGACGGGGGCGGTGCGGACGGCGGCGACGGGGAGGAGGAGGGGAGGACGACGGGAGGAAAAGAGACGGAACTCGTGCTGCCGCTGTCGGCGGGCTTTCGCTTCGATCTGCAGTTTGGACGGCGGGTGATGGCGAAGCTGTTGGGGCTGGAAGGGCGCATGCACTGGAAGGACTGCACGCAGAGCGACGCCGAGGAGAAGAAGGACGCCGACGGGTTCAAGGAGGCGTTCAGGGGGTTCGATTTTTCGCTGGAGGATGGTTAGATACCCCGGCGCGTTGCGTTGCGTGGCGTTGAGATCCTCGCGATGCATCGTCCACTCCGGAACACGGATGGCAAATACAAAGCAGAGCACCCGATCCAGACACCCGAACCCCTCTAATCGCACTCTGCCCACGTAGTACTCGCAGAAACCCCGCACGGTGAACCAAAACATATAAACCCCCAGCACAGACAACCACCCCCTCCGCATCCCGGACCCCAGTCATCACCATCTCACAATAACCCTATCCCCAACCTACCCATCTGGCCCCTGTCCTCCCCACTCCGTCCCCACCGCTCGAACACAGCAGCGACCCAGCACCGCCCTCCTCTCCGTCCCCCACGCCTGCTTGCACCAACTGAGACAGCAACAATACGACAAAGCGACAAGGAGCCGACTGCCCAGCAACACTCGACAAAAGTTGCCGGTAGGTGGGCGAAAGGGCTGCTCCACTGGGCCCTGGATGGCTCACTTTGTCTCTATGAAATTTACCTACGGATTGGTAGTCGTCATCAGGACATGTGTTCTCAATCGATTGGTAAGCGGATCAAGTGGGGCTGTGTACTGTGGCAATCCAAATTCTGTATTGTGAGTCGATAAGCTCGTGAATATAATAGTGTACATGTCAGGAAGACCTGTTCTCGGCTACTATGGTAGAATAGAAAAGAAAAATCGGGAACCTCGGATTCCGTCCTCAAACATCCCGCCATGAATTATTCGAACTCGCTCCTGGCCGCCGTCCTGCCTGCAGGATACCAGATGCGTATTGTGGGGGGAAGCCGGTATGCTGTGCACTCGGGCTGGGCGGTGGCAGCGTGTTGCTGTAGGTGGTTCCCAGCGTCTGGGGCTCATTCGCCCCAGTCGGTTCGTATCTGGTGCTCTCGCTCGGGGTATAGGCGGAGTAAGAAGTCTGCTGTCCCTGACCGATCCCAGACGTAAAATCGGGGCCAGTATAAGGTTGGCCTGCTGCATGTCCAAAGTCTGGGCCTGTGTAACCTGCAGGGGTGTGCTCTTGTGCGCCATATGCGCTGTTAGAGCCCACAGGATGCGAGTCTCCCCCGATGTAGCCAGGTCTTGGGTTCGACAGGTCTGCTGTGGAAGCATCGGCCCCAGGCGCCAGCATCGGATTCTTCTCTTGTGGTGCTTCCAACCGTGACATTTCCACATCATCGTCTTCGACATGCTTCTTCTGCGCATTCTCCCAGCTAGGCATTGCAGGTAGGCTGTCCTCATTTCCAGGTTTGCCACGACTTCCGACATCGAACTGCGCAAAGCGTGGAGGCTCACCATACGGTGGCGGAGCGTTGTTGGGGTTGTTGGCAGGCTGGTAACCCATGTAAGGAGCTGGGTTGAACAATGACGCTGTGCCAGCACGGTTGCGACGTGAGCGGCGGCCACCGCGACAGCAGCATCGGAAGCAGCAGTAAGCAGCAAGGGCAAAGACAGTGATCGCGACGACTATGCCGGCGATGACAGGCCATCTGTCGAGTGTCAGTAGGAATTCATGACCGTGAAGGAGAGAAGAAACGGATCGGTCTTGCGTACTTGCAGTAGGCTTTTGACATGCAGAAGGCCCAGCCTGATTTTGCCTGGCCACTTTCGTAGATGGAGGAGAAAGAATGGAAGTTGGAGTCACCATCACGAGGCAGAAGGAGAGGCATTCTGACGAAAGACGTGCTCAAAGGTGCCAGGAAAGGGGTGTGTGAGGCGGTGGACGTGTTCAAGAGCACCCGTACTCTTTTTGTCCGAGGAATTGAAGTGAGGAAAGTAATGAGCGAAGGCTTGATGATACAATTGAAACAAACAAGTTGAAAAGTGCAGGTGCTAGGAACAAAGGATCAGGATCAGGATGTTGGTCTCTAACATTCACGATTTGGGACATTGGTTTCCAGCTTGGCTCTTGGCATTTTGGCAACTGGAGCTGGGGTACCACCATCCGATCTTCAGGGGTTCCCACCATTCTATTTTCGCCTACAGACACGAGAGTACGGAGTAGAACACGAGAGTACTACCGACTTGTTCTACTACTTTATAATACTACCCTACCTATTAGTAAGTACGGCATGGACTATGAGTACCTTCCGCTACTGTGCGAGACGCCGTCTACATGAATTCCCCTTTCTTCGTGCTGGATCATTTCTTATCTTATCAATGACACACTCTGATTGGGTCCTTCCCTAATTCCGCATATTGTGCCCTGCCTGAGAGAAAAATGGGTATCACCTCGGTCCTCCGGGGGATAGACTGTCTTGAGATGGATGCACCAAGATCAGACACGATTCGTCAATAATCTAGACGCTTTCAAAGCGGCAGTCACAGCCAAGTCAGGAAGCGGGCCAAGGTTACTCCTGTGACTGCCTGGTTGGTTTCGTCAACCCCGATCATCCTGACAGCTGCCAGCTCGCACATGACTTTCCTAGTCGCTACTCGAGCTGGGGATCAACTTGGACATAATCCTGTACTGTAGTGGGGTCGTTCGAGCAGATTCGCTGCTGGCTTGAGGCTCCGGAAATTCACGATCTGTTTAGGACCGTGGTACTGCAGGACGCATCAAAGGAGCAAACGTGAACTCGTTCGTGCGTCAGGTTTTTACGAGCTGTGAGTAGACATAAGTAAGGCTGGCGAGGCTGTGTTCTGTTGAGTAGAACAGATATCTTCTGAAGGTCTTGTTCTGATTTATGGTTCTTAAGCGCTCTTCTTGCGCGATCCAACCTCGATCTCACCCGCTTATTCTTATCATCACAAATCCCATAAATCTGACCATTTTCTTGGCTCGTGGCGAATCACCACGTTTGGTCAATAACTTGTATGGCGCAAGGAGAGCTGCTCAGCTGCGGGGTTATCAAAGTCCCCGCTTTTAGACCGGCGATCAGAGAAGGTGGCTGAAAATTGAATTCTTTCGTCTTTCCACGAGATATTAAGCTGAGTATACCAGCTGTCTGTATACGTAGAATCGGCTCAAATCGAGTCTTGATGAAGAAAATTCATTTGCAATGTGCCAATGAACAAGTCGGGTTTTGGGATTCATAACTTTGAAACTCTCCGTTTCTGTCGCAGCGCGCGCCTGCGATCAAATGGGCTCCCTGAGGCCTGCCGGTGGATTTGAAAATAAAAAGGAGATCAATGTTCTGGTAACAGGCTTTGGTGTGCGCTGTCCACTAAAGACGAATCCGAATTCGTAGAGCTTGGCTAACCTGCCTGCCTCAGCCTTTTGGAGAGAACACTACCAACCCAGCCTGGCAGATAGCGAGAGGCTTACCCACTAAGCGAAACATACCTGGCCTGCCTCCGATCATCATTCACTGTCACCCCAAGCCGATCACCGTTTGCTACTCACATGTCCGAGAGATCATCCCAGAGCTCCTCTTCCCAAAAGATGGCTTGGAGCCCAATTATGACATCGTTCTCAATATTGGATTGGCGCCAGGCCGAAACTTTTATACACTGGAAACCAGAGCCCATAGGGATGGTTACAACAAAAGAGACGAGGACGGCAAAACCTTAGAGGGAGACACGTTTTGGCGAATAGAACTTAGAGCACCGGAGAGACTGCATACAAGCTTTGATGCTGAAGATGTATGGAGGCGGTGGAAATCAGGCCTCATGAATATGGACCTCCGGCCTTCCAATAACGCTGGGCATTACCTTTGTGACTTCATTTACTATGCCTCTATGCTTGAGTATTGGCGGAGGGAGCCCAGGGGACAACGACCGTGTATGTTTCTCCACGTTCCAAGTGGGCTAGAAGAGGAAGACATTAGAAGGGGCAGAGAGGCGGCTTTGGGACTGATCACTGCACTTGTGGCGAGCGAGATGGCAGGAGATAGGAGCAAGAGAGTCCAAGACGTCATGGAAGAAACGGAGTGGGACCGTGCTGCTGACGATGAATGTAGTTAGAAGCTGACTTCTAGGGGGGATGTTGATCAGACATTGAGCAGCATCCTTCCAACTCATTCCACTCTTTCTGCAGAGACAGGACCAAAGATATGCATTGATGGAGCAAGGTTGACAAACGACGGCCTTGTAACGTATGCAAACAGCTTGATCTACCCAGAGCATTGGGCATTGTGGCCACATGGGGTCATCGAACAGTGCCTCAGGCATACGAGTAGGAAGCGCTTCATTCTGCAGTGAAACCCAAATCTTTCCGAGATGCCACCAATAAGAGTATACTTAGCATACAAAGGCAGCCAGTGGTATCGTAGCCCGGATTGAACCGGGGTGACACGAAGGAAAGATAGCGCTTGCAAAGCTAGCCTCGCGTGCTAGTAAGTGAGTAATGCAGGTCGATCGATGCTGGACCATCACATCGGCCTGAAGTGTTAAAGCAACCTCTCAAAGGCAGGTATCCACGCACATGATGGTAAGATTTTGGGCCAGAATGTCTTTCTCCATCTTCGGCGGGCAAAGCGCGTTTTAAGCGCGTGCGCGTCGGTTTCGTGTCAAGAACCGCAAATCCTTTCCCTGCAAGCTAACGAGGTGGTATCGTCCCATACAAGCAAGCACGTTTCGCTTGCAGTATCTCGCCTGCAGTCAGCGGTACGGAGGTTGCTGCAGGTCGTTCGGACGATGGAAGAAAGCAGATTGGACGAAATGCTTCTGCAGTGGGCAGTTCGGTCGCTGGTGGACGTCCGACAGACAGATTCTGAGACCAACAATTCGCGCACCAGGGGCCGATTGTGGCAAATCAGCTGCTTCTGTGCCTGCCATTTGAGGAAGTCTTCAGGCATGGAACGAGAAGTACGGTCAGTGAACGTGTGAGCAGCAGTCGTATGTAGATAATCGGCATAGCTATGTACCTCGGAGCTCTTCAAAACCAACAACGATGTCCAAATCCCAAGTATCCAAAATAGGTCGATAGCTCAGGTAGGTTCTGTTCTGTAGGGGCGGGATGCAAGCCGATTGCTTGTTGAGAGTTGAGACTTGGGACGCGTAGCATCAGGCTTTTTAGCAGTCAGACTAGCGTCTTTGACGCGCTAAATCCAACACATTTGAGAGTTGAGACTGTCCAGCTTACTTACCTTTGATCCTTTCTATCCCCCTTCGCCATCCATTGGCCCAATCCAATCCTGGCCACCATTAACCCCTTCTGCAGACGCTCATCGTCCAACTCGAGTCCAATTCTCAACGACCCTGCCTACCTCATCGCGCTCGCCCTCACCGCTTACCCCACCCACCTCCCACCTCTGACCTCTGACCTTGATCAACCCCAGCTTCAGCTCTGCATCGTTTGCACTTCCATCCGAAAAAGTTCCTTAGCAACGGCGCTCGCAATCGTAGAAGATCGAGTGTCCAAGCTCAAAGACAGTCTGTCTGCAAGGAGGCCACGCTCGGTAATCCATAAGACACGGTCAACGGGGACAAGAGCTGAGACCAGGCCCGACAATTGCTCCGAGACCTCTCGGTCCTTCTCATCAGGCTCATCAGCTACCAAACAAATCCATGAGCACGAATTCTTGATCGATCGGTCACATAATTAAATCTCTCAATTATATCAGCAGCACTCCGCCCGAGGTCGGCTTCTTGCACTCGGCACGCCCGAGACCTGCCCAATCTCTCAACTGTCGCAAGACCACAGCTCCCGTTTTGCATACGTAGCACAGCTGCCACTCAATCGTTGGCGATGATGAAAGACCATTGCTTGGATTAGCTTATCGCTTGTCTGCTGTCCCACTGCTCTGGAACCAAGTGTTTGACAAACTATACCTGCTGTGGCGATCGAAACACCCTTCATTGCATAGGGACTCACACTCTTTTCGGAAATCCGCTTCAGCCACCTTGCTCCGTTGGCTATTCACCATGCCGCGAATACGCCCACAATTATCCATCACCCTTCCTCGCAACTTTACCTTTCATTACACAGAGGGCGAAGAGCCCAAGACCCCAGAGCGAGAAATACCAATAACTGTGCCCCAGTCTCCTAGACCAAGCAATCCCTATCGCTTCAAGCGGCGGTCTCGACCCGGTGTGAATTCAATATTCCAGGACAATAAGGATCCTATTAGCTCCAGCGACATCCCAATTCCAACGATCGAGACGCCCATAGTGGTGGAGCCAACAAGGCCGGTAGTCCAGCAACAAGCCACTGAACCAGCAGAGGGTTACCTTGCGCCGTTCGCAACTAGGCCATTCATGACTTTGCCACGCACTCCCGTACTACAACAGCGTCGTTTGGCTTTGGCAGATGGCTGGAATGCCTCGATTCATCAGGATCTAGGAGATAGCATTACTCGTCCCATGTCAACTTGTTCCTTGCTCTCAGACTCCTCGGATGATTCGAATGGCAGTCTCACATCGTACCCAGCTGGAGACGGCAGTTGCACGAGCCCGGAAAGCGATGTGCCGGATCCATTCAAATTCGCTTCCATAAGAAAGAGCAAAGCTAAACAATGGGCAACGCTTGCAAGAAACGACGAATCTATTCAAAGCGGTTTGTCGACCAAGCAAGTCCGAGTGAATTGGACGCCCGAAATGGACAAGCATTTATGGTCAATTTACCACGTGTACCTTCAGGATCCCACGGTAACGCCATTCAAGATGCTGCCGGGTACTGCTCCGCCTCTCGGAGTATGTCATCGCGTAGCTAGAGAAGCGAAAAGAAGTTGGCGTGGCACAAAGACGGGCCTACGAACTCCCTCTGTGATGATCAGTCCGCCCAATATGGCCGACCACGTCAAGGCCGCAGCGACCTTTGATCGCAGGCCTGATTCTCCAGACACCATCAGAGCAGATCGAAGCGGTAGCAACACTCCAACCGGGTCGGCTACTGTCAAAGCACCGTTGTGGCCAAAGTCGAGTTCTTCGACAAGACGACGACTGCGTCATTTGTGCAAATGCAAACCTACAATCGCGCCTCACTATCAACGTCTACTTCAGAGTCGAAGCCCATCGCCATTCTCCTCCAGCTCACGTGTTCAATCCCGCTCTCAGTCTCGTTTGTCTGAAGTATCTAGCCCTTTTGAAGCGTCGTCATCGTCGTTCAACACACGCGAAATTCAGCTGTCCTTAACAACAAGCACGGCCACTTCCATGCAGCCGCACGGCCCACTTGCACAATTAGGTTTCGGAAATGCAGCGAGATCACAGCCCCAGCAAGAATGGTTCAACGAGCCTCCAGTGCCCTGGGCATCACCGACTGCGATCCCATCAGATGTGATAGATGTTGAAGTTGGTGGAAACGAAGAAACGAAGCTCGCTCCACCACCCCTCGGTTCTCCATTCGGTTATCATACCTGGGGGCCAAGTAGATCTCGTCAACGTATACGCCCCAGTACCTCAAGGATACAGTCGAGTGATGCCTCCACTCTCGGGCCGTCCCTTAGATCGCCGGTCCGGTTCTCTGACACGTTCCCCTATCCTCAAAAACGACGTGCTCGCTATCCACTGGAGGACGAGCTCAGCCCAGGAGGTAGCAGCATGCAGCAAAGTGTGCTCGACGACCTATTTGGAAGCCCTGCTGAAGGCCGTCACCGCCGTGTGCGAAGTCGTGGTTTCAGTCTCGGCGACGTCAACACGCCCAATCCTCTCGCAAGCCTCTTCACTCCTCCACACTCTCGAGATGGCATGGCTGGCGGCCCAGATGCTACACCGACTAGCCTAAGTTCTGGCCCCGCTGAGCCACGAACTCCGATTCGACCAGTACGGCGCTTGGGATCGCCGTTCCATCTTGTTCCTGCAACCCCGTCTCGCGGGTCGTCACGACACTTGGCGACAATGAGCCTGGGGGGACACGAACCTTTCACGTCCATTGGCGAAACGTTGGGTCAGGCGGCCAATGGCACAGAGTTCACAACTTGACTGGACTAGACGAAGCCTTCTCTATACAACATGGCTACTCGTATATCATGGCCTCCGGACGGGCCCCTTGGGGACGCTTCGACTTCCCGCGCTTACTTTTCACCTCGTTACTTCACGATTCCTACGATCACGATACGTGTTTTCTCTTCGATGCGGCCTACTTTCCCCTAGGCCCCCCTGTAACGTACACATTCGCTCGCGCGACGGACGTTGGCGACGATTCTCAACGCGACGACGGCGTTTGCCCGGTCGAAGATTGGCTAGATGACGGGACGATGATGGATAATCTCATGATGGAGCGGAGCGGATTTACGGCCGTGGCGACGTCTTGTATTCATTCACGTAGGCATGCGGGATATATGGCGGCAGCGCAAGGGGTGCAGAGCAGATGTGTAAGATAAAGTATCTAGAATGAACCAAAAGGACCTGCACTTTCCACCTCGGCCATCTCGAGCCCATGCCTCCGTTCCGAGACGCCGTGCAAAGAACCCCAGCGCAATGCAATCGTGTCGAGCCCCCTCACCTCGCCCTCCTCTCCCGAATCCGCTCCTCAATCCGCCGCAAGCCCGCCTTCAGCCCTCCGTTCCTCCGCCCGCCTTCCCCCGCCAACCACTCCTCCATGCCCCGCCTGCACCGCCTCAAACCCTCGACGCACGGCATCCGCCCGCCCGCTTCCCCCTCCACGTGCGCCGCCGGGTTCAGCAGAATCTCAAACAGCGGCGCCCACAGCTCCGCCCGCCAGTACCGCTTCAGCCCCTCCCGCAGCCGGTACGTCCTCTTCCGCCCGATCCCGCCGCCGCCGCCCCGGTCCCCGTCCGCCTCGCGGTCGTCCACGGCCACGTCGTCGATGTACTTGCCGAACAGGAGGCTGTGGACGACGCCCGCGGTGCCCCAGTAGTCCACCTGGTACGTCCAGGGCCGCAGCTCGCGCATCTCGGCGCAGTCCTGCCGGCCCGTCTTCCAGTCCGCGACGAACTGCACGCCGTCGTGGAACGCGCGCATGTCGATGCCGCGGCCGAAGTCGATCAGGCAGAGCCCCTTTGCCGCCCAGCCGGCGCGGCCGTCGGGTTGGTATGTGGGGTCCCAGTCCTCCTGCTCGTCGGGCCTCGACAGGCGGACGAGGCAGTTGTCGGCTTTGAGGTCGCCGTGCAGGACGCCCACGCTGTGCATGGCTTCCACCGTGCGCAGGAGTTCGACGGTGAAGAACATGGCGACGCTTTCGTCGAGCGTGCCGTTCGTTGAGCTCGCGGGGTCTGATTTGGCCAGGTTGACGAGGTCGAGGAGCGTTCCTTGGTCGAGGTAGGTTTCGAGGAGGTAGCCTTCGTCGGCGAAGAGGTGCATTGAATGTGCTTTAAGAAGAGAGGGCGAAGCGCGGTGGGGAGAAGGGAGACGGCTGTGGAGGAGGGACATTATGTGGAATTCCCAGGGTGTGGGAGGGTGTTCGCACTTCATTGCTACAAGGGTGGTGTTTTCTTGATCGGAGCTGTCTGCTTCCTCAGCGAGGTAGACAGGGGCAAAGGCGCCTTTGCCGAGCTCGCGTTTTACGGTGTACGTCTTCGTTGGCGCTTGGGGAAAGCGAAGGGCTGGTGGCATGGAGATGGAGGTGGTCGTCTTGTCAGATCCGCTCTTGGGTTTTGCGAGCGCTTTGATGAATTTGCGAATTTCAGGGGCTTTGTTGCAGGTCAGGGGTCTGTAGTCGTAGTATCCTGAGTAAGATGACAGTGGTGGTTGAACGCTCTCCAATATGCTATTACGGACAGAGTCGTCGACAGGGTTGCATTGTGCATCTCTGATAATTGGTCCTTTCGTGCCTTTTGCCGTGTCAAGACAGGTGTTCGATTTCGCAATCTTCAACTTTGGAACGCGTGGTGGCGGAGCTTCATTCACAATTTCTTGGAAAGGACTGCTGAGAAGCTCTTCGTCAATCTGGGGTGTTGCATGGCCTTTGTTCTGGTGCCTCGAGGGAGTCTTTGAGTTGAAGTAGTCTTTCTCTTCTCGTATCGTCAAAGCACCCATTGATGACTCGGTCTTTTCCACGATTGGCGTCATGAATGGAAGTCGATTTTGAGATACCTGCGACGGATCTCTGTATTGTCGAGTAGGCGGCTCATAGTCCTCTGGTGGTATTGGGACATATCTTGGTCGCATTGATCCATTCTCAGGCTCAGGAGATATCGGCGTTATCAGGTCGATATCTTCGTCTTTCTCGTCACTAGCTGGGGCAGCGTCTTCAAGCACTACGAACCCGTCCGTGTCTGTTCCATTCGTGGCGTTTACCGCCGGCTCGTATTCTATCAAATTTGGAACGTGCTTGCTTGCAGTGAAGTCAGACCACGGACTCACACTTGCTGCAGCACCATTAGTATCCTCGAGAGCGGCCACATTCTTAATATCTGATTCGGTATCCCCAAACTCGCTAGTACCAGATATCCTTCCAGTCCCTGTGCTCTCTCCTGCGCTGGTGTAGTCGTCATCATCGTAGTCGCTTTCACCAGCACTATCATTTGGACCCGCCATTGGATCCACGTTCCTCAGAGGCTGATTGAAGATATCCAAGATGTCTTCCGTGGCTGCTTTGGTATGGAGAGTCATGGTAGGTTCTGCAGATTTCTTACGCCTCAGCTTTGGTCCGGTAGGCGATTCGAGATTTGTCATGACTGGTAAAAGTAAGCTTCTTACTCCCAACTGTGGTCTTTGATCATACTCGTCTGTGTCTCTCCCTTTACCTCCCTGACCTTCGTCTTCTTCGGACGTCCAGCCTTGCCTTCCCGTCCGATGTCCACAGCGATTGTAGTCTCAAGCTGTGTGTTGGAGCTGCTTTGGGTGTCTGGCTTAGGCCGAGCCGATTGTAGAATCTTGATCGGTTCTTCGGTGGAGGCAGCTGTAGAGAGTTGATCTTCTGCTTCACAAGCTTGAGATGCTTCTGCTATCCTCTGTTTGCTTTCAGCTGCCCAATCCCGATCCAGCCAACCTCTCGACTTGGCTCTCAATTCTTCAAAGCTCATTTCTTCGCCTTGATCATCATCATTTGGATATACTGCTTCTAAATTCACAAAGACGCGCTCGATCTTGCCTGTACGGGCATTTGTGACCTGTTGCTGATCTGCACATCTCGGCGTTTTTGATTCACTATTATTCGTTACTTGTGAACTTGACTATAATAATAAATGACGCCAGATTGCCAGCAATTAGTCCTGTGATCGTAAATACGTGTGCGGAGATATCTCACAAGCAGGACATACCTCATCTTTGAAGATCGACATCTTCGGTACTCCACCTGTCTTCTTGCCTGCCTTCAGAGTCTCTCCCGTCCATGGTCTGGCTTCTATGACGTTCTCTTTCTTACGATCTGCTATCGTTCCAATGTTATCCCACCCTTTGGCTGCTTCGCCTGTAGAACCGACATCAGGTACCCGTCCGTCGGCGTCGCTGAAAATTGCAAGCTTTTGTCTTCCACCTCGTGCTGTTGATGACCCTCCAATCCCCGAGGGCAGTCGTGGAGCTTGAGCGTCTGACGATCCAGGTGTGGAGACCGCGAAAGGGTCCAGCTTTGCCACGAGTGCTGGTCGCACCGTCGGGAGTGCTGGAGATGAGGGTTCGTCCCCATTCTGCACTCGAGACTCGAAGCGGTGTTGGAACTCCCCAAATTTACGTATCAAGCGCTCTTGGGGGCGAGCTTCTCGCTCAATACCAAGCTTATATACCTCATCCGCTTGTGTCCACCTTGAAACTCCTTCCAGCCACGCTGCAAACTCTTCATAGAAGAGTGCAAGGCCTTCCCCAATACCGTGTCTCGCAAGGTACGCGAAAGTCTCTCGAGGAGCGTCTGAGAAGAATCGAATGTAGTTCAGCCAGAGTTTCAGGTATCGTGGATCATTCTTGTAGTGTGAGGCGGATTGGAAAGCTTTGGTAGCTCGCTCGAGGAGTGGTCGTAGTTGTGATTCTGGTGTTGCTTGAGCGGAGGGGTAGGCGCTCAAAGTCCATTTCACATATCGGTCGTAGACATCTAGAGGGTCGTCGGAATCCGCGATCGCGATCAGCTCCAACTCGTACTCTTCTCGAATCGTATCGTTAAGATTCCTCGTATCTCCAAGAGTGGGTCCTGTTGGGCGCGAAGATGTAGGTGCGAATGTGGCAGCAAGCGCCTTTGCAGATCGACCTCCGGGTAGCGATTGGATGTTCTCCTTGTGAGTTTCGATGATGTCGAAGTTGATTAGGTCCTCCATTTTGGTTCACGCTGAATCTTTCGATATATGGAATATGGAATATTCATCAAATGGGGAAGTTGAAATAATGTAGGTTGCAAGCCTTCTTCGCTTGTGTTTGGTTTTCAGATGTTGGCCCAGTAACCCTCTAGCGTCATGTTTATCGCCTTCCCAGGCCTTCCCACTACTTCCAACGTTCCGACTCCCTAGTCTCTCATTATTACCCACATAAATCACCGATTACTTTTGTCTCTGCTACCAAGATCACCGGGGACTATAGGCTGGATGTTTTGAGGGTGTGCTGGGAAGCGGATGTTGGGGACGCCATGGATGCCAAAAACGCAGATACATCGAAGTCTTTAGAATTACAGAGGAAGTCTAGTACAGGATCTTGGAGCTTTATTTTCTAGCTGAAGTACACCAGTTGAGCCAGTCGGTGAAGAATGACGTCTTAACCCGATTGCTGGAATCGAACAGAGCACTCTCTTGCGTGGCTCCATAGATCTTTACGACCCTCCGCAGATATTCTCTATCATGTGCGACCAGTACTCTCACAAGAAGTAGGCTTGCCTGACTGCATGCAGTAGCATGGGCATTCGAGCCCTCCTTCATGGCTTCAGCGTGAACGGCTTCAAGCAGACCAAATTCAGACTCTATGTCCTCGATTTGTGGTACCCCATCCCCTTTGCAAAGCCGGGCATATTCCCTCATTACATCACACGCCTTTCGCGATACTAATGGACTTGTCGTCGTACGGATCAGCGTCAGAACCGGTAGTGAAAGAGATAGACCCAGACCATTGCCGTGCTCTTGCTTGACGTAGATCTCCAGGAGATCCAACACTCGGCATTTGAAATTGACCATGTTTACTTTGGCGTCTTTCTTCTCGCTTTTTTTACTCGTGAGTTTCTTTTGCTCTCGAAAGATGTTCTCCAGAGACTCGTTCAACTCGAACATTTGCTCGTCCGTCATTTCTTCATCCGAGGAGGAATTGTCTTCCGCGTCTAAATCTTCGTTGCCAGGCCGAGTGCCCACAATGTCTGCAAGCTTTGCATTAAGTGCTGCTAGTTCATCGCCATCTTCATCCGAGCCCGCCGCATCCGCGTTACTCAATGCTTCATCGGTCTCTTCCTCAGCGGAAGAGGTTCTTGATCCAGTCTTAGCTAAATCGACTTCCTCCACGTCGGACGCCGAGCCCGCCGAGCCAGCTTCATCTTCTTGGTCGAACATTTGTGACTGGCCTAACAGACTCTCTTTCGTTTCCAAGATCTGCGGTACTTAGTATTGATTCTCATAGGGAAGGCTATCTCTTACATTGATCATGGATTGCAAAGCAGCATCATCAAGCTCGGATGCGAAAGCTTTGAAGACCTGCTGAGCCAGGTGTCGAAATAGCTGCGACGGTTTTGCTATGAAGCTCAATAGGATCTCAATCAAAGTCGCAAAGTCTCCGGGATGCCTCTTCTTTTGAAGTAGATGCTTGAAGTTGTGATTGAGCTCGACCAAAATACCAACGGCATCAGCTTCCTCGTTGTGCACCTGTAGAATTGTTAAGGAGTACAAGAGCTCAAGAGCACGCAAAAACCGTGCTTCTTCATATGGACGATGACTGGATTGGCTATGAAGCTTTCCCAGTGTCAGCCACGCCTTCTCCAGTACGCCACGCACATTGTCATCAGCGTTCAAGACGGTCTTGTGATGGTCCGAATTCTCTTCTCGGCCGTGAATATTGCATATAAGCTCGTAGGGAAAATAGCTCGGCTCTCCTATCGGCTTAGTGACCAGGCTTGATAGACATGACGAGATACGGGTTCTGAACATCTCTCGTGATACCTGGGAAATTTTCGGACTCGAATTGACGCCTCTGCCGTCTGGAGCATTACCGACATCAAAGTAAGCACATTTTGCTAGAAGAGCCAAGATCCTGCGGATATTCATTAGGCATTCGCTTTTCGCGAGGATGTCCTCAGTAGGATGATGTTGTATAGACCGGACCGCCGAGACAAGCTGGTCAGCTGCAGACTGTCGCCTTGAGGCCACGATCTTCTCATCTTCTATCCCGGGCCGCAGGATCAAGTCTTCGTATACCTCGATCACTTGCTCAAAAGCCGGGTCAGTTACCACGGAGGTCAGGTGTTCGACTGTCTTAGTCTTCGTTATCTTATCGAAATTGACGTCTCCGTTGACGGGATCCAGAAGAGCTTTCAAAATTGGTGCTCTGGTATTCGGATTCGAGCGAGCTCTCGCAAGTAATGCCTTGATCGATCTTTCGGCAGTGCGGTGGAGGTAACGCTCAGGGGAGGCAAGCTGATTGGTGAGACATCGCATCAAGTTCTTCGTAAAGATGTTGGGGAGTAAATGCATTGGTGCGGTGGAAACTGTCCGTTGAAACAGCAAGAACCCAGAGTATTTTCGTTCTTCTGAAGATGAGGCAGCAAACAACGTGTCTGGCTTCCTTAGCCAGGGTTTTTCTTGGACCCGGTATTACTTACTGTCTATACATTCCTCCCAAAACTCAGCAAATTTGAGGCGTTTCGCGGGCTTTGTATTCTTCTGCAGACCATGTGGTCGAATATCCAGCAACTCTGCTAGTATCACGTCCCATGCAAATTGTAGCTTGGTATTCCAAGCACCTTTTGCAGTAATCTCGGATTCGTTCCCATCCTGTGGCAAGTTGATAGTAGGGGCTTCCATCAATGTTTTGGCTAATTTAGACCTATCTTTCCGATTCAATGGGTCCTTGTGGTGCCACACGCCCTCAGGGAAGTCAATCGAAGGGAATTCCGCCTGGGCCGCAATCCATATTGCTAGTCCCTGGGGTGTCTTAGAGAGTCCATTGGCGTGCAACTTGTCAATGATTAGTTGAGCGTACTTTGGGTCTTTTCCCTTCAAGATTTGAACACAATTGAATAAGATGAATCCGCAGTCTTCCTTCAGCCAGGGCTTCTTCTTTGCCAAGTCATAAGCAATGTCCAAGACACTAGACCAGGCCTCTACATTAATGCTCTGCTGGAACAGAATTCCGGACTTGATGATAGATTCTGCGCCAAAGAGTCGTCCAAACTGGTGATCTCGCTCTTCCTGTACACATAACGTTCAACAGCCCGACGTTTGTAAGCGAGTACCAGAACCACATACCTGGCCAGACACATTGCCAGATACTTGAGTCTGCTTTTTCAGGGTCTCAATCAGCTCTAATACATTCTGAAACCCTGCCACTTCCCTTCTATCTGGGCCCAAGAGCTCGGCTAAGAGCTCCGTCAGAACAACCGAGAAGCCCAATCGAGCAGCTTTTCGTCCACTACACAAACCCCTGAGAAGCCTCCTCACAATCTCGTTGAGCTGCTCGCCAGTAGCTTTTCCATCTGTGACGAAATTCGTGAGCAGGTTTTGGGCTGCTTTCAGTCGAACATATTCGTCCACATTAGCTAGATCCTCGTAAATCTCAACTAGCTGTGTATCGACAGCAGGCTGCTCCCTGCGTCTCTTCTTCGACATGGTGGCGTGAGCTGGAGCTGTAGATATCGAGATTTTCAAGCTGCGACTGTCCACAGGGTTGATCGAGACAATTGGCTGAAATTTTCCAACTAATGCTGACTAAGAGAGAGCCTCAGCCCTACCACAGCACACACGGTAAGATCCCTCGGCACCAGAATGAAGCATTAAAGCAGATACATACGTCCAAGGAATACTGAAATGTCTCGGTACTCTAAAGCCATGCCCGCTCTGATGCTCAACTCGAACAGTTTCAATGACCGTATGGACCTGCGGCTTGGTCAGAAGTACGAGGCAGTGTCCCCTGCGACAGAATAGACTCGCCCGAGACGCGACAGGTACTCTTCGAAGGTGATGTCGTCCGCGTTCTATCTTCAACGACTACAGATCCTATGTTGTTCCATTGAGAATTTGAGGCGGCCAAAATGCGGTATCTCGGACGCACGTTCGAAGAATGCTGCCTGCTGCTCCGTTTCAGCCGTTTGCAAGCCGTGTGTTGGCCTTTTTCGCGATTTGGATTTTGGAAACATCAGGATTGAATGAGTGAAAAATCATGTTCAGAAACCGATCATTTGTGCCCAATTATCTTACATCTTCTGAAGAAGAGAGACGGAGCTTGGATGATCATATTAGGAAATATGAACGGGGCCACAAGTCTACAAGCGTTACGTCTCATGCCAAGTTTCTCGGCCCCTAGACATATCTTCGCTGGCTATATAAGATGATAGAGGTGTTTCCAGATTTTTTGTCCTGAATCTCTTTTCTACGTCAATGTGCTACTGACTTGATCGCTATCCAGTCTTCGCTTTTCCGATCCCCCTTCCGATACCAATGTCTGCCTCACTGCACCAAAGGGTAAATCATTTCATCCGCCGCGTTGTCCAGCCAAGAAGAGCGCCTCCGGTACAAGTGAAGGCACGTCGTCCCTCGCCCCCGGCACGAATCCCACCTGCAGTCCGTTACGCACTGCGAAGACTGGCGACACTTGAAACGGTTCCAGCTCTGTTGAAAACGCCACGCAGCTCTTAGCGCACTTTCCACAAGTCAATCATCTGTCAATCAAGAATGCCCCAGTCTCATCCCTGGGCGGTGATCTGTGTCTCCCTGCTTTAAAATGAGTTGATTCCAGACACCAGTCGGCCCTCTTCATCGGTGTATGGAGAACTACAAGGACGAAAGTAGAGGTCTCACGGGGTACAACAGTTTAGAGTACCACAACTTTAGCATCAGATCTATGTAGTCGAGTTCAACAATTCCATCATGGTGTTCATATCCTTCATGGCTCCCAAAACCTTAGAAGGCCCATCGTGTTGCTCCTCCTCGTTTGATCCACGAAGACGTTTCCCATATCCTTCCGTTTCACTCGATGTTGTCAATAAGAGTTCATGTAACTTTCGCATGCAAGCCGTCCATTATCTATGTTTAAAGTACCACGAACCATTCGTCACACCGATGCCAAATCCTGTCGCACGTTTCCACGACCAGCTGTGATGATGGGCTTTGGTTTCAAAGCGGACAATGCAAAGCAGTGAAAAGCTGTTTTGGAACAGCTTGGCGGGACGGAACTACTTGACCAGCATTTTCTTCCGTATTGAGTAATCAATCGATCGCGCGTACAACTACCATTTATACTTTCGTTTGCCTCGTTCCGTGACTCGCACTTTTTCCAACACTCTCATACATCACTGATTCCAAGGCCGAAGCCTTGATAATGTCTCATTCTTTTCCTACTCAGAAAATATCAAAGATATTCATTATAACAAAAAATTGATTTTGCAGTTGATTTTATTTTCTTATGTCTTTGATTGCTATTTTCCATAGCACAGACAGTCCCAGCTACGACATGACTCGGCCTTACATTGTGCTACTACCCAGACCCCTGCCCGTACAACACTTTGTCCGGGCCCTCTATTATTTGATACTCATCGGCACGACCTGTGTAGAGCTGTATCCATGTATGGATACCCTTGCCGCTACCTCACCACCGCCCTGGAGCTCCCGCAGCGAAGCGCTCCGGGACTGATGCGGACGTCCCGACTTTTTCGCCCTGGAGTCCCCAGTCTCGGCCCTACACCGATGCAGGGGTCCCGACCTTCGCCCTGGAGCTTCCGTCGCGGAATGGTAACTAGCACTCCCGTCAACTGTGGTTGCAGTTTCAGCCCTACGTGTACACCGGCCACTGATGTTGCACGTCCCCTGTCCCACTGCTATCTATTTTTAGCTTGACGGGGACTCTTCGTGGGAGGACTTGGAGTTGTACCTATGGATATCTTAGGCATCGTTTCATGATCTCATCTCAAAGTTCAGCTCCATCGTATGTACCTACTGTATATGTGACCAGATGAATAATACATATAGTTTACACCTGACTACGGTATAATTGCTCAATATGGTAATCGCCGCTAGGATACAGCCGCTGTCAGCACTGAAGTTATGCGAGTACCAGTACGCCTAGGATGCGGACGTTGATTCTCTGGTGCCAACACCGCAGACGGACGGCCTTGAAGCGATGTTCTTATCTGCATTTTCTCTAGCCAATGGATCCTCGTCTACAACGTACGTGACTGCGGGCTATTCTTGACTATTTTCCAACACACCTTCTGACATACCCTCACAGGGCCTTACTAGGCAAGACAATTTCAGTGTCGAGAGCCACTGCCGAGCTGGGACAGGGGTCAGAAACGGCGACAGAAACCGCCCACTGTGGTCATTCCTCCAGGAGCACTCACTCAGATGTAAGATGTTTATTAGGCACCAGCGCCGCCCCCTTCCCGCGTGGTATTGCAGTGACGCCTCTTAAACCTCTCGACACGTGCTCCGTGCTTTTCACTTCATATCATCCTGCATTCAAGTATATATAAAAAGCGAATTTCCAAGTGCACATTCGCCCACACACGCGTATGGCTTCCCCATTACAGTCACAGACACACACGCTCTCTCTCTCACAGATCACGGACGATAAGATCTCGGGCGCCTCGTGTGACAGCCTCGAAGTCGACTCCATAAATGCCCAACTTCTCATGGTTGCACGGGCTTCACTCAAGCTCAGTCTGCTCGCCGACTCGCCGTTTCCGAAAAAACTCACTTGGGGACGGTCCAGCCTGCACCGCTCCTGGCTACATTCTCTCTTCTCGGCATCGCCCGTATGGCTAGCCCCGCTAACCGCTCTGTCTTGCTTTGTTACGCTCTCTCAGTATGACGGGTCTCTGTCCAAGTTCATTGCGGCAGTCCTCCAAGAGGGTCTCTTGCCTGTTTTGAACGCTCATGGCCCCAAGTTCAGCCTCAAGGGTACGCTTGCTTATGCGGGCTGGATTGCTCTGCAGGCTGCGCTGTTCCAATGCCTGCCAGGTCCGATAAATACTGGCCAACGCACTCCTGCTGGTCATCTGCTTGCCTATCGGACGAACGGACTCTGGGCCTGGGTTATCACTCATGTTCTCTACGCAGCTCTCTGCTGGTTTGGATTTCTAGACCCTGGGTTTGTACCCCGGAACTGGGGGGGATTGGTTGCAGCGATGAACGCAGCTGGATTTCTGCTCTCAGCATTTGCGTACGCAAAGGCATATCTGATGCCTACTCATCCAGACGACCGAAAATTTAGTGGCATGTTCGTCCCTCTAGCTCTCAGCCAACTGTCACTAATTTCGGACGTAACAGGCTCTGCACCCTACGATTTTTACATGGGCATTGAGTTGAATCCAAGAATCAGCGAACACTTTGACTTCAAGCTGTTCACCAATGGGAGGCCTGGATTGATCGCCTGGACGTTGATGTTTGTGCCCAGCACAAGCCCGCCGGACGCAAAGCTGACTTTCGCACGCAGAGACATATCCAACACTATATACCAATACCAGACCCATCATCGCGTAGCCCCATCACTTGTACTCGTCACGATCCTACATTCTCTCTACGTCCTTGACTTTTTCGTCAACGAAGCCTGGTACCTGCGGACGATCGATATCGCACACGACCACTACGGATTCTACCTGGCCTGGGGTTGTTTCACCTGGGTTCCGACGATGTATACGCTCCAGGCGCAGTACCTTGGCCTGTACCCGACGTCACCATCGACCGCGTACCTGGCGGTCGTATTTGGAATCGGCCTTGCGGGTTATGCTCTTTTCCGTTCGGTCAACGACCAGAAGGATCGGGTTCGGCGTTCCGAAGGAAAATGCTCCATCTGGGGCAAGCCTGCCGAGTACATCACCGCAGCGTATCAGACCTCAGATGGCGCGCAACACGAGAGCATTCTCCTCTGCAGCGGCTGGTGGGGTTGGTCGCGCCATGCAAACTACGTGGGCGATTTGCTCCTCAGCTTTGCCATGTGCGCTTTAGTCGGCACCACCGAGCCTTTGGTATGGTTCTATGCGATCTTCATGGCGGTGTTGCTCGTTCACCGGTGCATGCGGGATGAGGAGCGGGGTTCGGCGAAATACGGTGCGTCGTGGGAGAAGTATTGCAGGCAGGTGCCCTGGCGACTTGTGCCGGGCATTTGGTGATGCGCTGTGCGCGTCGGATGTGATAGATTCTCATGCCAAAAGCTTTTAGACGACCCTTTTAGAGCACAAGTCGATACATACGCACCGATAAACCATTTATGAGACCTTGTTTGGAAATGTGAAAAATCCAAAAAGATAATATTCCGGATCTTGGATCGGCCAGTCAATCCGTCTAATTCGGTTTTCTATTACAGCACTTCTCTGTTCAGCTGTACCGTAATAATGAAAGTCAACATACGAATGTCTGTGGTGTTTCCGCCAGAATACATAAGCGAGATCTGATAGCACATTTGTCATCATGGAAGCGACCTAGGAAGTCCCAACTCCCAACAGAGTTGACTTGGCGGTCTGAGCCTGAGGTCAGCCGGGTAGCGCTAATGCAAGGACGGAAGGAATAAGGTAAAGTACTTTCAGGTACGTAAGGTCTCGGTACCTTACCCCCACTTATTACTACAAGCGGAGTCCCTTGCGGGATTTACCTAATTTGGAAATAGCGTGATATTTAGCGGTTTAATATACGTAAGGTAAGATCTTACCTTCGCTTTCACGAGTCGCAACTCCTGCCTGATCCACCACCACTGTACATCTGTACATGTTTAGCTTTACCCTCTTGTGACCATACCAACATATGACTCACTCTGCTTCGGTCCTAACATTACGGCCGCCCGGCAATGTTACATACAGATCCTCAGCTCGTGAACGGCTCTAGGTAGTCTCTTCTTTACCGATCATACGGCAAAAGCTTTGCGGATCATGGAGGAAAGGACCATGATCGGCTCTTGATTATCAACATAACGAGGAACAGCAATAGAAAACCCTCAGGAGAGGACGAACGCCTGTGTATAGAGTCGCTACCAATCTATCCATTTTCATTTCATGTCATCTCAACTCTCAACACTGAATTTCACTACGTCCATCCTCAACATGTCCCCTTCGCCGCCTAGCCTGGATGGCAGCGCGCTGGCTTTTGGCACGACGCAATTCGCGTTCCTGCTTTCCTTCGCAATCGTCATCCTACTCGTCCCGCGGACCGCCACCGTCACGCGCTTCGCGAGCATGGTCGCGCTGTCCGCCCTGACATACATGCTTCGGGAGGCGATTCTCGATGGGTGCAGGAACCCCCAGTGGCGTGCAGTCGCTGTAGGACTTGTTTGGGTCCAATTTCTGAGCGCTTCCGAGATGATTTGGGTCTCTCGAGTGGATTCCGCCGACATCTCAGCCAGCCGCGGAGAATCCAGAGCCGAGAGCTTTGCCGTCCAAGCCATACAAGTGATATCACTGCTATGGAATCTGCGCCGCGTCGGAACGAGATGGCAAGTGAAGAACACTCCGGCCAGCTCGAGCAGTGGAGCAGCATCATGGGACCGGGCTCATTTTGTGTTGAGACGGCTAACGACGACAATTTTCGCCTATCTTATTATGGACATCATGGTCTCTGGACCATCCCCAGACCTGGTCCTGGTGAGTCCTCAGAAAGAAACGCTATTCAGGCTTGGCAGTCTGTCATTGGAGGATGTTATCTTCCGGACCATTGGGACTGTCTCGTTTTGGTTCAGCACCGCGCTTATCAACCTGATCATGTCCAACAGCGTCGCGATCGTCTCCGTTCTTGCCGGGCTGAACTCGCCAACGGACTGCCCTCCCCTCTACGGCCCAATTGGGGAGGCATACAACATCCGCCAATTTTGGGGGTAAGCATTCCTCGTCCTCCACCCTGGACAGGCCATTTACAGCATTTGCGGCACAATACACTGACGTGGTAATCTAGAAATTCGTGGCATCAATGCCTGCGCCAGGGTGTGACCGGCCATGCGGACGTCATCGCCGACTCTGTGCTGCTGATTCCGCGGGGAACCATGCTGTCTCGATACACGCGTCTGTTCATCGCCTTCCTGATATCCGGTTTGATCCACCACAGCGCCGATCTGGCCATGGGTATGACCCGTGTCGAGGCAGGCTCTTTGGTCTTTTTCCTCCTGCAGCCGCTGGGGATCATGCTAGAGGATGCGGTGCAAGCCATGACTCGGCAAGTCCCGACATCAGGACTCGTAGGCCGAGTACGGCAGATCGTAGGTTATCTGTGGGTATTGGCGTTTCTGACGTGGTCAACGCCGACCTGGTTCTATCCACAGCAGAGGCTGGGTATAGATCCAGCCAACTTGCTTCCTGTTCGTGTGCTCGGACCCTTGTCCCGCCAGCTTCAGAGTTTCTGGTAGGGATGAGAAAGAGCAGGCGCCATGTACCCAGAAACACGGCCCTACACGTCAAGATCCGCCTTGTGACAATTAGTATCCTAACAAATTATCCCACCCACCCACATGCTTCGTAGAAGTGTCGCCCATCATTGATGAATTCGCTATATATCGATAGAACCGTTATCCATGAACAGTGTGTTTATTCACCATAGAGCATCCCTCATCTCGCGGACGAAGTCTCTATCTACCAAACAAAAACCCCGAATAGCGTTCGACTCCCGAGACTCTCTCTCGTTTCCGAGTCGTCTGCTTTGAGTGCGAAGAGACGATCGATGCCTGCCTGAGGTCAACCCACCGGCAAGCAGGGGCGACGTCTGCCGAGTTCCAACCCACGAGCCCCCCCCCCCACCCCGATCCCAACGCTCGAATCCGCAACCCCGAGCACCGGGTCCCGCGGCCCCTTCACCGTAGGGCGTACCAGGTACGCACCTACGTACCCGACGCACCGGACCTGAAAAACGCCCGGGGCTGACAAAGCGAGGTCTAAACGTTGCCGCGGGTAAGATCTGACACGATCAACAAAAAAAATGGCACTACGGTTTGGACCCTCCGGGATCCCGCTCGGCGTATCATACATGGTTTCCGCTACTTTATATACCACGGATAGATTACACAAACACTTCAGGGCGAGGGATCCAGCGGGCTCGGTCTATATCTGGGCGTTTCGCGCCTCGATTTCAGCTGGGGGGAAAAAGGCCGACGGTCCCCTTCTCCCTTCGCGCGCCCGTGACCCCTCTGCCATCCCGCCATCGTCCCATCCATCATCTGCACCACTGAGCTGTCTTCGATTCCAGCATGGCAGCGAGCTCCGTCCTGGACGTCGTCGCGCACGACCTCGGCCGTTTCGCGCAGGCGGTCCGGTTCCCGCCGTATCTCCCATCGATCCTGCCCGTCGTGCTGGGCGTGGTCCTCGTCGCCTTCATCATCGTCGACGGCTATGGATCCCCGGATCCGCGGGAGCCTCCGAAGCTGCGGCCGTCGTTGCCGCTGGTGGGGCACTTGATGGGCATGTTTGTGAGGCACACGCAGTACTTTGAAGACCTTTAGTAAGTCGGAAAAATGGTCCTGCGAAGTGCGCAATGCATCATGATTAGTACCGGACTTTGACTGGTCACGGAAATGGACTCGGTCAAAATGCGTCATGCGTTGAGGCTTTCTGATTGTGCGTTTTGGCTAGACTGACAAGTACCTCCATGCAGCAAGAAAAATGGCATGGCAATTGCGACTTTGCCGATGCTGGGGGGCAAGATGTACGCCGTTTGGGACATAGCCATGATCCAATCCGGGTTGAAACTCAAGACCATGTCCTTTGACGCCATCATGATCCAACACGCGCAGGGCCTGCTCGGACTGAGTGACAAGTCCTTGGAACTCTCTCGCGATGGAATGTTGGCCGATTTGATGCACGTCACGAAACCCATACTGGCGGGAGAAGCCCTGGCGAGGATCAATGCCACCGTCCTGAACCATGCGGCTATCGAGTTGAACGAGATGGGGACGAAGAAGACGTACGAAATTCCGGATTTTTACGACTGGGTGCAGACCACGGCTACGGTGGCCACGACGGAAGCGCTCTACGGCCCAGCGAACCCCTTTAGCCGGAGTAAAAGCCTCCAGGATGATGTCTGGTAAGTGGCCACTCAGATCGAACCCGTTGGCTTCAGCGTCTGCACCCAATAAACAGCCGAGGCTAGCTATAGCTAACCACGGTGTTTCTCTACCCGATAAAGGTCATTCGAGGCCGGTATCCGAAGACTCTCTATTAACATTCTCCCCTCGGTGACCGCTGGCCACGCACTTCGTGCTCGCGAGCGCCTCGTCGTGGCCATTGCGTCGTTGTTCGACGACGACAAGATCGAGCTCCCGGAGCTGACGCGCCGGAGAATCGAGGTCATCCGCAGCCACGGCATCACGGACTCGCGCGAGGCGGCCCGGGTCGAGGTGGCCCTGCTCCACGGCGCGACGGTCAACACCGTCCCCTCCCTTTTCTGGACACTGGCGCACGTGTTCGCGCGGCCGGAGCTGGTCGCCGCCATCCGGAACGAGGCCCTGCCGCTCGTGCAATTCGCCTCGGGCAGCCCGGGCGGCGATCAGGAAGCGCGGTTCCCGCTCAAACTTCTGGACACCGCATGTCCGCTGCTCCTATCAACCTACCGCGAAGTCACAAGGCTATCGAACCAGGCCATATCCACGCGCTGGGTCATGGAGGACACGACCCTCACCGACGCCCACGGCCGCGAATATCTCTTCCGCGCCGACACCACCGTCATGATGCCCGCGACCGCGCATTCGTCGACACACGTATGGGGACCCGACGCGAACGAGTTCCAGCCCCGACGGTTCCTCGACTGGAAGGCCAAGGCGAGCCGGGAGCGGCACGGGGCGTACATGCCGTTCGGCGGCGGCAAACACCTGTGTCCCGGGCGGAACCTCGCGAAAACGGAGATCCTCGGCATGACGGTGGCGCTCGCCCTGGCCTTCGAGTTGGAGGATGCGGCGCGCCCGGGGCGGCCGATCGGGGTTCCGGAGATCAGGGCGGCGCGGATGGGTCAGGGCGTCGGGAAGCCGGTCGACCTGGAAACGGGGAAGAAACTCGGTGTGCGATTCCGGACGAGGAAGGGCTGGGAGAACATCAAGTGGAAATTTGTGCTGTGAATCCATTCCTGTTCATTTTTCTGGCATCGTCACGCTTCCCACACATTCGCCTCTGGCATCATTGATTCAAATACGATACTTCCGATCGCTAGGGGCTGAACGTAGGACCGTACCAGTGTAGCATTTGGTGTATGAATAGAATCCATCTCTAGAATCTTTCCCCTTTAGGTACGTGACCCCCCACAAGGCCTTGGCACGCTAGTAGAGGCTCAACCGATAGGGCTGAACAGTAAGAAGGGCTCCTCGGCTGGGCTGGAACCGTTGCTGGCCCTCAAATCCCTCTCGTGCATTACTGCATTCACTGTTAGCATAAGGTATCGCCATGTGAATATTTCAAAACCAACTAGCACATGGGACTTACTTAGTTGTATATTACACACAGAAACATGACACCATCCTCCCTCAATCGGCCCTAATCCTGTGCCCCTACCATCGTGCTTATACCATGACACTAAGACTTCGGAACAGTCAGACGTCGGCTTCGAGCGGGATCCGCGTATCAGGATCGCAGAAGCCATTCCCAATTCGTCAATGTCCGAAAAGCAGGTCAAGAGATGGATCCACGTCAATTCCCCGAAGCAATAAGCTTGCGCAATTCGTGACACGGGGTTCTGGTTCCGTGGCTCGCGGTGAGACCAGGGTGAGTCCGTGGTTGGGTCCTAGCGTTGGCCTGATACTTCAGACACACCTCGGGAATATGGCCGTACTCTCAGGGAGACGTACTGAAAGCACGACCGGAAAGATGCGTCGGAAGCCAGGAGTCACGTTCCTGCTGCAGAAAGCCTGACCGCCGAGCTTACCAGGACCATCAGGACTTAAAATAAGTCTGGTGGTGACGGCAAGGATCCAGCTCAGCTGCTGTTGAGAGTGACCCATGCCCTCACGCTAGCTTAGATAACGTAAGTTTCCTGTCTGGTTGACACCGTAGGTGTACGACGGAACGGATAAAAGTATATCAATCTCCTACACACTATGCCTCCTGTCGATGAAAACCATGATTGTTCTTCACTTACACTCCCCTCCGTCTCCTGACTATCTTGAGACTTTGTGGCCGAAACGCTCCTAATCCTGCCTGACTCTTTTGAAAGATTTCCTAGAGCCCGCCGCCCAGTTAAGGATGGCTACCATTCTTTATGTTGTGGGTTTCCTGCTGGTGTACGGTCTGTTGCGGCTCCTTGAACTTAGAATTTGCATACATGTCGCCGGGGAGCCTCCCATCGTGGGTACCCGAGTCCCAATTATCGGGCACATTGTGGGATTGATGCGAAACGGCGTCTCCTACTATAGGACTCTGAGGTTCGTCCGTATAGCAAGATGCTATGCTTAGAGAGTGAGACGGCCAGATGGACAGGGCGGGGCTGACCGTGGTAAACACAGAAAGAAGACCAATTTGCCAATCTTCACTATGTTCCTGGCGACCCAAAAGGTCTACGTTGTCAACTCTCCCGGGCTTGTTTCCCAGGTCAACCGTCGACAGAGGGTGATTGACAGTAACCCGCCATTCCTGGCTGTGGTACATGGAAAATTGTTCGGCTTTAGCCGCAATGATCTGGCCGAGTTGATGCGGAACCCTACTGAGAGTGGGACGCTACGACGAGACTCGAAGGTGCTCGAGCACAGTCTGTTGGAGCGCGGCATGGCCCCTCTGAACGAGATCTTTACCAGGGTAATGAGTGGAGTCGAAGATCGACTCAGTACAGTAGCCCGCGAAGGCCCGGTGACCATAAGCCTACAGGCCTGGCTTCGGGAGATATTCACGCTGTCTACAGCGCAAGGTGTTATTGGATCCCAAAACCCCTTTACGTGTGACCCGGATCTGCTGGACAGTTTCTGGTAAGCTCATGCAGGTCACACGACGGCCTTGACATGGCCTTTAGCTGACCAGGGCATATAGGAAATTCGAGAGCGGGATCAAAGGGCTTACCATGGGCGTGTTTCCCTCGCTTACGGCCGCAGGGCCGTCGAGGGCGCGCCAACGTCTTGTTCGGGCTTTCGCGAAATTTTTCGAAGATGACCCTACTGCAAACGGAGAGATATGCGAGTTCCTCCGCCAGGTTGGCGACGTGGCCCACGGGTACAATCGAGATATCGAATACCTCGCCCGCTATTTCTTCGCGGTTTTCTGCGCCTTTTTGATAAACACCGTGCCGGTCACTTTCTGGATCATTGGGCATATTGTGGCAAATCCAGGGTTGCTGGCTAGAATACGGGCGGAGCTGGCCGAGGTTGTCGGGCCGATGGCGGAGGCAGAGGCTGGCAAGCCGAGACTCAGTCTCGATATTACCGCCGTTCGCGAGCGGTGTCCACTACTCATGTCGACTTTCAACGAGGTTTTGCGCTACGTAGGGGCTTCGACAAGCACGTTGATTGTGCATGAGGACGTCTATATCGATGACCAATACTTACTCACGAAAGGCGCCCTCGTGCAGATATCGGCAACGGCCATCCACTCAGACCCTGATATCTGGGGCCCAGACGCGGCGGACTTCGATCCCGAGCGGTTTCTTAAGCCAAGCAAAGTACACCCGTCCGCCAACCGGACTTTCGGGGGCGGGAGCACGTTGTGTCCCGGCCGACACTTGGCCGCTGACGAGATCCTGGCATTCACTGCCATGTTCCTGCACCACTTCGACGTGGAGTTCACGGCAGACACACCGCGCCTGCCTCGGAGAGACGATACCGACATGCTGTCCATCACCAAGCCAACAGAGGATCTCGTGCTTCGATTATCGCGTCGCCGGGGCATGGACAAGGCCTTGTAGAGTATTCAGAAATGGGTCGAGAGAAGGAGCAGTAGGTGTGGTGATTGGCGGATGCCCCTGCCTGGATGCAAAGTGATTGGGAAATATGGGAGTCACCATACGAAGATCGGCACCAAAAGTCTGAAACGCCAAGCGTCAAGAGTTCGGACGACGTCCCTCCAGAAAGGTTGCCCGGACAAAGCGCTTAGCAATGTGTCGAACTTGCATTTGGCCCGGCCCCATTTGGGGCTCAACATCCCTGTCACGTCTGGATGAATACCTCTGAAGTTCCATTCATGCGTTTCTCGACGAGTTGTAGGGTCCCCTATTGCAGGTTGGCCTTCCGAAAGTACGGCTCAAGCTGAAACTTGATAGAGATGTTCTGTATACGCTGTGTACATATCATCATAGCCTTCTCCTTCTTTCCCGACAGCCCGAACATTTTTACTCAAGTGGGTTTCCTGTAATCGAGAGTGATAGAGATCGATCAATGATCACTGCAGCAACTCCTGCCTTACATACGACCTCGTACTTGACATGTTGTAAAACTGTATTTCGTACATATGCATACTAGTTGCATGATAGCTGCATGCGTAGATACACGGTGTGGCCGTCACGTCGCAAGCTGCGCAAATGAATGCCTTTGCGTATTTCCCACGTCGGCGAGCCGCCCGTCGAGTCACGAGACTGGGATCGTTGCTACCCACTCGGCCTCTCGGCACGTCCGAATCGAGTATAACAGCGACTGGCAACGGCAAAGTGCATGGGTTTTTGGGGTCCCCCGGTGCAAACGGGTACCCCTTCCATTCCCCGGCCCCCAGAATCCCATCGCCCCTCGAAGCTGGGTGATTTCCGAGCCGAATGCTGGTGGGTGATGGCACAGCTGATGAGATGTACGTACTTCAAGAGGGATAGCTCTCGGTTGAAAAGACGGGCGCGTGTTTTCCATTTTTCCCTTCGTTTCAGGCTTCGTTGGTATTTAAGGTAGTCTCCCTGTCATTCACCATTGACTTCAGCGCCGTCGCTCCCGTTACCCGTTCTCTCATACTGTCCTTTTTGGTAATTACTCTCCAACAAAACGACACTACAGTCATCATGGAAACATGGCTCAGAGTTGGTCTGTCCCCTGCACCAGCAGCATGGCTCGGGATGGCTCTCGTGGCTCTATTCGCAGCAAGCGTCTTCTTCATGTCCAAGAAACCCGCCAGCAGCAGCAACATCCCACTCATCAATCCGAGGAGACGCTACGACCTGGGCGGCATCCGGGCCAAACTAGCCTTCGTCTTTGGTGCCCGCCAGCTGCTAGCCCAGGGCGTACGCACAGGGCGGCCTTTTCGCCTGCTGACCGATCTAGGCGAGATCATCGTGCTGCCCGCTAGATACGCGAATGAGATCCGGAGCGACCCCCGGCTTAGCTTCTCCGAGGTCATCGTGCAGGTATGCCGCGCTCGACGCAATCAAACACATGTCCTAGGCGTAGTGGCTGATGGGATGCTGGTTGCGTCCGTGTAGAATTTCCATGCGCGGTTCCCAGGTTTCGAGGGGTTCCGCCAGGGCACCACAGATGCCCATCTTAGTCGCGATGTTGCGAACGGCCAGCTCACGCATTCACTCGGTTGGTGTTGGCCCTGTCCCGACTCATGGGTGACTCGTTTCACGCCTCATTAACTCTGCAATAACAGCCAGAGTTACTGAGACCCTCTCTGAAGAGTGTGCCGCTGCAGTACGGGACCTTTTTCCCGCCTCGGAAGGTAAGCATGACGAAGACAGCGAGTCCACTTCTGGATCCCTCATTCGCTTCTCTAGGCTGATGGTGAATCCGTGCTAGAGTGGTGTGATATCACCCTCCGAGAACAGGTCTTGCAGTTGGTCGCACGGCTTTCGTCACGCGTCTTCCTTGGCGAGGAGGGGGCACGCAACGAAGCCTGGCTCAAGATTACGACCGAGTATACAAAGACTGCATACATTGCTGCGTACCTACTGCGGCTATGGCCGCCTGCTCTCCGGCCGGTCGTGCACTGGTTCCTGCCGCCGTGTCGAAAGCTGCGCGCGCAGGTTGCTGAGGCTCGCCACATTCTCATTGGGGTTATCGAGGCACGACGGGCGGCCAAGGCGGCTGCGAGCGCTGAGGGTCGACCAGCCCCCGAATATCATGATGCCATTGCATGGTTTGAACAAGACGTGGAGAAGCGGGATAACCGATACGACCCCGTCGTTGCGCAGCTCATCCTGTCCCAAGCGGCAATTGAGACCACAACGGACCTTTTGACACAGACGATACTGGACATTGCGCAGCACCAGGAGATTGTGGAGCCACTACGTCAAGAGATCACCCAGGTCATCCGTGAGGGCGGCTGGAAGAAGTCATCACTATACGACATGAAGTTGCTGGACAGCGTGCTGAGGGAGAGCCAGCGTCTGAAACCCCTAGCGATGAGTTAGGCCCCCACACCCCTTTCTACCCCCTTCGAGTGCCGTCCCTGCCTCTTGTCAATTTGATACTGACATATAGATGCGTCAAACCAGCATCGATGCACCGCCTAGTCCTGGAAGACATGACGCTATCAGACGACATCCACCTCCCCAAAGGCAGCGTCATCGGCGTCTCAGGAGACCGCATGTGGGACCCCGCCGTGCACGACAACCCAGCCGAGTTCGACGGGTACCGCTTCCACCGCATGCGTAGCGGCGCCAACGGCGCGGCGGCGAACCAGGTGCACCTCGTCAGCACGAGCGCCGACCACCTGGCCTTCGGGCACGGCAAGCACGCGTGCGCCGGCCGCTTCTTCGTCGCGCACGAGACCAAGATCGCGCTCAGCCACTTGCTGCTCAAGTGCGACTGGGAGATCGCCCCGGATTCGGCCGGCACCAAGCCCCTCGAGTTCGGGCTGGTGCTGGCGGTGGATCCCAAAGCGAGGGTATTGATCCGGGGGCGAAAGGCGGAGATTGAGCTGTAGACGTCGATGCATGACGATATAGCGTCACCCCTGTCGGTACAAAGCTTGCATCAAACCCTACCACTTTTCTTCCCTGTGCTTGTTGGTGAACAGATTGCACAATCGTTGTACCGTTATCGTCGTGATGATAATAATCGAAAGCAAATCAGAGCATGAGGTCGCTCCTCTTGGTCCCGGCACGACAAATGGCGAGCATCCCAGCCATCAAAAATGGTCCTGGCACCGCGATCCTAGCTACAACTCTTCCCAACCAAATTTCTTTCTAGCCACATCTTATTCCGGCCATGTATCTTCTCGGCCCTGATCCGTGCCAGTGTAGATGCGAGTAAGACTTTGTGGAGAGCCATGGACAAGGGCTATGGTGCAGTAGCTGGTTACGCATGATGGCTAGGACTCACCGGTTGACTCACTGATTGACTCGCTAGTTAGCTTGGAATGCCATGATTGTCTTCTGACGGTAGACCACACCTTTTGCTGTGTTCTAAAGTTCCACTACTTCACTAGCTAGCCTTTTTCTCTTCACCCAGCTTGTTTGCCACTTCTCCGCTTGTCCCCCTATTTAATACAATAAGACATATTCACCCGAAAGCTTTTCGTAGTGCCGGCACAGTCAAAAGCCTATCTAGTACACCCATGGCAGAATCCTCCACCTCACCATCCTCCTGTACTTCTCCCAGTCCTCGCCATACTTCTTCGCACACATGGCATCATCTCTCCGTTCGCGGTGCATCAGCAGGGTAGCAAAGTAAAGCACGTAGAAGTAGGTAAAGAAAATGCCCCAGCCCTTGGCTTGGCCCTGCACGAGCTCCCTCCCATCGAGCATCTTAAAGGAGTATGAGGCGGCCGCCACGCTCCCGGCCGGCAGGATAGTATAGCCGGCCAGCCCGGTGGGCATGCTGAAGGGCGACGCCTGCAGCCAGTCGCCGAAATAATTAATGTGACGAGACATACCCCACCATCCTGCCGTGAGCAGCCTCGTTCCGCGTTTGGTCTGGATGTACGACAAGCCCGCCACGCTCGGATCGTCGGGCTTAGTACGAAAGACGTTCTTCTGCGAGTTGGCGGCCCGGAAGATGTACAGCCCCAGTGCGAACACGGCGCTCACGGCGGCCACGCCCATCCACCCGAGGTGCACGGGGTAGACGGAGAGATAACGGCACTGGGTTGAGTATAGGAAAGGCACCCAGACGAGGTCGCCGAAGGACAGCATAAAGCCCAAGCCGTCCGAGGTGATGTCGATCATGGTCATGATGCCGGATTCCAGATACTGGCCGTCGAGGACGTAGAACGCTTGCACACAGGTAGTAAAGATGATGCTGTCGGAGAGATAGCCGTAGGTACGGTACTGCTTGGCAACAAATGCCATGTCGATCAAGATCCACCCAGTCAGGCCGGGACGCATCTCGCACCATGTCTTGATGTCGACCTCACCGAACAAGGGAATAGTTACGCGCGGGTTCAGCTCGCGGCCGATATAGAAGTCGTATATGAGGTTGCCGGTGTGGCCGCCAGCAGCTAATTCGCGCAGGTCGCTGTTCGGATAATTCGTGTTCACGCTGAAACTATGGATGTAGACGAACGTTGAAAGTGCATAGGCGATTAAAACATTGGCGGTCAAGATCTGCATATAGTTGTCTGTGATGTAGGTCCAGACGAAGAAATTGGCACCCTGTAAGTATGTTCCAACGGCGCAGATAGCAAAGTGGACAATTGTGGACGAAAACGCTTGCAACAGAATGTCAGCTGCACCCAGGACCGAATTGTGATTATGGTGGCGGTGCTTACCGTTGAGGCGGTACTTTAGCGGGCGGCCATTCTGCACCAGCTTTGTGCCATGGACCTCATGAGCAGGAAGAGCTCTCCAGAGAAACATGCTGAAGATATAGTAGGCTAGCACCACGCCGGTAACCTCCCAGCTGCCGAGATCCCGAATGCCACCCTCGGGCCATCTGATCTCTGACCTCAACTTTTCCCAGCTAAGGGTACGAGGGTTCAGAAGAGAGGGCACAGGACAGCCAGCTACATCGTTACAGGCGAAGGCGAAAAAGTAGAGGAGTACGGGAAGGCCAACGGTGATGGCAGCGGCACCCAAGCTAGAGCAGGAGCACATCAGTGACTATGGATCTAAATTCTTGATTCATTTCTGAGGAAAAGGTCTTACGGTCCGCCGAATTCGTACTCGGTTTCAGTACCGTGGGCCATATCTCATTCACGGATGAGTGAGATTTTTGACCTTCGAAGCAATGGTTCTCGGTTTGCTGACGAGAATGTTCAGCTGTTGTTCGGTGGTTGGAAGATGGTGAAGTGATCATCGTCGCGAAGCGGAAGAACTTTATATGTTGGTGAAAGCGGCGGGTCGGGACAAGGAGCTTTGCCCGATCCAAGATCCAGATGCGCTAAACCAGATTAGCTCAGCCCTTGCCTGAGAACAGTAATAGCCCGCAGCTAGCGCCGTCATGGGAATCCCGGCTCCCCGGCCCGGATCTTGCCATTTCCGTGATCCATTATCCTCCCAGCGTCCTTTTCATCAGTCTACAATTCTACATATAGCTCAGCAGCTTCATCTACCTTTCACCATCTGCATTCTGCAATTGCCGTTGTTGCTTCTGTGCCCAGATCAACCAACACCGACGATGTTCGCAGTCAATCCGATCATTCTTTGAAACCCCTTGGCATCAAAATCAGTTCCGCATCTGTTTATACTGACGGGGACCAGGCTAAGACTCTTACCTCCGTCCTTGTGACTTTGGGGGGATGCAGCTGCCACCACCTGGAACACTCCATAGAAACTGCTCAATAACACCATCATCAAGGACAACGAAGTCGACCTCGAGGCGGACGATCCAATTACCTTAGAGCTCCTCGATTAGGAATTACATGTTGTAGGAGTCAGTACTGCCGCAACAATTTCCGAGCCATATGCGAAAGCTTGAGTCCTGGGAGACAGTCTCAAGTGCCTAACCTTCCAGGACTACGCAACGCTTCAGAGATTCCATCGCCAAAAGCCAGGGCACTACCCAAAATGGCCCAAGCTCACAAAGCTGCTACTCACGTGCAGCCAGATACAACCGGAATCGGAGCTATGTAATAGATGAACACGATCCAAGTCTCACGAGGCTATGTCAGCTCAAGCCTCAGTGCGAGGGGTGGAGCCCTGTGCTTGAAGGGGTCCAAGATCTCGGGAAGGAGCCGACACGTGCATTGATGAGATCTGGCGATCAGGGTAGGTATCCTGAATCCTCATAGGGAGGGCAAAAGTATTTGGAAGTCTCGAAAGTTGAGATAGGCGTTCTTCTACAATTTCCTTCAAAATCATCATTGCTTTTGAGTACTGCAATATAGATGCTTTAATTATCAGTTTAACGAGGTAGGTAGAACATGACTGTGAATTAAGCTTATTACGCCCGCGAAATGCAGCATAACTGCGGACTTTGGAAGACTCGATTCTGCGGTTTATGTGACCGCTATGCTCTACTCTGCTATCGCATTAGACTAAACAAGTATCAGTACGTGGCAATCCGTCTTACTTAATAGGTCATTAAGCGAGGTCAACGACATATTGTGCTGGTGGTGCTAAGTAATTCGGTTACGTCATGTGTAGGTGAAGCGAGCGCCATCAACTCTCCTAGTGCACATGCTTTGCGCGCACGTGATATCGGGCCTAGGGTTATCTTTAGCGCGTTTCCTGTGTTTACAAACCCGTCGCGACGGCAATGCCAAGTGAAGGCCGCGAATGTTGCCCAAACCTTCCCAAAGTTTGAAAATGATGCTTCCAAGTTCTATGCTTTGAGTTTCCGGTCTCTGGATAGTAACCAAAGAGAGCTTGATCACGGAACTTCAAGTCCTCAACAGACAAATGATCGTCATGTTTCATCCTTTGGCTTAACGCTCTGAATGTCGGCGTGACCGGAGTGGAGTTCACGAATTCAAATTGTGAACCAGAGTGAGCGGGCGCGTATGGTATCCCGGCAACAAGAATGTGGAGCCAATACTCATAGGGCTTTGAAGCAATTGGCCCGCGATGTTGGCTCGACCTTTCCCTTTCGAGATCGACGGCACGATTGCGTGACAATGACGAGAGATAAGCTCTGGCCGTGGCTGGCCTGCTTCAGCCTTGTCTCAAAAGCCAATACGTACAAAAGACACGTAGAATAAACCGGGCATTCACGAAAGAAGTCTTCTTGTTGCACCATTGTCTTTCCCTCAGACTTGCCAGAATCCGACGGATTGTAGTCATCCCTGTTAAAGAAATGGATCCTCTCGATCTCTATCTCTGCGCCTCTCAACTAAATGCTTCGCGGGAGGCCTAATCAATTTGTTAAGCGATGGTTGACCCTATGGGCAATCAGCTCCGGAAAAGCGAATTGGGATTTGGGCATGTTTTCAGACGGATTGCTAGGATCCTGGCTTTGCTGCAACCTCAGCCAACCCGGCCCATTAGCCTATGAAGATGCAGCATCACCCTGAAAAGGCAAAGCTGAAAAATTAGATCGAGATCCTCGCTTTTGACCCGCCAACGAGTTCCACCTGCAGCGCGTCCACGATGCCAGATGTAGATACAGCACTTTGTAGGTAGCTCTTTTCCAAGTCCAGCGCTTCGCGAATGCAAATAGGAAAGCCAGCGCTTTCAATTGGCCGTGGGCTGATCGAAAATACCTCAAAGTGGTATGATGATCCCTCGTGTTACCGCACAGAACCAGGATTTGGTCGAGGGCTCGAGGCGGAGAACCCCTCCTTCAAAACCAACGCTAGTTAGCTCTGCAACCGCCCGAAGCATCCCAGCGTTGTCAGGTAAACCACCCACAAGCTTCTCAGCCCGCTTCCTCGTCACCAAGGAGTGACACCTCTTTCTCTACTTTCTCTCTCCACGCGACAACATCTTCTCCTCTGAACGGGGCCGTCCTTCCCCCGAGCCTCATCAGTGCAAGTCGCTTTGTTCCTTGGGAGGTCATACCCAACGAAGCAGGACTAGAAGGAGCAGTTGCCCGCATTGTGGAACGACCAATACCCTTGCATTTGTTTCCATCTTGCCATTATGCCTTAGGAACAGCAGCTTAATGCACAGATTGGTTCTTCATTGGGAATCATTATCCTCAAGAACGCCCAGCATTCTTCATTTTCGATCCATTACGAATTCAGCCATTTGCCTTGAAGGAGAACCCTCAATACCTTGACCCCAACGCCAACTGCTCGAACAGACTCAGTCAAAGTCACAAATCACAACGGACACCTACGACCGGAGAGTATGGAACGCTCTTCTCCATTGGCTGCTATGCAGCCACCTTCCCTCCCATTCGGAACCTGGGGTTGTCGAAGAGGAGCAGATTCTTCCTGCTCCCAGTATGCAGGGCAATACGGAGGGCAACTGAATTTTGGGCCTTCAAGCTTCAATTTCAAGGACCTTAGCATGGCAAAGGCACCTACAGACTACTTCAGTCTCAAGCCTGTACGAGGATCATCCCCAACAGCGAGTCTTGCTGCCGACTTGTCTCAAAACTTTCATATCGATCAAAGGTACTACAGTTTCTGCATTACTGCTGATCTGGTACGATGCTGACGACTTTAGTCCGCAATTGCCAACTCCTCGTCGATCACTGTTCTCCTCCAACCTATTTGGCACACTCAATGGCCGAGGTAGGAGGTGAATGCTACCCTAGCAAGGCTTCAGCTAACATGGAGCAGGAGGCGCGAGCACACCGCCGCTCCCTTCCTCTTCACCCGGCCCAGGGAATGACTCGATGGATATATCACCGCTGCCCCATAAGGCCCCCTTCGTTGTCACAATGCATGTCGAGCCTACACCGCTGGCATCCCCAATGGAGGAGGTCACATCGTCTTTGATTGAAGATGCTATGCAAAACTCTCCGACGGAGCCACCGAAGCAGCCAGCACCTTCAGAGTGAGTAATAATTAAGTTTTGCGGAACTGAGCTGTACCGATCTGACTTTAGTCTTAGGCGTAGACGATCCTCCTTGATGAGACCTTCGTTGTCTCGCACCAAAGGCTTAACGACGACATCAACTTCCTTGAAGTCTGCTCGAACCGAATGCACGCCATTCAAATTTGGCAACGGCCCCTGCGCGCCTTCCCTCTCTTCGATGTCCACTGAGGAGTGCTTTATATCTTCCCCTCAAAGAGATTCCCGACCACATTCCGCACACTCCCCAGCCCCCTTGCCGATGGGCCCCCCCAAATTCAAACAACCTTCGTCTGGTCTCAGTGGGCACCTACGAAGTATTGGATCACCTATCGTGGGCCACGTCCGCAAACCTTCGAACCCTCTGCAACGACCCCGGAAACAATTCCGTCGCTCTCTCAGTATGTTCGAACACCCAGGAGATGTGATGAAGCAGGAGAAGGCTGCCTTCTCAGCGGTATGTCTGGATTCAATTATGGACATCGATGATCCCCCAAGGTTACGACTGCCACACTTCAACTCGGACGAGGAGAGCTTACCTCGCATAACCAAGGAAACTATGGTCGATGTCCTTGATGGCAAGTATGGCCAGTGCTATGACCGGTCTATCATCATTGATTGTCGATTCGAGTACGAGTATGAAGGAGGCCACATCGAGGGCGCCATAAATGTCAATGACAAAGAGCGACTAGCGACGCAGCTCTTCGAATCACCACCACCCGAAAATACAGTATTGATATTCCATTGCGAGTACTCAGCCCACCGCGCTCCTATCATGTGCGTATGCCAGGCATTTGAAGATCAATAATGCTAACCCAATTTAGGGCAAAATTTCTACGCCACAAAGATCGGGCTTGCAATGCTCACCAATACCCAAAACTTACCTATCCAGAGGTGTACATCCTAGACGGCGGTTACAGCTCTTTTTTCATGGACCACAAACTCCGATGCTATCCCCAAAACTATGTCGAAATGGGGGCGCAAGAACACGCTAACGCCTGCGAACGCGGCCTGGGTCGCATCAAGCAACAGCGTGCGAAGCTGAGCAGAGCACAAACCTTTGCATTTGGTCAGTATGAACAGCAGGTAGACGACAGTCCTACCGCTACCAGCCGGCAATCTAGCTCTCTCATGGCAGGAATCGACATGGCAGTCGATGCTGAGACGATTTCGCGGCGAATGCAGTCAAGACGTATGGTGTCTTTTTGATTCCGCATCGCCACATCTATCTCCAGCATCACCGATACTGCTATTCAATCCCTAGAACCCTCTCCTCGCACCCGATCTCTGTTACTGTTGCATCCGTCGGAGTCTGGCGTGCTTTAGAATGTGGGCCGGTGTACCCATCTTTGGTAAATGGAGCGACTTACAACCCCTTGGCCGTCACCTGTGTCTCAGCGGTATTTGCAGCCATCTTGCCACGGTGGCTCTACCTATCCGGATCTTCTCTACTGCCTTATCAATACCCGTCTTGGCCCGACGCACATCCTGTTACTTCCTCCTCGCGGACTTCGACTGTGAGTTCTTTTAAAGTCCGCACGCGACAGTCCGTCTACCATCTCCGTGATATCAAATTCGCTCTGACCGCACTCATTGTCCACGACTGCGAACGCACAAAACTCTATAACCTCTTCCAATACGCTTCGTGTTCTTGGGTCCAGTGCTCTGAACACATCCGAACTCAGCCCCTCTGACGAATACACTCTGGGATCAGGCCTTGATTTTGACTTGTGGAAGGAAGATGTTCCATTTTCATGCTCCAACTCAGTCATGGTGGCGTCCTATTTACAATCCACCTCAATTGAATTGAGAAAGCCAATTGAATATTACGACTTCTGTTTCCCCAAGAGAAGCAAAAGCTCTGGCGCTCTCTTCAATTTTGAAGAACGAAGAGCGCACAATTCGGCGAGGACATCGAGAGCACATGTCGCTGAACCCTCATTGATTCCAGCATGCAACATGAATGTACTTTGTCTTTCTACCTTGTCTAAATACCTCTGACCACCAATGAAACAACATAACATTACATTTGGCATACCCTGATGTGAGCCTCGCGAATGATGGTTGTATGCATTATTTCTGCGTAGAGTGGTAGAACAATGGCCTTTGCTCCTTAGCTTCGGTTCTAGCGCTAGCGCATGGCAGCTGAAAGTCGTACGGTCAAGCATCAATCTCCTGTCCCACCATGGCATCACCTCCCGTCCAACGACCTTGACAGTGTGCGGTCTTGAAGCTCTTGATCCAACAGCCCAATCAATAATGGGAGAACAGTGGATTCAATGGATATTGACGACATCTTGGCGGAGGTAGACAGCCATGCAGTCCCCCGCGAGACTCGAGACTTACAGGAGCTCACCCGAGCATGGGTCACGGAGCGAAGTGCCCCAGAAATATTGCCATGGCCGGATGCCTTGATGGAACGTATTCTGGAGAGGATACGTAAACAGGTCTGACGCCCTGTGCCCGGCTCCAAGCGCATTGGCTGACGCAAAGCCTGGTCTACAAGATCGAGCTCGTGGAAGAGCAAACGGGAAACACGGACCCCAAAGCCAATTTCCGCCTCATCATCCTCCAAACCGAACTCGAGCGCTTCAAGTTCCTCGTCCGCTCGTTCCTCCGCGCTCGCATCGCGAAGATCGACGCTCACGCCCTCCACCACCTCACCGACGCCTCTGCCAAAGCCCGCCTCTCCCCTAGTGAGATTCAGTATGCTACGGCTCATACCTCCCTCCTGCACGCCCACTACCATTCGGCTTTTTTCTCGCAGTTTCCGACGTCCCTGCAGAGGATGGATGATACGGCTGGGGGGATCAGTATGGTGGAGGGACCGGATGGGGATAAGGCTGTGTTTGTGAGGGCGCTGAAGGATGTGGACGAGCCGGTGTATGTGGAGGGGACGGATACGGCGTTCGAGATGCAGAGGGGGGACGTGGTGGTTGTGAGGTGGAGTGCTGTGAGGGAGATTGTAATGGCGGGGGATGCGGAGCTGATATGATTTCAAAATACGAAAGGGTGCTGTTTGTTTCCATGGGCGTGCTCAAAGTGGTGTGACAGAGCGGGAGTGATTCGACGTTTCAATGGACACAATCAGTATGAGGACTCTGGACTGTTGGAGTGAATAAATATTATTTGCTAGGCTGATAGTGGCCTTCAGCCACCGTGTATCTCATATATATCACAGTACATAACACCAAGACTTTTCGGTTGCATCGTCACTTGTGGAACGACATGATTGATATGGATACATGAAGGTACGGAGGCACTGAAGCTCGAGATGGATGCAGTGCCGAGTACCCTTGTGCACATGCTTTGCTCAGCCATCGAACATGTGAACCTGAATTACGGGTACTAGGCCCAAGGTAGGTCAGATGGACGAGTCCGCGCAGGCAGGGCAACCTCGGGCCAAGTCTAGGTATATTCGCGACAGGCTTATGTTTTGCAGGGGTATTATTGGGATGAGAAGTGGAAGCGATGCGTGGAGTCTGCAGCTTTCGCCATAAAGGTGTTGGTACTTGATACAAGTCATACAAGTACGACTGCCAGGCTTTCGCGCTTGAACTTGCTTTACTTCGGGGAGCTTGAGTCTCCGGATTACCATAGTCTGGTCAAAAGATCTGCATACATATTCGAAGAGCAGCTTTCCACCGTGCATCATTGAGCGATACGGAGATGCAAAAGGATGCAGAATGCAGATGCAAGTGCACTTATGATCTTATCTATTGGTAGGAAGAAGCTCCGCAGAAGCTGGCTTGGTATTCTAATCCTCGCACTAGCTCGTCCCACTTTTGAAGCTAGTCTTGACGAGGAAACTGAGCACGCGACCAGCAAATAATTGCTTGTACAGCACTGACAAGCGGATGCTTGAAAGCCGACAAGGACACAGGAAAGTGATTTTCTGATACGTTGTCCAGTACGGCTGTCAAAGAGAGCAGTGAATGTATTGGAATCCAGGGGTACTTTTGTGCCAAGCCGTTTAGCGGCAGCTTTTAGCAAGGAACGAGAATGCTCACCTCACTCTTCCAAAATGACTAAATAATTTTCTCTTATGCAATTTGGAACCCCACTCTTCTCGCAAATTCTCCATGCTCCTTTCAATGCATGATCCATATCCTCTTGTGGCAGCCATTTGTCGACCAATAAATCCAGTCTTTGAGCATCTGCCCTATTAATCAGGCAAGCAATGGCAGCGCCCAATCCTGGGGATGGTGCAGGACTACCTGGCCGTGAAAGCTACACAGGAACGAATCCTTCGGCTTCTCATCGACCAACAGAAGCATTGCTGAATACTCAGTCTACTTCGGATGTGCTTGCCGCAGTACACGGAGACCCCCCCGCGACAAGCAAGAGACGCAATCATCGAGGTGGAAAGAAGAAGAAAAAGAATCGCAAGCAGTCATTCTTGTCCCCAGCAGTAGAAGAAGGAGAGGACCCGGCGCGCTCAAGTCAAAATCTGCATGAGCCTGCGAGCTCTACAAACCCAAGACCACCTTTCTATAGGTTAGGTCAGTCCGGTGGACGTAACCTGAGCGAGACCAGTCTTGACAGCAACGCGCTGTTGGATCATCGGTATTTAAAACTGTTACGACCTTGGTCCTTGGCCGGAGACTGAACTGACAAAACCTTCTAGAGATCATCCACCGATGCGCCAGCGTAGAGAAAGCCGAGTCAACCCAAGCACTTTTGGAAGGACCGAGTCCATGCAATACAGGCCCGGTCATCCGCATCGACGTTCTTCGTACGAAGCTCAACATGGCCGGGCGAGACAGATCCGCCCACATGACTCATCAGGCGACGAGAGCGAGGCGAATCGTCCACTGACAACGGATCGTACTCCTCTACTGACATCAACCAACGGGGGAGCTTCACCGTCCCACAGGTCCGGCTATGGATTGTTCTCAGCTCAAGGGCAGGGTGGCCGCCGTGATTCTCAGCACAGACGTAGTTCTGCGTCAACTTCCAGCTCGAGCAAGCGCCGAAGGAGGTCACCGAGTCGCCAGCTTTCTCATGATGTCAATAACCCGCCCTCCGTTCCCAACAGCCCCAAACTGGGACCTGATATGGGCTACGATGATGTTATGGTTACCGGTTCATTTGCGCCTAGAACTCCAGAGGACAGACGTGACCACAACCATCCCAATGACCAATTAATCGACATAGATGGTGATCACAACAAGGCATTCGCCAACTCCTCTCCGCCAAGATCGAGGAATGGCTCTTACGACCAGCGACGGCATACTATTGCTCTACCGGCTGAAGAAGATGTGTGCTTTCCTATAGAAGGAATGTCAACAATAGGAGAGGACGAGTACATGAACCAAGACCAGGGCCCAAGTGAAGAGCAGGGACAACGAAGGAGAAGAGCATTTCGGTGGCCAGATTTGTCTGTACTCGACGAATGGAGTCGCGAAGAGAAGGAGGAGCGAAGTGATGGCATCCGCACAAAGAAGATCAGCGAGCCGGTTCTTGTTGGCGGCAGATTAAGGCCGCAAAAAAACGGGTGGCATCGCGCAGAAGAAGACGCTCCTTACAGGTTCACATACTTCAATGAAGAGTTCCCAAGCACCATACACAGTCAGACGATATCCGAGCTTCTACAGCCTGGTCAAGACTTCAAGGAGTTATTCATACCAGATCCACCGGAATTGAGCGATGAGTCCTCCGATGAAGAAGACGTGATGAGCCATCAGGGCACTGCGAATGGCCGTGACGAGCTGAGTCCCAACACTCAATCGAGGCTAGGAACGAGGCATTCGTCGATCATAGGAGAATCCAAATCTCAATCTGCAGAGCATTCTGGTAATGCTACTCCTTCACAATCCAACGCACCTGTGCGAGGTGAAAAACCGAAGCGGTATGGCGAAAGACCGACCTTCTGGCTTGACGTGCTCTCCCCCACAGAAACGGAAATGAGAGTCATTGCAAAGACCTTTGGAATCCACCCCCTCACGGCCGAGGATATCTTGGTCCAAGAAGCCCGTGAAAAGGTTGAGCTTTTCAGGAATTACTACTTCGTCAACTACCGTACTTTCGAACAGGACACAAGTAGCGAAGACTATCTCGAGCCTGTCAATATGTATGTGGTCGTCTTCCGGGAGGGCATCATCAGCTTCCATTTCTCCATGACTCCACATCCTGCAAATGTGCGCCGACGAATTCGGCAGTTGAAGGAATACGTAATCATGAGCTCTGATTGGATCTCATACGCTCTGATCGACGACATTACAGACGTCTTCGCGCCTCTTATCCAGGCAATCGAGGAAGAAGTCGATGACATCGACGATTCTATTCTCAAGCTGCACTCTGGAAGCAAAGAAGAACAGAGCGAAAAGGTCAAAGCATCGAAGACCGATGACGGGAAATCAGAATCTGGAGAGCAGTCTTCTGGCGGTGACATGCTGAGACGCGTCGGTGAAGGCAGGAAGAAAGTCATGCTGCTGTATCGACTCTTAGGCAACAAAGCCGACGTCATCAAGGGCTTCGCCAAGAGATGCAACGAGCGTTGGGAAATTGCTCCAAGGAGCGATATCGGGATGTACCTTGGCGACATCCAGGACCACATCCTCACGATGACCAGTAACCTCAGTCATTACGAGACGCTCCTTTCTCGAGCCCACTCGAACTACCTCGCCCAGATCAACATCCGTATGAACGAGCGCCAGGAGCAGACAGCCGACGTCTTGGGGAAGCTGACCGTTCTCGGCACAATCGTATTGCCTATGAACATCGTGACCGGTATGTGGGGAATGAACGTGAAGGTACCTGGGCAGGATGTCGAGAACTTAGTATGGTTTTGGTTCAGTATGTCAACCTCTGGCATTGCATACGTTCTTGATCACGCTGCTAATTACGACTACAGTCACCGCTGGTTTGTTGCTCTTTGGCACCACATGCTTCTTCGTTGCGAAGAGAGTGTACCGTATCGTGTGAACGGAGAGCTCAAGACTGTTGGAATCTACCTGGTTTGGGATGGGCCTGCCGATGCATACATAGCGCGCGAGTGCATAGCGAAGGATGGGAACAGCCATGGTAGATCTCGGCATGAAACCCCTTGGATATGAGGTTGATTGGCTTCTGTGACGGTGATGAAGCGATAATAATGTAAATAGATATCATACTTCATTGTGATGGCTAGTATTTCCACTCCCCTAAGATTTAATCGCCAACCACCAAACGATCCCCCAACCCCTCACAAGGCACTCTCCTCGTCCCTCGCTAAACCCGCACCCACCCCCCTCCATCCCGCACCTCACCCCCAACCAACGTCCCCCTCATATCCCTTCCTCCTCCCCCTACCATCCATAACCATATCCCAACCCCACCCCACCCATGGCGCCCCCGCCCCCCCTCTCCGTCGCCACAAACGCCATCAACCGCCTCCTGAAGGAGGAATCGTCCTACCGCGCCGAACTCGCGGACCAGCAGCGGCGCGTGGCGGGGCTGCGGGCGCGCGGCGATGGGGACGAGGGGGACGGCGGGAACGGGGCGTTTAGGTTGGGGCAGGAGGTTGGTTGGGCGGGGGTTTTTTTTGTTGTTGTTTGGTTGGTTGGTTGTTTTGGTGTCCGTGCTGATTTGTCGGCGGGGGCGGGTAGGAACGCGCGGTCGAGGAGACGAAGGCGGTGTTTGGGCCGCTGAGGGAGCGGATTGCGGGCGCGGTGGTGAGGTTGGAGGGATTGTTGGTGGGTTCTGGGGTTTTCCTTGGTCTTGCGGGGGGTTTCTCTCTGGATCTGTGCTGTGGAGGAGGGGTTGTGGGTTGCGGTGTTTGCGGGCTGACTGGGACTTGTTGAGTGGGTAGGCTTCCGGGGGGGCGGCTGAAGGGGAGGAGGTCGATGCGGCGAAGGATGCTCTGGTGCGGGCGAAGGCGGGGTCGTGAGGATGGTTGGAGGGGAGGAGTGCATATTACGTGTGGTGCATGCAGGCAGTGGAGTGGTGGCTCGTGGGTGGGGAGCTGTGTGCAGGGTACCAATGCTATGAGGTATCCATTTGCTCTGTCCGCCGCGTCTCCGTTTCTCCATCGTCCTCTTCACCTTCCTCCTTCCCATCCTCGGCAACAAGGCCTTGAACTGGCGCTGCAACGACATGTTCGGGCTCAGCGGCCAGCTCGCCGTCCTCGGCCATTTCTTCATCCTCTACCGCCGGAACGCCAACCTTCTCCTCCGCCATGTCATCCGCGTTCTGCGAGCCCCGTAAAGGCGACTTGCCCCGTCCGGAAGGCTCCCTGTCGATCGACAGTCCCCCGGGAGTGCCGACCTCCTTTTCCTGACTCGTCCCATGCATTGGTGTCGTCCCACCGGTCTCGTGATGAGGTGTGCCAACACCGCTGCTCCTCCCCCTCGGATCGTCATCTCCATCCTCTCTCTCCTCCATGCCCTCCCTCCGCTCCACCTCTTCTTTCTCGTCTCTAATCAAATGCCTAAGCTGCATACCCTCCTCGATGATCCTTCCAAACTGCTGCCGTCTCTCCGACCATGTCTGCGCATACTCCTGACTCTCCCTCTCCAGGTCTGCGATTTCCGCGTTCAGCTTGGCGAGATTGGCGTGCTGATCTTCTCTCGGCCGTAGTAGGCGGTTGCTTGTGATTTTCTCGGCCAAATCATCGTACTCTTTTCGCAGAGCAAGTGTTCGTTGTGCGTCTTCTAGCTGCACCCGCAAATCGGCAGTGTTGTCTCGGACCGCTTGCGCTGTGGCTTGTATCTTTCGCTTCTCGGCAGCGTATCGCTCGCGTTCTCGGACGTTGCTTGTAAGGAGGGACTGTATGCGTATGATACTGCTCTCGAAAGCAGCGAAGTCTAGCAGTGTATCTTCACGCCATTGCCGGCGCTCGTCGAGTTGCTGTTGTTTCTCGGTCTCATGGGCCGCTGCTGCTTCGTCTGCCGCTGAGGCATCGGGCGGTGGTGTTGGGGGTAGCGTTGGTGGGGTGGTTATGAGGGAAGTGGAGGAGAGAAGACGCTTGGTAATGCGCTTGAATGGCTTTTCTTCGACGTTGAGAAGGCGGGATTTGTGTAGGGCATCTGCACGTTGTGAGAATGGAGATTGACCAGGTCAAATGGGAAACACACCTTCTTCAGCTTGATCCAGCAATTCGTAGGAAGACATGTTGCCTAAGTCTTGTTTCCTCTTATCCTGGGTGCTACGTTTGCGCGCCAAGTGGTGAAGTGTGAGTAGTATTACTATAGTCTTGGCGGAGGAATGTTGACTGCTAGCAAAGGTACTTATGATACTTTGAGGCTAGCCTATCAAAAGCTCGAACTGGCCGGCGGGATGACACGTTATCAACATTGGGATAGTACGGAGGTCTGCACCAAGAGTCCTGGACGCCAAGACTTTTCGCTAGAATCTCGGATAACACCTTATACACAGACCTGGGGTCGCCTTCCGAAGTTAGGGTTAGGGCTTGTCCATAATTCGTGACTTTGCGAAGGATTTAAGATGATGAGATTGCAGACAACATCATAAGTGTCATATCCGTGAGCGGCATCTTCTTCAATAGAGCTCTCATTCTCGATGGCGGAGCTGTGTCGAGGGCCGTGATTCTCACGCCGGGATCTAATAAATCCTATCCCGATAGTAGTGTACTATAATTACCTACCTATTCATTCAGCCTTTCTTTCATTCATTCATTCACCTAGACATGCATTCATCATATATTGCACATAATATTGTTCTTAAGTAACGATTCTATCTTTCAAATCGAATTCCTGATATTCCCTCTTAAGTTGATACTCGAGTTTAATTGCAGCGATGTCTCCGTCGTCGCTCTTTAGGATGGCCAGCAGGGCGTGTATAAAAAACATACGTTGTAAGTCAATTGTCGTGTTGCATACAGTCCTCTGCTCACAAGTGATAGCAATTACCGATGTTGGAGATGCGCCCTATCAACTCGTTCGATCTATTCTTCTCCGGGTTGAGAATCCGCAACAGCTCGTAAGCATAATCCCTCCCCCGAAAAAAAGGCCCCTTGATTCTAATTCCCTGGTCATCGCTTCTAGAGAAATATAGAGTTAGCATCACCCCAGATTTGTGGCCAAGATGGCGAGATCTGGCTGGAATTTATCAAACGAGATGTGCCGAATTGGGACAAGATACCATACGAACCAGAGAACCCCAAGAAATGGTACAAAGCATACAAAAAGCTCGTCATGGACAGCCAGAAAGAGGTTGAGAATGACGCTGCAGAATTGAAGGCCACACTGGACCGGATCAAACAGGATCAGGCACTTCACAAGGCCCAACAGGTTGAGCTCAGGGGTGTCAAAGTCCCCGAAGGGATGAAGAGCAATGGTCCCGTCATCAGCCTCTCCACCATGCCACGATTCTATGACAAAGGAACGAATCCTCCACCCGGCGAGAGGCAGCGTAAGAGAGATGGAGACGTCAAAATCTTGGTCAGTAACAAAGGCAAGCTGGATCAGTTTCGAAAGGAAGCCAAAGCCATGGGCCATTTTCAGAGACCGGCAGGTCACCCTGGAATCCTTGCTCCTAGAGATATGCAGTTGAGACCTGCGCCGACGAGCAGGACGATTACTGCTGCGCCACGCATACTTATAGAGGAACATCGAAAAGCTGCAGCCCCAACGGCCCTCGATCCCTCTGTCAAGCCAGCAGTAATCTTTGCTCCCAAGAGGAAAAGAGTAGAACACCACGAGACACCCCAACCAAGGATCCTGACCAACGAAGAAAGAGAGAAGAGGCTCAAAGCGTTTACCAACCCGTCAAGTGTTAGTAAACCAACGCTCGAAGATGAAGCACCAGTGTCGGACTCCGAAACATCACCTCACTCCAAAGCGAGGACTCTCTCACCCACGGCGCCCAAGCTTGCCACATCACTCGATTCGAAAGTCCAAATCACCCCCAGTTCCTCTTCTCCAAAGCGCATAGGTCGCGCCTCCCCAACCCCTGGTCACGGAATATCAAGGGCAAATACCTCGAGCCCCAGCACCGGCGCTCGCCCAACAATGCAATTGAAGAAGAAGGCTCTTGTCGATGTATTCATGCCAGCGAAACGACGGAAATTTGGTTGAACGACTTCCTTGTCGGGAATTTTCGGTATTTTGATGTGGCGCTTGAAGCGTGACGATTTACACCGATGCACCCCGGAGCTTAACGCAATGGTCGCTTGATACAATAAAGTGTGTCCGCCTTTTGCTTGAAGTTTTACCAAAATTTCTGTGTCGTAGATTGATCGTCTTTGTGCTGAACACGTTGACAGTGGAATGCGTGGAGAGCATTATGAGGATCCCTCGGACGATGGTTAATTGGCCAGAGAGTCTGCTGGTCCTTCTTACGCGGGAGCCCGCGGCCAGCGTGAACAAGGGCTTCCGTACTCTCGTCGAGCCGGCTCACGATACACCGATGCTTCATACAGCGATATTTCGAGCGAGGAGTTGACGGACGATGGATCTGCCTATCAACCCCGCGGCGCCCGAGGGTAAATAGCAACCTCATCCAATCGTCGGGAACTCTCGCCTTCCCCTTGTTGTGGTGGAACATATGCCCACGGAAGTGCAGTATCAATTGATTCTTTGGACTCGGAGGCTGGACTAGCTATATGCGGACACGATCCTGGCCTTTGTCACTATGGAGGTCAGCGCGCGCCTAGCTCGTGTATAGGCGCTATGACAGCAGTGGGATTCGGGTCGTCGCCGCTGTTGGGCCGTGGCTTTTTGGGAGGTATTGGGGAGGAGGTGGAACGCTTATAGGGCGCTGAATTGAGTATCGCTTGGCAGTCGGATAGATAGATATACCCCTGCATCGTTCCATCGCAGCATTCTGGTGACTTCAAGTCTTCAACAAGGATCGGACACGCGGCAAGCATCTGCGCGGAAAAAGCCCCGCTACGTAGCTGGTGGAGCAACAGATGCATTCAACCCTCCGAATCGCTTCCACCCGTCTACCACAGCTATCATATCGTCGTAACCCGTCCCCATCACCATCGCCATCGCCCCCACCTCGCCTCCCCACCAAACACCCGTTTCCCCCACCTACCACCCCCCCCTCAGCGCCAACACCAAATGCAGCGTCGCGCCCCCCTCGAGATTATACTCCGACGCCATCTTGTCGTCCGCCCTGCACGCACGCGCACCGGTCAGCCCGGTCCGGATCTCCCCACACGCGCGGGGAAAATGTGTCGGGGGCCCGTGGGTCGGTCCCCGGGGGGGACGCACATTTGCTTTCCGCCGTAGATCAGGCGCTGCTGCACGGGGGGGATGCCTTCTTTTTCTTCGACGCGCTCCTTTATGCGGGAGACCTGGGGTGGGGGGGGGTTGGTGTTAGTGGGGGGCTGTTTGGGGGGGTGGGGGGGGGGGGGGAGGTTCTGTGGGGATGGATTGGGGTACCTTGTACTCGGGCTCGATGTCGAGCTCGATCTCTTTGCCGGTTAGGGTGCGGACTCTGGGGGTTGTGTTAGTGGGTGGGGATGAGAGGGGGGGAAGGGGGGGTGTTACTTGATGTTCATGGTTTGGTGTGCTTGAGATGGGGAGAGGGTGGGGTGGATGTAGTTTGGGGGAGAGGGGTTGGGGGCTGTGAGAGGTTTGAGGATGGAGGGTTGGAGTGTAGCTGTTTAGCGTGATTGGATCTGGTTGATCGTGTTGGGAGTGTTTAGTATGTGGTAGAAGTGATGTTGATTTGAGCTCTTTGAGGTTGCGCGAGTCACTACTATGGACGCCTTGTAAGGCTGACTTTTAACGCTAGTGAGTCTCGACACTTCGTGCTCCGTGGAGTACTCGTAGAAGTTTCTGCTTCGTGTCTGGAAGTGTGAGGGAATAAAGAGCACCGCAACACCATTGTACCAGCGTCATTAGGAATCGAAGCTAATAGGAACTCGACACCTTCGCATCAGTGTGTCCCACAGGACGTATGCTCTTTGCTTTGAGTACTCCGTACTTATTTGGTTCAATTGGCGGGCAAGTCAAGGGCCAGCAGCCCCAGAAATGTCTTTGGCAGGACTTTTGGTGTCAGCCTACTTCCATCCCGGGGTGCATATTCCCAGGCGACGCCCAGAGCTTCAAGATGCCTTTTCCAATCCCCAGCATTGTCCTTGTCATGTGAGCTGCCGACAAATAGTGAGTATTCTCATGCTTGGATCTTAGCAGGGTATCTCGGTAGCTCGGCTGGATAGACCACCGCTGCTCAAGCAGTTGGTGCACGTTCGGATTCGATCTACAATAATGCTTGCACCATTGCCAGTCGGTCCACTCCCCATCTCTCACGAGTTGGACAGCGAACATCTCCTATCGATCTCTTATCTTCTATCAAGGCTGGCATTCTCTGTTTTCCGCGGGAGAAGGGTTGCATCACCCATCTCTCTCGGCAAAATGTGCGTTGCAGGTTGAAGGTGAGGATCATGGCCACCGAGCATCACCTAGGAATGGTCTCGTTTACATCACGTGGGGGCAACCCGGCCCTTGACCATCATGGGCTGTCGTCCCGTTGACGTCCAATTCGGAGGCTACGCTTCGAGCTTTTAGCATAGGTCTGAGCTTCTCGACTCTGGAGCGCGGGAAGAAGATGGACCGGGAATGCTTTGCACACAGCACGTGTTCACTCCGCAATCAACGTTCATCTATTTCCCGATGAGGCGTCACATAGAGGAAAGATGGAGCTTGGATATGACACGATCATTCTCGTTGGCAGATCCGAGATCTACGAGGGGACGTTGATGCTGTGAGCCTGCACCTTGCTGCAAATGGGAAAGACGTGATAGCAGCGCTTGAAGACCGGACGATGAGCGGACGATGACTGGACGATGAGCGGACGACCAGCTGGGCCGGAGGCTGCTCTTCTCCCACCCCGACGTGATCGACATTCGAGAATGCCGCTTTGTGCGACTTGCATTAGCGCTACGAGAAGTCTATTCTTCCCGTGGCTGACGCCTTTCCTTTCCGAGACAGCACTTGAGAAAACGGGCTCGGATTTGTTCTAGCGCTGACTTGACCCCGCTTCGAAAAAGTCCACTTTCGCCAAAGTCGCGCAAGCGGGGTCGATCTTTTCCCTGAAATGGGCGTCAATGGGTCGAGACCGAAGCTCCGACATGCGGGTTTGGCAGATCTGGAGGGAAGTGATGACATGAATCCTGCAGACTCCTTCTCCTTCACACCAAACTCAACGCTTGAGAATGCATCGGGGCAAGCTCTTTTAGTAGCTCTTAATCCCTCTTAATCCCTCGCACATGTACCTTACCCTTTGCATTGGTCCCTGCCACTCAATCATCGTCTCCTCCTTGACTTCCTCCTCCACTTTGGCCCACATCCCTCCTCAAACTCTGCTCCTCGCGCTAATCGTCACTCCTGCGTCGGCCCACGGCTTGAAGGGAAAAAGGTTGAGCCAGGCGAACCAAAGAGTGGAGGCCAGAGCAGGAAGTAAGGGTCATGGAGGGAACGTACTTAATCGACAGCACCCCTCCATATCATGCTGCCAAAGTCTCACTGTGCTTCTTGACCAACACGCGAAGACTGGGGAAACGTGATCGATAAGTCCTGTGAATCAGACCAAAGCAAAGCATGAAGCTCTTCACGACCTCTGTAGCGGCAACGCTGCTGGCAATCACCGCCACTGCCCACCCCGTCAAGCGGCAATCGTACGTCACCGACGTCGATATCCTCCAGTTTGCCCTGACCCTCGAGCATCTCGAGAACGTCTTCTACAAGGGCGGCGTGTCAAGCATGTCGGAAAAAGACTTCACGGACGCCGGCTTCAGCGCGCAGTACTACACCAACCTCAAGTACATCACCCACGACGAGGAACAGCACGTCGAGCTCCTCACCTCCGCCCTCATGGCCGCCGGCGCCAAGCCCGTCGCGGCCTGCACCTACTCCTTCCCCTACACCGACCCCAAATCCTTCGTCACCCTCGCCTCGGTCCTCGAGGGCGTCGGCGTATCCGCCTACCTCGGCGCCGCCCCCCTCATCAACAGCACCGCCTACCTCGGCGTCGCGGGCTCCATCCTCGTCACCGAGTCCCTCCACACCGCCGTCCAGCGCTTCAACCTCAAAGAGATCGCCCCCGCGAACCCCTACGGCACCGCCCTCGGTCTCGACCCCGTCTTCACCCTCGCCGCGGCCTTCATCAAGTCCTGCCCGAGCACCAACGTCGCCCTCCCCGTCATGGCCTTCCCCACCCTGACCGCGACCCAGGGCATCCCCGCCGCCGCGGGCATGACCTTCACCTTCAGCGCGTCGGGCAGCTTGCCGTCGGCCTTCAGCGTCGTCTTCGTCAGCGGGCTCAGCACCACGTCCGTCGCGCCGACCATGCAGGGGGACATGATCGCCGCCGTGATCCCGGCCACCGCCATGGGTCAGACGTACGTCTTCATCGCAAAGTCCGCGACGAACACGACCCTCATGGATTCCATGATCCTCTACGGCCCCGCTATCATCGAGGTGACGCCGCCCGCGCCCACGTTTGATCTCTCGGAGCATTGAGATGGTGCGAGTGGGGTGGGGTGGGGTAGTGACGGAGGGGAGTTTTTGCGACGGTTGTGCGCGGTCGTTGTTGTCGTTGTCGTTGGTAATGGGGAAAAGAAAAGCGGGAAGTCCATATGATGTATACCCTTACGAGACAAGCATGATACCTCTGTACCGTGTACTGTAATTGGATAATCAATAATAGCACAAGACCGTGAATCAAACCACCAGGTCCCACTGACTCCGTGCAACGCACTCGGCACGCATGCTGTCTCATTTGGAGACGAGGACATCAAAACGGGTCACATGCGGTTGAAACAATTCAGTGCATACCGTGCGCTTTCATCGATTTGACCCTCGGGCTCGCGCCCGCCCAAGGATTCAGATTGCGTGTGCGGGACGGATTCGACCCGGGGGATGCGAGAACGGCCAAGATCCCGCCGAGGGCAATTCGCATTGGTCGTCGCAGGCTTTCAGACGAGCGTTGCACATCAGGGCAACGAAAGCCCGATGCCTACATCTCAGTTTCCATCTTCCGACGCCCCAAAGCCACGGAGGGCTCCATACCAAGCCATGTCCTTCCTCAACAAACTCCTCGCGGAATGAATCATAGGGTGGTGCCGAATGGTGGGTTGAGAGTCGTTGGGTTCGTTGCCACTGACAGCCTACGTCTTTTCAAGGCGCCGAGAGCGGACGTCGGATGGCATTGATCGGTTGTGTCGACGGTGTCGTTGTTATGGGGATGCGTCTTCCCTGGCTTCCGCATCCGTGGGCCTTGGAGGCGGCGTTTATCAAGGAGCGCACCGTTCAGGCGCCACCCATTGACGTCCCTAGCGGCAAAGGCTGAGGCGGTTGCTAGTTTAGACTTTTCGGACGCTCAGGGTCCGCGGCCATGGGGGTTCCCCAACGCCAATTCTGTACCGGAACGGACGAGGCTAGTACCAGACACCGTGTTGGGAAACAGCTCTGGCGGATCCAGCGGCGATGTGGCTACCTTGGTGTTTTACCCGATGAAGCTGCACGTTGGCAGCTTGTATTCTCCCAGCGACCAATATCTTCTCTTCACCCCTTCCCACTCTCCCTTCTCCATCTCTGGCACTTTTATAGCATCCCACTCCGTGTCAAATCCTGCCTCGAACAGATCCATCTCCAAGACTTTCCCGTACACATCGTGACAGATCTGTCGGTCTACACCATTTCCTGTCAGCCTGTCTTCTTGCAAACGACTTTTCAATCAAGCACATGTTTCTTGAGACCAAGATCGAGGAACCAAACGGGAAAGGATCGCTCGAGAGCCTGCTTACCAGCTCCAAGACCATTGAAGAAGCCAAACTTTCCCCCATCATCCAGCAGACCGATGATGCAATCACTGAAGAAGTCACGCAAAGCCTTGTAATCTTCGGCAAAAGTGTCGAAGTAGATGGCGTCGAACAGGATGCCTTGGTCAATGATGTTGGGAACGGCATCCTGCCATCTTCCTTCGTGAATCGTGACATTCGGCTTGTCGTACCAGCCATCTCCCCTCATCCGGTCTAGCACTCCACTGTGAGCCTCGATAATGTGGTGTGCGCCTGGGCTCCTGTCTTGGAAGAATGTGTCAATGATGCCCATTCCGTGGCCTACGTTGAGTATACGCAGGCCTGGTCTGGGTACAAGGAGGTCTGCGCTTCGCTTCATCAAGTCCGTCTCCCAAGCCATCATTACACCATTTCCAGCGCTATCAAGGATACGTCCGTCTTGGAAGCGAAGAGAGGACTGTAAGTAGTCTTCATTGTTGATCTCCGGGGGGTCCTCTGCGTCGTTATTGAAGTCCAATTGTTGATCATCACCTGGGGTATTTACTTCGCCGTTCACTCTTGTTTCTTCATCAGACCCCTGCTCTTCATCGACCCCGTCGTCATTTCCCGCTAATTGTTGATACTCATCCAGACGGTTGAGTAGCATCTCTGCTCTTACTCCGGCATCGACCATTATTTCGTAGAGCTCCCTCAGACCCAGCCTCAGTGCTAAGCATCCAGGCGTTTCATTGTGTTTATCAACATCATTCCATATGGCCCCACTTTGAAGCAAAAGCCTCATAGTCTTCGCTGCCGCCTCCACGCCTGGATCTGCGACGCTGCTGTGATCTCCATCTATGACGCCGTTGACAGTTCCATTGTGACTTCCCCCGTTGACAGCATGATCTTTTGAGGGTTCGCAAGCTGCAATGGCAGCATGGAGGGGTGTAAAGCCGGTCTCTGGGTCCTGAATACTGGCAGTCCCGGTGCGGAGGAGAGTTCGCAGAGGCTCGATGTTGTGGTGCGACGCGGCCAGGAGGATCAACTGGGCCTGTATGTCCGGATCTACCCCTTGTAGAGTCTCAGTCTCCATGATAACTTGTTTACAATGGTAGAACAGGAGTACACTGACACTCAAATTAGGTTAGCGTGCGACTTTTCTTCCCTGGGCGGTCCCACTTACCGACCAGAGTAGTACAGCCAGCCTAAAGATTTAGCGTCACTCTCATTCCTCCCTGGATTCAACGTTTGCGAGTTTCTTTCCTAGATCAGACTAGCCAATACGCTAAAACCTCTATCTGCCTTGGCTTCCGTTTCGCGGCTCCATGACGCAATCCGGACCCCACCTCCCCCGCTATCGATCCCTGAGGCCTGGACCCTGAACAAACAAAACCCCCCACCGTCACCATTCTCTAACAAAACACCCCCGAATCCTACGACACCTCCACGAACACAAACAACCAGGCAGGAACGACATACAAGAAGCGAACTCGCCAAAATGCCTGACTCCAAAGAACAAGCCCAAGCAGCCGAGCAAGAGGCTCAAAACGCCAAAGGCACCCCTCTCCTACCCCCCACTCTCCCCATGGCAACAGCTCACTAACAAACCCCCAGACCCCAACCACCCTGCCCATCCCGAGCACCCAAAGGTACTTTCCAGTCGCCGTCCATCCCCACCTTCCCCTTCATAGACAGACAGCATGCTAAGGCAAACCCAGCACGGCGAATGGCTCAAGAACGCCGGCAAGAAATTCGGCAACGCGGCCATCTTCGGTGCGGGAGCCACTGCTGGTAGGGACGCGATTCAGGGGGCTATCAATCAGGCATAGGTGTTGATTGAGTGGTAGGGTCGGATGCTATTCAGGGGGTTATCAACGGTGCGTGAGGGCTCGGCGGGGCTTGATCGAGGATGCTGGGAATTAAATGGTGGACGGAGCATGACTGGGGTGGGATTTGGGAGTACAATTTCAGGCTGAAGAGGAGGGTGATGCTGTAGTAATACACAATAGATCAGCATATATCCATGTGAGAGGTTGTCTTTGAGATTGTGCATCTCCTTTCCACTGCTAAGTTGCGAAACTTCAGTATACGTTTTTCGATGTTCTTAGTACTGATCATGGGAGGAGTCGGCATCAACCTCTATGGCCGCCCGCGTTCTGTTTGCTATCACTAAGGTAGACGTCCGTGTAGCTAATGATCATACCTCTCCCCTCCACTGTCATTCTCTATATACTGTATCCTTATGCGATGCAATGGAGTCTATAGGAAGAACAGGCATGGGAGAAACTGAACCAATCAGGAGGTCTGGGAAGCTAAGACTGAGGTCTTAAGCATCAGGATCGGGCAGGTCGGCTATTACCTGTGGCCATGGTCTCGAAGACTCTGGGAGCAAAAGTCGCACAATGAATATTGTGAGGGATGTCGCAGGTGCTCATTGTGCTCAATCGTGCTCAACACGCGTGTCTGTTCCGCCACAACACAAGAGCAGTGACGTGAAGCCAGTAATATAAGTTATTGTAATTGCACTATCTCTTTTACTCTTTTATCTGCAGACACGGGAAGTGGTTATTGCATAATTCATCCTCTCTTCAGAAAGTCATGGGCTCCTCTGTCAGCACTGGAACATCCTCCAAGATCGACCCGTCAGAATGCATGAGAAGTGGCTACCATCAGTTCTTCTTTGATGTTAACCCGCCGACCAAGTCCCGGAAAGAGCTCTACCGCGAAGCTCTTCTCGAGGTGAAGGCCGACCGAGGGACACAGTACAATGTCAGCCAAGAAGACCTTGACGCCCTCACATCCCTTCGGACCAGTTTTGGTCCATTCGTTAGTCAAATTGCAGCAACAAAAGAAGTCGTCGATCACAATCAACCAGGCCGACAGCTGCTTTCTTTGGAGATGGACGCCATCGCGCGACTTCGGAGGGTCTTGAAGGATCACGACTGGAGTCCAGATATCGTGATAAAAGCATTCCGCGATCTGGACACCGTCTTCTTCTGCGGGAAGCTTCACGGTAAGGTCACAATGCGGTGGAGTTCCCCCGAAGATTTGGCCCCGTTCATGCGGCCGGGGGAGTTCATCTTAGGCGTTACGAACACGCGCCTCTATGGCGAGAAATTCGACGGTACGGTCGTCACCGCTCGCCCGGGCTTGGGATTCAGACAGACCACAATAAGGCTGAGTGCTCGGAACTTGTTCCTTACGCCATTTTTTAAGAACCCGTGGATGCAGATGTGGTGCATGACCTTGCACGAGATGTGCCACGCCTATGAAGGAGTCTGGGTCCAGTCAGCTCCGGAGCCAGAACATGGGAAACATTTTGGCTCGAAATACCACGCTGTGCACGCCCGGGCGAGGAAATTGTTTGGACTTTGGATAATCCCGCCCTATGAGAGATACGAACGGTTTGACTGAACCCAGGGGAAATGAAAGACACGATGGGGCAAGTTTGGGACTTGGACAGCAGCATGATATAGATCCCAGTGCGGCATACTCGTGTGATCATAATCGTTATCAGACTTACCAAAGCGGAGCAAAATAACCCGCATTTCTTTGTCCTCAGGAGGAACGCTTACCAACCACAGTGAAGCATGTGTGTGCTACAGTCAACTCCCGCTATAGCGGAATCGTTTGTAACGGAATTTGCGTTATTACGGAACGGATATCAGGATTTTCATGAAATCCCATATAAATAACGGAATTATTCGGTATAAGGTATTCCGTTAGAAATTTCCTGGTTATAGCGGAAACGCTAAGCCTAATATAGATGTTATGCATACTTTATGTATACTTTATGTATGCTTTATACATGTAGAAGTACTAATATAATGCAGAATACCACGTATCCTGAGAATTCTATACTAGATTCCCTTAGTCATATCTATAATAAGCTTAGCGTGGTTTCGTTACAGCGGAACTTGCGTTATAACGGAATGGACCAGCTGATTTTTCCGTTCCGCTATAACGGGAGTTGACTGTATGAGCAACAACGTCTGCAACCCCTGTCCCCTTTGAGCATGCATTATGCACGTTCCCGTAATGTCTGGCGTGTGAAATCAGACCTGTCTTTTTGACAAGCACAGATAAGTAGCTGCGAGCTCCTGAGTTTTGCTGCTTGACTTCGCGTCCCATTTTCGGAAACCGCGTTCCCAAATTTCCTGCTTTTCAGATTACAATCTCCTCTTACCGCGAGTATAAATATCAAATCCGATCAATCTCCTCTTACCACTTACTGACTGACATGGCGGAGCAAAATTATCTTGATCGGTTCCAGACCTTCGTATCAGACCCGAAAGCACCTCTCCGTATAAATTTTGAGCAGCTTGCCATCTCGAAAGGGTGGCGTCCGAATGGCAGAACATACAAGAAGGAGAGGAAGGCCTACATCAAAGCCTTGGCCGAGACCCACATTGGAAGCATTGAGAGAGGTGGAGCGGCGGAACGGCTGGTGGGTCTGCAAGAGCTGTGTGAAAAGCTGGGGGTGTCGCCTATCCCAGCATCTATCACTCAGTGCAAGAAGGTATGTCATCAATGCACGGATCGCGCCTTTGGTGCTCGGACCTCGCCTTTGGGTTATCTTTCTCGCTGACCGACTTGGCCAGGAATTGCGTTCGATCCACGTCTGTATCATCGACCTCATCGACGGTCAACGCCTCGGCAAGAAGGTCAAGGTCTTTCCTTCCTATCGTGCGCTTCAACATCACGTCACAACCGAGGTGCATTTTTTTCCCAAAGACGAGGCGAAAGAGAGGTCAGGCGGCATTTTGAGAATCTTGCTGCGAAGGATGTATGATTGAAAGGCTTGAAGGTGAAAGCCAGCATGGTCAAAGGAAGTCGTGCGTGGATACTTCGCTACAACATCTTCAAGGCGAAGGAGTGGAGGTCGGGTCCTGTCGGCAGATAGCCACTTGTACATTGAAGCAGACGAAGAATCAATCATATGCTATAACGCAATCCTAGCATTGCGCTCGACTGGTTCACCGTCCTCTTCAATTTACGCAGAATGTCTTCATTCGTAATGGACGTCGCGTCGATCAGTTCATGGACTTCGTCATTCAGCGCAGAGGCGTTCGTAATCGGGATGAGAAATTGAGTGGATACACCATATGAGCCGCGATGACGTTGGACCGTTGCTCTCCCCGCGCGCAACCCCACCATACAACCACGGTACTCGTACGTCTAGACTCGAGCATTAACCCAATCGCAAAGCATCATGAGGCTTTCCTGGAGCGATGGCAGTGTAGCTCATCCCAAGGTCGTAGTCACTGCCAAAGGCGATGATTTTGACAAATCCACCATTCAGAATTGGAGAGCAGAGGGTTTTGAAGTTTCTTACCTGCCCTTCACTGGTTCGCGAGAAGACTACGTCAGTATTCTTCAGCATCTAGCTAATCCGCTTGAACTGGGCGAGAACTTTGCGATAGTAGGTCTGCGTACTCTTATGGTGATGGAACACGATTGGGGCTACTAGCTGATGCTTTCTTCCTCCGCAGCTTATGGAGAAGCGGCCTCGGTAGCACTCGATGTGGCTGTGAAGCCAATACCGAGATTGTGCACCCTCATAGCATACTATCCGGAGAAGGTCTCTGCATCTAGTGCTCGGTTCCCTACGAGTCTCAACATTGCCATCCATTTCGCTGGCCCCCAAAGCAAGACGCCGAACTGTCGCTGTTACTCGTATTCAGGTGTGGAGGCGGGATTCGCTGAAGAGGATTCTGACCAGTATGACAAGGTTTCCGCGAGCCTAGCATGGTCGAGGTCATTGGCGGCCTTGAGAAAGGGTTTCGAGATTGAGGTTGATCTTGAGAAGATTTGGGACGACCATGTGGCGCGTGAGTCTTCTTAATTAGAGGAAATTGGCAATCAAACAGCTGATGGTGATCTCGGAGCAGTGGAATTTGTCGCCAAAGATGCAGATGCGACAATGTCGACGATGGTGGCTCAACCGTACGTCAATCACATTCCCACCATGACAGGGGGAATTGGATATCATGATCTCCATAGGTTCTATCGTGACTATTTCATTCCGGGAAACCCACCTTCACTAAAGATGGAGCTTCTGTCGCGGACTGTTGGTGCAGACCGCATTGTTGATGAGATGTATATGTCTTTCGAACACACCCAAGTCATGCCATGGCTGTTACCAGATGTGGATCCCACGAACAAGCATGTCGAGGTTGCTCTCGTGGTCATTGTGTGTATCCGAGGAGGCAAATTGTTTCATGAGCACGTATATTGGGATCAGGCGAGCGTGCTCGTGCAGATCGGATTACTTGATCCAAAGTTGGGAGCAGGAGGAAAGGGCCAGGGTCCCTTGCCTGTAGTCGATGGCGCTGGAGCTAGGAAAGTTGTTGATGAAAGCAGCGTCAGAAGTAATGAGCTTATCAGTAGCTGGTGGTAATTTGAACAGATCAGCCATCGCTGCTTGCACTGAGGCTGTTGTCCTGCTTGACCTCTAGAGAGAGTTTCGCAGCGTCGAGATTTGCAGGCTGACAGCTTCCTTGCTTTTTAAAGTCATCACACTACCCCTTTGCGCGATGTCAATTAAATCCACTATGTTTCTAGGCTTCTCTTTTGCAAGACCGGCTATCAGTACACCTAGAAAGGTGTCACCAACGCCATTGACGCTGACAACTTTGTCGCTCGATACAGTCTCCACAGGTGGAAATAGCCGCATGTAGACTCCACCAACAACGTTGTTGCCATCAGTCGAACGAGAAAGGACATAAGGTGCAGCATCGGATGATGTCAAGCGATCATCTCCTGGCCGAAGCATCTGGGTCATGAGGACTCCCTCATGACCCATCGTAGTCAAAATGCAAGGAATGAAAGGTAATAGGCGAATGCTTTGCTGTGGAACTCCTTGATCGACCAGTACATTGTTTGTGACGAATACAAGCTTGTCCCGGGAACCCGAACTCGACAGCCCCATAGAATCAATTGCACGCCACCAGTCTTCTCGATTGAAAAGACCAGCGTCACTCGCAGCATCGTGCATTGAAGACAACTCTAAGGTATTGGGGGTAGCCAGACTGATCAAATGATTCGGCACCGCCGCCAGGCAATCGCTCTGTAATTCCGCTGAGAACACCCTCCTTGACTTTGCTGCAGAGACCGGCTCAAATGCGACTTTTGCTCCTGAACCTTGAGCTATATCGAGCCATTTCCGAAGCGTGTTTGAGTGCCAATTTGCGTCAACTATAAGCCATTTCGGCTTGCAAGCGTCAAAGTGAGGTTTCCAGAGGGAATCGAAATCTACACCTGTGTCTTCTAATATATTCATATCTGCCATTGCTAGCATCATGTGCTTTTGCGCGTCATTGATTGCAACGTACTGCGCCGTGCGAAATCCTGGACCCCTCTTGTTGATTCCGGCGGTCTGCAAACCTCGTTCAGCCAGGAATTCAAGGGCGGTGGAACCGGCAACGTCATCTGCAACGCTGCTACAGAGGCGTAGCGAAGACCTGAGATAATGTAAGGCAGTTGCGACATTATGGCCAACACCACCTAAGGTTTGAGTGATCGAGGCTGGATTGGACGTATGGAGCTGTGGCTGGCTTGACAGGTTCTCAGTAGGTGGCCGGATATAGTCACAAGACAGATCTATTGCCAAGCTGCCAGCAACGATGATGTCGACTGTATTTATGGAGGAGAAGGCTGTGCTAAGTGAATTAGAAGAGGCGTCCAATGATCGTGCAGCTTCTGCAACAGGAGCATCCGTCAATCGGCAAGCCATGCTGTCGTTAACAGAAGCTTTGGTAGTCCTGACGTCCAGCTTTTAGCTGGAGATCTTGGCTACTTCATGACTATACTCTCACCGATCCTGTCTTCTCTGTTCCAGATTCGATAGATGAACGGCTACTTTGGTGCCACGAGCAACATTGGCCTCCACCAGGGCCCTGTTCGCTATGACTGATTCTCCCTTTGTTAATTCGCGGATTCGCTTTAAGACGAACGGAGTGTTTTCGCTACCCGTCGTCCCAGATTCTTGTGCATCTCGGAGTGCTCGGGCAATGATCGTGTCCATCTGCTTTTTCGCGATCGAATACTCAGCAGGGATTGGATTTGCAAAGAGCAGGCCGGATGTAAGAGGCAGTTCTTGCTGCGCGTCTAGAAATACGTAGATTCAGAGCTGCACCTTCAACTACACCCAAATACGAGAGACCAAAGGTGGAGGCTTATCTACTTACATGTCATAGCTGCGGCATCCTTCTCATTTTCAATGGTTAACGGGCTTCGGCTGCCACTGTCTCTTGTCCAGAATGCCGGAAAATCAACGTCTTTGTCACGACCATCTGCAAAAGTGGCTACACAGACTCCTTGAGTTTCGAAATATTCCAGCGTTCGCGGTATGTCTAGAAAGCTTTTACAGCCACTGCTTACCACAGCCATTCTGGTACGACCCAGCTCGGTAAGGTCTGCACTGATATCCATGGAGCTCTCGCCACCACGATGCACACCACCAAGACCACCCGTAGCAAAGACCTTGATTCCAGCTAAGTGGGCAAGGATCATCGTTCCAGACACCGTAGTGCCTCCGCTGAGCTTTCGACCTGCGAATCCCTAGCAATTTTGTAATAAGTATGGGACCTCACGGACAATTCTACTGGCAGAAATGACCAAGGAGTGTTACCAGTCCACAGATGAAAGCGAGATCTCTTCTTGAAATTTTCTTCGTGTCAGGTTTGCCCGCTGATGCCGTAAGCTCAATGAGGTTTTCTGCTTCAAGTCCGACACGAGCAACGCCATTTAGAACGCCAATTGTAGCCGGGATCCCTCCATTGACGCGAACGACCGACTCCAGATGGGATGCTAAAGCGACATTTTCCGGATATGGAAAGCCTGCTTATTGAATTAGGTCTTGCTTAGAACGGCTTCACGTCTAGATTCATCCACCGTGCGTGTATATAGTAGTCTCGAGAGCTACCACCGGTTTCTGAGTCTCGATGGCTTCTCTGACTTCCTCGGAAACCTTGATGAAAGGGCTCAATTCACTGACAGTGCAACGAGCGTGACGGCTAGCGTGACGGCGAGCTTGATAGACTACGTTTGTTCTCACAGAAGAGACCCTCGATTGACAACGTGGGATGGATCGAAGGACATTCGCCATCCGTAATAGAATGTTTCGAGCCATGAGCTCGTCTGCTTATTTGTTACCTTAGGCAGGGTTCTCGAGGTTCTTGAGCCTGTCTCGCAAGCCTCTCGAGCTTCTGACTGATCAGGTCGTCGGCGTTTCCCAAAATCCGATCCGTAGGGCTGAATGCTACTACCGCCAAAAGGACACGACTGAGCTCCATCAACATCCACCTCGAGTCCCAAGCGCCCTCCTTGAGCGAATGGTCTGTGAGGCTATTTGATCATGAGATCTTTAACGGTTTTGGCAGCTTGCCTGTGCTCTGTCTTTACGATTACCGTAGCCGACTTGGACCTTTCCTCACCTCTCTCATCGCATCAGATTCTCCCAGACAATTTCAAGCCTCCACAGGTTTTCAAGAATGCCAATTTACTGCGGAACATCAATCTCGAGAAGGGCTACGTAAGAGAGACGGTCAACGTCGTCATTGAGAATATAGACCCAAAAGAGCAAGACACATACTACATACCTTTCAAAGCAGAGGCAATTGGCAATGTTGGAGGGCTCGAGGTCAGGGATAAGAAGGATCCCGAAAAGCCTGCTTTCCGTACCGATGTCGTGGAATACGATCCATACAGGTGAGAAGCTTGTAATGCAACTCATTCTTTCTGACTGAAGCTTATGCCGGCCGTCTAGTCCGACCCAGTTCTACCGTGTCACTTTGTCTAATCCACTCGCACCATCTGCCCAACAGACTCTCTCCATAAGCTACCACGTTCTCTCCGCCCTCGCCCCCCTTCCAGCCACTATCAACCAGCAAGACAAACAATACCTCCTCTACACTTTTTCGACCTACTGGCCTTCTGCCTATCTGACGGAGAAGCAAAAGACGAAGATAAAATTCGCTACAGCCGATATTCCAGATTCTACCGCTGACCCGTCGCGCGAGGGGAAAACTTTCACGTATGGGCCATTTGAAAAGACTCCTGCTGGCGTGGAGCAAGAAGCCAGCGTGCGGTATGAGTCTACAAGACCCATCATTCACGCTACGCTCCTTGAGCGAGATATTGAAATCAGTCAATGGGGTGGAAATCTGGCGACGGAGGAGCGGTATTGGCTCACGAACAAGGGCGCTCATCTTGCTGGGCAATTCTCCAGGGTCGAATGGGCACGCACGCAGCATTATAATCCACCCACAAGCGCATTGAGAATGCTCACACTCCCACTACAAGTGGGAAGCTTGAATCCTTATTTTACCGATGACATCGGAAATGTCTCGACAAGCCGCTTCAGGAGTAATATTCGCGAGGCGAGCCTTGAGCTCAAACCACGATACCCTGTTTTTGGAGGTTGGAAGTACAGCTTCAAAGTCGGCTGGGATGCCAGTCTTGGAAGTTTCTTGAGGAAATTGAAGAAAAGGGACAGCTACGTGCTCAGAGTCCCCTTCTTGGAAGGTCCAAAAATGGGCGAGGGAGTATCGTACGAAAAGGTTGATCTGAGAGTCATATTACCTGAAGGGGCTACGTGAGTTGTCGCTTTCTCCGCGCCAAGATGTTATTAACTTTCCCCCAGTAACGTACTATATGAGAGCCCAATCTCCGTTGTAGCCAGCGAGCTATCGTCCCACAAGACTTTCATGGACACACTGGGCCGGACAACGCTGAAGCTAACGGCTATGAATGTTGTTGACGAGGCTCGGGACAAATATTTGATTGTTACATACGACTACCCCTTCCTCGCGGCATATCGAAAGCCGCTTACCATATTTGCTGGTATCATGGCAGTGTTTGCAACGGCTTGGTGCATTGGCAGGTTGGATGTTAGCATAGCGCGGTCTTCGTGAAGGCGTTATTATCATCATTGCCAAAGTAGAGTGTGTAAGAATATATATTCGATCCAGCATATCTCCATCTGATATATCAGTTGAACTGAACTGATTGACTAAACGAAGCCAAGCCAAGCCAAGCGGAAGGCACGCTGTATGCGAGTGATATCTGATTGGTCAATGGCATCTCCATCTGTTTCGGCAACATGCTGGAAATGCATTGAATGAACGATGGGAATGCGATCAGTCCTGTGGTTAGCGCTAGCTCCCATTAATTATTACCCCTCACACTGCTTTCACTTCACTTCACTCCACCTCCACGTTATCAACTTATCATATCCTTACAAGTCTCTCCATTCAACGCCTGCCGGAAACGAGTCTTGGGGCGCGAACAATGCAGTAGGTAGAGCCCCGCCCGCCAAAGAAAATGCTACTAAGCAACACTACCTAGCTTTGGTCAGCAACTCCGGACGTCACTATTAAAAGACTATTTTTACTACTACATAGCCTACGACGACCTCAAAGACGCTCTCAAGACTCCGTACCAAGATGATCCGACTCCGCAAAACCCCCACCCAAAGCGGAGACCCTGGACGGAAGATGATGAGAAATCCTTCGTTGCACAATTGGAAGGGGAGCTCGAGAAAGTCTTCACCTTTCAGCGGGTTAAGTCTGGAGAGATAGTGAGACGGATCAAGGCCAGCGAGAAAGAGGTCAATGATGTGATTGGGCGCGTGGACAAGAGAGGGTCGCAGCCTACACACAATGGAATTGCTGATGATACGGAGGATGATTTCATGCTACTGGAAGAGGATTTGAGTGATATTATTGCCGATGTGCATGATCTGGCCAAATTCACGCAACTAAATTACACTGGCTTCCAAAAGATCATAAAAAAGCATGATGTGAGTTCCTGGAAGGAATCTGAGTCCCAGAATGGATTGGGCCTATGCTAACAGAAAATAGAAGCAAACAGAATGGCACCTCAAGCCAGTCTTCGCCGCACGACTGAAAGCAAAACCTTTTTTCAAAGACAACTACGATGCGTTTATTGTCAAGCTCTCGAAGCTTTACGACCTTGTACGAACGAGAGGAGACCCAATCAAGGGTGATAGTGCAGCTGGAGGGGGCCAACAGAACTTCGTCCGGCAAACAACCAAGTACTGGGTGCACCCAGATAACATTACAGAGTTGAAGCTCATCATATTGAAGCATCTTCCGGTGCTAGTCTTCAATCCGAACAAAGAGTTCGAAGTCAAAGACTCGGCGATCTCATCAATCTACTATGACAATCCAGAGACATGGGAGCTGTATACAGGACGCCTTAAGAAGACGGAAGGCGCAGAAGCGATTCGGCTACGATGGTATGGCGGCATGGAGACAGAGACGATCTTCGTGGAGAGAAAAACTCATCGAGAAGACTGGACCGGAGAGAAGTCGGTCAAAGCACGGTTCTCGCTCAAGGAGAAGAACGTGAATGCCTTTCTAAGTGGTAAGATGAGTGTGGAAGCTATCTTCGAAAAAGCAAGGAGAGAGGGCAAGAAGAGCGAGAAGGAGATATCGGACTTGGAACAGCTGGCCCGAGAGATTCAGTATCGGGTCATCACCAGAAGACTTGTGCCAGTCACAAGGTCTTTCTACAACCGCACGGCTTTCCAACTCCCAGGCGATGCCAGAGTCCGAATTTCCCTGGACACAGAGCTGACCATGACTCGTGAAGACAATCTCGATGGGAAACAACGAGCTGGCAAGAACTGGCGGAGAATGGACATTGGTATCGATTTCCCATTTTCGCAGCTGCCGCCTGAGGAAGTTGAACGCTTCCCATATGCTGTGCTTGAGGTCAAGCTCCAAACACAAGCGGGTCAAGATCCACCAGAATGGGTTCGAGAACTCATAAGCAGTCATATCGTCGAAGCCGTCCCCAAGTTCAGCAAATTCATCCACGGCACCGCAACCTTGTTCCCCACCCGAATCAATCTCCTCCCATTCTGGATGCCACAAATGGATGTCGACATTCGGAAACCCGTCACTCATCGCTTTGGCATCGAACGACCGGGTCAATCGACAAATTATTCTACCAGTGACGATATCGACGACGACACAGAAGAAGACGATTCCGAGACGGAAAGAGCTTCAGAAGGACAAGGAACAGACTCTCAACCCAGCCCCACTCTGCAAGGAGACTCTGAAGCGGCCGACAGTGACCAAGGTATTCGCCGCCTTCGTATAGCTCGCGACGCTATGGAACAATACGACATGGAACAGCGCTCCGCCGATCCTAATGCCCTCGATATCGAAGAACGCATCTCTGCCGTCCCGCTAGCCCAGAACCCTGACGACTACCCCATCTACGACTCGGAAGATGAAGACATGGATGACATGGAAGAAGCAAAACGGATAGGTGGCTGGCACTATCGCGAAAAAGTCGTAACGCACCACATCGCAATGCTCGGCTCCTACATCGCTGCAGGTCTGTCAAAGATCACACCAACTCCCAAACCGACTCCCATTCCGGGCTCTGCTTCGGCCGCTCTCGGAGACGTGCCGCCCAGTCAGGTCGAAGCTCGCAGATTCAAAGCACCGCGCGGTAAACGCATCCACGTTCCCGTCCGGGTTGAGCCCAAAGTCTACTTCGCGGCCGAACGGACTTTCCTCTCTTGGCTCGAATTCAGCATCATCCTCGGCTCCATCGCGGCAACGCTGCTCAATTTCGGCGACTCGATATCTCTCGCCAGCGCGTGGGGTTTTACCATCGTCGCTTGTCTCGCTTTGTTGTACAGTATGGGACTCTACCTCTGGCGTGTACAGATGATCAGAGGACGGAGAGCGGTCAGGTATCATGATAGATGGGGCCCCAGTTTCCTGTGTTTGGGCCTGGCGGCTGCGGTGGGTGTTAGTTTTGGGATTCGGCTGAGTCAGTGACGGATGTGGGAATGAGGGCCGAGGAAAGCATTTTGGATCTTGGATTTGGAAAGGATCGGACGAAAGGAAAGGTGTATAAGAGCATTCCTCTGTTTATAAGTGAAGAAAGGCGTGAAGCATATACTCGTCACTATGGGTATTTCAAGTCTCGATTACGATCATGCTCGGACCACCTTCAAGTGTGGTAGCATTGCCACTCCAACGGCATCTCAGAATTTCGTACGCAGGCAGATGATCTGCTCGTTCCTCGTCGCATATTTAGTAACGAGCAAGATCCCTCGGCACAGAATACATCTTTCCATCTACATTTTCGGCGCCTGCCCACTCCCCAGACCCAGGTGAGATGCGGGACACGAGAGAGTGCCCTGTGATTATGAGTGCTTGTGTTTGAATGGATTGTGGAGGCGGCAAAGATTGGAAACCGTGGGTCTGTGTTTGAAAACCTCAAGTCGACCGCCCACCCCAACCATTCAGCTTTCTACAGCCTTGGCCTTCAATCCCACAACCCTCCCGCCTTTTCCATCGAGGCTAATGACATAATACTCCAACCGTGTTCCGCCATGTTCCAGCCGATATATCATCGTCTTGCCATCCCCCGCCTGCTCGACCGCGGCCATAACCTCCCCGTACTCTCTATGCAGGTCAAATTCCTTCGTGGTCACGGTGGAGACCTCGGAGTCGTGTTCTACCAGCGTCCCAAACTCGTCTTCCGGAAGCCATCGTCAGCAAACCCTTCACGTCTCTCTGGGCCTGAAGGGACCGCCTCTAGGGGCTACGTACTCTCCGATGGCATATTCTCCCCGCTCCATTTCAAGCTCACGGGCTCAAAGGGTTCGTCGGACTCGGACGTGTAGTGCTGATCCATTTTCTGCAACGCGACCGGCACATCGGTGTCCACCGCTTTCGTAGCTACCGATGTGGACTTTGTAGATGCTTTGCTCGCACCAGTGTCCTGGTTGGCTTGGTCGAGGAAGGAAGAGTAAGCGTTGTCAGACATGTTTGTCGCTGAGTCCTTAGGATTGACGGTCTGATGCGATCCTATCTGCGCAAGCTTGCAAAACCGTCAGGGATCTGCACGCGGGGCACCGCTGGCAAATTCCAGGTGATTGACGAGTTGCAAATATGATGCGAATCCTGGGCATGGAAAGTACCGCATACCCCACCCAAATTTGTATGCGATCACAGACACCCTGCAAGAACACCACTGTCAATCCCATCAACTGATCATCTCGTCCAGATTGAAGCTATTCACCCTCACCAAACAGGCCAAAATCGTCATTCTTGTGGTGCAGCAATGCCTCCCAAGCTACAGCAAGAACCTCGTCGAGGCCGGTCCGATGGGCCTGTCAGCACAGATCGCATGCAAAATTTGGGTAGGGTTGCGGTTGTTTACATGCCAAGGATTCGCATCATTTTTGCAACTCATAAATGGCGAGCCGAATCTAAGAAGCGCGATTACCCTTTACGCGCTTGACAAAGCTTCGAGGAAAAATGTCAAAAGCTCGTCGAGGGAACGAAGATATCATCATTGAAAAAACTCCACCCTCCCGAGGCCCCTCTCCTCTACAGCCCGCTGAACCCCCTCCTGCACCCTCCCCACAGCTTCTTTCCAAACCTCGTCCCCTCGCACCTCCCCACCACCATCGCCCACACCCTCATCCACAACCCACCCCACCCACCTCCCCACACTGACCGCTTTCTCCATATCCCCTTCCTCCCCGACCACTCTCCCCAGATACTTGACCAGCGCATCCACGTCCTCAGCGTACGGTCCCTCGTCTCTGAACTCGTCGAACCAGGAGCTGATCGCTCCTCGGAGCTCGGGCAGCTGGGTGAACTTCCGAGACGTGAAGGTCGGTTTGGGCGGGGGGGGCGGAAGGGTGAGGGTGCGTTGGCCGGTGGGTCGGTGGCCTTTGGCATTCGGAGGGCGATTCTTTTTACCGGAAGCGAAATCAATACCGCCTTTCTTCTGCAGACGGTCACGGCGGGCTTGGGCGAGGACTTCGCGGCGGATGTCATCGGGGAGGGCGCGGAGGAAGTCGTCTGGAATATCTGCCGACTCTTCTTCGACGCCTGCTTTGGAGGACGAAGGGCCAGGGCGAGCATTGGCGACGAAGTTGGATTGGGTGAGCGTTAAGAAGGCAGACGATGCTTTGTTGGCGCCGCGCGAAAATAAGCCAACGCGCTTTTTGGTGGGGGGGGTGAGCTTCTTGGGAAGTTTCGTTGTGCGATCCTTACGTGGTGACTGCGGTAGTACGGCTTGAGCTGCTTTGGCCAAGGCCTTGTGCGGGGATTTGTAATAGAAAGCTAGGATCTCGGCGCGGACATCGTCAGGGAGTGCGTCTAATGTTTCAGGATCGAGTTGGGAGTGGGAGGGAAGAGCGTCTGGAGGAAGAGTGGGAGTGCCGGAGCGAGATCTGAGCGTAGGTGTTGCGTGTTGAGACTGGTTTGGTTTTGGAACAGTCTGCTTGCCTAATAGCTTCGATCGAATGTCTGAAGGGAGTTCGGCGAGAACCCCTGGATCCACCTGGGTGGGAAGCACGAACTGAGTCCCTAGGGTGTTCAGAGGCATGTGAGGCTTGCTATTTGGGCTCGGCGACGTCTCCTTTGCAAATGTAGCAGCAGGGTGTGGTGGAGGCGGAACCTTGGGTTTCTGGGGGCTATCTATGTCATCCACAGTGACGTCGTCTTTAGGTAAAGGGTGCTTGGAAATATTTGGAGTCTTGAAATGAAGCCGTCTCTGGCTGCTATCTTGTGGATTGTCGCCTTTGGGTGGTTCTAATCTTTGCATCTGGATGCCAATGCCTCTCAGTTCTCCTGGTGAGAAACCAAAGCCACGCATGATAGAGATGCCTTCCCGGCCAATTATATCTTTGTCATTCGTGGCAACACCTAGTATCACACTCTTGTTGAATGTGTCGCATTTGCCGTGGCCAAGATGCTTAGGTGGATCCAAAGGGGCATAGGCTGCACGCCTCATGATTTTCATCGTCAGCTGCCGTCCTTTGAGTCCTTCGTTCAACAAGCGCTTGTGGAGCTCTTCGCATATGCTATAAACGAATTCCTCCGCCTGTTCTTGAGTCACGAAGCGTATGCCCCAATTGACCTCTGCTGAGACTGACTTGCGGAGTACTTGCTCTCCAACCTCGGTTCGATCAATGCCTCGGGCATAGTCCCAGATCTTCTCGCCTGTTTTAGGCCCCAAAGTGGTGACCATCTTCTCTTTCGAAAGCTCTCGTACATCCTTCACAAACCTAACACCAATCTCTTCTAACTTGCCACCGATACTATAAGCAACCCCTGGCAACTCCTGTACTGTCAAAGCTCCTAAAAAGTCCAAGACCTCTTCGGGCTTGATTTGATATTGACCCGCAGGTTTGGCTCTTCGCAGAGCGACTTTCGCCAGCAGGATGCTACCGCCAATACCAACGGAGACAGCGCAACCTGTCTTCTCTTTGATCTCTTCTCGCAATTTTATTGCGATCCCATCAGCTTCGGCCTGTTCACGCCAAATGCTCCCTTCGTGAATTCCCTTACCCTCATGACCACCGGCTGCTATGCACTGGGCACTGACATCTACCAGGGCTTCATCTACACTGACGCTTTGCACGACACCACCTGTATCCATAACCGCGGTATAAAACTTTCGGCTGGCGTCTTCATAAGCTGGGAAGTCGTACGGTAGAACCTTCAGATCTGGGCACATTGTCTGGGCCTGTTTCATCCACATACCATTCTTCACACCAAATTTGCGTGCTGGGTAATTGCAGCTGGCGATCTCAGAGCCTGAACCACCGCCATGAGCGACTACAACAGGTTTGTCGACGTATTGAGGAAACTTCTGTAATGACACTGCAGCGAAAAAGCTGTCAAAATCCACATGAAGAATGTATCGCCTTGCACCGAGCACACGCTTTTCGCGCAACCTCTGAGACGAAGTTTTCTCGGCAGCCATCTTTTGCATCTGTGACTTCAATTCAGCTTTCCAAGCTGATAGGTGATGCAGCCTTGACTCTTCATAGTACTGTTTCAAGAATCCTGGATTCACAACGGTGGACTTCCATACCCTTGGATCAGCCAATAGCTGGGCGTTGTGTTCTTCAGCGGTAGGCTTCGTAGGTGTGGTGCCATCGTCAGAGCTGCGCTTTTGAGGAGGATAGATTTCGGGATCTGGCTCGTCAAGAGCACTGTATTCCTCGGTGGCAGGCTCCGGAGTGTGCAGAGTCTCCTCCAAGACAAACGCCTGGGCAGTAGACCGCCGCTCTGGGTTGATTAATTGGGGTACGCTGTCTTCGTCTGGCGCGAAATCCTCGGGGTTGAAGTTCTCCACCGCAAACATCTCAGCTTCTGTATGTGGCAATACGACTCCAGTGGGCATGTCGTTGACTTTCCGTGGAAATCCTTTTGAAGCCGTTGGCTCATCAAGCAAGGACTCAGGAGGCACGTCACCGATGTTATTGACCAACCCGTCAGAAGACAGCTTGCGACTATTGTTGCCCTGCGATTCAATGAAAGACTGATCCGCTGCTGGAAAAATGCTAGGGTCTAGCTCTTCGCCCTCTGCGCCTTCTGGAGGATCGGAAGAAGGAACAGTATCGTCTTGGATATCGTCGGCCGGACCTGCACTGATGTATCCAGAGTTCCACCTCTCACCATATGTATACCTAGCATCCAATGGTGACTGACTGTTGGGGTAGGAGCGTTCTGGCCCACGTGAGTTGAGCTCATTTGCCACATCCCGTACTTGCCCAGTGTACCAGCTTGTCTCTGTTTGATCTTTGTAGCCCCTGTCCAGATTGTTGACTTGGCTTATGACGTTTCCATTGTCAAAGCCTAGCACACGCTGCCCAATCCCTTCATCTACAACCCTATAGGCATCCCACGGAAGTAGCTTGCCTGCCTCGATACTTTCCACGACCCACGCTGGCTTGACAATGCGGTATTTTTGAAATTCGATCTTCTTCTTTGGCGTAAGGTTGCTGGCAATGATATGGGTAACGGTGGTCTTGCCGTCTAGATACTGCATGAACCCTCCACCATATGTAACGATCAAATTGTGTATGTCATTGAGCGATGGCTGCGTATAGCCATTGACATGGGCAACGACACCGCGGAATATGGGAGGCTTGTTGGCTGAAGACGATCTCAAGTCTGCGTCGAGGTTCTGGAGCTTGATCTTCTTTCTCCGAAAATAGTCATTGAAGCCCCCAAACTTGGACGATTCATACTCTTCTCCCCCTTCGTCCTCGAACTTGTGCTTCTCTATTCTCTTGCGCACCGCAGATGAGTTTGCCTCGAGTCGCGAGCCCATGCTGTGTTTCTATGCTCTGTTTGATGAGTCTTTCACCGTCTTCGTGGTCTTCGCCTGGGCGAGCGAGGGTAGGGTAGTGCCATCTCTAAGCCAGAATCTAGTGAGCTCATGAGATAGTTCTCGGACGCGCAAGAGACATGAATGCCGTCGTAGATGTGTGACAAGGTTGTCATGGTCGCTTATACTGGCTGCACGCTAAGATACACAAGCCGATAAGACGATAGGGAAAAAAAAGCGGGTAAAAAAGTTGGACTTTCTGGAGCTCCAAATGTTATATCACAAAATCATAGCAAAATCTTCAATAAGATACGGTATATAAGCTACGATACCTTCATATTGTCATCAACCTCACCGAAGGGTCGAATTTCTTAAAGAGGACCCTCTTACGGACACCGCTCCTTTCGACTGCCCACAATGTCAGGCCTGCTTCCCGTCCAAGTCTATGGGCTCAAGGTCCCAGCTGGCGATGTCATGATCCCAGCGATCGTCGACTTTCCCGCCACTGTAAGGTTTACAACTCGAGCTACCATGGCGCTGATACTTGCGATTGGGTAACTAACATGGCAACTTTAGTTTCGTATCACTATGGCTGCCATTGATCCAAGCGCTGCACCTGAGCACACCGGCACAGTCAATGGTGACACGAAACCAAGAGCTACGTTGAAGCTCGTCTACGATGCCAATCCTGGACAGGATTCAGACTCTGATGAGGGGTCAGAAGAAGAAGAAGACTACCTCAAAGCTTTGCTGGCCGGTCGTGAGTCTGAGGACGAGGATGAGGACGACGAATCGTCAAGCGACGACGAGGAGCAGAACGGCGGTCCGAGCGATCCATCGAAGACTAAGAAGGCGCGAAAAGAAGCTGCTATGATGCAAATGCTGAAAGCTCTAGACGAGGCCAAAGATGATAGCGAAGACGAGATGGACGTAGATGGGTCTCCTCAAGTGAACGGACTGTCCAAGAAATCGAAAGCAATCAAGGGAAAGGGCAAGGCAGTGGCTGAAGACTCGGAAGACGAGAGCCTTGGCGAGAAAGACACCGAGGACTCGATAGATGGAATGGAGGAGGTGGTTGTGTGTACCTTAGATCCGGAAAAGGTAGGCAATTACTTGAAATTTTTTGCGTGGTCTCAATTCTATGCTTACCTGGCGCGTCTAGAATTGCCAGCAGACTCTTGACTTGACAATCGGGGAAGATCAGACCGCGTACTTCAAAGTTTCAGGTACGCACACGGTTTATCTGACTGGTAACTACGTGGTCCCAGCAGACAGTGGTCATAACCATGAGCACGAGTTCTACGATGGCGAAGATGAAGAAGATGAAGAAGATGAATACGATATGTCCCCAGATGAGGATGAGCTTGACGATGACGAGGAGAGCGACGAGCTTGATACTCTTGAAGATCCTCGGATAACTGAAGTAGAATCTGAAGATGAAGGAGGACCGCCGAAACTCGTGAAGAAGGATGGAATTGACAAGGAGGAAACGGCGAAGAAAGGCAAGAACAAGCGTGCTCGTGAGGAGTCTGACCATGAAAAGGAAGGTCCTACCAGCCTTGACGATATCATGGCCAAATCTCTCAAACCAGCAGAGCCGACCGCTAATGGAGAGACGAAGCTAAGCAAGAAGCAGCTCAAGAAGTTGAAGAACAATGCAGGCAAGGCAGTCGAGGCGGCTGTTGAGGAAAAAGAAGGAAAGAAAGAGGAAAAAGGGATGAAGGAGGATGCCATAGCCAAGGACAGCCCGCTAAAGGCAGACAAAAAGGTTCAATTTGCGAAGAATCTGGAGCAGGGGCCCGCAACCTCACCTGACACGCCTAAGACGGACAGCAAAGACAAGACCAAACCCGACTCGAAGAAGGAAGGAGGAAAGCCCAAAGCTAGCCTTGGTGTGAAGATCGTGCAGGGCGTCAAGATTGATGACAAAAAGTTGGGCACAGGACCCTTTGCGAAAAAGGGTAGCAAGATTGGAATGAGGTACATTGGGAAGCTCAAGGATGGAAAGGTCTTTGACGGTAAGTGCGCACTATCTGCCGAGGAAACAGCGGATGCTGACGGACTCCTAGCGAACAAAACGGGCAAGCCGTTCAGCTTCACGATTGGAGATGGCTCGGTCATCAAAGGCTGGGACGTCGGGATTGCAGGTATGCAAGCAGGCGGTGAGCGTCGCATCATCATCCCAGCGGATCTCGCATACGGCAAGAAGGGTGTGCCAGGGATACCGGGAAATGCGGAGCTCACCTTCGACCTGAAGCTGCTGGAAGTCAATTGAGGGAATGAGAATGGTTAATGGCTGTACAAACCCAGATCGATGTACACTCGAGGATTCGCCTCTCTCTCGGGGCAGGATTTGATGTTCGGCGTTTTCCATGTGCATTACAGCGATGATATCCGACTTGCGTTCGTTTTACGGCATAGCAGGGATGAGGATTGTCATCTGCTTGGAAAAGTCTTGTGCTTCTGATTAAGATAGCTTGTGTCAGATAATTAGACGAGCTCACGAAAACATCGCCATCGCCTTCACCTGTAATAAAGTACACACTTGTTAATGCATAGGTAGCAAATATACTCCCCAACACGCTATCGCCGTTTTAACCCGGACCTCGCCCGCCCGAGGCGCCCATACCTACCTTACTTTATCGATAGCGAGATAGCCTCAAGACCAGAGCTTGAGGTAGCTACCCAGGCATCAAAACCACCGCGTCACCTTCCCTTGATTAGCACGCCAGAGGTGATCATGATCCCCATCAATATCACTCCATCAGCACCTACAGTACCTATGCGCCTGGTGAGTCCCCAAGCCGGTCGTCGGCCTCACTTTCGCGCGGAGGCTCCTGGACTGCATGATTTCGGGGTCGATTTTGCGCAGGCGCTGGGGGATGGTTTCGCGGTGCATTCATCTACCAAGTGCTGTCGCCGACTACTGATGGTATTTCAACAGAAGGGTCTGACTCGATTGCCTCAGTTTCCAGCCGTGTCCGTTACCAGCACGAACTTCGACAACCACATTTACTTTTATCATTTGCGCCATCTCCCCACGGGGGTGACAGAAATACCTGCACACCCCAAGAAATTCCCACACCTTGTCAAGTTAAACAACTCTCTCAAAAACCCTCTAAAAAATTAGTATTTGCAATAAAAGTTGTTCATGTTAATATTCTATATATATTATAACGCAAAAAGATTTTGCCAAAGGTTCTTGTCAGCAAGTTATGGTAGATTTGTAGATTTCATAGGTGTGCAGGTATTTCTGTCACCCTGTGCTCCCTTATCTCTCCACTCTCCATGGATGAAGACGATCCTGGCTCGACTCTCCTAACGTCCGGAAAGCCCACCAAGGCTATCACCCCAACCAGCAGCCAGCCCGACCCAGCCTGCCCCGACCCAACCCGCCCCAGGAGGGCCGGATATCTGTCAGGAGATCGTGTCGAAGAGAGGTATAAGAGCTTATCTGAGGATACGAAAATACTATTTGAGAAGCTGGGAATAGAACTTGAGGGGCGCCAATTTGACAGCGTCAGCGATGCTTTGGGTTGGAATAATTATCTTAGCACAACCCTCAAGACGCCAGACCTTGTCGCCCTCTTCACAAAGGGGATGTTTTTCAATCGGCCCAAGGCAACGAGTCATCTCAGTCACATTAAAACGATCGACTCTCAAGATTTCAGGGACAAAATTACGGCTGCAAATTGGAGACTCAAGAACAAAGAGTATGAGCAAGTGTTCCACTTGATGTGGAACACCGGAAAGCACCAGGCAGCCGAATTGCAGCCAGCCGATTTCTTATTGAACCACTCAAGCGGGAACCTTCTTGCGGTAGAAGTTGATGCCTGTTGTCTTACTCCCCGGGAACCATTACACGATTCGTTCGAGGCCTATAACATAATAGATACTAATCTTATCAATATTTTGGGTCTAAGATACCATACGGACCACGCCACCAAAGATATGATTATTGCCCCATTTGGTACGTCTCTGTGCTTTCTCGCATATCTAAGGAATGACTGAGTGACTGAAGATACAGGACGAATTCTATTCCGTTCGCATCTTACGAGCAAAGCTACATACTATCCATGGAGATTCAGCGAATATGCTCTCGTGCTGGAGATCCTTGGAGATGGTGTAGCTGGAGACTTCTACTTTGTCAACAATGTTACTGAAGTCGAGGATGACACTATCGACTCTAAGCCCATTCTGGACAGCAAAGGCCCGTTTACAGTAGCCAAAGTAAAAGCGCCCCTGGATCTTCGACTCCTCGGGAGTCGTCCTTCTGACTGGGTCGATGAAGAGCTCGAGCTGGATATTCTCTCGACCTCAAAACCAGAGATTGTGACGACAGGCATTAGGGAAAGCGGAAAAGAAATCGTTGGCTTGTATGATCAAGTCATTAGTGCAGGGATTGACTCTTCCGAGTGATCAAATGCCGGGCGGAAGATTTCGCAAGTGGGCGGAAGGAGCGGAGGGCGGAAGGAGCGGAGGGCGGAAGAACAGCGGAATACATTGGTAATCAACGGTTGTACTGAAAACATACGGCGTCAGCGGGTAGTAGAGAGCTTGCATGATCTGGCGATCTTTATTGCTGGAGGCTCGGGAATTTCTGGAGGTGCTAGTCCCCGGAGCTATGGACGGAACGCGGATTCGGGCCGACTCGCAGCGGTTTAGGGCGCCTATGGCCGCCCCGGGGCTAGCCGGGAGCCGAAGGGGCTTCTGGCTCCTGGGGCTGTTGGCCTGTTGGCCTGTTGGCCTGTTGCAGCTGTTGTAGGCTGGTACTCGATCTACCACTCGACATTTTATATTAAACTTTCTAGTCTATATACTTATACTCGCGATCTCAGGATTGTTGTAATTTTCGGCTGATCTTACTCGACTCTTACTCGTATGGCACTAGCAACGGAATTTCTCGGATTTGTAGTCAAGTCTGTCCCCTTCGATGTGGGCATCCAAAATAGTATTCATTGGCTATCTTTCAGAATTGCATGTGCGTTTTGGGCGCTCGAGTTCGTTGTCTTGTCACCGATATCAGTACCGCTGGAAGAGTTACAAGGCACTGCGAAAGAAGTCAAGTGTGCTCATGCGCTTGAAGTAGCAAACTTCAAAAACTGTTTTGCCTCTCGCAGGCCCTGAAACCTCTCTGGGCCACGATGTTCCTATCACGGCTTGGTCGATTTTAGGACTCCCCATCACTCAAGAGGGTCATCATCTCTTGAGCGGCGATCTGAAGATGTTCACGGAAGTCTTTTGCATCGACGTCGTTGCCGAAGATGGAAAAGGAGACACCGAGTCTGTGTCAGAATCGTACGGCAGTTTTATACTGCGTGACTAGACGCTTACCTTTGATCTTTGATCTCCCAACCAATACAGATACTGCCCGGAACGTGATACACGAAACCGATTGGTACCGCACTCCGTCACCAATAAGTATGCATATCTCCGAGCCAACATTGGTCCCAGTACAAGACCGAGGGAGATCTTCGCCCCTGATTGGTGTCGCTGTCGCCATCTCGGGCTTTCAAATCCTGGAAATCCTACGATTTATAACGCCAAAAGTCCTGATTTGCCCCATTCGCCATGTTATGTTTACTTTGTTTTGCTTGGACAGAAAAACTCGACTTATCTTCGAGCATATGCACTCTGCGGAGATACTGAGCACATCTCTTGATGCATGTAAGACTTCCCCTTAGCTTAAAGAAAGCCGTGCGAACGACGCATCTGACTGCTTTACTAGGTGATGAGGCATCGTCGGACAGCCCGCTGCATGATGCATCTCGAAAACTTAAAATATCATCATATCCACGATCGCCTTATGATACGCCATATAAGTTGACTTCCGTGTCTCTACTTCTGGATAAACGTACTATGAATTCTCGTCAGTTTAGAGAAGCTGTTGGCGTTGTGATAGACGAAAGTAGGAAAGCTGATTCCTTTTATTTGCCTTTGTTGACATTACCAGTAATAAGTTATGCTGATCATATTCAAGTGCGCCCTGTTAAGGCTGCTGTTGGCTCGGGTTACCTTAGAAGTCTCCTTCCAACAGAACCTCCAAAAAATGGGGAGAGATGGGAAGATATACAAAAAGATATCAAGGCTGAGATTATGCCTGGATTGACGCCTTGGTTGGGGCACCGCTATTCATCATAATCGGACATATATAACACGGATCGTGGAATGATGCTAAACATTCATCAGGAACTCTCCAAATTTTATGGCCTACTATCCAGCTCCAACATCATTCCCGAGCATACTGGGAGAATTGTACTCTGCAGCTTTCTCCCTGTCCGCCTTCGATTGGGACTGTGCCCCCGCTGCGACGGAGCTTGCAATTATTGTTATGAACTGGCTGGGGAAAATGCTGTAGCGGGGACATTTTGCAGAAAGAAGAACGATCCACCGCAGCTGAAATCTATTCATCGAGCATGGGCGACGTTGATGTTCCAGCCGGAATGCTAAAGGCAGCCCCAGGAATCCGCTGAGATATTGAAGCCTGCGGTCCAGACGCTGGAAACTTTATTGACCCTAGCAATCATGCATAAACCATGAAATTGGTTCGAAGCAAATATCAAATGACAAATCGAGATACACAAGCTTCTATGTTCATCGTTTGTGGAAAAGAACGAATCGACCGAAAGAAGCTGTGTCGAGCTGAAAAATCGCCAAATCCGAGACCGTCACCACCACTCAAGACTCGTGTTGGCAACCAGTCAATACACCAACCGATTCCGTCTCTCTAAGTGCTCTAGAACGCTGGTCTCATCGTGACAAGCCGGCCGCTCCTCTGTCACGAACTCACTTATCGGTCCTGCAGATGTGTCCCCGCCTGGTCGTTGGAAAAAAGCAAGCGAATACCGATCCGGTAGTATGCAGTCCGCCGACGTCCCGATGACCTAAATTGCCTGGGCACAGAAACCCGACGTAAAGCCGCCTCGAGCACACCGTTTGTCCAGCGTTGGAATATGTCCGACACATTAACAATCTTTCGCTCGTCACTGGGATGAAAGTGCCTGGACTCGTGCGATTCTCAAACTCCAGTCCGCCCTCGCTGTCCTGTGCCAGAAGGGTGAGGATCCCGAAGCGGCCAGATACGTCTTGTGTTTTTATTACACAGCTCGTGCTTTGAGATGCTTGGATAGTGGTTTAGACGCAGCTCACTTGAGTCAGAGAGGGTGCTTGGAAGCATAGAGCCTGCAGGGAGATCAAGTCCGAGCTCGATAGCCTCAAGGAGAATTTTCGCGGTCTTTTGGAAAGCAGTGTAGTATGTTTCGATGTGGTGTCAGAAAATGGGCAGAACTTCTTCGGAAACCCATTGATTTGGATACTTGATGTCATGAATGGGTCCAAGGTTTAGCGACTCCTGTACCGGTCGTTTAATGAGTATTCTAGAGGGTTCCTTGGAACCTAGCGACATACGACCGAGTCTTTGGCGTCTGATAAGCCTTCATTACCGGGGTGAACTTTCGACGACTTCTCGTGGCTGGCGTCATTGAAGGTATTTATAAAGACTGGCGTGCAGATCATTCCTACGAAATGAAAAACAACCTGCGACGCAAATCAGGTTGCTTTCTTTGCATAGAAATGCAGATGTGCTTACTTGCTGGCAGGTTTGCAGAAGACACAACAGCAACGGCCAAGATATTGTGAGAGGCCGCACGGTAGCAGTGCCTCATTCCCTAAGAATTATCTGCTCTGGACGTACACGAATCGATTAGTCCAGCCAGCCTTCAATATCGATGATTTCCTTGTGACAGTTTCACTGTCCTTCTCAAAACCTGACTCGTACAAGCATTTTGAGAAGCTAGAATCTTTGCACATATGGAAAGTGAGTTCATCGGGGAAAGAGGCCGGAAATGAAGACGATGAATTACCATCAATGAAAGTAGGTAGTATTCTAGGCTCCCGCCCCTCATTTATCAATGTCGCCTGAATCACCATTATATATTGTTTTTACATCTTGCTGGAAAACAATGGTGACTCGCCCCGAATGAGTACTCAGGAGCCACCTCAGTAATGAGTTGAAGGTACGACCGGAGAGATATCAGTAGAGAAGCAGGCAATTGCACCAAATTCTTGCTTCATTAATGCGATTTCCAATCATTCCCTGCCAATCTGACAGCAACATGTCGACAGTTCGTCATACTGGACGGTTCCAAAGCGATGTTACAACAGCTGCCTATCGCGCGGGCGCCAACGAATGATTCTGATACAACAACGCTGCTGCCTTGCCGTTTCTCGGAGCAATCGGAAGAGAGAGGAAAAGACCGTAAGCGCCCATCAAACACAATGCGAGCAAACGAGTATGAAAATGGTGGCTTATCGAATGGTGCGTGATGGTGGTGGCTCAAATCTTTTCAATGGGCAGACGGCACCCTTCTCGTTTCGCCGACCTAAAAGCAGTCGCAGACTGCCGTTCACCATATTGAAGAAAGCGGCACAGTGCTCAATTTAGGGGATCAGTTCAGGTCCAGTATCCACTTTTCGCGAGGCTGATCCGGTGTACTGAGCGTTGTGAGTTCTAACCTATGGGTTTCTTGGCCTACCTGTCAGCGAGTATTGGTGTATTCAGGGCAGCAATTGGGACAACGGCAAAATCAAAGTGCATACACATCTGGCTAGCAGCCACATAAGTAATAAGTTGTAGAAACTTGCATAGCTGCACGGTGGCTTCTGAACGGCTGCGCGACCTGTGACCACTGTCTGGTAGAATCTTCCTTGTCGATGACACGGCTGAGCACGATTGCCGTCCCGTTTCATGCATGTGTATGGTGCGGGTTCCAACGGAAGTGCCACTAACACTCAGCTCTTGAGCAGCTGCTACGTTTAGGTCGTAGCAACGACACCACTTCAAGAATTCATAATACAAGCCTTAATTGAGCACCCGCGTTAGCACACTTCTCCGAAGCCTCAGCTCTGCTCCCTTTAACTCAGTTCAGTTTAAACGTCAAGCTGAGCTGAGCGGACTGGAGCTGAGCTGGGCGCAACACGGGTCATGAGTCTTTATATGTGCGGCATTACTGCAGAATCGATTAATCATAGCATTGTAGACGACGTAAGCTGCGTTCTGCAGGGTTGCCTACCTGCCTTGCATGTGGCTTTCCTGAACCCGTCATTGACCTCCGTCTATAAGAGGGAGCAAGTTTCCCTTGAAATGAGCTCCGTTCATCTAATCATCTGTGCAGGCTATCAAGATCATCAAGCTCTTTTCTCAACAGTATACTATGCAGTTCAATACTTTACCGGCTCTTGCTCTTCTGGTTTTGGGCCACTTCTTTCATGAAGCAGCTGCAAACTCCGGCTATGCAGCAACTTGCAACTCGATTCGCCTTCTTGATCCCGAGCCACCAAATGCCCCATTTTATAGCATCGTTGCAAATTGCGAGGAAAGCGGTGGTGGTATATACAATGTGGATACCGAAATCAACATAGGCTCATGTTTTGGTGACTCTGGTGGACACCTTGTTCCTGAGCTACAGTAAGACAAGTCTCGCTTGGTTGCTAGTTAGAATTATCATTAATATGTATACATAGTGGTGCTTTTGGTCCTAGCTGTAAGAATGTGGGTCTAAGTGGTACTATGCTTTCTGCGAATTGTGGCAATGGTGCAGGAGCATATATTGCTACCTCAATTGATACAAGTAAGTCTCTATCTTTGATAGTACTATTGTATGTACTAAGAACAGAAAGCAGACAAGTATATTGGGAATACTAATGGGGGGATGTACTGCTTTAATCAGAATGGGTTATAAAAACACGCCTTTATTCCTATCGGCTTCGACTTTCTGTCAGCATCCTTGTGGTGAGCCGCATAAGGGCCAGCAGATCTATACTAGCTTGGAACTAGAGGTTTAAAGGATCAGCATCTAGAACACATAGAACGTACCTCAGGTATGGTGTCTAAGACTTTGATCATGAGTACCGCTTCAGACATATTGCCCGTCAGACTAAGTGCTTCATGCCAATGAAAGAAATGGATTCGAAGGGATTCATATACGTGAGCACCATCATGCCGACTGAGATCACCCTTTTGGAGATGTTCAACCCAATACTGACATGCATATTGAACGTGATAGGGCAAGTACTGATCCACTGTACGGATTTCTGTCTCACTCTTCAGGTTACCGGGCGCCCTGAGGCGACAGATGTTTCTTTTGAAGGTCTTTGACATGACGGTTAAGCATTGTTTAGCTATTATATCGTGATGAGCCTTTCCATCATCGATCCAGAAATGTCTATCGAAGCATCGCTCCTTATTGACAAGAAAGTCGCGGAAAGATGGATGAAGTAGTTGAATTGGTGCATGTCGATCTTCCGGAACATTCAGCACCGATCTGAGAGGGTCCAATGTAATACTAATCGTCTCTGACAGAGCTGGAGACAGCCTTGCCAATACAAAAGTAGAGAGCGAATCAAACAGTACAATCATTAATCCCACAGTATCTCGGAACCTTTGGGCTAATATATCCAACCCAGTCCCTGACAAGAGCTCATCGTCTTCCGATACCGTACGTCACTAATCCATGGTGTTGTTCAAAGTCCTCATGTCCGGAACATGATCAAAAGGCTCGTCCTGGACAAAGTTGTCTTCTAGTTCAAGAGTTGATCCACTCGCGACCCTGCTACCCGCCAGGTTGACGACATCCGTCAACTCAATGGAGTCCTCGTCGACAGTGTCAATATCATGGTGATCTTCCTCATCACCATGATTTTGACACTACAATGGCATTGTCTCGGAAGTGATACAACACAAAGACAACGCTCGATCGACTTTTAACACATTCTACTCATTGGGTATCGACCAACAACCAGTGATTTCAAATCATTTTGACCACTTGTTCTTTCCCCAGTTCCAGTACATTCGTTTGATATAGTCACACGCAAAAGAAGGTAAACCATTGATCAACCAAAAAGTCGCTTCTCCTCATACCAGCATAGCACGCACAAGCCGATCCAGCATTCCAGCTAGCTCCAACATGACCTTAGCCACACGCACCCGTGATCCGTTAGCAAGAAACAACATCATCACCCCAGTTGCAGGTAAATTCATCCCCAACCAGGCCGACCGTTGCCCATTTCCCCATTGCATGTACAGATTCCCTCACCACCATTCCATGGCTGAGGGTACAATAGCACCAACGATTGACAAGTACCGGAAGGCAGGCGAGGCTATTCGCGGACGGTGGACGCAGGAGCAAAGACGTCGCATTGCCGAGAACGAAGCACTATTGCGTCAACTTGCCGAGATCGAGCCCAAAGTAGGTAGTCCTTTGATCACACCGTCTCTACCCCGTGGAAACGACCTAACGGCCCAGGAGCAGATCGCCATTATTCATGGCGGAGCGACTCTAGCGCAGTACGAGGCTGTCAACGAAATGCTTTTGGAGCAACATCGTCAGGACGTCATCGACAATACGAGTCCTGTGTCTCCAGTGTTCCCGCCCGGTCTTTCCGTCCAACAAACTGAGGGGATGTCTCAAAGCCAAGCAGAGCAGACAAGCAGTCTTGAATGGGACGACTTCCCCGAGCTTGACAGTAAGTACGGGCTCCCATCGGTAATGGGTGACTCCGGAACTCTAGAACCGACGCTCACATCATCACTGAAGTCCTCTACCGAAACCTCCCCAAACGGCGGTCAGGCCAAAAATCCAGCATCCAGTACCTCCCACAAACCTTACTCACTCCAATAAGGATCGAGCCGGGACGCGGTCGCACATGGGATCAGGTGGAACTGGATGGGTTTGCGCTGTCACGTTAGTAGGCTAGGCCCTAGTGGAGAGCTGGCAGGGTTGAGCGATGCACGGTGGGTGACGAAACAGAGATGGATTGGAAGCGGTGTCTTTTTTCATACTGAAGATTATGTCTCGATGAAGGAGTGGCAGATAAGCAGGCCGCAGCCATATTGGGAGAGAAGTTGAATCCAGCATTACTGGATAAAAGCTTCGTAGTAGGCAAATTGAGAGAAGAGAGAAGCTGCCCCATTTACACATTCTCTCACTGGTTCTCTTACATAGGAGTGAGTCCAATCTGAGGAAGCATTCTTTTTGTGTTCCGCTGACTGTTTGAGTTGTATGTATGTAAATGATTGACGGGCTAAAGGTATCTCGGAGCTTGGCAAACTTTGGACGGCATGAAACTGTTGGTCGGAGCAAGGAAACAGTATCAGCTGATATGACGCGAGAGCTGGACTAAGAGTACGTAAGCCATCACAATGGATCATTGTCAATATATGACAAAGGGAATGGTATGGAAGAACAGCCACAGGGTCGACAATGGAACAATCGAAGCAATGAAGCGCTAGTAGGCTTGGATATACGAGATTTTTCGCGCCGGACGCTAGGAGTGGTTCTGTGCGGAGTATGCAGAGCTGGAAGATGCAGACTTGTGAAAGATGAATGGCGGAGTACAGATGCAGTTGTGTATCTCTTTGCAACTTTAGCTGTTCCTCGATCCAGCATGCACGCCGTAGCAACGTGCTGATGCTATGAAGCAGTTGGAGAGAGTAATGTGACGTCTGAACTGATTTGTACGTCTGCTATTTCCTCTCCTGTAGCTCATTCGAAGAATCAGAATGCTCTGAATGATACAAAGTAGGTCCCAGGTCCCCACCGCCGATATTCATGTAGACGAGGATGATCGCCGTCTAAACCACCAAGATTGCGAACTTCTATTGTTTCATCCCTCACCACATACTTGATCTGGGGATCCAGAAATAAATGCAATTTATGCCCTACCTCTGTTCTTCATCACTGGATTTTTCCGGATTTATTCAACCCATTTGGGGTGAGTATAACTAAAAGATCTGATTTCGCGCGGCGGGAATTTCTGACAGCCCTCGAGATCACCACAGGCCGAATGTCACGTGATTGCGCGTTTCGGCTACAGATATTACGCGCCTGTAGACAACAAATGTTTGTTTCACTTCGAGTTTCTTAGCCATTCCACTATAGCCCAACAAGGCCAATTAGCGACTATCAGTCATCGCTAGTCGTTCGGTCCTTCTGTCTCCCCGAATCGAGTCCTTACGCGTACCATGGCTCGCCGCACGCGTCGGCTTCCGCCGGTCCCTACGGAGGTCCCAAGGACCAATGCTAACAAAGGCAGGCGCGAAAGGTATACAGCGAGGAAAGAAAGGAAAGCAGCATTGGAAAGACAGAACAGAAGGGGTCGGATACGTCGGATACCAATCACAGCCCTACCGCGGGACGAAAGTGTTGCGTCAGAGCAGACACATTCGTCGGAGCAGACTTCTGAACTGGAGCAGAAACTAGAAGACGAGAGCGCTGCGTCAGAGCAAAAATATAGTTTGGAGTTGCTTGGAGTGGAGCAGAAACTGGAAGACGAGCAGAGTGTTGACACAAAACCGAGAATCAAGCGCGAGCGCAATAGCATTCCTGAGCGGACAATGGCGCCAAATCATCCTGTCATGCCGCAGCCAACCATCACTGCCGCAACCAGCGACGTCCACATTATAACTGGCTGGGTCATTGAAGACCTTGATGGAGATCGTCTGCTTGTACAATGTGCAGCAGGAGGGGTGGACCTAGTACATCCTAACCAGCCTGTCATTTATGTGATCAAAAGGAATCCATCTGCTATCGCGAATAACCAGGATCGAGTCATGGCGTCCGGTCCGGAAGGACAGGGGTGAGAATCTTCCACGGTGACTCCTAGCGCCCGGTATGCTGATCTTTAGACGCAGGCATATTGGACTACTTTGTAAGCACGAGCGGTGAGGACGGGATGAAACGGTGACAATGGAATCGCATACGAGGACCCGGGAAAGATCTGGGCATGGATGAAGAGAGCCTCGGGTTTTCAAGTAGCAAAGAAGCTCAGATCCTATTTGTCACTAACATGAGGGCAAAGTGAAAGTATCGGCGCTGCTTTCGACTCCAATGGTGCACGGTGACCTTCCATACCAAATATAGGCTAGACTATAAGAAAAAAACGGGGCTTTTTTCCAAGCTTCAACGAGACGATGAAAATGGATACCGTAGGAAAGAAAATTTCGGATGGCACTGCTGTTGTTGTGATCCATGAGAACGTGAACTTGAGGGCAGACACTTGAGTGCTTATTTCGTTACGGCGTACTAAATGGGGCGTCTTTGTTGTTGTCGAATGAATGAATGAAACAAACAGCCACCCAACCCTGGACTGAGAGCGTCCCAAGCTTCTAATGTGCTACTCAGAGTCGACAGGGATGCATGAAGTATTATGCAGGCAGTATATCTTTCTGGTGAAGCATCAGCTGACGAATACCGAAGTCATTCAAATCATGAAGAAGATATCGTTGGCCGGACTTGACTCATGGTGCTAGAGGAGACGTCGTGCGGGCACTTGGACAGATGCTCGCTAGATGCTTCGGTGCATTCCATCTGCGGGTAGACGCTCTCGCGGCGGACGAAGAATGTCCATACCTTTCCGCAACAACCGCCCGCCAGGTCCTCGCTCGGGCTGGGCGGCGGTGTCGATGCATCAAAAACCAGCTTTGAGGGGTGGAGTGACACGATGAGCTGTGCTTTCACGCTTCCATGCTCTGCCACAAATCATAGACATTCCGATGGCCTTGCCCGGTAGAACGATTACATGGGCTATCGCTTGGACGGCAATAGATGGACGTTGGATTGAGTACTCAGGGCATGTATAGCAATAGGGAACGCTTCGCTTATTAGTAACAGACACATGTATGACTAAGTACTTGCATGATATTCAGCAGTTTCGCAATGGGTCTAGTGACTTTTCTAAAGCCGGTACCTTGGTCCATTTCGCCGCTTCGCCTCTACGTGTAGCGTTCACTGCTGGCTCAGAGTGAGGTGGTGTGGGATGTTTTGGGTTCGGCAGAGCTGCAACCGGGAATCCCAATCTCGAGGACAGATGGAGTTATGCGACTATCAATGGCTTAGACATGATGCCAAGGCATGTGAGGGCCGGATAGAGATCGAGAGTAGACATCAAGCTCGGAGGGCATCCCAGAAGAACGAGTCATTAGATTTTGATGTGGCAGGGATTTTATTGTGAGGTAATTCCAGTCCGCTTAGCTTCGCTGCCCACAATATCTGGGACTTCGTCCATCAAAGATCTTTCCCTAGGTTCCCAGCCCAGCAACTTTGTAGCCCGGATTGCCTTCGCTCTGGACTTCACATTCCAAAGCGCCACGCCAACGTCGTTGAGCTTGTCCCGTTCCTCACCTTGAAGAACTTTGGCTCCGTCAGACTTGATAAAGCCTTGCTTGTATGCCTCTTTCGTAATCTCCTGTGCAAGTTCATTCCATCTGTGTTCGCCGTTCTCAACAAGATAGTAGCCCTCGCTATTCCAACTCGCTTCGCCGCCACCCGCGACAGCTGCCTCGAGAAGCGACAAATATAGACGCGAGAGGTCGTGGATGTGTATATTGAACCACATGTAATCTTCTTTGCCGATAAGGAAGCCTGCGCCGCGTTCAAGGATCAATCTACTGAGCTCGTAAGCTTGCATCGAGCGTTTGTTGCCCGGGCCGCGGCCTTCTCCATAAACTAAGGAAGGGCAAACGATGGCTGTTTTAATTGATGACGAGGCAGCGCTTGCGAGAACCACTTTATCGACAGCACGGTGGGGAGCCGAGTCTTTAAAAGTGCCAGTAGAGTATCAGCAATTGTCTTCTTAATTGACTGGTGTCAGCGTACCAGCACGACTTGTGCACTGCCTCACCAGATCCCAGTCATCGAAAGTCTTGACATCTCGACGATCTTCTGATGGCTGCAACAAAAGGACATCTGTCCCACTTGTATGAATCCAATACTTTTTTCCGCTCTTCTTTAACCCCTTTGAAATAGCTTCAGCGACTCCAACGTGATCCGAGCTTGCGAAGTGAACCACGATCTCAGCCTTTGCCGCTTCGTTCTCGAGAATTTCGACATCGTCGAGCGCACCATAGACCAGTCGCACATCAGGGTATCTGGCGTTTAGGCTCTCACCTCGCGCTTGGTTACGAACGAGACATGTTAAGGATGTCGCCCACTCCGGATGGGTCTCAAGAAGAAGGGCGAGGAAATCACCGCCCACGTAACCGGTCTGTATTGGAATCAGATGGCGTCAGAGAGCTGGTACAAATGCGCGAGTAACACACTGTGCCTGTTGCAAAGATCGTGGGCGACATGCTGTAAGTAGGGGAGGTTAGGAGATTTAGGTCTCGGGTACGAAGAAGAGCGTCGTGAAGATGCTGGCGTACACGTAGTCCGTACAGGGATTGTTCACGGGTAGAAATCAATATCGATTGCGAGAGGATAAGATAGTACAGTACGCTAGACTGAATAAGTATTTAGAGTACAGGACGCGTTCATCATCTCGCGTCAAGTCGCGTCCACGCGCCAAAGTACCTACTTTCCCTCTGCCCTCTGGTGCCTCCTCAAAGACCTTCACCTCCGCAGTCTTTCAACAACAATTGCGCAAAATATGTCTTCACCAGCTCCTCGTTGGTCGCGGCCAGCATCAGTGCAAGGGACCCCCCAAGTTATGCGCCAGAATGTACCCCCTTCTTCATCCCCACTGTTTTTCCAGTCATCTCCGGCAGCACCGAATGGAAATGCAAATGGCAACGCCGCCATGGATATCAGTTCTCCTTTAAAGCAGGCTTCTGTTACAGGCAGTACTCCCCGAGCGCCACCAGGCGGTAAGTAATGACGCTGCAAGAGACCACAGTTGCTAATTTTTTAGAATCATCCCCAATCCGCTACGCATCATCGTCTAGTCCCACGAGAGCTGCCGCCAATGGTGACCGACAACCCAACATACCCACAAGCAGTAGCGGTTTGTTTGTTCGATCTTCGAGATCCTCTGCACCTGGCACCTCTGGTCTTAACAATTCGAGACGTGGAGACATCCATTCCGACGTCTTTGGTTCTACGCCTAGCCGCCGACGACGACTGTTCGTTGACGAGAATGGCGTGCCCGTCCGAGATGGAGCTCCCTCCGACCCTGCAACCTTTTCCAATCTTGACCCTAACACATCAGAAGCCGATGCCATTGGCGGCTCATCTACCCGGATCATTTGGGGGACAAATATCTCCATCCAGGACACCATGTCGACATTCAAGGAATTCCTTTTGGGCTATCAAAAAAAATACCGCATGTGGGCCGACGGCGCTACAGAGGAAGACACTTCCGAGCCTGGGAGTGGAGGCAATGAGAGAGAGTATGTTGAGATGCTGAACAACATGCGTCAACTGGGAGTTACTGGGCTCAACCTGGACGTCCGAAATCTTAAAGCGTTTCCCTCGACAGTCAAGCTATGGCATCAATTGCAAGCTTACCCACATGAAATCGTCCCGCTCATGGATCAGGCGATTAAGGATATCATTGTGGACCAAGCCGAGGAGGAGATGAACAGACTGCGATCAGAGCAACAGCTACAGCGCGCACAAGCAGAAGCTAATAGCTCTATGCCAGCAGTACCAAGCTCGGAGACCAACGGACATGTTGAGCAGCAGTCAATGATTCCGGACTTGGTACAAGAAGCGGAGACTAAGGTGTATAAAGTCAAACCGTTCGGACTAGATAGTTCAGTGAACATGAGAGAGTTGAATCCAAATGGTGAGTGCATGGGCGAAGATGAGATATCGTGCGGTGCTGATATGACTGTAGATATGGACAAGATGGTCAGTATCAAAGGCCTTGTCATACGGACTACCCCAGTCATACCAGACATGAAAACAGGTAAGAGAAAACCAGTACAGTCACGCCAGACTTCGAAGATTGATAAACTCCGTAGCTTTCTTCCGATGCCAAGTCTGTAACCACGCAGTCAATGTTTCGCTAGATAGAGGAAAAATTGCCGAACCGACAAGATGCCCTCGACAAGCTTGCCAGTCTCAGAACTCAATGCAAATCGTGCACAATCGTTGCGAGTTTGCGGATAAGCAAGTGATCAAGCTTCAAGAGACCCCGGACAACGTCCCAGATGGACAGACACCCCACTCAGTATCTCTCTGCGCATATGAGGAGCTCGTTGACGTCTGCAAGGCTGGTGACCGCATTGAAGTTACCGGTATCTTCAGAAGTAACCCAGTGCGCATCAATCCAAGGCAACGGACCATCAAGGCCTTATTCAAAACGTACATTGATGTTTTGCATATCCAGAAAGTCGACAAAAGGAGACTGGGCATTGACGTGTCGACCATCGAGCAGGAGCTTTCTGAACAAGTCGCAGGAGATGTTGACCAGTCCCGGAAGATCAGTGAAGAAGAGGAGCAAGCGATCAAAGCTACAGCTGCCCGAGGTGATGTGTACGAGCTGTTGGCAAGGTCTTTAGCACCAAGCGTTTATGAGATGGATGATGTAAAGAAAGGTATCCTGCTTCAATTATTCGGAGGCACAAACAAATCTTTCGAAAAAGGTGGGAGCCCAAAGTACAGAGGAGATATCAACGTACTGCTCTGCGGTGATCCATCGACATCCAAGTCCCAGCTCTTGAAATACGTCCACAGAATTGCACCTCGAGGAGTTTACACGAGCGGCAAAGGGTCTTCGGCCGTCGGTCTCACGGCCTATGTCAGTCGAGACCCCGAGACACGACAGGTCGTTCTTGAATCTGGAGCTCTGGTGTTGTCAGACGGAGGTGTTTGTTGCATCGACGAATTCGACAAGATGTCAGACTCGACTCGCTCGGTCCTGCACGAAGTGATGGAGCAGCAGACGGTCTCCATTGCTAAAGCTGGCATCATTACCACTCTGAACGCTCGAACCAGCATTCTCGCATCCGCAAATCCGATTGGTAGTAAATACAATGTCAATCTCCCGGTACCGCAGAATATCGATCTGCCACCAACACTGCTATCGCGATTTGATCTCGTCTACCTTGTCCTCGATCAAATAGACGAGCAGAATGACCGACGACTAGCACGACATCTCGTTGGTATGTATCTCGAGGATACACCGGAAAATGGCAATGCTCAGGAAATTCTTGTAAGTCGAAACTTCTACCAGCTGAATTCAATGATTAATTCCTTCCCAGCCCGTCGAATTTTTGACCTCCTACATTTCTTATGCACGTACCAAATGCCAACCAAAAATCACACAAGCCGCCTCCGAAGCTCTCGTCTCTGCGTACGTTCAGATGCGTAAACTAGGGGAAGATGTACGTGCCGCTGAGCGCCGCATCACGGCCACGACCCGTCAGCTGGAATCCATGATCCGCTTGGCAGAAGCCCATGCCAAGATGCGCCTGGCCGAGGAAGTCACCGCTAATGACGTCCACGAGGCTGTACGATTGATCAAATCTGCGCTCAAGCAGGCAGCCACAGATGCACGGACTGGACTGATTGACATGGGCCTTTTGACCGAAGGTACCAGCGCAAGTGAGAGGCGACGCCGGTCGGACCTGAAGAAGGCGATTACGGATTTACTCGACGAGATGACGAGGTCGGGCGGATCGGCCCGGTACAGCGAGGTGTACCGGCGGGTCAGTGAGCAAGGGAGCGCGCAGGTCGAAGGGGCGGAGTTTGCGGAGGCGTTGAGGGGTCTGGAGCAGGAAGGTCAGGTGGTGGTGGGAGGCGAAGGGCCACGGAAGAACATCAGGCGGGTGACCGGCGTTGCATGATCCCGGGAGTTCCTGCGTTTGATGCGTTGATGATGGATGGTTTGCGGGTACAACAATCATAAGGAAGACTTGTGTTGCGAACGCGGGTGTACAATACTGGTGGTGTACTAAAGCCTGACTTTACAAGTATGAGCACTGCCCTCGACCTCCCCGCTCTATCAGCCGTAACGTGACGAGGTGTGTCGATTAGTAGGATAGTCCAAACTGCTCGAACGACAAATATCCGTTACAGAACCTGCCGCAACGCATCACGGCAATATCACCGGGCCCGTCACGATGAGCAAGCCCCGAGAATCGGATACCACGTTGATAAGTGAGCCCCTCGATCTGATGAGTACCCGAGTCGTCAAAAGCTAGAGTCAGATATGTCGATGCGCGCGGGGGGTTCGACGCCGAGAGGCTCGGCTCGCGTAACCCAAAGACGACATCGTCGAGGGTCGCTTTGTTTAGTAAACCGGCTCGCGAGATATTAACGGCGGCTGTAGAGACGTGAAAGGGAGCCGTGGTTGATGGTTGGCCACGGTGCGCTCAGAGCGCGCGTTGCGGGACCGTAGCAACATTGGAAGCCCTGACTCGGGTTCGTCAAGCTGGGAGTGGAGCCGTTGGTGCAGGGCACGCCGTCCGGGTTGCACGAGCTGTTCGAGCGATGTCGAGGACCTACGGATGACGGCGGAAGATGGGAAGAGCAGACGAGGCCGATCGGACGCGTTCTCGACATCTAGGCGGTTGGATCAGAAGAGGGATGGATTATGGAAAGATACTGTTGGCGCGATGGAGAGGGTGGGATTCGGTGGCAAGTAGAGCATGACCGGGGAGTTTTTTCTGGATCCGATGTGGATGTGAGTTCTCTGGGGCACTCGAAATGAGGATAGCATCAACGCTGCATATTTTCGTCGAATTTATGAAGCAAGTGTTTCTTCGAATTATGTATCAAAGAAAGTTGTTGAGTAATCAGGTGGTCAGTGTGTCGATCAGGAGTCCAATCACACAGTGATAGCAGTAGCAAAGACCGTTCCTCATGCAGCGGCTGCTCCTATCGAGCCAGTCCACTCGTCCGGCCATCTCGCCACTCACAGTTCACCATTCGCTACCATCTTGCGAGTATTCTCGACAGTAGCCTTGGCCCAATCGCGAGGACGAACGTTATTCTTCTTCATCTCCTCGTGTTCTGGACTGCCCCTTTGCGTTCCCTTCTCGTTCCACTCGTAGACAAGAGTATAGTACAGATCTGTGTCGCCGTTGGGGCCTTGAGCGATGATGCCAATGGTATGAAAATCAGTGAGGCCGTCATCAGCACCATCAAACTGCATCATAGGATTCAGCGTCCATTTGTATGAGGATGCAAGCAATGCATACCTTGCTGGGAGGAGAAAGCGTAAATTTGTTCCGATGCTCGCCTGCATAATGGCCTATGGCAGGGTGTTCTCCGAGTATCTGACTCAACATGAGCTCTTCGTCGGTTTCGGATAGAACTGTGCATGACTTGATGGATGGAACGAGCAGATGGATGTTATGAAGGTTGTACATGACACCTTTCCAGAATTGAGCATGGGTGATGATGGGAGAGGCGGAAGGAGGATTAATGGGCTCTGTGTAAGTATCAATGATAACAACCATGATGACTATTTGACGGGTTTTGGGGTTGATGAGACTTGAAGAACGGGCAGTGAACGTAATTGAGTGATGGGTGAAGCCCAAATATATATTCGAGAAGTGGGGTCTTGACATGGATGACCCGTCCGTACACGTCGTCGATCAGCACCCAATCTAAGACATGGGATATTGTATTTTCCGCGAAACCGAATGCCCATGTGATCAATAGGGCCCCGAAAGAAAGGCAAATGGCAGCAGGATAACGAGGGGGATCATCATTGCCCAACTATAATTGCATCGGGTAGCAAGTGAACAGCGCAAAGAGGTTACCAACCATGCGCGCTGAGTGGAAGAGCAGGGAGGGAAGTAAGTTGATCAACCAGTTTGATGCGCCTCTTTGGCAGATTTGAAGCTGAGCCATGCTGGTGATCCGAAAATTTCACGCAGTAGCATGGAAAAAGCAAATACAGAGAAAGAAAGGACGAGCAGAAATGCGTGTCTCCTGTGTGGATAGCATGGATTTTGATCCTTCTCCTGATATGGCCAGTAGAAGGCGTCCAAGAGAGGGCCCGAATATCATCAGGCGTTGCAGCTTCCATCAGCTGCGCCTCCTCTTTCAATGCCGAGTCCTGTTTGTCCTTGTGATAGTCGTATAGAGCTGAATCTGATGACCCGCCAGTGTGGACTTTTATAGACTAGTAGACTCGGCATTGGCAGGGGACTGCGGTGTCAGAGGCGTGCCGATAGGCATAATAATGCTAACGTGCATGGTGGTTCTACGTACTTCAGCTTTGATGTGGATAGTGGCTTGTGCGTTCGGTGAATGTGAAAGCGGGGTAGTGACAGACAGAAAAAAGCAATGATTTTTTTTCAATGCTTACATACGTACATCATGGTCCCGGTGGGATGAGATGGTCGATGCATAACCAAATGGGAAGACAAATCAGTGGGATGTAGCCGTTAGCAAGAAACTTCCTCTTCCACGTCGTTTAGCGCTCGGCTATACAGTATGACTTGAGGGATAGCGTCTGGATGTTTTGCTTATATGTACGTACCTTAGGATAGACCCATACTGCTGTAGCAGGAGTCTAACTAGGTGACTTGTTAAGTGATTAGCAAATAATCCAACTCTCTTTCAGCTTCTCAGGCTTGTCGTGCATCAGAGAACATGGTCGCAGCCGCATGCTTTTCGCCTACTCTATGTTGGCATGCTATCCTTCCAAGTCTAATGCAAGCGTTCAGCGAACCGATGGATAGCTACAACGCTGACCGGCTGTTTCCGATGGAGAAGCTGAAGATCGTACTCAAGCTACCAGAGGCTGCAGGCATTCTCCCTGTGCACTCAGAATCTTTGAGTAAAACATTTCAAAAGGTTGTCTATTTAACTTGCCAGGCGAGACTGTTACCGAAATGGACAAGCCTCGATCTGACATCTGTCACAAGATTAGGTTTAACCTAGGGCTGACTACTGTAAAGACTCGAGATCACTGCTGTTAAGTTAAGGTTTGCGAGGTTATCTGAGTCAGCAAAGACAGCGTACTAGTCAGGCCGAAGGCCTGGGTGCATATCTCTTGTCAAGGTCATCATCGCTCTCATTATCCGTTGTCTGTCCCTCTGCTAGCATAAAGTATACTGAAGCAATTCCAGCTTCCAGTCACAACGTATTTGGCTCGCTATCGCACCTGGTCACAAGAGAGGTGTCACAGAGAACATACGCTACAAAGACGGGGGAAACCATGGGGGAAGCGCTTCGTTCCGGCTCTGTTGAGTCCATCTCGGACACAATGGAGACGCCGCTGTTGGACGACCGTTCGTACCGGGTGATCCAATTGCCTAATCAATTGGAGATTCTTTTGATCCACGATTCACACACTGATAAAGCTGCAGTTGTCATGGATATCCACGTTTCTGTTTTATGGGTACGAAGAAGGTGAGCGACCGACATACAGACACATTGGAAACTCAATAGCGTATTGACAAAACAAATATTGACATTGCTTCGCCTAGTATCCAGGCGAGAACGAATATAGCACGTATTTAACTAAGTATGGTGGTTACTCCAACGCCTACACGGCCTCGACATCGATCAATTACTATTTCGAACTATCTGCGATTTCAACGTCTAATAGTCCGGGCTCATTCGCAAATATAAAGCAACTCAATGTTTCAATCGCCAAAGACAAGGCTTCTCTCTATCGCGCTCTCGATTATTTCTCACAATTCTTCATCCAACCAATCTTTCTTGCCGATACCCTAGATCGCGAGCTCTGTGTTGTGAATTTAGAGAATAAGAAAAATCTTCAAAACGACATGTGGCGCCTGATACAACTGAGCCGGAGCACTTCGAGTGAGAAATATTCCATCCATAAATTCGCCACCGGCAATTATCAGTGTTTGCGTGAGGAACCGGTGTCGCGGGGCGTCGATATTCGGAAGCGCTTCGTCGAGTTTCATGAGACTCATTATTCGGCCAATCGTATGAAGCTCGTTGTTCTGGGTAGAGAGTCACTGCAGGAATTAGAGAGCTGGGTTCAGGAGCTTTTCTCTGACGTACCGAACAAGAACCTGCATCGTTTGAGGTGGGATGGTATGTCAGTCTTAGATGAGCCGGAGCTCATGACTTAAATATTTGTAAAACCGGTGATGGAGCAAAGACTGCTAAATATTGATTTCACGTACCTCGATGAAGAAGAACTCTTTACCTCCCATCTCAGTCGATATTTGGGACATCTGATTGGTCATGAGGGCCCCGGCAGTGCTCTTGCTTATCTGAAGGAGCTGGGTCTCGCGGACTCTTTGTCGGTTGGGGCTTCTGAACAGGCCCGGCAGGCTATCATTTTGTCTCGTGCTCGATCGACCCCAAAACGGATAGGCAACGTATCCTGAATCCCACTTGAAAGAGTTGTGAGGTAGTCCTTCAATGAATGATGGACTAGTTCAACATGCGAGCCATGTATTCGCACGAGATCTCCAAGTACTGCTTGTACGGATTCATGACCGAATAGCAAGTGCTCCGTCGTCAGCGATGATGCTGACCTGTGATTTGGTGTAATAGTCAGCATGAGGGCGATCTCCTCCCCCGTCAAAGGTCTGTCACAAATGACCAATAGACGTAGCATTTTCGCCGCCATAGCTTGATCGCCCTCGGACGACAGTGGATCTATTCTTCTAAGGCACCCGAGAACCGCAGTACGCTGGACGTCTCAACAACGAGAACCTCTATCTATCCAAAAAGAAAAAAAAAACCGTCCACCTTTTCCAAAATGGTCTGAAAATCTACATCAAATTGATCATTTTATACCATATCTTCAAAAGCTACAACATTGTGTTTTAAAGCTATCATGCTCGATGCACATCATGCATGTCCAGTCATATGGGGCGCTCAGCCTCGTGGACTCTTGGAAATCCTACCGAATTGAGAAACGTCTAATGATTTAATTAGATGTACAGTCTTGTCTAGAACTGGCCCCGGCGATTAAATAGCCCCAATCATCGATGTACATACTCAATTGGGCTTCCCGCATACGAATAAGACCACTAAACACCCACCTCGTTATCTTCAGCTTCTGGAGCCGCTCAAATTACATTTCACGTCATAAAAGCGGGGTGGACGCATTTTCAAATCTACGACGCCTTGTAAAGTCCACTCATGACCTTTTCTAGTGTCAACTGTGACTACTATATGATCCTAGCCCAGGTCCGGCCGAACCTTCAGCGACCAGCATCTCAAGTCTTGATTCGAATTTGCCTTTTCAAACGCCCAGATTAGTTCGCCAATTAAAGCCATGACGGAGAATGATTTTCCAATCCAAAATCATCATGGAACACAGGCTCCAGTCAAAACTTATGGAATGCGTCGTCAGAAAAAACACCTGAGTGCAACCGATCTACTTGCTGTAATAGTTGTGGTAGTATGTCTTGTTGCTTCGGTCATCACGATCTCTCCACGATTGATCGTTGCATGGAGATTGGGACTGAAGAGGCAAGTGAGTCACCACTGTCTTCAACCAGTGCCACTATTACTTTAACAAGTTATCTCGATCACGCTAATCATTCCCTTAGCTCCAAATCATAGGGTTTCTGTTGAGCATAATGAATCTGTGCCTGAACGTCATCGCACCAAAAGCTTTCCTGATGTCTGAGGCTCGCTATGGCCACTCTCACATCCAGAACTATGATGCCATTCTGCGGAGCTCCATCGTACTATCTCATACGGGTTTACTTTGGCGAGTCGTCCTCCTGATCATGATCGCTTTGCCAAACGGACTAAGGTCAGGATATACTAATCTGTCTGTCTAAGTCTGTCATGACTGATCAACGATCGCCGACAGCGTCGCGTACAAAGAATTCATCCAGGGGTCGCACACCTATACATTGAATGGTACAGGAGGACACTACGGCCTGGCTGCGCCGGGACAATTGGCGAATGTTGCGGGCACCGTTGGTGTGGCTCTTTTGGTCAACAGTACTCTACCTTTTGTGGAGGCTTCGGCGAATGATAGCATTCCTCTGGAGCTTTCCTTGTTACCTCAAGCTTATGGGTTTAACCTGTTACTCCTTTCGGAGAACTCCACGGCTTTTCTGTAAGTTATCAAGAACCTTTCTATTTTTCAATAATTAGAACCCCTCCACAGAAAAAAGAGAATCCTCAAGAACGGAGAAGCGATTGTGGAACTCTATAGTAGGTGCTGACTTTTGAAACAACTGTCAGTGACGGACCGATGCCCGACTATATCTCGTCTATCCAAGCAACTCTAGCAGAGGGAGAATCTCAGTCTGTTAGCGCGTGGGTTCGCGCTACTATTAGTACATATAACAGCACTGCCGAAAATTTTCGAAACGACCCATCTTGGTGGAAACATTATACCGAGTTCGAACCCGGAATACGTATTGCAGGGGTGAACCTCTACATTAACAGGAGTATTGGGCTTCTAACCGATGATTGGGCCAGGAGAACGTCAGGCGACAGTTCCTGGTGTTTTATCGGCGTCGTCCCTAGCGGTCCCAATGATCCAGCAATGGATCGTACTTTTCAGTACACTGCGTTGAAGTTCAATACCCGCCGAGACCTCTGCAAAGGTACTTGGATAGTTACCCGAAGTCGCGTCGAGCTTACCAGCGGACATTGCAACCACTTCTCCCTACCAGACAGTGATCAGCAGATCGTTACCGGCTCCCCTCTCGATTTGACCGAGTATTATATGCCGACCCTCGCGGACTTCCTCGGCGCCTTCGCCAAGAAGCGCAGCACGTCCTCATGGCTCCTACCGACATTCACCACAACCGTAGCGGGCATGTACTGGTCCCGCATCACCACTCTCCAAGGCTACCACAGCGTAGACCACCCCGGCACCCCCAGCGATCCCACACTCTACTATCCCGTCACCGACTCCATCGTCTCCACTCGCATCACGATGGATCCCTCCTGGGTCTTATACCTCGTCCTAGCCATCCAGCCCCTCCTCACCATCCTATTCTTCATCACCGCCCTCACCTTCTCCCACACGCCGCTCGACGGCGGCTTCGGCATCACTGCCATCTTGGCTGGGGTCAGGGAGGAAAGCTTGAAGATGCTTCAAGGGGCCTCGATGAGCGGCCGTCTCTCCGAGCCCGTGCGGATGCAAATCGCCGTCTCGGAGCCCGTCGGGCCAGACGGAAGGGGGAAAATGACGCCAGAGATTGAATATGTCATTGGTGGGACAGGGAGTAATGGGGTACTAGGGCACGCACCGAGGTATCGGATTTTGGGTGCTCGGAACTGGATAGGGGGGTTTTGGGGGAGGATGACGTGGAGGGAGAGGAACCAGTATGAAATGTTCTCGGTTCAAAGTGGGAGCTTACGTGGCGAGGTATATTGACATGAGATTACCAGGAACGGGATCGGATCGATTTCTAGGCGTGATAATGACCGCCGCAGTGTGAGTACCAGAGCGATCACAATGAGGACTGCTGTGCTTCTTTCCTCGGTCTTGTGGAAGCCCAGTAGGCTTGCTTTGGTTTCGACAGCTGGCCTGCAAATCTGTGCAAAAGAGAAGAAGAGGCAAGAGATGCCGGGGTGGTTAGAGCTGAGTCGCAGCGCGCGAATAAGAAGAAACCAGCTTTTATTGCTGGCTCGAGCCGTAAAGCAAAACTTCGCTTTGAAAGGGTCAAAACACCTGGTCCAGGAAGGCAAACAGTGGATTCAGAAGTACTGGCGGTGCTGGAGCCGCGCCTGTGAAGCGGTTCTCCAGACTATGTACCGAAATGGACAAGCCTCGATCTGACATCTGTCACAAGATTAGGTTTAACATAGGGCTGACTAGCGTGTTCGGCGCGTCACGTACATGCGCTCGGTCCGTCGAAGCCTTTCCCTTTCCCTTTCCATCGTCAGGCCCCCTTACTTCAGTCAATTGCTCGCATTCTGGGATTTGCTCTTGCCAAGTTGCCATGGCTACTCCCCTCAAGCGTAAGACCGGCGACATCGCCACCTCTACCGCCAAGAAACCAAAAGCCAATGCCACCATAACTTCCTTTTTCTCCTCCCCGTCCAGCACAGCAAAACCAACCCCTGCTGCTGCATCTACAGCCTCTTCGGCCCTTCCTTCTTCTTCTCCTACTACAGTCCCCGATGACGCCTCTCAAAAGTTCGCCGCATCAACAACTGCCACTGCTGCACCCATCTTCACCTCTGTAGAAGCGCTGGCACCGCCAGCAAAGTTCGACAAAGGGAAATGGGTCGAGAAGCTTACCCCTGAGCAAAAAGATCTGCTGGCCTTGGAGATTGCGTCTCTGGATGAAAGTTGGCTGTCCCAGCTGAAAGACGAAATTGTCACAAAAGACTTTCTTGATTTGAAGCGTTTCCTTAAGAAAGAGCATGACAATGGAAAGAAGATCTTTCCTCCTGCAGCCGACGTGTACTCATGGTACGTCAGGAACCACACGAGGCCCCACTTCCTATCAAGCGATGTTACTGACAGTACACAAGGTCTCGTCACACCCCCCTGAACACGGTCAAATGCGTAATCATAGGCCAAGACCCCTACCACGGCCCCAACCAAGCCCACGGCCTCTGCTTCTCCGTCCGTCCTCCCACTTCGGCGCCTCCATCCCTCGTAAACATCTACAAGCTCCTCAAGATAGAATACCCCGACAGCTTCGAACCCCCTCCCAAGAAAGGGGGCTTGCTCACCCCTTGGGCGGACCGTGGCGTCCTACTCCTGAACACGTGTCTGACGGTGAGAGCGCACGAGGCGAACAGCCACGCGAATCAGGGATGGGAGAAGTTTACGCAAAAGGTGATTGATCTTGTGGCGAAGAAAAGGACCCACGGGGTGGTGTTTTTGGCGTGGGGAAAACCGGCGGCAAAGAGGGTGGCCAAGTTGGATAGGGTGAGGCATTGCGTGCTGCAGAGCGTGCATCCGAGTCCTCTGAGTGTGGCTGGGGGATTCGTGAGTGCCTTGATCCGTAGCATGGTCGGGATTCGCTGACGGGTTTTGTAGTATGATTGTGGACATTTCCAGAAGACGAACGCGTGGTTGAAGGAAAGATATGGGGAGGATGGTGCCATTGATTGGAATCTGGACGTTCCGCCTGAGAAGACTGGCGTGTGAGAAGGAGGATGAGCTGATTGGGAAAACCTTGTGGAGATCGCGGAGCTGGAATGCTTCAAGTTACGTACTGCAATACAGCGTGGCGACATTGTTGACATGCATCTCGGCGCAATGGTAGGTCTCTTCGACGATAGCGAACTTACGAACTTTTTTTCATAGATACAACTTGATGAATGGAACCAAAACCGGTAGGAAGTAACCCAGTGAATGGAAAAGTCCAGCGTGCATTACGGCGTAATTGCTGATCGTCGTCTTGCTTGAGAATGAAGATCAATAGTGAGATGAGGTTATAATGTTCTAAGATGATTTTCCACTCCGTCCAAATGTCCAAGGACCACAACAGGTCCCTCGACGCAATTGATGTCCTTGTCGCTCCGTCCGCCATGCGATCGAGATTCCAACTCGTCAACTCACGGAACAAGCGCGACGATCGTGGGCGTTTTGGGAGCCGAGAGACATGATGGGACCCTCACAAGGCTCCATGAGCCACTAATCATCGCGAAGACAGCATCTTCGTTAAAAACGGACCGTTTCCTACTCCAACACCACCTCAACCACAGATCGACTCAACCCGCTCCATTTCGTCCTGTCGATCTTCCCGATACCCGCGCGACGGGCGATCCCCCCGTGACGCTCCACGAGCATGACGTTGACGAAGAAATACCACGTGTCCCCGCTCGATTCCACGGGTGTCCATTCTTCCGCCGACCAGGGACGTTCGATCTCCGGTTTCGGCGCGCCGCCCTCCGAGAGCGCGATGCATTCGTGCGGGGTGGCGACGTCGACGTCGTCGGCGCTGTCCAGGAGGAGGGATCCGAGCCATGTGCCGGAGCGGTCGACGATGTTGAGACGCGGGGGATCGCGGGGCGGGGGAGGGTCGGTGTGGTGCGGGCGCTGTAGGTACAGCGTTGCGGATTCGGTGGAGGTCGCTATCCGCTTCCAGGGGATGTGGTGCTCGGTTTCACTGCGGAGGTCGGGCGTCGGTATCGCGTGGAACTTGTTGGGCGCCGACTCGTGGTAGAAGTACGTGTCTATGAAGATGTCAGAAGGCCCCCCGCTCGAGTCGTGCCATCCCGCCGGTAGACGCTCGGGGAAGTCTGCAAGGAGGAATTTCCCTATCTCGCCTACGGTAGCGATTGGAGCTCGGTGGGTACCATCCGCGGTCTGCTTCTCCCATGTCGTCAAAGGCTTCGTCTGCTTGACGAGGTCACCACTCAGCATTTTCAGGTGGGGCATGATGTCTTCGTAGATTATCTTGCCTTTCCATCCGGCCCACGACCACGTCGGACAGGGAAAGCTGTCGGCGTTGTCTGCGTCCGCGGTGCGTCGTGAGAGCTTCTCTTCAGGCTGCCAGAGTAAGGCGCAATGGAACAGCGACTCCGGAAGTCCGCACAGAAATGGACTGTTGAACATATGCTCGAGGACTCTGCTCATCCCCGCAAAGGCAGCAAGCATGTCGGAGTCAAAAGACAGCTGCCGCGGCGTGTATTCTTCTACCGTCCGTAGATACTCCACCCAATCGGTAGATTTCTCAACATGCAGCGAGTAGTGCAATTTGTACATGTGATCGTTGAATTCTGGCGACCAGTCAATTGGGAGGAAATTTTCCATTTGAAAGTAGTCTACCACGTCCGGGATTTCGCCTGCCACATCTTCACACCAAATCATTCGTTGGCACTCAAAGTACACTTGATTCGCCGTAAATGTGAGGGTACGTTTCGAAAGGAAACGCTCCTGGTAAGTCCAAGCCCTGGTATTCCAACGACAATGATCGGTAAGGTCGGTTAGAAGTGGCTGCCCGATAATCAGATGCTGATTGGCGCAGTACTCGAAGACTGCTTGCGCCGTTTGCCTCGGCGTTGTAGGAAGTCCGGATAATCCTGCGTCAGCATCCCTTCCATCAGCTGCGTTGACAGTAAGGACGGCATTACCGTATACAGCGTCCATGTTGGCAATCAGACTGTGCCTCTCTTCCGGGTCGTCCTGTACAATGCAAAGGGAGTCGATCCAGACATAACGCTCGCCCAAAAGCCTCACGAGAGTCATCGCGTCGCACACCGTACGAGGAATCATGTGCTGCAACTTCGCAAGACCAAGAGGCTGTTCAAGAAGAGACAGATTTTCTCGGAGAGCTATTAATCCTTCTATCTTGCCCCAAACGTAACTCAGCGCAATGTACCGTGACTCAATTCTACTGCGGACCAGACACTGTTGCTGGACGTCGATCAAGCGGAAGGGCGCCGTTTCTGGGAAACGACCGCCGGTCAGCCAACCAGGAGTAAAACAGTCTGGCCCATGCCATGCTTCACAGCATTCGAGCCATTTCCGAAGCAACGCCATATCACACTGCGCACCAATAAGGCGGCCAGATAACGAAGCAGAGCTCCTCTCGAGAGGCAGGAGGTGCAGATGTGGCACTGTAGGATGACTGCGGTTTTGGATGTAGATGACGCCATGTTTGTCCGCTGTCAACTCAAGAGACTTACAAGGTTCACTCGTACGAATTGGCTCATCAATGACACTCTCGAGTCCCTGGGCGAGGAAGCGGCACATTTGGCATTTCGGTCGGGATCTCAGATCTTCTAAAGATCCTAGAATCATTCTGGAAAAGGCGTGTGCATCTTGCTTGAAGTACTTGTGAAGTGCGGACGATAGGCCTTCGCATGTCGGGCATAAGGCCATGGTCGTGTGGAGATTTCCAAATTTTTAACGCTTTCTCATGACATATCAGAACCCAAAAGTAAGAGAACAGCAGAAAGGATGGAGCTGTTGCATGACTATTTGCTCCCAGTAATGGCTATTCTGACCTTATCGTGGGCCAATCCTGGCATCTCCCAATTCCCAGAGTTGCTACTTTGAGGTAACTTATGCTGGACTATACGGAGATGAAGGTTATATAGAAATAAAGATCTGACTGTAAATGTGTAAGTCAAGCAAAGTATACTAAATTGATTAATTCATACATACAGGAAATCAGGGATTGAAGGACTTGGTGCTGGGTTACTCTACCCAAACGAGAATCTAGTATCGCATCATAGGCTGCCCATTTGAGGCGAGCGATTCGCAATAGCGGTTCCAGACATGCAGCTCATCCAATCACAGCTGGGCAATAGTTGCCAAACTTGATGAACGGCTGTTGGTACTGGGTAGAAGTTGGGACTTTGTTTCCGCTTTTTCAGATCAGTACACTCTTCCTCAACCCCAGCGCAACCCTGTATTCACTTTGATCCAGCAGGTCTTAGTTGCGCAGTGCGCATAGTTTCAAGCATCAGGTTGATCCGGAAGTAGCCTCGAGCGATCACGCGAGAGACAGCCCCGACAGCATCAACAGTTATGAGTTGCAAATCAAATGAGATTGCTTGGCAACATTCATCGCGCCCCGCCTCCCATAGAGAAATCTGCTAAGAATCTCGAATACCATAAAGCTCCCCCCAAACGCAAGTTGAAGTATCAAGATTGATGCAAATTATTTTCCAAATCTTGATTACTATTCACGAGCTTTTTTTAAAAGAATTGAAGCAAGTTGTGGGCGTTGTTGAGTGAGTACTCTGAAAATTTCTATGAGTGAGGCGGGGCGCGATGAATGTTGCCAAGCAATCTCATTTGATTTGCAACTCATAAAGCTCCCACTTTCTGCGGCCACAGTTGTAGGGCTGAGCTAACAGTGGACAGGGGGTGTATCTGGCGATGCTGCTGTTATTCATTGACCACCATGGACAACTGGGCCGCCAAAGCAATAACTCCTCATGCTTTTGACAGTCTCGCAGTGTTATCCGAGCATAACAATTGACTCCTCGAAGAAGTGTGTAAGGGTGTTTTCAAACAAGCATTGAAGTAGGGCCTCGAGATGCCAATCTCTTCCTACCGCTTGCCATTATGATCTTCTCAGCTTTGTCATGATGTTAACAATTCTCCGAGTCGTTTAAGCAATTCTAGTGCAAGTGTTGCGGAGAAACAATGAGGATGACAAAAGGGGTTCAAAATGCCATTGGATTGGCTTTGAAATAGTGATGACGTCGTCTGTCGACATGCCATTCGCTCCACCTTCACCTTTTCAACTCTTCTGTAATTCTATATCCCCAGCCCAACCTGACCCAACCCAACCTGGCCCAACTGACCCAACCCAATCCACGAAACAATCAACACAATGCCTCACTCCAAGACCCCTGGCGGCTCTGGCGCCAGCGAGAAATTCCTGAAGCAACAAGCTGAGAGTAACTGCTCCCTCTCTTCCCTTCGTACATCCACATCCTTCTTACCAACCTATCCACAGAGCACGGCGAAGGGGCATCCAATGCCGCCGGCCACACCGAAGGCAAGGCACCGGGAGAAGCACCCGTACGTCTACATTCCCGAGCGACTCCTTCCCACTCCGTGAGCACCGGGTGCTGATTCCGCTCGAACTTTCCAAGGTAGCTTCTGACTCTGGGATCTCGGATGTTGGAATCGAAAAAGGGACAAACCAGCCTGGGGAGAAGGGAAATCTTGGGCCGAAGATGGACCCTGTGCCGGATAGCTCGAAAGATACGAGGGGTGTTTGAAGAGTGGGGTGATTGGAAGAGGGTGAACCACAAGAGAGGTAGGTGACGGAGCTCCTTAGGAATAGTTGCAGCAGAAGTAGCTATCACTGCTCTATAAAGTATTCCGAATAAACCTTTTAACTAGTCCTTGTTTTTATTGGAGAGTTGGAGTTATTGAAATAGATATGACATGACTTGCCTCATCTACCCTTCCTAACCCACCCCTCAACCGCCTCTCTGCTCTCTCCGACCCTCTCATCGAACCATTTCTTGGTTGCTTCCTCTCTAATCTTCGCTTGCCTCCAGCCCTCTTCTACCGCCCCTCTAACTCTCATATGATTTATGGAGATCACCGGCACTTTCTCCTCATATGTCCACACCAGATCCCCTACATTTCGCGTCGTAACAGGGAGCACAATCCACGCAGCTCCTAAGCCCACGACGAATGGCACTGTCGCCCGCAGCAGTATGTTCCGGTTTCGAGATATTATCGAGCCTGTCATTGCTGCGACAAGGACATAAAGCGCCCCTGGCATGACACGTTCATGTGTTTCGGGAGGGGGAGCCAAGGAAGCAACCGTCTGGGTGAAAGAACGTTCCTGGTGGAGGACAGCGGACATGAACGCGTTGAGGCGGTCTTCCACTGCGACTGTATGGGCGTGAATGAAGAGACGGGCATGCTTGATCTGGTCCGCTAAACGGTCCGTAGGTGTAGGAGATGGGGGAAGGGTGTCTTCCTTGTGTGTTGGGGACGATTTGGGAGGGTCAAGCAAGGCTAGATCATCGTATATGGGTTTCCGGGGAAGCTACATTGTATCATTAGCACGATGAAATATCCATGAGACCAAATGCCTTGCAAGTTCTTGAGGAGGCGCCTCGGCGTGAAGTGTGGAATACGGATAGAGCAGTACGCCGGCGGTGAGAGTACCTATTGCCAAGGGCGAGATGGGGCGCTAGACGAGCCGTGTTAGATGCAGGATAACCAATTGATGTAGCGGAGCTTACCCGTCGCAACAGAGGTCTGAATGCCATGTTCCTGTCTTGGAAAGAACAGAAGCAAATTGGATTTCGATGAAGCGCGATCCAGATGGAAAAAGCGCTAGCCTGTTCGAGCTACTAGCCCGAATACGCTTTGAGGTTTTGAGCAACCGGCCCGTTGAACATCGTAGAGTTGACACAGGCACGACAGGCTACAGATATAGGTACATCAAGAATGACTGAATTGGACCTCAAGGGCTGAGGCAAAGTAGCATGCATACCGAGGAAACCATGATGGCCAAATCTCCGAGTCTACTTTTGAAGTACCACGTACAGGTCAGACGCATTGCCAAAAGAGAGTGGCCGTTGAAAAGGAAACTTTCCTACTCCGTACTCTTGTCACTGTTGCGGTCCGATAACTGCCAAATGACAGCAGTCTTGAGAGCTTTAGTCTTGCGATTTTTGCTCACTTTCTGGGCTACTATTTGACCAGAATGGGTTGGCCTCCATCGCAACAAGATCCTGAACAAAGGCAAAGCCGTAACCACAACTTCTCTTCATTCAGTCTGACAGCCGTCAGAGACCCTTCGCGTTACAATTGTCGCATCTTTTGGGAAGTGCATCTCGTGAGAATTAGAAGATTTGGACTAGCCTATATTGTACAATTAATGTGTCATCAAAGAGGATCTTGCCCAGCCTCTATCGCTCGAACTGCTGCATGCTCGTAATAATCGTTTCCCATGAGAGCCTCCCGCAATTTTCAACTTGCAGCACTCCATCCGCCAATGCATTTTTCATGTTCCGGGCTCAGACCCTGCCTACCCAATCCAAACAATACGCCAGATTGAAGAAGCCACCGAACATTCATTCCGTATGCACCAGAGCTCGCAGAAACCCCTTTTAAGCCTTCAGGACCATCTCTGCTCCTGGCGCTAAGTTTGCAACATCGACGTTGCTCCCCAATTCCTGCCTTAGCAGTCCTCTGACCTCCTCCTTTGAATACTTTCTGGTTTTCACTGACATCACAGAAAGCCCCTTGTTATCCTTGTCTTCATCGTGTGCGCTGATCCAACATCTGGCCATTAGATTTTGCGCAATCTCGATCCCACCCGGTAAGCCCGCTGCGACGTTACCGCCGAGATACCAAGGATTTTCGACGCGGTCAAAGGAGTGCAGTAGAAGTGTCAGAGGAAGAGCAGCGAGTGACACCAGATGCGTAGAGGCGTAGGCACGAATGAGGGAGTAGTTGACGCCATGAGGAGAGTATATGAAAGATAACGCTTTTTCGCAATGGATCCGGGAGGTGGATGTGACAGAGCTTTTGGAGGATATGGAGAGGTTGTGTTTGGAGTTGCTTTGATGAGATGAGGGGGTGGAGACAGTCGAGAGGGTATTGCTGTCGGTACGCAAAGTGCTGCTTTGCCATATGGGTGATTGGGGAGGGGTCATCGGTAGGTTCTGCGGCATTGGGTGACAGTGGGATTGTTGGAAAGCTGGCTGAGAGTTTGGCGAGATTGGGGAGAAAGGGCGCGAGGGCATGCAGCTGGATGATGGTGGTCGATAGGTGACTCCGATGGCATTGTGTACTTTGGCCATATCCAGTTTCGCCGGTATGAACGAAATGGTCGCTTCCCCCGGTGTTCCTCCAGGGAAGATTGGCGGAATGAAAAATCTGATGACGGAATCGGGTTTTCGTTCGGAGAACGGGCGCAATGAATGGATCATTTCGGGGTTGAAGAATTTCATCCCTCTAATCTTCTTGGCTGCTGTTGGTTCCGCTAAGATGGTGGTGATGGGTGATGTGGGATCTAATTGTCGCAGTGTCGCTTCGTGACAGTGATCAGACTTATCCTGTGAAATGAGGACGACGTTTGGCTCGGGTATATGTGAAAGGTGTGGAATGCAAGATGGCGTCGTGTGTTTTGAAAGAAGGAATTTGGGATGCCACATTGTTGTGGGACCGGAGAGCCATGGATCGACGAGTATGGAGAAAGTGCCTGGAGGCGGTTGGTATTGCGGTCCTGGAGGGGTATATTGAGAGGTGTCGTTGGGGGAAAAGGTGAGGAGAAAGGTGGTGTCTCCGTTGAGATGCTTGATCGTCAACGACATGACGTGGAATGGATGGTCGGAACGCGCTCGAAGGAGATTTTCTTTCCCGGGTTGATGTTGGATTCACGTTGGTGGGGGACGCTGGTCGCACAGGTATCAAGAGGTGTAATTGTTGGCGACGGTAAAGGCATGAAGATGATGAAAGATTAATATTGATTGGCTCATCGCTCGATAGGAGATGGAATTGTTGAGAAGTTGATCTTGTCTTTTGAGAGGATGAGACTGAGAGAATGAGGAGTGAGGAGACGATGCGGAAATGCCGAAGGAAGTGAAATCGAACCATTCCAACGGTTCAGGGACAGGGACACTTTCCAACCGATGAGGCTGCCACTAGCTCTTGCTAGCCACCAATCATACCCCTCCCAGCGCGCAACGCCAAGATCATATCCGCCAAATCTTGCTGTCGTGGCATCATCGCCATCGCCAAAAGCGAGATTACGGACAGTCGAGCCGAGCCTTGCGGGTAGACTTGAAGCCTCATCGCCGTCATCGGTAAAGTAGCATTGTGCATCGAAGGATCTCAGCCCGTGCTACCGTTAGCCCCTCAGCGCATACGGAATACCTAGTGTAAGTTAGTGACTACGAATAACAAGTACCTCTCGTTCACCGCAGCACGCGCAAAGTCATCATGGAAACCAGCCCACAAACTCTTGCCGAGAATTCATCAGATCTCTTCAGACCTTCCAAACCACGCAAGTTCTACCGCAAGCGCACCGATGCAGAAGACGAAGCTTTACCCACCCCTTCGTCTGCACCTTCTCTTCCACAGTCCAAGTCGATGACCGTCGACGAACTCATCTCTCACCATGCTCATCTTACCCACACCCCGGACCAAGAGATGGACGAGGAACCCTTGTCGGTCGCAGAAATCCTCCGCCAACGAAAGGCTGCTGTGCGACGAAAAGGCGGCATCGAATTCACCAACAGCCATACACCCGTTTCAACCGCCCCGCAGATTGGTGATGCTCTTGTAATGAAAGAGGATGACACACCAGCAGAGATCAAATCAGTCATCGAGCGCTTTGCTCCACAAACAGGCCAGGTCTCAGACGTAGCCGATAAGCACATGTACGCCTTTTTCCCACCAACCTTGAGATGAACCTGGATGCAGCGACTAACGTGATAAGGATGGCGTATATAGATTCCGAACTGGCGAAACGTCAACGTCAAAATCAGTCTACCTCCACACAATCTCCAAACGGGCAAGAGCTGTCACCGAATGGGGCACTCCTTGACGCAGGGCTGCACCGTCAGCCGGCAGCTCTTGGGAAGCTCCACGAAATCGACCTTGGTCCAGACGCTACACTCCGCAATATCGCCCTGACGGAAGCTGCCCAGCGCAAGCTCGAAGGCATAGAGCCGGAAATCGACGAGTCTACGGGCAAAGTTCGGTTGCGAAGAGACGGCAAGCCGTGGCGGTCCCGCAAACGGCGGAACAGTGAGGACGTCAAGCGAGATAAGCTCGTTGAAGAGGTCATGCGCGAGTCCAAGCTTGACATCTACGACGAGCCGGATGAAGAAGTGAACAATGACGATCAAGCTGCCGATGACCGGATCGCGGAGCAGTTCAGACGGGAGTTCATGGATGCCATCTCCAGTCGCCAGCAGAAGGCGGCACAGGCCAAGAAGCCTGTGAAGGGAAAAGAAACGGACGATCAGCCTAAGGGGCCGAAGTTGGGAGGGAGTAGGAGTGCTAGGGCGGCGATGAGGGAGAGGGAGGAGGCTGCGAAGAAGAAGAAGTAGGATCCATCACGGTTGGGCAGATGCCAGCGATGCTCTGATAGACTGGTTCGTTGATTGAAGTTCTCTATACGAGTCATCAATCTCTTAGGAATCAGGACCGGGTCTCCACTTTTCCGCCCACAACAACTCCTTCCAAGAGCGTATAGCGAAACTTATGCGTAGAGAGGGGGGAGTAAAATGTTCGAGTGTACCTATTAAGTACGGTTCGGGCCCATGTCCGGAGAAAAATGGCAACTGCAACACAATTTCCCCTGACTGGTCGTGATCAATGCGAAAGAGGTGTCGTCCTCATTTGATTCAATCCCCTCTATGCGATCTCATCAAACAGGAAGAGTCGATCTGTCCAGGCCAAATGCCACAAAACAGTAACAACTGCAACAACATGTTCTCCAAGTACTCGTCTTCCCTTATCCGCTACCATTCTTGAACTGGAAGAGCCTCTTTGTTTTAGTTTCAAGCGATAAGAATTGGAGACCCAAGGATCCCTCGACGCATGACTTGAGCTTCATTCTCTACCGTCGTCCTCGCAGCTCTAGTCCTCGCCTACGCTTTTCAAACCTACATTCGGAAAGAAGACGTCCTGACCTTTCCTCCACCCACAGCTCTGATCCTCGCCCTACAAAATCCTACAACAGCCTCCTCCCCGCAACCGACAGAGCTCCGCAAGATGTTCAGCGTTCCGCCGCCCAGCGCTCACTGTGTCACGCAGGCACGCCCAAGAGGGAATTCGGGATCGAAACGGTGCATGTCTGTCGGACCTGCCGGAAGGGGCAGTGCGGGGTCTGGAGGGATTTGTGCCGACGGAGAGAGATGGTTTTTCAAAGGGGGTGAGGGTGTTCGGATAGGGTCCAGGACGTCCAGGACCGGAGCTGGTCTGAATCTAGCGGGGTGTTTGAAACTCCTTTGTAAACCGGGGAAGCAGAGGGGTTTATGGAATCGAGAGAGCTGGAAAGATCTGACCTTTTCGAAAATATTTCGATCATATGCTCGTGACATGCTTGACTCTTTGAGTAAATTGATCGCTACACTCCCCGCACCCACCGTATCCTGAACACGAACCCGCCGCAAGCCTCCCCCCATCTCACTCCACAAGCCCCGCTCCTATCGTCTCGCCCCCCGCTCTCAGAATGACCCTTCCTCCCCGCTCCAACGGAATCGGATCATCCACCTCGACCAGGACCTTCGCCACACTCCCCGGCTTGATCAGTCGAGGCGTCTTCCCCGTGACGGGAGCGCCGGACGCCTTGTCCAGCTGCGCCACCAACTTCGTGACCCTCCCCGGCGCGTGCAGCCTTCCCTTGTGGACTTCACAATGCATCGGCGTGATGTGCTCGAATGCTAGCACCTTGGCTGTAAACGACGTGATGCATTGAATGGGGGCGGCAGGTGGGCAGACGACGTCGCCGGATTTCAGGTACTTGGCTTCGATGTCCGCGAGATGAAGGACGACATTCTGACCGGCGACGGCCCAGTCCGAGGGTTCTGAATCGACCTCGATTCCTCTGATGTGGGCGGTCTGGCTTGCGGGCATGATGACCACTGTGTCGCCAATCTGGACATTGCCGGCGTCCAGTCTACCGGAGATGGAAAGGGGATTCTGAACGCCTCCACGGAATATGTCATCGATGGTCATGCGCAGAGGCTTCTCCAGGGCACGAGTGACGGGCTCCGAGGATTCAAGTAGTGAGATGAGCGGAGCGCCGGCGTACCACGAGGCTTGAGGATCTTCGGCTTTGCGGACAATATTGTCGCCTGTCAGGCCTGCGCATGGGACGAAAGCGAGGTTTCTTGCCAGGAAGCCTGCGCTTGTGAGGAAGGCGGAGATTTGCTGGGATATCTCATCGAAGCGGTCTCGGGACCATTGAACAGTGTCTAGTTTGTTGACTGCAATGACGATGCGTTGAACACCCATGCTGCGGACGAGCAATGCATGTTCCTTGGTCTGGCCTTTGAGACCGGATTCGAAGTTTCCTGTGCTGGCGTCGATGACGAGGACGGCGAAGTCGGCTTGACTGGCCCCAGCGATCATGTTGGGAATGAAATCCCGGTGACCTGGGGCATCGAGAATTGTGAAGCTAGTATTTTCCGTTTCAAACTTGTTCATAGCAATGTCGATGGTGACGCCTCGATTTCGCTCTTCGGTGCCCTGATCTAGCACCCAGGCTAGAGCGAATGATGCTTTACCAATCCTTTCGGCTTCTTTCCGGTACTTGTCCAGAGTCCTTTGGTCGACTACTTTCAGATCATACAGGAGACGGCCCATTAGTGTACTCTTTCCCGCATCAACATGGCCAATTACCACAAAGTTCACGGCATTCTTGGGCTTCGACCTTTCGAATTCCGCCATAACATCGAGGTTCTTCCGCTTCACGATGGCACCTCCAATGGTAACATTTCCGACGTCTTGAGCAACAGTCTCGACACCTTTATCGCCGGATGAAGGCTGAGGTGGTTGTTTGACCGGCTTTTTGGTTGTTCCTTTCGTGTTTTGCGCTCTTGTGACGACATCATCAGGGCTTGGTCCTGCAAAATCAAATTCAGCACGTATATCAGGTCCTAGCACATAACGATCTGAGGTGTGAACCTCATGATGTTGTGACAGAGCAGGGGCGCCAAAAATAGTCCGTGCAAACACTGAAGGGTCTGCTGTCGGGGTGATCTCAGGGGTTCTCTCGATCTCTGGACTAGCCAAAGAACTCGGCTCTTGAGAAGTATTCTTTGCTGGCTGATCAACCTGTGGAGATTCTAGCCCTTTTGACTTTCGCCTTGAATACTTTCTCGGTTGTTCTTTCACCGTCTGCTCGGTGATCGCCCTCAAAGGCTTGGAACTCGATGAATTTGGAGCACCATCGGGCTTTACTTGTCGTGGATTGCCACTAAGCTTATCCAAAAGAGCAACGGAGCTTGTAATACTCTGTCCAACTTCAGCCCCCTGATTTTCTTTCTTCTTACGAGCCGCAGCCAGAGCAGCAAGCTTAGACTTGGGACCACCATCAGGTTTTGACGAACCTCCCAATAGTCTACCTCGAGGGTACAACGGCTCGATAAGAATATCTCCACGGCGGTCCTCTGGGATGTGGAGCCACGGAGAATCGCTGAAAAAGTCCGCAATTGAGAAAGGAGCTTCGCAAGAGGAAAATGTATCGGAAGTCCTTAGGTGTCTCCCGGCTCCGCAATCTTGCGTCGAGTTTGTTGGTGCTGGTCCGATACACATTTCAGCCAAAGTGTCACTATGAAAAGGCTACAGAACGCTCACCTCGAACGGTGTGCTTCCAAGTGTCTCTTTTTTTTGGAAACGAAACAATTGACTCAAGAAGCTGCCGAGACTTACCATTAAAATTCTTGATTTCTGCATCCGCCTTCTGTTTCTTTGTCTTTTTGGGCGTCTTTGAACTCGTTCTTTGGCCTATACATTTTAGGTTCATTATCCCATTATATGACTGTCTACTATGATATACCTAATAAGTAGTTTACGGTCTTATCAACGTCATAGTAGTAGTGCCATAACGAATCCTCGATCTCTTTGTCGGTAATCGATACTTCTGGGCCGAGTACATCCCGCACTCTAGCAGTGCCTACACGTAAGTTTTCTAGAACCTCAGAGTCAATATTCGGTATAATGACTGGTGTCCAGGTGCATCTCTTGGAAACACCAGAAAAGGGTAGATACCTTTGTCTTCAGCCCCGACTTCCTCTTCATAATCAGAGTCAGCACCTCCATCGAAGTCATCAAGCTCCTCATCCAAATCGAGAGCTTTGACTAATTTATGTCGAGACATGATCGATGGCACAATGGCTCACTGTATACTTAAGTGTAGGAGGATCAGTATGACGAACGTCAAGTCAATTCTAAATGACATTGTTGAAAGAAAAGAACAGCGTTAGAGCTGATATTGTCGACGTGATGCAACAGGAAAAGGCTGCCAAGAACGCCTCACGTTCGCTACCCGCCACCAAAATCTGCGGCAAATTCCAGCAAGTTTCGCCTTATTCCATAAAGTAATATCACGGCTTAGCTACGGAGTAGGCAGATTTCTACCGTTCGCCACGTACCCCCTACCTTGTGCTTTTCAGGTGCAGGAGGCTGGCGCGAAAAATAATAATCGAGACCGCAGCTGAATTCGAAGTAGCCTTTTGCCGCCAACATTGTGTACTTGCGGTCGCGCCTCACCCGGCCCGCTACCGCTTTGAAGGACAAAATTTCCACCTCTCACCATTGCACCAAAGCTCACGTATACCTACAACAAAACAAACACGATCAATGTGACTAACAGGAGGTCGGAACCGCTCTCCATCCAACCTTCCATTGAGGCTCATACTCCCCGACCTCCAGTTGCGGAGCCCGCATCCCCATCGCCGCCTCCCTCAACAATACATATACCTCTCGAACCCAAGTGATACAGATTCCAAGCAAGGCCTCTCGACCGTTTCAGAGATGTAGAATACCTAGAGACGAGCCCTATCACTACGGTGCCGACACTTGCGGCTCAATATGGGCATGGCGAGTCTCTGATCTCGACCCAATCGCTCACCATGCCTATGACATTTCCTCGGATCTTCCTCCGGAGGGATTACCTAGGTCTTATATCCCCTGTGACCGATATGGCTGCGCGCTCTGGGGGGCGGGAACTTGTGAGCTGTGATCTGTCTTGTTTAATTTTTCATTGTATGGCTCACATGCCCGTACTGAGAGAGTGAAGCAGAAGTCAGGCATAGAGGGGCGGGGTGAATATCTGCGCGCAGTTTGTTGAGGTAGGTAGTGCAGTTCAGGCGCATTACCGAAAAGGGGGGGCAGATGTAACAGAAAATCCCTCAATCAATTGGCATTCAATGTAAAAGGGAAGCTGTCTTCAATTATCTGATATCCTCTGTTTAATATGCTTTGACAGTAAGAGCCGATTTATTCAGATGTGTTGTCAGAGAATAGAGGCAATTGCAACAAAAGCTTTCCTCATAGCTCACGACCCTTCTTTATTGATGTTCTCGAGCAGGAAGAGCCAATTTGCTATGGTTGATAGCGGCAAAGCTGTGCACTCTCCATCCATGACTTTGGCTTCATTCTCTCACACATAGCGTGTACTCGACGAGAATTGCACAATCTATGATGCTGTTTTCTGGCAATCCGCCTTGTGAGACTTCCAATCCGCCTTCTGGCAATCAACAGAACAGTACTGCACACTCTTGCAGCTCGCGCACCTCTTGGCTGGGGCATCGTTACCGCACACCTCGCAGTCAGACACCAGAGCTGGAAGATTGGCAAATTCATCCGCCACACCCTGGCGTGGGCCCCCTTTAGCGGCGGTACCTGACCCATATCAGTAAGTGATCGCAGTCAACGCGCGAAATACCAGTCACTTACTCAGCATAGCCATCATCAGAGCTTGAGAGCCACTCTCGTTGTTCACATCGCCAATGTAGGCGATGTGACCCTGTCCATGCTTCTGCCAAACCGCTGGAGTCTGCGCCGTATCGACGGTGTCAGGCGGGAAGACGAAGGACTGAACCTGCGAATCATCCGTCGGAACGTAGACTTTGGCGGTAGCAGGAACGTCGGCTAAGTGCACAGCTTTCATGCTATATGATTGCTCGAGCGTCTTGAAAGCCTCGTTTCCAAAAACAGGCGCGAAAGCAGGGTTCAACGCAAAGTCCGTACGATGATAGTCTCCAAACCCCCAAGGCAGGTCCATGTTCCGACACATGCTGGTGAAATCGGGTGGAGAAACGAAGCTGCTGAACAGACAGGCGAGCATGACTGTGCCACCAGCTTTGGCATATTCGGAAAGCCTGATTTGGTCTTGATGACTGTGTAGTGCTCCTCAATCTTGGTGCAAAGGTCGGTGTAAAGATTCTTGAAGATGTTGCCTTCATACGGCTCGCCTAGTTGCAGTAAGAGAATCTGGGGCTTTTGGACCGGCATGGTTTGTGCTCGGTAAAGTACTCTTGTGTTTATCTAGAGTGATCGATCCAGTAAGTATTGGTGGGAAATTTAATGGAGATGGCAAACGGAAGAGACTGATGGATTGATTGATTGACTGATTGATTGATTGCGTCATGCTACCCTGGAGTCTGTCCTTAATGGACCCACTATGCGAACCGATTAACCGAAGAATAATGCAGACATACAGATATACAGAATACAGAATAGTACTGATCCGTCCCCTTTAAATCACAAAATATCCAGATATAGACTAGCGCCAGATTCTCCTGACGCCACTAGCACCGCGGAAGAGTCTATTGGAGCACTGCACGAGCCATTTCCCATCCCCGTTCTCAATTCCCATTTTCCCAACGTCTTTCCACGATCCATACCAAACACCCCCCCCCCTTCACGTCCCCACACCACCGCGCAACCAAGACAACAGCAACCCGTCAACCCTCCATCATGGCCTCCAAAATCCTCCCCCCCTCAATGCGCGCGTTCCGCCAAACCTCTACACTCCCGCGACACCGTCTCTCACGAACGTTCCGATCATCGTCCCGCCTCCAAGACGCGACGGCCACCGCTCTGCCCGCGCGGAAACCCGTCGGGGCTTTTCGAGGAGGGTGCGTGACCCCCCCGCCCATCAAATTTGACCCCCATGTACCCTCGTCGTGGAGTCTGAAGCGATCGACAGATGACTGACTGATTCTGTTCGCGCTGCAGGATGTTTGGCTTCTTGCTCGGATCCACGCTCGCGGGCGCGGGGACCTACTACTATATTTTGGAGGAGTACAAGGTGTCGAACGAGCTGCTCACAGAGGATATCTATGTCAGTAGAGATTCTATTGATGAGTTGTACGAGCGTGTGGCCGTCTAGATGCATGCATACATGGACTCTCGCGGTTTCGAAGGCTTTGTGGGGCATTGAATTGCGCTGCATTATACATATGGGGGCCAATAGACGAGGATAGACGACTGTACGATTACAATGGCATGCATGCAGCGGGCGTTTTCTCTTTCGAAACAATCGGGGCGGTAATAACGGGAGAGGTCGAGGCGCTGGATCTCCGAAGCATGCATATACGGGGTCATAGATTGGGTCACGCTCGTCGATAGACTTTCAATGAGATCACCTTTTCCACTCTTTGCGGAAATCACAGGCTGATTTGTCTTGCATTCGCGCAGGCTCTTCAAGCGGCGGTGCAGAAGATTCATACGTATGTTGCGACTTTGGAGGAAAAGATGGATGCGATGGAGAAGAAAAAGAAATGATGGTTGTACACAAATGAAAGCCTCGGAACGGGGGCTGCGCTCGACCATGCCTCATGGAGAATGGTGGTCATCAGCTGTATGTCGTGAGCGCCAAAGCTATGCATCCCTCGACTCGTGCGATTTGTATAAAGATGGATGGAGTTCAAGGCGTGGCAACAATTTGTCTTATCAGGGTCATGCATCATGCACATGTGTATCAAGCCAATCAAGATGAGATATCCAAATTCAAAACGCTAAGCCAGGCTTGCATACTAGCCTGTGGTGACCGAGTCTCTACGTCCTGATCAATACACACAGTAAGGCTGAATCTCTCGGGCCTTTTCTTACGACTCGCTTGATACTTTCTCGAGTACCGTCCTTACAACGTTGAGGTCACGATGTGGATCAACTTGCCAATTAGAAACTGCAATACGGCTCGCTGGACAGTTATCCCACACGGTGCCTGACACAAACATCTTGGAGCTCGCGTTGATCCTTTCGACGAGCGTATTATTCAGCGCTTCGTTTTTGGCCTTGAAAAGCACGATAATGTATACGTTCTTGTCGATGCTGGCTCTGTCACTGAAGACATCCTTGGGAAGAAGTTCGAAATGTGCATGATCAAAGAGATATGCAGCCACCGCTCGTGCGAAGCGGATCTGTCTTTTGAGCATGTCCGCATAGCCCTCACGGCCGTAAGCCATCAGAGTCGCATAAACCGGTAGGCCTCTGAAGCGTCGCGAATTTTCTATGCCAATGTTCATCGGCGACTGTATTGTGTCTGCGTCTGCGTTTTTGGTGCTCAGATAGGCGGCGTTTGGATTCTGAAAGACTTGCTGAGCAATCCTTGGGTGACGGCAGAAAAAGAAGCCACAGTCGTAAGGTACGTTCAAGAGCTTATGCCCATCGCCACCAACCGAGTCTGCTAAAGTTAAACCTCGGGTACCTTGCGCTACGGTCTCGAACTCGGGCAAGCCATCTAGAAGTCTTGCGAAGAGCCCAAAGGCTCCATCGACGTGCAACCAGGCACCATACTTATCGCAAAGATTCCTCAAGGCCTGGACTTCTGCAAGACTGTGGGTCGCGTACAAGCCCGTATTGACCTCACCACAAGAAACCACGACAATCGAAGCAGTGTTTTGATGACCCGACTTCAGTTGCTGTTCTAACTTCTGCAAATCGAAGGCGACATAGCCTTTCGATGTTCCGACATCATGAACGCAAGCGCGGCCCAGTCCCAGAATGCTCGAAGCCTTGAATAGAGAGGAATGTGCCATAGTGGTTATAATGTCGATTTCCTCCACGCCGGCTATACGACAGGCTTTGAGCAAGCCGAGAGATCCAACGCTCTTTTCCGAGTCAGGCCCCAGGCGGCTCTTGATGCGTTGATTGAGGATATACTCGCGGCCGCAAGCCAGTCCAAGAACATTACTCGCCGTAGCTCCTGTACTGAAAACTCCTGACCACTCCTTTTGACCGAAACGCAGGACGTCCATGAGGAGACGGAGGGCCTTATCTTCAACGTTGCTGGCCACTGTTTGATCTGGCAGGTGGACTGAGGGATTTTGATCATAAGTTGAGACCAAAATGTCTGCAACTCTGGCTGCTGGCGTAACGCCACCAATGACGAAGCCATAGTAGTTTGGAGAGAGGCTTGACGCATTGAGGGCAGGAGCAATGTCTTGCAAAAGATGGTTCGTTGTCTGTTCTATTCCCCGGCCATGCTCTGGAATATCTTGAAGGAGAGTGGACCTTGTATTTTCCAGTATGGACGATTCTGGCAGTACCTTACTGGACTGCTTCTGTAAAGCTTCCAGCGAGTGGGCGTGGGCCTTTTTCAAATTGGCGATATCCTTATTATTCTCCATCTTCGACTAGGCGAACTTCGATATACCTATCAAGGAAGTCTGAACGTTGAGCAGGAGAATATCTGTACATTTTGAGTCATCCTGTTTTAGTAATCAGACCTGCCGAGGTGCTTAAAAATCAACGACGTGGCTATGGCTACGCATAGGACACGACTCGTAATGGAAATGTGAATGCAGGATACGAATACGTTAAATGTAGTATCTGATTTGGACGTACGAACTTGATCTCATACCAGGATTTCTGTTGGTGAACTTGAAGGATTTGAGTGTACTGAATGCTAAGCCAAGAGCCAAGAATACGCAACGAGGAAACATGCCTCGGTACCTAAGTAGGTAGAGTAGAGAGGTAGAATCTCCAACGATTTATTGAAATCCTTTCACATTTCATCCACCAATCGAGGCGAGATTGAGAAAGCTTTCCACTCCTAAAACTGGCACTTTTTTCTTGACGGCTCGGCTGTGGTGTAAAGCATACTTATAACTGTAGCTGTGGTTCGCTCGTTCACGCAAAACAGCCCCTACCTTAACCCTTAGGGTACCTCGGTACTCTATGCAACATTAGGATAGTAACCAATTCACAGAAAAGGTGTAATTGTAAAAACCTCCTTCGAAGATCTTATTGAGCGTATGAAACTTGTCCGCGAATCTTTCTCTCTCGGTCCTATGGCTGTGGGGGATGCAGTGCAACCGAAGGACAACCGTAGGTAAGTACGAGTAAATATGGTAAGGTAAAGTAATCTTACGAGTAATCCCCCTTGGCGGCGCGGTAACGGCGCATAGAGTACTACAGGATCAGCCTAGTCATATTGAAGCGAACTCGAACCCGAATTCCCCTTCACTTTTGGCATGTCTCAAGCATCCAGCTTGGGTCACCGACCTTCGCAGGCAGTCGCAGCGAGAAAAGCAACTCGGCTCCATTAATCTCAATGTCCGACAGTGAGGCAGATATTCAGCACGAGGCGCCGCTGCCGAGTCAAATGACTTGCGGGACCGGCCAAGAGCGCCAGAATGGCAGCGGCGATCCGGGCAATGAAACCGTTGGGTTGGACATACCCCCGGACTATCACAAGAAACGTAGGCCTTGGTCCTCTCAAGGCTTCAAGTCCATACTATCACCTTCTCCATTATTTACTGATTCTCGGCGGGCCTCCAAGGATGACCTCAGCGTTGCATCCGGTCCCGTCACTCCAAAACGACCCAACTTTGCTCCTCGTGGCCTGAGTCTGCAGATGCCGCCACGAGATGTCAGTAGCACAAGTACAGCCAAATTGACCAAGCGCATACCCGTCTCGCCGAAACCAGAGACGGCAGCATCATACCCTTCACCTTCATCTGTGCTACCCAGAAGATCGCGGGGAATGGACTTTTCAAGAGCTGCGACAAATCTACATCATTCCACACTGGCCGAGTCGTCTCCAGAATCTTCTCCCATTGTTGGGTCTCGAGGTTGTATGATGCCGCGCAAAGGCCTTTTTAACCCACCGAGTAATCCTAGTGTTCCAGAATCTCCAAACAGCGTACCAAATTCCCTTTGGTCTACAATGGCAAATGCGGAGAGAACAGGTCTATCAAGTTCTGTGGGAAGCTCTAGTGTGATGGAGTACGATTCGGGCAGCACATCCTCAGACGGCGATGAAGTGATGGACAACGGAGAAGACGATGACACTATTCACATGACACCACACATCTATCAACTCGGGAACGGATTTGGCAATCCTTTTGGCTCAGTCGCATCAAGCCCTGGGGGAGACGGGATTGGTGCATTCTCTCCCGCAGCTTCGAAATTAATGAGCTATCAAAGACATCGCTTGAAGTCTCGGAAGAAAAGAATGAGCTCAAGTAGCGCCAGTGGACAAAGCTCCTTACATAGCCCCGGGCCGTCCTCACCTCCTCTGCTGAGAAGTATCGAGAGCAGTCTAAGCATGAATGGAGGATACTTCCTGGACGATCCAACAAAGAAAGAGATGAACTCAAGGCGAGAGAGTCTCAGTCTGGGTACGAACGACATGCAGCTATCTGATGCGGAGCAAAGTGATGGTGAAGGGCTTCTCCGAATGCATTCACATGAAGACGTGCCGGTCCCAACACCAGTGACACCGACTATGGATGATCGGAGGAATGTCATTCGAAGAGCAGTGACGCGGAGGGGAAATATGCTGGTATGTCGGAATCCTGTCAAATAGTTCTGTGATGCCTTTATGCCATATGCTCATGCGATGTCCAGCCGAAAACCAAGGTCTTTGCGCGCATTCGAGCTGCGCTTCTTGAAGAAGGAGCGCCTATCGATAGTGAAGTCCGTAGAGAAGCCGAAGTTATTCGGCAGGTTCGGGAGAGTGATGCCGATAGCGACATAAATCTCCACCCTTCGCAGCCAACCACGGCAGCATCCTCCCCAAATCTGACTGCCACAGCGGGTCCATTGGAGAACCTAGAGAACATCTCTGAAGATCCGTCAATGAACAGCGAAGATAATTTCAGTCGGCGCTCATCAAGTGCATTCTCACATCAGGCTATCAGGAATTCTGGGGGTCCTACCTTCTGGAATAATTTTGACGGGCGAATGCGAACACCTCCACCGCCGATCATTCCGAGAGAGGGTTCTTCTGGTATGTGTGACGACATGAATATGGACACTCCGGTTGGGTCTCTGCAGTCCTCAACTTCACATCAACTCACTGCAAGGCCATCTGTCTCGCAGGATTCTCTGGGATCTATGACCCAGACTACCGTTTTCGAGATGCCGAAGAAAGGCAACAACAAGCGCATGCGAGAAGATGACTTCGATCCGAACTACTTCAAACGTCGCGCAGTCTCACCAGGGCTGAGCCTCCAGAACAGTCCAATCCTTCCTCAGTCGCCTTTACAGCGCGATGGCGGCTGGTGGGGTACCCAGAAGAGCAATCGGGAGGTGCCTAGCGTCCATGTTTCTGGAGAAAGGGTGAACAGTACAGGCAGTAACGGCAGCATGAACGGGTCTGGTGGATCCTCGAAGCGGGTCGGATTACAGGGGATGACTGACACTCACGATGGGTTGATGAACATGAGCATTGAATGACCGGTAGATGGCGTATGGCGGCCTTTTGCTTTGAGATACCCCATCGGCGACGCACCTTTTGGAAGCTGCAATACACGCCCAAATCTAACGCTATCGTAAGAAACTGCTTTTAGAATTATCTTGCTGCTACGATCTGGTTGTAAGCGTCGTTCGCTCGTTCGTAGCGATAAATCATTTTGTCGTTTGGTTAGTCTGTAGATGTTTGGTCCCTCGGTCCCGTTCCAAAGCACTTTTCCCCTTAGTAACCACACTCTCTTTCAACTTGCCCAGGTTTCTCCAATGCGGCACAAATAATAGTTCGAGTGAATCCTTTGGCCTATAATGGCCTCGAACAACGTCGCAGCGGTCTCCGCGTTCATCGAGGGCGCACCTCCTGGAGAGGTATGCCCTTGGCCCGAGTGCTACATTGACAATATCTGACCTGCTTCCTCAGCTAGCGGACGTTGTAAACGGTACACCCTGACCCCACGTCCGGACGTTGAATCCCCCCCAGCTTACATGGTCCAGACATCAGAACCCTGACCGAAGACGACCCGACTCTCGTCGAGAAAGCCCGCCCGGCGTTCCAGAAGTACAGTGAGGAGCAGTTGGCGACGGTCAAGCTGCCCGGTAGTGGGAAGAATGTCCGACAGCCCTGCATCTAGGTCGCACGGACAGGCAGAATCTGACGGTGCGGCGCCCAGGTCCTGATCAGCTCGTACAACTCCCTCGGACAGGGAAGATACTACGACGTCGAGAGCCGGACCTCGTTCGCATTCGACCCCATAACACAAGTACGACCGCACGATCGGCCGCAAAGCGAAGAAACGCGCGCTGACAAGAGCGCAGAAAGCGTCCGATGCGCAGGCCCACGCTCTGGAACCGGACCACCCAGACCTCATGTACGTCCCCGCCGCCCCAACCCCATCCATCTACAAAAAATCCACCCCCAAAACCACTAACCCCCTCCCTCCCCCCCCCAGCGCCTCCCTCTCCAAAACGCTCTCCACCCACGCCCGCGAACACTACCCGTCCTCCACGCACGCCATCCTCCCCGCCCCCAACGCCTCCCTCGCCCTCCTCCTCGTCGCGAACAGGTACTCCCCCGCCAACTTCTGGAACGGCCGCCTCCGGACCGCCTACCTCTACCACCCGGCCAGCACGACCCTGACCGGGACCCTGACGTGCGACGTCCACTACTACGAAGACGGGAACGTGCGCCTGCTCACGACCAAAACGCTCCCGCCGACGGCGGTGGCGGCGTCGGCGGGCGAGATCGTGAAGCTGGTCGCGAGGGTGGAGAAGGGGTGGCAGGAGGAGTTGAACCGGGGGTTCGGCAGGTTGAGCGAGGGGGAGTTTAAGAGCCTCAGGCGGCAGTTGCCCGTTACGAGGCAGAAGGTGGAGTGGGAGAAGGTGACGAGTTACCGGGCGGGGAAGGAGATTGGGGGCGGGAGGCGATAGAGAATGGAGAACATGTGCATATGCCATTGCATGGGCTCAGAATTGGTCCACTTCAGTCATGAGACGCTCAAACGCTACACAGATGGGGCTCTGGGCAAACGCCATCCCAATGCATGATCCATTTTTGAGAGCCTTCCCAAGGTCTCTTCCAAGGCCGTCTTACCCCTTATCATAATTCAGCCCAACCCATATCGACGTTATCGTGCAACAGCTCTCCCATAGAACACCAAATACGCCTGTTCGTTCTGTAGCCTCTGATCGGGCTTCAGCTTATTGGGATCAAAATCGGTCACCCTTTCATCGTCGAACTTGCGCCAAATGTTACCTCTCGCTGCGTCTCTGACAAGCGATATATAATGACCGCCGTTTCCCGACGTGCCTATGTGTCTCATAACAGCGTAGGCATCGTAAAGGTAAGGTGGCGTTGTTGCTGCGTCTTTAATGGGCTCGTCCATCCTCGAGTGATCATGGGCTTCTTTAGAGGCTTGAGGAACCATGTAGGATTCCATGTTCAGACCAAACAGTGGAAAGCCGATGGACGTATGTACCTTTTTGGCACTCTGACCCTTTTGCATCTCAAAGCGCTTGAAGTGCACCACTAGGAATTGCGGCGCTCTCGTAATGGTAATCTGCTTCGTCGCTTCCCTCTCGCATTTGCAGTGTGGGCACTTCCACACTTCGTCCCCACTGAGTCTCTCTTCTTGGCAGTAGCTGCGGAGGCAGTCGTGAATATCCCATGGCTTTTTGCCGGAGGAGCGTGGGATTTCAACACTGATGCTGTAAAAGGCCTCATAAGTGGTAGAAGTATTCTGACAAGTCGTACAGCGGAGCCGCGAAGCGTGTTGGCCCGCGAAGAGGTCGGAGATCCAGGATTTCTCGCGATGAGTGTAGCGGTTCCACTCTATTTTCGAGACTGTCTGGATGGGCATACGCTCGCGCTCCATCTCTTCTCTCAAAGTGAGGGGTCGTAAGGGTGTACGGTTCCAGTTTTCATTGAGATCTTCATGCAAGCAGTCAACCAGGAAATCAAAGAATTCCTTGGCGTCCTGCTGGCGGTCCACACCCCATTCTTGATTGAGTCGAGCACAGAAGCTACGCAAGGAGCTTGGACGGATAGCTTGGACGTCGTCTTTCCAGAGACTACGAATCAGATTGGCATAGATTCCGGGCATGATGCCGTTGGAGCCTTTCCAATTCTTCTGAGTTTGGTCCTTCCATTTGTTGTCTAGGAAATAATGCGACAGGGGTATGGTGGCGAGAAGGCACTGAATGGTGGCATTCATGTAGCAGGTGACACTAAAGTTGATGAGCCCCGTCCTTGGGAGTTTTAGGTAGTGAGATATAGATCTCGACGTGTATAGCGGATGTTGTTGGGATGATGACTGTCGGGAAGTGGGAGAAAATTGTGTGGATTCTCGTTCCGACACACCGCTGTAGCTGGGCCGTGGGACCGCAGGAGGTGGCCGCGACGGTACACTGGGTAATGATCGTGGCGGAGGCGGCGGCATTGCTTGTCGTGATCGTGGTGGTGGTGGAGGCAATGAGACCATCATTGACTGCTGCACTGGTGAAACTTCTGGGAACCTTCTTAGGAAATCCTCGTAGGTATGAACGAACGGTGACGGAGGCTCGTCGCTATTCGAATCTGTATCTCCATCGCTTTGGGCGTGCCGATAATCCGCTGGGTCGACCTCCTCTCTTGATGCTGTCTCAAGCCACGACTTTTCTTCATCAGGATTGAGTGGCTTTTGATCCCTGAGTCTACGCTTTCGCACCTCCAAGCTCGAATTCGCACTCGCCATGGGAACGCGTCCAATTGGCCTTGCTGGTTTTCTTAACACCGTCCGAGATCCAATCAGAGCAGCAGTGTTCGAAGTAACAAGTGCTTGAGGGCCCACAAGTTCAGCCCAGGCAACAAGGCCCCCTTTCAGCATTACCGGTGGTCTGCGCAGCGGCTTGTATGCATTGAATTCGTACAGTGTATCATGAAGGGCTCTCATTGCATCGGCTTCGGTCCCAGCGGGAGGGCCAGTAAGGAACTCGGTCGAAGATGTCCTTCGATCATAGTAGACAACTAGATCAAAATCGTCTCGCCGCTCAAAAAGAGACAGTTCAATTTCGGGCGAAACTATCAGTCGTTCTTCCAATTCCTCGGCCGAAAGCCCTGCTCTGAGACCCAAAGGCTCAACGCACATGATTGATTTAGCGAAAATATGGCCTTGGTCATAATCTTCACGACTCCGAACATCAATTAGGAGAACATTGGAAGTCTGGAGACACTCATAAAGCTCTGGTGCCGAGATTGACGTTTGATGTCGCTTCTCTGCAGACAAAGTCTGCGCAAGCGGAACCCCTTCAAAACTCGCACTCGATCTCGTAGATTGAGAATAGCTAGTCGCTGCTGACGATAACTGCCCAGAAAAGCGTTTGACAGACTGCGGAGAATATGAGTCCGCTCCGATTATGCTTCGTTTTCTATTGAGGGCGGGCATGTTTGTCTTGACGCTTTTGGAAGGATTATACGCAGGACTCGGCGCTCTTGGTAATTGTGTCTCTGTTGCGATGTTCATAGGTCTCTTTGGAGGCGGTGGAGGAAGTTTTGGAGGGAGAGGGAGTCTTGGTAGTTGCATATCGCGCGGCCCAGAAGGCTTTCCAGGCGAAGGTAGCCCTTGGGACTGTGGAGGAATGTGGGCAAGCGAAGACGAATCCTCGGAAGATGATGGCGTGTAATCAGTAGGAGAAGGAATCTCGACGAACCCATTCTGTGACAGGTTGCGCGGTCCTTCTGCAGGCCCTGCTGGCACTTTCTTCCGTTGCACTCTAAGTTGGGAAAAGCGCTGGGCGAGAGCATCGTCTGAAGTAGGGCGAGAAGATGTATCACGAGATTGTGATCCGGCTTGAAGCCCCAGTGGCTTGGGACGCACATTTGGCCGGTCCCTCTGCGCTGTTGATGACGCCTGTGGCTGGGGTTGATGCGGTCCAGAGATTTGAGGCGTTGTTTGCGATGACGGCAGAAACAGTTCGTCCGTAAATCTATTGCCTGTGCTCGGGGTATCCGGCATTGAAAGAGGTCGTTGATGGCCATTGGGGAGTTGGCCTGTCTCCGAATAAGTTGAAGAACGACGCGACGACGAGTATTGGTCTGACGGCCTGACACCGCTCTTAGTGTTGTCATCGATAATCACGCTGTATATTTGCTTCAACATTTCGTGCTGCGTTGCGTTTTGCTGCAAACATCATCAGCATTTCTGCTCCTGACTCTTAGGGTGAATTTCGCTGAGGAATAAATGTCTGACCAGAAGGTGTTAACACTGACCTTACGCAACGATTTGTATATTTGCTGCCAATCTCCTCGGCCACTATTAGCGGTGGGAAAATCTTTGTGCTTTGGTATGATGTTGAGCAACAATTCTGAGCTAACGAGGTATTCGACATACGCCCTGTCAGGTCGCTTGAAGCTGACATCCGTCCCTACTTGACCTGTAGATTGCTGCGCAAGGCTCAAAAGGGAGCGAAGCTGATTCGTGTAAGTAATGGCCCAGAAGAATGCATTTAGACTCGGGAAATCTCGATAAAGCTCCTTGGGGCTGACATACTGGCATGCGAGGGTCGATGTTCCTCACGGTAGCATTCGCCTTTCCCTGTAAATCCTTGATGTGTGGAAATCGAGCGTTCAAGGGACCGGTGACGTTCATACTGGATGTGGTGCGTTGGCTATCAGTCCAGCTTGTCGAACTTGGGTAGACAGCGCTCTGTCGATTCAACGGCGCATAGGCGTTGAACTGTGGGAAGACACGACTGTTGGTAGGGCCTTTGATTGTCATGGTAGACATTCAATTACTTGTCCGTGTCCAGAATCACCGGAGGACCAGAAAATGAAGACCTGTACCCATAGTGCTCCTCGTAGACGAGCGTGGAGAATCGTTGGAAGCAGATGGCAAGGAATTGGAGGTGGTGAGGCAGCCTGCTTCATGGACGTCACTACTGCTAGAACATTCGGCTGTTGAAGAAGTGTGATTTCTTTGTGAGGTGTTGCTTGGAGCAGGCCGTCGGTACTTGTAAGATAGGCATCCAAGAGGGATGTTCATGCATTCTACTATTTGCACAGTTCTATTGTTTGCGCACTCGCTCCTCTTGGAGCAGGCATCACCTCGGATTTACTATTTACCCGCAGCGGACGCTAAGATTTGCCCCGAATGGTTCGTCATGCCAAGACTTTTATGAGGCTCAAGTTCAACCATCGGGCAGCCTGGACCATCAACTGATGCCCCGAGACTGCCTGCCTACTCCTCCAAGAACAACACCAACAACAAGCGCTCTCTTTCTCTATTCCTCAAGGCATAAAAGAAGGGTTGCTACAGTACAAGACTGCAAACATCCTTTGACAGTTACCGGAACATTTTCTTCACTTCGGCATCTTTACAGCATCATGGCGAGCTGGTTTGCATCCAACTCCGCCCTTGATGAGCAGATCGAAAAGGCAACCTCGTCCAGCTTAGAGGATATTGCACTGAACTTAGAGGTCTCCGACATCATTCGGTCCAAAAGTGTCCAGCCAAAGGAAGCTATGAGGTCGTTGAAGCGACGGATAGGACACAAGAATCCGAATGTTCAATTAGCCACCTTGAAGGTAAAGCTTTCAACACATCTGTAGCATTCGGCCACAGTCATGGGAAACTGACGAAAATGATAGCTCACAGATACATGTGTTAAGAATGGAGGGTCGCACTTCTTGGCGGAGATCGCTTCCAGAGAGTTTATGGATAACCTGACGTCTTTGTTGAAAGCATATGGTAGTGCGGCGCCGAACGACGATGTAAAGAACAAGATCCTAGAACTTGTACAGGTCTGGGCGAGCGGGACAGAAGGTCGGAGCGATGCATCCTATATTGGAGAAACGTACAGGACACTCCAGAGAGAAGGCTTTCGATTTCCTCCAAAAGTCGAGATGTCCAGCAGTATGCTGGACAGTAGCGCTGTAAGTGATGCTGTGCCTAGCGTTTCAACGAGAGACTGATTTGTGAGCTAGCCACCAGAGTGGATAGACTCAGACGTTTGCATGCGATGTCGAACAGCATTCAGCTTCACGAATCGAAAGCATCATTGTCGGAACTGTGGGAACGTGTTCGACGCTCAATGCTCCACTAAAACGATACCATTGCCGCATTTGGGCATCATGCAAGCTGTGAGGGTCGACGACGGATGCTACGCCAAGTTGACAGACAAATCTCGCAGTGGGCCTCTTCCAGAAAGGTCGCTTGCCAAAGGGAATGCAAGCATTATAAGGCACCGTAGTCCGATGCAACCCCGTGATGCTCGAGTCGATGAAGGGTTTGATGATGATCTGAAGAGAGCGCTACAGATGAGCCTTGAGGAAGTCAAAGGACACTCTGGCGCTGGATACGTCCCCCAATCTCAGCTGCAAGCGCAACGGAAGTCTCCAATGACCGACGGACCGTCAAAGACTGCTAAGCCTCCGGAAGAGGAGGAAGACCCTGATTTGAAAGCCGCGATTGCAGCCTCGATCAAAGAGATGGAGGAGCAAAAGAAAAAGCACGCTGCGAATTTGAAGAAGCAAGCCTCAAGTAACACGGCAACTGCGAATGCTAACGTGACAACATCAAATAACAAATATGAGCTGACTCCTGTTGAAGCCGAAAATATTAATCTCTTTTCCACCCTTGTCGATCGATTGCAGCATCAGCCACCGGGTACTGTCTTGAGAGAGCCTCAAATCCAAGAGTTGTACGAAAGCATCGGAGCTTTGAGGCCAAAGCTTGCGAGATCATACGGGGAGACCATGAGTAAACATGGTGAGTGCCGGCATCCGGAAAAAATAATCCTCGCTGACATCCTCAGATACTCTCCTTGACCTGCACTCTAAGCTAGCCACTGTTGTTCGATACTACGATCGGATGCTGGAAGATCGTCTCTCGAACACTTACAGCCAGCATAACCTAGGAGGCTTTGGGGTTCGATCACACGCACCACAATCTATGTATCCTACGATACCTACAGATGCACCAAGTGGTCAGGGTGGAGCAGAGAGCTACTACAACATGAACGGCGCACCACCACAGATCGACACGTATGCTCGTCCGCAATCACAATACAGCAACTATCCTCCGCCTCAGTCGCAATATACACAACGTGATAGGGCACCCTCGAATACATCATCTACCTACGATCAACGCCTACAGCACAACGCCCAAGCACCTCGACGAGCATCCAGCCTACAAAGCTACCCACGGTCACCAAATCAGATGCAGGAACCATCCTACTACCCTCCCAGTCAGCCTCAGAATCACCAGCAATATCAACCATCTCCCATGGAACCACTCCCTCAAACGCCTGGCATGGAAGACCCAGCCGTAGCATATTACAACCAAACCCAACCGCAGATCTCACCTCCTCAATCGTATCCACAGCAGCAAGCAAATCACAAAAATTATGCCTCGGCACCATCTCCAGAACAAAGCCACCCAATTTTGCCACAACATCAACAATCTTATCCACCTCAACAGCATGCTCTTCCAACGCCGCAGCAGCAACAGCAACAGCCATACTGGCAACAACAGCAAGCTCCCGCCTCGCAGCCACCTCAAAGCTACAAAACATCTTACCCATCGATGAACGTATACACGCAAGATTCTTTCCCTTCGGCTCCGAACCATCAACCGCAGCCGAAGCAGGTAGAGGAACAGCTGATAGAACTTTAACTATACGATACCCTACATGATTTGGCGTATTTAAACATGCTTGGCCAATACACAATGTACGATAGCGCTACAACAAGCGAGTAGGGATGATAGCTTTTAGGATCATATGGATGGGTGAAAGAGTGACAGACATCAGTGCCTGATCGAAATGTGTCCCTAGACTTCACACGATGCCACTCCTTGAGGATATGGAAATCTCGATTTCATTGGGTATCATATCATACGCCATCCAAACCCAGAAGATCTATCCGAGACGCTTACAAGGACATCCGCCCTTTGACATCACTGTTGGAAAACTCTAGACCAGCGTGCTCTCGTCAAACAGGTCGTGTAGAAGATCATCGCAGCACGCCTGGCGGTCCGGCGCCTCCATCCTATACGTGCTCTCAAAGGCGTTGATAGACAGCTGGCGCAGAAAGGGGCGAAGAACCCGATCGACCATGTTTTCCATGGGAACATCGCCCACGACTGCGCTCGTCAGCAACGGCTTGCGCAGGCCCTGCTGCGCGCCGACGAGAGGGTTGATGCCACTGTGCGGGGCGCCCGCGCGGGAATCCAGAGTCTCCGCCAGACCGTCGACAAGGGCGACGGGCCTCCAGTCTGACGGCCTGTACACGGCGTCTATGGTGTCAGTGACGAAAAGCCATTCGCGTACTTGGAAGTCGTCTGGTGCTATCGTCAACAGGGTATCCAGGAGCTTTGCCGCTTGCAGCACGCATGATATATTGTATGTGTCGTGGGTCTCCGTAGGGTATAGGGACGACAGCGCGTCATATAACTCAGCGTTGACGATTGGCCAAAAGGGTGCCAAGTGCACCGGAGAGGTCTTCAGAATTAGCGCCCGAAGAATCATGTAGACCTCAGATCGTGTTATTGATGATGGCGAAGACGCGGCTGTCGCCGTCATCAAATCGACAACCTTCTCTTGAAGGCCGCCTAGGTTGACGACGAACATATCGTTGTCTGCAGATAGCAGCAGAGTGGCCATTCTGCGAAGGTTGAGCTGTGTCTTTCGGTCTGCTTCCAGCCTGGCTGAAGAAGCTCCAACGCCGAAGACGATACCGGCCGACGTCGGAGGTGAGAGACGAGACAGCAATTCTGGCATCCGATCCTTGTCTAGGAGCGTCCACTGTCGCAGTATTGGCATCCAACCGTTCCAGACAAGGTCCAAAGAGGTTGTGTGGAAAAATCTTGGGTCGTTGAATGCTTCCGCAACGTCTTTTCTCCAAGATTTTGACGCTTCAGGAATTCGCGACATTGTTTTCATTATGTCAAGTAAGCTTCCTGTGACGTTTCGCGGGAACGTCTTCCATCGGAAGGTTGGTGTAAGTACCTGCGTGGATATCGTTATTGTAGCCGCGATTATTCGGTCTGAATCAACCAAGATTTTGGAAATGTTGGGCAAGATTGAAGCGATGATGGCGACAACATCTTCTGAGTCAGTACGTCTTGAAGGTCCAGGGAAATCGGAAGGGTGATGGAGTCTTTTCTCTTCATTCGTGGATAAGGGAATGTCTTGGGAGAATGCCAGCGGCTTGATTGTGAAAGTGGCAGCAAGCAGGCGAACAAAGAGATCCTGTGTGTATATCAGCAATCCTTTTCACGAGACACCATAGCGCGACGACTTACTCCAATGTCTCGTCGCATTTTGCGCTGCTCTCCAAAGTTGGTATTGTCAATCTTTTCGCCCAATACTGCGGTGAACTCCAGTAAGATTGGCAAGGTCTGTCTGTGAGGTAGTGGGTTGCCAAGGACATCCCGCAAAAAGGTCATACAATCAGTCCATATCTCATCCAGTGCGTCATCTTCCATCGACCTTGTGTATGCTATAAGGAATAAAGCGAGGTTTATATCAGATAGCTCAGAGGTCAAGGTTGACTTCCGTATGGGATCTAGAACATTTGGATTGGTCCGGCTGTACATAGCGTTGAATAGAGCTGGAATTGTGTTCTTCGGCCTCGATGCCTCCAGAGCATGGAGCAGATTTAAGACAGTGCTAGATTGCGCCATGGCGGATTCTGATTCTGCTTTGTGCCAGAATTCAACAAGAGTCTCCAAGCATTCTAGAGCCTCTGCTGCGAATAGATGCTCCAATATCCGGCGAGTACGATTTCTAAGTCGTATTGCCATGTAGCTGAACGATGCAGAGATTGCAGCATCCCGTGACGAGCTCCCGAATCCACCGTCTCCCCAGGACCACATATTGAAGGATACCCTCACTGCATCTTTGAAACACAGCAAGACAGTCAGACGATTATTAGCCGTGGTTGGCCTCGACTTCTGCGCTTCGGATGCAAATACTCCTGAGACCATATTGCCAAAAAAGCCTTGTACTTGCTCCGGACTCTTGATAGCGACTGAATGCCCCTCATCCTGAAGTAACTGATCATGGCCTCTTGCGAGCACCTTTTCTAGACCGTTGAGGAGCGCATTGAGAACAGTGATCGGCTCACTAGCACCATGCGGTCCACGCGAAGTGCCAGCAAAAACAGCTTCCAAGTCTTGAAAGACCGATTCAATGCTTCTGCTGAAAGTGTCGACGAGGGGCATGAGAACCTGAAATGCATTACCGCTGTAAAGTGGTAAACAACTATCTAAGAACCGTATCCATTGCTCAAGAATCGGGTGATTATTGGGCGAGCTGATGCCGAATATCAAACAGTCAAGTAGAGCTGAAGTCTGTATTGGCGGTTCGACAAATACATTGTCTCTATCACTCTTTTCTGTAGAGACAGAGAGTTGAGAAGCACTGCGAATGGTGTCACGGGAGGTGGGTCTTCGATGGGAAGTAGAAAGGACGTCGTTTTTGGTCATTCGTGTTCTCAAGATAATTAAGATAACATCCATCAATGGAAGCTGAAGCATGTGGTCCGATTGTTCGACGGACAACGATAGCACTCCAATCAGAGAATCCTCTAAATTCATTGGCATTAGCATGGTAGCAGAGGGACCAAGCAGCAGTTGTTTCAGAAGAGACGCCGAGGATTGGCGTAGAATTGAAATCCTGTGGCGGATGCCAGCGCTTTTCTCCTGACGATGGTCCTTCAACATTCTCATACAAATTTGGGTCAGATACGACTGAACATTCATAGCCGTTTCTTCAACATCTACCAAGACTTTGATCGGTCCGGAGGTTCCTGCTTCCCCATTATGATTGTCGCCAGTATGATTGTCCCTATTGAGGTTCGTGGCGCTCAACTTTCCAGCGAGTGACGCATTGGTGTTCGCTGTGGAATGTTTAATTAGGTTGAGGATGGTCTGTAGGTAGTACAAGCAGTCATCAACGTCGGGCGAAGCGTCAGTTTCATCTGGTATCTCTTGTTTATCGATCTGTGGGGTTGGGAATCTCTCATGTGTTAAGTATGGCGAAGCATTAAGGCGGTAAATTAGAAAGTCAATGATTCTATAAGACAATGTAAGCATATGCTCGATCATTGGACGTGAACGATGGACTGACGGTTGTATGCTTGAAAGTGACTGCAGCCAGCTCACAGTGAATGTGAACATTTCAGTCTTTGGATCAAAAAGCGAATCAAGAAGAAGTAACAACGGCTGTGCTAGTAAATATGGCTCCTTGATTGGTTTTCCTGATTGATGCAGGGCACGTCCCGAGCTAAGACGGCGATCAGGTGGTATCTTTGAAGTCGAGCCGCTATGAGCCCACAAGGTAGCGAATCGACGGGCACCCTCAATCTCAATATTCGGAGTTCTATGACCATCCTCATCTTGTAGCATGAGGGTAGCAATTGACCCCTCTACGAGTCGTGCATCCGGTGACACCGAGTGAAGTCGCCAGAGACAACGGACTGCCTCAACGTTATGTCTAGGCCTAGCAGGAGAAATGTGTGTCCAGAGACCAGTCAACAGGTTTGGGAGTATTTGTCGTATGCGATGATTGGAATTCCAAGCAGTCCAAGGCGATGCATGGCTCATCATTTCGAGGGTGGAGACCAGTACTGCAATAGTAGGAAAAGGCAGAATTTCCATGCCATTTCTAGCGGTACCTGCATCCGAGGCCATTGAAAGACTTGATATTATGGGGAATAACGCCCCATAATCGGCCTCCTCATCATCTTTCAAACCAGAGAATTGAGCTTTGCGCAGAAATTTGTCAAGGATAGCTACCTCTTTATCCAGAAAAGCTACCTGAATGGGCGTGCCAAGCCCATGGGCAACAAGCCGGATGGCATTGTGCAGTAGCAGATCTCTTATGTTCGTATTATCAAGGGGTGGGGTCGCGTCTTCCGAGCCTCTTTGTAATCTGTGATAAAAGTCCTGAATGTCTTGTAGGATTTGAGGGCTGTCTTCTTTCCGTCGCCCATTACCGCTGTCTTTGGGCCCTTGACTTTCTCGGCTCCTAAGAACCTTGGCTGGAATAAGATCGAATAAGTGGATTACAATATCGAACGCGATATCGACTGCTGGAGATAAACTTTTTCTGGCATCGTTCGAAGGTGCTTCAAAATGTAGTCGTAAGCTGATGATCAGAGCTAGAGTGACCATTGGTATATGGATGGCCAGCATTTCGTCCTCTTGAACATTGAAACTTGTGATGACGAACAGCACAAGCTCTAGACGATCCTTGGGACTCAGTGAGTCGACCTCTTCCGGCTTAGGATTCTTGATCTTCAGTGCTCCGATTACGATCTTTGTCAGCTCAGCCCAGATCAAGCTACTCTCAATTGCATCAAAGAAAACGTTGGCGCTACGCAAGACCTCTTCTAAAGCGTCCTTAGATGGAGCTAATCTCTGGTATCGCCAGACACTTTCCATTGCTGCTGTAAAACATTGTGGAACCACAAGCCCGCCGATTTCCCAGCGATCCATGAGAGAGAGACATATTCGGAATGGGCGAGCTTTCTCCGGAGGCTTCAAAGAATCGTCCACGACCATTTTGAGTACGCTACTGACTAGAGGCGGAAGTCCGTAGCGCTCGAAATACTCCGTCTGAGAAAGTTGTAGATTTTTAGTTTTGGCAGGAGTAATTGACGGACTGGAGTCTGGAGAACTCGGTGAGCTATCATCTGCCCCTGAAGATGTTTCTGGTCCTAAGAACCACGTCCATAATCGACGGTTCAGACTCATCTCTCTGCGTACCACGACAGCCGCCGCTGCAGCGACAAGTAGCTCCAAGTCTCTAGATACGACCTTCTGACGGAGTACAGCAGAATGGAGTGGTAGGTGGGTGACCAAAAGATCCAAGAAGCCTCTCTGAATCAGAAGCTGCTCATCTTGAAGACCTGCGGCAAAACAACGAATTAAAAGTCCTGGTTCCGGTGTTGTTACTGCTTCAACCTGGGGTGGGAGCTTGCTGCCAGTATCTCTCATTTCAGACTCTTCTGCCTGATTGGATCCCGAACGTGGCCTCATGGGGGTTCCTAGAGGAGGAAGCTCCCTGACCATGTACGCCAGAGCACCCTGACGTCGACTTGGGCTGGTAAGAGAAGCTAAGAACAGGCTTTGCCAATAATATTGATCGCCGGAGACATTCGAGTGAGTAACATTGCGCTCAAACCCTTGGCCAACTGCACTTCTAAAATTGTTTAAAAGACTGAGGGTGCGTTCAAACTCCTCGCTCGTTTCTTCCTCTAGGCCGGGAAGTAGGGCCAGCGCAATCGCCTTGAGAGCCGAGCGTAGCATGACTGTGTCCAGTGGTAGGATGAACGTCTCAAACAGCGAGAGAAGGGTTGGCTTCACAGACAGCGATGCGAAGGATAACGTAGGCGCCAGTCCTGGGAGATAAAGTGGTAGATCTCTTGAGAGGCCATCTCTCTACTCGGTCGATGTTCAGATACTGCGGCACTAAAGAGGGACTGAACATACGTCTAAAGTTGAGAAAACATAGGTATATACTTCCAGCGCCTTTTGGTGGACTCCCGAAGGAAGCGTTGGATCCAAACATTGTGCTAAACGCTTGGCCACAAGCGCTTTATGTGGCACATCGGTGGTACCAGACGGTTTGGATTGAAGTGCCTAACGTATGAGCTTAAAGCGAAGGTTTCTACCTGTAAGTAGGCACAATACCTTTAGCAAACGTCCTAGGAAGGCAATATAGTCTGCCCATTCCTGAAGCGCTGTGTCAAATAGAGACAATGACCGTTCGACATTGGAAGCATAGCGTCGGTAGCCTTTATCCTTCCTGTTCGCTCCGACTTTCAACCATGTTACTCCTTGCTCAAAAGTGATATATTTGGCAACTGGGGCAGTTATGTACCTTCATCAAGGGCAGCAGGCGAGCTTGGACGCAGAGGTTGACTCGCATTGACCGGCATCCCGTCGCTGATTCATGGGCGACAATCTCTAAGGTAAACGTATCAACGGGCTACATGTCATAGAAATTGTACGGAGATGGGAGAAAATCCGTGTATTATGACATTAATTTTAAGAAGTGAGTGCCTGAAGGGAACAAGTACCTAGCGAGCCTAGCGTGCTGTAGCTTCATTGGCGCCGTTGGCGGCGGCGGGCGGTAGCAACTGAGACCCCCCCTTCTCATGCTGCCACAGTCTCTATCCTCGACGGCCAATGCCCGTTCGGCGTCCAGCTTCTCCGTAAAGCGTCCAATTCCTTCGAATCCCCGCCGTCTATGGGCCATGATGGCGAGGAGTCCTTGGCTACCAGCGAAGGCGAAGAGGAGATTGGGAACGATCCAAGAGCAACCTCGCCGTCCAGAGGTCGCGAGGACGAGTCTACGATTCGAGGGGTGAAAGAGGAGGGTGCTGAGACGACTTCAAAAGTGGAGTCACCTACGATATCCCAGGCACGCTCCAAAAGTCCAGAAACAGACCAGGCGTATCGTCCACCATTACCGCCGAGACCAACCAATGTTAATCTACTGCGGGAAGGTTCATACAGTCCGGGAAGCTCTCTACAGAGATCGGGGAAGACTTCGCGACCGCATCTGCAGTCTACTGCCACCACTGCCCTGTCCCGCACCGATATCCACACTCAATCATACCAAGATGGATCCCGAGAGACCTTCGCTGCCTCGGCGCAGACGACGCCTCCTTCCAAATCGATAGCTGCATTTGGCAGTATAAGGAGGATTAAGGGCTTTAGTGACAGCGAGGGTGGTGATTCTGCCAGCGTCAGAAGCTATGCGCCAACTCTTGAGACCGGCGGGGATGTCGAAAGCCTTCTGGGTGAAGTCCTTGGAGCATCTCAGGAGAGTCCTGCATGGAGGCTACATAGTACACAAAATGAAGCTCCAGATCCATTTGACTCTATTACATACGAAGATGATGAGGTGACAGTGGATTTTTACCGAGAATTTGATGAGATCAGTGCAGTTGCTGCGGACGGTGAAAACGAAGGTAATTTTGGACTTGTTTCGACTTCCCAACATAGATGACTGAACCACATTTGCAGAACAGCTACTGAACCAGTGGAAATCCAAAAGAAAACACTTCCTAATACTTTCGTCGGCTGGAAAGCCCATCTACAACCGGCACGGCGATGACAATCTCATATCCGGGTACATTGGAATCATACAGACCATCATCTCTTTCTACGAGGGTGCACGCGATCAGCTAAAAGGGTTCACAGCAGCAGGGGCTAGATTTGTGGTCATGTCTCAAGGTCCTCTATATCTCGTTGCCATCAGCAAGCTCGGAGAGAACGATCCACAGCTTCGCGTCCAGCTAGAGGCTCTGTACATGCAAATCTTGTCTACGCTGACGTTGCCCAATTTGACCCACATGTTTTCGAACCGGCCATCTACCGATTTGCGACGTCCTCTGCAAGGCACGGAGCCATTGCTCTCTGCGCTTGCGGATACTTTCACTCGAGGCTCCCCGCCTACATTACTCTCTGCGCTAGAATGTTTGACAATTCGGAAGTCCCATCGGCAAGTCATCAATGACACACTACTACGCACTCGATGCGAGACTTTATTGTATGGCTTGATTGTAGCTAGTGGTAGGTTGGTCAGCGTCGTCCGGCCAAGGAAGCACTCTTTGCATCCGAGCGATCTGCAGCTCATCTTCAATATGCTTTTCGAGGCACGAGGAGTCAAAGCAGGTGGTGGAGAGAATTGGATACCTCTCTGCCTTCCCGGCTTCAACAAGAACGGCTACCTCTACATGTACGTCAGCTTTATCAGCGCTTACAACAGCGGGGGGGAAGAAGAGCACGAGAGGGTGAATGAATCCGGAAACCCAGATGATATAGCCATACTACTCATCAGCGCCAACAAGGAAAGCTTCTACGACCTCCGCAAGATGAGGGATGCCCTCGTGGAGGAACTCGAGGCCAACGGCAGCATGGCAACCATAAGGTCTGCCGTACGTCGAGGCCGACCCACGGCGACAGAAATCGTCCCCGGCACTGTCCTCCGTCACTTCCTGTACAAATCTCGAGCAAATGTCCAATTCACCATGCCATCCTACGAACCCAGCTTTACCACCCTACTGGCTCGGCGGAGACTTCTCTCCTTGTACCATGCCCTCCACGCTAGCGTACACGCGAAGAACGCCCATCTCAAGGTGCACCATTGCATCAGTCGCGAGTCGATATCGCTGGCGTGGGTGACGCCGCTCTTCGAGTTGTACTGTGTCGCTGGCCCCCAAGCCAGCCGGAACGCCCTCGCCCAGAGTGCTAACAAGGTGATACAGTGGGTGAGAAGGGAGGAGGAAAGAGTCTTCATTATCGGTGGGGCAGTGAGTATCCATTCCTCGGACGGGTATGATATCTACAGATAGCTGACTCCTCCTGCCGCCAGGTGTTCTAAGCGAATTCGGTTCACGAGCACAACGATACCATGATGAGCAGATCCGATGCGTAGAACGGACTTATTCATTCGATCTTTTTGTATATACTGTTCTATGAAGTGTACACTTCAGCCACCTTATCTTCAATCTCATCCATCCCGTCCAAACTCCTGGAATTGCCACACACACTCCGCTTCCGCATGTTCCTTCCAACCCACACTCCCGACATGGTGCGATACCAGCCAGCCTATCCGTCAAATCGCAGCATATCTTCCACAGGACGCCGTCGCCAATCGTTCCCCCGTTCTCCAAAAGATTGCATCCTCCTCCTCATCGCACCCGCACCGCGCATGTAACTCTGTTTCAGCGCGGCAAACCCACATTCATTCACTCAATCCCGCTCTTCCATTGACACTCTCCCGCCTCTCTCCCCCTCATCCAGAGAAACATCCGTCATACACCCTCCCAACCCAACACCAACCAAACACTCGAAAACCCCCCTCCAGCTACTCCTCACCCCTCCCCCCCTTTTTCTTCTCTCCCCCTTCCTCTCCCCCCCCTACAGCTCCTCCCTCCTCCTCATCCCCCGGCCGAATAGACGCCCCGACCTCCTCACTCCCCCACTCGATCCCATCCTCATCCCTCGGCCGGATAAACTCCCTGACCTCCTCGCTCCCCCAATCGATCCCGTCCTCATCCCTCTTACTCCTCCCCGTCGCCTTGATGAACACGGACGCCGCGAAGAAGCGGAAGCGGGACAGCGCGCGGACGACGCAGCTGCCGTGGCTGGCGGTGCGTTGTTTGCGGCGGAGGGTGTTGATGCCGTCGTGGGAGTGCTTGGTCGGGAAGGAGCGGTGGAAACCCATGGTGGCTGGTGGTGTGTGGGGGTGGGGTGGGTTCCGTGTGGTTAGGCTTGTGGTTGTGGTTGTGGTTGTGGTAGTGGGTGTTTGACTGGTCGCAGTCGGTTGATGTGTATGGTATGTGATATGGATGTGGTAATGGTAGTCCGACAGGAGATATGTTTGTGGCAATAATCAATCGGCAGTTCGTATGATGTTTATATATATATGTATCAGCGTTGAGTCACCGATGAGAAAGTTCGAGTATGAAAGTGAAAGAACGTGCTCAAATTGCTCTCGTTCCTTCCATCTGAGGTAAAGCTATATGCCAAGCTTGGATATTCTACTATATTGAACCTTAACAAAATGCTATTGCCTATATTGATCTAAGCCATTCTTGCATCATGAAAACCTCGATCGCTGTCGGGCGAGAGCAAAATTGAGTGATGTTAATTTGCGGTCATTAGGAAGGCGTATCCGAAGAGCGAAAGCTAGGAGTAGCAAATTGAAGCAGGGAAAAAAAAACAAAAAATAAACGAACAGTATCCCGAATATCAATCTTCAGACCAAGTATTTCAACTCATAGTCAGACCCCTGCGTAAAGATCAGCGCTCACCGAGCGACTAATGGCTCCATTGTAGCGCCTCCTCCATCTCCATTCTCGGACTCGATCCTCGCCTCGCTGCCACCAGGATCTGAGTTTCTTCACGAGCTTTCTTCCAGCGCGCTTCGTTTGCGATGCATGGGAAGACGCTCCGGCCGTGATCGCGGTATTCTCACTCTGCCTACTGCTTCGGCCACTAGCTCTTGATCTGCCTAAAGCGGAACTGAGTAAGCCTCGGTCGTAGCCTCGAGGTTCATCTATGGAAGCTCCTCTTGATGTTCGATTTCTGAGTGCAGAGAACCGCTTCCTGAAGGCTCCCCGAGGACGAACTTGAGAACTATCGTCAGAGAAAAAGCTACGAGCTTCGAAGCCAGGAGAAGGGGGTACGAGCGTGATTCGGGGTGATTGTGTTTCGAAACTTTCAACGAAACGAGTTCGATTCGGACTTGATCGAATAACATCATGGCTGCTGTTGATTTGCCCTGGCATTACAGATAGAGTGGGATGCCTCCTCCGTCTGAAAGCCGTACCTTGGAAGGCGTCTTGAGATGACGTGAACGGCCATTGTGAAGCGTCAGAGGATAAAGGATATTTAGTTGCCTTCCCTGTGCCTTCTGTGGTTGATGAGGCTCGCTGGACTTTGAACCTGAATCGCGGAAAACTCCCGGTGCTTCGGTTTGGATCCTCCGTTGGCTCAGGCATTGTGACTTCGAGCTTTGGCTGTTGATCGGTCCAAGGATAGCTGGTGTCTAGATTCCATGGTCTTGAGTCAGGCGATGATGCTATAGATATTCTGTCAGGGCCCGATTGGGTTGTTGATATTGGAACTGCAGTCTCATCATCTTTATGTGTCTTCTCGCCTTGATCCAAACTAGACGAAGCCACGGTTTCGAGCTCTGCTACTGAAGCAGTCTCATCTTCACTCCTTCTCTGTGTCAATGGCGTGAAGTTGAAGGGTAAATTAAGCAGACGTGGTGCGACCGGAGGCGAAAGTGACACCACAGCTGGCCGTTCGTTAGGTAGTGAAGGAAGTTCCTTGTCTGGAGGAGGCGGCGGCTTGATATCCGGAATCGAGTCTTTGTGAACACGGTACCTTCTGGGGGATTCGAGATCTTGATATGTGTTCATCGGTACTGAACTTGGCTGCTTGACTTCCAGGGCCAGAGCTACATGAGTAGGGCTCCCATCTGAAGGCGTGAGGTCTTGATCAGGGTGGGTATTTGATAGATCTTGCACTTTACGTAAATCAGATGTGGATCTCCTCACGGCCGTAGACCTTCGTATACTCAGAGGTCCCGGATAACCTCGATGCACTAGTTGAGACGGTAGTGTGATGGCTGGGGATCTTGATTGAGTATCCAAGGGACTGTCGTCTGGCTTGCAGAATGTCTGCCGTAGCCCCGGCGTCAGCTCGGGTTCATCCTCTGAATCCGATGCCTCAACTAGGGCATAATCAGCTGCATTTTGCCTTGTTGCAATATCTCGCAATTGTACAGATCGTTTTCGCCACGGAGGCTCGATGCGAGTAACTCGAGTCCTGCTGTCCATGATGCCACGCATTGGGCTACTTGCTCTGTCTTTGCCCTTGATCCGATTGGCAAGCTCATCTAGATCTAACAGATCATCGTTGATAGACAAGATCTTGCTAAACCTACTCACATTGCTAGGCGATGTCACAGATCTCTCTGGGGTTGGTGAGATGATCTCTGTCGTTGTATTCTCATTCCCGGAGTGATCCTCGAAAGACATGGCTCGTTTTAATTGCATTGAATGGCGATTCTCCCCTTCATGGCCCTTGCTATGATCAGAGTCTGCTGCCTGTTGTGCTACTGGAGGCGGTGAAGCAACAGTGCTATGCATGGCCTTTGAATCTTTAGGAAGAGAATCTCCCCATTCAGACACAGGGTGGAGATCGGACTGAACTGAATGTATCGAGTCAGCAGGCGAAGACGTGGGTCTATTGTAGCCTTTTGAAACCTGCGATGTATTTGCGGTATTTTCGACGTGCGAGAGAGAGTCCCGGCGTTGTGATTGGTTTGGAGACTGCTTCAAACGTTCTGATGTTGCCAATAAAGGAGATTCTTGCTCAGGGAATGAGTCCTGTAGGTCTTGTTCAAGAGGGCCATCATCATGCTTTGCTGGTGCAGCGTCAACCTCAGCATTTGACAATTCTCCTTCTGGAAGCTCAGGCACTTCGCTGAGGTCCTTATGAAGCACTTGCATTGAGCTTTGGTCATCCACCTCGAATTGCGAGGTAGTCTGATCAAATACATTATCCGTGACTTGCATTTTCAGCTTTGGGAAGCTATTTTCCGAGGGCAGCTCAATGCGACTGGTGGTGTTGGGGCTCGCATCGAGCTCGTAATATGTTGTGGTCGCAGTATCAGGCATTGGCTGCTCCGCCAGGGTTCCCGTTGACATGCTGACATAGTGGGAGTAGTCTTGCTGCTCGACTCCTTGCTCTTCGAAAGCTTCAGTATAATCATAGAATATCGGCGAAGGAGTTGGGGACTGAGGATTAATCCAGCTGACGTTTGTTGCTGCTTGTTGAAGACCGTTTGTTGAGCTTGCGATACTTTGCAAGCTAGGTGATTCTTTTGGTGTATGGGGACGAGTAGAACTTGGCGACGGACTCGGGGCTCTTCCAGATATCTGGACGACGGACTGAGGGTAATAGCGAAGCAACGGATCTGACCGATTGACACCCTTTCGCCACGGTGAAGGAGCACCATTCGTGTGGAGCGAAGAGGGAGAGTTGGTGCGAAAGCTCGGACGGCGGTGAAGGCTCGTTTGGCTTCGGTTTCGCTTGTTGAATTCACTGAGAGCTGGTGATGAAGGCCGATATCCAGGTCTCTTGAGCCTTGTAGGATAAGCAAAAGGTGATCTTGGCCTCAAGTTGTGCGGGCCTCCCGGGCCACTTTGGCCCCCGTTGGTATTTGGATGGTGGGTGGTGAGGCTGTGACTGGCGTATGAGCTCTTCGTCGTGGAGTATGACCGATAGTCTTCGATTGAAGGAGACCTCGCGGATCCCCAATGAGGCCTTGGGATCTGATTCTGGAAGCCTGAGCCATGAAAGGCTGTTGTCTCCTGACGGGAGTGTAATGGAGTGTTGCGTATACTGCTGTCTTCGTGTTTGTTGTAGTGTGCTCCTGGCTGACGTTGCTTGCTGGGTGTCGCGCGGGCCTTTGACGATCGTGGAAGTGAAGGCGGTACTCGAGACGGTTTGATAGAGAATTGGCCTACATTGCCCGTCTCAGTGGTGTTTTTGAGCATGCTCTGGATGGAAGATGGGTTTTTGAGTATATCCAAATTTTCGTCTCCATTTGGCGTCCCCGTGCGAGATCTGACATCGTGGAGGTCATCTTGAGGCTGGCCAACTCCATTCCTTGCAGAGTGATTGCCGGGCAGCTCGGAGAGTGGCATCACGGTCAATGTGCCTTGACCACCTCCGAGGACCAATGATGAGTGCTACCTCGCAGTACTGGGGAGGCAATGGAAATTCAAGCTGAGAGAATGAGGATAGGGTGGGATGGACTGGGAAAGAAGGCTAGTGCTATTCGACTACAACGGAAGGAACAGCACCTTCAAAGTTTTCCTCACATTTTCTTTCAATATTGAACAAATCACAAGCTGAATCAATCGTGACTTTATGAATTATGATTAGTGAGATACTTCATAAGTTCATACCTGGGGAACGCAAGGTGCAGATGGTCAGATAATGCAATTGCAGTGAGGAAAGTGCTCTCGCTGTCATTTATGGGGCAATCACTTTTACAGTTCCCGTCCATAGTGATTTATCCTACCTCATACTCAATGGAATGTAGCTGACCGAGCGCAAGTGCTGGTGCTGTATGGGATGTACAAGACGAGCCATCTGCCCTAGTGATGTGCCCATGACTTAGCAATTTGTGTCTCAGGGCTATGCTCTACGAGACCAGTAATATATAGCTTGTCAATTCTTTGATAGCTTGATTGGTCAATGCTGCTTTCCATTATGGCGGAACCGGATTGCTCTTGGTGCCCGAAGTTGAGGAAAGCAAGATCAAGAAGCGTCTTGTCTCAAGGCGCGTAGTGTAATTGAGAATTCAGCGTTGTTCTCGGATTCTGAAGAGTTGATGTGATAGGTGTATCACGTTCTACTCTAATGGATGGAGAAGTTCCAGAGCAAGAGTAAAGTGGTGGTGTAAATTTTGGAATCCACCACGCTGACTAAGCTTCTCCGCCCAGCCTTATGAGCTTGGCATTGCTCGAGTCCGTCAACAAATCGATCCTTGGTCATGGGAAAGCCTTATCGATCATTTGCTCCTATATGATTGACGTCATGGCAAGACGCAAAGTCATTACCAGACATCCTCTCAGGCTCTCACCCGCCTCCACCCACTCTAACATCACCATCCTCCACCACCCAATACCAAAATCTCAACAAAGTCGAACTCTACTCGAATAATCACAACCACCATGGCCTCGACCGACTCCACCGTCCCAGATACTACTACCGGCGACTCAGTGGGCGGACAGGCAGGCCAAAGCTTCACCGAGAAAGCCAAGTCCGCTATCAAAGGCAACATTCCCGTAAAAGGTCATCAACCTTATTACATATCCATCTGCTGATGGGAGTGCAGACCGTTGACAAAGGCACCGAGCAGAGTGCTGAGAACGATATGAAGGAAAAGATGGATCAGGGCGTAGGCAAAGATACGGGGTCGAGCAGTACACAGAACACGCTGCTGTAGAGAAATGGAGAGGAAAGAACTGCAGAGCAGAAGGAGAGGCGGAGACAAGGCAGAAGCATCCACTGACGGATTGACCGATTAAAGCTGTGATATCTAGCTATGAAGATCGACATACCATTCCTATGCAGGTCCCTTGTCCGTCCCAAGTCCAGCCCATTCCTTCTAACACCAGAGCCATGCGTGCGATGTCACAATAATCGGTCAGCTAAATGCAACAGGTGGTCGAAAAGCGCACAGCCCCCCTAACAATGCAGAACAGCACGCAAAGAAATATGATTTATATGGGCATCATACCAATCCCACCACCACCTTGGCCTCCTCGAGATCCGCCGCGTTTGGCTGGCCCGCCACCGAAGCTGCTTCCGCTACCCCTGCTACTGGTGGACTTGCTCTTTGTAATACCAGCGGAAGCTTTACCCTTACCCGTGCTACCAGATGCTTTCCTATTCTTTTCCCATCCACCTCGGGCGTTATCGCGTCCACCTCTACCACCTCGACTCTTCGAGTTGTCGTTTGATTGTGCTCGTACAGATGGAGGAGCGGGTGCAAGTTGAGAGACTAGAATTGATTAGAATGTAATTTCCTTGAGCAATCCATTTGACTTACTCCTTGCGTTCAATGCAACTACGTCAGGAGAGGGCTTAAAAAAATGGCTTCTTTCTTCCGCTGATTCATCATCTCCTTCGAAATCATCAAGATTGTCCCCGTCATCAAATTCGTCATCACTACTGAGCTCGATGATGTTCTGGTGGTTTGGATCCTGGGGCCGGTCTTCCTCTCGCTGCATCATTGCTTCGTAATCGCGATGAGCCTCACGGACGAGCTTGAGAAATTCTCTGCCGTGAATTTCAACTTTGTTTGGGTCAATGCCCGGTATTTCGAGCATCTCGTCCTCGTCTGGTGCTTATTAGCAACAGCACCGGATCTGTAGGGACAGGAGTAATTACTTTGTGGAAAGTTGATTGCCATTTCTCGAAGAATAGTATCCGTAAAAGGATGATTCTTTAAGGCCCTCTTAAAAAGGATCTAACAGTCTTTAGTACCCTGCCGTGGCTGATGATGATGTCGAGGAGAGCTCACCTTCTGACTCAGCTCCTTTGCATTTTGCAAGAAGCCGTCCACCACTATTCCATGAATGGGATTCAGCCTCTTCAGCTTTTCGTCGATGGTAATTGGTGGCCCAAGTGGCCTTTTGGGTTTATTCTGAGACTGTCCTTTTTCTCGTATAGGAGCAAAGCCATCTTCCGAGTCATCCTCTGTTTCGTCAAATGAGCCGACCTCATCGTCGCTTACTACGAAGTCGTCACGGCAGTAAACATTCCTGTGCAACTGAGGCTCGGGTTGAGCATTACTCTTCTGCTTGACGCGACGTCTAGTGGCGGCCTGTATGGGAGACGAGACATTCGTGGACGTCGGAAGGTCTGGATGCGACGCAGCCACCCCCGTCTCCCTCTTCTTGGACACTTTCTTTCGAGCTTTATTCGGATCCTTGGCCTTCCCATTTGGAGACAAGCAAATCTGCAATCTGAGCTTTCTTCGGCCTTTTGCAAACTCATTGCTATTTACCCCTGTCTTTGCATGGTCAGGATTCGCAGAGCTCAATTGAGTGGTCGATACTTACATGGACATATTGGTTGGCGAATCCGGATTTATTCATAACATTGCGCTCCGACAACGCATCTTCACTCAAAAGCCTGTAGAAGATACGTTCCACATCTCCTCTGTCTACGTCAGAACCAACTCCGTACTCTGGAAGTTCGCTATGATGCAAGTCGGTGATCTTCTTGGTCTTACTCCCACGGAACACATCAACGCAATGAAGTAGTGTAACTTGGTCGTCCTGTATCTTTTTGACCATGGATATGGCAGCAACCGCGAGTTCAGTGAAGTCCTGAAGCTCAAAAGTGCTCTTACTATTGCAACTGTCGCATGAGAATTTGCAATTCTCTCGGTTGAAGGATTCGTTGAAGTAATTGAGGACTTGTACTCTTCGGCAATCGCTTTTGTTCTCACAAAATTGGATCACATTCCTCAGCATCTGACGTTGGCGTTCCTTTTGATCCCAGGTGCCTTCTCCCTCGTCAATCATGCGTTTTAGAGCACTAGTGTCCTGGTAGCCGTAGTAAAGATAGCAACCAGAGCGTTTACCATCTCGTCCAGCGCGGCCAGTCTCTTGGTAGTAGCCCTCGAGACTTTTGGGGATGGTATGATGGATCACGAAGCGTACATCGGGTTTGTCAATACCCATGCCGAAGGCAATCGTGGCAATGATGACTTTGTAGGCCCCGGCCTGCCACTGTCTCTGGACGTTTTTCTTTTCCTCCGCCTCCATACCAGCATGATAGTGATGGGCCATAATATCGTACTGCTCACGAAGCTTGGTTGCAATGTCTTCGCAATTCTTCCTCGAAAGGCAGTAGATGATGCCAGACTGACCTTTGTACGAAGTGTTGATCGTTTTTGCCATGCTATCGAGTACGTCCTTTGCCTTGGTCTTGCTCCTCACTTCATATTTCAGATTAGGCCGATTGAAGCTTTGAGAAAAAATTTCACAATCCTTGATACCAAGATTGTGGATTACGTCGATCTTCACGTTCTCAGTGGCCGTAGCAGTCAAAGCTATGACAGGTACACCTGGAAATTGTTGCCTTACCTCCCCTAACAATTTGTAGTCGGGTCGAAAGTCGTGGCCCCACTGACTTACGCAGTGCGCTTCGTCAATCACAATGCGCGCCAGCTTTCGTCGTTTGTAGAGATCTCGGAAAGCGGTGACCATGGCTTGGCTTTTGCTTATCATTTCAGGTGTGATATAAAGTAATTGGCAGAATTTGTGGGGTTGCTGCTCCTTGAGACAGTTCATGACCAATCGACGATACTCCGTTGTAACTTCACTATTTACCAGAAGAGCCTGAATCTTGAGTTTCTGCAGATGCTCGACCTGATCTTGCATAAGACTGAGCAACGGAGATATGACAATTGTGACACCTTGAGTCTTCCCTGAATTCACGATAGCCGGCAACTGGTAGCAGAGTGATTTGCCTCCTCCAGTTGGCATCAAAACAAAAGCATCCTTGCCGGCCAACGTAGCGTTGATAGCTTCAAGTTGATTGGGCCGGAAACCTCGCAGATGGAAACGGTCTTTCAGAGCAGCCTTCACATCTTTTGACCAAACGTGTTGCATCTGCGTGGACTGGGGAGCTGTGTGAGTGAATGCGGGACCAGCTTTCGGCGCTTCTGGCCGTGACACATTACCGGAAGTCTTCACTAAGACATCTCGTCGTTCGATATCGTGATTAGAGTAAGGTCTAGTGTTTCGATTTTCGACCTCTTCAGCAACCTCAAGCATGTCCACATCATCGTCTTCGCCGTATTCATCTTCATCAACACCTGCCTGGAATGGAGTGCCCATGTGCGTCGTGAAAAGATCTTCATCTTCTTCAACATAATCTAGTTTAGCATCCTCACTCAGATATGGCGTCTTGGCACGGCTCAAATCTTGCGTTTTAAAACTTTGGGGCTGTGCGCTTGGTCCTGTCCGTCGAGAGGTCTGCTTGAATGGGGAGAAGTAAGAAGAGACGTCTTTCGCCGCCGGTGAAGAAGTGTAAGTTTTCAAAGGGCTCCGTTGGTTTTTGGGAAGATTGATCATGGGGGTTTTGTTAAATGTGTGAGGGGCGATGTCTGGAGCTTGTGTTTGCTGGACATACTGTGTGGTTGCCGGTCCGCTCGAAGAGGGTGGCCGTGCATCAGGCGTCACAAGTCGTTGCACGTGCAAATCGGCCTGAGTGGATTGCACAAGGGTAGTAGAACGCTCACCGAAGTTACGTTTCTTAGGTTCAATAATCGCGGAACTCTCCTGATACGACTGAAAACTCGCTGTAGGAAGGCCCGCTTGTACCAATAATAGACTAATCTCAGATTCGATCTCCGTCAAGCGACTGGCGAAGCGTATGCTATCAGACATGTCCTGAGCGAAGATCGATTGATGCAGATCTTCTTCGATGGCAGCTATGACACGGGTCTTAGTCTCCAGCTTGCATTTAGAGAGCCTGAAATGCTCCTCTCTTAGGGCCAGCAGGCTGTTCGTCGCGTCTATCTTAGCTGTCCATGAAGCCGGCTGCTTCAGCAAGTCAGCCGTGGGTGTCTTTCCTTCAACGTTGAGACTGAACAATAACTCCGCAGCGGATCTTCGCCCTCGATATAGTCCATCAAGGAAAGCCTGAGTGCAATCTGGCTGGAAGCTCAAGAACGCTTGGACAGCAGCCTTGTCTGAATTATCTGAAGGAATAACTGAATCATTCGGCGTTGTTATAGCCGGCTGTGAAAGGGATTGCTGAAGCCCAAGTGGTAGTTTTGTAGGCGAGTCACGTTGAAATGGAGACGCTCCGCTGCTTATCGGGACGAGCTGGTCCGACGAAGACTGAATTTCGGTTTTTTTCACTTCAATTCTTTCGTCCTTGACTGAAGGGAAACGCAGTTCGGCGGTAGTAGGGGGGTCAGCCAGTGCCGGATTGACCCTTTCGTCTCTCTCGAACTTGAGGTCACCAAGCCGTTCCTTGTACTCCGCCTCGTCGTCTTCGTCTTCCGAGTCTACGATTATTTTCCTCTTCTCGTCAAAAACTAGGTCTGTTTTGTCCTTGACAGTAGTCAGAGCAATAGAATCTTTAGAGGAACGTGTCTTTTGCGGGCCGTTGTTTTTTTTTAAAGTACTTGGTGAATCAAGGTCATCGTCGAAAAAGTGGTCATAAGGTGATAGACGTGGTATGGCTTTCCGGCTGCTGGTGGTGTCTTCCGTCGCTCCATTGCTGTCGGGCTTTCTAGGTAATTTTGCAGATTTTGGTGCTACGAGCTCGTCCGGAAACATCTCTATAGCGGTGAAGCCAGTCTGTGACATCCTGAGGGGTACGTCTGCTTGAAGCTCGTCCTCGTAGAGCTCGTCACTTTTCCTCTTCCTGCCCTTTCTGACAGAAGGCTCCTTGCGTGTAGCACTGTCTTCCCTCCATATGGCCCTTGGCTCTCCAAAAGTCTCGACCGTACTGGACGAAGATGTATGTAATTCATCTCGGGCGAGGTCAAGTGGGGTGGCTTCGTAACGAGATCGTGGACCTCTTGGGATAGGTGCCTTAGGCGTATCTGCTGTATGCCTCTTAGGACTAGCCTCGGTCGTCCCTAACGTAGAGTCTGAGTAACCGTCAGCTATGCTCACAGAAACGCAATGGGATCGTCTTCCACACCAGAAGGTTTACGCTCCCATTGAGCACTGTACTGGTCTTTGAGAGATGTTCCTGGTTTTCTGAGAGAGGTAGGCGGTGGGGTTCGAAGCGCGACGGGAATGTGCTCGCTCAATAATCGAGGCTTGTTGCTTGACTTAGGTCCAGATTGGAGCCGTGCCATCTCCTGTCCGTCCTGGGTGTCAAGTACACTTGCTGGTACGGTGGGTCGAACAAATTCCAATTGTGTTGTTGAGCTATGAACATTCTTGTTTGCTTTCTCGATGACTGTACCTAGTCCAAGACGCTCAGCTTCTTGATGTAAAGATGAGGCGTCTTCAACGGATGAAGTGGCTAATGGGGCGTACGCTGGCTGCGGAGGGTCAGTAGGTAGACATCCAAGAAGCCATTGGAGGTGCTGGTTCAGGTTATGTCTCGTCATGGAATCCAGTCATAGCTGCTTGGATGAAAGCAGCCATCAAGATCTCAAGTCCAAAGGCCTCTCACCGAGTAAATATGGAATAGGTAGAATTGCGAGCGGCGTTTCACTTCGCGTGTGAGAGACGCGCCTGCCGCTAGTACGAAGTCACGTGCACCTCGGTCTACGTAAGGTAAGTAGGTATCTTGTGTACTTACTTACCTGTAGTAGCTTCCGCTTCTGTCCCTACTCTATAGATACTTGATCTCAAGAAATATGAAATAGAAGACGCTTAATATCGAGTGAAAAAAGACTCTACTTTGACTTCACGCATCAACGAACTGCACTTCTTAGACCAGCATTGGTCGTGACTTGAACGTTTGATGCGCATGGACCTTAGAATTAGGGCTCAAGTTCCAAAAGTCTTAAATATCAAGAATGTTCATCACCTTGCTTTATGAGCTTTGATTGTTTTGTACATCCATCAAGCGGCCATGGCTAAGAAGGACAAGAAATCCAAAGACGCTGAGAAGAAAGCTCGCGTTGCTGCCAAACAAAGCAAAAAGACAGCTCAGAAGGAAAAGAAAGTCAAGTCTAAGGGAGCGGACGACAGTGATGCTGAAGATGTGGATTTGGAATCGGTGCTAGAAGAGTATGCCAAACAGGTGGGCAACATCCCTTCCAATGCATCCGGGAATGATTCCAAGCCGCTCACGATCTCAGCAAGCCCAATTCCTTAAAGTCACGGAGAGTCTCTGCGAACCTCCTTCTCCTCGCTCATCAGCAACTCTAATTGGCTCACCTTCCAATGTGAAAGAGCTTTTCCTCTTTGGGGGGGAGTATTACAACGGCGCTCTTGCCACATTTTTCAATGACCTTTTTATCTACCACGTTGAAAGGGACGAATGGCGAAAAGTGACAAGTCCGAACAGCCCCTTGCCTAGAAGCGGGCATGCGTGGTGTCGAGGTGGCAATGCTGGCGGGGTATATTTATTTGGGGGTATGCCAGTGAATCAGCTCGACAGAAAGAGTTCATTTTGCAATATCGGGCTCACTAATCTGATATGACAGGCGAGTTTTCGTCCCCGAAGCAGGGTACTTTCTACCATTACAATGACTTCTGGAGACTAGATCCATCCACCAGAGAGTGGAGCAGACTAGAAAGCAAAGGTAAGTGCCCGCCTGCGAGAAGTGGGCACAGGTTAGTGTATTATAAAGTAAGTTCGTAGCTCTGGATAACGGTCGCTAGTAATTGCTCAATCAAATCTAGAACTACATTATCTTGTTCGGAGGGTTTCAGGACACTTCCCAGGTCACCAAATACTTACAAGATCTCTGGGTTTACGACTGTCAGAATTACGTGTGGCACAATCCTGTGCTGCCTCAGAAGCCGGATGCGAGGTCTTCATTCTCCTTTCTTCCACACGACGCGGGAGCTGTCTTGTTTGGGGGCTATTCAAGAGTCAAAGCCAACGCTCTTGTTGGCAGACAGACTAAAGGAGGCCCTCAATCATCGAAATCGGTCTTGAAACCGACAGTACATCAAGATACTTGGGTTCTTCGAATAGAGCAGCCAGATTTAGATGCAACAAGTGGTGCTGGCCCAACAATGCGATGGGAGCGTCGCAAGAAACCAGTAAATTCGCCAAATCCACCCAGAGCAGGCGTAACTCAGGCTTATCACAAAGGTCGTGGCATTATGTTTGGTGGAGTTCACGATGTTGAAGAAAGTGAGGAAGGCATCGATAGCGAGTTCTTCGACCAGCTTTTTGCGTTCAACATCGAGCGTAACAGATTTTTCCCGCTGACATTGCGGCGTGCCAAGATTGCTCCTAAGAAGCCCATAGAAGATCGTGGTGCAAGAAGAGGCAGAGGCAAAGCAGACGAAGCTGAGCTGCTCCGCAATCTAGCGGCATTGGAAACAACAGGAACCATTGCGGATTCTCATGCCATGGATACAGGGCCCACATTAGAGGCAGAAGATTCGCCGCCTAACGCAGCCAAACCAGTCCTGAGCACCATGCCTCATCCCAGATTTAACGCTCAGCTGGCTGTTCAAGGCGATATACTGTATATCTTTGGGGGAACTTATGAGCGCGGTGATCGCGAATACACTTTTGATGAGATGCACGCCATCGATCTCGGTAAACTCGACGGCGTTCAAGAGGTTTACAAAAGGGAACTCGAAGATTGGCAAGTCGACGACTCAGAGAGTGAATTGGAGTCAGATGAAAATGAAGGTTTCGATTCAACAGATGAGGATATGGAGGGTGATACACCGTCAGGTGTGGCTCTGCCACCAACGGAGATCCCAACGAAGTCTTCAGAGATACCATTGGCAGAGGAGCAGATGGATGAGACTGAAGATGAACAGCCAGATCTTGCATCCGCCGATACGAGACCTCACCCGCGACCCTTTGAAAGTCTTCGCGAATACTTCTTCAGGACTTCGAATTCGTGGCAAGAGCTCGTTCTCGAAAATTTGCAGAGCAAAGGTGATGGCATCAATAGTTCTATCAAGGAGTTGAGGAAGGTGGCATTTGATCTGGCAGAAATTAAATGGTGGGATAGTAGGGAAGAGATCACTGCGGAGGAAGAGAGGCAAGAAGAGGCTGGTATTGGTGAGATTGTTAGCATCACTGAGCGAGCCAGTACTGGTGGGCCGAACCGGAGACGTTAAGGCGTTGTGACAAGTTTGGGTCAATTTTGGCAGGCAGTAGTAGTACTCGTATAGATCTCTTCGACCATAAAACGCACAGACGGTTTCTATGACAACGATTGGTTGCAGTTCGTGCAGTTGACGTCACACGCAGCCTACAGCAATGACCTCACATCTTGGCCCACTCCGTCAAAGCAGCTGGAGGCGCATCACCAATATTTCACTAAGACATCAACGACTTGAGGCTCAAAGCATTCTGATGCAAAGGCTCTTCTCAACTACTGCCCGAAAAATGTCTCAACAACGGGTACGCATGATTGTACGTCGGCGGAGTCGATGAGCCAGCTAATCTTTGCCGTGAATAGATTTCTTATACAGTACATGGCACGGTGCAAGGTTTGTCGTTGCCTCATTCTGTGGTCCATGTTAGACCACGCTGTTGACTGTCGGCAGGGGTCAACTTTCGGTAGGCCATATCGCAATGCCGGATCCATCAAGGTGTGGCATGTGGCATAGGCTATGTTTGACCTTTCTCATTGGCCAGGTCGTTCACTCAAAAAAGAGCAAAATCCCTGAATCTGACGGGCTTTGTTATGAACACATCGGACGACAAGGTATGGGCTTCTAGCAACCCATCGAATGTCACTTCTTTGGCTCCTAGTACTACTTCTCTCGCTGATTCTGCTCGTTCCTTTGCACCCTTCCCTAAATTCTTCTTTTGAAATGGTCATCACATAGCTTAGATACCCAATGGAGCATCGTGCCAAACGCCAACTCGGTTGTCCAACAAAATAATATTTGGCTAAAAGTTGGCGGTCTAGGTGACTGGAGAAGCGCAAGGCTCGGATGACAGCATCAAGTCGTTTCTTAAGGAACTCAACACTGGGCCCAGTGCTGCACACGTGGTAAAGGTCGAGAAAGAAGAGATAGAGACAAAGGTCTGTACATTTCAGAGCGATTCCTTCCTCATTGCCACTGGAACAGGGTCACTAGACATGGTCTGGAGGAAAAAGGCTCTCTTTCCTTCTCAGTTGTCCTCCGGGACTCGAATATTGCTTTGAAGAAGCAGTGCTGACAGCGGAATATGCGTAGGAAGGAGAGAGCTCTTTTGGGACAAAGTAGATCTATGAAGTTGGGATCAGGGCATAAGTCATAGAATGGATATGCCGTGACAGCTAGACGGGATTGTGCATGCTTAGAGTATAGTCACGCATTTTGACTTCACTCTGTTCCTCTAGTGAAAGGTGCCTATCCGTTCTTTTGCGGACCAGCAATGCAGAGTTGTGACTTATGAACAAGCTGGATGGGCAGTGGCCCCAGCATCACTAGCGGTATTATGCCGTAACGCGTCCCGCCGACGCCGATTAAACACCGGCTAAACTCTGGTCCTCACATACACAAGCGCGTCGCCCTGAGTTTCACCCCTGTTGGCCCCGACTCCACACTCCCATTCCACACATCGCAGATGGTCAAATGCACTGTCTTCCTGTGCATGCTTCTGCACACTTTCTACCGTCGTCCACATCTCCAATTGCTCATATACAATCATGTATGGTCATGTAGACAATAATCCGCCCGTGCCAACAATGGCTTTCAGTCCGTCACCAGAAAGCAATGCCTCTTATTCCCCGCCTTTTACCAGAGACTCCTCACCGTCTCCGTCAACATCTTCCACGCCTGCGATATTTGCTTGTCCACCGCTGAGTCGATCTTTCTCCGCTAATTCATCAGCCACTTCCTCGGTCTCTACCGTGTCCCAACCATCCGTTGCCTCTCGATCTGTCTCTGCGTCTGGCCCTGTCCGTCGAAGAGGTTATGTCCGGCCACAAGGTGTTTCATTCGCCCCTTCCGCTGGGAATAGGGATAGTGTTCTTAGCTTGGGCAGCATTGCTCATCTCCAGTACTACTTCGCCCGCACCGGCTTACTAGATGGCAAGGGAGGCCAGTTGGCGAAAGAATCGAAGGACAAGAATGGTATGGAGAAGCCGTATATCCAAATTCTCCCCAGGATTCGTACCAGTCCAGACTTGGGACAAGGCACAGATGATGGCAATGCCTCTTCTGAGGAAGCAGATAGGGATCCAGATGAACCACTTATGCTGCCACCAACAGTCAGTACTTACAGCCATAGAACCCAATTTCTTCCCCCACCACCAGATTTGGAGACGCTCAGATATGATCTCAAGACCACTCTGGCAGATGCTAAAAAGGCATTACAACAAGTCCAAGATCAGAATCGCCAGGACCTCACACAACGACAGCCCGAATCAGAAAGCAGCTCTCCGGATGTAGAAGACAAAGATCACGCGTTACCGTCATTTTCACAATCATCAGGCTGGTATGAGATACAAGGGATGCACATACTAGATGTTGTCACCTTGGCCATTCGCGCCGCCAAGATTTACTACACTTCCCACGAAAATCCGCATCGCCTTTACAGCATCAAGTCAGAACGTCAGATACGTGAAGAACTCCTTGGTGTTCTCGATGTGCTAAAAAGGATGGCTGGCCGGAATTTTGCTGGCGGGATGAGGGAGGAAGAGTTGAGGATCATGAAGCAGTGGGTGGAAGGCATCGAAGTGTTCCTAGCCAAGGAAGAAGCAATGGAGGAGCAGGAGCAAAAGAGCCGAGACGGCTGGGCTTGGCTTGGAGGGTCCTGGCAAGGTCGAGAACGTGAAAGAGAACGACTTTTCTTATGCTCATTCATACCTGAGGGCGACCTACCCGAATGGACAGGCCCTGAAGACTCCACCCAGACGCCCACACGATTCCTGGAAGCATTACGCACCGGGTTGACCTTGGTCCATTTGCACAACGCTCTTTTGAAGAAATCTAAGAGGCAATTCGGCGACATCAAATCCTTCCATACCGACACCGCCAAACCGTACCGCTGCTCTGAGAATCTTCGCTATTGGGTCAAAGCGGCCGAGCTCCGGTGGGAGACCAAACTGAAATTCAATGTCTCAGGAGTGGTAAATGCAAAAAATGAGGCGTGGACGGACTTTGATACAGCCATCCTTCAGTGGAGCAAAGCAGTTAGGGAAGAGCTCACAAGAGAATTCAAGGAAGCAACGATATTGCCAAAGCAGCAACCGGTATATCCCATAGACCAAGGGAGTGGCATCAATGAATGCAATGAGTCATGAAGATTATGATGGCTATGAACAAATATTCCTGGAGATTTGATCAGATGGCAAGGTGCTACGTGCGAGAAGGGCAGTATGCCAGTTGCCTGACAGTTGAGCGTTCTTTCTTGATACCCCTATTCACCGCTTTATTCACCATAGAATGGCAATCCAAATGCAATGCAATGCAATTCAGAGACATACCTGAGTACCCCTTTTCCGCAGAATGGATGATAAACTATTGTAGACGTAATAGTCGCCCGTAGTGACGCCATGGTCATTAGTCAACCGTAAAGCTGCGGCTGTCAACATGAAATTGCTCGCCCCCAGCTAGAGTACTTTCACAATATACCGACCCTGCCCACGCTCTGTGACTTTTCATTTTCTCGCTCATTTCCGCCGGGAAACCGCTTGCATTGCAAATATTCCACCTTGAATTTGCCCTGCTGTGTTTCTGATCAAACAAGGAGCTTTGTGGCGTCTCAAACGCGTGAGCTTGGGTTTCAACACGACCCCTGCCGCCACCGCCAGCTACCTATCTTCACCACCGCCGAAGCTTCCCTTCATTCCTTTCCGACAAAGCAAGATCCCTCCTTTTTTTCGACAAAATTGATGCATTACGAACAGAAGAGATACTTTTACCTCAAAGCTCGACAGATTAAGGCTGTACCTGGTCGAGGGAACGGAAACCGCGACTCCCCACCCTCAACCCTTCAGCACAGCCAGCCAAGGAGGCTCCGGCCCCGAATTCTCCAGCATTGACGTTCATAGGAGCGTGATGCAGCATGAGCCCCAGTAATCTTTCTTGACAAAGCCATAGCCGCTCCTTTGAAAAACGAATTGCCGATTGACCGCCTAGTCGACTCCGTGATTCTACCAACAGCTGCAGAGAAGCAAGCATACAGGCTGGGTAGAAAAAGAAAAACAGTTGAAAAGCTCAATTCTCTTTCTTTCGGGACAACAGAACATAATACTTCTGAAACCTTCCATTCATTCTCACTTGACGAGACCACGGTTTCCACGAGAAATTCATATAAGACACACTTGCCAGTCTACGATGACGGGTTACAACGTTCTGACAGGATTTTCAAACAAAGGCCGCAACAGGCCCACCACAACATTTGAGGCCGGTGCACAGAAACCAAAAGACTCCATACATATTAGCAATTCAGAAGATGACGACCCCCTGGTTACTCCTGGAGGAACAACCACGCAGCAGAGGTTTGCGTCGCCAGTAGACGTAGAGTCTTACTTCAATTCCCTGAACTCGATAAGGTCATCTCGAGCAAATTCGGTATATTCACTCTCACGCCTATCACTCACTAGTCAGCTTTCACAATTGACTTCCCTGGCTTTACCCAATGCGACCTCGCTATCCAGCAGCATCTCCTCCATACCCACAGCTCCTATCGCCGTAATCACTCTTGGCAGCGCCGCAGACCAGATCAGACGATGGCTTCACAAGGCGACCGAGGTTTTGAGTGGACTCGATGCCGAAGATGACGTGGAATGGGCTGCTGCTGGAGGCCGAGAAGGGCTTGAGGAGGTCCAAGCGGCGATCAGAAAATTCGAAAGCCTTATTGGTGTATACGTCAAAGCGATTGAAGACCTGCAGGAGCGAGACGACATCTCGGATGTTCCTAAAGAGCAGCTCACGGCTGTCGTTGATCAAATGGAAACAATCCTTGAGGGCTGGGAGGCTGTGCGGAGGTCACTAAAGGGTATAAAACGACAGGTCGAATTGGCGATGGAATGGGAAGAGCTTTGGAATGTTGTCCTCGGAGACATCGGTTTGGAGGTGGAAAATCTGTCCAGATTGGTCTTCGAGATGGAAGAGGCAAGGCACAAGGCGTTGCAGGCCGATGCATCTGAGAGCATCGGAACTCTTGACATGCAGGAGCTCGACACAATTGTTGAGGAGGGTGATAGGGAGACAACAGGCCACCGCATCAGCTTATCGAATGCTCTATCACCAGGCTCACCAACGGAGTCACCAGGAACCGGGATGGCACCGGAAGATGACCGACTGCTGGCTCTCTTCGCTCGCATGCAGCCACTTCGAGCGTCTTTGGACTTCCTCCCGATGACCTTGTCAAATTTCCAAGCTAAAGCACAGCCAATCCTGCCTACAGCATGCCAAGAGCTTGAGTCTAGAAGGAGAAACCTGGAGAAAAAGTGGAAGACGTTAGAACGTGATGCTCAACGACTGAGGCAAGAGCTTGGCGAGGATCGTTGGGTGCTTCTATTCCGCAATGCTGGAAGGCAAGCTCAAAAGCTCTGCGAATCAATCGAGCGCGCCATCACCAAGCTTCAAGAAGCTATTGATGTAGGGGCACAGCACAGCAATCCGCCATTGCTAGCTAAGAAAGTGGAGGCCTATGAGGCAAAGAAAGTTCATTACGGACCGGCAATTGAGAAAGTTCTGGGAATCATTGACAAAGGTGTTACTGACCGTTTCACTGTGAATGGCGAGATTCTAAGACTGCAATCCGACACAAAAGCTAGATGGCAGAGCACTAGCTCCGACATGAAGGACATGGATCTGGCTCTGGATGATCTGGCCATGAACAAAAACCAACAGCTGCGCGACTCTATTTCTAGTATCATGTCCATAGACCGATCCTTGGACCGATCTGGAAATGGTAGTGCTGTTGACACCCCTGGCAGTTCACCCGCATCCTCTGTTGTTATGGGCCCAACAAACGGCAATAAGCGTGATGAATCTCCTGGCATGAATGGATTCAGCCGCAGAAGCAGCATTGTTTTTAATGGAAACCGCATGAATAGTATACGTCGCAATTTCACTGTGCCTTCTGCATCACCTGGCTCGATTCAGCTGCCTCGCAAGACACCAATGTCCAGGTCTTTCACATCGGATGGCTGGTCCTCATCTCGAGGCGCATCGCCATCACCCTACGCCAATCAAGCATCGGCTACACCTTCGCCTGGATGCCGGTCTCAACGACCCAGCATGCCACAAGTCGACAACAAGCCTCGCTGGAACTCTTCTCCAAAAGTCGACTATTTTGAGTTTGGTCAGAAACCAAGGCCAGTACCGTACTCTACATCATCGCTTAGTCGTACGAGCTCAATGGCTGCCCGCTCTCCAAGCAGCGCCGCATCTCATTTGAATTCTCCTGGTCCCGCTTTTCCCAGCCCGTTAGGTCGTTCATCCCCAGCACCCGCTCTTATTACTGGAACCATGTCGCATCGCCCACGCATCGCATCTGGTGCCCAAAGCTCCATTGGACCAAGTCAAGATTCATTGTCTTCACCCACAAAATCAACAGATTGGGTGAAGGTCAAGGACAAGACACCCCCAGCTACCGCATCAAAGAAGGAGAGCATCCGCCTCGGCTCGGCACCTGGCTCACCTCCAAATGTTGCTAGCGGAGATAGTCCATCTGCAAGACCAAGGCCACCGCGCCCAAACACGTCTTTCGCGAGCAGCCGCCGCGTTAGTATGCTACCGCTGCCGAAGAATTCGCCCCTGGCCACTTCAAATGGGCGCGAGACCGCTCTGGGACTGAGAACGGTATCAAACGGAAATGGCAGAGAGACTCCTTTCGGGTCAGGTTCTGCTTGCAACGGTAGAGACAGCTCAATCGATCCCAGGCCTACGTCAAAGGGGAAGGAGAACGGACTGAGCAGCAGGGGAAGGTGAAGGCGTGGAAACGATTACAAGAATACTCGGTGTGATCGTGGGCGACTAGGACGAGTGGAGAAGAAAATATTCTTGTGCGAAGCTTCAACATCTTTACGAACAATTGACGAAGCGTTGTGATAGCGAGGTTGTTTGTAGCGAAGGTGTTCCGGCGGAAAATGTGTACACCAATTCCAGTTACTACCTGACCATCGAGAAAGTATAGACGCGGCCATCAGCCAGCGTTTCGAAGGCACACTGCAGACAGAACGAACAATGCATATGGTATCAATGATCAATCATTCCAACCATCTTGTCCTGAACTGGCGTGACTTGGGCCTGGCAAGGCCGGGCTAGGTAGATCTCTTCGTGCTCCACCTTCCGTTGATGCTCTACCGCCTCCCAGCATTCCCTCACTTCTCTTGAAAAGATGTTGGGAGTCTGAGTCCCCTTATTCATATGCTTTCGCAAGCGGCCCCAAGACCCCTCAGCCTGCCCATGGCTCCCTCTGACTCGGATCGAATGGTCAAGTCCGCTCATGACGAAGAGTATACAAGCAGGCCTCTCCTACAACCATTCCCCCTCCATGCACACCGCCCCACCTCTTCGTCCCGTCTTTCCTTGCACTTTTCCCAGCTCCCTGTTTCCAAGTCCTCCGTCCGTGCCTGCTCTCACGCATCCGCTCTCTGACGCAGCCCGCATACGGACTCCGAGCACACGCACCCGGCCCCTCTCTTCCACATACCATACCATCCACACAGCCATCTGCCATCTCCCAGCCTTGATAGACACTCATCCACACACCGCGATCCACCCCTGCCCTTTTCTCCATCCATCCATCCATCCATGCATCCCTCCTCACGCAAGCTGCCCGCTAGCCGACCTGCCAAGACCTGCATCGGCCCAGAAGCGTGACACGACAGCGCAACGATGAGGACTCCACCGCGGCGAATATCCTCGTCGCTCCGAATGCGCGCTCGGACGGGGGATGCCGGAATGCATGCAGTGCGTCGCCTTTGTCTCGCCGACTCTTCTTTCGCAGCCGCGAACGCTCTTCCTTTGAGCCCGTTGCCGCATGCGGCGATGGCGATCTTGCCACGGAGTGTCATCCGCCGGGCGTTCGACACACTGCATAATGTCCCATCCCCGCCTCTCCTGTGACATGCTCCTCACACCCGCCGTTACTGGCAGCCGCAGCCCCTAGGACCAGTAAGTCATCCTTTTCCCGCCACGGATCCCCGACGCGCCGCGCTTCGAGCTACGGGCACTGTTCGCGTGGTGCAGACGCTGCTGGGGCTATCGCCGCAATGCTTGTTCGATGCCGGAAGACGCGTGCTGACTCTGCCGAAGGCTTGAAGAACATGTCTCCCTGGCTCCGTCTCCCCGAGTTCGCCGTCGGCATCTCACCGGCTGACCTCGGGCTGACCTACCCACCACGAAACACATGCAGGATGCTCGGGTCGATGTTCGTCCCCGCGATCGTCGTTCTCGTTGTCGTGATTAGGATGGTGTCCGGCGCTGGACTGCGGACGCGGGACGTGAATGAGGGCAGTGAGATGGAGAAAGGAGGGAAGGGGGGAGAGGCAATGGTGATGAGGAGGGGAAGCGGCAGCGTAGGGGTGTGGCGAGTTGAGTAGGAGGAATTGGTGGTTTTCTGCGAGGAAAGGAGGGGGCCGAAATTTGCGAACGGAAAGGGGTTGGACTTGGAAATGCAAGGGTGGAAATTCATTAGTCTACATGCAGCTATTGGCTTTGGGAGCATGCTGTGTGGTACATTGAATCCGAAAGGCAACCGTTTCATCAGGCAACCCTATACCTCTCGCCTGCAATGTGTGAGCTTCTAAGACTACTCTGATTGCAAGAGTGTATCTCACCAAGTCATGCCAGGCCGTTCAGTCTTCGGCGTGTGCACAGCGTTACTATCTGCAAAAGGATCATCGCCTTCCTCTTCCTCGGAATCGTCATCCTTAGCATGCCGAATCCCACCTGGACCGTTGAGAAGCATCGTCGGATGCTGTTTGCTAGGCTCTTTACCGATGTAGAGACTCGAAAATGCTTTCTGTGTGTCCTTCTGTTTGTCTGGTTCCGGCCTTGCAGGTTTCGCTGTTTGCTCGTCGTCGCTCGACTCCTGCCCTTCGCTGTCACTATCGTCGTCGACGCTCTTGTCGAGAATCTCGTATGCCATCAAAGCTTCGACGAGGCTATCGTTAGCATTGATTAGGCTACCTAGCCACTGTTCGCTTTCCACATGCTGAATGTACCGCAGTATCTGTCGCCGCAGTAATTTACATGTTTCGAAGCGATTGACAGTCTCTGCGTGTTCGCTAACACGAAGCTTTTCTCTGTTTAAGAGTCTGAGGGCATTCATGAGGTTGGTGCTTGCGACAGAGGAAGAGGCGATGGTTTGGAGGAGTTGGGGCTTTTCCTTCTCAAGATTAAAGGTTCTTGGTCTCGATTTTCTACTATGCTTGTCAGGCTTCACCTTCTTGGGGTTATACTTAGGTGTTGGCGTGATGCTTGTGGCAGCGTTGCTTCTGGGAGTCAGACTTGATGAACCCATTGAAATTGACTCGCCAGACACGGGTTCGTCTTCAGCGCTGCCGAACGGGTCTTCATTTGCTTCTCGTTCGGTCTCTTGTAGTACCTTCGACTGTGCCTGGGTGACCGGTTTTTTCCTCTTGGGAAGCTGCTTTTGGAGGGCAACGATGCGCTCCATGCCTGGGTTGGACTGGTAGGCGACGGCCCATTGCCTGAAGAGTATTTGGCACTTCTTCTTCACCTCTGAGTCGGACAAAGAGTCTGTAGCACAAACACGAAGGCGCTCTAACAATGGTTCGTCTGCGAAAGCACGCTGAAAGCGGGGTCCAGCATTTTCGATGAGACCATCTAGGACCGTGAGAGCTCTCATTTGTTGATCAACGCTGCCATACTTACTGCGACATCGTTTCAGCAGAGCTCAATTTGGTTGTCAAGGTATAATTCGGCCTACAGCTTCTTTCGTATCGCTCGCGCCGCTTCGGTTGGACCGCCGGTTTGCAGCCTTATGACCTCAATAAGGTCTACGATCCCACTCATATCATCCGCTTCATACTGTTCGCTCGTCAAGCGATTGATCTGGACTGTGATTGCCGAGTAAGGCTTGCTCTGATGGTGCAGAACAGTTGACATTAGCTTCATGGAAAGATCGAAAGCACTGCAAGTAGACGAGATTGAGATGCCTGGCAGACGTGACAGGGCGCCGAATGAAAAAGGGATGCTACTCCTGACGTTCTACAAGGACTGGAGGTCGAGAGAATATGATTTTGGGCCACAATGATACAAGGCAGTCCTTTGGCTGGCAGGCAGGCAGGCAGCTGGAAAAAATTACAAGCACTGCCACCTACCGAGGTCGAAAACATTCTCTTCTCTCGTCAGGCTGGTGTCGTGCAGCCCAAAGACAATTCGATGATCAGGAATTGATACAACAAAACAGTAGTTGTGAAGCAGCATGAGAAACTCGTTTTCCTGAAGGGAAGCAGCTGCTGTAGGACAAGGCGGAGAGATGGCAGGATGACGAGATCGAGCACGAGGTCCAGTTCAATGAGCCATACTCCGGTCTGATCACTCTGATGAGATGGACAGGTCTTCAAAGTACATAAGTATGCTGGATGATCATAAGGAGTAAGAGTGAATCCATTCGGCAGAGTAAGGTAGTCGAAACATGTCTTGTTGATATTATTGAGTGTGAGCTAGAACCTTTGCTGGAAACCCAGCATCGTGGCGGAAGGCGGATGAGGCGCGCAAGAACAAAGCACCAGCGCTTAACCCTTTTCGGATTGCGGGGTGCATAGTGCATAATGCAGATGACTGAATTTCGCCGAGCTCTTTCTCTCAAAGCCTGGCACACGCACAATTCATTTCTCGATTCTGTGGAATGCTTTCTTCTTCCAGAAATATAGCTGTGGAAGGTTGTGGTGGTGGAGGGGTGAAGAAAGGATTTCGAGGGGTCCGGAGGTGCATTCAAAGGACGGAATGACGGCGCACAGAGCTTGGGGATGGGATCCACGTGAGATGAGAGAGGCGGCGACCATGGACGAGCCAATGCTCGATGAGTCCTCATACCATCCTCATCCTGCGCCAACAGTCTCGGGCTTTACACCGGTCAATCACCCTGGCTTTTCTGACGCAGCGCCCATTCATCAAGAGCACAAGGATGCTGCCATCAAATCAAAGTCGGCCGACAAACCCAGGGCCACGAAGAGGCGAAAGACTCAACCATCTGCTGCTGCAACAGCATCAAAGCCCAAAAAGGCTGCGACCTCTGTGAGGACAAAAACAGCCAAGACAGCGGGACAGTTGGACTGCCTGGATATTGCGCACGATTTGTCAAGAACCAAGCCAACGTCTTCTTGGGAAGGATCGCGATCTGAGAAGGCGAAGAAACAGAGCAAGCTTTCTGGACTCGCCGACAGATATCAGGCTGCGTATCCCAAAGTTCGGGGCAACGTTGAAAATCAACCTACTCCTCCCACTAGTCCCAAGAGTGATGAGGTCGAAGCAGAACTGAATCGCAATGATCAGTCTCATGGTCAAGACTTCGCTACCGAACGACAGGCCAGTCCCAACATTGCTGTCGAGCCTCGCATCCAAGAAACCCCAGAATTCGATGGCAGTATTATAGTCAGGGACTTTGGCGCACCGCCTTTTACTCAAAAGAGCCCCCCAATTCTCCAAGACCGGAATCCTCAGGGAACAATGATAGGAAACGATTTCGATCCCCTCGACTCGACATCGGACGACCTCTTTGAGGTTGATGGTATCAAACGCGGGGATCCTGGAGAAGAGGATGAATTCCCCGTGGACGACGAGTGTCTCGAAGAGATGATACAGTCAATGGCGGTTCCAGCGGAAGAGGAGTCCTTGGGCTCAGACTGGCAGTCTCGAAATCTCTCGGATGATACCTTGTACATTAATACGCAGCCCGAGAATGACCAATCGCACTGGCCAGGACCTACCCCAGACTCAGATGGAGTAGTCATATATGACGAGGATCCAATCTTGGTGGCCAACGACATTGCTGACGTCCCTTCTTCGCCCCAATGGAGTCCCCAGGCGTCCTGCATCTTAACTCATGTCACAGGCAATGCCAACCTAGATCGTGCGAGAACGTCAGAAGGGTCCGAGAACTGCTTCGATGACAATGACCTGGACGATAATCTCATCGATCTCATGGTTGACAACCCTAAGAGTCTCCAGGTTACTTCCCCTGTAACACCTACAGACCGACCACTATCACCAAAATTGCAGTGGCTCCCACCTAAGACTTATGCGCCAGCAAAATCACCTCGACTACCGGTACCTTCCACCGATGGCAAACATCTCGTACCTGTGGATTCCAACGGCAAATCCCTTCCATTCATGCGTTCCCCGTTCCCAAAGGCCGTCCGCGACCGCTCTCCAATCCTCGGTCTCACTAATCGCACCGTCCTGCGCATCTGTTTCCGAATAGGAGAAGCTCTCAACGCTGCTGCGGTATCTTCACGTGCAAACGTCGACTCCATCATAGAGCTTTACGCCCGCGTCTTGTCGTCCTCGCGTGAAGCTAGTGGGGGGTATAAGCAATTCTTTCAATTTGGAGATCTATTCACAAACAAGCCGCCGTACCTCAGTGGCACCTACACTTTCTGGAAAGGTGTCCCGCTATGGGACAATGATTCGAAGGAGCTCGTCGGCGAGGAGGGAAGGGGCATGATGGTTAGGGTGTTGGGGAGGATAAAGAAAAAGGAGCCAAGGCAGGGCCAAGCGCCTGGAGCTGAGATGGTTGTTCTGAGTATCTGGGGGGTGGATTGGGAAGACGTGGGGACGGCAAAGGGGATTGCTTGTCCCAAATAAAGATGAGGTCATAACAAGGAGTTTGCTGCCGGGATCAAGTGCTGAGACTGCGGCTGGGAGAGGATAATCTAGGCCATTTGCTGGAAATTGTTTGTCTGCTTTGATCGATCTGCTTGAGATACCCTGTCAGCATATAGCTTTATCTCTTGGCTTTCACAAACATACCCAAGAAAACGTTATGTACGCCGCGAAGCTGGCTTGAGAATTTGCGCGAAATGGGAGCTCGCCATTCCAAGCGCGCAAACATCACATATCTTCAGAGCCATCCCAATAAATTTGCAGGACTACTAAGAGTGAACAATCTGCATTTCTACCTATGGTGTGCGAACGAGCAACGATGCCCGTCTCGAAAATCAACGTCGAGGCTGGAGTCGAGCCTTGACTTGACAGAAACTCGCCAAGTATCTTGGTTGTCTAAGTGAGCTGAAATACACACTGGTGACCGCGGGTGTCCAACCGGAGACGCAAATAAGGAAGAGCACGCGGACAGGGACGTCCACCAGATAGACGCCATGCTTGGAAATGAATTTTTGAGCACAAAGCATGCGTGGTACGCTGGCTGAGGCGGAATGAGCAACACCGCAACGAGAACCAGTAGAAACGAAGAACCTTTGTATCGAAATGGGGATCTACTCGGCGGCTTCCTCGTCGTTCGCCGGCTCATCTGATGCTGCATTTGGTGTGCTCGTTGAGAAGACACTAGAGCGACGGTCAGCAACAATAGTCATGTAGGCAGCCTCGACGGAGCTCTCACAGGTGCTTCTCGTAGAAATGTAGCATCCGCTGCGGGCAAGCTCGGTAGATGACTGGCAATTTAGCTTTCGAGCGGTAGAATCTGCCATCTTCGTTCATCGCGTTCCAGATCAAATAGCCCCATAGCTCACCGTCTGAATTCTCTCGTGACACTGTGTCGATGGCCTGGACTAGGGGGTCCCAGGCTCCATCTTTTGCTGGAGGGGCCTTCCAGTCGTCGTCGCCTTCATCCGTGTAGCCAGCGAGGGGCATGGGTGATCCGTCTTGTTCACTGCCGTCCGCTCCGTTGCTTTTCCTCGCCCTGCTTTTGCCGCTGCTTGTTCGACTTGTCTTGGTCATCTTTGGTCGCTTTCCTGTATCGGGTTTCTTTTCGCCTGCGCTTTGACGGCCTCGCTTCTTGGTGCCAGACTTTGGCTTGTCTGCAACCGGCTTGCCGCCAATACTCTTCCAGTACTCTTCCAGTATCTCTTTTGCTCCCCTGCAATGGAATTAGCAAGCTGGCTGGTGCCTGAGTTGGGGGAACAGTCGAGCTTACTCGAGGTTGTCCTCAGTCTCCCAAGTACGGTCCGCCTTCTTCTCGTAGCCTTTCCATTTGACGTGATAGCGCATAATGCCCTAGAATATTGTGAGGATTAGAACACGATTCGCAATTCATAGACCATTCTGCGACCACCCACATCTTCGAAGTCTGAGCGGTGGTCCTTGATGGCTTCGACAATGAAACTGAGCCTTAGTCAGTGATGTACAGTGATCCACCAGAGTCCAAACTAACGTTTCTGGATCTTCTTCAGCATCATCCTCTTGGCTTTCCTCGTCCTTCGTCACACTAGCCGCGGGTTCATCGTTGACCTCAGCTAATTCCGCGTTCAGAGGTGGGACATCCTCGACGACGGACTCCACGTCGCTCTCTTCAACTGGAAGGGGGGCTAGCGGAGAAAGATTAGTATGTATGATAGTACAAGTGACGCGAAGCTCGAGCAGACAGTCACGAACTTACGAGGCATTGTGCCGTGTGAGTGTTGTTTGTCAGTGCTAATGAGTGCAATACGAAGATGGGTGGTAATGATAAATCTTGAAGATCAATTGGAGTCAACTCTACAGGATAAAGAGACTGGCGATCGTCAAGATGAAGTGGATTGTGAATGTTTTTGTGAGGCGCAAAGTGATGGTAAAGCTTCGTGATGAGAAGGCAAGTCGCGTGGATCAGCGGTAATTACTCTAGCGCGCCGGCACGTCTTCCAAAACATTTTCAATTGCCTGCATGAAACATAAATGTTGCATCACACAACATATCAATACCTCTACTGGACTGAGGATACGATTCGGTCTCTCCTCTGCAGATCTTTGTCTGACTCGTTATCTTTCTTTGTGCTGGTCTTCCCATCAGGAAAACAGCGCTGTGCTCAAGATGGCTATGCGTGAGTTACTCAAGAGAATAGAGCTATCCCCGAGCTTTCCAAGTAGAATATGGAGCTGACAGGGTCTTGTGCTCAGAGTTGGATATGTCAAACGGTACACTTGGTCCCTACAGCGCTTCCATACCAGTACTACAGCTGACCCTCTCGAATTGTAGCCTCGGTGATGAAGGACGAGCAGGGTCGACCTTTTATCGTAGTTAGAGAGTACGTTAGAGCCTCTGGCTTACTGCCACGACATTTTGGACCTTATGGGACCGGTGTAAGGGAAGACTGGTCTGATTGATTCTAGTCAAGGGAAGAAGAAGCGACAGCACGGAAATGACGCTGTCAAATCCCATATCACAGCAGCAAGGACAGTGGCCAACATTGTCCGAACATCACTGGTAAGATGGGGCCAGGAAACACACAGGAGAGCCCTGAGATATGGCTAACATTTGATTATAAGGGGCCGCGAGGCCTAGACAAGATTCTTATTTCGCCAGACGGAGATATCACAGTCACCAATGATGGAGCTACGATACTGTCACAGGTATGGTCTTAGCTTACGATACAATAGACTTTACTAACTGCTGGCTCTTCAGATGGAAATATCAAATCACGTTGCAAAACTACTAGTGGAGCTTTCAAAATCGCAAGACGACGAGATAGGAGATGGGACTACAGGAGTTGTTGTACTTGCAGGAGCTCTTCTGGAACAAGCTGCAGACCTCATCGACAAGGGAATACATCCTATTCGAATAGCAGACGGATACGATCAGGCCTGTGAGGTCGCAGTGGAAGAGCTGGACCAAATAAGCGACAAGATCGAATTCACAAAAGAAGAGAGACGAAATCTTTTCAAGGTTGCGAAGACCAGTTTGGGAAGCAAAATGTATGATTCGGTACGCTGACCAGGGAGATGCAAAGCTGATGGTGCTCTAGTGTATCAAAAGCTCACGATCAATTTGCCCAAATAGCCGTTGACGCTGTCCTCTCCGTTGCCGATCTTGAGAGAAAAGATGTCGACTTCGAGCTGATCAAAGTTGATGGCAAAGTAGGTGGTTCATTGGAAGACACGCTTCTGATCAAGGGCGTTATAGTCGACAAAGACTTCTCGCATCCTCAAATGCCAGACGAGGTACGAGATGCCAAGCTGGCGATCTTGACTTGCGCCTTCGAGCCACCGAAGCCGAAGACGAAACACAAGCTTGACATAACGACTGTCGAAGAATTCAAAAAGCTGCAAAATTACGAGAAAAATAAGTTCACGGAGATGATTCAGCAGATAAAAGATACAGGGGCGAACCTTGTGATATGTCAATGGGGGTTTGATGACGAGGCGAACCACCTACTATTACAAAACAAGCTTCCTGCTGTCAGATGGGTTGGAGGGCCCGAAATTGAACTCATCGCAATAGCAACAAATGGCCGGATCGTTCCCAGATTCGAGGATCTAAGCGCAGCGAAGCTTGGAAAGGCAGGCGTCGTGCGAGAGATGAGCTTCGGTACTACAAGAGAAAAGATGTTGGTCATCGAGGAATGCGCAAACACAAGGGCAGTAACAGTCTTTGTCAGAGGAAGCAACAAGATGATCATCGACGAGGCCAAACGCTCACTACATGACGCTCTCTGCGTCGTGCGAAATCTTGTCAAAGACAACCGTGTCGTCTACGGCGGAGGCGCCGCCGAAATCGCTTGCTCGTTAGCAGTTGAGGAAGCTGCAGTCAAGAGCCCGGGCCTGGAACAGTACGCCATGCGAGCATTCGCCGACGCACTTGACTCCGTGCCCATGGCGCTGGCGGAGAACTCTGGGTTGAGCCCGATCGAGACGCTGGCTTCCATCAAGTCGAGACAGGTCAAGGAGAAGAATTCGAGGTTGGGGGTGGACTGCATGCAGAGCGGAAGCAACGACATGCGCGAACACTTTGTCATAGATCCATTGATTGGCAAGAGGCAGCAGCTGCTCTTGGCGACGCAGCTGTGTCGGATGGTGCTGAAGGTGAACAATGTCATCATTGCTGGAAGCGATGATAATGAATTCTAGATATCTGCCAGTGTATACCAAAGACGAATCCTTTGCTGTCATACTGTCATTGCATGAGCCCTAATGGCGTTCGGCATAGCTAGACAGAAATGCAATCTTGATGAGACCAAAGACATCATCTGATATTCATGTGCCGGATAAGGTCACACCGATCTCTCTACTCCGGCGCCAGGAGCAGAATGGAGAGTGCTCCCTATCGTACCCGCCGTGTCTAGTTCCGTGTATAGCCAGTCGCTGCCCAGGAAACCCAACGGCCTTGACCGCCGGCGACCTTCAAAACTTACACGGACGCGAGTCTCGAGCCCAGAAAGTTCGGCAATCGATGCGCGGAGCATGGGCAACGGGTATCATTACGGACGGCCTCCCTCCCACCTCCACTTACTCTAACTAGCTACACACGCTCTCGAATCGTAGCCCCAACCGCAAGCTCCTTCCCCTCAAACGGGCTCCTGAAAGACGGTAGGGGAGGGCTTTCGCGGGCTTCCTGATGGACGGCAACGCGATTGGGATGTGCGTTGGACGAAGGGGCAAGAGTGATCGATAGCCTGTGCTGGGCAGGTCCCTTTCGGCGACGGCAGAAACAGGAAGGAAAACCAGGAGCGCCAATCGGCGTCTTTTACGCGTTCTCCACGGACCCCATTGTCTATCCTCACACGAGGCGCTACAGACGAGATCGTACCTACAGAGCACGGGGACGAGCCGGCTGGAACACGTGGTGATGAAGCGGCTGCAGGTCTGAGGAATGCATCGAGCGGACCTACTGGCAGCATGACTTCGCGACCACCGGGGACAATGGCGGAGAGAGAGGCAGTCTGTCAGTGTTGTTGTTACGTCTACCTAGTTCGGATACCATGCCCCCAAACAGCCATCCTTCGTGGCCAAAACGCGTCATCTTAAAACGATCAACAATGGGACAGCTCCTGTCGATGCGTACGGTGCCGCCCGTGTTGTAGATATATGCGCCGCTTTGACTGCCACCCACCACAGTCAGGGACTACGAGTCACTAGATGTGACTAGTCCCTCGAGCACGAGCATTTTTAGGAAGTTGGAGGCATAGCGCAAGCGAGAGAGGCGACACAAGTCGATGGACCAGGATCCGAGGATAATGCACGTTGCCTCTTCGTTACCCAGATATAGCTGATCCAAGGGCCGAAACCCGACAGGGAAAGTCTAGGCCTCTCAACACCTCGATCAGATAACCAGGCATGACGATAGCGGCGTTGCCTGCTTTTCTCGCTTCACCTCGTAGCGACGCCTTCTGGTGGGCTTGGCATGCTGGCGTGTACCCCGTGATCTTGCCTCGGAACCCGAGCCTTTTAGGGCAGGAAGACTCCCATAGGCAGAGACAGATCATAATCGGCGGCAACGATCCCTGACCACCCCCACGTTACGTACGCAGGGAAAGGTGGAGGGAGACGATCTGGAAAGTCGATGCCGATGGGCAAGCGCAAATCTGAATGGTTGACCGATCAATTTCCCTGGAAAGCTGAACGAAGTAATCTGTCAGACACAGAAGACTACTGTTCCTGAAAGTCAATACGTAACGAGGTTTGACAGGTGACAGATTGCTAGCATAGTAGCTATGGCTAGCTGTTGGACACTGCGATGGTGTTGTGGCGTTTCAAGCAAGCTTCGCCTTCATCCCACGCGGCTCAGTTGCAAGATGGAAGACAAAGATCGAGAATTACAAGTTCGATCGATGAGAGTCCCACGTCAGTCTTATCATTTATCGAGGCGCAAATTCTTCTCGTAAACCGTCCAGAGTGACTACAACGGCGAACAGGACCGCTCCGTTGATCGTTCCGCGCCGGACTGTTATCCTATTTCGGAGGGAGCCTGGACGGAATCAAAGGAATCAAGGATGCATGTCGGCTCTTCGGGCGGGGAAATGTTGGATGCCTTCCCCGGCTTAGTGAGATCTTCACGGGGTAGATCACCCCCACGCGGCGAAATAGCACGTGGTTTCCCAGGTCTCTGGGGAGTACCAATCACAAGGGTGTGGGTAATTTCATCTCTCACTTCGATAGCGGGTTTTATTATCGTTATTGTTATTGTTATTGGCATCACCGGCAGTATGTATCAGGATTCAGGAATTTCATTTCGTTGGCGGTTAGCGGGGATACCGCGTTGGATGTCTAACCGTTATGAGTTTGTAGCCGTTGACCACAACTGTCGCATCGTCGCATGGTGGTCAGCTTCCCTCGTTCCCTCCGCCGTCCGGACGCTTTCCGAGGGTGCCTAGGTAGTCGGCACGGGTGAAATGAAACAGCCGGAATGGTGGCCTTAGCGGAAGTATTGCCGTATTACGGTATTTGCGGAAAGGGGAAATGAGATGCGAAGGATGATGATGAAGTGTCACTTTCACACCCGCCGGCATCCAAAGGAGGGGTTAGTAGCATCAGCAGCGTTGTCTGCTGACCATAAATTGAATTCTCATTGATAAATTGAGGCGGGGCGTGTACTCCGTAAGACGGATTCAAGCCCTGAGGCTCGGACCTTGCGGGGGCACATGACCGGCCCCCTCTGCGGCTGGAATGTCCGGGCTCCTGAATTTCAGGCATCAAATCCTTCTCCTTCTCTTTCTCCTTCAAATTGCACTCGATGGATTGCCTAAGTTACGTCATGGTCAGACCAGTCACGACAGAAAATCGTTGCCAGGAATATTTCATTATTTTCCCCAGCTTTCTCGTGCCGGTATGACTCGGTACGTCTTGATCCTTTCCCTGGAGCAGTCGGCAACTCTATTCTCATCAAATCTTCAAATCTATGTGCAAGGGCAGCCTTAGTAGTAAAGTCAGAATTCAAAAACACGAGACGTTTCAATCATGAATTCATAAATAAAGTAGACAAGCATTAATATTTATGTGCCCTGCCCCTGCCGGTCGGCATACCAAGACGCAAACATAGCCGCGACCTGTGTTCAGAGTGCACATAGAGATCCCATAGGATGACCCTTCGGCAACCACGCAGCTGATATACAACGGTACTACTATTGCCTTGCAGGTAAGGGTGACCGTAGCCAAATGTTACCTTCCATTCCTTTTGACGCACCTAAGAGGCAAAATTCGGTACTTGGGAGCAAAATGCGGTCAACCCGCCATTCAGGAGAGTCACATGGAGCTCTGGGTCCATGCGCGCCATAGTGATGCGTTGTCCAGACAGTTTTGAAGCGCATACATAAGCGACACTGGTGCTTAGGCTGTCAGCCTATTTGACTAAGGAATAGCACTTCCCTCAAAGGACGACTTCGGTCTCTGAAGGATTGGAGGAGAAGTCGTCGTACCCATCTGACTCTTACGTCCGTCCGGAGTGGTCGATTGATCGGATCCTAAGGGACCAAGAGGAAAGTATTGGCCATGATCTATTGGAAGGGTCGGCTATGGACGCGATCATCCAATGTCAACAACACGTTAATTTGTGAGATGGGAGCTGGCAAAATACTCCCCGACGCCAGCAATCACAAGACGAATGGTCCAAAGAAAGGTAGGTATGGCGGTGAAGCGAAAGAAACAAGGAAGCCGTCTTTCTGCATTCGGCCACCACACATTCTCATTCCAGTGGCCTTTGATGCAGGGCGACGGTATCGATTTCCTTTTGCAGTACCTATTCAAATCGAATTCGGTCCTGAAACCGGGTACTGCGTTCAGCATCAAGCATTTTTGACGAGTTGATGCGATGCTGGTTTCGAGTATGGACCTGTGAAAGAGGCTGACAGGTGTATGCAAGGGCACACCATTTCGTCCATTTACGACGGCAGTTGGTGGCGTTTGTGGCTTCATCGCATGGCACGCTGTCAAAACCCTACCTTAGTTGTTGAAAATTACGCCGGCGTACCCCAGGAATTTGGGTCTGGTGGATGGGCAATTAGTGCCGTGGGGGTCAGCCAACTCTGGGGAAGCGAACCCCGGCTTCTTCCTTCATAGGACCGACTGAGGTACTCTACGAGTCTCTGGTGAGGACTTTGGGGAGAAGCCCGCCTCGTATCATATTAGGTTCTTGGGACAGGAGAAAGGACCCCGATAGCAAATACTTTACGAGTGGGTGACAAAGTAATTCGTGGTGAGAAGAAAAGGCGGTGGACCGGAAAAACTTGGGAGTTCCTTTTGGCAGCGAGGAGACGCTGGAGTTACCGAGGCTACCCTGCTGTTGTCGTCGTGCCCCTGTGATAGGCAGGATTGATTCCGGATTTAAGGAACGTAAGAGTAATAAATTGATTGCCATTTCCAGCGTCCGCGTTCAACAAGCCTTGCCACCGTTCTCGGGGAAGGGGGACGGGGGAAGTTAGTTTAGAGTAGTTTTTTGCTTCGTCGGTAACACGCCCCGGCTTTCGTTGGCGGTTGAGCCGTGCGCGTTGTGTTGTGTTGTGATATGATACCTTATGGTGATGACTGATGAGAAGAAACGAAAATTAGTGATTATTATTATCACCTCGTAAGGTGCCTTTTCGGCTCCCCCAAGCCAATGCGAGGGCATTTGGTGACTTGATAATGGCCTAGGTCCCCCCAGCTCTTGACTTTCTAGAATTTGTCACTTCTGCAGTGTGCATGCATTACATGCATGCACACATTGCCTTGGGTCCAGAATAACCAGCAGAGCAGAATAATCAACCTTAATACTCAGCCTATCCTTTGCCTGTGCCTAAGCTATCTCTTTCACCTTGCTTTACAACACTCTTCTACTCTTCTGTAGAAATTGCTGGATCGATCGAACGTACAGTCATCGATCATCGGAGTATCCGTAATCGCATTTCGCCGCCGCGCTGCGCTGCACTAAAGGTACTGAGCCAAGCCCAGAGTCCCCAGACAATCCTGATCCTGGTAAGAAAACCACCTCCACCTCCACCTCCACATCCACATCCACTCCCGTATTATTCCTCCTCCAATTTCTTCTTCACCAACTTCATGTCACCACTTCCGTCACCTTCCTTACCCACAACCATTATAAGCCTCAATTCTACTCTTATGCTCATCCTGACCCAGGTTTACACTGCCCACACCCAAACCAAATTTGCAGGTGGCAAAGAACTTTCAAGACCGATTTCGTGCCTTGGGACTCGCGGTACCTGACGTACCTGACGACAGTCCTCACCACCACCCTTGACACCTAAAAAAATCAACTACTATTCACCTGGCCTCAATCAATTTGTACACTCGTCGCGAGTGTTATACTAGATGCCGATCCGACTGGAAACACCGATGCTCTCGGTGGATGTGGAGAAATTGCGAGAATTGGACACCAGGAATGCGGAACACCTCTTCGGCTTGTATAGTAGTGAGTTGTCGGTGGCACGCCTTCTGAGAGCTTATACTAATATTCTTGACAGTGTTTTCCAAATGCGCCGAGTCAATGGAGGATGGTCGGCGGCTTGAAAATCTCACTTGGCGGTTATGGAACAGAGAAACCCTCTGCTGCGAGCCTCAACCACAACACAATCACACAACCACACCCACAATTGATTTTGCGAGGTCAAGACCAAGTCGCAGGGACGTGCCTTGTCTCTCTGCCAGCGTCGAATCTTTAGCCTCCATCCAGTCGGACTCAAGCGAGGATCCCCAACAGCCACCCACGGCACCCCTCAACATCCACGCCAACACCGCACCAAAGCCCGAACCCTCGCTATCAAGGAGTAGAGGGAAAGAGAAGCATATCACCTCCCTGGGCCTGGAGAAAATGGTCCATTCGATCCAAGACAAGCAGGAGATCGCACCTCTTTCACCAAGAATTGCTGATGCAATGCCACCAAAACCCCCGTCTACCGATATCACTCCTCGTGCGGCGTCTCCTACCATCAACGCACCTTTTCGTTCCTCGAACTCTTCCTCATCCACTGCCCCTCTAAGTAGTTCTGAGAGCGACAAGAGCGCACAGCAGACGGTTGGCTCTGATACTAGTGCTGAGGTGCTCATTCCGCACAGTGTGATCCGAGGTTTCTCGATGGGCAAGGAGTCCTCTTATCGCTCTCACACACACCTTGCTCCCGAAGCGATACCGATGAAACACGCCTCTACCAATAAAGCAGAGAATCCCGCAAAGAAAGGTGCTGCAGTGTTTATGCTTGGTGGATGCTCTTCGGGAGAGGATGACAGTTCCCTCGACGAGAAGATGACTTCTCAACCTCAGCAGAGCTCACTCACCCTGGGCCTCAAGCGGCCTTGTGGAAGCAAAAAGACCCTTTCTTTCAGGGACGAGGTTGAATCTCGCAACTTGGAAAAGAGATCTCATGAGGATGAGGAGGTCTTTGAGTCAGATGAAGAAGACGAGAGCGCTATTGATGACGACTCTGAGGAGGAGGAAGAGGAGGACGATGACGATTGGGAAGATGACGCATCAGAAAGCGCCGAGAATACTACCAACGACAAACCTTTATTCCAACGAGTCGATTCGCAATCACAACTAGTATCACGACGATCTGTCTTAACAGCTGAACTGAATCAACTCGATCGGGCTGCTACCTTTGCAAATCTGGCCTCGAAATCCACCCCGGTGATAAGACGTAGTAAAACGTCAATATCCAGCGTTCCCTCTGATGGAGTTTCGCCGGTGGAGGACCTTTCACTTACCATGCTCCCAGGACACATGACCAGATCGAAACCTATAATTGTGACTGCCCGCAATGCACAACAAATGGCCTTTTCACCTAAAACCACACGCCGAAATATGCTTGCTACCGAGATGACTGAGTCGCTAAGAAAGAACGTCCTGTGGGAGCGACAGCAGAAAAAGGCAACGACCAATGCGATCATAAAACGTCGGCACACTGCCCAAAACCTGACGAATCTACAAAACTATCCCGGCGAAGCAGTGCAAGCCTCCAAGCAGGAATCTAGGAACACGTCCTTCGATCACTACTTCGAAGCAGGACTCGGCGAATACCACAGAGCTGGCTGGTAGCCATGCACAATTCTTTCACACATGTCACGATTACACCGGAGCTACTAATAACGAATTTCATTTTCTTCACGCTGCGCTTTAGCAAACGTACTTGAGCGGCATCTTCACGGCATGGCGCAGCGGCATAATGAGAATTTTCAGCGATACATCTATACACGGAGCCATCAATGGCGGCGTTGCCCCAAAATGGACAGATCTTGCATTGCTTCATATGATACCACTACTGCTCTGTGCGTCGCACATTGCAAAGTCGCTGTATTTTCTAAGGGGAAAAAAGTGATAGAGGTTTCGATTCTACCTCGGAGGAGCCGCAGATGCGGTTCCATCAGCAAGGACGCTTTCGAAGAACAAACTTCAAAAACACGAAGGAGGCCGGGAGGCCCCAGGACCGTTGGGCGATTGCGGAGGCAGCGGCTTTGGCAGAGATGATAAGCGTACATAATCACAACGGAGAAATTACTCATGCCAATCTGAATGAACCGTGTTGCACTCCTGCTGCCTGAATCGTGATGCTTTCCGCAGAGTCTTGCTTGGCACATGCAAAAGCAAAAGGTCGGCATCAGTCCTGCGCTTTCTGTTGCTTAATTTTTGATTCTGTATCTCTTGCAGCATGTTCACTGGGCTCGGTGGTAGTGCGCGAAGTACTCGTTTAGCCTATGACCAGACCCTCCGGACATGCCCGCGGGATGCCACCAGTACCGAAGAACATTTATGCACCGTCGCAGTCGTATGTACCATTGTTCGCGTATCACATATGGAAAGGTAAGAATCCTTGACCGTTACATGTAGAAGCACATCAGTAATGTCCCCTCGTGCTTCCCCAGGCGCCAAAAAATTAAGCGCCCCCAGGGGTTCGTCGGGGCCCTACACCCACATACAACTTACCATCGGGTTGGGAAAGTTTCTTCGCAACGATTGGGGACTAATCATGCCGGCTCATGCAATCCATATGCGGTCGAGGCTGCACGTCGGGCCCAGGGGGTGGGGCCCTCGGCCACAGTGAATCAGTCAATTGTGGTGGGAGGTGCCTCGGCGTAGGGCTCTTTGATTAGGGTTCACGGGGGTTATCTAGGTGCCTGAGGATGCTGATGCAGCTGATGCAGCGAGGCGAATAATGGGTTACCGACAAACATTTGACCTTTTCGACCTCTGGGTGCAGATACTGCAAGGAGACAAAAAGAGAGCAGATCATTTTTTCACATTGGACGACTTGCCAGATTGACGTCCTGGTGCCCTGTCATGCCGTTGACTCATCCGAGTCATCCTTTCCACCGAGCAACACCGTAAGCTCGCTAAGGGAGCCAGTGACCAGCAAGGTGAAGCCAAAGTAGGTATTTAAACACCTTCTCTTTCGCGCAACGCTCTGGCAATCACCAGTAGTCAGACAGATTCATCGGCCGTAAAGCGTGACGTGAGCAAACAACCACCTCGCTCAGGCCCGAGCACTTGAGGCGTCTTTTTCGAGGTCCAAACACCCTTCATTTTAATCATTATTCACCCGACCGATTCTCGCCCATTATCGCCCACTATCGCCCACTATCGGAGAATATCTGCAAGTCGGAAAGCACGCGCATTTGAGGCCCCCATCAATCTCTAGCCTGCATACATCAAACAGTCCATCAAAGGCTCGGCCGAAGTCAGGATATCCCACGACGAATACTGGGTAACGAATCATGGACAATCAAACAAGTCAGCTTATTGTTGGTATGTGAAGGCGAGATGATGCGCTGGCAACACCCTGATCACAAGGCCTGCATGCTGATTTCCTGTCTCGGCGCTATCCAGGGGGAGGCTCTGCGCCACAGGCATCACGTCAATCGGCATTACCACCGAGGCAAATGAACTACTGCAAGTTCTATGCCACCAAAAATGGTAACTCGATCCTTTTTGTCTCATGGCGTCTTCGATGACGATGGATGCCTGCTGTATTTGCGTCGGCTTCATCTCATAGTAGTCGGTCTTGACGCTTGTCACGTTGTGACATTATGCACCTAGCATTTAGTCTGTTCTTGCATCTCATGACACGACATCGCAGGCTGTCGAACCGGTGACAATTGTCCATTCGTTCACGATCCTTCGAAGCTGAAAGATACCAACAATGCACCGAAGCCGAGGACACGTCCCCAGAGCGTGGCAGTATCTACGCCACCGGAAAACGCTGCTGGCAGCTCCAAGCAGCCCGAAGATAATACACCAGCCGGTGGCCCATCTCCAGGCTTGACAGAAGGCCGCCGCTTTGTACCATCGCCCGTAGATGGCAGCCGCGTAGTCCGCAAGCCTATTCCTAAAGCCCAGACTGAAGACCCAAGAGAGTTTCAGATCAGGCAGCTGAAACGAAGGTTCTCTCCTGTAGAGAAGAGCGAAGATGGCGGCTCTAGCTATGCCTTCTCTGTATGTATTCTCGAAGTTTCTGTTTCTTTTGAACCAGACATCGAGTCCAGAGACATGTTTTTGGAGTTTTGACCCTTTAGACGTGTTTCAAACCTCGCCCTTCAAACAAGCAAGACTGACTCTGAAATCGTAATCCAGATGGCACCTTCGGATCCAGACTTTCCCTTCGAGATGGCCGGGTTGGACTGCGTGCTACATGTGCCAACAGCCTATCCAAAAGAGGCGAGACCCTCTATTGATGTCAAGAACAAAACGATGGGTAGAGGCTTTCAGATTAATGTCGAGCGTGGATTTGCCCGTTTGGCAGAGACTAGTCCCCAGAGCACGTTGTTGGGGTTGATGAACAGTCTGGATAAACAGCTTGAGTCGCTGCTTACCGAGCAAAAGGCTCCGACTATTACTATCATCCCAAACAACACGCCGATACCGGGTAACAGTGCACAACAAGTACATGTCAAGCCTGCTGAAGACAGCAGAGTATCTCGACCGCAACCCACGACTCCCAGCAGACCTCAAATAAGTTTCCCTCCAGAACAACGTCGTCTCGCTTCAGAACGTCGAGAGACAGAGACACGTCAGCTTGAAGCCCGCCTAGGTCGTCTCCCTCTCTTCTCCAAGTCGTCAGACGGCATAGTCTATACTGTCCCTATCATCCCTAGGAAACATGGAGATCTGCCTGTACCATTACAAGCTGTCGACACCATTAAGCTATTTGTCCCTTTGCTTTACCCTCTGCAGCTTTGTAGGGTTGAGATTCAAGGTGTGAGTAGAGAAGCGGCCAAGAATACCGAAAAAGGGTTTGAGAAGAAGATCAAGGAGAGCCCGGAGACAACTTTAATGGGGCACGTCAACTATTTGGCACAGTATATGCACATACTTGCTACACAGCTTATGGAAGAGCCAGAAGCCGAAAATACTGATTTCCCAGACGTCGCCTCTCTGCCCATGGAGGATATAGTCCTTAAAAAGGACGCTCACGTAGCGAAAGGTGATGAAGACGACCGTAGCCATGTCAAATATATTCCACGCCCTCCCGAATGGGCTGCTCAGAATGAAGAGAAAGACTCCACTGACAGCGAGTACTCCGACTCCTACGATTCAGGTGACGAAGACGAAGAGAATGGAGGCGCTGCTCTCGATCCTGTCCCTGAGTCATCAACATCAACAACGGCTCCAGAGCGTGGCATCTCTCTTTCTTTCCCATTCTTAGAGCTTTACGGCATGGAGCTGCTGGAACTCGTCTCCTTGTGTATCACGATCAAATGCGAGCGTTGCAAGGATACTATGGATCTCGCCAACTTGCGGAATAACGCGAGTCGATCAGAGTCTTGTAAAAAGTGCGCCATGCCACTTAGCGTTGGGTTTCGAAGGGAGCTGATGCACGCGAATTCTGTGAGAGCCGGGTATCTGGATCTCGAGGGAAGTACTGTACTTGATATGCTGCCAAGGTGATATGTCTACCCTGTTTATTTCCTGGTACCCTATTTACATTGCTATAGTATGTTCCTCCCAACTTGCTCCGGATGCTCAACCACACACCCCGCGCCCGGTTTAGTATCAGTTCGTGGCGAGTCTTCCATGGCGGTATGTCGAGAGTGTCATCGCAAAATGAGTAAGATTTCGTATTTCATGCCTCGATCAAAGCCGCTTCTGACGAAACGCATCTAGCCTTCAGAATCCCCGAAATCAAATTCCTCCTCGTATCCGCCGCAGCCCGCGCGAACCGCGCCCCCGTCCGCAAAAGGCCCAAAGACTCCCTAGGCATTACCGCCGGCCAACCTCTCCCCCGGACCGGCCGCTGCACCCACTACGGTAAATCGTACCGCTGGTTCCGCTTCAGTTGCTGCTCGAAGGTGTTCGCGTGCGACAGATGCCATGACGCCGAAAGCGACCATCCGAACGAGCACGCGAACCGCATGATTTGCGGCTACTGCTCGCGGGAGCAGAACTACAGACCCGAGGACTGCGGCATCTGCCACTCGAGTCTCGTCAAGAAGGCCGGGAGCGGGTTCTGGGAGGGGGGCAAGGGGACGCGCGACAAGAGCCGCATGTCGAGGAAAGGTAGGTGGCCGTTGCTGATCGTTTCGGTCGGGGCGGGGACGGGTGTGCTGACTGTGGGGGGCCCCAGATCCAAGGAAATACAAACGGAGACCGGGCGGTGCGGCGAGGAAGGTCAAGGCGGGCGGGTCTGGTGCCGTCACTGCGTCGTGACTGGCGTGGGAGAAAGCTTTCGTTTGGAGGACGGAGGGGGAAAAGGGGATCACACGCTCGACGTCTCGAATCAACACCTTCCCCGCCCAGCCATCATCTTGCGGACTGGTAGGTCACCCACGCGGTCAAAAGCATTTTCGAAATCAGATGTCATACTCTGTAACGCCCACCGTCCCCTCGTCGTCAAATTCACCCTCGCAGCAAAGCACGGTATGTCTCTGAATCGCCCTCGCTCGTCATCTCGATACGTTTTCCTTCCCCGCGAGTCCAGCATCTCTCTCTACATGGTACAACCTCTAGAACCGCTGCAGCGTGACCTGAAGAACTCGCAGTGATGTCGTATCCAAAAAAAAGCCCCCCAGAACAGTGTAGTCACGCAGATGGATACCGATGGAAACGGTAAGGTACTTTGGCGGATCTTGGCCCCAGCATCCCGTATCTGGGTGCCGGGTCACCTCCAAATCAGTTCGTGACGAGCAAAGCTCTCCCTGAAACATTTTCAATCGAGTCATTAGTCATTGATTGCCTGATGCCTAGGGCCTATTCGAAGACAGTCTTGGTCAAAAAGTGCTAGATCCCTACAGCAGCGAATGAGGAGCCTTATCTAGCGAGGAAAGCTCTCGCCTGTCCGAAGTAGGCCGCGATAGGAATTGTCTTGTGCTCGGTGTCAAGGTCATTGCATGCTGGTATCGCGAACGCTGTCGCCACGTGTAACGTGAGAAGCACGTTGCCCGTCGTCGCCACATTCGCTCCTGGTCAAAGCCAAACGCCGACGCTCACTCTCACGAATCCCCCCCGCAAGCATCATGCCTCATCGGCGTAGAACTCCAAAAACTCCCATCTCGCCGCTAAACAGTCCGCCCCATGTTTCTCCTGCAATCGCTGGATTCTCCTCGCGTCCGTTGATACCAAGTCCTCATCGTCTGATTCCGTCCATACCCCTCTCCAGTCCTTCGGCAATGCTCCTTTCTTCGCCAGATATCGTAAAGCCTTGTCTGCGAGAGTAGTGTCCATGCTCGTATTCTTGAGTACTGACTCCACCTGCTCCACAGATATGCCTCTGATGGCGTGCGCATCGATCCACGCATCCATTTGGTCTTTGAGCTCTGTTTGCGAGAACACGCTTTCAGCGCGGGGGGACTCGGGCATGATCGGCGGCGATGAGGCGATCAGGTTGTTCCAGCCACCGTCGGGATCTGGGATGGAGAAATCTGGCAGTGGAGTTTTGCTCCGCAGGATTGCCTGGGTGTCTGGTAGATTAGGCTGAGGGTCGTAGGTGTCTGTGTTTGAGAGTTCGGACTCTTCTTTGACCTGGTGTTCTTCGTCAATCCAGCCGCCTTCAGGAGGTACAAGATCAAAGTCTTCCAGCTGGGTGGACTCTCTGATACCGTGCTCATCGTCTTCCCTGCCGCCATCCGGTGGTGGGACGTCAAAGCTTACAGGCTGGCTAGAATTTTGGACCAGCAGCTCTTGATTGTCCCAGCTCTCTTCGGGTGTAGGTATCTCAAAGTCGATCAGCTGTGTCGCGTCTTCGAGTACGGCTTGTGTGTTATTGACTTCACGTCCAGGCTCGGAAAGAGTGTCAGACAGCTGTTGGCCAAGAGGACTGCCATTTTCACCAGAATCTTCGGGGATACTTGGCTCATCTTCATCAAGCTCCAAATCCATGAAAATAGGAGAGAATCGTCCTTCAACCTCTGGCACGGGATTTTTTTCGGGGGTTGACGCTATCTCCAGGGGAAGCTCTGACGCACTTGGCCACCTACGCTTCGGAGAGATTGGTCCCAAAGGCGAACTTGACGGGAGGTCTTCCTCTATAGCGATGTGCTTCCTCTTGAGCGTCTCATGATATGGCGAGCGGGGTTTCTCAGGACTTCTTTGGGTATGCCGCTTGATATTGGAAGGCAAGCCTGATATATGCACATTAGGGATGACTGATGCTTGTTGAAACATTGACGGAGCCGTGGCAGCTGTCTTAGGTGACTCAGGATGGTCAGATGGACCTCTAGCTGCCGGCTGGAGCGAATAGTCTCTCTCAATAGAGGGCGAGAAACCGGATGGGGGAAGGCCCACAGGTCTGTCGCGCGATAAAGGGATCCGAACCTCGAGAGAACTCATTTTCTCGGGGGTTGTGGGTCTGAGCGAGTGGTGAGGCCTAGATAAAGGCGAGAGAGTGGTCGGAAGAGCGGCCGTGGACCTCTTAGATAAGGTTTGGTCCTGGTATCTGGAAACCGTCTTCTGGGGGTGCTCTGGAATGGTCGAGTAGTCTCTTCTGGAAGGTAAGAAAGTAGATGGGGGAGCGGCGGCGGTTCTCTTGGGTGAAATAGGGCTCTGGGATGTAGGAGGAATGGTCTTCTCGGGGGACGCTCTTCTGATCTGTTTTTCTATTCTTCTGAGATATCTAGGCCGCACCCTTTCCTCCCAATATAAGCGCCATTGCTGCGCAGTGTGAAAACTATCCTTCTAGACAGCCAGTGTCAGTGATTTATTTTGAGTGTGATAACGACTTTGCTCGTGCTTACATCATGGTCTCGAGTCCAGCTCTCCCAGGCCTCAGTAATATTATCCGGGTGTATGGTCATAATGTCATTGCCATTGACCATCAAAGCTTCGGCATCCTCATCTGAGAAAGAATTGTAATTTTCCTCGGCCGTATCCGAGGTAGTTGCCTGATTTTTTGGGGACTCGATTGTTGGGGTAACGTCAAAAGGTGGTGTTGGTGGAGCATGGCGAGGAAGTGAAGACAGAGACGCTCTTCCTTTGAGATGCTTTATCCAGCGATCTCTCCAAGATTGCCATGGATGTTGTGGATGCTGTGTTGAAAGTCAGCGTTGCCATACACTAGAAGCTCAATGCCCTCCTACCTTTCTTTCAAGCTGTTTGTAGATCTCGTTGCCATCTGTACCACCCCCCTTTTGAGGATTGTCATTGACCCAATTTATAAGTATACGGTCATCTGCTTCGGTGTATCTGTTGCGCGTCCCCTTCGCAGGTTGCACAACGGACCCGATGCTCCTTATATTCCCTTCAGGTGGCCCAACCTTGTGATCATCAAGATCTTCTAGTACACCATTGCGTACTGACTTCTCGATGAAGGTATACGAGTGCCTGTGCAAGCTATGATCAGGCCGCGCCCAATGCGAAGGGGATTTGAGCAGCCCGTGGAGCAACATACGATCCTGGCGGAGCTTCCTTCCTTGCATGATCCACAACCTTGACGTCCGCATTCTTTTCTAGAGGAAGAACTTCACCGCCATTAGCCTGCGAAGAAGTGAGCAGAATGATCTCAACAGTGTTTTCGCTCAGATGCTCTCTACTTTAACATCGCGGAGGAATCTTAATCTTTGCGGGACTTTGTGCGAAAGCCAGAACTTGATGCCTTGGAAGAGTGTCCCCTGCACATCAGCATCGCTGGCGACACCACTAAAGGCTATCTCCGCCATGGTGAGTGTATTTTAGAGTGACAGGAGCTTGATGAACGAGTCTTTGGGTGGTCCAAGTCTTTACGCGACAAGCGCGTTTGGGCCACAGTCGTATTGTCACGAAGTCACACCACCTTGATATCTTCCTCTTCTCTCACAAACTCGATATTTCTTGAAACACATTTACTGTTGCCTAGCACTTATTTTCATCGCTAAATTATGGACCATCGCGCAACTCTGAAAAATTGGTGTCGGCAATGGGGTCTACTAGACTAAATAGGTCATCAAGAAGGCTTCCGTTCTAGGTAATTACGTCCTACATCTATCTGTATATATCATGAATCTTCTCAAGAAGATCGCTGCTGCAGTGCTGCTTCTCTCGTTTGTTGTTTTTGTTGCCTTCTTCGGCCGCCTCCCTGCTTTAAGGTATGTCTTCAATATCAATGTATCGAACGCAGACCTAAGTAATTTTTCAGAAAGACTCCAATCGGGTTACTCAACCGCCTCATTTGCAATACGCTGCCAACCGCTATTTGGAAGCTCGATGCTGCTCTTACAGGCGGGAGATTGTCTTCTGCTTTTGGCCGGCTGGGACATCACCTAATGTATGAGAACCACCCTCTGGTTTTGGTGAGAGAGCAAATCAAGGGAACTTCGTCTACTGTCTGACAGAAGCCAGACTTTCTACATTGTGGTCTTATCGGCGTCTCAGTTGCTTTTCCTTCCCGCAGCGTTTCCACGCTTAAGCCAAGCTCATTGTGGTTTCGCTATCCTGACTTGCGCTCTACCATACGTCTTCACTTACAAAGCAGTGACCTCCAGGTCATCAGTGATCACACCAGAAACCCTCAGACACGAAATGCAAAGGTATCCGTACGACCATATACTCTATCAGCCGGGGCAGAGCTGTCGCACTTGCCGTTTTCTAAAACCTGCAAGGAGCAAGCATTGCAGTATCTGCAACGCCTGCGTCGCGAAGTCTGACCATCACTGCATATGGGTCATGAATTGCTTAGGCAAAGGAAATTACGTCAGCTTTGTGGGCCTGTTGTCGAGCCTTGGTACCATGCTATCTTATGGTACATACCTCGCCTACATGATCCTTGATGAGAGTTTGCAAGCCAGTACACTTCGCCGCTCTGACGGACCTGATTCCAGAGCCCATTGGAGCACAGGTAAAACCTGGTCGCAATATGCGCAGTCATGGTGGCTGGCTTTCGCCGATGATGTGCGCATCGGTGGCGTGGGTATGCTGGCCGCAATGACCGCCCCGCTAGCTTGGGGCTTATTCTGTTACCATATGTACCTGATTTGGGCCGGTATGACGACCAATGAGAGCGGTAAATGGGCGGATTGGAGAGACGATATTGCAGATGGTCTGGTTTTTAGGGCCGAGAAGGCACCCGGAAACCCCAGTGATAGCCCCGGGAATGACGACATAGAGCCGTTTGTGGACTGGCCTTTCTCAAGCACGCAACAGCTGGTAAGATCTGAAGATGGGGAGCCTCCCGAAGCTCGTGCAACCTGGCCTCGAAACAATACTGCTACAGGGAACGTTCGCTGGAGACGAGTCTCAGGGTTACATGAAGTCCAAAACCTGTATGATCTGGGGTTCTGGGACAACTTTATGGATGTCTTGTTCACTTAGTGGAATCGCACCTACTTGTGCCAGCAGACTCCTCAAAGAAGCCTTTCTTTACACCGTACAACTCCTCTATCAGCGTGCTCCCATTTCGGCATTAGGTACACATTGTTCCCTGAGATGGCAGATTACTATTCAGGCACTATGAAGACGTTAGCCGTCAGCCCAACCAGCGGGCGGCTAGCATCGGCTGAATGAAAAATGAGTATTCTTAACATCAACTTTTCCTCAACTTGTTGGACAAAGATCAAGAACCTCAATCGCCCTGCAGCTTGAGTGCATGATGTCGAACGAGAATTTGGCTTTGTCAGACTTTGACAGGGTATTGACCTCTGGATACGAAGAAGATGGTTTGCAGCGTGTTCAAAGCAGAAATTCACGCCCACATGGGCTGGAAACTGAACGTGTCTCACTACCAAAAGCTGACGGTGGAAAAGACGCATGGCTGTTCTTAGCGGGCTGCTTCTGCATAGAAGCTTTGACATGGGGTGAGTGTAGACCCTCTCCTCTTCTACTGGATTATGATCTCTTTTATGGGAGGCACACCTGAACCTGCTTGGTCAGGTCGGCCTAGCGCATCCTGAATTCCTGCTTGGATTCGGCGGCCCAATAAGGTCTTTACAGTCAAGGAGACTATCTTGATGGGAGGCACACCTGAACCTGCTTGGTCAGGTCGGCCTAGCGCATCCCGGATTCCTGCTCGGATTCGGCGGCCCCACAAGAACAACACCGTATACATTCGCAATAGCTGCAGTCCGCTTCAACGCTTTAAAATATCACGAGTATAGCCCATATGTCAGTGGACTTGCGGCCAACGCGACTGTTGCATCTATTCTCCGTAGCACAATCTTGTCCGTGTCTAAAATGCTGGCCATCATGGCATCCGTCGCTTCGAGAAGTCTTTGGCTCGTATCGTGCAGTTCCTAAAGCCAGTTGGTCAAAGTGACATGCAATCACGGCAGCTAGGCTCTCACCTCGTCAGCATCGTCTCCATTTATATTATCCATCTATGTTAGACACGCAGTGACTAATAATAGATATTTTCCAGGATTCCCATTCTCATTTGGTGTGTTTCAAGAATACTACAGCACTCATCTGCCCTTTTCAAGGGAATCGTCCGGCATCGCTATCATTGGTACTTCGGCAATGGTATGGCTTTTCCTCAATCGACTTCTGTCACTCTAGAATCATGTGCCCTGCTAACATCAAACCCTTCCGTCAAGGGTATCATGTACCTCGGTGCTCCTTTCTCGTTTGCGCTCCTCCAACGGTATCCCCTTCACCGTCGCAACTTCGCGGTCGCTGGTCTCGCCATCATGATCATTGGTCTTGTGGCCTCTTCCTTCGCAACCCGTGTCTCGCACCTCATTCTGACCCAAGGCGTCTTGTATGCAATTGGGGGCTCCATGCTGTATACACCGACAATCATCTTTCTGGACGAGTGGTTTATCGCACGTAAAGGTCTTGCATTTGGCGTCATGTGGGCGGGAACAGGTAAGCAGGCCCCCCGTGCGCTTCAACTCCAAGATCTTGTCTGAATATTCTAGGCTTCAGTGGGGTTTGCATACCCTTCTTGATGAATTGGGGGCTCAATGAGTACTCTTTCAGTACCATGCTGCGCGTTTGGTCCATTGTCCTCTTCGTACTCGTGGGCCCCCTCCTCTACTACGTCAAGCCCCGCCTACCGGTCTCCCCAACATCTCATACTCGTCGGCTCCATTGGGGATTCCTGAGGACAACCACATTCTGGATCCTGCAAATCGGCAATATCCTCGAGAGCCTCGGCTTCTTCATTCCGAACATCTACCTGCCTACTTACGCACGGACTTTGGGTCTATCCTCAGTTTCTGGCACAGTAACAGTATCTCTTTTCAATACGACTTCGGTCTTTGGTCAGGTGACCTTAGGTTTCCTTAGCGACAGACTGCATATCACAACCGTCATTCTCATCTCCACTATTGGCGCCACCATGTCCGTGTTCCTCCTGTGGGGGCTTTCCACCTCATTCCCTCTTCTCTGCAGTACGTATTTTCGGAATTCATGTTTCCTCTATTGAACCCAATATTGAGTCTAGAGACATGTCTCGGGAGTATCTACTCTTTAGACGTGTTCTCAAGCTCGCTACACCCCCTCAAACAAGCAAGACTGACTCCGAAATGATAATCAGTCTTCAGTCTTGTCTACGGTCTGTTTGCAGGTGGCTTTACTTCAACGTACACTGGTAGCATTCAAGAGGTGAAGAAGGTCGATGATCGTGCCGAGGCAGGATTGGTTTTCGGGTTGCTGGCAGCCGGAAGGGGAATCGGGAGCGTAGTTAGCGGGCCACTGAGTGAGGCCTTGCTGAGTGAGCGGCCGTGGGTTGAGGATGCCATGTTGGGATATGGGACTGGCTACGGTGGATTGATTGTCTTTACAGGCATCAGTGCTATGTTGGGGGGAATGAGTTGGGTTGGCCGGAGGGTTGGTTGGGTCTGATGGTGGTGGATACGACTCAAGTGGGAAAGACTAGTTCGTTCCACTGAATTTTTGGAATACTCAGCTGGCAGGAATAGCTGATTTTGGTGGCTGCTTCTCAAATGATTCATAGTGTCCTTGGTTTGTTCCTCCCATTTCACATGAAAGCTTCCCATGTCGTTGCACCCAGCATGGTGGATTTGTTCCCTCCTGAATGTTCATAATGTCACGTATGTAACCTTAGGGTCCTTCTCTGAGGACAGACATTCTCGAATGAAAGCATGAATCTTCTCAGCAGAAGCTGTCGCAGAGGTCTCCGTGACATCCAACTCCAGTTCCCTAGGACCACCGAAGTGGTAGATATCCTCTGTTTCCACTACCATGCGAAAGATGCCAAGATCAGTCAGCTTCGTGTTGCTGGAACCACCTCGGCCTACTGCCTGAAGGCGCTTCATATTTTCTTCGAGATGGCATGAGAGGATGATTGATATGAACGGAGAGCCGCTCCTCTTTGCTGAGGCTTCATACTCTTGTGCTGTAGACGAGCCGATTATATCGGATGACTGTGAGTCCGTGAAGATGTATGTGACGTCTGGTGCTGACGCAACTGCTTCGTCCAGAGCTTGGCTGCGCTACAGTATCGATAAGCGCCAGGGGAAGGACTATGAAGAGAGAGATTTCAGAGTGACCTACCACCTCAGCTCTCATAGGGTAGTACTCAGGCATCCATCTCTCGTACTTCCTGGCTACCGGATCGATGAGGCTATGATTGTCGACGACTCTCGATAATGGGATAAGTTTTCTAAAGCAGGGTTAATCCAAAAAAGATCGCGGCTAGGTCTGATGGGCGAACATGCGTTAGTTCTTTCGCTACTGTCAACTTCCCAACACCTGGATAGCCGTTGAGGTAGATAAAAGCCATGGCATATAATTTTTCAGCAAATTTGGAGGGAGAAAGTAACCAACCGCAATCCAAAGCCTAAGAGCACAGAAATTACAGGTTCTTCGGAAGAATAGAAGATGAGGCGACAGTTTTGGACATAGACATCATGCAGATATGAGTCACGTAAAGGAACATCCACTCTAGAGTCTCTGTGTCAATAGGGGAGGGCAGCCTACCACACCCTGATTGAGCTTATTACTTGTATATACCACTGCTGCTGGTCAGCCCTCAGAAGGGCGAGAGTTTGGGGTTGTAAATTGTAGCCGGCTTGATAGCAGGAAACACTTATTCAATCTCACAAACAGGTTTCTCGGCGTGTTGTCTCGGCGTCAACATTCATGTTCTAAAACATCATTTGCTTTCACAAACTCTTGTTTTACAAACACCATCAGCACACAACAAGACAAGATTGACAGGTTTAAAGGTGGAGATATGCCTGAACTGCAAACAGCTAGACCCGGACAGTCGGGCGCCGATGATTTACCGGGCAAAACCACCAATGCAATCCTGAGCTTTAAACCAATCATCAATCCTCAAGACCTTCTAGGGCTTCATGGAGCAGGAATAGACCCATGCACCAGGAGATTCATATGGCGACACTTCATCAATGGACTACAGACCAACTTCCCAGATCAACGCAAGCTTCTTGGAGAAGCTCTTGCCTTTTCTCTCCGTGAAATAAGGCTGGATCGTGAGGAATCGCTCTCGTGCCCCCGGTCAGAAAAGGCAAAAAAGCTGCTTCCAAGGGAGGCGAAAGAGTACAAGCCCACTGAGTTCCCAAGACTTAACGGCATCGATCCCGAAGGCTGGGTCAAAAGCATTCCGCTTCCTGTTCTGATTCTATTAGGACACCGCTGCAGCAAACTTCGTAGATATCAACCCTTCGAAGCTCCTTGCAAACCTCTTCCCCCCTACGAAGAACCCTGTCCGAACCTGGTCCTTCAAGAGCACATTGCTTTCATCTGCGGGCTCTCCTCGGAATACATCCAGAGTGTCTGCAAAGTAGTAGAAGTTGACGAGCAGTTCATGATGCCTGTACCGAGCCTTTTCAGGTCCAGGTTTGGAAAAGAAGCTGAAGAGGTGTCACTGTACATGGTCTGCATCTGTACCCAGGCTCTTTTTAGGAACCGCAAGACCTTGAACGATGTTGTCTGGGAAGATACGATGAAGTCTTGCAAAACCCTGATCCGTCGAACAAACAATGATGAAAAAGTCAGGTTACTTCTTGGGACCAACCCGGAAAATTGGAAAGACATTCATCATGTCTTCACGCTTGCAGTTCCTGTCTTGGAGGCGCAGTCCCTCGCTCCCATTGATCCTCAGACTGGGTCGAGTGGCTCGTTTTCGACGTTGATGGCATCGAATCACGATATTTTGATGAAAGATCTTGAACGCCTGAACGATATCTTGACGGTTGCTCGGAACTGTCTGGCGAGTGTCACAAAAGCCCAGAACCTTGCAGGAGAAAGCCTACTCGATCAGCAAGTCCAGAAAGTCATCGATCTTTGTGTTCGTGTTACGGCCAGGGGTTATGATGGGGATGCCGGTAGTCGCACGGAGATACAGTGGGGAAACGTTATTGGTGCATGTAAGTCGGCCGAGAAATTCTGATTTGATAGTATCATGGTCAGTGACTAACGGTATCTACGCTTCCAGACAAAAAGCTTCTCATCACATGTCTGCAATTCCTCTACAATTTCATCCAGGAGAACGAGCAGCGTAAACTTCTGTTGTGGCTAGACCTCTTTGCCAGTGCCAAGGTTGCAAACCAGTACGCTGCCGGTACTCTACCTGATGGTATGGGTCGAGATCATTTTGCTGCCAGGCTCGGCGACACTAGATTATCCAGCGCGGAAGAGGCGAAGGAGATGCCTAAGCAAGACTCTACATCGTCTGCAACTGATGAACTAGTGGGAGATACGACTGGAAAATACGCTGCCACAGCAAACGTAACAGGCCCTGAAGACAGCGCTGGGCGTCATGATGATAATACGCACCCCCTACGATCTCTGGATCATCTGTCTATTGTTGATCCTGAGCCGGACTTGAACAGACAGGTTGACGTTAAAGAAGAGAGCACGAATAAGAGTGGAGACCTGCCGTCAGGCGCAGCTCTGTCACACAAGAATTCCACTGATGACCTGTCGATCGCACACAGACCGGAAACGGTACAGCCCGAGTATTCGAGCGAAGCTCACCCGAACGAACAATCTGCTCATGATACTACGCTTGTAGACAAGAGCAACGAAGCCCAGTATCGGGTAGGCCAGACTGACCGTGAAGATGAATTTGGAGCACTGAAAACACCTCAGTCGGCCGCAATTACGCTACAAACCGCGAAGGATCAATTGATGGCTCGATTGGCTGACACTGCTACGGGCGTCATAAATGACGAAGAGCAAGACCTGATGACGTTCCCTAACGGTGGAGATCTCAACGGCCACGGTGCGCCCCTGAGTGATGATGAAGAAGGGTATAGAAACCCTGGTGAGCCTGGAGACCAAGAGCGTGGACTATTGACGGATATCCCCTTGGTTCTGGGCCCCCAAGAAATTGAAGCCTTACCTATGATCCTCCAAATAGGGATTTGCGCTGCACGGGACGTGGCCATTCAGGGTAGAGATATGCAAGGCATGAGATGCAACATTCTCCTCGCTGGCGAATCTGGCCGAAACCTCCTTAGAGAGTTGCTCATCTTTATCGCTGCTTGGGATCTTCAGGATGATGAGATGTATTTCAAGCTGATGATGCAAATCATGGAGGCAATACTAGAAAACGGACTCATGCCCTACGCCTATCAGACTTTCGCCGAGGTCAAGGATATTGTTTCGCCAGCTCAGAGCATGGTCATCAAGATCCTCACGCAGATTTTCCGTGGCAAGCAAGGTCTACTTCCTACGCCTGGGAAAGCAGCTTGGACGGCTGGCAATGTACATGCAGATACTTCTCGCCGAGTTGACGTCTACGTTGTAAAGTACATCTTTACCATCTTTCGCCAATGCATAATCCCAGAAACCTGCGCTTTGATTTATCTACAAGGCGAGATTAAACAAAAGCACGCAATGCCAGAAGACTTTCCCCTGAATCTCTGGGACATGGAACGTGTGTATGAAGGCGTCTACCAGTTTCTCGAATTCTTTGCTGTTCTTACGGAGAGCGAAGAATGGAAAGACCTACTCGTGAATTGGGAGATTGTGTCAGAACTCGTAACCTTGCTCCGCGAACTCGAAGGCAGCATTCCCCACGCCGATTTAATTACGGCTCCTTTGCCTCAGACAGCAGCAGAGGCACAGCAAGCGGCAAAGCAGCAACCATCGCAGTCGGCCCAGCCATCTGTCGATTCCGCCACTCCAGTGGCAGTGGAACGCCCTTTCGACGTTAATGATGTTGCCGGTATACCGATGCCAACAGATGGGCCGATGCCAGCTCCATCTCCCCTGTCCCAAAGCGACAGCCAAGACCAAGATGCTCTCGACGCTGCCGATCCATCTGACTTTGAGTGGCGCAACCTCAAAAAGCTCGTCATACTCGTTCTCTCCTCTCTGGTATGGAAGAGTCGCACGGTGCAGGATCAGATCAGGCAGTATGGCGGGGTGGAGATGGTTGTAGCTTGCTGCACGTACGATGGCAACAATCCGTATATCAGAGAACACGCGGTCATGTGTCTGAGGTTCTTGTTGGAAGGGAATGAAGAAAACAAAGAGCTGGTGAGGCGTCTTGAGATGGGCGGGAATCCCGTCTTCCCTGGCATCCGTGGAAGTGGAATTGTGAGGGCGGAGGATATTGGGGAACGACCGCTGTGAGCGGTTCAGTGGACTGTGGGGCGGTGGTGACCTTATGTGGGTTGTGGGTCAAGAGCCTATCAAGTGCTGACGGCTCTTGTGGCATTGCATGGAATCGCACGGTACGGTGCAAAATTAAAGTAAACGGAAATTCGCAGGAGTGATGGAAGACCAGAATCACTGATAGACTTGCATACATTAGATTCAACCGGCATGCGATCAGTGACACGCTGTCCGTTAGATTTCCAGTACTTGAAGCTCGAAACGCATCCAAATGGCTTGATTATTGAGCATTCCACCGCTACGATCGCTAAGTACAGTAGGTTTAAGTTCAGAAGTAAAAGGTGCAGATCTAAGAACAATAGCTCTCCCAAACCCATTCACATCGGCCTACATCCATCCCGCCCCTCCCCCTCCGCCATAGCTTGTCTGCTCGCTTGGAGCACTGTAGCCGAATTGCTGGGCCTCGATAGGCTTCTGCACCTTATACGGCCTAGCGGCATCATAACTCGGCTCCCTCCGATGAGAGTACGCCGTCTCGATTCCCTCTGACTCGTACGGGCTCGGATCCCTTGTCCGATCATACGGGCTCGGGTCCCTTCTCCGATCATGAGTCGCCTCCAACCCACCAGTGTGATAAGGACTGCTCTCCCTCCTATGCGCCGGCTCAAACCCCTCGGCGCCCCCGTGGAAGGGACTACTGGACCTCAGATCCGTCGGGCCCTTGATATCAAACATCTGATTGTAACTCCCCAGCTGCGTGGATGTTCTCTGAACCCGGAGATCGAGTGCCAGTGCCGCAAGCGTGGAAACGAGGCCCGTGACGGTGAAGGCGGTGAGGGCTTTGTAGAGACGGCAGACCATGATGCCGGAGTCGTTGTGCCAGGTGACGGGGGTGCAGCGATGGCCGAGGGTCCATCCGAGGTTCCAGGAGAGGAGGGAGAGGCCGAGGACCCAGAGGATGAGGAGGGAGAGGTTGGAGAGGAGGTTGTGTTTGGGGGTCAAAGTGAGGGTGAGGTGGAGGGTGGTGGTTGTTCCGAGGGCGATTATGGTTAAGAGGGAGACTGTAAGAAGCTGTGGGTTCGGGTCAGTACCGGGCTGGACATGAGTCCGAGGTGGGACAGGGAGTGGATATCACGTACGAGGATGAAGGTCCAGGGAATGTAGTATCCTTCTATATGCAGGTGATGTATGAAGAAGATGAGGACGCTGGAGACGATGATGGAGGAGAGTAGTTGGCCGAGCCGTAGGAGGTTGAAGGCGAGGGTCGGGTATGGTGAGGGTTTTTTGGAGACCCGTTCCCTGGGTAGCTCGATTCGAGGAAACATGTTGGACGGCGGGGTGAAGGATTGACTGCACTGTCCGCGTCGGCGCTGACCGACTCTTTTTCCGCACGATTATTGAAGACAGCAGTAACGAGTTATAGAAGGAAAGATGCAGAGGAGGAAGTGCGAGGCTAGGGGCTCTTTATCAAGGAGACAAGGACTGCACGGCTGGCAGAGAGCCTAGTCTGCTAATCGCTGTCCTGACTCCTGTGCGGCTGAACGACCGTGAGAAGTGAGAAGCGGTCCATTTAGGCCAGTGTGCCTGGTAGCAGTGGTAGCAGGGCTCCAGGGCTTACCTTAGGCGCGGAGGGAACATCGGACTTTATCCACTAGCGTCTCCGTCTCCGCTGCATGCCCTAAAAAAAGTCGTTGACGATAGAATTAATATGTACATACTTACCTTATACATGTAGGCTCTACCTAGCTAACTAACGGTCCCTTTACATCATCCACAATCACACCCGCTACTGATCCACCGGACACATTTCGTCAACGCTTTTGCCGTCAAGTCATCACTTGCCCCTTTTCCATTGATAACCGACATCTTGAATGTCAGGCTTCATATCAGAGCCAGTACGAACAGACCAATACCAGAGCGCCACTTCGAATCATGGAAATCCCGAGCAGTCTCGGGGGCATAGGCACGACAGATCATCAAAAGTCGCGAGATCAAGCGAATCGGTGACAATGAACGACACCCCCGAATCAGAGGTGGAAATGGATATATCTGCCGGACAGAAAATGCTCTCTGCGGTATCCGGCAGTCTCCTGACATCTCTCCTTGGTAATTTCTTCCTTCAACAGCCAGAGAAGTGTCCACGACTAACGTGTCTCCTCACTAGTCACACCTCTAGATGTCGTCCGAGTACGCTTGCAGTCTCAACCCCACACCTCGACCACTCCTGCCCCAAAACCCTCCTCGAATTTCACAAATCTGCCTCCGAATATCGGCGTAACAGCCTGCTGTCGCGAAGTCTTCTGGGTGAACAACACCTCTCCATTTTGCATAGCGGCCAATCCTTCTTCAACGGCCACTCTCGCGACTTTGAATCCATCTATCTCGTCTACGTCATCATCAGCAGCGGACTGCGCGGTAGACGAGACACGCCGCCGCAACTTCAGCTCCACTTTCGATGGACTCCGCAAGATCGCGCGTCATGAAGGGCCTGCTTCTCTGTGGCGAGGTCTCTCTCCGACCCTCGTCATGTCCATACCCGCAAACGTCATCTATTTCACTGGCTATGATTCTCTCCGCTCAAATCCTCACAGCCCGATACACAATTACATCCCAGACGCTTACGCTCCTCTCATCGCCGGATCGATAGCGCGAGTTGCAGCCGCAAGTGTCATAAGTCCCATCGAAATGTTCCGAACACGAATGCAGGCCGCTACATCTGGCAGCGGAACAGGTGTGTTTACCGAAACGCTGACGGGACTGCGGGCAATGGTCCATTCCCAGGGATACACATCGCTTTGGCGAGGTTTGACCTTGACGATGTGGAGGGATGTGCCGTTCAGTGGAATATACTGGTGGGGCTATGAAGCTGTACGGAATAGACTGGCAGACATGCGAGATCCTCCGCATTCGCGGAAGAGACCGAGATCTAAGTCAAGAGAAAGCGGTAATCATACCTCGACATTTGTGGACAGCTTCATCGCCGGAGCCACATCGGGAGCTGTAGCCTCTGTTATCACAACGCCTTTCGATGTTGGAAAAACTCGACAGCAAGTGCTCTATCATGAGCCCACGAAAGAAGCGGGAAAAGTAGCCTCAACAGTGCTCAGACCAGAAGAGCAGGCGATGCCGCGTTTCATCTATCATATCTGGAAAGAGGAGGGAACGGCAGGCCTGTTCAGAGGCTGGGTGCCGAGGATGCTGAAAGTGGCTCCCGCGTGTGCTATCATGATCAGTAGTTACGAGGTTGGGAAAAAGATGGCGAAGAGGATGAATGAGAAAAAGAGGGATGCTGTTGAAGGTTGAAGGGCCGTCAATTGTCATCTACTTTCATACGACTCCCTCCTGAAAAGCGCTTACTTGAGACTTCAGGAAAAGCTGATTTTGGGAACGGATGTTCCGCATTGCCACGATTAGCAGTCCAGGAGATGCCTTCGCAGAAGTTACATTTCCATTCTGTACTCTCAAAGGGCGAGTAAGTAGGATGGTTCTGATATTGGTGGAACTCAAGCTGGCCTTATTCGATGTATTTCATGGAAGGCGTTGGCTATTACAGCATAGCTAGGCGTTGCATATTCCACGAAGCAGTGGTATCTACCTACTCACCCATTATCCGCTGCTACTCTCCCACACCTATGCTGCCAGATCAAGCCGTGACTCCCTCCCAGATCAGGTATCCAGCACCATCCAAGTTGCACAAAAGCATGAGCACTGTAGTACAAAGTCTCAAGTTCGGTGCTAAGCATGATCACGACTCGTCACAAATTCCATTTCTTGTCAATAGGGGGTGAATGTTCCAGTCCCTGCCAAGGCACAAATTTTCACTTGCTTCAGTCTTGGCGTCACGTGCTACCGTGTCTATTTGCCACACGTCAAGATCCCCCATCCCAGCGCTCTTCGACACTTCAACCCAACCGTACAAGCAATCAGCCTTCACAAACTCCTCGTCCTTCTCTCTTTCCCAACACGACATCCACCCTTCTCACCAAAAAATGCCCCTCGGCATCCAACGCCTCAACGCCCCGCGCCCCCAGCCCTCCTCCCGCATCACATTCATCAAGCCCCTCCCGGGCCCCACCGCCGCCCACGCCCTCGACTTCCTCGAACGCATCGCCGCCATCAGCCACCCGATCCTGACCCGCGCCCACCTCGCCGTCACCACGCTCGAAGAGCACGCCCCGAACCCGGAATTCGCGGGGCGCAACTTCAACGCGGGGGAGTGCATCCAGCTGGTGCTGCGGGCGCCGAGGACGGGCGCGTGGCTGGCGTTCCGGAGCGTGCAGATGGTCATGATGCACGAGGTGGCGCACTGCGTGGAGATGAACCACGGGCGGGGGTTCTGGGCGGTGAGGGGGGGGTTCGTGCGGGAGTTGCGGGGGTTGTGGGAGAGGGGATATAGTGGGGATGGGCTGTGGGGGCGGGGGAGGACGGTGTTGAGTGGGGAGTATCATGGGGCGGGGAGGGAGGGGGATGAGGTGTTGCCGGCGAATGTGTGTGGGGGGATGTTTAGGAGTGGGAGGGGGGGGAAGAAGAAGAGGGGGAGTGGGGGGGAGACGTATGCGGAAAGGCGGGAGAGGAGGGTGAGGAAGAAGTTCGGGGTGAATGGGGTGGCGTTGGGAGGGGACGAGGAGACGAAGGTGAAGTTGGAACAGGGGAAGAGGGCCAAGGGGAAACCGAGGGTTGCGGGGAGCGCGAGGGGAAGGGAATTGAGAGCTGCGGCGGCGTTGGCGCGGTTTGAGGAGAGTAAAGAGGAGGGGGAGGGGGAGGGGGAGGACGGGGTTAAGGATGAGGAGTGGATGCTGAGTGGCAGTGAGACGGAGAGTGAGGATGGGGATGTTGGAGGTACGGGGAAGGCATTCGATCTCGATGGGTCACGCATGCGAGACGGAAAGGGACGTGGACTGGTCAAGGTCTGCGAAGACGAGGACCAGGACGACGTACACGTCAAGCAGGAGATTGAAGAGCTGCGGGGTTTAGACGATGTGGGGACTAGTTCACGGACTACAGCAGCAAGAGACCGTACCACCGCTGACCCAGCAGAATCTCTTCGCGGGGATGGGAGCGGACCACGCTTGAGCCAAGCATCAAGATCGATCCATAGGGATCCTCCGGATCGAATCCGCATGGAAGACATACCGCAGTACGTCGAAAAGGGAGACCGGCCCGACGCGAAGAACACAAAAGCCGTCCAAATCAACGTCCGTCCCGCGACCAACGACCCGTTCAACGGAACAGCATCGCAGACGTCCAATCCTCAAGCGGCAGCGCCAACGGCAACATCCGAACCTTCGGACATGACGTGTCCAATCTGCTCCATGTCCAACGGACCCGGCTCGCTCTTGTGCATCGCATGCAGTCATGTCTTGGACACGAGCAAGATCACCAGATACTGGCGATGCCGAAGCGGCGCGTGTCAAGGAGGCCAGTACGTCAATGCCGCGGACTGCGGACGTTGTGGGATCTGTGGGGCTCGGAGAGATGAGGGCGGGGTGTGAGGCCTGTGTTGGCGGTGGCGACTGCGGCAGATGCCCATTGCAGTGTGCTTTGAGACAGCACGAATGACTAGGCATAGCTTATTCCCATAGTAGATAGAGCTGAGAAGTTGAGATCTTGCCTGCCTGCAAATTTACCATGGTGGGACTTGAAAATTTTCCGGGTCCCCTCTGTTCCTGATTCTTGATCATTTCTGTCACTATCGATTCTTTGGGCTCTCACTCAATCGTTCATCTAGCTTCGACCCTAGCACAAAATTTCGAGGAATTCCTAGGCGTAGAACTTCAGGCATCGTCCGTCGTCATGCGCAGTTTTGCACTCCAGTCCGCATGTCCTAGCTCCACACTTCATGCATTTAACGGAGCCCCAATATCCACAGATCTCACAGAAATGTCGTTGGGGTTTCCCCGCAGACGGAGGAGCCGCGCGAGCAGCATTGTAGGATAGCGGAGGACCCGAGACGAGGGCCTCCATCACTTCTTCTGATGGTGCGGAGGGCACCTGTGATCTGAGCAACACCTCGTCATCCAGAGGGTCTCTGGCTCTTGGGTTGGCAAGCCCACCAGCACGTACGGTGCCAGTCTGCGAGGGACCCTTGTTTGTGGACTGCACTTCGGATGTTGCAGAGCGTTTCAGGTTTGGTGTGGACCTGGAGGGTTTGATGGCTGGTGCCCGAGGGGTGGCAGACGGCGGATGCTGCTGCTGTAGGGTGAGAAACGCCTCCTCGTCCGCAAGGTGGTTGGCAAACGTCTTTTGAGACATGAGTATGCGGCGGACATTTGTCGTAGTCTTCTTCTTCTGTACTGTTCACCCAATCAGAAACGTCCCAGTCCCAGCAAGGATCGGGATCCAATGGTCCTCAACCTTTCCCGGTGCTTTCCCTCTGCTTCGATGGCACAGCGATCTGTACATCTCTCTGACTGTCCTTGTCCAAATCGGCCAAATGCTTCAAGACGGCGTTCTGTTGAGCAGCAGTGGTGTCCGCGCCAGCGATTCCCGCAAATCTCGTACCGCGTTTGTTTCTACCAGCTGTTGGCGGTAGGGCTGCTTGGACGGTGCCTTGTCCATGGTCAGGGACCAGCGTGTAGCCAGGCGCTCTGATCGAAGTCGAATTCGGAAGCACTTCAATGTGAGGCATGGCGGCGGCCCTGAGCCAGCTTCAATGTGATCGTAGAGTACCAATTCAAAAAAAACCCCGGAGCTTGCGACCATTAGTAATCAACATCACGGCCCGAGACGAAGAGTAAGCCCCTTAGCCACATCTTACAGCGCTTAAACCTCGGCAACGATCTGCATCTACGATGGGCCGATGGCGGACATGCTCGTTACTTCTGAGCTTCTGTGTCCTCTTCATCACCACAAGTCACAATTCGCGTTGTCTTCGATCATGTGTAATTAAGTAATGAGGATCACGCGCTTGATTAAAACTTCAATGGTCGTGCCTCAAATAGCTCCTACTGGAAAGGAGCCCAGTCCGATATCTTCCGGTCCCGGAATATCCTCGATCAAGTGTGGCGGAGCTTGTGTTTTATTCCGTGTACCACAAATTGATGAATGCTGAATCCGGCGCACATATCGGAATCCCATACCCTATAAGTCCCTAGCGCGTGATGGGTTCTTTCATCTTGTGGAGCTGTTGCGAATATTGCTCCGGGAGGTGAATCATACATTAGGTACTTGAGCGGCAAATCTGTGTTTGATTTTATTACTCCGGGCTCACTTAGGTATTTTCCATTGAACAGCCTGCAACAAATCTCTTACATCCAGTCTTTCAATATCCACCTCACCTATAGTGAAACTAATACCTGCATCACACATGTATGCACATGCGAGATTCACAGCATCAGTCCTCGTCAACAAAGGAGCTGCAGCACAACTCTCTCACGCCACCCACGCCCTTGTGGATGGATCAGGCTCTGCGTACTTCAGACCCTGTGCGAGTTATTGCCTAGTGCAGCGCCCTGGGTCGCCATCGAAGCGACATTTCAATACCACTCCTCAAACACGATTCGAGGAGAAATATTTTCCTCCTGCCGACACCAAGAATATCAAAATCACCCGTCCAGCATGGCACCACCCGATGTAGGTATTCACCACGTGTCGTAGGCGGCACCGAGAAACACTCGCGCCGCCAACGCACACATACGACTAACATCTAGCCAGTTACACGGAACAGCAGATGAACGCTATTCAAGTAGCCCACCGCGAGAAAAAGACCTGGTCCGATGTTTGGGCGTTGGCCATGGTGAGGCTATTACGATTTGGAATGGACACTGCCACAGGCTATAGTCATCCCACCGACGAGGCCAGGAAGATGGGCAGTTGGCTCGGGCTCAGCAAAGTCAAGAGCTGGTTCAGTCCATCGCCTATGACTGAGCGGAAGTGGCTCATGAGGTTCCTCTTCCTTGAAAGCGTCGCTGGAGTTCCAGGCATGGTTGCCGGCTCGGTGCGACATCTGCATAGCCTACGGCGGCTGAAACGAGACAATGGATGGTAAGCACCCGCTGGCCGTTCTTTCGGGCTGTGACTGGCTAATCATGGAGTCAGGATTGAGACACTCTTAGAGGAAGCCTACAACGAACGTATGCACCTTTTAACGTTCATGAAGATGGCCGAGCCAGGTCGATTTATGAAGACAATGATCATCGCTGCGCAAGGTGTCTTTTACAACATGTTCTTCATGAGCTACTTGTTCTTCCCCCGGGCATGCCATCGATTCGTGGGGTATCTAGAGGAGGAAGCGGTCCTAACGTACACCCGTGCCATCGGCGATATTGAGGCCGGAAGACTTCCCAAGTGGCAAAAGCTCGAGGCACCAGAGATCGCTGTCAAATACTGGAATATGCCGGAAGACCACCGAACGATGCGGGATCTACTGTTATATATTCGGGCAGACGAGGCCAAGCATCGGGAGGTCAACCATACTCTTGGCAACCTCGAGCAAAAGAATGACCCGAATCCTTTCGTCAGCGAGTACGAAGACCCCAAACGACCACATCCGTCGAAAGGAATTGAGAATATCAAGCCAACGGGGTGGAACCGAGAAGAGGTGATCTGAGAGTCGAAATGGAGATGTCTTGCCACGGTTTAGCGCTTGGCGTTTAGGGAATACCAGCCGTCTCTACTCTTTTGTATGATTAGAATAGAAGGAAGGTCGACGGGGCTTGCGAGCCACTTGGTGCTAGCACAAGAACCATCTTCCACACTCTGTGACTTCAAGCTCCATGCAATACGTTGACAGAATGATTGCAACAAATCCAATTCGTGGCGAGGTTGAACCTGTCACAGAGCTACCTTACGTGCTTACTGATACTCGGGCCTCTAGGTACTCGGCAGTCGGCACAGCGCACACGTGATCGGATGTTTATGCAAGCTTTCACAGTTGCAAGCCAATTATGATCACCAATCCCTTAGGCGTCGATCTACAGGGGTGCTCCAAGGCAAAATGCCCCTCAACGGAGGCTATCGATAAAGCTACTAGTCCCCACCAACCACCACCTGCCCTTCCAAGCTTCCCACAAGTTCACGACCAGATGCTACCACTCCCCTCGAGTCACTCCAGTCACTTCCTCTATGACAATTCGCAGCTGCAAGCGTACATCCTCACGTCTGTCCTTTACGCCAATTGCTTTCGAAGAAGCCGCATCCTGACCGTACATACATCGGAAGCTGATCCTCGCTCAACGCGCTTGGCTGTGGCTGTAGACAACCGATCGCCAGACTCATAGGCGCCAGGCATGCCACCGAAGAACTCATTCACAAGCTCTTTCTCGGCATCTGATGCCACCAACGAGGTGGTCTGTCCATTGAGAAACCAAGATGGATCCAATTGTCGGAAAAGATGTCTGGGAGTAAGTACGGAGACTTGTAAACAAACGGTCGACTCGACTCGGCTTAGACTCGAGGACTACTGACCATCAATTAATCTACAGGAGAAGCGTTACCGTTCCATGCAGGAGCACATACGAAGGGCACATCCAGAACACTATATTGCGAAGCTACCGGCGACCGAAGAGAGCTTCCAGCTCATGATCAACACCCCGCCATCGGAGCGCCCACAACCTACTCCACCACCAGCGCAACCGTACCGCAATTCAGGTATGCCAGCGATCCCTGCAAACGTGCTCTCATACTGACGGTTCAGTCTATGGTCATGACAGAGATGCTTACACCGGCACTCAAAGCTTTCCTGCACCTCCTCGAACCTTGGAAGACCAATACCCGGCTGCAGCTACAGCCGCCGTTGCTCTAGCAGAGCTTCACAGCCACCAACCACACTCAGAATGGGGTTCTGAGGCTGTGAGTAGTCTTTAAGGAGCATTTTAGTCTTCATCAAAACCTCGAATGGCAACTGACAGTCGTCCTGCTGCAGGACTACCCCTCCGAAAATGAAGCGAGTCAACCGCCAATGCGCCCCTCGATTGAACTTCCTCCCATTCAAACCCATCTTAAGCAGCATTCAATACCTCCATTTCACTCACCAAGACCCAGAGAGTTGCTTCCTTCAGTGATGGCAAACTCACCCCCTGGACGCTCTTCCACCCTACCTCCGCTGCAAAGGAAAGACTCCATACAAAGAAAAGAAAAACCTAATAGGCCTCGAAAGTCTTCGATAACCCAAAACAGCCGGAAGCCCAAGCACGAAAGGACGAAATCAAAAGATTACTCGAGGAGATTGAGCATAGAGGGGAGGAAAGCATTTTCTGCAGAACCGCCAGGTGCGGCAGCAGCGGCCGCAATGGGCAAGAGGTGGGAAGATCTGATTGATGCAGCAACTTCAGCTACGGAAGCAGATTCTGATCGAGATATGACGCCCGTAAGACTTTCCACCTGATTCACGGTGTCCCTTCCTCCCACCGACTCACCCTCCAACAGATACCTCAGTCCCCCTCCTCGATTAAACGCGCGTCCATGCCGCCATTTTCCAGCATGTCCCACAACAATCAATCTTACAAAGCTTCACCGCTCCATAGGGCCCTCACACCACCATCCTCACATTCCTTCTCCGGTCCAACGATGTTTCCCTCGGTCGAAACATCCCTTGACTCCTCCAACTCCACTCAATCATCCGGCCGCAATTTTCACATACCCTCTTCAGGCCTGTCCAATTCCTCGGATACTACTTCCCCAACTTTTTATAGCCAACCGGTGCAGATATACTGTGCAGGTTGTAGAAGACTTAGTGTGCTGAAAGACAGCTATGCGTGCACCGAGTGTATTAGCGGCTTCTGCAGCGATTGCATATATAGGCTGAGTAGTGAGCAACATATGGGCAGACCAAGGCCTTGTCCGAAGTGTCAGGTGCTGGGGCCAAGGTATAAGGCATTTCAGTTGGAGCTGCGCTGATGAGTTTGGGTGAACGATTTATGATTCATTGAGTTTTGAAGGAGGTTTTCCCCCTTCTGATATTAGCAGCATGGTCTGGAATAAGATCAAGGAACGACCTCGGCGTTGACCATCGGCGGATAGACTGACTTCCACGCGGGAGGTTTCGGGTTGGGATGAAGAACAGGGTAGGTTTCTCGAATTAAGAGCTTGGGGGATGATTGGATGGCATGAGCATGTATAAAGAGCGTCAGCGAAAAGTACATAATTTCCTGATCTTGCAGTGCAAGAAAGGGCGCGATACATCGTTATTCGATTTGAGCAAATATGCTTCCCACGCTCGCGATCTGAAACGGGGCTTTCGAATCGTCTTTTTCGATCCGAGGCGTACATGCGTTTGTAGGCTCCCGATCGGAAACGTGAAATATGCATCAGGTCATCCATGAGATCCCCTTCGTAAGTAGCGCTTTCGCGCTTCATTCGCACCCCCACGCACGCCGGCCCCCGATGCAAAACCACACCCAACTTACTCGCCAATCCCATAGCTCCTGACTCTACTCCAGAAAAAGGCCTTGTCATTCTTCAGCCCGAACTCGGCCCAATCGTCTGTCAGCTTGTTGTAGCTCCAATAGCCCACCCAGGCTAGCTTGTTGTTCCTCGTAGCGCCTGCGCTCCTGCCGGCGCTCCTGAGCTGAAGTGCCATTTTGTAAATGTATTTCGGGTTAGCATGGCCGGCGTCTGCGCCTTCGGTTTCGATGTGGATGGTGCCTTCTTGGCCGTCTCCTTCCTCTTTGCTCTCTTCCCCGACGGCGGTGCGGTATGGGTCGCCGCTCAGCTTCCACCGGCCACGAAGGCAATGATTCATCACGGCGCTTGGCAGGCCGCCCGCATGGCGGTTGTGCATGTTTTCCTTGGTGAGATGGTGCACGACGTCTGTGGGCTCGCTGGTCGTGAGTAAGGATGCGCACCTCCCATCACGGAAGAATCGTAGGTAGCGGTAGTAGGTCACGATGTGGATGGGCGTGTTCCATGTGACCTGGCTGGCGGCGTTGCCGCCGGGGCGGATGTAGTTTACGGTGCTGATGTAGCAGCCGTTGAAGCGGAGGCGGGGGCGGTTTTGGAACATGTGACAGTAGGTCGGGTAGGTGGGTGATAAGGCAAATGGATCCGGGGGAGGGGAGGCATCTGAGAGATCGAGTGAGTCGAGGTCTGCGTCAAGGTCGCCGACGGATAATGGGAGGGGGCCGCCGATGATGTCGCAGGTCCATTTGTAGTGCATAGCGCTGAATCCAAATTCAGGACCTAGGCATACACGTTTCCACATTCGATCCTCGGTTGCGAATAGGTAGGCGAATCGTCTGCAGACCAGGGAAAGGCGGGCAAAGGAGGCGACATCGATGATCGCGGTTTGGAGGAGTATGTTGATGAGGATCTCTGACGGAATCTTCGAGATAGGACAAGGCGGTGGGGGAGACTTGTCTGTGGGTGGTTCCAGACCTGGTATTGGGAGGGAGGAGAAGGAGGCTATCAGCTCGGATACCGTTGAGCCGGGGGGGCCGTCTAGGGAGTGGTGGGCGGGATTCGGGACAGTAACAGCTGCATTCGAGGGGTTGGGGTTCGTCGGTTTCGACTTGAAGGACGAGGGCGGAAAGTGCTTGTTCTTATAGATCCGGTCAACGCCCGCATCGAGCTGGATGCATGTCAATGATGGACAATTTTCTTGTGGAAGAGACCGATGCGTACTCTGTAGGCTTTCCGGTAATGGTTCAAGCTATCACCCAGACTGCCTTCCGACTCTCTCTCAACTGCCAGCTCATAATGATCCAAAGCCGAGCGTGGTTCTCGTTTGTTGCTAGGATGTATTCTTTCTCCAGCTTCCCCCAATCTTCGTTCCACATCCTTGTCTTCTAGATCATGATACCCTCCACCTCCAAGACCATCGGGGTGCTCTCCTGCCTCTCCAGTCTGCGTATGAATCAATGGAGGGGCTGCTCGTTCAGGTGGGATTGCTCCGCTGGTACTCCGTGATGGGTGTGGCAATGGTGCATGTTTATTGACCGATGCGGATGGTCCTCCCTTTGCACGCTGCGTAACTTCTTGCTGCCATTGTTGACGAAACTTCTCAAGCTCTTCGGCTGTGTCTCCAGCCATCTTGCAGTATCGAATGAAAAAAATGCTGTGATCGAGTTCGGTAGGAGCAGCGTGACAGCGCCTCCCGGCTCGACGGAGAAGGGCCGTCTTCCAGCCTTCCTGCATTTACAAGGATACCTCCACCACCTCGGGCGGTAAAGTATGAATCAGCATATTCCTAAATCGCTGACCAATGCTGGCAGTTGCATTCTGGAGTTCTTGATTATGGAATCATGGCTTTACGACTACAGCATTAGAGCCTGGACGACTCGATAAAACTGCAACAGAGTAATATCGCTGATTCTGTATACATATGAAGCTTTCCGTGACTCCTCGACCTCAACACTTGGGTCGTTGTTGAGGATGCGTTTCTGATATTATCCTTGCTGTCAAATTTTCTTTCAAAAAAACCACCATGGTGTCCATCTACACAGTTCCGATTCGCTTCCATGAAGGGGAGGAGAGACTGCGGTCACTCCTTCATGTTCCTGATGGAGACAATCCTACATCTCCTGGCCTCAGTCCGTACGCTAGGCGCTTACTACATATTTCTTCACTATTAGCCATTGGCACATTAGATGCTGAAGGACGTCCTTGGACTACGTTGCTGGGCGGCGAACCCGGTTTTGCAACGTCGTTGGGCCAATCCATCATCGGCGTGAAGACTCTGGTCGACCGAGAATTTGATCCAGTAATTGGACACTTGTTGGACAACAGCTTGGATGGGAATTCCCAAGAAGAGAATGGGAATGGACGGTTGGTCTCAGCTCTTGCTATACATCTAGCGACAAGAGACAGAGTGAAACTGTCAGGAAAGATGGTCGCCGGTGCTTTTGGACCGAGTCCTGAAGCAAAGGAAGATGAAAGTGGCGCGGCAGAGGTCCAGTTGGTCTTCTCCGTCCAGCAAAGCTTAGGTATGTAATGACAGGCATGGTGTACCTTCAGACTAAATGAAAATACAGGCAATTGTCCGAAATACTTGAACCAAAAACAAATAGTTCCATCTCTGCCTGATCCTTTGCTTCTGTCCGATAGCCTTCCTCTACCCGAGCGGGCTATAGAACTCCTCGCCAAGGCTGACATGTTCTTCCTTTCTTCATCTTATCATGAATCGAAAATGGGAACAAATCATCGTGGTGGGCCACCAGGCTTTGTACGTGTGGGGAAGAACGATGCGTCTGGAACTGTTCTTGTATATCCCGAGTTGAGCGGTAATCGATTGTATCAGACACTGGGAAATTTATACACAACTCCTCGGGCCGGTGTGATCTTTCCGGACTTCGATAGCGGAGATGCTCTGTATCTTACAGCATCCACTGAAATTTTACTTGGCAAAGACGCAGCGGCAGTCCTTCCTCGGTCCAACCTCGTTGTAAAGTTGCACGTAATTGCAGCTCGCTTCGTCAAAAATAGCTTGTCTTTCCGAGGAGACAATCTGGAGCGATCGCCATACAATCCTCCCGTTCGTTATCTCCCCGCTGAAAAAGCCTTAGCCGATGCACAGACCAGCAATAGCAAGGTGGTTTATGCGACACTTTTAGCGAGAGATCGGCTGACTCCTACAATCGCACGCTTTCGGTTTGGCATGAGTGATCCCGAGGCGTCAGGGCGTTGGACGCCGGGCCAGTACGTGGCTCTAGCTTTTGAAGACGAGTTATCAATGGGCTACAGCCACATGCGGGACGATGATCCACAGAGCTTAAACGATGACTACGTGCGGACCTTCACGGTTTCGTCATCACCCGGTAAGCTCCCTGAAGGTGAATTCGAGATCACAATTCGGAGCGTTGGAATTGTCACAAATTTCTTGTTCCGCCAGAATGTAAAGGCTGGGCTTGAATTTCCATTGAAAGGGTTTGGGGGCAGCTTCACCATCCAGCAAGGCCCTACGGATATCGTCCCATTCGTTGCTGGAGGTATAGGCATTACGCCTCTTCTTGCCCAACTACATGATTTGGACTTGGCACGCATGCAACTGTTTTGGACTGTCACCGTTCATGACATCGGCTTAGTCATCGATACTGTTGAGAGATGTCCAGCCTTGGGTTTGTCCACCAAGATTTTTATATCTAGACTCAGCGAACAGTCACCCGCAGTAAGCAGTCTACAGATTCGAAAGCTTGAGGGTTACGGTGTTCACGTCGCCACAAAACGTATGGTAGGTTCTGATATCGAGCGGCAGTCGGAGCTATCATCGACCTGGTATCTGTGTACAGGTACAGCGCTACGCAAGTCTCTATTGGCCTGGTGAGTTATCTTTTTCGGGCATTTCTCCCCGACTCGTGATCCTTTTGAGTTGCGAGACTTGTTTCAGATGTTCTTCAAGACTCCTGGGATCTGTTTCATGGCTCAAATCTGGTCCCAAAAGAGAGATTCTGACTTCGAGGCTGTTTAGGCTGCCTGGCAAGAGGACCATTTATGAAGACTTTGACTATTGATGACAACGTGCTGTCAAATCGAGAAATGAGTGGGTGGGCTGACTCTCTGATTTCATTCGATGCGGGATAGGTGCCCGAAAGAGTGCCTGTTGGAACGGTTCAAACCCTTGAATATTCTGGCAAAGTCAACAGGACGGAGTCAGTTTTTGCGCTCTTCAATCTCATCTCTGAAATAGACTGATGACGGATGGAACATTGTTCTGGGTTGATGCCCAGCTTTGTTGGGGAATTCAGGGGACTTCGACTCCTCAAACTGCAATTTTCTTGGACATCTTGCCTGGATGTCGACATGTGGCTCCCAGCCAATGAAAAGGGGAAAATCCGGAATTCAGTGAAGACTCCAGTGACCGCAGACGCACCTGGCGCACGCAAAGGCTTCATCTCCACTATGACCAGCTGCAGCAAGGACAAATACTTCGATCCACTCAAGAAGGTAAAGCATAAAATCCAACAGCCTGCAAGACATCATCATTCCAGAGAGCGCGCACCCCGGTCTCTTCCTTGCATGTTGGGGGTGAGAAACTCAGAAAAGTGCTGAAGTCAGATGGAGGGTCAGTGTCGAGGTCAGAGAGTCTTAATCTTCTCGGGTTGGCCCTCCTGCTGGTGTACCAATGACTTTTCGTTGTACGCGATACGCGATGAAACGAGACATAAAAATTCTACTCTTATCATACTATTATCAGCTCTTCCACAAGCGACAATCTCAATTATGAGTTGATGGTTGGTAGGCTAGTAAATGTTGGGCCAGTGAGCTGTGTCCATCCAAGGATCCATTCACTGCTCTGCCAGCGCTAGTGTTCTTTCGCGCCACAACAGATGCAAAATAGATGGGATATCGCAACGCCGATGGGACGCTAGAAAATGAATGACGGTGGAGTATCATGCGGCACTTCCACGAAGGTTAATCAACATTACGGTAACTGTCCCGACGTCACAACCGCTGGGCTTAGAGACATCTATAAAAACAGATTGTCATTCGCCATTGAACACACGGACCCTCACTCACCAATAAGCGTATAAAACCCACACACCACACTTTCATCGACATCCGTATTCAGATCTTACATCAACCATGTTGTCCACTTTGCCATTGATTGCTCTGTTCTTGGTGCAGTATACATCGATCACCATAGAAGCTCCAACTCAAACACTAGGCGGCTCCTCATCCGTCCAATCTGCTTCAGAACTTGAGAGCCAAATAGGTGATCTGGTGATCCCTGAAGAAGAGGCACGAAACACAACCGCCGCAAACACTCGCAAAATTCGAAGCTTGCCGGATTATGCAACCTTGCTCAGTGAGATCGGTGATTTCGTACTCCCAAGCAACATTACTGCTGGCCACGTGGCAAAGGCTGCAAAGTAAGTACAGCGCCAGGCGTTCTGATAAAAAGGAATGTCGTTAACAGACGTGTCCGATAGACAAGCCGTTCCATCCCTCTCTGATGCAGAAGTGGTCAGCATCGTGAAGGCATTACAACCTGCGTCGTTGAGCCTCCTCACGTGAAGCAACCAATCAATCGCCATCACACATCAACTTTATCTGCTATCTTCGCCATAGCTATGAAAAAGTTCGGACCAAGGACACAATATGTTTCAGTACATGTGATTGCAGCTTTCATGGGACCCGGATCAGCCATGGTGGCTGGGCTCTCAATGCCAAGGGTCCGGGACGTCCGGGACCTACGCGCTTTCATCTCGACGGACTTCTCGGTCTTGATATGGCTGAAAAGGACATGGCTGGCTGTCGTTGAAATTGACCACACTCTTAGGGCGCTTTGAGCGCGATGTGTGTTCTGACAAGAGGGATGACGATGATGCTTTCAAGGCTACGCGCTTCATCCAACGGAATATCGATCGTGCTTGTGCAACACACTGCAAAGCTCGGGAGGACTCAACAAGCTACCGAGTCGCCGGATGACGGATCGGTTGGGATGCATTACGCACATTCTCGGGGCCCGTCGACAGAGCTCGGTGTTACTAGACAATAGACTTTGCATAGATTTAATACCTAATATAGAAGTCTGTCATCATCACTTCTGGAATTGAATGCACGTGACGTACTACAAATCCTTCGCCCGTACCTTGCAGCTAAGCGCACGGGCTCGAGCATGAGGCTTGCACTGTCAACTGAGGGACTACTTACAGTAGTGCAAAGCAAGTTTTCCGGATCGGATGGCGCCAGCCTTACGGCTTCGTGAAAGGTCTCGTCATCGATGTGAGGATAGGTTCCTTGTTGATTGAGCATTTCACCGCACTGTAGAATGCTCATTGCTGTGTAGATGGTAGAGGTAGACGAAGCATCCTGAATTCAGGACTCTTCGAAAACATGGAGCCCCTTTGGTAAGCACGACTTGCCCTCCATCTGAGCGGGACTTGGCGTCCAGCATTCCTTTTTCCCTTATTTTCCCTAGCGACTCAGCTGCAGGGGTTTGACCGTCGCGAGCTTCCAAAACCTCAAAAGAGACTAGGTAGGTAAGGTAGGTACCTAGGTAAGGTGTAAGGTATGCAATAATGCAGTAGCTTTTCCATCTTAAGTTGCCTCGGACCGTTACTCTAGCCGTAGGGCTGGCTTAAGCGAGAGCCTTAGCATCTGCTGGCTGCAGGATCTCCTCGAGGCGTGGAATGTTGATTGGTCGTACTTATTGGGAACAGACCACGACTTCTTTCACCGACGACGTGAAGATTCGCTTTACTTCCGCAAACACAGGACGAGAAAGGTCTTGATACATCAAGATGAGTCTCAAAGTTCCTACACGCCAGGCCAATGGCACTAAGGGCACCACAGCCTCGACGAAAGCTGTCATTCTGGTAAGCTTCGTGTTCCATTGGAGAAGACCGTGAGCTCACTCTTGCCGTAGGTTGGCGGACCCTCTAGAGGAACACGGTTCAGGCCACTCTCCCTCGATGTACCCAAAGTTGGTAGTCCTACAAGAGTCTTGAACAATACAGCATTGACACTGTACTGTAGCCTCTCTTCGACGTAGCAGGACACCCCATCATTTGGCACTGCCTGCGAGCTGTAGCCAAAGTACCTGGTATACGAGAGGTCATCCTAGTCGGCTACTATGACGAGAGTGTATTCAGAGACTTCATCAAAGACTCTGCAAGAGAACTGCCCCAAATACGCATACAATATCTCCGAGAATACCAAGCTCTAGGGACTGCTGGCGGCTTGTACCATTTCCGTGATGTCATCCTTAAAGGCGGTCCAGATCGCTTCTTCGTCCTCAACGCTGACGTCTGCTGCTCCTTTCCACTCGAGCAGATGCTTAAGCTATTCGAGGAGAAAAAGGCAGAGGCCGTCATTCTCGGTACAAGGGTGAGCAACGATGCTGCTACGAACTTTGGGTGCATTGTCTCGGATGCACAGACGAAACAGGTCCTCCATTACGTCGAGAAACCAGAGTCACACATCTCGAACTTGATAAATTGCGGTGTCTACCTCTTCTCAACGGAAACAATTTTCCCCTCCATCAGATCTGCTATCAAACGTCGCGCAGATCGACCTCGCCTCGTCTCCTATCCGTCATCCGAGAACTTGGATTCTTCGTTCTTTGCCGAGAAGTTGGAGGACGGAGAGAAGAATGAAGTGCTCCGCCTGGAACAAGACATCCTGTCCGACCTAGCGGATAGCAACCAGTTTTTCGTCCTCGAAACCAAGGACTTCTGGCGTCAGATCAAGACTGCTGGCTCAGCAGTACCAGCAAATGCTCTATACCTCCAAAAAGCCTTCCAGTCTCAGTCAGAAGAGCTGGCTGCTCCATCAGCCAATATCTTACCTCCTGTGTTCATCCACCCTACAGCCGATGTCGACCCCACCGCCAAGCTTGGCCCAAATGTCTCCATCGGTCCCCGTGCAGTCATCGGCGCTGGTGTTCGTGTCAAAGAGTCTATTGTCTTGGAAGACACGGAGATCAAGCATGACGCTTGTGTGCTATACTCGATCATCGGGTGGAATAGCCGCGTGGGAGCTTGGGCCAGAGTTGAGGGCACGCCGACACCGGTTGGTAGTCATACAACGAGCATTGTCAAGAACGGTGTCAAAGTGCAGAGCATCACCATTTTGGGAAAAGATTGCGGTGTTGGTGATGAAGTGAGAGTGCAGAACTGCGTCTGCTTGCCTAACAAGGAGTTGAAGCGGGTACGTATCTCCTGTTTCCTTCCTGCCAATTCGAAGCTGACAGCCATGCAGGACGTTACGAACGAGGTCATTATGTAGGAGAATCTTCAGCACTGATTGTCGCGACGCAGAAGACGACTTTTTAATGACATGTCATGACTTCCTGAACGGCTGGCTGCTACCGAGCCCCATTCCAAGACGGGAGATGCTCAGAAAGGAGTCGCGAACTTCGGAGATGGACAATACCATTGATGATTGCATAGACCAAATCGCTACTCTAGCATAGTCTCGATCTTACGCTTTACGTCCGAATGCTTGACATGTCCACGAACCCCCAACGTCCCCTTCCACCCCCATCAAAAGTTCCCCCTGACCTTCCCCTTCAGGTACTCCCCGTAGATGACCTCCCCCTCCCCCTCCAACCCGGGCACCCTCGCGTCCCAATCCGGCTCAAAGAAGAACGGCACACTGACCCGATACCCCGCCCCCCGATGCACAACCCGATGCCGCGTCGCCTTCCACACCCCCCCGCTCCACCGCGCCATCATATCCCCAATATTCACCACCACCGCCCCCGCCACCGGATCCACATCCACCCACCCCCCCTCCCCCTCCCCCTCCCCCCCTCCCCACGCCTGCAGCGCCCCCTTCGTCCCGTCCGCCACCAGCAGCGTCACGCACCCGTAGTCCGAATGCGCCCCGCACGACACCGCGTCCCCCGCGTCCCCCTCCGGCAACGGCGGGTACCCGACCGCCCGCATGACCCACGCGCTCCGCCGCGTGTTCCGCACAAACACCCCCTCCATCCCGCCCCCGAGCGCCACCCCCATCGCCCGCACGACCGCCGTCCCCAGCTCCGCCATCCGCTCCGCGTACGCTTCGTACGCGGCGCGGAAGCCGTCGGGGTACGCGGGCCACGCGTTCATCCCCTCGAGCAGCCCGTAGGGGCCCGGTCGATCGGCGCGCTCGGCGCCGTCGTTCGCTCCCCCGCCGGCGCGGACGAACGGTTCACCGTCGCGCACGGGTCGGTACCAGTCGATCGCCTCGTGGTGATCGCGTTTGCCTTCCGTCACGTTGTCCCCGATGACCTGGTACCCGCGCGCGCCGTCGCCGTCCGCGTGGCCCACGTCGAGCCGTTTGATGCGCTCTTTTTCGGCGGCGGGGGCGGAGAGGAAGAAGGCGCGGGCGAGGGCGAGGACGCGGGCCGTGAGGGCCGGGGGGAGGTTGTGGTTTGTGAGGTAGAAGAAGCCGGGGGAGGCGCAGGCGGCGGAGAGGCGGGTGGCGGTTGCGTGGAGGTGGGAGGGGGGGGAGGGGTGGAGGAAGGGGGATATGTCGATTGTGGGGAATGGGGATTCGGGGGGTGGGGTGGGCATGGTGGGGTAAGGGGAAGGGGTGCGATCGTGGACTCGAGGAATAGGTGGGGTGGGCCGGGGACTGGACTGACTTTTGAGAATTCTTGTGTCGATGGTGAGAGGGGTAGATGCTTGTGTGGACGGTTCTAAAATGTTCGGTCTGGATATCTAGACTGAATGTCGCTGGACAAATGCTCGCTCAAAGACTATTTCGATAATTCGCCAATCACGCATACATGTCGTCCCACTCTCCGTCTTCTTCCTCGTCCTTTGGTTGTGGTGGAGGCTCTTTCTCCTTGACGAGATCTTTTCTGTCCAGAGGACACGTGGCGTGCAGTTTCAGCCACGGTGCTATACATTCTAGATCGAACATGTGATTCTTGTTGCATGGTAGGCGAACAACTAGAGGGTATTCATCTGCCATACCGGTTAAACAGGGAAATTCCAGACGGAAAAAAGGGATGGAGTCACCGTCTAGAAAAGGATTCCCGCAGATTGGGCAATCCATTGACGGTTTCAGGAGCTTATTCGGTACTCGATCGAGCTCTGCAGACATAGCCGAAATCAGCTGTGGGACCGTACAACAGTACCTTTGAACATGGGATATTCCCAGAATCCTCTGTTGTCAAACTCAAGCAGCAACGGCGCAATGACCCAAACCTCCGCGGAGTAGACGTCTCACTCACCATCCAAGAACCCTTGACTAACCCCCTTCACCTCTTTCGGCGGGGCCTGCGAATTTGCAACCAAAAGCTCTATCATACCATCCAATGGCCCTTCCCCGCTCCGATACGGTCTCATCCTCTCGAATGCCTCGGCCAGCGCTCTGTAGGCGGCAGAGACATCAGCAGGTATTGGCGTTGCATTGCCGTTTGAGACATCGCTGGTATCGACGTGTTCGAGGGTGGAGAAGAAGGTGGAAAGATCGGGACGGCGAGGAGGATGAGAAGGCTCGGTGGTGGAGGGTTTGGGGACGTTGTGTTCGACTGGTGGGAGCACGGTCAGTGGGGTCTTGTGACAAGGAGGGCGAAGAGGTTCGAGGACCTTCGTAAGACGCCATGGTGATTGTAGACGATCTTCACTCGGATTCCAAGACGATTCAAAGAGGGGGCGGGCGTGTCAGTGGATTAGGAGAAGGCAGCTTGTTGATCTGTCGCAGGCATCATGATTCGCGCGTCCGAGGGGTCAGATGGATCTGATAAGATTAGGGTAAGGGTTAAGATCAACGCTAGAGTATCGTTAGACCGCGCCTTGCCGATAAGCAAAAGGAGGGTGTGACTCTAGATTACTCGTACTGTAATGTATGAGAGAAATACATCTTCTCATCCACCAATCATATCATTGCAAATAAAAATAGCGGGCTGAGTATGGAAGATCGAGCATGAAATGCTGCTCTTTCCCCATCTTCATCTAGCAGAAAGCAAAGCAGCTTTGGTCGACAACATTGATCGACATGGTGCATCAGTTCCAAAGTCCTTCAGTAATATTCCCAGACCTCCATTGAGGCTGTACACTCTACAACATCAGAAAAAGATGCCGACGTTGTCGGCAACGCTGCTGTTCGGCGTAAGTAGCCTGCTGACTCTCGTCTGACCCTTGGCAATGCATTCCTATCTTTGGCAACTGCGTGATTTCGTTGCACACCCACCATGTTTGCTACCTACCTCTGCACCTCTTTCAGACGCTATATAGCCATCTTTCACTTCCTACCTCAAAACTCCACTCTTTCCATAGCCTTCTCTGAACCCCTATAACCCCCCCTGATCTCCTCTATCCGAAAGGACCAAGCCAAACGCCAGCCTCCCCCCCACCCCAATATCAGACACCCACCCGCACATCAGCAACCGCACCAACACCCCGACTCCGTCCGCAAATCGACGTCGAGCAGCATGTCTTCCGGCTGGACAGGCCCTGGCGCCCGCACCGCGCCTCAAAACCAGCAAGACAATGCCAACTACGCCGCTCTCAAGGCCCAGGTGAAAAAGGACGAGAAGGAGAGGAGGGAGGTGGAGAATGCTAGGCGTGCGAGTGAGGGTTTACCGCCCTGTAAGTATCTGATTCGCTTCGACGTCAGTGTATGTAGGGAGCTGATGGAGGGCCATCTGCAGTGAAAGATAGCGTTTGGTCAAAGGTCAAAAAGGGTATCCAAAAAGCTCTAATGATGTAATGAGTATGGTGTTTGGATTCTGGATTGAGGACACACGAGAAGCTCGCTCACCGGAGAGAGGTATTGACAACGACATTGAGTGATTGTTAGACGTGTAGACTTGGGACTTCTGAGATGCGGAAATTATCGGTCATTCGTGATTACCAAAGGGCAAAGGTTTGGGAAGATCATGTTGTACAACGCATTGCTGCTATCTATCTGCATATTGTATTCCATCATACACTCGCACGATCCTCCGGCGCTGTTGGTCGCTTTCTTCCGCATGGGTATCAGGCCATCTCGGTGTCGCCCGATTGCCACTACGAGGAAAAAGTCTATCGGTAGGCCACTCCATCAACTCAACCCCCTTTCCTCTCTAATGTATTAGAAACATGTTAGCAACGTGATAGTATAACTTTGGGATCAATCTTGCCTTCGACTTCTTATATATTATAAACACTTTCGACCTTAGATTCAGCATGTCCTACGAACTCGATGTGTCGTGAGGTCGCACTTTTCTCCTTTGGTGCCGCCTTTTCTGCTCGCCCTTTATTTCTGTCTTGCTTTCTCGGAGACGGCATTGTAAGTCAGGCTTGGACGGTCGATGGTTATTGTAAGTCAAGGTTGGATGGTTTATGGTTATGGAAATATACACCAATCGAACAACACATCCCGTCGTAGCAAATGAACGAAGTCGTCCTCGAAAAAGTCGTATACCATTATTTCATGAAACGAAACCAACAAGACGACTCGGCGACCTCGTATCGTTCTTCGGTTTTTGGCATGCACTGCCAGATGTGACGTAAGGTTTCGGTTCGTGGTATACGTCTTTCCGCAGTCTGGTTCTGGACATGGATACTTCTTGGTCGTGAGCGATCTTTACAACGGCCTTTGATCAGCACCTATCAATGACTGGGAGCTCGAGAATGTCGCACGCTCGGAAACCCATATCGCGGAGCAGAGGAGAGAAAGAGCGGCGATGACGAGGTGCGCCGGAGAAGGTACCGGGATAATGCGTTTGCACGGGGGAGGAGACACTTACCGCTGTCTCTCCTGGCCCTGGTTTGAACGCCGCAGTTGGCGATTGAATGTAGCGCGATGGCTCCCTTCCGGCAGGGACGTTTTCTACCGCAGCGTTCACCTTTTCGTGGAGCGAGTGAAGGACGCTATTCTTACCAAGGGCGAGGACGTTGTCGCCGACTTTAACAGTGGTAAGAAGCTCAGCCTAAGCACGTCAGCGTATTCAGGCTCGTTGTGCGCTCGAGGTTAACCAAACCCTTCTACCACTCCCAATAATGGAGAGCTGATGAAAGTAAGGACGAAGGCCCAGGATAGCACCATTGACCTCGGTGCTTTGAAGGTTGACCCTGCTGTAGGCTCCGCTGCGAGGGTTGACTTATAAAGTCAGCCATCATGTAACCTTTGAGAGCTCATGGTTTGAAACATACCTGCGTAGGCTGAAACCCATCATCCACCTCCAAAGTATCTGTTGTTGGCTCCTTTGAGGTACTCGTTTCCGAATGGATGAAAATTCTTGTCGTGGAACGAGCCTGGTCGCTGATTCTCTTTTCGCTGATTTGTCTATTAGTATTTCGTGAAACGAGATTGGGGGAGCAAATGTACAAAAAGATCTTGGACATTAGACCCGCTGGATTGCTGCCTTCCGGTCTGCAAATGTTGCTGAGAATTAGTAAATATGATCTTAAAAGACTTTGAACGACTAAATCACTACGATGGTGATGCGAAAGCAGGGAGGAGAGGCTTGGACCAGACCCTCTTGCTGGAGGTGCGTGGAAAGTTGGCTGATAGTCCTTTGGGCGCAGATCTATCAGGATCTTGAGTAGTTCTGGTCGAGGTTCCTCGAAGCTCCATTGGCGATGTTGCGGTTTCTGTACCCAGCTCTGTGCTTCTGTTGGCTGATCCATTTTCAAAGTAGTTGCGGCATTCTAAAAGAGGGGGCATGCTGGGGATATGTATATATATGAACGCTTGCTCCAAAAAATGTGATTTCAATCAAGAAAGCGTGGAAATGGTACTTAGAATTTGTTTGAATACATGCCGATGGTGCAATTTATCTGTTCGAAATGATTGAGGAGAGGGAATGCAATCAGTGGTGAATGCTCTTGTCAATCAGAGAAGGGACGAGCTGTCATCCCTTTCATTATCCTCAACCACATGGTCAGCGTTCGATTTCGGCGCAGCACGAACTCCGTTGCGGAAAACATGGGTCTCATCTCCGGGTTTCTTGATCCAACACAACGAACACACTTGCTGGAAGCATGCTGTGCAGCGGTACAGGGTCAGCTTGTTGTCATTTTCACAGAAGTCGCATTTGGCGGTGTGGACTTTGACTTCCACAAAGTCGGTGTGGGGCTGAGGAGACATGATCGTTGCCGTGGCTGTTGGATTCAAGACAGTTGTTGGATGGTCGAGACTAGCTGTCGGTGTTGTCCTTGCGATGATGAGGCGGTGAGATTGTACTACCTCAGAAGGAAGTTGGGAGGTGAGAAAAGGATTGAGGGTTGATGACCGAACAAAAGGTCAAGGAAACAAAATCCCTTAAAATTTATGCTGAAGGATGGAGGTGTGGTGTGTTGCGGACTTTTCGCAACCAAAGGGATTGACGGAGAAGTCTTTCAGTAACGGAGAGGGCGGAGGCGAAGTGGATCTCGAGGGTAGAAACTTCAAAACCTCAGTGCTCGCTGCAACTAACGAGAGTGAACGTAATGTTGTGCGGGCAACTCTGCCATGAATTCACGGTCACAAAATTTAAAAGAATGCTATTGGTGTTCTTCATATGGTCTTCACGCTCTACGTGTAGACTGTTCACTTGATCGTGGTACCTCAGCTGCTCCTGTGAACTTTCTAAGGCCTTGCAATCCACGTAAATGCTTACACCCGGTTGGCTGACGACCCCTCGTATGGTCACACTATTCGAATCAGGTGGCTGTCATTTCATCCATTTGGATTTATTTGTGCACTACAATGGGTGAGACGAGATCACGAAACTCTCCGAATCCGCTGACTTCGACTTACAGATACCCCCGTCAACGGCAGTCACTGTGACTTCTCCCTCGCCTACCACGCCTTTTTCCTTGCCCTGGCTCCGGTCATCCTTCATAAAAGGAAAGGCAAGTACCTCTTTGATGTTGTAATGATTCGTCAAGAACATGACCAAGCGGTCAATCCCCATACCCCAGCCTCCAGTCGGTGGCAAACCATATTCCAGAGCCGTTATAAAGCTCTCGTCAATGGCCGGCACCTCATCATCGCCCTGGGCTTTCATTTTGGCTTGCTCCTCAAAAGCTTCTCGTTGTGCAAAGGGATTATTTTGTTCGCTGTAAGCATTTACGATCTCTTTCTTGCATACAAAGGCTTCGAATCTTTCACAGAGACCCGGATGTTTGCGGTGTACTTTGGCAAGAGGAGACATGATCTGGGGGTGGTTAGTGATGAAAGTGGGATTGACGATCTTCTCTTCGATGAACTCGCCAACAAGCTTATCCAGCATCCGGGCGTTTGTTTGCGGAGGTGAGCACTCGACATTCATCTTCTTCAGGATACTTTTAAGGAAGTCGGTTGAAGCCTCTGTATGTAGCTCTGTGCTGGGTGGGAACTTCTCACCGCACGCTTCCTCGAGAGCTGGTATCATTTCGACACGCTTCCAAGGCTTGGCCCAGTTTATGTGGTATTGCTCCCCTGTCTGAGGGTCAAATTTAGTATCGTAACTGCCGGTGACGTGCTTCACCAAGCCAGATACGAGGTCCTCGGTAATTTCCATAACATCAAATACATCTGCATATGCCATGTAGAATTCGCAGGTTGTGAACTCCGGGTTATGGGTCAAGTCAATGCCCTCATTCCTGAATTGCTTGCCTATTTCGTAGACTCGATCGAAGCCACCAACAATCATTTTCTTGAGATCCAGTTCGGGTGCGATACGTAAGTAAAGGGTCATGTTGAGCTCGTTGTGGTGCGTCATAAAAGGTTTGGCGGTCGCTCCACCAGCTATAGCGGTCAGTACAGGGGTCTCTACTTCGATGAAATCCATCTCGTCGAAGAACCGTTGGATATAGCGGATAATCTCGTGGCGCTTGCGGAACACATCGACCGAAGTCTCATTCATGATCCAGTCCAGATGTCTCTGTCGGTATCTCTGCTCTTGATCCTTGAAACCATAGTGATCAGAAGGGAGTTGGTGTAGACTTGGTGTGAGCAATTTGACTTCTGTTGCAAACAGGGATAATTCGCCCTCTGGTCGATTCCTTGGAGCTGTCCGTCCTGGGTAACCTGTAACCCATATAATGTCACTTCGCCGAATATGTTCGTGTTGCTGTTCAAAAGTCAAGGAACTTGCTGCCTCTTGGGCTTGACACATGATCTGGAGTTTGCAGCCTTTATGCCTGAGATCGTAAAATACTAGCTTGGGTCCTGCCTCTCGCTTGGTGAAAACCCTCCCTGCGAGGCTGACTTCCACGTCTTTGAGGTGCTCGCCTGTCTTAATATGCTCGTATTTTGGTATGAACCCACCCACGGTTTCGTTATGCGGGGGATTGGCTCCATGAATATCGAAATGAGGAGTGCGGTGGAGTTCGCGGGCTGTGCGTGATCGAATCTCTGTATATTGCTAAACGTCAGGAAGAAAGCGTTAGCATCCTTTGTCCATCCTAGATGGGCAGCAATTAAATTACATTTGGGGTCAACTCAGCTTCCTGAGCGGCGGCAGACAATTTCTTCTCCGCCTGGGGCGGGGCGGTTGCCGCTTTGGCGGCCTTCTTCTCCTCACGCTCCTTCTCTTTCTGACGTCTCTTTTGCTCGCTCTTACTATGACATAGTCAGTAGAAGCAGTGAGTCTAAGAGACACGAGCCCGACCTCATCTTCTCTCCAGAGGGTTCTTCGATGGAGTCCATGTTTTCTTGCCCATCCTTTGTACGGATTGGCAGCTTCACAGGACGGTCGTTTTCTTCCTGGTAAGGATTGCCATCCGGCATTGGCTGTGACATGAGCAGTAATTGACACGTTCAAGGTCGCAGGTCACCGTGGTTGCGACGAAAGATCGTGAACGAGCGTCTGAATTGAGTTACGAAAATCTCGAGTGAAATGGCTACGCGAAGTTCTTAGGTCACGTGCGAAGATTCCTCGATTCCTGAAAATGGAATATCTCAGGCTCCCACAGGATGACCCATGTCTACAGAATGCTAGGACCGGAGTAAAGAACGAATCGCTGTGAAAGCATATTACTATCTTGCGATATCACTGCAATGATCCCCGTACAATCGCGAAGGTCTTCTTGACATGTCACATAGCTCTTTTCGACAATACAGCTCAGCTCATCCACAAAGACGATTTTGCTCCCACTGTCAGTAAGTCTACCTTTTCAGTCGAAATGGTGCTCCGTACGTAGCAATAATAGAACGATTCCTATCACTCATCTCCAGAGAGACCTTCAAGGTGCTCTTGCGCCTTGGAGATGGTCTCCATTTCTCTCTTCAATTGCGCACGGCGAAACTCGTCTTGGGGATTTGCTGCAAGGAGGATAGCGAGACGTTCATCAGCTGGGTAGGGATCAGCTTGCATCAGATAGCCATGTATTCGAGGACTCACCCCCGGAATCTGTGGCACGGAAGTGCTGCTTCATGGTAGAGACAAGGTCGTTGCGGCACTTCATGAAGAGCTCGCCATAGATACTAGCACACACGACGTCCACAAATCTAGAAAAGGCGCACTCGTAGTAGGCTCGCACAGACTGTCATACTTGTTAGCAGTGCCAGAGTGGATGAACTACTTTGACCTACCCCCATTGCCTTGATTTCCAGGCTGTAAGGATCCGGACCAAGTTGTGCGTCTGTGACCTTTGACATCTTTTCCATTCGACTTGGTCCACTCGTCTGTTTTCCAGTCCTCTCTTCCTCCTGATCTAACCACGCCTTGGCAAGACTCTCACGGCGCTTGTCTTGGAGATACTCTATTGCTTTTTTTTTGGCGACTTCGATGGCCACCTCGTTGAGTGTCTTGGGTTTATTGAGCTCCCAGCTCAATATCCGCTTAGCAATCTTGAATTGGTCATCGATGGCCTTGGTAAGAAACGTACCGCAGATATCCGTGAGCTCGCCGTAAAAAAGGGTGTTCTGACGATGCCCAAAGACACTCACTACACGCTCATAGATCATGTTTTGGCATAATGACCCGGTACTGCTGATGTATTGATCGAGAGGACCTTCCCAATGGGCCATGCTAAGCCGGATCATCCTCTCAGTGGCTTTGGGGTCGGTTTCGCCTGGTACCCCAACATAGTGATCTTGTCGAATGCCTCGTATTTCGTCCAATTCAAATCGCTTCCGACCCGGCCTGTCCGTCTTGGGTTGAGAAACCTGGCTCATGCGCGCTACCTTCTGAGGTGTCGACTGCGTCGAGGGATGAGGACGCTTTCCTGAAAAAGGACTTATCTTTGGTGGCTCCTCTTTATCAGAATCGGAATCGATCGAGATAGGCGCAAGTTTTCTGGTAGGTGTGGGCGTCCCTGGCATTTCACCGAAAGACGTAGAGGGGCGCGCCTTTCGGCTCGGAATCTGGGCTGCAGTAACTGTCACGATTGGGTACAACCCCTCCATGGTCTCCCTAAAGTCAACAGATATATTGTGCCAGTCTCTCTGGAAGGGAGAGTCCTGAAATCCTCCGTCAAAGTGTCTTGCCAATTCGAACTCAAACTTGAGCAATTCGCCGTAGAGTCGAGCTGGGAGGTTTCCATCAAGTGGCTCTGGCAGTTCTTGGAGCTTTTCTTGGATGAATACAGCTTTTCGCTCTACCTGTTCTCTGATGTGAGGTAGACTAGAGACCAGTCATTAGACCTTTTGTTCAACATACCAGAATCAAGAAGAACATACCTCGTACGAATTTGTTCCGTCAACTTCTGCGAGAGCGCAGTTACCAGCTTCGCAGTGCCAAAGCGATCTTCGTGTTTGTTAAGCTTTGTGGACCATAGGTCTTCTTCTTCGAAATACGCCTCCTCCTCCCTCCTGGCTATCGTGTTACTGACTGTGGTATCAGGATTGTTTTTAACGACGTAGTATCCAAAGCCCAGCTCATATCTGTCCCCGCTCAAAATTTGATCCCATTGTTCGAACGACTCTCCTTTCTGAAACCTATCGGGCTTGGTGATGACTGAATAGAAGGTAAGCTTCGATTCATCGGAGGGACTGAAAAGGCCGTACCTCCAATCGTCCTTCCGCGTCCACCCTTGACTTCTCGAATTAATTGAGATGCGCTGGAGTTGGCCGGGTCATCTGTCATGGGTATAGCAAGCAGATTGATGCAGTCTGGAGTACTAATGTACTCTTTCACCAGATTCTTGACGAGCGTTACCAAATACTCTTCATGAGCGACCTCTGAGACGTTGATCACTCCTGGCAAGTCATAGAATGAGAGGTTTGGAAGGTCCGGACCAGAGATGTCGAGTTGGATGACATTGGGAGAAAATTTTACTTTGAGATTGTCTTTTGGCAAGGGCAGTCCCAACTTGTAGTCCTCGTGAGGATTACCAATGTTCAAGATAGCCAGCTGAGCTCGGTAAAGAGCCTCCTCGACCTGGACCTTGTCTGTTAGAGTGGCCAGGTGAAATTTGTCAGCCCGATCTTGAGCTATCCACGGTCCCAAAGGGCGGGCTCTCGTGGCACGTTCAAGTAGCTCGCTATCATGGTGATATCTTGTGATGAGCGTGATCTTGCAGGTCCACTGAGCGTGAACCTCAGAATCTTCGACGAGATTTATCTCCAGCGGACATCGGGTACAGGTTCCGGCGTGGCGGGGGACCTTGATCTCACTGATACCTTCGATGAGGGAACTCTTTCCAGTGCTCTGGTCTCCAACGACAACAATTTTTGGGAGCGGTAAGCCTAAAATCTCGACGCCGAGGTTGCGAAGCGTTTGGATCGCTTGAATAAGAGATTTTACACCTCGGCCAAGCATGTGCAAGCCTCCGTCGGTGCCAACAGGAGCAGCGCTGTCAGAGCTGTCAATTCGAGCTCCGACCTTGGAAACCTCAACACGGCCTACAGTAGTCATGAGGTGATGCAATGTATGGAACCTTTGGAGATCAAGACTTACCAGTCTTCTTGTGCTCATGCACCATATGGTGGCCTTCGTCTCTCGGACCGTCCGTCATGGTGACATCAGAGTCTATGGCAATGGTATCGCCGGAGCTGATGGGCTGCTCTGTGGCCACAACAGCGACAGGTGTTCTCTGGGCTTGTAGTTGTTCTGATTTGATCGATTTGCGCGCCATTTGTTCGGATCAAAGGAGATAACAACAATCAATCTAAGGGTCTGCTTCAGATTAGAATTCATGAGGGTTCTTAAAGCACATGTAATAGATGGTAGCTCGAACGATCGCAAAATGACTACTCGTTGGAGATTCGCTTCGGCGAGAGAAAAGAATCAATCAGGGGAGATAAAAGAAAGCCAAGAGAGCGCTGTAGCAAATCGAGGACACAAACAGAATTCATGCAGCCTGCGCTGTTTGGACCTGGGATGACAAGGAAAGCAAGGCAACGCAGAGCTCTTCTTTAGGTGGAGAAAGGTTGCATGTACGATGTGCGATACAGGAAAATCTGGATCAAGCCATGGTGTTCTGGGAGTTTGAGGTCGCTGTATGGTGGAAGAGGACGAGCGAAAGTGAGGGTTGGAAAAGTGTAAGAACTCACTTTGAAGTTTGAGCGGCAGGAGTTCAACGAAAGCAAGGGAACGTAGAGCTCTTCTGTAAAGGGGAGTAAGGTTGCATGTATGATGTGCGATACAGGAAAATTTGGATCAAGCCATGGTGTTCTGGGAGTTTGAGGTCTGCTGTATGGTGGAAGAGGACGAGCGAAAGTGAGGGCTGGAAAAGTACAAGACCTCACTTTGAAATTTGCGCGGCAGAACTTCACCCGCTTGGCAGGTTGGCACAAAGTCACGGGGATGAATGAAGCGATAGACAACAAGACTTTGCTGCTTCAAAAATAATCTTCACAAAGCAGGGCAGGCATGCTTCCCTTTATACCCATCTCCTACCCTTCGTCCTATCCATCTTCAAATCCATCGGACCAGTCACGCCCAAGAACAAGCTCTTTTCCAGCCATCCAGACACACCAGCGCATCCTCATGCCCTTCAATCTCAGTCTCGTACCAATGAACGGGGCCCAAAACGTTCCACTTCCCGGTGTTGCAAGAACTTACAACTTCTGCCAGCCGCCAAGAGATAAACGTAAACGAGGCGCCAAGCCTCCACCTTGGAAAGCCGTCCGCTCTTCAACTTTCCCCAGACCCCAAGATCGGGTTGTGAGGAGCTGTATCTATCAACAACGTGATCGACATCAGGGTTTGCAGAAGATGAGACATGAGTGGAGTCAGGGTCCAGAGGTCAGTTTACGACTCGCTACAGCTTGGGGGGGCTTTGACATGTGGGGATACGTGCTTAAGGAGTATCGAATTGTGAGATGTCGTTATGACAGCGCTTTGATGCGTTCTAGATTGCCCAAAACAGGTTATTAGCGTATTGGCTAGTGCAGTGAGCCTGCCGGGAACCGCTAATGCAAATCGCCCAGAGCCTAGAGATGACTTATGTGAGAAAAGATCCCAACCATTGCCTTCTAGGTACCTAGTCTCACTGTTCTTCCCTGCGTCAATAATACGATGTCAATGTTGTGGTACGTTGTTGTGGAAGCCTCTCTCTAGCCCATCTCTCTAGCCCGTCTCCTGCGCTTGCTCATTTCATGCATTGGAGAGATATGGGCGTGTTGGTCCGCAAAGTCCTTCATTCTGTCCGACATCCAAGCCGCGGTACAGTATCATTCAGCGATAGATCCTGTCGAGTAGCTGGACTGGCTTCGCGCTTTGTCCTCTCGAGAAGATGCAAAGCTGGACTCGGCATACCTCACCAAAGGAAGCGGCTGGAAAGAAATTCCACACCGCCCTGTTGTCTAATGACCAAATACTCTAGCAGCGTTATTATGTTTGTGTATGCGTACATTTGACTTGACTGCCCTCGTCGTTGTCATTCTAGCTGTCGCGAATCTCTTGGCCAGGAGCGTTGAGACCCGTCGGCTGGGCAGCCAAGACCTGCTTCCCAGTATGAGGACGTAGGACAGCAGCGCTAGGCTTCCCGCTTGGTGTGCTGATGCTAATGGCAGGGGAACCAGATAGATCAGAGTGCTTATGCCTAGGACTACTTGTAGAAATACGAATCCCACAACCCCATGGATTCCTTTCCTGGCGGTGACAGGCAGAATGGTCCGGACACTGCGAGAAAATCTAGAGTAGGCCCATAGTGCCATCACGGATGTAAAAGTTGTGGTTGCCAATATCCTATGGTCTAGTTGCACCAGAGATGGATTCTCGAGTGCGTTACGCCACCAGATATCACGATTGTCAGGTGTGTGCGAGTAGAAGCCCGAGAAGAGCTCCGACTTTGGCGGCGTCAACCCAAGTCCCATGTAGGGAAACTCATTGTATATCAAGCCCGCGTCAAGACCAGCAACAAGTCCTCCGGACATAGCAGTAATGAAAACCAGCACAGCAAGTGCCCCTACAGACCATCGGAAGATGCGGAGTCTTGGGTCTCTCAGCCGTCCAAGATTGGCCTCTGCCGCTTGAAGATTGCCCAGGAGCGTATGTGTGCGGAGGATAGACAAGCCGTTCCAAAGCATAGCAGAGTAACATAGGAATGCCGTGCCCAAGTGCGCAACAAGTCGATACTGGCTGACTCGCGGATGACTTCCTGTGGCAAATAAATCATCCTTGAGCCCAGACTTAACCATCCACCAGCCCAAGACCCCTTGAAAGCCTATAAGGCCTACTATGCCTGTGATCCTCAATGCCATTGGCCTGGAGACCTTTCTCCGTGCAATGAAGTATAGCGCTGGAATGGCGAATGACAATCCAACGAAGCGGCCCCAGAGCCTGTGCGTCCATTCCATATAGTAGATCGATTTGAACTCCGACAGAGTCATGTTCGGGTTGAGCATCTTGAATTCTGGAGAGGATCGGTATTTGTTGAACTCGGACTCCCAATCCTTTTCCGTTGTTGGGGGTAGGCTGCCTGTGACTGGCTTCCATTCTGTGATACTTAGGCTTCGAACAATTAGCATCTTACCAGCCGTTTAGGAACAGTGCGATGTACCCGGACTCTGTCAACCGCGTCAGACCTCCAAATACCACAATTCCGAATACGCTTGCGGCACTCCCTAGAAGCCAGTATGCCACGGGTTTCTCGCTATTATTGGGAAAGAAGCGAGTTTTCCTCTTCCCATTCTGTCCGATCCTTTTGCTCAAGGATGACGAAGATGATGACGAGTCTGTTTCTGAAGCAAGATTGCCCGAAGTCGCTGAGGACACTCGTCTTGCGCTAGACTTGAAAGCTCTTACATATTTGGGAGACGCCTCCTTGAAGAGGTCGGGTCGGGTGGCCACGCGAGGAAGACGGTGCGAGCATTGGAAAAATTGCCTGGTGAGCCTCGGAGCTACCTGTCGCAATGCAGGCAGTAAAGAAGTCATTGTAGCTGTCTACTCTCCAGTAGTCTGAAAGTGATACTCACTCTCGTCACTCTGGAGGATCTCTAGGATGGAGATCCTTGTCGTTCATTTTTATGCCGACGGAAGCCGCGCGATGTCTCAAGCCGCGTCTCACCCTACTTGAACTACCACTCTCACAATCAGCTGCATCTAATCTTCTAATCTTCTTATGCTGTGAAGATCCCTTTAACGACATGGTGCTGTTGCTACAGCGATGACTATGCGTGTCGCATTCAAGCTGTCGAGATGTTACACCCGATCACAATGGCACAACGGACATACTTCAACTTCCCAATGCTACTCAACTCTCCCTCCAAACGCCCGTCTAAATGCCCCATTAGATTACTCCTCGCATCCTCTCCTCCATCACAATCCATCCTCTTTCCGCGCCAATCCGTCCTACCCCCAAACTTCCTCATTCACCCGCCAGAACCTCTTCCAGGCTATCAATGCCGCACTCAAGCACTCCCTCCGCACCGATGAGCGCACTCTGGTGTTCGGCGAAGATGTCGCCTTTGGGGGCGTCTTCCGCTGCAGTATGGATCTCGCTACCGAATTTGGCTCAGAAAGAGTATTCAATACACCCCTGAGCGAACAAGGAATCGTGGGCTTTGCCATTGGATGCGCTGCGCAGGGGATGAAGCCGATTGCGGAGATTCAATTTGCAGACTATGTTTATCCAGCGTTTGACCAGCTGGTCAATGAAGCGGCGAAATGGAGATACAGGGAGGGAGACACTGGGGGCCATATCGGAGGTTTGGTGATCAGGATGCCTTGTGGGAGTGTGGGACATGGGGCTTTGTATGTAGATGATCTCTTTCTTAGGTTACGTAGCTCTGCTGACGGAATACAAGATATCATTCCCAGTCGCCGGAGGCACTGTTCACGCATATTCCCGGTCTACGAGTCGTGCTGCCTCGTTCCCCTGCCCAGGCTAAGGGGCTACTGCTCGCTTCTATCGCTTGCAATGACCCTGTCATATTTCTTGAGCCCAAGATTTTGTATCGTGCTGCGGTGGAGCAAGTGCCTACAGAAGCATATGAGATTCCGTTGTCGCAAGCTGAAGTCGTGAAAGAGGGCAAAGACGTGACGATAGTATCTTATGGACAGCCTCTGTATCTATGTTCGTCGGCCATTGCAGCAGCAGAGAAAGATTTTGGAGTAAGCGTTGAACTACTGGATCTCCAGACTTTGTATCCTTGGGACAGGCAGACGGTAATACGGAGCGTGAAAAAGACAGGACGTGCGATCGTCGTTCATGAGAGCATGATCAACGCAGGAGTAGGAGCTGAAGTCGCAGCTTCGATACAGGAGGATGCCTTCTTGCATTTAGAGGCTCCAGTGCAACGTCTTGGAGGTTGGGCCACCCATATGGGGTTGGCTTTTGAGCGCTTCAATATTCCAGACGTCACAAGTAAGCTCTTACGTTAGGTCTAGATTTCATCGCTGACAGACATCAGGAATATATGATGCAATTAAACGAATAATCGGGTTCTGAATGGATCTGCTTCGCCCATACAAGCTAAATGGATCTCTAATCCAAGGCCAAATGGTATGTTCACCGCACTACACGTAGTTCTTGCCTTGTCGTGGGCAGCAGGAGCCTTTGTCGAAACTAACAACCAGTGTAGTGTGGTATCTTGGGGATTCGACGAGTGGCTCTATGATCAAGCCAAAGTTGGACACGGCGTTCTCCTAAGTAAGAAGAACAAAGGACCGGTGAGGTCTTAGGGTCTATTTCCGGAACACAATGAAAGTTGTTCTTTCATGAATACATATCAAGGCTCTGCGAAGCGAAAAGAATGTGGAGCTTCGAGTGAATACAAGAGTGACACGACGGAGCTAGGACTCTAATCAAGAAGACAAGTATACCCTTGAGAGAATGCTAGCTTGCTCAACACAGAGGACAGAGGACCGAGACTCCACATAAAGCTCTGTAAGTCGATGAATTCGAGACAAATGAATGTGAAGACCGCAGGGTGTCCACAGCATTAAACACACATTCGTAAATGTGGAAGATCGTCGGTCGCAGAGACGTACCTATGAGGGGGTCATGCAAGTAGCCGAAGTGTTGACAATCTACCGCAAGAGTGAATCTGGAAAGATGACCTTCAACCAGCCACCCTAAATATAAAAATCCTACTACTTAAATACTGAATTTCACACCTCAACATCTTCTTCCAATATCCACCTTTGCTTCCAACAATCAACATTCAACAATCTTTCTCACACACCGCAAGGCCACCTCCACATCTTACAGACCACATCAAATTATCAATCATCATCATACTATCCACACACCGCCTAGTCAACTTGAGCCTGAAGCTCGGTATTCTTTAAACTCATTGTCGACGGGGCCTAAAATCGCACATAGACAACCTTTCCATACGCATAAATATCATACATCAACCAACCATGGGTCAGCAGTTCTCCAGGGTTCCTCCGGGTTTCCAACCTGGCGTAGACACCTGGTATGGTGTGTTATGCACCAGATTTCATTTCATTCCGGACGTTCGCGATCCATGTATTCAGGACGTAAGTAATCAGTATCCCACTCCTCTACTTTGCACGCTAACAAGTATTGGAAGTATATTCTCAAAAACTGCGCCTTCACTGGCTTTTTCGTAACGCTACTCTTCCTACTCAGCTGGTGGTACGGCCAGTCCGGCTTCGAAGAACGCGTGGATCCTGTTGGAGCTGCCCATAAGGAGCGAAATGCCGCCATCAAGGAGCGCAATGACGCGCAACATGCCTGGGGAGAGATGGGGACAAAGCTTGAGCGCGCAATGGAGACAAATCTAGAGCTCCGGGACGAGTTCAGCAAGGCTTTCAAAGATCTTCCGTGGTTGGAGAAAAGAAATGCCGAACTCATAGAAGAGACCAGTAGCCAGTACAACGAAATCGAACGATTGAAACATTTCGAGCAGAAGCATGATGAGCTTCTACAACAAGTCCATATGTATGGGTTGTCGGCGAAGCGACCAGAATGGTATCAACAGAGATCTGAAAATGTCCAGAGACAGCTCGAGGTTTCGAACAATCTTTTGAGAAAGTCTGAAAAATGTGTCAAGGCTCTCAAGGAGACGCTTCAGACCCAAGGTGAAAAGGCGGACAAGGAGAAAGAGTGGCTGCGAGCTAAACTCAAGAAAATTGCAAGAAGCACCGCGTACTGGGCAAAGCATCGCTCAAACGATACCACCCTGGAGCCCAGGCCGGCTTGGGGAATTCGTTGTGCATGCACAGAGCCTGAAATCGCATATGAGCTGAAGGATCAAAGCCCCAGAATTGTTGAACTAGAAGCTACGGTGGCAGCACGCGATCTAACAATCAAACGTCTCCGAGCGACTCGTCCGGTTGAGAATGTCCGCAAGAATGGCGCCGTCTCAATGTCCAACGTTGCTAAAACATCCCTTCCTTCAACGGAAGATTCAAAATCCGTTTCCATCGCTGGGTCTCAAAGGGCCACTACGACTCCCGTGCATATATGCGAGCATGAAGAGCAGTGCAAAATTCTTGGTAGACAGGTCACAGATGACGCGAAGACCATGAGACAGCTCCGCAAAGAGTGTCAAGATTTGAGGAACGCAGCCGCGAAGAACATCACCGCAGCTAGTCCAGAAATCAATGCAAAGACCAAGGCTGAAGGGGGATTGGCTGCAGAGGACAAGATGATGAAAGACCTACGAGAAGAGCTGGTTGCGAAGAATGAAACGATTGACGACCTTCAAAAGGGGAAGATGGCAATGAGCTCAGAGCTAGCCACGAGCAGTCAGGTGATTAAAACCCTCGAAGAGGAGAAGCTGAGCACAGGCGAAGAGCTAGCGGCGAAGAATGAAGAGATCAATGAACTTCGAGGAGAGAAGACAGGAGCCGACATAAATGCAACGACAGAGATCTCGAATTTGCGCCAACAACCGTCTGACTGTCACAAAGAATTGGTAGATGTACGTGAAGTGCATGCCAAGTGCGAGCGGGAATTGGGACAACGAACAACCAGAGTTGAGGAATTGGAGACTGCCCAACGCGGACTGGAAGATACTCTCAAGCAAAAAGATCGCGAAATCGATGACCTTGAGGAGGCGAACCAGGAACTTATTGAACAACCAACCCCAGAATCTACAGGGAATCCCTCGCGCCTAACGACAGCAGAGACCAATCTAGACGAGTTACGCCACGAGCATGCCGAATGTAAAGGGCAATCGGAGACTCAGACCGCGAGAATCAGCGACTTGGAGGCTGCTGCAGACGAATTCAGGGCGACAATCAAGATGAGAGACGACAGAATCGTAGACCTTGAGGATCAACTCAAAAATGCCCCAAGCAACGGTCTCATTGAGCGCCAAAATCAATCCTACAATGAGGCTTTGAGCAATAAAGATCGGGACTACCATGCGCTGTACGAGCTCTACCAAGAGATGTTGGGCCAGCGGGAACTTGCCGGAGCCAAGTTTAATGAACAGGTGCAGTCATTGAACGCAATGCAGCAAAGCGCGACACGTTTGTGGTCCGAATGCAACAACTTCCGCGTCCGCCATACGAATTGTGACGGACAAATCGCTGATCTCGCGAACCAACTTCGTCAAAGCGCCAACACCCACACTGATTTACAAACTATATATAACACCCAAGCAACGGAGCTGGAACTGGCAAATCAGAATGTCCGCGAGCTGCGAAGCGAAATTGCCAGTTTACAACAGGCAAACGCCAACCTCGAGCAGACGAATTCCTCGTCTGAAAGCACTTTCGAAAAGTATCGTGTGGAAGGCGAGGCGCGAGCTCGTCCGATCTGGCAAGCAAACGTCGACCGGGAAATGTCTGCTCAGACATTGAAGCTCGAGGCAGCTGAAAGAAAGGCCTTCAAGCTGGAGAACCAACTCCAGCAAGCAAGGAAGCAGGCAAACCCTCTTCGGGAAATGCAGATCCAAGCGCGGGAGGACGCCGTCAAGGCCAAGGAGGACGCGCTCAAGCTTGAGACGGACGAAATGGACCATGACCAGTGGGGACCCAAGGCGGATCCAGAGATCAAGGCCTTGGAGGGCAGATTGGCGGCGGCGAACAAAGACGCCGACAACGCGCGTCATCGAAACCGTGGCATTCAGCACCAGCTGAACCAGGAGAGGAAGGAGCGGACGGATGAGAAGGAGAGACACGAGAAGCAACTGAAGAAGGAGCGGGAGGATTCGGAGAGGAGAGGCGAGATCTTGAAGATTCGTCTCGAGAAAGAAAACCCGCTTAAGGGCACCGTCAGCAAGCTCCAGGACGAAGTTGCCAGACTTTCGAAGGAGCTCGAGGAGCGGAGAGCGCGTGGAAACGATGGATAGGGGCGAGGCATTTCTTTTTGACTCTTGGCGTTTTGTAGGTAATGGCTAATTCCAAGACTAATCTATGGGTATAGAAAAGAGTCCATTTCGATCATGTGGACGTTCAAGATGCTAGTGATCGCACGACAACGGTGGCTTGCACACAGCATGTTACCAATTAGTGACCTATGGCGCAGTGCAACCTAGGCGCCAATGCATTGCTTAACAGCTGATTATGCCTGTCTACAGACAAACCGGCAGCAATAACGTGTCGGACTGGACTCAATCCTGGTATTCAGGAATCTGACCAACTGAATTGCCACGAATCCTTCAAGTCGAGAACCTCTCCAAAGGCGTATTTCAGGCGATGTTGACTGAGAAAGACCAGGTAATCAAAGACCTCCAAGAGCGGAGTCAGACTTCAGCTGTACAGGCTGTGTGGAGAAGTAGAGCCGATGCTCAGAGAGAAGGCCTCGGAAGCACTCGACTTGAGCTCCTCTGTTGCAGTCAAAGACCAGAAGATCAGGGACCTCGAACAAGCGAAGGGGACGTTGACTGCGCAAATTAGCGAGCTGCGTACAGATCTCGGCAATCTGAGCGAAGAGCATGGCGAATGCAGCAAGCATTTGCACACGCACTTAGCCGCAAAGGACGAGAAGATCAGAATCCTTCAAGCTGAAAAGACGGCGGTGGAAGAGCATCCAGCGGAGACTGTCGCTGCTTTGCGGACAAAGCTGGAGGAGAAAGAGAAAGAAGTTGCAGATCTTGAGGAGGCGAACGGAAATGTAGTCGCCGAGCCAGCTGCAGACACTGTCGAGCGTCTAAAAAAATTAAATGATGAGCTCGAGGTATCTCGACTCGCTCATGCTCAGTGCGAAGAGAAGTCAATCAGTCATTGTTCCAGAATCGGCCACCTGCTGACAGCGAAAGAGCAGCTGGAGGAGAAACTTCGAGACAAGAAGGGCGAGATTGGGAGTCTTCAGAGGCGGAGTACCGAGCCGGTAGATTTACAGGAAAAACATGCGAAATCCGGATTGTACTCAATTTGCTGTTCAGCAGGAGCGGAGGATGTCATGAGCGATATCCGAGTACGGACTTTCTTCAGGGATTTTTCTATTGGTCCAGAGCTTCCGGTATTCCAAACGTTTCACGCTTCGAGGTATTTCACAGTCATTGCCATACATGAACAAACTGTGTATATAGAGTGTACCTACAGAAAGCTCACTCAGACTCAATTTCAAGCTCCAGGTGAGGCAATGTTGATAGGAAGCAACCAAGCTACTCATGCTCTCATGGAATGATGGAGATGGTTGTTCTGGGCCTGAAGTCCGGCGCCAAGTTTTGCCAAGGGCGCTAATCGGTGTACCCGGTTGAACCCCTGGATTAGCCAGATGTTCCCGCTGCCAGGAATGACCGAGGGACCAACGAAAGCTATTCGCCATCGAGGTCTGCTTCGCGCCCTTTCAAATGATCAAATCTGAAACAGGTGCAGCATGTGAAGGCTGATACTTCATCGTAACACTTCACCGTCACTCTCATTCATTGCTCAACCTGCTGCTCTCCTTCCCTCATTGACACGCACTCGTACCATCCACATTCCTTGCGGGGACGCTGACTTCCTGCCTCATCTTCATCATCCAGCGCAGGTCGCAGTCCCTTGAAGTGCTTCGTCTAGCAAGCCTCTCTCTTTGGCAATTGAACGACGAACGAAACGACGTATCTTTTGTTGTTGTGTCTCGCCATACTCGTAATTCTCATTGTGCACCTCATTGTGCACGCCCCATAAATCCGACAAAGAAAATGGCTCTACTCAGTGATGCGGCCGCATTTTACCTCTAGTTCCACCACCATCAGCAATACTAAGTTACGTTTAATACTTTAGGTTCGACTTCAACAATTGGCTGGCCTTCTTCTCGAGTCGCGATCGTTGCTGAACGAGGCCCCAGCTAATTCGGCTTCTTTGGGCTGGCCCAGAATCCGTTCACTCGCTTCAATATGAGCTGTTGCGCTCTGCGCGAAAAGGAAGGAGCGGCATCGAATGAACAGAAGTGGGACTATATAGTATGTGTCCCAACCTTACCTGACCGCTTCAGCACTTTACTGATCATGGCACTATATAGAATCTATCCGACTTTCGCTCAACGTCCTGCCTTACTCCTTTATCCTACGGCATTCTCTACCTCTTCCTCATCATCAGTATCGCTGTATATGCAGTCGATCTGTTTACATGCGTCAATCTGCTAATTTTCGACCGCTGGTCTGGTCAGGTAAAACCTGTCATACCCTTCTACATCTCCAGGTGGATTTTTACGGCCTGCATCATAATATCCTGGATCCTCTTGGTATACAGATGGATGAAGGCAGTCCGAGCCATCAAGTGCGGCGTTATTGCTGCTAGCTATCTCGACCCACTTGCTGTCCGAGTACAGAGTATACGCACGGGCGCCAACGGCCGAGGCTGGAGACGATTCCTCGTCTTCGCTGCTCTTACGAAGGGCAGGAAGGGCAACGAATATGTAGCTTTATTTACGTACTTTTCGTTTGAAGGTAAGTTTACATCTGCTACTTCCTCCTTCAAAGTATATATTGATTTGTCTTAGCATGGCTGCGCATCTGCTTTGCAGAAGGTCCTCGAGTCGCCATCAACGCCCTTACTTTGTACTCGGTTATGCAGGCAGATCTCGTGCCGACCGGGCAGCACTCCGCTAGCGACGGCCATACTCCAGTTGTCCAGTTCTTCGTTAACGTGCAAATCCTTGCAAACAAGGATAAAGAGCAAGCTGCAATCTTGTTCGGTATGCTCTTCACGCTCATAATTTGGGTCTTCTCCGCTCTCAGTTTGGCCTTGGCAGGTTTGTTCTATGTTCTTTATCTATGGCACCACATCCGCGATGGTAGCCTCTCGCGTTATTGCAGAAGAAAGATCGATACCCGACTACACAAGATCGTGATGAAGAAAGTGAACAAGGCCTTAGCAAAGGACAGCAATATGCGAGCAAAGCAAGGAGCGAAAGGTTCGAAAAATGGAGATTATCAAGCAGATGTCAAGCTTCAGCCAACACTGCCCGTCTTAGACAATGCAGGCGCACAAAACTTTGCAACAATTTCGAGACAAACGACCCAGATGGATGCGTCTTCTGTCGGTTCTCGTACACTCATAGACGCCATTGGCCCAGAACCTACCGTCCCAAACGTATTCTTAGACCCTCGTCGACCAGAGTCGCCTTCTCGATCCGTTACTTCGTCTTCTTTCCGCTCTCATGGAAGCTACGAACCGAATGCACCTCTATTGAATTCAGCTAGTGAAATGGGCTACGGCGGCAATGGTCACTCTGGCCCAAGAGGCACGCCGCCCAGGATGGACTCTGAAATTCGCATGCTACACAGCGCGAGGCCTCCCCCAAATCGGAGTTTCACCCAGAGTACACAAAGAACCTTCAACTCGTCCTCCTCAGACTCCAAGGTACCGAGTCGAACTTTTACCGGAGGCTCCCAGAGCACACAAAAATCCCTCAACTCGCCGTCGTCATTATTTGGGCCACCAAATCGTCAGAATAGTGACATGAGCGGGCAGATGACACTAGCTTCCGTCCCACCTCAACCGCAGGCTCTTAAAACGATGCCCCGAGATACGTCTTTGGGCACAGTGGCAAGACGTCCTTTAGGCTCCGCAAGCTTGGATCCACCTACACAGGAGTTTGAGATGCATCCTCCCATTAACAGAGTAAAAGGACCACCCAGCAACGGTGGCTACTTAGCCTTCAATCCCCACGCACAGAGTGCCTCATCTGGAGGACCCGTCTCGGCATACTCAATGCAATCGTCTACGGTCCTTCCTCGTAATCTCACGCCGCCACTTAGAGCACCGAACGATTATTTCGGATCGATTGATCGACCAGCTCAACGATCTGGAACAGCGCCTCTGCCCCATGCCAATTCGTTCAATCCTTCTCCGGACGATCCTTACGTGGGTAATTGGCAGCAGTCTTTTACAAATCCTGTGGGTCCTTCGAGACCTGCAACGGCTATCCCTAATGCTGGATCGGGGCAAAGGAGACCAATGCCTCCCCGCTATTGATCTAAGCCTCGGCTGTTTTCCCTACCATGATACCCCGTCTTACGATATAACGACTATGGAATGCATGAGATGCGGGATCATACTCGTTCTGGGATGTTGCATTGTCATCACCTCTGTAGTAATGGGTCTGGGTTATATCATTGCATGTCTTGGAGAAAGCCTTAGATTAGAATTACGTATAGAACGCAAGAATCAAACTCTTCGTACCTCTCAAGATAGTCCTTGATTCCTCAAAAATGCATTTGTGCATTGTAAATGACCAATAGTTACAGAAGAAGATATCCCACACCAATTAGTTCCTCGGCGAGCTCGGTTGCCTCCACTATGTTGCGGGCTTACTTCGGCATAATTCGCCTGGCTGATGTATGTTGCGCGAGTGAGCACATCATAAATCTATTATACCCAAGCTGATGCCCATAGCTAATCTATGTTGGAGATTTGATGACGCTTCTTAGACTTCTGCCGTCGAAAGATGATACGCACGCTGATCGATGGCTGCTGTCCTCCCGCATTTACCTTCACCCCCAGGCACCGATGAAGAGAGTCAAGAGATAGAACCAATAGAGTATAGGGGCTACTATGATGGAAAAGAGGTGCAGGAGGTACTCAGCGATGACAATGGTCACGACAGTACTCGATCGCTGGTTCTAGGCCACCGTCCGCCACACTCGTTGGAGCAGGTTCAAAGCATGGGAGAGCGTGCCGGCTTCGACGAGAATAACGAAAAGAGGCACATGAAGTCGGAGAAAAATCTTGATGAATCAATCAGTGCACGGCCAAATATGTTTCCGAATGCTGGAGAACGTGCTCACAAGATCAGCGATGGGTCAGGCTCATCAAATCATCCAGAAAATGTCAGGTTGAAATCTGGAAGAGATGAGGCCGGAAGCCAGACAGAGTCGTCATTTGAGAATCATACAGGAGAGTTCAAGGAGAAAGAGAAGGTGTTGAAGCTGTCACCTGCGAAGATATACGAGTTAACATCTTCACCAACGGCACTCCCAGCGCTGGACTCTTCCGATGATTTCGGCGATGCTTTCGGTCCAAACGCCGAGCGCACACCGAAGGGCAGAGGCCGGTGGACAATATCGGAGGGGCGAAAAACCTTCAACGGCAAGAAAAGTAGAAAGAGAGATAGAAGCGATTCTATCAGCATTGTCGGCACTCCCTCTGCAACAGCAGAAGATAGCCCGGACACTCCCGTGTTCTTCTCCGAGAAAGACTCACAGTATGCTTCAAGGCCGCCTCAGGGTACTCGTACTGTTTCCACGCCACTGTTGAAAAGGCGACTGTCTTCCTCAAATGCCAATGGATCCGCAAAAGTTCGTCTTCCGTCATCAACAAAGCAACCCCAGGCTATTATCACGCCCTTGCGTTTCGAAGATATAAAGGCTAGTGGTAGATTGGCTGCTATTGAAGAGCCACAGCCTTCGCCGATGCCCCAATCTATACCCGTTCCGCCTCTTTCATTGCCTACTTACCTTCAGCTCGAGCTCTCCTCTCAGCGACCTTCACCTTTGTACATCCGCCGATCTGTCAACAGCGACTTTCCTTACGAGTCACCTCACGTCAAAATCGAACGCCTGTTGAATTTTTTACTTTTGCCTCCCCAATTAGAACAAGTACTATGGTTTGGTGCACTTGCTTGTCTCGATGCATGGCTATTCTCCTTCACAGTCCTGCCTTTACGGTTCCTGAAGGCTTTATCTATCCTCGGTCGTTTCTGGGGAGAGAACCTCGCTATGGAGGTTAGATTCATTGTTGCTTTCATCTGTGCTGGCACGGGCAAAATGTGGCGTAGGAGACGGCGACGAGAAAGCATCGATAGGTCTGCAGCTCAGAAATCTACCTCTATTGCCAAGATCCCTACAGATTGCACATCCTCGCCCAAGGCTATAGTAGAAGAGGTTTCGAATGCTACACCATCGACCCCTGAGCCGAATCGCAAAGTTCGGCGTGCTTCTGGCCCCAGGCACCGGAAAACAAGATCTGTTTCTTCTGCTTTACAACCTGATCATAAAGCGGACATCTTGAAGGGTCTTTTGATCATCATCAGCTGCACCATTCTCATGTATTTTGATGCCAGTCGCATGTATCACGGTATCCGAGGACAAGCTGCTATCAAGCTCTACGTCATCTACAACGTGCTTGAGGTCTGCGACCGATTATTCTCTGCTATCGGTCAGGACATTCTCGAGTGCCTTTTCTCGACAGAATCACTTGAACGCAAGCCTGACGGTCGTAGTAAGGTTTTGAGACCTTTCTGGCTGTTCATCTTAGCCCTCTGCTACAACCTGGTCCATGCGACCGCTTTGTTCTATCAGGTCATCACGCTTAATGTTGCGGTCAACTCTTACTCAAACGCTCTACTGACTCTCTTGATGTCCAATCAATTCGTTGAGATCAAGTCTACAGTGTTCAAAAAATTTGAAAAGGAGAACCTCTTTCAGCTTACTTGCGCAGATGTAGTCGAACGCTTCCAGTTGTGGTTAATGCTCATGATTATTGCATCTCGAAATATCATTGAAACAGGAGGCCTAAGCGCTGGGAACGGAGAATCCGCCAAGTCCCCTGCTTCTGCTATCGGAGGATCCAGCATCCTGCCCAAAAGCTTCACCATGTTCCCTGAATGGACTGGCCAGGTTATGGGTCCCTTTTTCCTCGTACTCGGCAGCGAGATGCTCGTCGACTGGATCAAGCATGCCTATATCACGAAGTTCAACAACACCAAGCCAGCAATCTACGGCCGATTCTTGGATGTTTTAGCCAAAGATTACTACTCCAATGCGTTTGCAGACCCAAATCTCACTCGCCGTCTTGGCCTTCCAGTCATACCGCTCGCCTGCCTCTTCATCCGCGCCTCGGTCCAAACCTACCATATGTTTCTCGCGACACATATGCCACTTCCGCTACCTTCGACTGCGACCTCTCTCTCCGTTGACAGCGCAGCTGCCTCTCCAGCTACGACTGCAGCCCTGCAGCACATTGACCAAATTTTCAGGCGCGCCTTGGGTCGCTCTACCTTTGGTGCCGGCGATCCCTCGCTCATGCTCGAACATAGCACTTTCTGGAGCACAGATGACATAATCGCGTTCGGAACGATGCTCGTCTTCTTCCTCGTCCTCTTCCTCGCCCTACTAGCTTTCAAACTCGTGCTGGGCATGTGCTTACTCTCCTTTGCACGTCGACGCTATGAGGGCATGAAAGAAAGGGAGAACACCTCTTCACACGCGGACGGCAGAAGGGTCGGAGGCTGGGGCGTCGTGGAGGTCGATGAAGATAAGAGACGATGGATATACAAGGATGATCCCGATGCTGCGAGGAAATTACGGGAGAGGGAGAGGGAAGCACGAGAGAGGAAAGGAGGGGAAGAATCTTTCGGGAGCGTGACTCGGTACAGCATGGCTGCCAAGAGGATTTGGTGATTATCCGTGGGGCCTCCATCCATGTGTGCATTCAGCGTAGCATCAGGGCGGCGTCCTGGGCATCTGTTTTGAGGGCATGACTTCATCAGGCAGGCTCTCGGTGTCCAAGGTTTCAATGTGACACCTCTCCATCCCATTTCAGCACCATGCCTGCCTCCGCGCTCTTGAATCTCCCACCACATGGTCACACGGCCGTCCCATACTCCGCACCACCAATCAAGTCGATGGATCCCGTCACCTCCACCACCGTCTCCATCCCCGTGGCCGCCGTCACAGGATCCACCTCCCTCCTCTCCATCACCCTCTCCCCCCTTCCTCCCCTCGCCCTTCTCCCTCATCCCATAGCGATAAAAACCCACTCATCACCAGCTATCAGCAGCACTAATTACTCATAAACCACCACCGGCACATCCCCACCGTGACTCGCCGCAAAACCATCCCTTTTTACCTGAGGAGGATGTGGGACAGATGGGGGGGTGAGGCGCCGCGGGAGCCAGGGTCGGCTAGGGTCTTGTTGTTCGGCAGATTATCGCTCATGGGCTTCATTCGCTCTGGAGACGATGGAATATGCTGCTGTCAGAGATTTTGTGTATGATTGACGGAGTGATCGCCAATGCGAAAGTCTCGCACATCTCGACTAGGAAACATGTCAAAAGAGGGAACTTCCGCGTGGAACCTTCTCTTGACCGTGATGACCTATCGCAGGCTTGTGGCTCCAAGTCCGTGTCCTGTGCGGCGGGCCTAGGCAAGTCTGCGGATTAGCGAGTATTCGGGTTGCAAGACAGGTACGTCTTCGGAGGACGTTCGAAGGTCCGTCGAGCCTTGAGCATGTCTTGCCACTCTTGGATCAGAACAGTTTGGAAAAGCCGTCGCCCGCAAACGCGTCTACGTACCTCTCACATCGTCCCCTTGACCAACCACGAATACCTCCTGCACCGGACCGACTCACTCTCCTCCACCACTGCATTCAAACTGTCGTTGTATCGGCCAAACCTTCAAAGCCCATACCAGTCTCTCTCTTCGAGCCGCTCTTCTTCATATACTTCCTCGCCCAACGCTGCTCCCTCTCGCCTCTGGTTCGCAGATAGGCCTTGGCCTCTTCAATGGTCGTCGGTAGTATCGGGTGGCGCAGCTTCCGCGGGATCACGGACCAGAGGTAGCGGTTTGTCATGGCAAAGGCTGCGTATGGGCAGATGAAATGGTAGGTGGGAGCAGAAGTTTTTCCGGGAGTGGCGGCCGCAGATTTGGTAGACTGATTGGTGGTTTCGATCCAGATGTCGTTGATGAGCTTGCAGAAGGTGTAGTCGTCATAGAAGTAGGAGGCGATTTTGAGGATGACCTCGGATGGCAAGGAGTTCATGTCCATCTTTGGGGTCTTTGTCATTGTACGGTCTGAGATGTGAAAGGTAGAAAAAAGGGAAATGAGATGGAGATAATCAGGGTCGTCTGCCGCTTGTTTCTTTGCTTGTTTCTTTGCTTGTTTCTTTGCTTTCCGGCTGGCTCGGTTGTTGTTTGTCATGTTTGCCATCTTGAAGAAAGGTCCAGATCATGTGAATGTGTAGGCTGTTCAAGACAGGATTGTAGAATTGGGAAGGAAGAAGGATAGCTGCTTATACCTCTGTATTGTGTTAGCATAACATTGGTCAAAGTGGACGAGCAAAGGACGGCCTACTCTGCGGTCCACCTTCTCACAGTGACTGTCCACTTCTTGTGTTTGCTGCATGTCTGATGTTTTGTGAATCAGAATCCTTAGACCGCCGAGCCCACGACATCATAGTGCACGACATCATAGCTTTATAGGTCTTGAAGTCAATAACAGGGGGATCCTGACAGAACGCTCTTAGCGAAGGGATCATGTTATCCAGGATTCACAACATCTCAGTATACTCCGTGATCGTATGCACCTGGTCTTGACATGGCCAATGTTGGTTGTTGCAGACAAAATCTACAGCGCTCTCTTATCCCTCGCGTCATCCAGCCAAACCAATCCCCACCCGTTCTCACCAACCTCCTTGACCCAGTACTTTCCTGGCCTCTTCTTCGCAGGGAGCTTTCCCACCTTATCCAGAATCTCCAAGGGCTCAGGATCATTGATTCGTGGCTGAAGAACGGCCCAAGAGCTTGGGTGCGTTTTGGTCATGGCAGCGACTGACTTCACGAGCAGGACCGTTTGGCATGAAGTGATGGGACTGAGGACCATGGAGATGGGAGCGCCTTCGATGTACAAGGTCCACTTGTCATCAGGCAGCTTGTAGAAGACATAGTCTTTGCTGTCGGGGTGGAGGTAGGAAGCGATTTCGCAAAGAATCTCTGTTGGAAGTGAGGTGATGTTGACTCTTGCCATATTTGAGAGTGTAGCGGTTCGGGAGGGAAGGGTTCTAGACTCATGGGAGGAAGAGAAAGGAAGAAATCACACCTGGAAATTCATGGTTGGCGGGCGGATTGAGTGGTGAGTCATATAGATTTTCAAGGCGCTCAGAAGGCGAGTTCTTCTCGTCGCTTCACTTTTTCCAAACACCGTCACCCAATGATTCTTCCCCCGGTCTATCAGCGCCACATCTTTTCTCGACGCTATGCGACCCAAATTCTTTCTCTCTTCACCCTCCATCCCGGCCAGCCTCTGACCCCTCTTTGCATGAACAATAGATCCGTGGCCAGCCCCAGACTATTAGTCTGTTCCTCAGACACGGGTCCCGCCCACGCCAGCAATGTATGGAACACTAGTCTCACCCTCCAGCCTCCATGGTAAAAAATTCCTCATGGAGCTGTTGATCATGTCAAGTTCAAGTATGGGAATGTGTGACAGCATTGGATTGACGTAATTCAGGCTGTCATGGCACTCATTGACGTGTTTTATGATTAGGTAGAAGATGCAAGCATCTCTGAAACGAACGGCGACTTGAAAATTGCTTTTGGGTGGAAGGGTGAAGAGGACTTCACGTGCCGTGGCAGGCATCGCGTGGACGACACTAGGCATGTAGGGACAGCTTGAGGTCTAATTTGAAGAAGGCAGGGCATTCTGAGCGGCAAGCGGCTTGTGGAAGGCTGGAGTCGTGAGAGCAAAGCTGTGCGTTACTCCCAACCAAGAAATGCACTATGGAAGTCGAAAAGACCAGAGTGATCAGCCTAATGCCTAGCAAGCGTGATTGGGAACACGACGTCTACCAAGACCCGATACTCAATACCGTCATCGCCAAATCACTGTTACCTGAACATTAACCGCAGAGGCGAGGGCTTCTTGACTTTCTTCTCTTTCTTGCCCTTCGACCCTTCTTGCTCACTCCTCTTTGAGCTTTCCCTTGAGCTTCCTCTGGAGGCTGTCTTTGATGATGGTGCACTTGCACCTTTGGTACTGCTCGACTTCTTGCTTCTGCTCCCGGCTTCTTTTCTCCGAATCTCTGAAGCGCTCTTGTCGTTTAGATCTAGCTTTGACAATGTAAATGCCTCTGGTGTAATGAATTCCCCATCGACACTGGTTCCCACACTCCGCTCTTCTGCTTCTGCAATGCCCCTCCTCCAATTATCAATCAAGCTGACGTCTCCTCCAATTTCCAGCATTTCATCCACACCGGGATCCTCCACAGCGTTATTCGCCTTTATCTTTTTGATAATCTTGTAACCACCTAATGCAACGATCGTAACTCCCACAGCAACACCACCAGCAATCAGAAATTGTGGACTTGCGAGCAGAGCGAAGACTGCTGGAGCGCTGCCTTTTATGGAGGTAAGGACGCCTGGGGCCATCTTTGTAGCGATATTGCTGATCTCGGCCAGCGTGAGAGCGACAGCGGCCATGGCGTCAGGGTTCTTCTGTAAGGAGGCTATCATTGCGGATACGGAGTATTGGAGGCAATCTGCTTCTTCGAGGAGGCCCTTCACTTTGTTGACGAGGCCTTTGAGTTCAGTATCCTCGGCCTGACTTGCCACAGGGAGAGGTGGCGGTATAGGGCCATACGCCAGATCCATATCTATGATCGAAGAAGGCGATGAGGGAGAAGTCATGGATCTGGGCGGGAGGCGTGGCCTTCGTGACGCAACCGTTTCGTCCCAGCCGGAATGTCTTCTTGTAAGCTCCTGATGCGGGAATGTTGGAGAATGTGGTGAGCGAGGCTCTTGCGAGAAACGGTTGCGTGACGATGGGGAGATTGTGTTTGACTCGCTTCTAGGGGGCCCTTCTGGGCGTCGAAGATCAGTGGAGTATCTGCGATTGCCGTGATGGGATCGGGAGTGTTTTCGCGAGCCAGCTGCAGGGCGAATATCGTGGTCCATAGCTGCTTGTAGAGCTTTGCGGGATTTTCTATCCTCAATTTCATAGCGTCGGCCAGCGACAACTTCAGCTTTTCTTTCGCGATAGGCAGCTTTGGCCTCTTTGAATACATTGACGAGATGCTTGCTCTATAAGGCATGGATCAGCTGGTTGGTCCGAGAAGCGTGGAAGGAAAGGTGACTTACTGTGCTGATAGCCTTGCCAGACGTGTCCAGGACTGCTATCGTTTGTACGAGTGCCGCCATGTTGAGTATCAAGATGGTTTCCAATTAGGTACGCTGAGGCTGGCCCACCCTGTGCATATAGAGCTTGTTTGTCAATGTGTAGCTGCTTTACAACCGCTTGAGATGGCTGCTATGTAACAACATGCATTGTATGTGCGATAAACAGACAAAAGCGCCCGTGTTGATTTGTATGTACCTTAGAGGAAGGAATGGGTTCTCAAAGGGAACAATGAACGGCTGTCATGGCATGGGCAGTTTTTGCTGAGAGCAAGAGAGGACCGTACGGAGGGGCACACTCAAAGTCAAGGATCAAAGAACCATGGGATTCATAGATGGTGCTCATAGTTATAGTGCAATGGGAAGCCATTGATGATAGCAAAATTCGGGAAGTCCATCTTCGTTGTCACGCTGCGATTGCTCACTCGCCTCCGCTGCCTTGATTGGGTTCGAGCCATCGATCAAGCAAGCCTGATCTAGACTCGACCGTTTGAGAATGATCAAATGATCATTATTGCTCGAAAGCTCCAAGGTGGCGCATATAACAGATGTATCATTGGTCTCTGATACCAGCTGTTCCAAAAGTGTGATGGCATTGGCGACTACCTAGTTTCAGGCGCCGTTGCCAGCTGTGGAAAAGACGCACAATGACGCGGATAGCACAGCCTCCATTGGCCATGGCCATCCAGCCTTGCCCTCTCTACACTACTCCGCATGTGTGCATTGTTTATTACTCGGCCTCACTATGGATTATTTCCATGCACGCTCAACGAGATTGTTCCTCATGTCACCTTCAGGGCAACTGTCTGTCGTCTCAGACCACACTGTTACATATTATTACTGGATGTTCACTGTGACCGAATTTGCCCATCGCGGCAGTGATACTCGGAGTAATCTTGGAATGTCAGGTTCCACACGGGCTGTATGCTTGCTATTTCTATGCAAGATCGGACTACAGGCCAGACTCCGTGGCACAACACCGAACGTTAAACGTTTGGATCTCACAATTCCGTAAGGCCGCTCCTACGCGTAAACCCTCAGTTTGTTCGGCGTAAACTCCCAGTTTGTTCGGCGTAAACCCCCAGAATTGTTCGGCGTACCCCCCGCCAAAAAACCCCTCAATCGCACTGGCAGCTGCGATGTAATTCAAGCTGTTTCGGGGCAGCACACCTCCGCAGTACATTTCATACTAAATTATATCTCCTGAAGTCCGCTCAGCTCAGCGCAACCCTCCCAGCAAAAAGTCCGCGCCCATGGAGGAGAACAGAAATCCAAAGACCAACCATAGTTATCAACAATTTGGCAAAAGAGAACCCTTGGGGCATAAAGAGCCATTTTATCATGAACCTCATCTATTGTTCCCCCCGAGCGCATTTCCCCGGGCGCAACCCCGGGCGCAGCCCCCAGAGCCGTCGTAAAAATTTTACAAGCTGAGACCGGAACCCGCCCCTGCTGCAACCAACCTCCATCTATCTCCCCATTCTCTCCTGGCCTACTCTACCTGTCTAAAGCTGCACCTTCCAACTCAGTGCGGCAAGTCTGAGCTTCTTCCAGTGCAATCAAGGGAATTTTTGGCGGGGGGTTTATGCCACACAATTCTGGGGGTTTACGCGGAACAAACTGGGGGTTTATGCGGAACAAACTGGGGGTTCACGCGTAGGAGCGGACTCTCGATTTGAGAGCGCGGGTCTCCTTGTTCTAAGAACAAATCTTTCAGTGCGAGCCTGGCTTTTAAGGTTCAGGTACGATTTGTATTGTGATTATTATTGAGTCCAGGAATATGAGTACCTTATGGTTTGCAATGACTACCTATTAAAATAATGGTTGAGGCCTGCGCTTGGTGATTGGTGATATTCTTCCCGAACGGTAAGTAGGTAATGGTGTACGGTTGGTACCAGAAGTTCTGCACCCGCCAAGCATGCCCAGTCGCGGGTGCAGGACTTTTGGTGCCAACCTCCGTAGTGTTTTGGCACTTGCAATGCCTCTCAGCCATGTCGGACGGCACTACTAGAGGGTTTGTCATGCTGCCATTTGTCGCAATTTATAATAGGTATATCCATACCCAATTACAATACTATTGACCGAATAATACATAGATCCCAAATTTGCCGTTGCAACTTGCAGGGGCTATGTTTTTAATTTTCTCTTGCTTTGGCTCCCTCGGCTCTTTGGGCTTGGCCTGTTCGTGGGGCGATCTCGGCAATAAGGAAGTCGTCATCCGACAACCCGTCATGTCATAGTCCAAGTCGCAATTGTTCACCACTAATCAATATGGCTTGCTTTCTAAGCTTCGTTGTTGTTTTGCCTCCTTTGTGCGTGTGGCAGCTAAGCAAAAATGGGCATCTACCAAGTCAATGGACTGAGATTTCTCAACGTGGCCTAGCTAGGTCGTCGACGGCGCCTCCAGCATCGTTACTAAAGCTATCAAGTAAGGCAATACTCAATCGCATGCTAGAGGCATTGCAGTATTTGTGTCTCAAGGTAAGGAGCTACTACCATTCTACGTTTTGCGATTGGAGTCATGCAAGCCCCATAGGCGACGACTTGTGCTCACTCTCATTCTAGGATGGGCTCGAGCCCGTCGAACTCCACCCCTGCTACCTCAGATCCGTCCTCGCAGAGCGTTCCTAACGCCGAGAAGCCTACCACGCAGACTCTATATCGACGGTCAAGAGCAAGAGAAGAAGAGGAAAAAGAAGAAGCAGAAGAAGCAAAAGAAGCAGAAGAAGCTGATAGTGCAATTGAAGGATCTGCAACTTTGCCGGTTTTGTCGCCTAAGCAAGGGGGATCTGCCAATCTACAAAGGTCGCGCTCCTATGGCAATGGTTACGGCTGTACAACCTTCAACGACGACGAACCAACTACGAAGAATCCAGAGAAGGGACGAAGTCCCAATAAGCATTTCGAAGTCCAGTTCGATGGGGATTCCGACCCTCTAAACCCAAGATCCTTTAGCACTATCCGCAAGTGGACAATTGTGATCATTATCTCCGCTGGCTCAACATGTGTCACATGTGCGTCGTCGATGTATACGCTGACATACGGTCAAATCACCAGAGACTTTCATGTCTCTCGACTAGTTGCGACGTTGGGACTAAGCTTGTTTGTGATGGGACTGGGGCTTGGGCCAATGGTCCTTGGGCCTTTATCTGAGTTCTATGGCCGGCGTCCCATCTACGTAGTCTCCTTCGGCGTCTTCTTGATATGGCTGATCCCCTGTGCGGTGGCGAAGAACATTGGAACGGAGCTCGTATCTCGATTCATTGATGGTTGTGCAGGCAGTGCATTTTTAAGTGTGGCTGGGGGCACAGTTGGCGATATGTTTGTACGGGATGAACTCCAAGCTCCCATGATGATCTTCACGGCATCTCCATTCATCGGGCCACCAGTTGGTCCTATCATCGCTGGCTTTATTAATCAATACACCACTTGGTAAGTCAACCAGACAAACTTGCAGAATCAAGGCTGACAGGTCAGGCGGTGGACCTTTTACGTGCTCATCATCTGGTCGGCGGTGATGCTTGCCTTGATCACACTGTGTGTTCCTGAAACCTATCATCCGGTCCTTCTTCGCCACAAGGCTGCGAAGCTACGGAAGGGCACTGGTGATGAGCGGTGGAAAGCGCCAATCGAGGTTATGCAACGCTCAATTCCGCAGACTATCTTGCGGTCTTGTTATCGGCCATTTTTGCTGCTGGCCTTGGAGCCTATGGTCCTAAATCTATGTCTGTTCTCCGCAATCCTTTTGGGGGTGCTCTATCTGTTCTTTGGCGCGTTCGAGATTGTTTTTACAGAAAATCATGGATTCGAGCTTTGGCAGGTCGGCCTCAGTTTCACCGGCCTTTTGGTTGGACAAATTGTCGCAATATTTACGGACCCGCTTTGGCACAAGAACTATCTCAGGCTAATTCGAAAAAAGGAAGAAGAAGATGGGGAATTGGGGGGCTCGGAACCCGAGTTCCGCCTGCCCCCAGCAATTGCTGGAGGACTACTGGTGCCAATTGGCTTGTTCTGGTCGGTATCATCTATTCTCAATCGCAAATCGCGAGTTGATCTCGGTCTAGGTTTGCCTGGACTACGTATGCCTCTGTACATTGGATAGGTGCGAAGAAATGATAGGAATATCGTGATGCTAAGCTGAATCTCTTTCCAGTGCCCATCGTAGGAAGTGCTATCTTTGCGGCCGGTTTGCTGCTCACATTCTCTGGAATTTTCACATTCCTGGTGGATGCATATCCGCTGTATGCCGCCTCGGCCTTGGCGGCGAACAGCTTTTCGCGCTCGAGCTTCGCCGCAGCGTTTCCACTGTTTGGTGATCAAAGTAAGGTATCCGCCAGATGTGACAGTGATAGGCTAACGCATACCTGGAAGTGTACAACAAATTGGGTTATCAGTGGGCCTCTACCTTGCTGGGGCTCCTGACTTTACTGATGGCTCCTTTCCCGTAAGTTTTTGCTATCAGTGTTACATTTCTCCGCTTGATGGGTTGGGCATATGTTGATTGGTGACACCAGATTTCTGTTCTTTAGGTTTGGCAAAAGAATACGTAAGTGTTTTAATTGGCGTTTCACCCTCCCCCCTCTTCGATACGCTGCTTGAGTCCTAGGACATGTCTCGGGAGCTCACGTTCCTTTCCATAGGTGGTAGGTCGCGGTTCGCAGCCCTGGGAAATTAGCAGTACATGGTTCTGCCTTAACATTGGTTGAAAAGATGATGACGAATCCGTGCGGGAAACAACAGTAGGAGAGGCACGTGAGGTCGGTGAGGTCGGGTAGTTCTCAAGTTTTAGGCACACATACTGGCATGATGTATGGTACAATGCTGAAATTGTCAAATCTCGGACCAACAGTGAGCCGGGTCATACACGCCTGACGGACGGTGTCCTCGTTGTAGCCGTGTATGACGGATTGATGGACCCTTAAGCCCAAAGTAGGATACCACGGTAGAGACCAAGCTATGTCATGGCTCATGAGACCAGCTTGCCAATATTTCACAGTCCGTTACTGACCAACAAGCGTGCGCAGAAGGTCTTACGCACCCATGTGCATTAGCTTCCTTTTCTGTTGAACGTAGGCAATGCAACCTCGCTGGCGAATCCGACCGTAGTACAGTGACTGCCCTTCCATAGTGTTCTATGCTAACTCGATTTGACATCCCGTTCGATTGATTGCGCCCAGCATCATCGTCTTCGACCTACAAAACGCCATTGTCGATCGACGAACCAGAGTATTGGTAAAAATCGACCAACCCGACAGTGGTGTGGGTGCGGTAATAATCACCGCCCTACATGCACGTAATATTTAAACTTCAGGATAAGTAATGACATGTCATCCCATGCGACTATCCATAGGACAAATGGAAGTGCAAGGACAAGCTAGTAGGATGCTCGTCACGTCGTTTCAGATATGCCACTGCCTGATAGCCAGCCCTACACTCCTTGGGGCCTGACCCCCAGCGGCCATAGACGCCAGTCCTGTCTGGGACTAGTGTAAAGGCAAATTGAATGACGACGATCACTTTACCTTGCTGCCATGCGGGCGGCAACCAATCTTAGATGCCGCTTTAGCTTAACACTTCCTCTTCTACCTTAGTGCTGAACCCCAGTTCCTCCAAGTCATGACAGACATTGACATTATACACGGCGAGTACCACAACACCTCGCTTCATATGATGATGGCGACGATGATGATGATGATGCTCAATCCATCACAATAGTACCAAGTCTAGTCATTCAATGCGGAGCTATGCGTTTGGGAGAGTAAAAAGTGACCGTCTCCAAGTCCAACAGCTCAGTCGTAGCATTCTCGCACGGCCCACTATACGAACGCGGACGTAAAAATACAAATACCGACCCTTAACCCAATCCAGCACAGCAAGCCATACCATAGGTTAGATGAACCGCGCTGGCATCAGAGGGAATCCTGCCACTTTCCATCCAATCTCGAAAGACCACCGAAGCAAAGCGTCCCACAATACCTGCAGGTAAGCGTCGTTCGCACGCTTTCAACTGGACAACGGGTATCCCCTCATTTTTGAATTGGAGGCTATCACCGGACACACCACGTAGCTCTCGTGGAAGATACCGGCAGAGCTTTCTCCTTCAAACTGCATTGCCTCCTGCGAGACTGGGCATACCACGTAGCTCTCGTGGAAGATACCGGCAGAGCTTCTTCCTCCCAATTGCATTGCCTCCTGCGAGACCGGGCATACCACGTACCTCTCGTGGAAGATACCGGCAGAGCTTCCTCCTTCCAATTGCATTGCCTCCTGCGAGACCGGGCATACCACGTACCTCTCGTGGAAGATACCGGCAGAGCTTCCTCCTTCCAATTGCATTGCCTCCTGCAAGACCGGGCTACGTGGACGCTGTTTTCTCTCTCATGCGCGTCTTCAATCATGTGCACCATTACGCAAGACGTCAGAAACTGATAGGTTTTGTGGGTCTTTGCAGCTTGGGAAAGGGGGCTAGTCTACGGAAAGAACAGTTCCGTCGTGCCATTGATAGAGGTGTAGGAGGGCATTGGGCTATTGCACAGCCAGGCTCCACTTGCAGGGACAACACTATCGATCTGCGTGACAGCTCCTCTTGCACGGACAGGTCCACTTGCAGGGACAACACTATCGATCTGCGTGCCAGGTCCACTTGCACGGACAACACTATCGATCTGCGTGACAGGTCCACTTGCACGAACAACACTATCGATCTGCGTGACAGGCTCCATTTGCACGAACAACGCTATCGACTTGCGTAACAGGTCATTTGAACCTCTGCCATCACACCGCATTAGCGCCTTTGGGTAATCTCGTGAACCAGCTATATAACATGGCCTTGGACCGAGATGAGGATGCTCCCTCAAGATCGCAATCGGAGTCATCAGACGATAGTGACAGTCAAGACTCAGACGACATGGCTCCATCAATCAATAAGCCCGCCCCTAAGGGAAACGGTGACAAAGTCAAAAAGGCTGCCAACAAAGATCCTAACAGAGTCAAAAGGAGAAAGGCTCGTCGGGCCTGCGAGAATTGTCAACGTGCTCATCTTACCTGTAGTAAGTCCCTTCTAACCCTTGTCACCGTGGTATTCGACTCTTAGGCTTACGCTTGACAGGCGACGATCGGCCTTGCCCGAGATGCGGCGACAAGAAGGTTTGCAAAAACGGAAAGAGGAAGAAGGCAAAGTACTTGGCAGATGCTCCAGACGAGGATCTAACTCCAGGCCAGGACAAAGTCGAAGACACTCACTTTGCCAACTTTCCCAATGACTGGCATGGTGACCCTCCTCCATTCCCCGCGTCAAGTTTTCCAGATCCGGGAGTAGGTGACCTCTATGCAAGCCAACACCAAAACCACCCATTGTCTGTAACCCACGGACAGCAGAACCAGATGCCTTTCCAGGCCTACACCGGCCAGCAGATGTCAATGGGACAACCATATACCGCCGGCCCTCCGCAACAATCAATCTTGCCAGATTACAGTCGCGCTTTGCAGCCGCCTAACATGCCGGCTTTCTCCAACTCGGGTCAAGATTTGTCTGTTGGTGACTTCTATCTCGAGCCGAACCTGGAAGAAACTTCTTTCGCCAATCAATATGGGCTTTCGGAGTTTCGGATGATGACCCACATCACTTCTGGTATGGCAGACACTCCTCCAAGCGAAAGCACGGGGACTCTCAATCCTAGTGATGACGCCAACTATGTGCCAGGTGTGAACACCCCTAGCTACGGATCAGCCGCCCAACCATACGGCTATCCCCAACATCAGATCATACAGAGTTCTCCGCGACAAGAAGCCGATCATGCCAGCACATCATTCTCCGGCTCCAGTCCGCAAGGTATGACGGCGGGTATCGAGGAGAGTCCGTCCGTCAAGAATATGTATACTAACGTTAACCCATCTCGTCAGGCACAGCTTCGGGAAACACTCCGCCCAGTGATCTCCGGGCAACCACAGATCAATTCAAGGAGCTCGACATCAACGAGTTCACCCCCAACAATCCCGCACTCTATCAGCACTCAGCCTTCAACCTCCAATCGCCGCCACCGGAACCCATCAATGATTTACAACGCGGTCACGGAGCCGTATTCTTACACCAAGGCTTTCCACGATCTAATGGCATTGATCCGCAGGCGATTTTCTCCGACTAAAACAGCTCGGATTGCCAAGGCACTCGCTTCGATTCGTCCTTCTTTCATCTCATCTCTTACGAAGCTGGACGACGATGACCGAGTATTCATGGAGAAGTGCCTCCAGCGAACCCTTCTAGAATATGACGATTTTCTGAGTGCAATTGGCACTCCCACCATCATTTGTCGACGCACTGGTGAAGTGGTAGCGGTGGGCGAAGGTTTCAGTGTTCTTACTGGTTGGAGGAAAGCCGTCCTTCTGGGTAGGGAGCCTAACCTCAACGTGAACAATGGGGGTGACGGTTCTGGTCCTCCTGGTTCGGGTACTGCAACTTCTCGCGGCACCAACACCCTTCGTGCGGTGTCGATCGTGGATTTATTGGATGACGAAAGCGCGTGCGAATTCTTTGACGACTACTCTCATTTAGCTTTTGGGGATTCTAGGGGAAGTGTGATCACGCCATGCAAGCTTTTGAAATACAAGACAGCGAAGGATGCCGAATTTGATGACGGAAATGCCGGTGTGATCCAAATTGGCGATGATGATGGCAGAATCGAATGCATGCTCTGCTGGTCTGTGAAGCGGGATGTCTTCGATATTCCCATGCTATTCGTTATGAATGTACTTCCTTTCATTTAATGAGACAGAAAAATCACAATCATTTGAACGATCATGGCAGTCAACATCTCTTCATTTCCATCTATGAGCTACGTAGACCTGGGGCCATTCTAAGAAGAAGAGGGACCACGGAGCTCGGACACGTATGCCCGAATATTAATAGGCCGCTCCTACGCGTAAACCCCCCAGTCTGTTCGGCGTAAACCCCCAGGATTGTTCGGCGTAAAACCCCCCCCATCTTTGGTTAGCGGCCCTAGCACAACCTCCATCTATCTCCCTCTACGGAGTACTCTGCTGGCCTACTCTACCTGTCCAAAGCTGCACCTTCCAACTCAGTGAGGCGAGTCTTGGTTTGCCAAAAAGCGAAATCTTTGCGACGATTTTGGGTGCGTTCCTGGGGTGAGCTCCGGGGGGTACGTTTGGGGGCGCTGTTGGGGGCAAGTTTTGGGGGCGCGTTTGGGGGAGTTTCGGGGTACGTTTGGGGGTGCGCTCGGGGGGGATATTGCAATGCGCATCAACAACAATGTAGATGAGGTCCATGATCAAATGGTTCTCTAGTCTCTACGTTCCCATGCCCCAAGGGTTCTCTTTTGCCAGATTGTTGGTAAGTATGGTTGATGGTTGGATTTGGTTGGTCTTTGGATTTCTGTTCTCCTCCATGGGCGCGCGGACTTTGCTGGGAGGATTGCGTGGACCTGAGCGGACTTCAGGAGATTAATTTAGTATGACATGTACTGTGGAGGTGTACTGCGGAGGTGTACTGTACTGCCCCAAAACAGTTTGAATTACTTGTTGCAATAACTACATCGCAGCTGCCAGTGCGATCGAGGGATTTTTTGACGGGTGCTACTCTAGGGCCGCTAACCAAAGATAGGGGGGGTTTACGCCGAACAATCCTAGGGGTTTACGCCGAACAGACTGGGGGTTTACGCGTAGGAGCGGCCTATTAATATTCTCGTACCCCGAGACATGCCCCAAATACGGTCATTCAATATCAAATCGAGATCCTGTGACACCCCTAACCCAACTGAGACTACGACGTTCGCTCTCCTCTGTTCTCTCTTCAAGAAGTGCATAGCGTGGGACGGGCAATCGTCAATCACGCATTGGCTCATACTGAAGCGCACCTAACAAGATCTTTTGTGAACAGCAGAACATCCTTCAAAGTCCACGAGTCCATGGCTTTAGGTTCTATCTCTGTACCATATCTCGTACGCCCATCTAGCTTAACGCCGCGCTTTGGAACCTTGCAATGTAGCCGTTGCGCAAACCCACATCCATACATCACTCAGCTCGCCACCTCGTTCTCATGCCCTTCGCCCCCAAATTCCGTCAAATACTCCTCCCCTTTCAACTTCAGATAAGCCTCCCTCTCCAAACTTCTCTTTGCAACTTCGATATCCACGTTGATATCCTCTATCAGACTCTGCTTACTCACGTAATCATACTCTGGGCGTATGAACCCACAAATCAGCAGGTTCATCCGCGCGCCGTAGAAATCGTGGTGGAAGACGTGCATGATGTGGACTTCCTTGAACCACCACAGAACATCAGCAGCATGTCCCCCATCAGCTTTTATGGGTCTCCTCAATCTAATATCGGATCATGCATGGAAGAACATGGCCAGGACACACATACCACACTCCTAACCTTGTTCTTATAATAAGGATTCCACCCAATACTCATCACCATTGCCCACACTCCTCCTACTCCTCCTTCTTTCGCTTTCCCTACTTTCTCCTTCCTCAATCCCGTATCATCAATGTCCACACCCGCCCACCCGTAATAAACTCCGCTCTCCACATCCTCGTTCCCTCCCACACTCAGCCCCGCAAGCGGTATATTCGCCGTTGGTATCCCCAATTCTGCGCTACCACGTCCGAAACCCTGTACTATAGGTCCTGAGAGACGGATCGGGAAGGGTGATTCGGGGCCGGTTGAGGGCCCGGTGACGGAGGGGCGGGGGTCGGAGGGGCGCATTCGATCTCTTGGAGGAGGGTGGAGGTTGCCTCGTTGCATCTACAAGTTATTGAAACGACATGAGGTTTATGCCAAGTGTTGCATCACGTGACTTTCCCCCTGCGGGAACATCAGAATTCCTCAATGCTTTAGGTGCCCCGTCCTTGCACTTGATCTTACTCTTTGCCCTCGCCATACAAATAAATCGTAAGGGTGCAAATTATCCACTTCACTGTCGCGATTTCAATAGTGTTGGAATCCTGAGAATCCGTCAACGCATTGGTTAAGACATGAATGGTTGTTGCTCGGTTGCGTCCGAGGATTAAGGATTGACCCCTGGGGATTGACCCCTAGGTTGTGACCTCTTCTCTAGGGTGGTGGGGTGAGACCTAACCCCTACAAGACCCCTAGGCAAGCGAGTGCATTGGAGGGGCCCCCCGAAGGAAGGGAGGATCCGATTCACGAGCAATAAAAATCTCTCCATTTCGCTCCGAAATGGCCTAGTTTGGAAGAAGGAAACTCCCGACCCCAAGTTTCGGATTTAGGGACGGGCCGAGGACGCAGAGTTTTAGAATTACATATTCTTGCTCTTCAACTCATTATTATTATGTCTCTCACATTTGAATGATTTCTTACAGTGGAATTTGCATGCATCTTATAATACTTCGAATCCTGGAATCAACGCAGTTATGCCGGAGCAGGTGCATCAACGCCTCGATGGGGGATCCAGTCCCTTGGAGACTGCAATTAAGAAAAGTGACCCATTACCGACCGAGGATATCTCGGCGAAGGGTAGGAAAAGGAAACGAGAGCATGTGGATTATATTAAACTCAGAGAACGTGCCAAAGAGCTAGAACCTCATCGCAGGAGCCTGCCTATTTACAACCATATGAACTTTGTAAGTTATTTTGACGGCAAGCACGACCAGCGCCAGCAATCGAACAAATATGAGGGCACGCACCCCCCGGCTTTCACTAAGTCTAGATCCAAGCGTAAACGCCCTTCAGAGGACAATATTCGACCATCAAATGACAGCCAGCAACTAAAAGACAGAGCCAAAAGCCTAGAATCTTTTCGTCAAAGTCTTCCAATCATGTCCTATCTCGAAGAAATTCGCAAGGTACTTCTCGAAAAGGATGTCGTTATCTTGGTTGGTGAGACGGGTAGTGGGAAGAGTACGCAAGTGCCTCAGAAGCTTGTGGATGAGCCATGGTGCAAACCCCAGTCGGTCCACGTCTTAAGGGAAGCTTCTCCTCTGGTACCTCAGACTGTCAGAGTCGGCGGCTGTATTGCCATCACAGAGCCAAGAAGGATTGCAGCTACAACCTTAGCTCGACGAGTAGCAGAGGAAACGGGCACTGCACTTGGTCGCTGTAGTCCGAAGAGTACAGTCGGATACAGTGTGAGGTTTGATCAGTCTACGAGTCAGAACACAAGGATTAAGTATCTTACGGAGGGGGTACTATTGCAAGAGATGTTGGGAGATCCATGGTTGAAAGCTTACAGTGCTGTGGTGGTGGATGAGGTCCATGAGAGAGGGGTCAATGTCGATTTGTTGTTGGGATTTCTGAGAAATATGGTTGCAGGGAAGAATGAAGGAAGGGGGGGGATACCGTTGAAGGTGCGTTGTGTTCGGAGTTACTCCTTTCGGTCCGAGACTATTGTCTGAGTCGCGAGACATGTCAAGAGGCCAGGAATGGTCTTCTTCTCGCACTGTGCTCCTGAAACTTGTTCTGCAGTGTTCGATTTCCCGGCATGAAGTGGATTACTTCCCCGCATTGTGCTCACCAAAATTATCTTAAGGATTGGCCGCACATCTTGAAAAAGGGACGCTGAATTTTGTTCAGGTCGTTATCATGAGCGCGACCGCCGAGACAGAAACTTTGAGGGAATACTTCGAGGAGGCGTACGGGGGAGAGGGAGGGAAGGGAGTCTGTGAAGATAGAGAAGATCAAGGGAATGGTACGAATGTGCTTGGACATCAAGACGAGATGGAAACTGAATGGTCTGAATGGTCCGGAATCTCCTCCTCTGATGAAGAGGATGTTGTTGCAATCCACGACAACGGAATTGCGCAAGGATCCCATCTTGAGGCCAAGGAGCTACAATCAAAACCTACGAACCATGTAGCAACTTGCTATGTCAAGGGCCGCCAGTACCCCGTCACCCTCAATTATACGGCAGCGCCCGTCCTGAACATTGTCGAGGCGTCTCTTCGAATCATCTTCCAGATCCACCGCGGACAACCCATGCCTGGGGATGTGCTTGTGTTTTTCCATGGAAGGGAAATCATCGAGACGCTTGAGCGCCTCGTCAAAGAAGTTGCCCGCGACATGGGTCCCGAGCTACCGAAGCTTCTTGTCCTACCACTCTTCGCCGCCTTACCGCAAGCTGCACAGAACCAAGTATTTCAGCCTGCTCCTCCAAATACGCGGAAGATAATCATTGCAACGAACATTGCCGAGACGTCACTGACAGTCCCAGGGGTCCGGTTTGTTATAGACAGCGGGAAGGTGAAGATCAAGCATTTTCAAACGAGCACTGGGATGGAATCTTTGCTCCCGAAACCGATCTCACAAAGTTCTGCTATTCAGCGCCAGGGGCGTGCTGGACGCGAAGCACCAGGACAGTGCTACAGGCTTTATACAGAATCATACTATCGTACCATGCAACTTTCCAACACGCCGGAGATTTTAAGATGCGACCTAAGTCATGCAATTCTGACTATGATAGCAAGAGGCGTCAAAGATATTGTCAACTTCCCGTTCCTTGATCGTCCGCCACGAGATGCATTGGAGAAGGCTTTGCTGCAGCTGTGGTTGCTTGGAGCTCTGACTGAGACTCTCGGAATAAGCAAAATTGGTCTGCAGATTGCTAAGCTTCCGGTAAATGTGTGTCTCGCAAAGGCTCTTATTGCAGCGGCCGAACCAGAGCTCAATTGTGTATCGGAGGTTATTGACATTGTCTCGTGCTTAAGTGTAGAGGAAATGTTCCTCAACCTGACGTCCGAGGAAAAGAAAAAGGAAGCTGAAGTGGCTCGACGCGAGCTTTACAGAAGGGAAGGAGATCACTTGACCTTGTTGACGACAATCCAAGCATACGCAGCGGAGAATACGGACAGGAAGGCCTGGGCGAAGAAATATTTCGTATCGCATAGAGCTATGAAAGCGGCCATCGATATTCGAAAGCAGCTGCGAGCTCAGTGCCAGCAATCGAAGATGCTGAAGCCAAAACATACTCAAGAACCCTCAGCAATCACGCCCGAGCTTACGACTTCAATTCTGAAGTGCTTCATAAAAGGGTTTGCAACCAAGACGGCGCGACTGTGTCCCGACGGCAGCTATAAGACTATGATCGGTAATGAGATCATAGCTATACATCCTTCCAGCGTCTTGTTTGGCAAGAAAGTGGGAGCGATCATGTTCAATGAATTCGTCTTCACGAAACGCGGCTACGCGAAAGGCGTCAGTGCGATAGAGTTGATCTGGGTTCCCGAGGAACTTGAGAGTGCTGCCCCTCGTGCAGAGCTTCTGGTGTAGTGGTTTCAGTATAAATACGGTAGTATCCTTTAAGACTAGCAGTCTTGAATAGACATTCATTCTAGTTTATAAAAATGCATGCACATTGCAGAACTTACAGCGTTTTCATTGTGGGTATGAAGCCACAGTTGAGGGTACATATTGTTTCGATTGCCCCTTTCCTACATGGAAAATGTCAGATCAAGTTGTGAAGGAGGGGGATGGCCAACTAAGAGGGCGAAATTGCTGAAAGCAGTCTACTGAAGCACGAAAGTAGGATTGAGGCCCGTCGCCAGGACAACGTGAAAATCGCAACAGATTCGTCCATGGAAATTGCCACTTTGATGAAATAGGAGGGACAGTTTCATTCTGGGCAAGAGCCAACTGGTTTGGATTTGTAGCTAAGACATAAGTACAAACAAACAGAAGGCAGCTTTATCGATCCGCCTTGACAAAGGCTCCTCTGTACAAATACATTGGCAATAGATCAGATGAAATGTCGACGACCATTTGATGAGCGTCGGTTATTCTAGGAATGTCAGTTGCCATGAGTCCCGGTCCTGCGTGGCAATTCGCCTGCCAACCCAATTGCATTGCCACAAGCGACCAGCCCATCGGCCCATCACTCGGACCATCAAACATTTTCCATTTTATACACCTCATAGGGGACTTCCTCGTACGGATGGGCCCTGTGGTACATACAGGTCAGTTCCGTCAATACCTGGGAGTATGACATCGCGCCGATGAAGAGAAGGGAGGAATCAACATCGTCTACTCACGGCCTAGATGACCGTGACGGGCCCGAAAGTCAATTACTCAGCTACTCACCTCTTCAACGAGTCCACTGCCCCGGTCATCACGTCCTTTCCCACACACAACACTTCTACCCTCGTTTCGGATACCCGCTCTAATTTGCCGACGGCGCCAATGTTCGGGGCGGCACCGTCTCCTGGCAGAAATTGCCCTATGCCTGGCATCTCGAAGCAGACCATGGAATACTTGCCGCCAGGGTAGCTGCCAGCTCCTAGATCACGTGAACAAGGATCCCTTTCGGTAGAGGATATCACTACGGGAACATGGAAGGGGATGGTGAATGGACGCGATACACACTCTTTTATGGAGCCACGGGAATAATGATGTGCGGGATACTCACCTTTTGCAAATATAGCGGATTTACACGCTTCGAGGGATGAGTGAGGGACGGTGAAGATGAGTTTGTAACGTGGTTCAAAGGTAGGGGTGGACATTGTTGCAGGTCTACAATCGAGTCTTACCCTCTTGCATTGTAAGTATGTTGTACACAGAACCTCAACCCCTCGCCCGAATTGTCCAAGGATCTTCCTCCCCTATCGGCGGCCTCTCCCGGAGCTAGGATCGCTTGATTCCCGTGGTGGCTTTCCATGACGAGGGACGACGGCCATTATTATTCAGACTGAACCTCGGGAGCAAGCACATCTACTCTCCATAGAATCTTGGCCAGAGACCGCTTTGATGCCAAACAAGCCGGCTCAGAAGCAGAAGTACCTAGAAGCAGAAGCAGAAGCGATTGGATCGAGCGAGATGCCGTTCATTGAACGGGAATCGATAAGCCCCACATCGATTAATATGGATGGGGAATGGATAGCCAGGCCGACTGCCGAATCTGGTGTGGGGCATGCGTCACTACTCGCATTTCCCTGCAAGCTTACGACAGCACCACTAATTAGTAGGTACATCGTTGGCCTCATGACATCCTGCCTCAATTACCTTACTTCCCTCAACTTCCGCTATATCTGTGTTGCCATCACCCCATCTCTACCCTACCTCCATCATCAATCTCCTCATCTCAGACATGGCGCCTGTGCTCATCTCTGCTGAGACGCGCCGACAGCTGAATCAAGATGATCGTCGCTGGCCAATCAAGCTGGGCTTGCGCGCTCTCGCCATTCCTTTCGCTTTGATTGCCATGATTTTGTTCGCCGTAACCACCTCTCTATCGACGCTGAATTATGGTGGTAACGACTGGACTGACGGTCTACCTCTTGCCCCTGTAAGTTAGAAATGTGTGCCGCTATTCTGCACATCCGCCACAATTCTTCTCGCATGCGCCTCTCGGAACATCGATGGAAATGCGACCTCTATAATACGAGCGTCTTGACCGTTGACACATTACTCGACCGCTTTACTGATCCATGCATCTGCAGGTTCTCCTCGCCCTCTTCTACGACCCCCTCGTCCTTTTTCTCACTCTTATCCAACGTCGCGGCCGGTCTATCCACCCTGGCTGGAACGTCGGAGTGGACCTCTTCGTCTGGGGCCTTGCTGTACCTTCCATCGTCTTCTCCGTTGGTGACGGCTGGTTTTGGTATTGGCAGCCCGTCCTCGTTGAATTCGATGGCATTGTGCCATGCGACGAGTATAATTTCTGGAGTCAGGATTGCAACCCCCTGATCTACACATTGGGGCGGACCGAGATCGCAGCAAACGTGTTTCTGGCATTCATTTTGTAAGTCTTTTCAAAATACAGCTGGTTGATTGTAAGCTGTTATGGTTGGGCACCTGTCGCTAACAGACGGCGATTCAGAATCATCCATTTTACGCTTTTCGTCTACGCTTGTATTGCAACCCACAAATGGCGCAGAGCAAAGAGGCTTAGTGCTGCCGAAAGACGCAACATCGAGCTACAGTACAATCGAAGTCCAGAAGAGCACCTAGAGTCACAGCCACCAGCTTATACACCGTCCGCAGCGGGAAATACAAGGACGCCAGTGTCGGCTGTCAGCGAGGAGGACAACCCTTTCAAGGATGCGGAAGCCACTGCGGAGAGCAATCCTTTCCACGATGACCATGGGAGTGCGGTCAAGTACGCTTAATTGATTAATTTGGGCTTGAGTATTCGAGAACAGATTGAGAAGGAAACCTGGGGGTCTATGGGAGATAGGATTGGGAGAGCATGTCATGTCATTAATGAAGAATGGAATAATCACCCACGATAGTATATATCTTGAAGATTTTACAGGGCAAATATCTCACACGGCGTACATCTGAAAGCATCGTCCACCTCTGTCTTCGACGCTGCCGCCGTGACTTGCCTACAATCCGATAGTCAGATACATAGAATTGATCCAGGCTCACGCGTCATCAATTTACAACAAGAACCGCTTCGACGATATGCTAGGCGTTATCAATGACAGGATGAAGCCATTGCCTACGAGATATCTGCGCTTTTTGGCGGAGGAAGGTTCCGATCCTGCGGTTGACGTTGTTGGTGCGTGATGTTGGAAGTGGCTGGGGGTGGGAGGAGAGGGATGGGTTTCAAGAGGTACTGCGAAGTCTACGCAGTCTACGAGACGGTGGGATGTGAAGTTTCGTAATCATTGTTTTGCAGGGTAGATGGATGTTCTTTCATGATATCAGTCTTCACGAGCATCTGCTTCAGGGCTACTGCGCGGGCGCCGAATCACGGCACCAACGGGGTACCGTAGTCACTATAAACAGCCTCTGATCCAAAGAACGGAAGAGCCCTGCGCTGGCATCCCTCGGCGCTGTTCTTTGCTCGGAGAGTCGCTTTGTGGGTAGGCAGTTCTTGTTCTCGACTTGCGTTGGGGAGGGGGTTCGGCGCGGTTTTTGGGGGTTGGAGAGCGGAGGCGCTAAAGCCAGGGACCAGGGTTGCTCCTATCAAACAGCACTTGGCGCTACGGAGTATATATCAGAGCAATTGCCGTCGTGACCCATGGGGCCAACTCTCATGAATAGGTAACGTTAACGGAGACTTCAATCGAATCTGGATGCTGACTTCACGACGGTTTGTGGCTCAAGTTCTACGACTTCGTTGGGACTTGCGCGTCTTGTGCCAATCCCGACTTCTACACGGATCCCGAAATGGAGCCAGCTTCAAGAGACCGAACGTCTCGCAACCTCCGCCTTTGGAGAAACCGTCATTGCTTGAAGAGCTGTTCCCAGAAGAGGTCCGAAAGGACGGCGATCGAGATACCAAAGTCGATGACAATGTTCAAAATGTGCCCGGATCCGGAAACGGAGCTAGCTTCAAGAGACTGAACGTCTCGCAACCTCCGGCTTTTGAGAAACTGTCATTGCTTAAAGAGCTGTTCCCAGAAGAGGTCCGAAAGGGCGGCCATCGAGATACCAATGTTCAAAATGTGCCTCGTCTACGTTTGCCTGAGGTCGACGAGCGGTCAGAAAGATTTGATTACCGGTCTGGTCGTGAGGCAATGCAGATAAGAAGGGTGACAAGTGGCGCAGCTGCAAACGCTTTTCGGCAAGAGCAAGTCGCCGTTCTTTTGCTCGCTACGGGCAGCAAGTCTCTTGTTGAAAGCGACTTTCGACGGATCGCACCAAAGGGGCGACACATTGATTGGACTGGCCTCGGCGATATTCTGAAAAGTAGGTCGAAGAGAAAGACACAAGTACACAAGATGCTTACGAGCGAACCTGAGTTGCAGTCATTCCTGTGCGAGACCATACCACGCTGGAACCAGCAGGTCGCTACTTCATACTGTTTGCCAAACCCGCAGACGCCCGAATCTATCAGAACCATATTATTCGCCTGCACCGGATAGCTAAAACTCATACGCCAACATCTGTTGAGTCACCATTGCCGTTGCAACCAGGGGTGGACATTGACGGTCAAGATGCCCATACGATGCAACAGGACTACTCTCTTTGCCCACCATCCCAAAGAATCCAGCTCATGCTACTTTTTCCGTCATATAGTCCTGCTACAAAGCAAGTGTTGGATGAGCGTGGGTACCGTCCGCTCACAGGGGAGATGAATAAGACGGGGAGATCTGTGCTATTTTCAGTTGACGTACAGCAGTTGCTTACTTCTGAGGTCAAGAAAACAATAGCCGTGGATGGACGCGATCGGGGCTTGGCTTGGGACATATCGATTGACAGGCTGGACACTTCAAAAGCCACAGCGGATGCCTTCGATGGCTCGACGGGCGCCGAACTGGATGAATTCTCAGAGTTGGGTGCTCGGCGTCATGTTTCCCCCAGGTGGGTCGTGTCGTTCTCGAACGAAAGTGAGGCAAGGAGGTTCATAAGGGCGTGGCATCGGCGACCATGGCCGTCAACGCGGGGTGATGACCCTCCACTTGTCGAAGCAGAGTTCATATGGTAAGCGTTTGCAAGGGCAGTGTATAATCCCTGCGTTATACTCAGAGATCAGACCTTGGCTTTGCCATGAAGGCGTCTTCGCCGTCTCCCTCTTCCTCAAAGCATTGTTGTTGCTGGCATGCCCTGCAGAGCCATCGTTCTTGTCGCCATGCCCACCAGAGCCATTATTGTTGTTGCCACACCCTCTAGAGCTATTGTTAAAAACGGCCCCTTTGTTGCTACCATAGACTGTCAAAGTGACATTATTGTCCTTACGTGTTGGAAGACCATACTGTCAGTCGATTAGATGTAGTATAAGTATCATGTACAGCACGTGCAGGGCAGTAAACGTTCCCTGAAAAGACATCCAGCGACGTGCAGATTTGCAGGGCTGAGAAATTGACGATACCTTCCCTTCCAAATTTCAACAATGCTTGTCCTCGCTCATCCTCGCTCTTCATATCCGCCAAACACCAAAGCAAACATGCATAACTCACTCATCGCTGTCTTCTCTTGACATCAGTCCCTTCCTTCTACCCTCTCAAGAAACACCCTCCGAATATGTCGAACAACAAGCCCCCCTCGGCATCTGGCCCACGCGTTGCACATGGGTACACGGCGGCAAGAAGTCTGCTTCTTTCCGTGGCAAAGCTCTTTATGCTGGGCTTCTTGCCACTGCTACGCGCTGCCCCTCAATTAAGAGGCCCTTTCAACGCGTTTGCAGAAGACGAAGAACCCCCTATGTCACCCGAGAAGCCCACTCTGTGGATCTATCTCGCCGTTGCCATTGCTCTAGTACTTCTCGGCGGAGCCTTTGCAGGTCTCACCATTGCTTTGATGGGCCAGGTAAGCTACGGTTCTACAGTAGGCTAGGACAAAGGAGGGCAAGAGCTGATCAAGAGCAGGATGAAATATACCTACAAGTCATCAAAACGTCTGGTGAAGGATCCGAGAGGAACCATGCTGCTAAAGTACTACGGTTGCTGAAGAGAGGGAAACATTGGGTTCTGGTGACGCTGCTGCTGGGGAATGTCATTACAAACGAGACCCTTCCCATTGTGCTGGATCGCTCTCTTGGTGGTGGATGGCCTGCTGTGTTGGGTAGTACCGTCCTTATTGGTAAGGAGTGCTACAGCTAGCTTCTCTAAGTTATATCTGACACGCCCATAGTCATCTTTGGCGAGGTCATCCCTCAATCGATCTGTGTCCGCTACGGTCTCCCGATTGGAGCATGGATGTCACCTCTGGTACTCATCCTGATGTACATACTCTCGCCTGTTGCGTGGCCTACTGCGAAGCTCCTTGACAAGCTCCTTGGAGAAGATCACGGCACAACGTACAAAAAGGCTGGATTAAAGACATTGGTGACTCTGCATAAGAGTCTGGGCGCTGACGGCGAGCAACTCAACTCGGACGAGGTCACCATTATCAGCGCGGTTCTGGATCTCAAGGCGAAGTCTGTCGGCAGTATCATGACCCCAATGGAGGACACATTTACACTGTCTGCCGATACTGTTCTTAATGAAAAGACCATGGAATTCATCCTCGGTGCTGGGTTCTCAAGAATACCCATCCACGCCCCGGACAACCCAAAGAACTTCGTCGGAATGCTCCTCGTTAAGATCCTCATCACCTACGATCCTGAAGATGCTAAGCTGGTGAGGGACTTTGCTTTGGCTACGTTGCCGGAAACAAGGGCCGAGACAAGTTGCTTGGACATTGTCAACTTCTTCCAAGAGGGAAAATCGCACATGGTCCTTGTCTCGGAATTTCCTGGAGAGGACCACGGCGCCTTAGGTGTTGTGACGCTGGAAGATGTCATTGAGGAGCTTATCGGCGAGTATGTGCATCGTCACTCCGTTTTATGATTTCCTTTCTGACCGACATGTAGAGAGATCATCGATGAGTCCGACGTTTATATTGACGTGCAAAAGGGTCTCCGCCGCATGAACCCCGCACCCAAGTCAAGAGTTCCCAAGGGCCACGTCGTTACTAATTTGGAAGATAACATAGCCGACGGTGAAGAGGCCTTGATCGACCTCGGTGAGGACAAGAAAGATCCGCACCCAGCCTTGCGTCGGCACGCGACAAGTGTGGATCCTCGCGCTGCTGAAGTCAATGGTCGTCCAGAGGATCTGAGACGTAATTCAAGTACAGCGTATACATCTGATCGAGAAGGCGGGCAGAAGAAACCAAAGCCCCAACTGCGTGACCACTTGAAGCACTTGGGCCCCTCTAATCTTGCCAGCCGGCCTCGACAGACTCGGTACAACACCGTAAAGATCAAGCCTGGATCTGGTACCCTTGGCGACGCCATGTCCAAAGCCTCAGACAATTCCGATACCACTCCTCGTAATTCCATAGCCGCTCAGGGAGGCGTTGGTGCTGGCCTACTCAACTCTGCTGGTAAAGATGCGAAGGACGGCGTTCTTGCCGTAGCAGCCGGTTACGGAAGCATCCCCTCTGGAGCGTCGCCACCAAGTCCTAATAAGTCTCGCAGAGGCCTGGCCTCTCTCGCTGAAAATGATGCGCGTGGGCGTGAAGAAGATGGTCCGAGCGAAAATAGACCAAGATCGAGGCACAGATCCCGGGTCAGTTCCGAGAGCACGCTTGGATCAATGCATTCGGGGACAAAGTCACCGCAGAAAAATAAGAAAGGCACCGCACGCTCGGGTAGCATCACCGAACAAATTGTTGACGCAGGAGGTATCAAAAAGACGGTGCTGGAAATGACCAGTAGTTCGGATAGCGGAGAGGGCGGAGCTCAGGTCCAGGGAGACGGACCGTCGGAGACAATGGAGGACAGGAAAGAGAACAATCAGCCCAGTGATTCCAAGAGGAAGAAACGGCGGAGGAGGGCGAGGAAGGGTGGGGGTGGGAATGAGGACACGCCGTTGTTGGGCAACGGGCATTGAGGCCTGGGCGGTGCTCTCGCAACCTCGCAGATGGCTGGTGTTTCGATGTCTCAACGGTGCATGGTTGCTAGGCGCGTGGAACGGCAAAGCGTTGCTCGCGCTTGTACATTAAAAAAATCAGAAGGCTCGTGCCGTAGCTTTGTCCGCTTCCCAAACGCGTCGAGGACGGAGCCGGAGGCCGAATACATATCTATTTACACGAACATCCGTCTCTGTACGGGACACGGATGAACCGTCGCTGGAAGCATAAGCGACCCGTGATCCTCCGAGCGCGACGTGCACGGTCGCTCGGTCGCAGCCATCTACCACACCACGCGACCGAGGACGCCTGTCCAGTCGTGACCGGCGGCGCCACATGGCCGACCGTGTCGGATTCATGCCGGAACCGAGCCTCCCATGCACGTCACGGCGCCGGTACGTACTTTGGGGGACCGGCTCTTCTTCCGGATCGCCATTCCTCTTGGACCTTTAAGAGAGGGAGAGAGAGAGAGAAAGAGAGAGGAAGGCGGACGGCGAGCTCTCGCATTACCAACCTCCTGACCGCCTTAGCGGCTCGACTCTCCTTTTTACAGCTCTAGGTCTTGGGGCCATGCGATCGGACTCGACAGCCTTTGCTATATTGTGCCTACGAGGATCTGGTTCCTTGCATCGAAGATCGGGGAAGCGTCAGCATGTTGGGAAGAACGACTGCGTATCGTATGGATGTGCGGTGTACCTTGCACGGCGGACCCCATCGAACACCGTTCACAGTAGAAGCCACCTGGGGGATCGCTTCCGTTCCCAGCGCCAACACAGCTTCGATGTTGCCAGACTTTACAGTCAATGCACCGGATAAGCCACGCTTCTTGTAGTGCTGCCAAAGCTGGATAATTGCAGGCGTTCCAAACCTGCGTGAAGTCATCGCGCGCCCCACAGACACATCTTACTGTCTCACGTCTAGGTTCAAGCGTCTCGAATTCTGCTTCGCCTTGGCTATTCTTGTTTCTCGCTCGTTGGCGACATCTTATACGTACCCGACGAAATTGTCCCGGCTTGTCGTCGCTTTCAGGTTCTTCTTCTGACCGTCTCATCAGGGATGCTGATTTGCTTGGTACGGCAGTCTTTTGCACAACAGGTGCCACATCCGCCGCGGTCTCTGTTATCCGCTGATACGAAAGACCACAACCATTGCTGCTAAAAGTGAGCACCAGAATCACAGTCGTAGGTAAATGTCTTACCACTTCACCCGTGCGTCAGACGCCTCCCCAGTGGGTAGAGAACAGGCTGGACAAGAATTCTGTGCGCGTGCGGCATCGAAAATTATGCTCATATCATAATGCTGGCCTGGGAGAAAGCAGCGATTGAATGCGATAGAGCTATCGATATCCTTGTTGGTGGAGATTGCCCACAGGGCATATTGCTTCTGCTTGACCTTACGATGTCCGGGAAAGTTTTGAAAGCGTATTTCAAGAACGGATTCGAAAGCTTCGAAGGTCAGCTTGCCATACAGAATACTGTAGATTCACGTGACAAACCTCCCCAACAGTCAATGAATCCCAAATGGAATGGCGTGGGTCGGCCAAGAGCATCTTCGAACATGACGAGGTCATCTCGGCCCACTTGAGCTGGTATACGGGCTTGTAGAGATACGATAGCATCGTAGGTCATCGAATTGATTCTCCTAAAAATAGTTATTAAGGTCAAGCCTGTGTAATTTGGTATGAGTGAAGCAACGTAGTGTCCAGACTCACCATATTCTATGGACGGAAGACAGAAGTTCGGCTCCGAGGTTCCTGAAGTAGCCACGAGTCAATTGAATGCAAGGAACCTGATTAGAGATTTCCCGTACATGTCGATTCTTGAACCCGGCACCTTAGTCTCTGACGCTGCTGCTTGTATTAGGGAATTGGTTTCCTCCAAACTGGTGCTCATATCCATCAGGAGCGAGGTTTGTGTTGCGGAAGAGCTTGCATTGGCTGGATCGGATTGCTTCAATCGCTTATGCATGCCCTCATGGTTCAACATCGTAAGCTTACTGCTCTAATCAGCTCGAGGGACGTAGGATTTAGGGGAGTGCCCAAGCCCACTTACACGCCAGCCGTAACCAAGAGCATATGTAACGATGAGCAATGCGCTGTAATCAGCGACCTGAAATTGGCCAAGTCATCCTTCTTCACATGCCACCTAATCTTCGCAACCGTATCCTTGAGTAGATTCCCCGTACCTCCTCCTTGCAAGGTTGCCTGATATCTTCTCGTTTTGTCTCGAAAGTCTGAGATGCATTTCCGACACTGTGCTGCGCAGCGGTTTGCAGTTTCGCATAGGCCACTTAATTCAACAGACTGCTTGCAAGACCGAAGCAGTAATTCGACTTCCAGTAACGCATGGTCCAAGCTCCACAGTTCGCGTATCACAGCCTGATATTGCGCCGATGATCCACGACTCTTGTCGAGGCATTTTACGAGGTCTTTGATGACACAGCTAACAGAGATGATGTCGCCAACGGAGCCGAATGTAATAGGCATGGTTGACGGAGTGCTTGTTGACCATTTTCGACACTTTGTCAGAAATAATGACTATGAGCTGCCGTCTGAACAAGGCTACTAAAAGGGAGGTAATGGCTGCATGCCTAAGGTGCGCCACAAATTTGTTTAGCCGCGCAGTACGCCTCAACTTGGCCAACTGTGAACGAGTCTACAAGAATAATGCAATGGAAGGAAGGGATCATCCAGTGACTGGTAAGAGAAGCTAGCTTAGAAAGATGGTGAGAAGAAGCCAGACGCTTTCGAAGATGAAAATGTCCTCTTCAGCCACAATTTTGGCCAAATTGTGTCAAGCCTTTGCTACAATCTTCTGTAGCGATGGCCGTCATGAACACATTGCGGTGGAAGAGGGAATCTTTTGTTGCGAGCCTGTGACGCTCTATCTTCATCCTGCCTCTATGCTGCCAGGGGGGACCCCCGGGAAAGCATTCTTTGAGACAAGGCACGAAATGTCCGTTCAATTGTAGGTATGATAGTACTATCTAGCAAGTATTTCTTGTACCTCATGGAGTATCCGTGAGCGCTGAGAGACTGCTAATGCAGGACCGCAAGGGTGAGTGAAGAATTGGGAGCCTCGGAGCTTTCGGGCACAACCCACAACCTAAGCCCTGGAAAGCGCATCTACCTAACCCTCTACGGAGTAGCTTGGACTCAATCACCAAACGATGGAGCCGCTTGCAAGGTACTGTAAAGTGAAAGCAATCTTCCCTTATGTTCCTGGCGTTATCCATTTTGCAGTTTTGGAACCAAGACTACATTGCATTCACGCCTTTCTTGTATAACAGCTTCATAGGAAGCATGAAAAGAAGGCTTTGCAGAAAGACTTTCCAGAAAAACTTTCCACTTGCAGTTCAATCGCGTTGCTCCTTGACCATCTGAGGAGCGTCCTATTTTCAGCCTCCCCAAGCCCCCTCCATCTGCTCTGCCGCTTTGATATATTGGTGCCATGCTACTTCCTTCGGGCGGTGCGCTCGAATTCAAACTGGGACCTTCGCCCCTTGGCACTGGTCACTATGCTCCTATGTACTCAAGGATTGCTTGTCACTTGTCAGGCATCTCAGCCCTGGTTTCAGATCCTAACGGTTGTACCCACCGGACTACAAGTGGCTACAAGTGCGCCTGCTTGCAATGATCTCTTTATCATCGTCGCCCACTTCCTCACACGGTACACATCTTCGTAGGGTTCGTGCAATCGCGTAAGGAAATCGAACATATCCCAATTCGTCCTTCATCTGCCGTTGGCTGTCTCTTCCTCTCCACAACCTACTAATGCTGCCACAAGTAGCCGGCCAGCTGCTCTTCTTCCTCGCAACCACCCCTCTCCTAGCATCCACAGCTGCTGCTGATACGGCAAATTGGCTCTTCCCATCCTATGTGCCACAAGCGGCTCCGGTCACATTCGAAAGCCAGGACACGATCGATGCGGCATGGACCAGCGAATTCGTCGCGCCGGTGCTTGTTATGTTCTGTGACACAAACAACAGCGGCGATTTCTCTATCGGTACGTCGTCTTTCCGCACTCACTTGTCCTAGAACCCCATAACCCCAATCTCATTGCCATGACTGATGAAGCATTTGAAGATTTCCAATCTCCCGCACCCGTGCTGCCTAATGGATCCTATGCAATTCCTCTCGATACCGTACAAGAGAACTCCAGATGTCACTTGAATCTGAATGAGACAAACGGGCCCCTCACGGGCACGTCTAATAGCTCCAATAGCGGAAACTTCCTCGTCAACCTGCAGTGCGTCAACTCTTGACCTCCCCCCCTGCCCAAACGCAGAGCAAAATTGGAGTTTGCAAGACACAGGATCATTTCAAAGAATATAGGCTGACTTGGAGGACCACTGCAGATCTGATCGCTCCGCTACTACATGGTCGACATCACTCGCGGCGGCAGCTACCACATCCTCGTCCACATCGACATCAGCACCCACCACAACACCTTCAACTTCCCCATCCTCTTCGTCGTCAGGACCACCAAGCGCGGCAGCTGCAACAGCAAAGGGCCAGCCAATCAGCCCACAGACGAGTTCTGGTCTCAATAGCGGGGCAAAAGCAGGCATAGGCGTCGGAGTGGCCCTGGGCGTTCTCGTGCTCCTGTTAGCTGGTCTGCTACTCTGGATGCGAGCACGCAGGAAGCACCGAGAAGCCCCATCGCAAAAGCAAGGATACGGCGGGATGCATGCGAGCGAGATGAACGGCGACCAGACACTTGCGGAAATGGATGGAGGAAATCCGCAGGAAGAAAAGGACGGCTTCCCAATAGCCAGAAGGCAGACGGCTGGAGAACTGGAAGCGGTCTCAGCACGATAACGCCAATGTGTATATCTATAATCCAAAACGATCTTGTATATGTGGACTAGGCTTTCCTGCGTTATACCATATTGTTTTAAGAAATTCCAGCGATAGTTGATCGTTTCACTTCGGTATCAAGCTGTGAGTATAACCCGGTTAATCTTGGAGCGATAAGGTAGCCTGAGCCATGATGGACGGAATTTGGAGTTTCAAATTTCAGATGACTCAAATTTCAGATGACTCAAAACACGAGGGTACCAGGGTCGATAGTGGAAAGGTGAGGAGGGCATTGGACATACGCACGTTTGGAATAGGCAGATGATAGATGCTCTAATGCTACGCTAATTGTAAAGCCAGTGAACCATCTAAGAGGAATAATGTGAAGGAATGCCATACACATGCGAGCATCCCTAACCGTGCCACATACGCGTGTCACTCGTGTCATCATTCAGACATTGCCTGATTGGTATCAGCAAAGTCCATGATGGATGATGCTTTCTTTGATCACAACATACCAATCACAACCATGAACCTGAGCCGTCCGTCCCTTCCCCCCTTCCCGTTCCCACCGCTATCAACTCCGCCGTCATACCCACACAACGCATCGTCTAACACCATCGTGGAACTCTTCCAACCCCAGCTCTGACTGAAATTGAATGAATCCGGGGCGCTCTCGTATACACTCAACATCCTACCGCCCTTGCTTGGACTGTAGATCTTAAAATACGTCTTGATAGTTGAGCGACCGTCAACGTATGTAGGGAGAGTTGGGACACTGTGGTTGGTGTTGCAAGATTCCCTGTTGCCAGCAGCTTCATCATTGTCGTCGGAATCGTTCAGGTTTGGAGTGCTGTTGTACGGTAATGACAAACTAAGAGGACTAGGCGTCTGCGAGGACTTCGTAACAGAAGAGTCATCGCGGCTGCCACCACGGAGCAGATTGCTGATTGTCGCCGCTCGCGAAGGCTGTCCAGGTGCGACTAGAGTGATGTCAGGATCAGTACCTGAATTGCTGGCGTCCTCATCCAGCGATTCGCCTCGTGAATGACGACGGTTGCGGTTGCGGCGCATCAGCATCTCAACTTGACCGATGCGTTCATCCACGCTGTTGGTATGGCGGTGATGGCTATCTTCAGAGCCTTCCTTTTCCTTCGCGCGATGCAGGTAGACGCCAAGCTGAATGTTTTTGGTGGTTTCGACTTTCTGTATGTACACGTTCCAGAGACTGCCAGCATACCAGACTGTGCGAGAGTAGACACGCTTCTTTTCCTTGAGATTGCGAGGATTGGGAAATTCTGCGGCGAAGCGAAAGGGTGGGTAATTAGTGTAGGAGATTGGAGGGATTGGTTCGTTTCGGTCAGCTGTTGTGGGGCGCTCATTTGCTGATGCTGTAAAATCTGATGCCCACTGCACATCCACTGGGTCAATGGAGGCAGAGAGTCTTGAAATATAGGGCCGATTGCTGCTCGGTGTTGCATACAGTGAGGTATCGGGATTCGCGCCTGTTACAGAAGTCGAGTCAACGTTAGGAATCCAGAACTTTCGAGGTCTTCCGTTGCCGTCCCAGCTACCTGACTCCATTTCTTCGTCATCCCCTTGGTCGTCGTAAATATCAGAATCGCGCTCTTTGCCTTTCCCATTAGTGGCCTCGCTAGCCTCTTCTGGTAAACTGCCCTCCTGAATCTCCTCGGGTTCTTTGCTTAATCCCAGAATCTCATCGAGCTCAGGCGCATTGACGATCCTTTGTCGAAGTTCCATTTGCATCCATAAAGCGTCATTGATCACCTTTTCAGGCATAAGCGGCAATCCAAGGACATCTCGCTGACTCCGAATCTTCTGCAGTTGTTCAAAGCTCAAATGCACGTAATGAATGCCTTCGTCAAGGAGGACCAGCAAAGCGGCGATATCCGGACTGGTGTAAAGCGCAAGCCATGAATCATAGGCCTCAGGGATATGCCTGCTAGCGAAAGCTGAATTTTGGCGATACACAGTGTCGAACCGGATGGCTGAGAAGCTCATGGTGTCGGGTGGTGCACGTTTGTGTTTTCCATTAGGGTCGATAAGGCCTGCTTCAATAGCGCGTAGCTTCAACTTCCGATCAAGGACTCTCTTGGCAAGCACCCATCGTTCCCATTCTCCAGGTACGAAAAAGCCGTCGCCACCAATGATTTCCCTTGCGATCTCACCAGAGACTCCATCCCAATATCTGATCGGCATCTCCCAGCCTTCGCGGCAAAGCATGGCTTTGGCTGTGGCCAAGATCCTGTCTCCATTCTTGCCATAATAGTTGTTAGTGACCAATTTGATTAAGGGACCTATTTTAACTGGTGACATCTGACGCAAGATCGACGTGACGCTGGCGTCGACCAAATCAGCCATTTCTAACCAGCAGCCAGTGGCGAACAGGCCAACGGCCTCCTTATCCTCTTCCATAGCAACATTGCAACCGTAGAGTCTTTTCAGCGCCAGCTCGAAGGCAGCTTGCGTAATGTTAGAATCGATATCATCAGGATGGAGGGCTATTTCTTTCGATGAGCTTTCAAACCATGGCTCTGAAAGAGCAGATGAAAAAAAGGGTGCTCGATCGAGCAGTAGCCGGTGTAGAGCATATCGAGTGCCAAAAGCATGAACTGCAATATCTGAGTGTTTACCACCCAGCAAACCCCGGTTGTAGAGGTGGCTCGGCAAAGGGGCTGTCTCGGCGGAAGATGCTCTTGTATATGCCGTTCCACTGGCCGTTCTTATGTACGAAGAATGCCTCGAGATAATCGGCGTGATCTCTGGTCCAGCGAAAAGACGTGTCAATGCCGTGGGCGTACTTGTCCCCCTCCTCTCAGCGGATGTAGTACCCTCGACTTGGACAGATGGGTCATCCACATCCTTCTCTGCTCTTGGGATTCTGCTTTTTATAGCCGTTGGTGGATTCTCGTTCTGATAATGAACGGATCTTCTGCTTGAGCCAGAGGCAGGAACCGTGAGGGCTGAGAGTGGATGTGTAGGATGGACTGGCGAAGGGGAGCTCATGGACGCTTGTGCCGTACTGGCGGATACGGACGAGGTCGGAGGCCCTGAGGAGAAGATTGATCGATTAGGCGTATTGAACAACGAAGGCTGAGTTATTGAAGGCGTGGGGGAAGCGACGTGGGTGGGAATGGTGACATGGGTTGGAGAGGCAAGATCTAGTTCTGGAGCGGAATTGGGGTGATATTTTGGTGGGGGGCGTGGAGAGAAGATGGATCCGTCAGCTGGGCCAGGAGAAGGTGTGTTCCTGGCAGATGCAGATGCTGGGAATGTCCAAGTAGGGAGTTGAGCATGGGAGAGGCGGTTGGGTGAAGGAGGAATGTTTAGATCAGCGAGGAGTCCCTGCAAGGCATGTGACGGGACCTCTCCTTCATCTGCTGACTCCACAGGCTGCATACTTGGAAATCTCATCAAAGAGCTGCCCAGGGCAAGCGGTTGTGCTGCTTGTACTGTCTGGTTCTCGATGGACAATAGTAGTATCCTGAAAATACTCTCAACATTCAAACAGGTTTGAATCAAAGGATCAAATTTGAGTTCTGCTGCTGACAAGAGATGAGAGAGGTGGCCTGGAGGGTGGGGGAGATGTCAGATGTGACGTCGGGCTACTCTAGGAGGTTTGGAGCAGAATCACCAGATCGTCGATTACCTATTGGGCGCTCAAGCCTCAAGGCGCCGTTAGAGAAACGGCAGCTTCCCTTGGTACTTAATCGCATGAACCCTAGAGGACTACTGGACAATCGTTTAGATTAATAACGCTCCATATCATCTCCATTAATATTCACGAGTTGCAAAACCAATGCGAATCCTTGGCATGTAAAAAATCGCACGCCCCACCAAATTTGTATGCGGTCACCGACAACCTGCAAGAACACAACTGTCCATCTCATCAATCGATCATTTCGTCCAAATTAAAGCTGTTCAACTTCACCAAACAGGCCAAAAATCGTCACTTTCGTGGGGTGTGATGAGGTTGAGAATAGTATTTTTGCTGGTTGTCGGTGATCGCATACAAATTTGGGTGGGGTGTGCGATTTTTTACATGCCAAGGATTCGCATTGGTTTTGCAACTCATAAATGCCAATCCTAAACGACAAGTATCCTCCTCTTCATATCCCGTCACGTCGGCACCAGTCGGATCTTTCTTAGAATCGTGTCATGGATATGGACTCGCGCGATAGCCGTACCAATCTAGTGGAAATACTACTCAGTGCAACACGTGCAACACTGTTCGGTTGTATAGGTAGTCCGTGCCCTGTAGACTGCCTCGTTTATCCTAGGTCGTTCTGGAGGTCGTTCTGGACTTTAGAGATGCAGCTCTGCTAACCATTCCTGTACATCGCGGCAGAGAACTGCCAGCTTTCCAACCATTATTAAGCCATGACAAAGGACCAATTTGCGTCACCTTTCTGGCATTGCCCGTATAAAGCCAAGCAATGGTACAATTGAGAATGTCCAAAACACTAAGGAAGCAATGGTATTGTTGCTCGTGGTAAGACTCCAGTCATTCATGCAAATTTGCCCTTTTGACGTCTTTATAGCCATTGACCCTTGGTTTCGTCGCCCACGTCCTTAGCCAAGGTTAGCGAATCTACTGTTGGAGAAGAGGTCCAGGCATACTGAAACACTTCTCAGGATGTCCGATTCGAAACACATTCACTTATCACAACTCTACGACCCAGACAATTCGCTCGTTTCAAGGCGTTTATGGCTCTAACTTCAACGAGACAATCACCTTCTGCGATTTCAAACCTAAGAGCTTCGAGCTCAATGATTGGAAGATCATTCCGGTGTTCGCCCAAAGCGCAGATTCCGGGCAATCACAATACAATGAGAAAGGTGCGATGCTGACTGGCGGGACTTATCTGGCGGCAAATGGCTCGGTGGTTTGGAAAGGGTTTGGCTTCAGCGCGAATGGACCATATGACTGCGCTTTTGCGTTGAGTGGGAACGGGAGTGAGGTTTGTATATGCCCTTGATCGGAACAGAGTGAAGGGAGCACCACACTTACTGATGCACACTACGCAGGCTGACGGATATTACACTTTCCTGGACCAATTTAATGGAAGTACCCCCGGTGGAGAGACTGGCCCTTGGTTGTTGTACTATGAACGCGAGCCAACGAGGGATGAGTGTGCTTTGGTGTATCGACAGTCCAACTGTGGTCACATACAGATGTCGTAGAAGACTGCTGTTGAGATAGCAGACCTGGGGGTTGAAAAGAGATGCAGAGTACTGGTACACGAGGTCAAAGTCGAGCGTCTTGTCGTGGCATTTCCTAATGGCGATGCTGCACCAAAATGGAGCCATCCCCCAAAGAACCCTGGAGAGCTTTGGGGACCGCTTACCAATCTTACCTTACCCGAGGAGCCGAGTTCCTAGGCCAGCCGGCTGCGGGCCTCGGGCCGATGACGAGCATCTTCGTCATCAATATGATATCAGTACCTACCTCGCCTACATTATAAATGAAGCCACTTTCATTATTGCCACGATTACCACGATTACCACGATTTCTTTTTGGCCTAACATTCTTTGTCTCCTAGATAAGAATTGAAGTCCTCAATTGCTCCTGCCTAACCAATTTCAATCTCTCCCTCGATATGCCAGTCCACCACAACGTTGACGAGTCCGAAGACCAGAACTTCACCGACCAGAACATCAAAAATGAAGCAGCGAAGGGCATTAGCTATTATACTCCAGCGCAACGGCCGCCAGCTGGTACAGCTTCAGATCCCCAACCTGATGGCTCACACCCACCTAAGCTCTTCCAGCCGTTGAAGCTGAGGGGATTGACTCTCCAGAACCGTATCATGGCCCGTCCCCTCCGCTCAAGGACACAGAAAGCCGCGGCTAACGAGATTACTAGCTTTCCCCATTATGCCAATATTCTGCAGAGAACGGCCATCACACGCCCTGGCATTTCACCCACTTGGGCGGCATAATCCAAAGAGGGCCGGGTCTGGCGATGGTCGAAGCTACGTCCGTAACAGCCGAAGGCCGGATCACACCCGAAGACTCCGGCCTATGGCTCGACTCGCAGATGGAGCCCCTGAAAAAGATTGTTGAATTCGCACATAGCCAAAATCAAAATATTGGCATTCAACTCGGTCACGCAGGGAGAAAAGCATCCACTGTAGCACCCTGGCTAAGCTCTAAGGCCGTTGCGACCAAGGAGGTAAACGGCTGGCCTGACGACTGTTATGCGCCCAGCGCCGTTCCTTACAGCGAGGAGTTGCCGTTTCCAAAAGAGATGACCATTGATGATATCGAGAATGTGAAGCGGGCCTTTGTCGCGTCTGTCAAGCGGGCTGTTGCTTGCGGCTTTGACGTAATTGAGATCCACAACGCACAGTAAGTGTTCGCAAACAGACACCAACGCTACCGGGAACCCTTTGCTTACCACGCCCGCAGTGGATACCTCTTCCACTCGTTCATTAGCCCCGCAAGTAACCGGCGCACAGACTCCTACGGCGGCAGCTTTGAAAACCGCACCCGTCTCACTCGCGAAATAATCGAACTCACCCGCGCCAACATCCCCAAAGACATGCCTCTTTTCCTCAGAATCTCCGCCACCGACTGGCTCGAGGAAGAAAAAGACATGGAAAGCTGGAAGGTCGAAGACACCGTCAAGCTTGCTGAAATCATAGCCGACCTGGGAGTCGATCTCCTAGACGTGAGCAGTGGCGGGATCCACCCGAAACAAAAAGTCAAGACGGGCCCGGGCTATCAGGCGCCGTTTGCCAAAGCGGTCAAAGAGAAACTGGGCGACAGGCTGGCTGTCGGCACTGTAGGGACTATTACTAGCGGCAAGCAGGCTCAACAGCTGCTTGAGGAGGGTCTCGATTTGGCTATTGTGGGTCGGATGTTCCAGAAAAATCCCGGGCTGGTGTGGAGCTTCGCGGAGGAGTTGGGTGTGCAAGTGAATATGGCCAACCAGATCCGCTGGGGGTTTGGCGGTAGGCCGGGCGCGCCGAAGAAGGGGAAGATGTAGATGCAGATATCGTAATCGCGTGGAGCGACGTATGTCATGATGCACACGGATGTTGATAACTGTACAGTTCAAGCATGACGATATTAGCAATATAAAAGCGCCATTAACTCCTTTCCATCTGCTTAGAACGACGATAGATTCCTTGTGTATGTGCCGATGATTCATGTACATTATATGTACGATAGCGTATGCACGACTGCCAGACAAGAAGACCAAACGGGAAAACGCCACACCATGAGCTCATATCAAACATCGTACACGAGAGCATATGTAAATCATCAACGAAGCCTCTCATCCAAATACATTCCAGTACTCGTACCCAGCCATTCCACCTCAATAGTCACAAAAGCTTCAGCGAAGCGAAAAGCAAGCTGCTCACCACCCCTCGACCGGCTTGATCCTCACCGTCAGGCCACGCTTCGGCTTCGCGGTGATCCCCCCCTTGATCTCGAGTTTGAAATCCTCGTCCGCGTTCTTAACCTCAAACCGCCCCACCACGGCAGCCAGGAGACAGGCAAACTCCGCTTTGGCGAAGGCTTGTCCGATGCAGCTCCTGGGTCCGTGCAGGAACGTCAGAAAGGCGTAGTTGCTCTCGGCGCCGCCGGAGTTGGCTTTGCCGGGGCCCATGTACCGGTCCGGGTTGAATTTGTCGGCGTCGGGTCCCCACAGCGAAGTAGCCGTGTTGACGGCCCACGGTGATAGAATGACCTTGGTCCCTTTGGGAACGTATTGGCCAAGGATACTGGTGTCGCATCGCGTGTCACGAACCGTGATTGGCACAGGAGGGTAGACTCTTAAGACTTCGTTGCAGACGGCGTGGAGGTAGTGGCATTGGTCTAGGGAAGCAGCAGTGACGGTTTCTGTGTCGCCGATGGGAGGTGGCAGATTAGCTCGGATCTCCTCACGGAGACGTGTTTGGACGTCTCCGTGTAGACAAAGCAGGTAGAATGCCCAGGTCATGGCCGTTGCCGTTGTCTCGTGACCGGCGGCAAGGAAAGTCATCATTTGATTGACGAGGTCTTCCTCGGTGAAACCACCGGATTCGAGAGCTATGGAAAGGATATCCGCGTCAACTCGTTTTTCTTTCTCGTCAAGCTTTTCTTGTTTTTTGCGTATAAGCTCACGGCAGACTTCTTTGATCGTGTTGGACGATTCTACAATTTTGTTGTTATGCGCTACCGGCAAGGCACGCAAAAACCATTGAGGTAAGAACAGACCCAACAGAGCCATTATCCGCTGTTGCCGGGTCGGTGAGAAGACATTGCGGTAGGTAACATTTATCTTTGTGTCCGGGTTATCGAGCGAATCGAATTCATGCCCCATTCCCGCAGTACCAATAATGTCCAGGGTTGCACGGCTAGACCACCCTGCGATTTCAACGATAGCGGCGTCATCAATGCTTTCGACTGACTCTTTTCCCTCTTTCCGTGCCGCTGACATCAACCCGTCCACTAGTTTAGTGGACTTCTCCCAAAAAATGGGGTACAAATCCTTGATATGACGGTACGCAAAAGCTGGCATGAGATTTTTGCGTTGTACCTGCCTCAGTATATCAGCCGGGTCCGCTAGCAATGCGATAGACCCTACCTTGTGTTCGTCGCCTTCAGCTAGGAGAATCCCGATACCCAATACCCTGCCCAGACCATTTCTCAGCTGCTCCGGTTTGATGAAGTCGTAACTCTTGGTCGTCAGGACTTCGCTCAAAGCTTGGGGGCTCGTGATGAGCAGCCTTCCTTGGTTGAGTATAGTCGTGTAATAGATCAATCCGTCGTTGGGGATAGTGTTAATCCATTCCCTTTGAGGCACGCCCGATGGCTCTGCTTGTATCTTTTTGAACTGCCCATTGAAGAATGAGCCACCCTACAGCAAAGTCTTAGCTGGAGACACTATGGATTTGGAAATCGGAACCCACTTTAGGCTGAGGCAAATGTTTGATGGGACTGAACAGCTTCGGATATAGTATAGCTTGCCACAACAACCCTAGTAGAACTTGTATTGTCTCTAGAACGACGAAAGTCCAGACATATGATGCAGAGATGGAGTACTGAGGAGCATTGTGTACAAGGATGAATGAAACAAAGACAGAGCTCAGTGCAATTGGCTTCCAAGGCAGATCCATTATGCAGGTTTCGAAGAATTGGGAGCCAATGGAGATTCGTGATCAAGATCCTGTAGAGCGCTTATGCAAGGTGTCAAAGTGTACGAGTATATGAAAGTTGTTCTCGATAACAAGGCACGATCTCTAGTACCAAATCAAAGCTCAGGAGGACACATGTGACGTAGAGGCGGTGTAAGGATAGCTACAATATATTCAAGATGTATTTGTACGATTCAAGCAGAACTACAGCATGTGGGAGGAAAGAGACTTGTTAATTCTTTAAGTAGATAAGTACTCTACTCGAGTGACTTTTCTGTTGCCTTGGCCAAGCGGACGGAGAGTCGGCGAGATTTGACCCCGACGCGATCGGCTAACAAATTTCAATCCCATCCCCGCTCACTCCGTTCAGTGTCGTAGGGTAGGTACAAGGGGTAGCGATACCTCGTAAGCCATACCTACTTTACTCCGAGGCCTCGTAATAAATTCGAATCTACCGTCTGCCAGAATTAGAAAACGTCTATGAGCTAGAACGGCTTAATGTTACGCCTTATTGAGAACCGGGAGCTCAAGCGTACTTTCGACTTTCGAGGATTGCCTATGCTGGACCTGAGTGCGCATATTCAGCGTACTTACCGTATAATGAACATGATCCTCGACTTAGCAGAAGATTGATCCGAGCAGCGAAGCATCGGCTGAACAATAACAGTAATTGAAATGCTACTGAGCGAGTTCTCGGTGAATGGAAGTCCCTCACTGTTTTACAGAGGTTTTTAGGTGACGAAAAAAGATGAGACGGATACCGAGCCTGCTTTAAACTTACACGTCAGACTTCCATCCTTGAACAAAAGTGATTAGTTCGATGAAGCCTCTCAAGCCAATACTGATACTGTAATGTTTATACCTACCCCCAAAGCAAGTCAATGCTCAGGAGGGTGCAGTACTGAGTTTTCGACTGCTAGGTAAGCGCCTAGGCATGCGAGAGAAAGGCCCTGAACGCCTTGGCTTCGAACGAGGCGCACTGGAGCAGGTTAGTCCAGGGTAGAGCGGAGAGCCTAAGAGATTGAGAGTAAGGTACCTTAGTGAGCGAGTGTGTGAGAGTGAGAGCACCTTGCCGGTAGAATACGCCACACGGAGACGGGTGCAGCGGCAAGCTCAGGAGTGCTCACGTTGGAATTTCTCCATTCTCGCGTCACTCGCGTGATGTTGCTGCATGGCCCCGGTAGAGTATCTTCATGTTGTATATGTACACGCGATTGATGGGTATGTTTACTCAGGGAGAAAAGTTTTACCAGTCGGCAACATATATTCACCGATAATATGAAACGTGATACCAAATGTTCCAAAACAGGAATCGCCTTTCTTTCGCCTCGGAACCTCTTCTATGCCTTTTGCTCCGTGACATCGTTCCCCTTCGAAGTTCGTGAAATAAGAACAAGATTTGAAGCTCCACTGCTCCAGTAGTACTAGAGCCGACGGCTTACGATGGGGCTGATTTTTTGGGCGACTCGGAGTCACATGCTTCCGTTTGAATTCTATAATCACGTCCGTCCTCAACTACGTTTCTTTAGTATCATACTGCCATAGATCTTCCTTCGGTTGAATTATTTTGCGGTTTTCCTCGAGAACATTCGAAGCCGGGTTGGGATCCCTTTCAATGCGTTTCTATCCGTCTAGTTACTCTTACTCTTTGGACGACGAAGAAGCTATGCTAGTCCAGTAGCTCAAAACGATACACAGTATCTCGATGCATCTCCGCCAGATCCCACCGGAACCCTCGCCTCGGACACCATACTTCAGCCATCACCAACGGATACTATCGTACCGCCTGAGAATTTTTCAGACCCTGAACCGGTTGCAAATACTGCTCTCTCCAAGAGACTCATATATAGTCATTGTACGCCTGAACAGCAGGTCGTTATCGAAACGCCTGGTACGAAGCAAGTCTGCTTGACGGATCTTCAAAGAAATATGTACTAAATGGCGCATTTTCCACTGCATATGTCATTGAGTTCGGATTTAAAGTTGCAGACACTGGTGACTGGTTGCCCTAGGATCAGAAATATCGGAAATTTATTGGAGACAAGCTGAATAAGCGGCATGCTCTCGAGATTCACAACGCTCCTCGAATCGTATACCTTTACTATCACTGCTACGATTGGACAGACCCCTGCCTCCCGGGTAGAGTGGACTTCTCCGATACTAATGTATGATTCGCGTGGTATAAACATTACATAACATGGTGCCCGATGTTCTTCAGATCACCCACGCGTGGAAAGGTCATCGGCAAGGTCAGCAATCTGCCGGACTCAGCGAGGGAAAAAGGCATTTGGAACCATTTTACTTTACCAGCGCTGCAGCAATGGTGAGAAACTTATAGAAATGTTGGATAAATGTATCCTCTGTGCTGTGACAAGTGATGCCTACTGGTACCCTCGTTCTTTCCCTCTCCGTGAACTAATTCTAATTTGTCTCTTTCCAGGATGGCCCATTGAGACTACAAGAAACTTTCAAGGAAGACTGCTGATCTCACATTCTCAACAAACCACTTCCAATCCAATAATCGAGTATTAGAGTCGAGGTTATTGGCTCCAAGGTTCTTAAAGTCTGGTTACAACGAAAGGCGCCTATTGGACATGGCTCAATGACCAGTACCCGTACGCTAGAAGTGACCCATTCATTGACCACATCTCTCTAGCCGACTACTACGTTTGTTCTAACTTGGGTGAGTAACACGGTCTGTACCACTTCCTAGATGGAGCGGAAATCCTTTCCCTCTGATCTTCGATCTTCTTGCTTCCACTTGAAGAGTAATTCTACTTGTCGGGTCCAGACACGAGTTCAGATACTGACGACAGTTCATAGTAAGCTACATGCTTATGGGGTCTCTTCAAATTGGTCACCGCTCCCCTTAGAAAGGTTTACGAGCAATAACCCCGTTTTATTTCCTCATACTCTGAAACCATCTTTACCTACGATGATTCCAATGCACCTGTGGGGTCTCTTCCATGCGGTTTCGTTGGACTCAAGTAACCCTGACGATCCAAACGCTGCACCTGATCCGGAGCTTTGGATCGCATTTGCAGGGAAAGCATCCGTACTGGCCCTTATGGCCATAAGCACTATCCACGTCTATAGGTTTCAAGACTGTGCAGACACGAATCCTGACTTTGTTCGCCTTAGCGACCATGAAGGATAATAAAGGCAAGAAAAGGTTTTCGCGTCGATTACCTCCATTGATACCTGTCTGACTTGTTGGAGAATGATCCCTCAATCATGCTTTCGGTACGAGTACCTGACAAGAAGACCCTGCCGAACGGGCACACTCAGCACCCTCGATGAGGATGTAATGTTTGATTCACAGTGGCGTGTCCGCAGATCTTAGCACTGGAACAATGAAACAGTGATCACTTAATCATCTGGTAGCTCGATGACTAGCGCTTTTGACAAAGATTTTTCAACGGCACATTTATGGAATAGATCAGAAACTCGATAAGGTAGTGGTTGCGAAGGTTTTCTTCGATAATTATGGAGCTACGTAGAGTCGTAGAAGGACCTTGATCTCTACGCCAAGAGGAAATCAATACCCTCTCGATAGCCTGTACGTGAACGGAACATGGACGTTGTCGTTATTTTCGTGTATCTAATACTAAGAGCGTACACGTAGGGTAAATTTGAAGCTCAGAAATACCGACGTCAAGTCGTCAGCCAATCTTCAATACAGTAAACCCCAATTTATCTTACTATCGTACACAGCTACATGGAAACTTCGCATACCGATACTACATACAAGCCAATCCCTCGCCGAAACTCGATCCTCAATTTTCTTGCATCTGAACCATAATCTTCAAGCAGCAAGCAGCACCCTCACACATTTAACCAGAAACGTTCCTGTGCGCGTTATATACCACCCACAATGCCCTCCCGATCCAACCCCAACACCCCCACCTCCCTCAAACCCAAAACCGCGCGCACTCTCAAGAGCAAGCGGCAGCAGACCCAGCGGCTTGCCAAGAACAAAATCACAAAGCCCACGCCGCGCACGAGCCAAGCCATAAGGAAAGCGGCGCCGTTGTCAAGGAAGAAGGCCAAGAAGGTGGAGAAGAAAGTTGGATACGCGAGGAAGAGAGCAATGGAGGCGGTGGGGGAGGTGGAGATGAAGGATGTAGCAGGTTTTGACGGTAAGGTTGGGAAATGGGATAATGCAGGGAGGGAAGGAAAGGACGATGCGGATATGGAGGTGGATGGGGCGGAGTGAGCGAAGGGTACCAGGGGAACAATTCTGAGAGCGGGTTCTCTCTGGTAGTACTCTACGTTGCGTTACGTGTGCTCGGATCAATCAAGTGAAGGGGTCTCGATCCGCGGCAAGAAGAGAGACGATTGCATCACAGGAGTCTCATGGAAGGCTTTGACATGGTGAGCAGACCGTTCTTTTGAAGAGAGGCATAGGCTGATATCAATTCACAGCAGCTATCGGAGATGCGGTACAGGTTGGCTAAAAGATCAACCGTGACGCCGAGTACCCTGACCTATCGTCAGCCTTCCCTATCCTTTGACAACCAGAAATAGATTTACATCTCCTGATATCTTCCACCTTCTACCTTCTACCTTGTGTCATCATGAACTCTTCTGGGTCCAGTATCCGCAACCTATTTTATTATAGTATATCCTGGCAATCAAATTGAAAGGAGTCCGTGCCGATGCAGTCTACACATACGTACAGAAGCAGTCTCATCCAGTAGTAGTGTCCAGGGTTATTCCAACATTTTCCTCATCTTGCAATTTCCAAGGTCGTTCAAATTCATTGCTCCCAAATACTCATCTTGAGCAGCTCGGTCGTCCGATAGAGCAACCAGCAACGGATGCAGTACCGTATATGCATCACGTATAGGAACTGCCTGACGTGGGACTTCCTCGCCGTCAGCCCCTTTTAGGTTTTCGAGAACTCCGCTGTGGGCTTCAGCTTGCGAGTTTATTTGAATTCTATGGCGATCGAGAGCTTCCTGGTAAACACCGAGGATATGATAAGACGTTGAAGGAAATGATGATGGTCTAGTGAGAGATGGAGGAAGGTGATATCTCTTGGAGAACATGTGCAAGAAGAGCGAAGAAACTTCCCGGCGCAGAAACGTCAAGCCGATATAAGTCTTGAAGATTGCAATTAGAGATGCATCTTGTTCGTGATTGTTATTGTTGAACGATGAACTAGTCTGAGAACGAAATCGAGAGGATCATGTCTAGGTTGGCAAGCGAGATGAAAGGAGCGATCAGCCGAGCGATGCTACTGTTCGGTTTTCTGATCTCAGGAATCGTCGGAGTCATGAATGGAAGCTTTATTAAGAGTTCTATCTTCTGACATCTTGATGGGTCTCATCTTTGGATTCAGTACTCGTCCTTGAAAACCATGACATTTTCTTTGCCGTCATCATCCACCCAGCACCTGAACATGCCGCCGCAGTTGAAGTCGAACGTTATCTTCCCCTTTCCATCGACCAGCTCTATACCGATGATGCCTCCTTCGCCTTCGCCAGTCTCGCCCCAGCGGTCTCCAGCTGACCGTTCCAGCTCTCCTCCCGAACCCGCAATCTGATTGACGGCAGAAGCAAGGGAGCGGTTGGGCGAGAAACGGACGATGGCACCTGCGGTACGAGCGGCTGCAAGACGAAGGAATGAGTCGCCGTTGCCGGTTCCTGTCGCTCATGTTGGTAAGTCCTCAAGGTCTTCGCGACCTCCTTGGAGTCTCCGATCATTGGGAAGAGCCTTACCAGACATAGCTACAGCCCTGATCCTGCTCATGCTTTCTACTTTTTCCGAAGTCAGCTCCTGGAAGGATGATATCTCATGATAGCCTGAAAGATAGGGGATACAGTCTCCCACAACGTTGCGTAATCCGTCAGCAAACTCGTTCAGGGCTGCTAGAATCTGTGATGACAGATATTGTGGCTGCCTCGTCCTTTTCTCGAGAGACGATTGGTTCCATTCTTCAGCCCAGAAACCAGCCCCTATAGTTGGTGTGTCTCCTATTCGACCAGAAAGCTTGTTGGTAAGGCCACCTGTACTAGTTGCCACGCACATTGTACCATACTTATCGAGTGCTACAGTGCCGACAGTGCCCTGTGGGAGATAGGTTTGACCGTCCCATCCGCTATTCTGACATAAAGTTCTCTCGTCTTGAGACTTATGCAAGCCTCTCTTATGTTCATCCCATCTTTTCCTTGTCCAATAATAGCTTTCGTCTACCATCTCCAAGCCCCAATCTTTGGCCAACTTTTCGACAGTTTTTCCACCCAGACAGCAATGACCCTGCGCGCCTCCTGTGCCTCCGCTCAAATCCCCGCCAGCTGAAGAGTCTTCACCGCCACGGACAAGCATCTCGCGTGCTAATTTGATGGGATTCTTGACTTTACTGACAAGAACGACAGCGCAAGCTCGTTTGTGAAAGCCACGAGTCACCATGACCTGCACGGTCCTTTAGTGTCTACTTCTCCGAGGAGCATTTGATACTCGTTGTACATAAGAAGATAAGGACGTCCAGAGATTTGATAAGCAGATATGTAGGATACTGACTGGTGCATCCCATGTCATTGCAAATTACGTGAAAATCTCAGTTTTATCGTGACGATGAACCTTTCAATTCACATCACTCCAGATAGTAGACAAGAGGGACCTAAAAGCATCCTGCTCACCGAAGCCTCTAGTTCAATTGTGCCATCTCTTGTGAAGACCTGGAGGAACATCTCAATAAGATATTTAGGCAGGACACCAGTTCACTTACGGCTCCTGGCACAATTCGGAGTCAGCACTACTAGTTGTAGATAACATACTGAGTAACAAGGCTTGTCTAGAGAGTTGGACAGGTATCTTGCTCCTACAACAAGTCTCGCGACCTACAAACAGTCTCAAGCAGGAAGAGACAAATCCGAAAAGAGCCTTACCTTTCCCGCAATTAAAGAGAGGGGAATCCTCAAACAAGGTCACAGCATGTACGGCAGCATCCAAGGCAGTGGCACCATTAGACAGGAGGGCAGAAGTAGATCGATGGATCGTCAGTAAGGTGGCAGAGTATATTTCCCAGGCATGTGGATGTAGGTTCTTCCTTGTGATGTTACCGGCACCGCCATGGATAATGAGGCGCGGCTTGAACGTGGAAGAAGACATTGCCTATCACTATCAGATTGTACATTATTAAACTAAGAGCGCCAAATTGCGCAAGCAATACCGTTCCGTCTCTGAGATGATATGTACGAATCGGAAGCGATCAATTGAACGTACAAGGAGCTCAATCACAGCGGCAGGATCCCGTATTACGTGCTCAGAAGTGTTTGCTGCTGATTCCTCGATAAGAAGACTGACTGATGCAATAATTTTGTCAAGCTGAGACTGCTGTTGATGACTTCTCGCAGGTGACTTGGGTGACTTTGATCAATCCCGCCGTTACTTTGAAGCCAACCACCTCGCACCAGACGGCGCCAGATCTTCAGGTACAATCACGGTTAAACACTCGGAGCTAAGCTAAGGCAACGCGTACTAGCTCCGTTTACTGAACTTTTCTCATGGCCCTTTTACTCCCCTCATTGACGCTTGATGGTAGGGTCAGTGGGGACAATGATGAGTCTGACGTTGCAACCGATGTGGAAGGCCATGGAAGCGCTCCTCCAACCTCACTGAACGCTACAAGCCCAACTTTATTCCACAAGATCCAAAATCAGCGGTCGATACTTGCCCTTCTGGTATCCGATTCCAGACTCTATGCTGGTACGCAGAGGGGAGACTTACTGGTGTGTTATTATGTTGAATCAGGACACAATGCGAAAGCTGCTGACAGGAGGAAGGTATGGTCTCTAGAAACATATGAGCTGCTTTCGACGGTCAATGCGCATAGAGGCAGCGTGCTATGTCTCTGCTTGTCGACCGACAAAAAGCTGCTCTTTTCAAGCGCTGGAGATGCCATTGTCAATGTACGGCTGCTACCTGCGAATCGTTTTGAAGCTTGCTGACGCGTCCAGGTCTGGTGCACGAAGACTCTCGATCGACTTTACTCGATATATTCCGCATATGACGTTGGGGACGTTTTCTCAGTCGTCTATTCGCAAGATCTGCAGACTGTTTATCTAGGAGCTCAGAACACAAGCATTCAAGTGATTCGCTTACTTCTATCTATGTCAATACTTATCCTCGTCATGCTAACCCTTCCTAGTGGTATGATCTATCGCAAAAGGACATCAGACCTCCACCAGACCCGGAATTACATCCATCTTATCGCAATCATCGCTTCTTTGACTCCAAAGGTCCCACTGGCGTCTCCACACCACGCCCTCTTTCCGCTTCCGAGACACGATCTTTTGGCGGCCAGGATCTTGAGATAGACAGAGAACATATAATTCAATATGCGCATTATGGCTATGTCTACTGTATCTTGCTGTCGAGGGGCCTAGACGCCGATAACGCCGATGCGGAGACATTGATATCTGGTGGTGGTGATGGCGTAGTGAAGGTGTGGTCCCTAGACAGCCGTGAAAACGGCGCTTTGAGCGAGGAGATCTCGCTAGAGAATGGCGATGGCTCTGTACTCTCTATGGCACTTGATGGGACGGTACTCTATACTGGGCGCTTAGAAGGAGATGTCAATGTTTGGGACCTTGATACTCGACAATTGATTCGGACCGTGAAAGCCCACAACGCCGATGTTCTCGCTCTGGCTGTTGGCCACGGTCTCCTTTTTAGTGGAGGATCTAACGGAATCGCAAAGGTACTGCTCCGCTCCTGGTCCCGTGCTCTCAGAAATAGAGCCTGACCTCAAGCAGATCCTCAACTCGCGCCATGAAAATATCAACAGGTGGAGGGCCCATGATCATCTCGTCCTCGCTTCTGCTGTTGCATCATTCAAGAGCAACGAGATCTATGTGACAGGTGGCAATGACGGGTGTATTGCGATCTGGGACATCAGCGAGTGCGTCAACAGGCCCGGGAGAGGGTCTAAAATTAGTGATGGTAAGTGTGACAGTGACTCGCTCTACAATTACAGCTCACCAACATGCATAGAACAACTTGTCTTATCTCTTGAAAAGCTTGTCTCGCACCGTACGGTATCTTCGAAACCCGATTATGCCCAGGACTGCCGGCGTGGAGCGTCTTACTTGAGGAGTCTCTTCAAGCGATTGGGTGCTCAGACGGAGCTCTTTAGCACCAAAGATTCCAGGAATCCTGTGGTGTTCGCCCGGTTTCGAGGCAAGGACAAGGGGCTGGCGCTCGGCAAAACCATTATGTTTTACGGGCACTACGATGTAGTCGCAGCAGAGAATAGGGACCAGACATGGTGTGCCAATCCTTTCGAGATGCAAGGTGTCAATGGCTATCTATATGGGCGAGGCGTATCAGACAACAAAGGTCCGATATTGGCAGCTCTCTATGCTGCAGCAGATATAGCCGCCGAACAACAGCTGCATTCTGATATAATTTTCCTGATAGAAGGTGAGGAAGAATGTGGGTCAAGGGGTTTCCAAGAAGCCATCAAGGAGAACAAACAGATCATTGGCGATGTCGACTGGATTTTGTTGGCAAACAGCTACTGGCTTAACGACGATATTCCTTGTCTGACATACGGCCTTCGAGGAGTCATTCGAGCCACGATCGAAGTAGCAAGCGAACGCCCTGACCTGCATAGTGGTGTCGATGGTAGCCAACTCATCAACGAGGCTTTGAAAGATGTCATCGCAATGCTCGCCAAGCTGACGGGCCCTAATGGCGAAGTGAACATCCCTGGATTCTATGAAAACATACCATCTACGACACGAGAAGAGGACGCCATGTACGAAGCCATAAGTAAAACGTTACTTCGCAACAATCCCGACCTTGGCGACGCTGAGAGTCTCACGGCCTCATTTAAAGCAAGGTGGAGAGAGCCTTCGCTCACCATTCATCGTGTCGATAGTTCTGGCCCTGCGAATTCCACCATCATATCTCGCGTCGCCAAAGCGGACCTTTCCCTCCGCTTGGTGCCAAATCAGACTACTGCAGTAGTCAAGAAAGCCCTGATACAAACACTAGAAGTTGCCTTTGACCAGTTGAACTCCTCAAACGAGCTCTCGGTCAAGATAGAACACCAAGCCGAACCCTGGCTGGGGGATCCCAACAACGAGATCTTCCAAACGCTCGAGAAGGCAGTGATGGAGGTATGGGGCTCCAAGGGCCACGAGAGAAGGAGGTCCGTTCCAGCAGGGAAGCGGGCGTCGAAGGATCTCTCGAACGGGCTGAAAAGCCCGAAACTTCCACCCGCGACATCCTCCACGCTTTCGAGCGCCGGCGGCGGACCCTCCCACCCCGACACGGCAGGAAGCAAGGACAAGACCGAGTCGCAGAAACAGTACCCTTCGCAAAAACCCCTCTACATTCGCGAAGGCGGGTCCATCTCCGCCATCCGGTTCCTCGAGCAGGAATTCGATGCCCCGGCGGCGCACTTGCCGTGCGGGCAGGCCAGCGACAGTGCCCATCTTGACAACGAACGGCTGCGGCTGCTGAACCTCTACAACAGCCGCAGAATCTTCAAAAAAGTTTTTCAGGAATTACCGTTCCGGTGACGCGAGGAGCCTGCTGTTCACGTTCCTACTATGTGGTTTCGGTGTTTGGATTCCGCTTCTGTAGATACCCCTATAGCCCGTTATTAAAAACGTCCCGTGCTGGATATATCGCACCGAGCGCATCTGACAGAGGCCAATGCCGGTGAATCATTAACCCAAAGCCCCTATTTATTGACAATACAGGTCCAATCCCATCAACTATATACACTATGCTGTGTCATCTTCCGATGCCTGACCTCTTCCAGCCGCTCAGATGGGGGCCCAAAGCGTTGTATATCGACGACGACCAATCCACACCGCGCTGAACCTTCGAGTTCCGAAAGACCTCTTGCTTCAGAGATGCGTCCAATGGGCTCACATCCCCACTCCGCGGCAATCGCGCCATGACATCAACCTCATGCATGTTCCAATCCTGCACATCTCTCTTCCCAATCAGACTCTCCGTCGCCCACGTGTTTTCAAACCACGGACTCTGACTGATATCGCTTCCGTTTTGCTGATTGAACACGTAAAGATACGTCCCGTTCGTGCTGGCGTCCGTACCCGTCCCGATGGGCAACGCGGCGGCAGCGAGCGTGCTGCCAGTCATGGCCGTGTCCACGCTGTTGGTTCCGCTGTCGACGACAGCGCCCCAAGCTCCGACGCCCGAGGGGCCGGTGGTCAGGGGCGGGATGGCTTCGACGTCGGAATTCGGTTGCTGGTAGACGAGGAGGCCGATGGCGTAGGTGAGGGAGGAGTTTGTGAGGACGGTGACGGGGGCGGTGGAGATGCCTGTTGGGTCTGCATTAGAAGGTTTGGGGGTGGAGGGGAGGGGGAGCCAACCTTCAGCCCATTGGCCGTACGCAACGTTTGGGGGTGTCTGGTCGTTTTCGTTGGTGGTATTATATATAAAGTACCACAGTTTGAGCTCGTTGTTCGTGTCCAAGGTCCACAGTTGAGCCGTTGCGTTGGATTCCAGCCAATCCGAAGTCATTCCAGCGTTGCCGTTGGTGTTGTTGTCAAAAGTGGATGATGCATTCCACGACGAAGAGCTGCCCAGACTGAAGCTGAGCTCATGAATACAGTTGTCAGGTGCTCCGTAATACAGCCGTATGCCGGCACTTTTGCCCGCGGTCTCCCCAAGCCAGGATCCACTGTAGAATGCTGTCATGGCTGTGGAGGCGTCCGATGCCTCGATTTTCGAGTCGCCGAGGGGACCGTCCGTCCAAGTCGTCATGTTGTTCGTACTTATCTTTTCCTGCAGTATGTTCGTCGAGTCGATGTAGAACATATGCGCCTAGTATTCCCATTGTCAATTGTGATAGCGGGCAGCATAGGAGATGGGCCCTCACGGTAAGGTTCCCATTGCTCGTGTAGTTGACAGCGGCCAAAGGTGTTGCAGCTCTCGCGTCGGTAGTGATGTTACTGTCCCCTCCAGTCCAGTTCCCTCCAGGGGCCCTCACAGCATGCTGAACTTGTCCAGTGTAATTTTGATAGAAAAGGTGGAGTAAAGGTTCCGTACTGATATTCTCGGTCAGAGTAACAAGGCTAGTGCCGTTGAATGCGCCTTCTGTAGACGCGATTCTTGTCGCCTTCGCCTTGGGCGTGGAGCCCGAGTTCGACTTTCCTGACGAGTTACTGCCTGAGGAGGTATTGCCGGTAGAAGTATTGCTGGGGGTAGTATTGGTCTGTGAGGACGTAGTACTTTGCAACAGAGCGTTGATCAGCGAAATGCGTAGTCAAACTGTTTATTATGAGAATGCAAGATTACCTGCTCTTGTGCACACTTAATGGTACCGCAACAGCAACCACCACGATTATGACCAGGACCGCAGCAAGCAAGGTCCAGAGCTTCCACTTCCTCTTCCACACGGACTGCCTTTCAGGCTTCTTTGACTCGTTCGGCAAGACTTCTTTTTCATCGGCGTCGTCAAACGCCTCTTTCTCTGGGCCTTCGAAATTTGTCTGCGGTATGTCTCCTCGATACTCTGCTGGAACAGCCTCGAGGCCTGCGGTGTCCGGCACTGTTTGCAGTCCATCTTGTGTATGATCCACTTCAAGTCCAGTCTGGTGGTTGACTTCTTTTCCAGCATAGGGAGTCTCCCCGTCTGGCCTGTAAGGGCTAGAATGGACCATTGCTACCACCTTTCGAAGCGAATCACATAATGTACAGCAAGGTCAGGCAATAGACTGAAATTTAAGGATAGATATAGAGATACAGGAAGGACGTGTGCCAATTGATGTTTCGCGCTCCGCCTTGTTGACATGGGCCAGATCCAGCGCTAAATGATCGAGGAGGACCGAAGGATTTGCATCGCTGCGACCGCTGCGTGCAGTAGGTTGGCGCAACATAATGTTGTATTGCTCAATAATAATAACACTCCTCCAATTTTAGTCTCAACAAATTGATCGCAGTCGATGCTTGGAGCTATTATTAGGCAAGATGTGAAGGTTTACGCGGGATGGTAAGATCCTCCTCCTTCTCGCTAAAAGCCTTGAGGCTGAGCATATACAATCCGAATAGACGAAAGTGTGATGAAAGGCATGCTGAACTCCTCTCCATTTATGCGACAACAATACTTCCATTCGAAAAGGAGACAAGTGTTGTCATCGCCGCGCCTTGCAGAGGAATCCCTAAAAATGAGGTACTCTACCGCCCCCTGCACCAACGGGATTCTCGGATCTTCCAGCAGGAATCTGGCCAGAAAAAGATGGCAATCACAAAGCTCCCATACTTCCATTTGTTCACTGTTTTTGTGGCTATATCGGAATCAAAATGACTCTTCCTGCCAAAGAGTCTTGAATGGAGAAGAGCCGAAAAAGGAAATCTCCATCCACATGAATCTCAGTAAGGATTACTTGCCCACTGTATATTGCAGTTGCCAGAATCGGCGCTCAAGAACGCAGCAAAATGCATGCTTACAGATGATCTTAGTAGCACGGTTATCAAGTCCTGACGAGCCAACTAAAAGAAAGTCTTTGAGAGGAACGGAAGTTCCAAGAGCTCGACTCTTCCCGTTCTTGCTGACACAGGTGGGTATCTACCAAAGCGATCCGACTGTCCTCGCTCAAGAATGCTAAAGAGGATCTTGTCAAGTTTCTCCTTCAGGGAAATCTAGAAAGGTTGGTTGAGAATTCATATCTGAATGGTATCTACCTGTCTTCCACGCTGCTCAATGCCGCTAATATCATACCTATCGTCTTTGACTATGAATTCAATTGGATTGATAAAGGAAGATCATAAGCAGAGATCGCTCAAACGTGGTCTACCAATGACCTCTCTGCTCGTTAACTAAGTTATCGATCCAAGCGCCATTGCTAACAAGATGCCATGATGCAGCAAGCCTCGACGCCCTGCGGCACGAGAGGAGATCAAAACGAATACTTGTCTAAAGCCGTCCATGTCTTGCCTTAAAGATCGATATCCGGTCTTCATAGAACAAGATCTCTCTCAGCTTCAATTTGATCTTAGTCCCACTGCTGACAGGGTCCGACTCGTCGTCATCAGTGATGGGATCAATATCTGAGTCCATCCCCTGTGTCTGTGTTGCTGGGTTTGCGGACGCTGGATCTTCGTCCTCGCTATCATCATCGTCTTCATCATGGCCATGGTGATTTTCGGCGTCATCCTCATCGTCAGTTTCACCGCCTCCCCCATTTGCTGAGGCGGAGCCAGCTCCGTCCTTTGACCTCTTGCTATTTCTCGTCTCCAGAATCTCGAAGCACTTCTCTTTAATGCCCAAATAGCAAAGCTCCACCTCTGGCCTCAGAGCAACAACATCTATGGCGCTCATGGCGAAGTCCTTCACCTTCAACGACCCTCCATAGGGGTGGTCAACGATGTATGGTACGTACAACGCACGGAGGTGAGATATTTGAGGTAGTCGCTGCAGGAAAAAGTGCCAGTCTTTGTACTGGATAGTCATCCCAAGCTCCCTGAGTCGACTCATCTTCCCACTACTGATGAAGGAGAGTACTTCACGGGTGAACATCCACTTTCTAGCAGTCACGCCATGCGTACGGCTTCCCTGAGAACGCCTAGCGCTGTCGATCATGACCTTCGTGAGGCTAGAGCGGTGGCGGCGTAGAGGGCCGCGATAAATGGCGTCTAGAGTCACTGACGATTCATGCATGCTGGTGTCTTGAAGGAACAGCCATTCGAGGCTGTCTGGAGCGAGCGCATGCTTGAGAAACGAAATAAGAGTGGACGAGACGTGGTCGGTATGGATTTTTTTCAGACGGAGTGGGTACTCCGAAGTCTTTGATAAGGCTTCTGAAGAAGGCATGCGGCGGAGACGAGGTTGACACCCACGCTTTTTGGTGGATTGCATTGGTATTGAAACGACCAATGCTTTTCGAGGGGGGTGTCTTTCCTGGAGGCAAGACCACAAAGCATCGGTAGATTCACAATTCAGTATAGTCAAGCTCGTAAGTATTGTCCAGTCTATCGATTTGTACAATGCGATCACATGCAGAGTAACCTTTTCAATCTCAAGCGTTTCGAGTTTCAATATTCTTGAGGGCTTCAGAGCATGGTACGAAGCTGTGGAGTCCGTTGTACCAGTTTTCTGCAGTCCTTCTCGAGTCAGCGACCTCTGAATGCTTGTTGATTCCGTGTTCGTCTCGACCCCCTCAACAGGATCTTGTAGTATCCCGAGTGGGTTCATCTCTGAGTCTGATTGTGGCCCTGACACCTCTCGGCCTTCGTGGGATGCACCTTCAAATAATGCTGGATCAATAGCATCCAAGTTCATCCCGGGCACTTTGGATGCAGGCAGACCAGAGAACGGTTCATGACTTGAGTCATTCGACGCGTTTGACGTAACCCCTGCTCCACTCATGTTCGGACTTGAGATGGACGCAGCGGATGCTGGAGGTGGAGAGCGTGTGTCTTCGTTTGTTGCGCCATCTGAGCGTTTCATCAACCATCCGCTTTCGGTATCGTCGTCTGGCAGCAGCGTCATTCTATCGAGATCTCCCAAGTAGTCATATATCTTGCTCATCAGTAATGGTAGTGGACCACCTCTGATTACATATTTCAGGGGTGGTTGCTCGCGATCGGTGCAAGAACTATAAAGGATTGGAGCAAAGCCTATGCGCAATTCTCGCAATTTGTCCAGTGAACGCTCCAGAAGTACGCTTAATTCCTCCAAATACGCTATCTCGTCGATAGCCAGGACCGTCAGCGATCGGAGGGGAGGCATGGTGGAGAAGTTGGGCTCTTCGCGATGATTGCTTGCAAGCACTAACTTTGGGACACCTCCAAACTCAAAACTTGCCTGGGCAGGTGTGGGTTGAGTAGACTGTGGAGTAGCATTCGTTTGCGCGAGTTCAGCTTCTGACAGAGCCGTTCCGTTGTCGTGAAGGCGTACCCAAAGTTTCTCCAATTTAGGAGACTGATAGTCGCCTAGAGAAGACAGAGCTATCCATATATCTCTCAATATTCCTGTGGGCATATCCCACACGAAGGACTCCTGGTTATTGAAATGTGTTAGCGCGGCCACCGCTGAGCCTTAGCACTTGAAACTCCTTACCAAGTTCGGCATCCGAGCAACGCTCAATGCGACCAGCGTTCCTAGCATTTTCCCACTTTCCTTGGTTACATGATACTCCGCAACCCAGTCGGCTGGGCCATTCCCAAGGGAGAATTTCTTAGTGAACTGGGAAAAGTAGTTGCCCCGTCTTAAACGTCGGTGCTTGACGGGAGATTTTGTTTGGTTTAGGAGGTTCACAGCCCCGCACTGTGAGCATGCATATCTCTGACAGGATACTCCACAAATACGACTGTTTGAAAGCATGTCATGTTCGAATAAATCTTCTCTCATCACAAGTGTAGCGAGCCCGTGCGTCAATGCATCGACCCCCATCCGGGGGTCGGACAGATTGTGGGTCTCTGGCCACACTATGTCGAATCTGCTGTAAATGAGAGGGGTAACGACAGAATGCAGGGCCGAGTTTGAGCGGGCAAGACTACACAAATCGCTCGTATGTGTGACCTGGAGGTGCTGTTAGCACAGACTCTTTTAGGTATCCACGCCTTTTGCATATACTGACCTCTTTGAAGATATCTTTCAGTATGTCCAAGGGCAAATTGAGCAGGTGCAGAGGACCATCCTTTCTAACCGTCGTAGCCGACTCTTTTCCCTTGCCCTCGTGGGAGGAATCGCTACTGAGATGTGGACTTGTCCGGTTCTGCAGAGCGTCTTGATCCTTGGAGGGAGGTAGTAGCGACTTGCAAGTTCTCGAAAGAGCTTCCTCGGACTCCATATTGTCTTCAACAGGGTCTCCTCAACGGCTGCACCGTGTATTGTCTTGAACAAGAAGGTCGCTGAGAGGAGGATGATTTGAGGAATCGTTCACCGAAGAGGTCGTGCCATCATTTATTGTTCCTTCAAATCTCGCCGAGTAAGTTTTAGCACAAGGGTCGAGAAGCTTGACTTGATGAGGAAACGAGATGTCCCGTCCAACTCGAAATCGGTTGATGTGATCCTTTTGCAGCCTTCTTCGGTCCTAGTGGTTCAAATCCTTCTGACTCTACAATGCCATCACCAGGGCCGACTCGTTGGTAGGATTGCGATGGCTGTCAAATCCTACAGAGTGTTATTCTTCTTGAAGATGGATATATGTATTGCCAGGAAGAGGGCATCTGGCAATAGGAAGTAGAAACAGATGGACGAAACAGGCTGTACTCGGTCCAGCTCAAGCTTGACCCAGCAACGAATTGCTGCAGCGCCCGGAGCTCAGCTAACTTCTAAGGCAAGGTAGAGTAAGGTAAGGCCCACTGGAAGCCGCGTAAAGCCGTGCTTCCGCTATTAGGCTGATCTTTAGCGCCGAGAGTAGGGGGGTGGTCTAAGGACTATAAGAGTCTTAGTGCAGATTGTGGGGACCAATGGCCGCGTTGAGATGCCTCTTTGGCTTCATGTGGTGATGAGCGGCTTCACTCCGACTAATCTGCTTTCTATCATTTATTACCTGTTATAGGTCGGTACACTACCTCTCATGTTCTCAGATCATGAAGACTGCCACCACCCAACATGATGGAATGAAATGGAAGATACGACACATTTGAGCTTCCATAAGCAACTAACAACCGCCTATCCGCACCCCCAACTCCACCCATCATCAACCCCTCCCAAGTCTCACATCACAAGGCACCCTCCCTCTCTCATTAACATCGTACTACGGTCCTTCTTTGGCTCAAAGTTATGGGTCGTCTTCCGGAGATTGATCCCAATGTCCGATCTCTAAATGCTTTCCGAGTCAGAATGTCACTTTTGGGACAACTTGTGAGTCGCTATTACACAGGCCACGGGATCATCCCTGCAACACGCCTCACAACCCACGACACGATACGAATCAGGAAATGTAGCTCGGAGAAGATGACTCACGCTCGGCCCAAAGCCGAACTTTGTGGCGTGTACCGTCTTCTTGATCATCCTTATCTTCTTCCCATCGTAGTCGTCCTTCTTGTCACATTTGGGACAGGTCTTCTCTTTCGCCAACTCTTGTGGATACTTTGCTAAATTCCGAGCTATGCCCTTTGTGAATGATGAGCAGTTGGAGAAATCGCGACCTTCTTTGCAGGGATCTTTGATCTGGCACGACCAGTGTCCACACTTTGGGTGTTTCGATAACTTGGTGGTGCACATCTTTGATAGCGAATGTAGAGACTTCTGCCGCAGAGCGAGCCGTTGGCTCCGGAGGGGAATTGCAGTTGGTGCGCAGATAGCGATTTTGAATGTCTTGAGGGATGCCCCGATTGATGACGTTGGGAGGCCTTTATTACCGAAGGAGTCCTTGTCTAAGCTTGTCTAAGACTGTGTTTCAGCGTTGCTGGTGAAAGTGTGCTGTGAAAAATCTGAAGGTTGAGGCCGTCAAGTACAGGTTGGACGTTCTCCATGATGAGAGGGGCTGCGTTGTCAGGATTCCAGAGACGGAGCTGGAGACCTTCGCCTCTCGACATGAGCGGCTACACTCAACACAACGTGAAAGCGGCTTGGCGCGTAGGGCTCATGATTCTTCACCGCCGTCTTCTCGTGCTTGCTTTTGTATGGCCTGCATGAGTTCATAGAGCTGCCCTAGCTGCTGGTCTGCACGAGCCCGCATTAGCTAGACCCTCGAACTCCCAGGATAGAAGTGTTATACCACTCATCTTGTCGATCTTGCCCTTGTCTATCTTCTCCCCCTTCCAAGAGCCGCCCTCGATACTTTGGGCGTACATCTGCCACTCGGTCAAGAATCCAATCTGTCTATGTTGTTAGCTCCTCAAGTATTTCTCAGAGTTGCCAAGTATAGTACAATGTACAACTTACAATGTGCATTGGATTCTCAACATTGCGGTGGGATCGATATTCACTCTTAAGGTATTCGTCTCCGATTAGACGCATCTGCGGGTCTAAATACCTCCGGTGTGCTCGCAGCAGGCGTCTGTATAGTGGGATTGGCGGCAGCAAAGCTAACAGAGCTGGCTTTAGTCCATTGGCTGAGCCGATGGCTGTAGGATGCGCCAGCAGTCGTGAAGATAGTCTCATGACTGATCTCTGTGGGGTTGGAAAATTCAAAGGATTGTCGAAATCAAGAATATGTTTAGAACTTTGAACTTGAACTTTACCCCGCAGATCATTCCTCCCACTTCCCACCTCTCAAGCGTCACTCTCACTCCACCCTTGTGCAGGTGATGCTACCTACGCCGTCAACATCTCACGTGGACACAGGCCGCATATACGAGCCAGCAGAAGATTCGTACCTCCTCTTGGATACGCTCTCCTCAGAGGCCGAGACGCAATTTTTGACAAAGCGATTCGCTGAGCATCAACCTACAGGCCCTCACCATGAATCACGTTGCTCACCGCTAGTTCTCGAAGTCGGGACTGGCTCTGGCGTAGTCCTTGCCTTTGTCACAGCTCACGCCCATGCAATACTCGGCCGTACCGATGTCATTGCCCTAGGGACCGATGTGAACAGCTTTGCCTGCAGGGCTACCTGGCAGACTGTGGCGCAAGCGTGTCAGGCAACCAAGAAAAAAGACGCCAGCAGCTCGGGCCTCATGCTTGCAACAATCAGCGCGGACTTGACAAGTCCGTTGCGAGATGGGATAGTTGATTTGCTAATATTCAACCCGCCATACGTGCCCTCTCCAACCGTGCCCAAGCTTCAATACCTGAAACCCCGGACAAGCAGATCTGATACCGAATGCGCTTCACGGACATTTGAGGAAGATTCGCACCTGCTACAATTGTCGTATGATGGAGGTGTGGATGGCATTGAGGTCACTACCAGGCTGCTGCAGCGGCTTCCCAATGTGTTGAACCTTGCGAGAGGCACAGCATACGTATTACTATGCGCGCAAAATAAACCTGAAGAAGTCATTCACTCTATAAGAGGGTGGGGTGATGGCTGGTCGGTTTCTGTCGTTAGTCATTCAGGGAAGAAGGCTGGATGGGAAAAGCTTCAGATCATCAGAATCTGGCGTAGCTAGGGGTATCGCTGCAATGTCCGTACGCAAGCTGAAGCTTGAAGCACTCATCCAGGATGAAGCCTAAAGCTTGTATTGATCATTTCTTGTGCAGAATCATCAATCGACATTCTCAATTGTCTGAGTCAATCACAATGAACCGGTTACCAAGTAACTACTAGGCTCCAGAGCCTTAGACATTTCCATGCCTGCCGTCTCTATCAGGGGAGAACCGATCTGCTTTTGGAGAGCCATACTCCATGCTCTTTGACATTTTTGTAAAGGCTGTTCGAACCCACATCAATGGCTTTCTCTTCTGTCTACATCTCATTCCTAGAAGCCTCTCCCACCACCCCTTCCCCTCCCACCCCTGAACCCACCACCACCACCACCTCTACCTCTACCTCTCGGTCCTCCCCTCCCTCCGCGTCCACCCCTATCAGCGACCTCCTTCCTAGCCTTATTCTTCGGCTTCGGCGCGTCATCGATCAGCAGCGTATCCAACGGCAGCGAGTCAGGCAGGATGTAGTATCTGATAGTCGAACCACGGATATTGATCGTGTCGAGAGGGATGGGGTCGCGGCCTTTGGGTGTCATTTTGACGGCGCGGAGAGCGGTGTTCATTTGGGGGGAGACGGTGGTGATGGTACCGTGGAGGATGGTGCCTGTAGATAGACATGTGTCAGCGGGGGCTTGATCCGAGAACATGCAGAGCGCAATCTGCTCAAGAGGCTCGTACCATTCTTGAGCTCGACTGTGACGGTTTCGTTCGCACATTTCATGAGGAATCTGGCAGGGGGTCAGCGCTGTCGTGAGGGAGCAGCCTTGAAGTTGGAGCTCAGCTTGGAGATCTCTGCAGAAGAGCAGGGTGTGAGGCTTACCTGACGAGCTTCATCTTGTCTTGCTGGTTTCCCGGTTGGGTGGGGAATTGCCAATGTCGGTGTCGCTAATATTGTCGCTGGCGATGAGGATCTCGAATGGTGCTGGCGCTCAAATTTGGGTGGTTAGTTTTAGCTTGGCGGCGCTAACGTACATTGGGACGAATATCAAGAGGGGACTTTGGTACTTGATATGTACCTGGGGACTAGGATCGCCATGCATTCTGGAATACTAAGATGACTCAAGGGATTGTGAGAGCAAATTGTTTCACATAGAGAGGTCTTGACGAAGCCTGAGTATTACCAATGCCAAAATAATCCTGTGAAAGCTACTTGGAGCGCAGTATCGTCTCCCCTATGACGCATCCCCCATGAATCTCGAACGCACTCAAGCTATGCTGTGAAATGTCGCCAAGTTTTCCTTCTCCTCCTCTATCTACCCACCTCCTCTGCCTCCGAGACTTTGTCCCAGTCGGAATCGGTACTCAGGTCTCCAGACGAGGCCTCGGCTGAGCTTAATCTCTTCCGCATTGCACCTTGCACATTCTCCGGTCTCAAGAGTCCTTGTGTCTTGGTCCCCGAAATGCTGCCCGAGACCCCTTCTTCGCTCTGAGTTACCCCACCCTCTGTCTCGGTCCCACTATCTTCTACTCCTCTCGCGTCCTGCCCTTGGCCGCTTTTCGTCCCGCTCGACTGCGTTGTGTTTCTCTTATTTTGATTTGCAGCCTCTAGCTCCGTTACGAACCAGTTGATTGCCCACCATAGTCCGGCGCATAAGAACGAGAGGACGACGAAGTGGACGCTGTGCGTGATGATAAGGAGGAGAAACAGCACGACTTGGAGGGCCGCGAAGGAGGCATTGGTTGCAATTATGATAGAAGGGGTTGGACCAGGTGTGAAGATGGAGGAGATGAGGTCGGCGAAGAAGGTTGCCATGGTGATATAGGAAGACGCAGTTGATACCAGGTCAAGGAGGTCTTATATGTTCGGAACAGCGTCAGAGAAGGCCCACGAGCCGATGCGTAATATGATCAGATATTGGAGGTGATCCTCTGTAATCTGCTTTGGGTAGTAGAGAGGGCGTGGGTCTCGACTTCCAATCTATGATTGTTTGTGAGCGTGCTGATGCTACCTGATTGCAGGACCGATTGGTGGACAATGAGCAGATATGTAGCAGTGACAGGCCAAGAAAAGAAGTGTTTTGACACGTATATATGCAAGAATTTGTGGCCTGGAGACGTGTTGATTCGTGACATGATCATGACCTTCTAGGCGCCAATCGATAAGGCAAGCGCTACTGTACGATAGGTACCTGACTTCTACCCACTCAGCCCTACGCAGTATGACGAAATTAATCCCACTTGATTTCGAAGCCAGGGATTTTCCTCTCATGTCTCAACCTTCAGATTTGAACATCCTCCAATTATGAATACATGAGTCGTCATGGTACTTTATATGAGGCTCTGGAGAAATGGGTTCAAAAGTCAGCTCATGTTTCAAGATGATTTATGAAATCACTACAGAGCTATGATGCCTCCAAGAATTGCCCGGGGAAGTAGGTTGCTTTAGCGAGGGCGCGTGACTCGGCTCTAAATTTTTACCGTACAACTGGTGAACGCTGCAAGATCTGCTTTACATGCTAGAACGGTCGTCTTCAAAGTGGTTTTCATCCTCCTTTGACATTCGTGAAGATATCTTCAGCTATGGCCATGAAAAGTAACGCACAGCAAGGGGACAGACCCATACGGGACACTGTCGACATCTTCATACATCATTCTGAGGCCGTGTGGAAAATCCGAGACACCTATGGCCCTCCAGGGCTCAGGGGTGTCTTCACTAACTACTATGTGGCGCTCTGCGCGGCCTTCGCTGCAATTGGAGGCATGATCTTCGGATATGATCAAGGCGTTGTTTCTGTGGTACTTGTCATGCCCCAGTTTCTAGCGCGGTTCACCAGGATCTCGGATACTGCGAGTGGAGCAGGATTCTGGAAGGGTTTGTTGACAGCAATGATTGAGTTGGGCGCGCTCATAGGAGCTCTCAATCAAGGCGTGAGTGTGCTTTTGTATTGCCTGCCTGTTGCGTGTCCAAACCCAAGTCGTAAGCCACGATTCCAGGATTGAATTATTCTCCTGCATATTCTATGCCTCAATTCTCATTCCAGAGGAGAATGCTGACTGCGCACTCTTCAAGTGGATTGCCGACATGATCTCTAGGAAGTATTCAATTGTCGTCGCCGTGACAATTTTCACCGTAGGTTCCGTCCTGCAAACAGCATCGATCAGCTATGCGATGTTGGTAACCGCCAGACTTATTGGTGGTATCGGCATTGGTATGCTAAGCATGGTCGCACCCTTGTATATCTCTGAGATCTCGCCGCCTGAGATTCGAGGCTCGTTGCTTGTCCTTGAGGAGCTTAGTATTGTCATGGGAATTGTCGTGGCGTTCTGGATCACATATGGTACTAGATATATTGCTGGAGAATGGGCCTGGCGACTACCATTCCTACTTCAACTCGTTCCCGGTCTTGTGCTTGGATTAGGAATATTGTTCCTTCCATTCTCGTGAGTGCTCTCTGAATTAATATGTCAACGCTTTCCATAAGACAATTTGCTAATAGAGCGTACTCACAGGCCTCGTTGGCTTGTGTCAAAGGGTAGAGATGCAGAAGCGTTGCATGCTTTGGCCAAATTGAGACAACTGCCGACTACTGATACCCGTATTCAGCAAGAATGGTTTGACATCCGGGCTGAGGTAGCCTTCCATAGGGAAACTAGCGCTTTGAGGCATCCGGAACTCCAAGACCGCAGATTGATAAGCCGCGTAAAGCTCGAGATCGTCTCTTGGACCGATTGCTTCAAACGGGGCTGCTGGCGGAGGACGCACACTGGAGTAGGCTTGATGTTTTTCCAGCAGTTTGTCGGGATAAACGCACTGATCTACTACTCACCCACCTTATTCAAAACCATGGGTCTGAACTATAGCCTCCAACTGATCATGTCCGGCGTCCTAAATGTCACTCAGCTCGTGGGGGTAACCACTAGTCTTTGGACGATGGATAGATTTGGACGACGGCCGCTATTGCTTTGGGGCAGCTTCTTCATGACACTGTCGCATTTGATCATTGCCATTCTGGTGGGCAAGTTCTCTAATGACTGGCCTGGCCACCGTGCCGCCGGCTGGATCAGTGTTGCATTCCTATTGTTCTACATGCTGAGTTTTGGTGCATCATGGGGACCGGTACGTATCTTCTGTAGCAATTTCTGCTTTTTTGTAATATCTGGTTATCAAGACGTCGCTGGGGGGAATGTACAGAGGTCTGCACCGAAAGTCCTGGACGCCAAGACTCTCTCGGATAGCGCCCCGCCTACAAAGCTGTGTCTGTCTTCCGAAAGTAGGTTTGGTTAGGGCTTGTCCAGGACTTTTGGTGCAGACCTCCGTATTCCTCTTACTTATCAGGCCTGACTGCTCAGCTTCCTAAGTGTAATACCTGACAAGCAGTGCTAACTCCGACATTCGCGCAGGTGCCTTGGGCAATACCATCTGAGATTTTCCCCTCCACTCTACGATCGAAAGGAGTAGCCTTGGCAACGTGTTCGAATTGGCTAAACAACTTCATCATCGGTCTTATCACTCCGCCTCTGGTGATCAACACTGGATTTGGGTGAGTTCCCTTTTCGGAGCCTCAACCTATACCATAATCGAGCCCCGATGCAATTTCTCGGGAGGAAGTAGGCATTATGCTTCGTAAACTCGATTTGCGACTCAAGTTTCTGCGTCAAAGAAGTCACACTGATTCTGAAATGTGCAGGGCTTATACTTTCTTTGCCGTCTTCTGCCTGCTCTCCCTGATCTGGACCTTCTATTTTGTACCGGAAACACGCGGCAGTGAGTGGCACGCGAAATTCGTTTTCCTAAGTAACAATCTAACACTGCCACTAGGAACGTTAGAAGCCATGGACCAGTACGTACTTCTGAATTCATTGCCCTCAGTTGAACAATAATTGGAGTTTTGAGACAAGTCTTGAGGTTGTTTACTCTCCAAGCACGTTTGAAGACTCGGCACATCCCCTCAAATAAAGAGTACTGATTACGAGATTCCGATTCAGCGTCTTCAAAGACATAGTCAGTGAAGCGGAGGAAGCTCGAAGAATGGCCATAGAGAGGGAGATTATTCGCAGTGCCCATTCGACAGCCAGGCAAGAGGGCGAAGTGTCATGAAACTTGTTTCAAGACGTGGAAGCAGGGATTGAACAGCTGTGGGGAGTTCCTGGACCGAAATAAACCAAATGCTATCTATTGATGTAACTGTGGGCTGTTGAAAGACTATCACAGTGCCCGAGTGCCAAGATTGGAAGCAGAAGCTCGGCCTTTGGCATCTACCTGTCCGACGACCGAGAGATTCGCTGCGACAACCCGCCGAAGCGGACGAATATGCTCCCCACAATTGCGGGCGGTCGACGGGTTGCGTGGATCAAACAAGCCTCGTGCGGTCGTTGAAGGATTGTTCAATATCTTATGTCCATAAGCTTTTATGTTCTATATTCAGATGATATGGTATGCACACCAATAAGACATGTGCAACCGGACGAGAATGACAAATTCGAGTGGGCAGAAATCCTGCGTTAACTCAAAGGGGAAGCAGATTGAAGCTATCAGCCCCTGCGACTAGGATGATCTGCATAGCCGAGAACCAGTGTGCTTCAGCCCTGGCGAACGAAGGAAGAGTACTAGTAGGGCTGGACATGTGGCATCCATGATCCCTGGCGTACACGAGTCACGATTGGGGGCTATGAAGCCGTAGAAGAATGTTTCGCATTGGCAAGCATCGATCAAACTCCACGTTTCAATGCCATCTCATATCTATCGTCCGGGAGAATCCTTCAGCGGACACGGCACGGTAATTTCCTTTCAGCTTCAATGTCACCATGAGAGGGGAAAGTCGAGTGATTCCGTAGAGCCTGAGCAGTATTTCGGCCAGGCCGATAAGGCCGCCAAGATTATGAACATGGAGGACGAGGTTTGATCGGGGAAAGGAAGCAAGCTTCAATTTGGATTTCAGGACAAGTCAATCATGATGTTGTGCCTTTTACTACGATTGTATGTTCAAGAGCCAGGAAGGGTGGAAGGGTACCCAGGTAGGGTTTGAGGGAACCGTACGTCCGTAACCTTCGATGCGGGGCTTGTTCGGGAAGTTGTAAGGCCCGTTGGTGTAGAGTTCATACCTGTCTAGCTAGCGTAGGGAGTGTCCAGGCGGCCAGGCCTGGTCGTGTCTAAGGTACTTACCTTAGTGCTATAACAGACGATTAACCGCCCGACTCGAAGACTAAAGTACTGCCGTGAAGGACTGTATTCGAGATGGAGTAATGATCTGTCGGTGATGTGTCTCCCTTTCGCTTCATGTCGCTTCATGAGAGGGCAAAAGTATCGTGGACTCGTGGAAAGGTTCCAAGAATTTCGAAATTCGCGAGGGGCTTTCGCTCTCTTTCTCTTTTTAGCTGCGCGCAACTTTTACCCTTTTGCCGTGAGCGTTTTACCTCTCGACTAAGCCCTGCTGGTCTAGTCTGAGCCTCCCACTACTACCTTACCTTACTTTCCCTTTCACCGCCTGGCAGCGGGCGGAAGGCAATCATTGGATTGGATTTGCTTGCCAGCGTAGTCGCAACTCGCTGCGTCGCCGGTCATCATTCATCAGAATTCAAATGTGATCGCCCGCTCACGCTCACGCTCACGCTCACGCTCACGCTCTGCGACTCTGACAATGCCACTAGACTCTGCAGATCATACCACCATTGAGGATAAGCATTAGCGACAGAAATGCCACTTGCGGGACTGCCTCGCTGCTTGGCTGCCTGTTGTCGCCCCATCCTCCGAGATCAGTAATACTCGTAGCAATAGCACCTAATGTCCATCTGCCCAAGGCTACCCCCAAATCATGCCAGGCTAAGTCACGCAAAGCCAAGCCAAAGCAAGCATGATGCTATCACAAAATGGCTTCGTCCAACTTCCATGATTTCATCATCTATCCAGCGTGATTAGGCTTCCAGGAGATGCCGACCTGACTACGACCGTCTAGCTCTTCAGCTCTCGTCTCGGACAAACCAGGGCAATCTCCCATCCGGCGACCCATTAGCAGAGGAGGAATAAGCGCCCCCGTGCCTCCAAGAAGCATCACGAATTTCAAGAGGCATGGCAGAAGAGGCCTACCAAGCCATTCAAGCCCTTGGAAGGATTCGAGGCTGGTCATGCTTTTCCCCTGAACGGTTCTTTCCATATTCCACGCCGTTCCTGTGGGTTCCAAGTGCCCCGCGGGCACGTTTTCTTGACCGCCCATGAAACGAGTGCGCCTCTATCCCGACTCTGTCTAGCGAGAAAACGATGCAACTCCAAAATGTCAGCTCGGGGCAACCGTTAATGCCTAGCATCATGTGCTTACTTTATTTTCGAGCGACTTTGGTAAATACTAACGTCCGTAGGGCTGTGGCCTCTTGAAACGAAGGATTCACTGCACGGCTGCGGGAGAATCCCAACTCGCCCTACCCATCTCTTGCATCCTGCGCCACATGCTCTGTTTCGAGTAGCTCATCTCCAATGTTGATTGCGTATCATTCATCTAGATCCGTGGCAACCGGAGCGTTTGATGCATTGCGATTCGCCCACTCCACGGCTTGACCCACCGGAGCCATAGGTTCCCAAACCACGCAATAAGCTGTCATCACGGGGTTCATGGAGATAATAATCAAGTGTGGTGCGGTGAATGTAAGAAGTCTCTTTCGTACTTAGGGTCCTTCTCGTCCTCCCTCCAGGCACCTTCTTTCCTAAATTCTTTTCCCTTGCTCAGCCTTTCTGTTGAAACAGTGGATTTCAACTCTTTTCCTTTCAGCATTTGCGTTCACGTTTATCGGTAAAACACTTGCTCTAGCTTGTTGGTTACACCGTCCTCGAATCAGGATTCAGCGGCGTGGGCAACCCCGTGAAAAGTGACAGGGATCTCATCCTGCGGAATCCATCAGACGTCTGGCACTGGCCACTCACGATACTCTAGGCTTAGCGATCCTCCGATTTATATTCAGAGCCATTGCCTCGTTGGGATCTAGCAACAACTACTCTTCACGATCGTTGCAAAATCCATCAAAGACTTCACACCACGTACGTTTATTATAAAAACAAAATATATACTTCACATTTGTTCTTGTTCTAGCCGGCTGGAAGTTCAAACCACATTGGAAGATCTTGTTTGTTTCTCCATTTCATTACATTCATACCGTTCAAAATGTCTCGCTCTCATCGCCGTCCTTCAGACTACTCACGTGGAAGCAGTCCCCGTATTGACCGAAATCTTGCCGTTACCGAAGCCAGTTTCCAGAACCTTGGCTTAAACGAGACCGCCGGAGCTCAGTATCCGTCCGGGCCTTCTTCATACCTTTTCCCTGACCAGCGAAGTCGACGACCGTCGTACCCTCGAAGCGGACTCAGCTCAGGCTACCTTCAACCCGATTACGTACCCAGCAGCTATACCCGAGCCGCATCACCGGCTTCCTTCTCGGCTCTAGAGAACTCTACCTCGTTCGGAACAACTCTGCTAGATCCTTCGGACTACCAGCTTTTTTCCGAGACTGGAACCTTCAGCAGTCGTGCAAGTCCCTTCTCAACAAGTGCACTCGGTCGCACGGACATGGGGTAATTTAAGAGTCTATTATCTCCTGTAATCGACTCTAACAAATCCCAGTAGCTATCCTTATCCATCAGACACAATGACAAGCTATCGTGATACGAGCTCTTATGCCCCATCAAGGTCGCCATCTCAGCGAGGTGAGTCGCTGATGACCTGATCGGCAGCCTTCTACTTCATAGACTAAAGCGTTCAGGCTATACCAATCCGAGCACGGAAGCTTCTTTATCACGCAGTATGTCTGGTCCCTCCGGTCCTAGCATACTGCCAAGCTCGGCCTATGGTGGATTTAGAGAAGTAGAGCGTGAGGTTGCTCGGCAGCGGCAGCGAAAGCTCCATGAGTCTCGCCGTCAGTCAAAGCTCCTTTTACGGAGGACTATGCTGCCGAGCACCCCATACGCTAGGCCGAGCGAGGCAGATACTGAGAGCGGTTCGATTGACTATCTTCTAGCTCATTCCGGATCATCATACGATAGCCATGGCGCTTACGGTCGAACTCCTTCCACTTCCTCAGCCCAAGGATCTTACCTCACGGGCGTCTCATCGTGGGTTTAAAGCTCGCTGGCAAAATTCCCTATGCTGACTCTCGCCTTGCAGTTCTCCTTACGATAATCCTTACACGGCGGGTTATGGTACAAGCGGCGTTAGCTCGCATACAATGTACTCCACGTAAGTCGAATGACGATAATGCAGTAATTTAACCTACGCTAACCTTTACAGAAGCTCTCAAAACCCAAGCCTTCCTTCCACGTCAAGTGCCATGTACAGCTACCGTAACGATAGGCGAGGCTCTGGCGTGCCATCGAATATGGAACCAGTGGTGATTGAGACTCCGAAGAAACCTCAATGCTGGGATCACGGCTGCAATGGTCGTCAATTCTCTACGTTCAGCAACCTTCTCAGGCATCAACGGGAGAAATCTGGCACTTCATCAAAGTCCGTCTGTCCTCGCTGCGGTGCAGAATTCACAAGGAAGACAGCCAGAGACGGACATTTGGCGCATGACAAGTGCAAGGCGAGATCGTCATCGGATCGTTGAGTTGACGCTTATACGATGTCGGTTTGCCTCTTTGAATTATATTCACGGGTGATTTGAGCGGGATTACGGCATAGCAATGGATTTGGGACTTTACAGCGTTGATCACTGGTTATGACATATGGAACTGGAGTACCTGGGATAGGACTCCCACGGCATTGGGAGAAAAATTGGGATTGGCATTTACCGCGGGGTCAAGCATACATTTGGCGTTGGTATCATAGAAAAGGGACTGGAGTTTCTTGCTTTGTTTTCCAGCCATCACATATCCAACATGAAACTCTGCGCTGGACAGCAGGTCTTGATCCAAGTCTTCGCCGTTGCCAACATCAAGGCTTTGGCCTGCGCCTTGACAAATGGTTTCGACCAAGCCTAGCCCTCCGCCCAGCCGTTGTGCTCTACAACGTTGGAGATGCAACTGCATGCGATGTGAGACATCGGTGTCTGAAACACAAATGCAAGACTTTGCGCGATGGTTCAGGTCAGAGCCTTCGCCTCCCCCCGAAGGCAGTGTAAATTCAAGTAGCATCTATGGTGTGGTCGTGTGGCGATGTACTTTAGGATTTTGCCTTTGGATCCATCGAGCAAGCGCGGCAAACGCGACTAAGGTATATGTAAAGTAGTCACATCGTTGTAAAGCAAACTCCTGCCTCAGGTTCTAACCTCCACCAATAGCCAAACACCTGTTGGATCATCGAACTTATCCTAATCGCATCTCCCGCTTCCCCTAAAGCCTGATTCCCTCACTCAAAGGGCACCTACCGATTCGCCTTCAGTGTTCATCGCGAAGTCTTGTCAAGATGTCCCTCAAAATGTCCCCCAGGAATCCCTCTTCTTAACCCCTCCAGTCTCTGCAGCTTCGCAACGAGAAGCCTTTAAACCTATCTCACAACAGATTCGCAAGGCTGTCAAGATGCTTCCTCCATTGTCGCAGCTGTTCCGCATTCACTATTCTCATACGAATACGAGGTCTTTACGAGTGCTACATTATAGAGCAATACAGCGGCATAGGGTGGTGCATATAGATTAGGATTGGAAGAAGACAGTATCCCATCGAAAGGCGACTTCTCGGTTGAGACGTGGAGACTAGGTGAAGAAGTAATGGCTTCAATATTCACCTTCGAGTCTGAGCCGCCCAGGGTGTCTTCTCCTTGGCCTGAAGCAAGAGCCGAAGGAGCCAATGCCGGCCGTGGAGATGGACAGTCATTGCTGGCCGGCATGAAAATGCCGTTAGCAATACCCTTGGCCGACTGTGGCATCACAAAGCTGGAGGCGGAGCCACAAGAGGGTCCTACAGAATACAAGCTGCACTTGTTGCTACGACCGCGAAGAAGCTTCTCTGCTACTTCGACTGTCCAGCATGTATCTGGCTCATATCTGTCCAAGTCTCGTGCACCGCAGCCAATCATGCAGGCAGACGGTAAGCCGGTGGCTACCCCGACCTTGGCGCCTAGCAGCCAATCAAGGCAAAACAGGCTGCAACACCTCACGACGCAGTTACTGTGGCGTCTTCAACAGTCTTCTCCTTACCACTCTTCTTCAAAGTCAAGTCTTGTGCTGCCACTTCTACCAGCAGCCGACGTTGAACTATCTTCTTCAAAAGGCCCTCAAAGGCTGATCCCAGGACTCGAAGAGAGCAGCGGCGCCTTGTATGAGATTGGCGTTAGCGACGACGGGACTTTTGTTGGCCTCGCTAGAGATGAATTAGAGGAGAGCTTGACTGTTCTTCGTGCAATGGCTTTCAGTTTGGGTTGTGATGTGCGAATACTGCGTGTGATTGTTGTAGGTGAGTGCCAATGGACCGAAGAAGCCCAGTCAAAAAGAAAGACAGGAAGCGTGCAGAAGCAAGAGAAGCTTCTGGTAGCAGAAGTGCTGGTAGCTCCGCACTTGGGCCCTTCGAAGCCAACAACGGATCCGACAGCCCGACCGTGCGATGACTTGGCATCCACAGCTGCTGAAAATGATGTTACTGATCGCACAGTGGGCGAGGTCGAATCACAGAGCGAGCAGCTTCGCGTATCTTTGACGGGAAGTACCACCTCCGGGAAGTCATCTTTGCTCGGTACTCTGTCGGCATCTACGCTAGACAATGGCCGCGGAAAAAGCAGGCTCAGTCTGCTGAAGCATCGACACGAGATAGTCTCCGGTGTAACCAGCTCTCTCGCGCAGGAGCTAATCGGATACCAGGAAGTAGAGTCGGTCAATAATGCAGTGACTTTCACTTCCAATGTCATCAATTATGCTTCTGGCAATGTCTCTTCTTGGAACGATATACACTCCGCTTCCGAACATGGCCGTCTAGTCTTCGTGACCGACTCAGCTGGGCATCCACGGTACAGGCGCACTACAGTGCGGGGGCTTGTCTCCTGGGCACCCCACTGGACTTTGTGCTGCGTGGCTGCAGACGACGGAGAGGACAGCACTGGTAGGGTCGGCGCAACCGCGTCTTCGAGTGAGATCCTCGGCTCCACGGGTGTTGGTGTTGATCTGTCCAAAGCACATCTCGATTTATGCCTCAAACTCAATCTGCCCTTGGTCATTGTCATTACAAAGCTTGACATCGCGTCCAAAGTCGGCTTGCGAAATACTCTTACCAAGGTCTTGACCACACTGAAAGCTGCCGGTCGTCAGCCTGCCATAATGTCCTCGTCTTCCGATCAGAGGGGCGAACATCAGCTTCAATCGATCGCCAAAAATGATGAGGACGCGGCACAACAAACAATTGCTTCGACGACTCCTGCCAAGATGCATCTGCTAGTGCCAATCGTGCTTACCAGTGCTGTCACTGGGAGCGGCATTGGCCGACTCCATGCCCTTCTAAATAAGCTCCCAGTGAATCCGGGTGCGGCGGCCGAGCATCCGACCATTGCGTGCAAAGATACTGCACGGCGGCAGAGCCTTTTCCATGTGGACGAGGTGTTTATCATGCCCAACGCGAAACCCTCTACACCTGGCTTCGTGCTCAGTGGCTATCTACAGTACGGGATGGTCGAAGTAGGTGATACAATGCTCATCGGGCCATGCAACCCAGGCATCGCTATAGAATTGGCCGAGAGTCCTGATATACAGAGTGCTAGATCTTATCCTGGCCTGGTCAAAGGATCACCACGAGCGGTTGTAATATCTCGCGACCGGCAGAGGCCCTCTTCTGGTGACTTTACGAGCATAATTGGTGAGACAGACGTGCCCACAATAGATCTTCAGACTTGGCAAGAGCTACGCGTTACTGGTCTTCGCAACCTGCGGCTACCTGTGCGAAGACTCTCAGCTGGCCAAGTCGGTACTGTGGCCATCACCTTCCAAGAACGTCTGTGTTCTGAAAGCAAGGTTTCCTCGACAACCGCAAACCCGCCCTTAAGAAGAGGGATGGTTATGATCTCCGACCCCAGAAATCCCCAGACTGGACCACCTCCGGCGTATAGTCGCTTCACAGCAGTCTTTCCACAACCCGGCCTCCCGGCCTGGCCTGCAGTACTGGTCATCGTCTATATCGCCAGCATTCGTGCATCTGCGAAGATTGTCGAAGTCAAAGCCCTAGAAACAACGCCTACCGCGGAGGGTATTTTTGATTTCGACGACAACAAAAACGACGACGACCAGAGCGGCGCCGCAACGTCTCAGGACTTGGGCAACCAGCAAACCGAAATCACGTTTGAGTTTGTGGCTTCGCAAGAGTGGATTGAGATTGGGACTCGGGTGCTAGTGACGCCTGGAGGCGGACCCAGTTTGACGAACCAACCTGAACAGAGAGAGCCAGGGAGCGCTGGCTTGGATGGGCATGTGGGGTTGATCACGCAGGCTGTAGCTTGATCGGCACTCGAATTGGATCATGTCACTGATGCCGCTTGCTTTCATCCATGTTGTTTCGTCGATTTCCTAGCTTCGCCAAATGTAATGGTTGAAATCGCTCGAAAGAGTCATGAGGGAAGGTACATTGATCAGAGTCTATTCTTATTTACGGCCGCCATCCCTCTGACTCTCCCGTGAAAGATGGACTGATCCTCATGCTGCGCAGGAGAATATAGCTTCCCAATCTCAGCGTCCTGCATTGACTCTGGCTTGGGAGCCCAAATCTTTCCCCTTTCTGTCCAATTCCCACCGTCTCTCTTGAAATCTCGATCGCAGAGTTCCCAATGACAATACACTTCTATTCTTTAAAATCCGTCGCTCACCTACCTCCCCACATCCTGACATCAATCTCAATATACCGCATAACCACCCTACATCCAAACCGTCAGCAATTGCCCCATCACGCACAAACCCCCCAACTCACATCGGCCAAAATCTCTGCCCCCGTCATGAAACCGCTCGCATCACTAGCCAAAAACACCGCTAGCCCGTTCAGCTCGTCTGCCTTTCCTAACCGGCCCATCGGCGTCATGGCGCTCCAATGCTTCTTCTGCCCTTCAAGCAGTGCTTCGCGGTTCAGGGCCGTATCCATGCTAAATATTTTCGGATTCAGAACGTCTCTTTTGGAATCAGATTTGAGTCATGAAACAGGCCGCGGGGATATTTAGCTCCGGACACACAAGTCTCGCAACTGAAATACAGTACGCATCGGGAAGAAGTGGCTCGGAGAAAGGATAACTCACTAGCCGGGCGCGATGGTGTTGACGCGGATGGAGTGGGACGCCCATTCCGCGGCGAGGGATTTGGCCAGTTGGGCTACGGCTGCTTTGGAGGCGCTAGATCGGGGTCAGCATCTCTGTTCGGTGGGTGGGACAGCGGGTGAAAAGACCGGTCCAGAGGGATCGTCCCCCGTCGAGACGGGGTACTGAAAAAGGAAACGATCGAGGAGATACTCACTTGTACGCACATTGTTGCTGCGGGTGCAGGACCCGGGAGCCGGCGATGGAGGAGAGGAAGATGATGGACCCGCCGGTGCGGGCGGCGATCATGTGGCGCGCGCAGGCTTGGGACACGAGGAAGGAGCCCGTGAGGTTGATGTCGAGGAGGGCGCGGAACATGGCGGCGTCGTACGTTTCGGCTTTGACGTTGGAGCTTTGTGGTGCGCACCGGTGAGCGTGGGATCGGGAGGGACGGGGTGCGTTAGATACTTGGGGAGGGCTTCGGCGGGGCTTACTCTACCACCCCCGCAGAGTTGATCACGATGTCCACCGCGCCCAGATCGGCGGCGATCCGGGCCACGGCTCCCGCGACGGCCTTCTCGTCCCGGACGTCGACGTTGTAGAACCGGACCGGGATGCCCACGGTCGAGCGTAGTTCGGCCGCGGCCGCGTCCCCCAGGTCCCGCTTCACGTCGAGCAGCGCGATGGCGTCCGCCCCGGCTTCGGCGAGCGCTTGGGCCATGTTCCAGCCCAGGCCCCGGGCGCCTCTGTGTGCGGGTGCGATGTGGTCAGAGACTTTGGAACACGCAAGGGGACGGGGGAGCGCCGCACGGTGGTCCGAAGACATCGACCCAAAGGGGAGAGAGAGAGGAATCGCAGCAGACCCGCAGTACACGCGGTAGCACGCGTGCTCGGCACCCCGTAAACCCGCGGCGCTGCTTACCCCGTCACGACCGCCACTTTCCCCTCGAGCGTGAACCCCTTCACCGTCGGCGTCATCCGGGGAACGACGCTCCTGTCAAACGGCACCGCCTTGCGACCGACATCTCCCCCCGCGACCGGCGTCGCTGGACGTTGTGGGTGTCGGGACCCGTCGACGGCGAGGGTCGTCCGCGCTGCGGCGTCGGTGCCGGGTTTTCGGGGACGGGTGTAGCTGGATAGGGGGACCTCTGTTTGGGATTTGGAGGGGCGGAAGGGGGAGGTGGAGAGGAGGCGGTGGGGTCTTGGCGGGGTGGGATGGAGTGGGAGGGCGGGCCTGGGCCGGACACGGCGTGCGATGCGGATCATTTTTTTCTTTTCAGGAAGCGGAGTGTGATCGAGGATGGAAGTGTCGGGGTACGGAGAGACATTATTGAGAGCAGTTCGCAGAGGGGAGAGACTTTGGGTTTCGAGAGAGGCCGATCGGCGCCGAATCGACTGCAGCGGCTTACCTGGATGAGAAAGTCCAACGTCTTCGAGGAGGCTAAGGGTGCGAGGCATTTCCTGGATGCAGGAGGGTGGATGACCGAGATGGAGAGTCCTGGAAGAAAGGGGCAGGGGCGGGGATGTCTACATGTCCGGATTCTGTATTCCTTTTCGCGTAGTGAGATCTCATGGCATCGTTTAATAGTACTTCCAAAAAGCCCGAGTCTCGGCGGACTATTTACAAACAACGCCTATATTTTGAGATACCAGAACTTTGAGACAGATACACAACACCTCTCGCAGAAAATCTCCGAGCCAAACTCCATCGCTTGCTAACTGGGTACGTTGATAACGAACCACAAGGCTGATTTATGGGTATAATCGGGCCTGATGGCTCATTGCTAGACAGCTTCAACGTAATTGCTATCAAACGTCAGTCTGAGTCCCATGGGAACCAACAGCATAGGTCGCATACCTCGGAAAGATCCCCGTCCTGTTCCCAATTGTCCCCGTCCACCAGTCGGATGCATTCTCTGTTCTCTTTGTGATCGTAATAATCTCTCCCTTTTTGAAGGCTAGATCACCAGGCTGATCTGCATCAAATGTGAACAACGCAATGGCCTGGTCCTTCCCCGTTGCTCCCGCCGTCGGCTTTGGTGTAAACTTTGGTTTCGGCGCCGTGGGTCTGCCAGGCTTCGGTGAGTCGCTGTACGAATAGTCCTCTCCCACGGTACTGGTCCGACTCCGACCTCCGCTGTTGGGTGGTCGATCATAGACATCGTCGCTCCAGGTACTAGCTCTTTGGGGAACGTCGTTAGATCCGTGGTCGTTTGCCATAGAGCCTGTGCGGTTTGTACGCACGCCTTCATTGTAGCCACGGCCTGAGCCGCCTTGCCAGACAACATTGTCGTGGCTGTCGTCGTAGATGGGGATATCGTTGTACATAGCGTCTGAAGACGAGGGCGATACCCCGGCGAACACTCTAGAGTTCAAGACTCGCATAAGAGGTTCTGCGGCTGGAGGCGGGCGAACGCCACCCTCAAGTAGCTGGCGCGCTGTGATGCGGCTATTGTAGAGTTTCTCGTTTGCGTCGCGGCGTTCGATGAGGACACTTCCTTCCAGACTGACACCAGCGAAGAGACCTTTGGTCTTCGAGTATGAGAACACCCCCGCCACACCCTTCAAACTGGCTGCTCCGGCAGCTTCTGCATTGCGACCAACGGGTCCTGCAGCGATTGACACATTGCCTCCGAGTGTGAGCGAGCCTTTCTGAGAGAAAGCGCGAACGGCTGCAGCATCGTTCAGAATGAAGACGAAATCTGTAAGCTCAAATCCTATTTGTCCACCGAAGCCACCGCCACCAGTCGCAATGGCAGAGGGCGCCGACCAGGTACCATCGGAGAGACGTGCAATGACAATGCCGGAACCAAAACGGCCTGAGCCTAGGAAGCCGGCTTTGAGGACTGTGATGATGGCAAGGCCCTATTGCGATGTATTAGAGTGGGGTTTCACTTGCTCTGGGGACGAGGTCTCGTACCTTAGCATTGGATAATACCTGGGGCGGTATGACCTTGTCGGGGCCAAATGCCTGCCGTGGGTCTACAAAAGATGCGAGAACCTGTTCACGCGAAGTCAATCAGCGATGTCCTGATAAGTGTGCCACGAGCTCACCTTTCCCGCTTTCTTGCACTCGCTGGCTACAGAAGTAGGAAATGGATTGTTGATTCCAAATGGCATCTTCTCCGCCGTATGAATGCCTCTGAAATATCAAGCTGATATTCTTCAACGAGAGTGGATGGGAGGCTCATATATTTACAATACAGAATCTTGATCTGCTCCGCCATCGAATCCACGCGTAGTCAGATGCCAAGAACAATGACGTACTTTTAGGGAATAGACACAATTACAGCACACGATCATCACTCAATTCCTGGCATGAGTCTCTTGTTTGGGTGTTCGTCTATCTGGGCGTCTTTTCATGTCGGATATAAGGCTTTTCAGTGTCTATGTTCTATGCTCTATTCTCTATCATGTTTCTCATTTACTTCATGTCGATCAATATGCCCCGACCCAATCCCTGTCGTCCTGACTCTTCAACACCTTTCTCTGTCGCACGGTAAGAAAGCGGTTATACTCACACCCACATGTCTTCACACTTTCGCTTGTACCGCTTGTACAGGATGGAACTCGCCATTCTCCGTCTTCGCTGTCTCTCGTAGGTTCATACGTTCTTCTTTCGTCAATGGGATCTCGCTGCCTCGTCTCGAATCTCTGGAGTGCTTCGTTTCGACCAAAGACGCATTTTTGTCGTCTTCGTCGGCAAACGCGTAGGACCGGTATTCAACGTTTCTCCAGCCAGTACCTACTCATACAGTATTTGTTAGCCTCGACCTCTCCTCGATTTCCCAGCGTCTATGCGTACCCATGGCCTTGTTGAAGTCTGACCAATCCTCGGTGAAGTAGTGGAGAAAACCGCCATGGGTAACGACCACAATTGCCTCTTCCGGTCTGGCCTTCAACCATTGTCTCGCCTCCCTTGCTCTCTTCTCAATCGCATCAGCAGTGGGTGCCCACTTCCCGGTCTTGACATTCCACCCTTCCTTCACTCTACTCAAGTCCACAGGTTTGTCCTTCATCTCCTCTTTCAGCACACTTATATCACTGCCTGTATCGCAAGGTACATCGGCCGTCTCGCAGACTTCTGGGAGAGCGATGACAGGCATGCCCTTTTCTATCAAGGGTTTGAAGCCATATAAAGCGGTATAGATGGTTCGACGGAGGGGCGAGGCGACTATGGCGCCGATTGATTTTTGGTAGGGGAAGTCTTGGGCTAGGTTGTGGCATTGTTCTTCCCCGAACGGAGTCAGGGATGGGTCCGGCATACTGTGGTTGGCCACGGAGAGGTTGTGATAGCCTGCTTGAGTAAGACAAAATTACTGTCGCTCTACATAGTCTTGAAGCCTTACCTTGAGCGTGCCTGACGCAGTGAATAACGGGTGCCATGCCGAAAGAGTCGTCAGATAATGTGTCGATGGACTTTTCAAATATTCTTTTTTACAGATGTTTCGCGGAATGCGGTTTATAATCTGGCCTTGAAGTAATGGTGTTTGAGCAGAATATCAACGAAAAAGAAGGCCTGCCAGGAAACGTCACTTGTCCCAAAGACAGCCAGAGAACAATGTTGAAAGTTGAAAGAAAAACGCATACGGAGCAGTAGGGAAGCTCGGGATGCCCTGGGGGCGCAAGATAGGAACGCAAGGTCCGCACAGCGCAAGATTCGGCCAAGTTGCTTAATAAGATATCTACACACGTGCTGTCGCAAAAGCTTTATTGTATGCATGACATGATGAGTAGTAGCTACATACATGCTTATTCCTCGGTCGTAGGGGGTCCTTCTAGCGGATAAGCCGCACTCAGGATATGCTGTTGCTGTGACTCCCTCTCATCTATATCCCCATGGTCTGCTTGGACTTGTTCTCTGTAGGCTGGACACCCTCTACTGCAGCCTCCAATGTAGGCCCCCGTGGTCAGGTCTGTGCGAGGCCTCTTGCTTGCTCCTGTACTTTCTTTCCTTTGATCTGACAGCCAGAGCTAGATGTCGATAGCACAGGCGGAGCGGAGGAAGAAGCCGGAGTAATCGTGCCACGCATTTAGCTCGTCCATCGCTAAGCACGATTAGTGGGGTCCTATCAGCGTGTCTACTTACTACTACCTTTCTTCCTTAGCCGAATCTTGCGCTGTGCGGACCTTGCGTTCTTACTAGCATCGGCCAATGTTCGGCAATGTGTATTTGGAGTATGTGGGCTGATCGTCTGAGGGTTTTCGCCTTCATCCTTCAATGATTTCAGTCTTTCGCTACTGGGTTTGGCTGAGATGAGAAGCTTGGTCAATGATGCTTCAGGGATCCGGAGGTTAAAGTCTGCCGGAAAGTGGGCCAGAGTAGGCCGATGCTGTTACCAGTCCAACAATATCCCAATCATCAAGACTATAGACCACGAGAGCCTTGTTGAGGTCAACATTGGCATCGGTAGTCAAGTCGAATTACGGTAGACGAATTGGCCACACCCCATTGTAATCGCTCTGTGACCTGCTGATGCTTTTGCAGTATTCGCCGTCCTCCAAGGCCAGAAGCTGACAGCCCTATCATCATCTTCCTGAAACGCGGCATTCCTACAGCGACGCCGAATGGATCTTGTATCAAGGATCTCGCCCTTGGCGCAAATGCCATTGCTGTCGAGATAGATTACAGACTCTCGAAACACAGTGGATACCCACATCCCATACATGCGGTCGGTACTTTGGATCACATACAGAAAGACGCGGGGTTTAATGGGACGTTAGGTACTTGCAGGATATGATTGGGTTCGAGCAAACCTTGCCCTTGGTCATGGCCACACAGCGTCCAAAGAACCGAGCATGCCCACGAAGACCTCGAGGATCGGTGTATGTGGCGAGCTAGCTGGGGGCAGCCTAGCTGCGATGCTGGCTTTGACTGAGTGCTTTTATACGCCTCCAGAGCTGGAACCCCGAGGCATCAGCGCTCTGGCAGTCGGAAATGCAATCCTTGACTGGACTGCATTGGCTCCAAGCGATGCGACCCAAAATGCTGCTCAAGGAGGAATCTTCCGCAAGATTGGTGGTTTCCCCGAAGGCGCTAACAACGAGTCTCTTTCTGCCAATGGCCTGTGCGATATACGAGAAGCTTTCTTCTCCAAAGCAGAAAGATATTTCGACCCATTCGCGAGTCCGTTGCTGTTCTTTCGCACACCAACTTCTGAGGTTCCGAATGATGCTGCAGCGTCTACTGCACACAGCCTTCTCAACGGTGGTCCGGAGGATGAGAACACTCTCGTGCCACATGCCAAAAAACGTCCTTCGCCTCGCAAATACCCACCCACAGGCTCGAATCTACTATTGCCTTGGACGAGGGTGGAAGTGGGGAAGGAATGCGTATTGAAGGATCAAGGAGTCGACCTTGTTGAAATGATGCGAAAGAGCTTTAGACGCTCGGAAGTCGAAAGAGACGTTGATGCGAGGGCGGCTGTTGAGAGGGATTTTGAGGTTGTAGAAAGGGAGGGGGTTGGACTGTGGGACGAGAAGCACATGCTTGAGATTGGACAGTGGTTCGGTGAAAAGTTGAGAAAGCCGTGATCGGATCATTGAGCGAAAGGGATTGAGATAAATATTATTATTGACCCGCCTTAATTAGACACGACATTCCCCGTGAATTACGGATTCATCTGGAATTGTGTGCCTGCAGAGGGCGCCCACAAGCTTTGTCAGCATGGTGGAGCCGTTCAACTTCTTCCGTTTGGCAATCGAGATCGGTCAAAACTGTCATTGCTTCGGATAGACTCAAGACTGTAAGATACAACGGAGGTGACACCTGAAGGTGTTTACCGAGACATGTGCATCATCAACCCCACTGTCTCAAGCGGCATATATTGAAACATCATGGCATTAGCAGACACATGCTTGTCTCAAGGCTATTCCTCAAAGAATAGCAGAAAAACATGCCGAAAGATTAAGAGGCAGCAGACGAAGCAATGAGACATGAAGAAACACCCATCGAGGGACACCGAACAATAGACCATAAAAGGGCCAATGAATCTTATTGTCATATTCAGGCATCCTATTGCTATATGTATGGCGGTTTCACACCGCTTCCTATTCACGAGTTTGCGGGCTCCAAAATCCGAGACTTCAGTGAACCGTGAACCCGAGACTTTACGGTGAAGTGTGAATAAGAAGGAACACAAGCATTCTTACTGGTGCATAAGTATGTCAGTCTCCCAGCATTGCAGCATCATGACATGAATAAGTTTTGTACTCGTTTGATGAGGAACGTTTCGTACTTGAACGTTGAAGCTATCCCAACCTTGGCTCCTACTTTAGGCACGAGGGCACTAAGGTAAAGTAGGCAACGCTAAAGCATCTACCCGAGAAACTTGTCCACACTTGCCTAAACGAGCTAGAGTGGGGACTTAGATAATCGTTGCCCGGCCATGCAGAGTAAACATGGCAAAAAGGCGGCCAATCTCTTCTGCATGTACTCCGTACATGAGTCGCTAGCCGTCCTACTCCTACCACCCCTACTCTTCACAGATCACATCCATCTGCATACGAGCACCTGCGTCCACGAAGACCTACGACCTCCCCTTCGCTGGTTGAGCATTGAGCATTGATATCCGTCGCTGCGACGTCTGTTTACTTTTTCGCAAAAGTGCCTTGCCAGCCTCTTCGTCCTCCTCGCGAAACCCGTCTCCGCGGCGAGCTCGAACACTGATACCTCACCTCGGACCCTTCCTCGGAGAACACCCCCTCAAAAGCTCCTCAGGAAGCAGTCGCGAGCATCCGGGGACCCTAGAAACCACCACCAACCATCACCGATCTCACCGTCCCAATCACCTACCTTTCATCTCCATCCCAGCCCACCCTCCTTTCACAGACGTCAACACCGTTCCAACCCATCCACCAACCCCCCACCTTCGAATCCCCCTTCGAAACCCCCCAATACCAATCCGCTCACCACACCCCCCCCCCTCATCCACCTTCCGCACCAACGGCGTGACCCCAACGCCGCCGCATCGCCACCATGGTGCAACGCAACATCGTCGTCGCGATCATCATCATCGTCCTCTTCGTCGTTCTGGCCGGCGTCGGCTACGGCATCTACGCGATCCAGAACCGCGTGTCCATGGCGGCCAGGGGGAGGAGGGAGTTGGACGATGAGGAGGGATGATGGCTTCGGTGGGGGTCCCCCTCGTCGTGCACTTGAGGGAGTCGAGGACGTTGGGAGAGGTATGGTAGACGTGGTGGGGGCGTAGAGAATTGAGGATCTTGTTCGAATCGTGCATAGCGAGAGGAGGGGGTTTTTTTTGGGCATTCAGGAAGGATTATATGAGATACTGGACAAGTCTGATTAAATTGAGGGCTGGGATATAGCCCATTGTGACGTGCACCAATATAGGGAGAATTGGCACACGTGAGATATATTACAATATTGCTCCAAATAGAAATGGGTATACCGCGAACGCAAGCAAATCCACAACCAATGCCAGATTGCCTGTGCCTTGCTCTTCCCGCACAGCTTTTCACCCGGTCATCCTGCGGCCCTAGTTCCTGCAGCTCATTATTCATCACCTCACAACATTACCGGCGCCCCATATCCATCGCCTCCCTCAGCCCCATTAACACCCTCCCACCTTCTCCATCCATATCCTCAGCTCCATCTCCATCTCTCAAATTCGGATCCAGCATGCCTTTATCCATTCCCAGCTGCTGTTGTTGCTCGGAAAGATCGTCATCGCCCGGCGCATCAGCCAAATCTTCATCTTCGTCCGAGGCTTGATCCTGCTCATCGTCCGGCCGCTGGTGGTCGTCGCGTTGAGGTGGAGGAGGGTATTGGTGGGTGGCATTGACGTGATTGTTGGTGAGGTTCGACGGTGTGGCGGTTACCCAAGGTGATGGCGGAGGTAAGGAATTTTGTATAGAGCGTTGATGGGCGAGTCGTGTCCGCCAACGGGAGAGGAGTGCTTCATAGCTCGGAAGATCGGGGAGATGTTTTGTCGTTTCACGGGAAAGAGGAAGGATGGAGATGCCGAAATGGGTGTATTCGGTGGAGTGGTCGTAGGGGTTTCTCTGGGCGAGTAGAAAGCGAAGTTGCTGGGTTTCTTGCTCGGCCAATTCGAGAGAGCGCTTGTTTTGTTTGTGGTTTTCTTGCTCACAAACGAATGCTTTTGCGCATTCTGTACGCCATGATTCTTGCTTTTCTTTCTCTGTGAGGGCTCTCCAGGCTTCGTAGACGCTTGTGAGATGCTGGTAGTATTTTTCCTCCTCTTCTCCAATGCTTTCGGAGTCCTGCGAGTGCCCATTGGTTCCATTGGGCTGGATGATCTGGTTTGGAAAGTGATGTGACTTGCCCTGTCGCTGCCAATCCTTCAATTTGGATCCAAGCCATTCACGTAAAAGGTCATGATGGACTGGTTTGGGCGCTTCAACCGACCACGAAAATCGATCCGGTAGTGCTGATCCAGCGAGCAGTGCGTGAGGTGCGGAGAGGCATTGCAGGCATAGCCCGGGAAAGGAGAGGCTGAAGAAGTTGAAATCGAAAGGCGAAGGAGGATGTGCACGCATGCTAGAAGTGACTCAGATCAGCATGCACTTGCAGCAAGTCGAAAATTCAACATACTTTGCAGCCTTCACACTGCCCAGTACCTCCTGCAAAGCCAATTCAGCGGCTCGCGCGCGGTCGCGCTCTTCCAGCGCGTTTTGCTTATGGATGATCTCTTCTTTGACGGATATTTTTCTAGAAGGTCTTCTCCCAAAAGGTAATTCATCTTCTCGAGATATAGGTGGTAGATCGTTGATCACGCCTGTTGATTGCCAATTCGGTCTATTCAAGACCGTCCTCACCGGCGCCCCATCCGAATTTTGGACATTGGCATAGCTGCCTTGCGTGGAAGGCGAGCGCTGGTCGCGGAAGGGTGTAAACTTCGAACTCGAAGGCGTCGAACCGTCTCTCTTCCCAGCGGATGCACGCGCCTGACGGCGAGTGACATTGCCTCTCATCCTTCGGATTTCCTCAACGTTGTGTAGGTCATCTGGGGGTTTGGCATTCTTGTCTTTGATGTACAGATCTAGATGACGTCCGAGGGAAGATGATGTAAAGGCTTGATGGCAATATTGGCATTCCTTGTCTTTGGCTGCTGGAGTCTTGCTGGCGGAGGAGCCAGGTGTTGCTGCAGAACCATCTGCCATCCCCATTGGCGACACGTTAACAATTGTACTCTCACGAAGCACCTTCCTGTCGAATCGCACTACATGCACACTTGCTCCTCTCAAAGATCGTTCAGGTGTATATGTGCTATTGCAAAGCACTCAAGCGTCGGCTGCAATCGCTCGGCGAAATGATATCGGTAAGGTACCTTACAATGTACGTCGTTGACCGCGCTAGTCTTGGGCTGAGAAAAGCCCTAAATTCTCGAGCTTCTTTCTCGTTTCTTTCGCGGCGCCCGACTCAAATGGATGACTTGGCTGCTTGAGTGGATACATCAAAGCCTACTCGAAAGACCCCTCTGTATAGAGACTTTCACTGTAAAGTCGTGGTTGAGAACCTTTATTATCTACTGAGCGTCTTGCTCGATCCATTGATCTAATCAGAATCTTTTGTTTTCTGTGCAAGCATGATGATTCCATTCAGAGGTCGATGAATAAAATTATCCTTTACAAATGGCTAGATCGAGTGTTTTTGGACTCGATCAGAGCTCCTCCGATGTACTCTGAAAGGGCAAGCACCTTCTCTTCTTGCAACCTGCGCCCAACGAGCTGCACTGCAACATGGGCGCCATCGTATATTTCGGGATCGTAGTCTTCCTGTGTCTCTTTATCTTGCTCACTAACTGGCTTGAAACTTTTGTACTTCACATCAATCTTCTTATCGACCGTCGTCACAGGTACAGTGCAGGACGTGTAATCGAGAATGTTGTAAATATTGGAGTCTGAATTCGATGTCAGTATTACCTGCTTGAGGAGGTTTATCGAGCCCTAGAATTATCCGAGAATAAGGAGTCTTGAGGCTCGAAAGGAGAAGATTTAGACTCCGAGAATACGTACAGCCATAGTATTTGTATCGACCAGGCCTCGCAGCCGCAAAAGGTGCCAAAGGTGCTATTATAGCGTCAACTGGTCGACCAGTGCTTGTCAAGTGTGTAGTATTGTTCCAGTATTCCATGTATTCTTTCTGGTACTCACGCTTGGCAATGTTGTTCGCTGAAATCTTGCTTGCACTTGCCTCCTCACGCCGTTCACCGTACATAGCAGAAATCTGGGACACCATCGGCTCTCCCGAAAGCCCCAGAGCATTGTGAATATCTGCGCCACCATCGTACATCCACGAGCTAATGATAATATCATAGCCGCGTTTGTGGGATGGAGGGTCCCATTCAATGACCTTCTCTGCGTCAGCCTATCGTGATCGATGGAGCTTTCCGGCTGGAATATACCTCATGGCCAAGCGTTTTGAGCGTCTCAACGACCATATCGAGGGCTCTTTGTACTGGAGGATGAGGCGTTATGGCGCCGTCATGCTTCAGGATGCCAAAAGCCAACGTAGAAGAGCCTATGAGGTCCAAAACCTGCTTTTCCTGATCCTGTCGCCATGGGATCTCATTGCATAAGGGATCGTGCAGCCAAGGCTCTTGACGCAAAAGGGACTTGACAAGTAATCTCAAAGATGCCACAGAATGTGACAGAGGTCCCACAACCGAAAGTACAGAGTTCTGTCCATCCATACTATTCGCCATACCTTCATATGGCAATCTGCCTGCTGATGGTCGAAGGCCATAGAGTCCATTGAACGCTGCAGGTATGCGTATGCTTCCTCCGATATCAGTCCCAAAGCCTACAGGCGAACCTCTAAGTGCAATAAGAGCACCTTCCCCTCCAGAGCTTCCACCACAAGTCAGGTTGCGGTTTTTTGGATTCGTTGTATAACCAATAATGTTGTTGACCGTTTCACCTGTCATGAGTGAATGCGGCACCGACGTTTTGCAGTAGAGCACCGCTCCTGACGAGCGTAACTCCTTCACCATTTCGCTTTCGAACACTTTCTCTTTGCCTGTACCTCTTTTGCCTTCGAAGGTATTGATCCAACCTGTATAGCCCATCGTTGTCTCCACACCCTTGACGTGAAATTGATCCTTCAAGCTAACCGGCAGTCCATGCAATGGGCCAATCGGTGCCTTGTGCTGCGCGTAATATTCATCAAGGTGTTTAGCATCTTCAATGGCTGCCTCGAAGAAGATCTCATGTACACAATTTGTCAATTGGTGTGCAAGGCTGGCCCGGTGGCAGAAGGCTGTTGTTACTTCTTCTGCCGTCCAGATCCCCTGAGATGTCTTTTCAACAATATCAGCGGCATCTGTCTCAGTGATCTCGATCTCCTCTGTGGACAGATACTTGCAGATGAAGGGCCCGGTCACGTCTCGCTGTTCTCCAATTGAAGGAATGGAAGCAAGTCGCCACCTTTCTGGTATTGATCCATTGATTGCATCGAGTTTGGCCTTGGCCAGATCTTGCCATGTGGATGTCTCGGTCGCCATCGATCAGCAGCTACTTTGAGTGTTGAAGCCTGGCTGAGAGATAGTTGTTCATCAATCTATATGTTCATTGTTCTGAACAAAAACAATGACGCGCTTTTCTTCCTAGTCCGGTGTGGGGTCGAGCTTATCTTCCGGGCTAAGGTTTGTCGCCTTCCGTTTTGGTACTTCAGAATACATCAAACATCGTATTACCGCAGATGCTCAGGCCTTTCAATCTTTCATCTGGCGGATGTTCAAATTGATTCTCTTATTCGACAACCAACCTCGCCAGTCTTCGTAGGGTGCTTCACCAACGCGAGCTGTGTTCTCATCATCCGCGATAGCAGGCCAGTCACGCAGTGATACCGGGCAACTGTCTCGAATGACTTGAGGCACGCCGTGCCAAGCAAACCGAGCTGGTCCGCTCATGACGACGGCGTCTCCAGAGTGCAAGCGTAGAACGACACATTTCGGCTCCTCGCCCTCCCCAAAATCAAGCCCAATAACGAAAATGCCATCACAGCCGAAGCTAATGCTTACCAGTTCATTATCAGATTCCTCGCTCACATCACGATGGACGCTAAGCGTATCTCCAGGAGAGTATACATTCACGATTGCCGCTTCTGGCTGCATACCAGGAAATATGTGATGAACAAAAGCTGCTAGATCTTCTGGAAACGATGGAGTATTCTCAGCCGGGTACTTCTTTTCTGTCCAATTGTATTGACCGCCAAGAGTCATCCAACGTAGCTTTCGATTGAAAAACTGCGAGACAGTGAGAGGCCTATGCCTTGCGTGATCAATAGGGAGAAACAAGTCAGGAGACCCAGGAGACATAGTGAAGAATGACGCATTATCAGTCTTTGAACCGCTGGTGTTCCGCGGCTTTGTAGCTTGATATGGGAGCAAATGATGTAAATGTACGTTCGTCTGGTGTCTTTGATCTGCTAGATCCCTATGCAGTAAAATGGACAAAAGATCTTGCTGGGCATATTCAGAGACTAAAGCTGGTAGTATAAGCAGTCCTAATCTGTCAACAACGAACAAAAGGTCCCTCAATGTTAGCAATTTGCATGGCTCACCTGGTATAGCTTCGCTTTCATAAATTGGCACATCCAAGCTGGGAGCGACACCTTCGTGGGCTCCAGCAAGTCTTAGATGCGAATATGCAGCAACTATTGAAGACAGCGATGCACTGCCAAGTTGTCGGACTCCGCGTTGCTGTTCACCACTCAAGCCCCGATGAAAGTCTAAGATCGCGGGATCTGATTGAATGGCTTCAAGAGTGAGCTTCTGGTATCTTCTGTAAACCTTTTTGACTGATTCCGGTGGTCTGTCACGAGCATCAAGACTGTTAATCATCATAGTCGATGATGGGCATTTATCGGTAGATACTTCCTACAAGATATTGTGAACAATGGACGCTTCAGGCACAGGATTTCGTGGCTTTAACGCGGCGAAATGCGGTCCGTCGCTAGCGCGTAATCCCTACTTGTGTTTACAAACCGCCGAGGGGTGATAAATTATTTACATTCGAGCTGCACATTGACACTCACACAGCACCAACACTTACCCACCTACACTTAATCCATCGTCTACTTCACTGTCCGACAGCTTTTTCACGTCCATGGACCTCGTTGCTCTCTGAAGACTGCTGCTCCCAACTACAAACAACATTGACGACAAGCAACTTTCAGGATACACAACATCGCCATTCCAAGGCAAGATGGAGAATTACCAAAAAATCGAGAAGATTGGAGAGGGTAAGGAAACAGCGTCCGCTTCCTTCTGGCTCCCACAGCTCAATTGCCGCTTGGGACCACATGCATCATCGATCTGCCAAGTACCGGCGCTTATTGATACTGTGACAGGTACCTACGGTGTCGTCTATAAAGCTCGCGACCTTACACATCCTACCCGCATCGTGGCGCTGAAGAAGATCCGCCTTGAGGCAGAGGATGAAGGTGTGCCTAGTACTGCTATTCGAGAAATCTCGTTGTTGAAAGAGATGAATGATCCAAACATTGTCCGCTTGCTCAACATTGTGCATGCCGATGGCCACAAGCTGTATCTCGTCTTCGAATACCTGGATCTTGATTTAAAAAAATACATGGAAGCACTTCCGGTGAGTGATGGAGGCAAGGCAAAGGCATTCCCAGAAGGCTCAGGATCGGACCTTGGAAGGTTGGGTCTCGGTGATGCGATGGTCAAGAAATTTATGAGCCAGCTTATCGAGGGCGTGAGATACTGTCATAGTCATCGGGTGCTACATCGGGACCTGAAGCCTCAGAACTTACTCATTGACCGAGACGGAAACCTAAAGCTTGCCGATTTTGGACTGGCACGCGCATTTGGCGTACCACTGCGCACATACACACATGAGGTGGGCAAGGTCACAATGTCCGCACGAAATACACCTTACTGATCTACGCGCGTTTGTGCAGGTGGTTACACTGTGGTACCGATCACCGGAGATTCTCCTTGGGGGTCGTCAATATTCAACTGGTGTCGATATGTGGTCTGTTGGATGTATATTTGCGGAGATGTGCACACGGAGGCCTTTGTTCCCTGGCGACTCAGAGATTGATGAGATATTCAAGATCTTTCGGTAAGTGCTCTTTACGCTAATATATATCCTCAGAATCCAATACTTACATTTGCTAGACTTCTAGGAACCCCTACTGATCAGGATTGGCCTGGCGTGACTTCCTTCCCCGACTTCAAGCCATCATTCCCCAAATGGTCTCGAGACCCCTCAAGAGCTCTCGTCAATGGGCTGGACGACAATGGACTTGACCTTCTCGATGCTATGCTCGTCTACGATCCGGCTGGCCGTATCTCTGCAAAGCAAGCTTGCACGCATCCTTATTTTGAGGCTGGAAGCTCCGCATACTCCGGCAGAGGGAGGGGCACTAATGGATTCCACTGATGAAAGCCGGCGTATAGGTGAGCCCGAGGGATACATTCTTCTTTGGTTGCCCTTCACATGCTTACCGACCGCGATCGGTTGGCGTTTATGAGGCTATGGCGCTGTACATTTGCAGGCTTATCGAAAACATTACGGCATCTGTATGACGGCAAGCAAGTTGCATGTCTCGACATTGCTTTGCCATGTATGATAACGATGCAGCTGGTTGGAAAATTGGCTGTATTGGCTTTGCAAGTCGAGCTAGAGTAGGCTCAGGATAGATCAATGGTTCAGGCTACAACTTCTCATGCACTAAGCTTTTATCACAAGTTCGGCCTCATGGCTAAATGGCTGATGTCTCTTCAAGCTCCCTCGTGCACATTTGCATGGATCATGGATATGTACGAACCCTTCCGTTGTGAAGGTCCCTCGGTCCCTCACTAGCAGCCCTGCGGACTGTGCAGTGGAACCAAATATCAAATCGCCACCAAAGATGCATGCCAACATTTCCACTCTTTCTGGAAGTACTGTATAGAGTAGAGTACCGGGCTAGTGAGCTGATAAGCTAATAATGAACACACCATCCCAAAGCCTCCAACAAGCCTCTCTATCCTCGAAACCCATCGATAAACAGCTCAGCCTTATGTCGCTCGCAAGGTGAAACGGGGCTCAGCTGGTACATAAACAATTGGCCTGCAGATGATGACAGATCGGCTCATGTAGTCGTTTTTGATCGTCGATGACTAGGTACTCCGTATTATCATGTATTTATGATGAGATTCTTTGGCATTTTCCATCGCCCCCCCTCGCCCCTTCCGACTTTCTGTCACCGGGTACCATAGAGAGCGTGCTCCTCAACCGCTACCTCCACCAGAACGTCTGTTGCAATCGTGAGGCTCTTGGCAGTGAGTGTTTAATCGTGGCCCCACTACTCGCTACGAGCGGAGCGAGTAGTGGGGCCACGATTACTCTTTTTCTGGTGTTTTGGCACCGACTCCGACTCCGACGTGTATGTTGTAGCCACCCCTACATTACGACGCAATGCCACCTTTAAGGAACCCTATATCCGTCAGCGAGCCCAGCGTGCCCAGCTACTTCTTGAGTCTCATTGGCAGCGTGATGCAGAAGCTATTTGTATTTGAGCTGTACAAGAGCTTCATATATGGATCGGAGCGTGGTGGAAATGGCTGGCCATCATTCTCTACAAATTTATCTATGCCGGCGCTGTCACCAACTTGAGTCTAGCGGTCAGGCGGGTCAAGTGTGAGGCACAAGTACTTTACTAGGGGCACTTTCAGCCGCAATGACTGTTCAGCTCTCGGGCTTTAGCTCGCTTGAGACCAGAAGCTTCTGGTCGACTGGTCCTTGTTGATTACCTATGTAATATGTACCCGCCACTGATGGGAGGCCTGATGAGTGGGGGCGCTCACCAAAGGCTCCTCGAAGCTCCGACTCCCCTCCCAGCAGCCTTCACTTCTACTTCTACCAATGCACTAGAAAGCATCCGCGCAAATCTTCTATAATACATATCTGGGACCGCGAGGTTTTTCGGTCCCCTCGCAGGCGAACAACATGAGCGAACCCGGCATGGCTGCAGACTTCGAAAGTCCCCAGCCAGCACCACAACCCGTACAGGATTCTCCTGTCAAGGTGAGGAAGCAGCTGCCACAGAGGAGCGTGGACGAGTTCTGGAAGAAGGTATGCGTCCCACATCTCGTCCACATATCAAGCTCATCGCTCGGATTTAGTTTACTACCAAATTCCCGGGCAAGGTACACAGCATTCTCCCAGCGGACATATACGCCAAGAGCAAAGCTTCCAAAAATATCAAGGGTGTCGTGAACGGTCAGGTAGCTGTCAAGTCTTATGATCAAGCAGCTTCGGAATGCAAACATGCCGTAGAAAAAATAATACAAGAGTGTCGACGTGTGAACCACAAATACCGCGATCCTCATTTCGATATCGAGTTCGACCTAAAGCGGAACCGAAGAGACTGCTTGGATGCTCTGGGGGAGGTTCCCGACAAGGCTTACCCTAAATCCGTGAAACGAATTCCAGTAAGAGATCTATATTTTTGCCATATTTCTACAGCAATCCAATCTTAACATGTCTCAGGACATATTCGAAAATCCTGTGTTCTTTGAAGAGGGCGCTACCGCCAGCGACGTTCGTCAGGGATTCAACGGCGACTGCTGGTTTCTATCTGCACTATGTGCCATTTGCAACAAGAAAGACTTGGTCGACAAGATATGCATTGCTAGAGATGAAGAGGTGGGCGTATACGGCTTTGTGTTCCATCGAGGTGAGTTCAAGTCACTCTTGTCTCCCAGCGAAGAGGCTAAATTTTCTCAGATGGGGAGTGGATTCAAACTATAATCGATGACAAGCTCTATCTGATCGCCTCCGATTGGTGGGAAAGCTCAGACGAGGAAAAGCGAGTTTTCTCGATGGTCAACCGAGGTGATGCAGAAGCAAAGTATCGGAAAGCGAACCAAACCGGCTCCAAAGCTCTCTATTTCGCCCAATGTAGCAGCGAGAATGAGACGTGGCTTCCGTTGCTAGAAAAAGCATTCGCCAAAGCCCATGGGGACTACAGTGCCATAGACGGCGGCTTTACAGGGTTAACATGGTTCCTCGACCCTACTGAATTGGTTTGCTGACATCATCCAGTGAAGCTATCGAGGACCTGACTGGTGGGGTAACTACCGAACTCTTCACAACGGACATTCTCAATAAAGAGAAGTTCTGGTCGGAGCAGATCATGAAGGTGAACGAGGAATTCTTATTCAGCTGTGCTACGGGTACCTTCGACAAGTGGCAAGGATCAGATATGGCATCTGCGTATGGCGCAAGGGAGAACATCGTACGTATGCACGCCTATTCGATTATGGAAGCTAGAGAGATCAGAGGGAATAGACTGTTGAAAGTGCGAAACCCCTGGGGCGAGGGTGAATGGAGAGGTGCCTGGAGCGACGGCTCGGAACAGTGGACTCCAGAATGGATGGAGTTGTTGAATCACCGTTTTGGCGATGACGGACAATTCTGGATTTCCTACGAGGACCTTCTGCGCGAGTATTCGAGCTTTGATAGAACTCGACTATTCGGATCGGATTGGCAGATCACACAGCAGTGGTGAGTGCACTCTTCTGAGCTTCCACCTCCCCCTCCCAATCGATACCGTATTTGAATCACAAGAGATATAATGGGCGCAAATGCTCATAATGCTTCCCAGTCTCGTTTTGAAAATTGAATTTCCTGCATTAAGCAAATCACACTGACTCCGAAATGTGCAGGACCACAGTCGACGTTCCTTGGTCTGCGGACTACAATAAGACCAAATTCAGCGTTACGCTCACAAAGCGAAGCCCTGTCGTAATCGTCCTGTCTCAACTGGATGACCGTTATTACCGAGGGTTGGGAGGGCAGTACACATTTCAATTACACTTCAGACTGGACAAAGATGGCGAGCAAGACTACATTGTTCGTAGCCATGGTAATTACTCCATGAATCGCTCGGTTAGCACAGACTTAGAATTGGACCCTGGTACCTATTCTGTGCTCATGAAGATCACTGCTTGCCGTTATCAGGATGATGATACTCCTGAAGACATAATCAGACAGAATGTCAAATTGAGGCAGAACAAATTGATCCTAACAGGACTTGCCTACGATCTTGCTCATGCCAAGGGAGAGATCAGAGAGACCGAGGCTAAAAAGAAAGAGCGCCAGGAGCGAGAGATGATAAAAAAAACTGCTGAGAAGCAAAAGCAATATGCGATGAAACGTGAAAACAAGCTCAAGGGTTGGCAACGTGGAAAGCGCGAGAAGGCCAGAGAAAAGCGCCAGGCCATGAAAAGGGAGGAGTATGAGCGTAAGAAGGCCGAAAAACGTAAAGGAGCTGAACCGGCTGAGGGATCGATTCCTGGTGATGCCCCTGCTGTTCAAATCGATCAAGCTATTGCCCCTGAAGCCGTTAATGGCACAACGGCAGCCGCGGGAGTTGAAGCCGAGGTCGAAAAGCAGGCCGCTGCAGGTGCAACAGAAGAGAGGACTGGCGAACCGGCTCCGGACCCAGCCTCTTTGCCGCAGCCTCCGGCCGAAGCGAAAGCTGATGAGTCCAAGCTTACTGATGGAACTCCTCTTGAAGCCATCGCCGAGGATTCCAAGCCCACCAATGGGGCTCTGAAAGAGGGTACCTCTGTGGCTCCTGATGATCCCAACTACGAAGAAAAGGCCGCAGCCACCCCAGCCGATGACTCTACTACCCAGAAATCCAAGCAGTTTGAAGCAGCTCTGCGGTCAATACCATCCGTCACAGTCAATGGGGCCCCCGCTCCCACCAGCGAAGCTCCTCCCCAATCGATCGCTGCTCCTTCCTCCCTCGCGCCGAATGATGACTACCAGTACGACTCTGACGCGTCCTTCGATAGCTCCATCGACAGTGTGCTCGATTTTCCCACCCAGATGGACGACCTTGCAGCGCAGGATGAGCCTTCTCCAGCGGATGACGGGGACGATAATGCAGAATTCGAGAACGACCCTTGGAATGCGGTGTGCGTTGTGGGTTTGAGGGTGTTTTCGAAAGATGGGACGTGCTCCATTGAAACCGTTAGGCCAAGGCAGGAGGAGGAGGTTTTGGATCTGGATGATGCAAGTAAGGGAGCTAGTGGAGAGGTGGAAGGGGACGGAAAATGATGTTGAAGGGTAAGGATGAGGAAGAGGGAGAGGAAGAAGGAGAGGGGGATGACCTTGAAGGGAACAAGAGCAGATAGTGTTAATGAACATTAATCCCTTCCCAGATGTATCTTCGCAACGCAATAGGAAAAATTGGTAATCCCTCGAAAAGCATTTGACGTTATAGAGATAACAGGCAGTGTTTCTGTTGGAAGGATCCTCCAAAGATATGTCTTCACAGAGCTCATCCCGTAGTCGATGAATATCTTCAGAAGCTTCAAGCCTCTGCTGTAGAATCCTTAGGGGTCACTGCCCGCCAGGTAGGCAATCTCTAGGAAGACCTCCCTTTCATATGGATGATTAAACTACGTAAACGACGTCACACCAACAGAGCCCTTTGGAGAGAGCCGTGAAGCTTGACAATTACAATCACTCAAAATAATACATATGAGTTTCTTAGGTTATTTTCGTAGACCATTGATTACCTGTGCTCTGACTCGTTAGGTCAAGTATCTCATCGTATGCAGATGGTGAAGCCCACTATGCAGATATACTGACACCCCAGGCCTCATATCCAACGGACATCAGCCTCGCAACAGCGATATCGGGTCGACCGCAAATACCGTGACCAAATGCGAACAAGCCCAACTGCTCAAAAATGTCAGCACCTTTAGAAGCATCACCGCCTCGCTCTCCCGACAACATTCACCACCCCCTGCCCAACCTGGACCTTCCACCCCTCATCATTCAACATCCGACCCACCGCTGGTCCCAAAACCGCCCTACCTCCAGCGCTGTGGCGGCCAAGTCCCGTAATGATTCTCAGGCCACCGCCATTCATGACCTTCCCCGCCCTCGCCCACTCTCTCCCTTCGCTCTCCCACCACGACTCGACCCTGTCTCTCGACACCCTCACCGCGTCTTTGACGTTCAACCCATGCAGATCCACCTCTCCCGGTTTTGACTGGGAGGACACTCGTGCGTCCGCGCGGGCGGACTCATCCTGGCGGAGAGCGGCGGCGGCGTCGCGACCGACGGAGCTGTAGTACGATGCTGCGCCGCCCATGAGGTGGTCGGATCTGGCTTTGCGGGAGGCGGATCGGGACTGTGCGTTGGCGCTTGAGCGGATCGTGGCGAGGGCAGCGGCTCTGGTGTTGGAGAGGGGGACGTGGGGAGTTGGGGATGAGGGCGCAGGTGGAGATGCTGAGGGAGGAGAGGGAGGGCGCTGGATGTACTGGGGTGTTATGGTTGGAGTCGATGGGACGTTCGGCGAGGATGTCAGTGCAAGCGCTAGTTCTCGAGCGGAGGTTGTGGACGGGTACGTCAGCTTGATGAGAACCTGGGCTTGAGAGTATTGGAGGCGGCGAAGGAACTCCGTGGCAAGCTCTTTGGCCTGTGCTTCAATCGCTGCAGGAGGTGCGTCTGGAAGGCAAGGGTTTGAGGAGACTTCACCGTCTTTCGACGCACAAAGAGCAGCGATTGTGGAAGGGAGCGTGGCACCGCTGCTATGATAGGTAGAGCGAATCAACTCGGGAGAGATGTATGTCCGATCGTTAATATAATTGACCACATCATCTACTCGTAGCCATTGATTAGAGGACAAGGGATTGTCACGGGCAGACTCTAATGCTGGTGTGGAGCTCGTCCGGCGAATTGGCTGCCTCTTTTCCCTCTTCTGTTTCTTTTCTCGCTCCTTCATGGCCCTGCGCTCTCGACTGCTCATCGCAGGCCCCGCGAAAGCCTCGGTGCCCTTCTCTTCGAGGCCCTCTTGCTCAAGACGCGCATGGGTCAGTAGCTCATCTAGTGCCTTATGGTAATTATGACCATTTTTGTGGAGGATGTAGCCGATGTCAAAATTCTTGGAATTGCAGAACATCTCTTTTAGCTTTGCAGCCTTGTCCGTAGGCGGCAAACTTTGGAGCCAGTGGTCATATTCTTCCTTATTCAAGTCCATTCCATCTGCGTGCTTTTCCTCTGCTGTGTTGCCTCCCGAGTTGACCGGCTTCAAAACCTGAGACATGCTAGTACGGTCCGTGTCTTCTGTGGATTCAGACGATACGTCTCCATGCCATGACCGCGCTCGCTCAGATGATCCATGTGAACCTGTATTTTCGTGAAGACCACTGGTTCCTGAGGGGTCAAATGCCGCATCGTCTGTTGTCAAGGTAATCTCTTTCACGGTATCCAGCTGTTTGCGTAATTGATTGAGCGACACTCCCTCATCGAGATACTCGGAAAAGAAGGAGTAGAATAGCGCTGAATCCAAAGGCGGACAATACTCTTTCTGCAGATGCCGGTTAGCAAACGAGGGCGAAATTGAGTATTTACAGCTCACCTCTAAAGATGTTGCTATGTCATCCATGCTCGAATGGTGAAGGTGGGACTTGAGTAGGTTGCCTGATCATCATGGTCGTTGGAAGTTGTCTCACGTGGGAACAGTACTCGAGATAATGAAAGCCACTGACCGTCACCGTCCGTGTAAACGAGTACGTGTACGGAGAACTAGTGCTGTTATATATTCATGCGCATCTCCCGTCAATTGATATCGTAAATTATTACGTCATAAATACCGTCTCAATTGGCATCGTCATATCTCTATGGCATTGCACAAGTACCATAAATAATCTTGGTTATTTTATATTACCTCAAGAGATCGATGGAAGATTTTGACCATTATCATGGCAAAACTAAATACAGGAGAAGTTTCCCGCGGCAACATGCCTGCTGCAAAGCTCCTGGGAAAGAGAACGCATCAGATGCCAGGTCCGGACAGGGGAAGCCTCATCATGATTACCACGTACTCACATAAACTCTAGGAAAGCTCAGTGTCTCTGAACTCTTCTTCGAAGTACCAAAAAACTACTCTGCGGTGCAAGACGGTAGTCTACGTCTGTTTGCTAGAAGTGCGGAACGGTTTGAAAAGCCAGTTGATATAGGTAAAAAGGAGACTAGGCAGCCTCCATGGCGTACGCATCCTTCAAGTCAAGAGGCTTGGTGAACGGTTGACTCCTGACTTTCTACAGTCCTCTTTCTGCAGGGTAAGTAGTATCCCATAGTTTCCCTGTCTGAGCGAAGCGCTGATCCGTCCCAAGGTGGACCTGGATTGCCTTGTAAAAGCCCGCAATTTTATCCATGGACCAACATCCTCCTTGACAAGGGATATCAGGTCTGTGTCCCTCTAATGTTACTGCAGCCTTCCCTAAAAGAAGATAGATTTTATTTCTAGATCAGCGCGGTATCCACATATCTCCGGATCTCCAGATCCTCTGACGCGGAACTGACTCGCTTTGTTCAAAGGCACTGGTTTGAGCAGTACGGTCACAGCGAGAACACTCGCAAGCGAAGGCGGACCTGCCAAGCAAGCAGCATTGCTCAAGAATTTTAGAGCAGACAGCATTGGTAGGTCCATCTATCGAGTCGCAGTAAAGTAAAAGACATGACCAACGAAAAACATCTCAGTCATGGACTGCGAGGCAATCCGCAAGAATTTGACAGCGGATTATCCGGCAGGAAAGAAAAAATGGACGATCATGGGCGTCAGTTTTGGTGGCTTCTGCTGCGGGACTTACCTTTCGAAGTTGTAGGTATATCGATGTTCATGCAACGGCCAGGACTAACATTACTTACGATTTCCGCAGTCCCGAAGGACTCCTAGAAGGTGATCTTAACGCTCACAAAGAGATGAATCACTCTGACCGATGGGTCAGTCTTCATTAGTGCTGGGATGCCGCCGTTGGTGAAGGACCCGGATATAATATACAAGTACCAATTCCGTTAGTTCAGCTCCTTGTAGAGACTGGACAAAGATCAACACGATCCAGGCAGGCTTGCAGAAAGGAACAAAGTGTACTATGAGAAGTACGTCGAAGACGTTCACCGAGTCAAGGAGATCATCCGGTATATCCAGAAGGAGAATGTTATACTCCGTACGTATTTTGAAAGTCCATCTTTCCTCTTTCGAATGAGATATTTTTATAGCATCATGTCTTGGAAGTGTTCCACAGCTCGCTGTAGCCTCTCAGACAAGCAAGACTAACTTCGAATTCATCATCTAGCGAGCGGTGGGAACCTTTCTGTGTTGCGATTACGCCAGCTTGGGATATATTTTGCATTCCACGGTCACTGTGGTCTTATCCCAAGGATTTGGATATACAGCTGACCTCGGGCTAGGCACCATGGACACTGTACACGGTAGGCACTACATGGGCAGCCAATCTCCAGCTGACCAAGTTTAAAGAGATGATATGCCGTTTCACGAGCGACTTGAATCGTAAGTCTCCGTTTCAGAGTCACCGTTTTCTACCATATAACGAAGTGGCACGCTGACTCTGAGAACACAAAGAATTTGGCTTCTTCACGAGACCCACACTCACAGCATTTGATGTAATGCTACCATTCGATACAATGCCACTGTCTGGATTGATTCACGAGCCAATATATGCAAGGGGGTAATTGAAAAAGATCCCCCCAGTCCCAAAGTTATGCTGAACAAGATTGAGGCGCCCAACAAGATGGTCAGCAGATCGTGTGATGTCGCAGATGCCTGAATTTCAGAGGATCTCTGTGGACGGTCCAGAGCCGGTACTCTTTACCGGTGAGATGGTAAGCAACCGTTGACTGGCTTGACCATCAGACATTAGCTGCCCTCCTTGGCGTGGCCAGCTGATGCCTTCAAGTAGATCTTTCGAGACATGTTTAAAGATTACGATGAGCTTTGCAACTTGCAAGAGACAGCTGACCTACTTGCGCACGCTGAGGACTGGCCGGAGCTATATGACGAAGAACAGTTGGCCAAGAACGAAGTCCCAATATACTCGGCCGTCTATATTGAAGACATGCTTGTGCACTTCGATCTTTCTAGGGTATGTACATACCCGGAGAACACACACCTTATTTCGGACCGCCTTTTATGTTGCAAGGCTTTCCTTAAAATGAAAACGCTCTTGATTACCCCCAACCTGTCCCATTGTCAGGACCGTTGCCTTTAGGAAAGGCTTCTGACTTCAGAACCTTTACAGGACGCAGCTTCGAAGATCAAGAACTGCAAGACCTTTATGACGAATCAGTTATACCATGAGGCCCTTTTCTCCAGGAGCGATGAGGTGATGAAACAACTATTTGCTCTAAGGGACGACACCATTGATTAGCGAAAAGTATTAGAATGAGATCAACGAAGCTATTGATTCTGGAATTTAACATCGCGCAGTCTGATCATGTCAAAAGTCATTTGTCCCATTCACGGCCGAAGTCTACCAGTCGCAGCTTTCTTGCATCATCGGGATGGAATTGTGCGACCTTCGCTCGAACGAGAAACCGAACAGCTGCCGACTCTCGTGATATGCTGATGTATGAATCCGATTTCTCGTCTCCAGCAGCAGCGTTCAACAAATCTTCGGCAAGGGATTGAAAACTTGCCCGAGTGGCCTCCTTCTCGCTTCGTACGCCAACTTCTTGATTTTCATTTCCATTCCTGGACCCCCAGATTTCGTCATTACGCAATTTCCGCTTTGCCTCGGTCCTCGCGTCGTCTGCGTCCGTCTTTCTCGATTTCCCCTGCTGATTGAAGCCTGCCTTCAGCATATCCTCATTGATTTCTACCAAATCGCCTACCACAGGACCACCGAGATCTTCAGCTGCAAGCATCGCGGCTAATTGCTCATCAGCGAATTTGTTGAAAGCTTTCGTTAGATTACCGAGCCCCATCATGTAGTGGCGTTTTCGCTGCTGCTGCTCTTGAATCATAGTCTTTGCCAATTCCTCTGTGCTCTTTCCCGATCGTTCTTCGTTCTCCGATCGAAGCTTCTCAATCCGTCGCTCGAGTGCTTGTGTGGTGGATTGGGCATCCCTGAAATTAGCCTCCTCTTGCCGAAGATGCGTTCGAGATTTTGAAACATTGTCCTCGGCCGCTGCGATTGCAGTTTTGCTCTGATCTATCATGTTTAAAGTCTTGCGGAGAGCGAGGAGGGCGGGCAACGGCGAGTCTGGAGAGGGGAGGGGAGGCTCAGAGGGAGTGAGAGATATATATGCGGCTATAACAGTTCGAAGCTGCTGTAAACGCTGGCAGGAATCTCGGGATGGCTCGTCAATCGAGACAGCACGGGTTGCTGCACGTAGCTAACCTCATCAATTAGCCGAGCAAGCTAGCCACTAGCTGCGAGATTCATGAGCTTTACCCTCTCTAGGGCGGCTCTATGCTGCTGAATCTGATTTTGGAGAGACTGTAGGGTCTTGCTGAGACGGGCTGCGTAGTCTTCGTCTGCATCTGCGTTACTTAGGCCATAATCTGTGTCCCTTGTCTTTGCGATGTGTTGTCGAAGTCTTTCTAAAGGTTGCAATTGGGTAGCCATGTTTGTTAGAAGGTAGCAATTCCAGAAGAGCGAAATACAATATGCGCACCAAGATGAACTCATACGAGCTGATCGACGACACGCTTTTCGCTTCTCACGCGCTTTGCCATGAATTGCCAAGAGTTCTAAGGACTTGAGCTTGACCAGGCAGAGACTAGTGCGTACCACTAGTCTGAGCTACCTTAGCTTTAGCTTCACAAATTCGTCTTTCCTTCACCTTTCCTCGTTTCCTCATCCCCTCGTCCCCTCATATCCTCGTTCCTCAGGTCTCAGTTCTACCAGACCTTTGACAACAACTTCACTCACTGCGGGGACGTTGTTGGCACTCCGATCGATCGCCAAATATCGGCTTCAGCTTCAGCTTCAATCCCGCAACCTTACTGACATTCGAGACTCAACTGAAGGTTTGGTCCGCTGGACATCCACTCAGGTCTCCCTTGGCAGTCGTCCAGCGTTTCGTCAAGCTATTCCTCCTCACGAACACCTTATACACACCTCTTCGCCTTCCATAATCACCATACCACAGTCTGTCCTTCATCCTGCGTTTGCAGCTGAAGTCTCCCGTCACCGCTCATCCTCTCCACCAATCCAACACACCACATACCCCGACTCTCTCACATCACGATCTTCTCCTTCGCTTCACAAATCCCACAATACATCTCGCCCCGTCCAGCGACCGCCTGTACCAGCACCAGCACCAGCAAGTTTTCATTGGAAATCCTCGGTGTACATAGACGATCAATTCAAGATATCAAATCAACCAAGAACTCACTGATTCCCCTGATCCGATCCACCCTTGTACTCCATTAACATCTAGAAATCATGTCGGCATCACCATCAACGCTCGCCGCGACCCCTCAGGCCAACCAGAAGCGCCCTCTTGACGAGGAGTCTTCTTCGTCTGGCCCCACAGATCAGCCTGACGCAAAACGTCCTGCTCTTGACAAGGCAGTCAAGGAGGAGGAGGGAACCGACGAAGACGCAAAAACCAGCACAACCTTAGCGAATGAAGATGCTCCACTAGCTTCTACAGAAGGAGTCAAGGCTGAGCCTAGCGCTACCCCTGTTGCGAATGGACACACAGATACCCAGGGCGATACGGTAGTGCCAGACGCACCTAACGGCGCAGGTCCTTCTGCAGCGTCCGTGCTGGAAACTCAGCCAATACAATCCACAGGGGGGCAGTACGATCGAGCCACGTCACAAGGACCAATGCAGCATCAGGGGCACCAAGATGAAACTGGCTGGCTTCACATCCGTGCGGTGATCTCAAGCGCTGAAGCTGCCACGGTCATTGGCAAAGGAGGAGAGAATGTATCCCAAATCCGTCGCTTTTCTGGTGCCAAGTGTACTGTAAGCGATTATTCTCGAGGCGCGGTCGAGAGGGTCCTGACTGTCAGTGGTCTAGTGGACGCAGCAGCAAAGGTACGGTGGCATCTCACTCTCTGTTCGCATTCCTTACAATGCTAACAAATATAGGCTTTCGGCCTCATCATACGGACTTTGAACAACGAACCCCTTGAGGCTCCCTCTACTTCCCAATCCAAGACGTACCCCCTACGTCTGCTCGTTCCTCATATCCTAATTGGCTCCATCATTGGAAAATCTGGCGTACGCATTCGTGAGATTCAAGAAGCATCTGGCGCCCGTCTCAACGCCTCCGATTCGTGCTTGCCTCTCTCTACTGAACGATCTCTCGTCGTCCTCGGTGTCGCAGATGCGGTGCACATTGCTACTTACTACGTTGGGCAGACGCTCGTCGAGCAATTGACCGAGCGCTTCGGTGGTCCAGCAGCTTCGGCGTATGCTACTCGAAGTGGAGGACCTGCTGGTGTCGTTCCCGGCGGTATGCAAGTCGTTCCTTACGTGCCTCAGCCTGCTGGAGGTCAATATGGTCATCCAGATAACTATCGACGACACAATAATCAGCCACAGCGAACACCTGCGAATCCTTATGGCGTGCCATATCTTCATGGTCAGCCGCCGCAGCAACAGCCGCAAGCGCCCGTACACTATGGCGGTTCTCCTCAGCAAGGTTATGCGGGAGCTGGACCACATCAACCTCCACAGCACGGAGCGCATCAACCAACCCATAGCCATGCCGGACCACCAGCGCAACCCGTTCAAGGCATGGTACCGGGTCAGCCATTGACTCAGCAGATCTTCATACCTAACGACATGGTCGGCGCGATCATTGGGAAAGGTGGCGCTAAGATCAACGAGATCAGACAGCTCAGTGGCAGCGTGATCAAGATAAATGAACCGCAGGACAACAGCAATGAGCGATTAGTCACTATCACGGGAACCTCTGAGTGCAATCAGATGGCGCTTTATATGCTCTACTCCAGACTCGGTAAGTCGTTCCGAAAACCGCATGCTGAATGAAAACTGATTATGCAACAGAGAGTGAAAAGCATCGAATCTAGAGACCCAGCGGGTGTTGCGTTTACGATTGTCATTGAGGCCGATTGTTGCCGCGAGGGATGCCTGGAATGTTGTAGCCGAGAGCGGTTTCTGAAATGGCTAGCGCACAGGGCGAATCCCTTTACAAAATGTTTACTCATTCGTTACAATTATTATGGTCCGCATGCTGGCGCCGCTTTAGGGGTTTGCAATGTTTGCAGGTCTATCAAAGATTCCGGAAACGGTGCTGCCCTAGTTAAAAGCCGAACGGAGGCAGCTTTGTGTCGGAAGTTGCCACTGTCGTCTCATTTCAAAGTTTCGAAGACTTAAATCTTCATCCATGTTTGCGGTCATTTCTTTGCAGTCCTGTATTGCGAATTGCGAATACTGGTCTGCCTGTTTCCAGCATGTCTCGAAGAGACTTTGTCAAGCGCACCATGACTCCAAACTACAAATCTCATATTACGTCTTGCGTTCTACCTCCAGAGTACCTGTCTCATCGCTCCTACCAACATGATTTCATTGTCAAGCAACATTCGTTTCGAACGACTTTCTACCAAAGTAGCACCTAATATGCCGGGTATCACTACGCTCGACGAGATTCCGGCAAAGAAGAAACACATTACTAAGACGAAAGAAATTGCCACCACGGTGCCCAAAACCCTCGTACTCCCTACCCCGTCCACACCAACAAGGTATCGCTCCATTGTCCTAATCTCAATGGCGCACTAAGAAATTATAGGCACCTCTTCAAGACGCCCGTCACCCTCGCCATCGGCCATACCAATCATCCTTTCCACCTCCACCTCGAAGCCCTCTGCTCAATCTCCCCCTTCTTCTCCGCTGCCTTCAATCCCGCCTACTCCTTCCGCGAATCCGTCACCTCCACCCTCTCCCTCCCCGAGTGCAACCCGACGGATTTCGAATACTTCGCTCAATGGCTCTACACGCGCACCCTGACCCACGAGAGCCTCGACGGCCCCCACCCGGCGTACTTCAAGCTGATCAAGCTGTGGAAAGTGGCGAGCTTTCTGGGCATCACGGCGCTGAAGAACAGCATCGTGGACGAGATGGGGTGGCGGGCGGACGAGACGAACAGCGTTCCCACGCCCGACGATACGCGGTCCGTGTGGAGCGGCGAGGAGGAGATGGGGGGGCTGAAGGAGTTGGTGGTTGATTTGTTCGTTTGGTGAGATGACGCCTTCCTGCCGGTGACTGTTTCGCGCGAGTGCTCATGGTTGGCGAAGGAAGAAGACGGACGCGTTGGTGCAGGGGCATCCGGATAGCTGGGACGAGACGTTCCTGCGGGGATTGGTGGGGCGGTTGAAGCGGAGGGGGAAGGATGTGGCGCCGTGGAGGGATCGTGAGGTGCGGTGTCGGAGGTATCATGAGCATGATCAGTGGGCGCCTGTTTGCGAGGGGGTCGAGGTGGTGAAGGAGGAGTGAGGGGTTCGGTTGACGTTTTGCGGGCTGGGGAACGCGGCCTGTGTTCGAACCTGTCGTCGCTTGGAACGACAGTGGGTGATGGTTGGAATTATTTCTATCTAGTGCGTTGCAGGCTTATGCTGCTGTCCCTGATCCCTGATGCAGATTTCATCCGTCATGCATCTCCATTGCAGTTTTTCTATTTCTCCACAAATTCCGTATGATGCAACTCCACTCCTAACGAATCTTCCTTCAGCAAATGTACGTTATCCTTGAACGCCTGCGTCTCCTGACACGACATATGCGCCTCCACGCTCTCCCATCCCACCAAGCCTGCGTACGCCCTCCCCTGCTTTCCCTGATATTCGACATCCTCAACCACCCACCCTCCCGACGCAGCCTTGAACCCCTCCGCGTTCTCCGAAATCACTTTGACGAGCTGCTCCCACTTCGATTCGAACCCGGGTTCCTCTTTTTCGAAAAAGAGGGTCAGGACCTCGGTGACGGGGGCGGCGGTCCCGAGGGCGGCGCGGGGAGGGTGGGGGGTCAGGGTCGCGTGGCGCATGGTGAGGGGCCCGTCGACTATGGTCATGAGATGCTTGGCGAAGGGGCCGTAGATGGAGGCCGCGATGAATTTCTTGTGGGCGTCGAGGGAGTCCCAGTCTGTGGGTGCGGGGGTGTCAGTTGCGCGGTCGTGGTGGAGTGGCGGGCGATTAGTTGTGCTCCATTGGTTGGTGGGTTGGTTTACCGACGAAGAGCTGGAGCACGCTTTGGTTCTCGACCTCGCGGCCCCAGTAGAGCCTTTGGAAGCCGTCCTGTTGCGCGACGGTGTCGATTGTCGACTGCCATACTTTCCCGGCGGGGGAGTCGGCGTCTTCGATGGCGGCGCCGCTTGCGAGGGGGATGGTGGCGAGTTCGGTGGCTGGGGCCATTGTGGGTTGGATCTTGGTTGTTTGGAATAGATCGAGGAATTGCTCCCTGTGGTTAGCGATGCTTATTAGATGGTGGTCAGTCGAAGGTGCGGATGGGTTGGGTTCGTCATTACTCCGTATGACGCCGGACATAATAGCACTTTGACGCTAGTTTGATTAGATAAGGGAAAGGAACTGCAGCTGTCTCGAACGCATGCTTTCCCCCGCAAGAAAGTCTGCTCATTATTGACAGCTTCTGTTGGAGGAACAGGAGATGTACAATAATAGGGATCTCCATCTGTATTTTAGAACTACCTCTGCCTTTAATTGAAGAAGTCTCAATTTGGATTATACCAGAACCTGAGTCAATCCATTAATTCTTCCCAAAAGCACAACGCTGACAGACACTACCGCAACGGGCACCAGCACCACGAATACCACCCACAGACTCAATGTTCCGCTACCGAGCTCTACAAAATTCATGCCAAAGAAAGATATTGTGAAAGACAAGGGCAGAAAGAAGATAGCCAGCAACGTCAGTCTTCGAAGCCCTTCTGCCTGCTTAATTCCCTCTCGACTCCTTCAACTGCGTCGTGCTCACAATCGTGTTGATGCCTTCGATACATCTCGCTGCCAGAGTTTGCGCTTTCTCTCGCAGAAGCGTAGAATCTTCAGAAACGTTCTGCATAGCTTCAGAAGTGTTCTCCTCCGCAGATGCGCCTGACATCACTGGTCTGCGGAGCGTTTGTAGTGTGCTTTTCACCGATTGTATATGATCATCCAGCAACGTCTTGTGGTATCTCAGATTCTCCAGGGACCGACTCGTATTTGCCTCAAGTACGAAGACGTCCTTTACAATCTGATACTGCATCATATTCAAGAATTGGCACTCCGAAGCCGCAGAAACCTGGAAAAGCTCGCTCAGCGCATACATGCAGTCATTTCTCATCTACTTGTAGTCGAGCAGCGAGCCGTATTGACCGGGTAAGAGACTGACGCTTTGGGCGCTGTCGCTTGGTGGGACGCTGGAACTACTGGAAGTATCGTGGCTCCGGAATGCAACTTTCGATTGGTATTGAATTACCGGACGGCATAGCCAGCTCGGATTGGGGAGATCAGAAGTCCATGGTGGTGGTAGGTCATCTTTGAGGTCTTTCCCAGCATCGAGCCAAACGACGGCTTGAAAGTCGAGTCAGCTTTATCACCGCTACAGAGAGCGCGCAAAAACTCACCGAGCCATGTTCCGTGCTTTTTTTTTCAAGATGATTGATATCCGTTGCTCTAAAGTGAAAATGGACTCTTCGTGCACGAAGAGGCGTCGGACTATCGACTGCCCTATGTCGTTGTTCAAGCCAAGTTGACGTTGTTTCTTCCTCACCATATCAGAAGATTCCCACCGCTCTACCCGCACTCGCGATTGTGGCAAAGGCGTTTGGCAGTGGCAAATCGTCGTGATTGGTAGTGTGATAAAATTGCGGGAAGAAGATGGCAAAGCTGGTAAGTCGGAGAAATCAGAAAGTCCAAATAACGGCGAAAAAATTCAGGATCATGAGAGTATTGAGCGCCCAGCGTGTTCAGCCATTGCGCTGAAGGATATCCCCGAAGAAACACCATTGACTCATCGTTGGATATGCTGCGGTCTCGAATGCCCCATGGCCCCGAAGTGCGTCATAGCGATGAGTTTTTCTCTCCGTTGCACGCAGCTGGTGCACGAAAACAAAGTCATATGGCAATTGAGGAGTCATGGAAATGTTGGTATCTGCATCAATGTAAGGCTGTTTAAGAAACAGAGCAAGGTGGCCTATAGTTGACTCCCGGGTATAACGATGCCTCTTTCGAGCCTTCAAAGTGTCTGTGAACCGTGGCAGCGTACTTCTCAGTGGTCTTGTGCTGCATCTGGCTGATGTCTCAGAATAGCTCGCCAAGAATAAGATACGGACGACTGCACCGACGGAGTGACGTACTTCTGGTATCATGCGATACTCCAGTGTTTCTGCGCACAAAACCGTTTGCGGTTTCCATGGATCAATTCGGATCTACGTTATACTGGTACACATAGATCATGCGGTTTTGTGACGATTCCATTGTTCTTGAAATACCGGCCATGTCTCCACGGCAATGCACAATCTATGTCAAGGCAGCAGTCACCCTCCAGCCTCGCCTTCGGTCAAATCAGAAGACGGTATTGGCAAAGGGTGGCCGGTGGATTTCGCAGGGATGATCAGCCTTGTAGGCGATGAACAGACGGCAGGGTAACCGAAGAGAAGACCTCTCACAGCCCACTTTGGCAAAATAATTCATGCGTGCGAAGGTCCCAGCGGACTCAGCCTCTTTGGTGTGGATGTGTGGAGAATAGGCAAAGGTGTCTTGCTCCGTGAACCGGAAAATGATTCTGGAAGCCCCTTTACTCTAAGTGAAAAGCTCGAAACCTTATCTCGCGTTGCATCCTCCGTCGCGATCTCAATGCCCTTTTGTGGCTTGAAAATAGGCAGGAGGATTAAGACGGTGCAAAATCTGGTCCGGCAAACAGCACATCTTCTTTCGGCAGACGGCCCAAATGAGCGCTTTATGATGAGGCTGAGAAAGACACCTGCGTTGGACCCTTGACCTTAGTGAGAAATTCCTCACGCGCACAGCCTGAGCACTCCCTTGCATCTTCCAGAGTCCCTATGTGGGTAACTAGCGGTGCAAGTCCCTGGATGCCATCGAGGTGAGAGGCTGCTTTGTGTGTAGATCTACGGAGTACCACATCAAGGCTGGCGTACTAAGCAAGTACCTGCAGCGCTAATGTTCAACCTGACAGTACCTATACCTAATACCTTACTTGCATTATTGAAGTTGCATAGCGGGACACCTTTTACCGGCAAAGACGAAGCGGCATCTAAAATCCGCCTCGATCCCATGGCGTGTGCGTAGGATTTCATTCCCTATCCCGCCTCTATCTTGGTAGTTGGTACGCGTGCCAATCCCGTTTTTTTTGTCACCCGCGAGCCCGCCTTGTTACTACCTTAGCGATCTATGGTGGGGTTTTTTTACGGTGAATGCACCGTGTACATACGGTATTTTGGGCGCGACGTATCTTCAATGTTGGCGGCCTTTCGGCCGTGACAGCATAGATACGTTTCAAAGAAGAAACGGTTATAATGATTAGTACGTATTTTTGGATAGGAACGTTTTTCTTGGGCTACGGTGCTAGAACCATTAAGCGTACAGGAACGTGTAAGAAACCTGAAATATACTCAAAGTCCCGGCAAAACCAAACGTCATCGCAAAACCACCGCGTTCCTTTGCCCCCCTCTCAACCTACCCCTACCCCCCACACCCCACAGCATACCATGGAATACCGCGGGGAAGTCACCTCCGCGAGGAAATCACGTGAATCGACCGTATTTGAAGTCAAATTTTTAAAAGCGTGGATACTTCTTCTCAATCAGTGCTTCCGAGTACTTGGCTTGGCAGATTTAAGAGTACTGGAATGGTTTCTAGGGAAGAAACAGTGATTAAACGGTAGCAAAGAAGAAACAGTAATTGAACGGTAGCAGCTAAGAAACGTTTTTAACTTTAAAACGTTATAAATAATCCACGGTTTTAAAACTAAGTTATATATACTACAGTAGTCTTAAAATAACGTAATAAATATTCTACAATTCCTTAGTATATTACTAAGTAACCGCCTTTAGACGGTTTTTATAATAGTTACGGTATAGATACGGTTTTCTCAACCCGTAGCCTTCCGCTAAGGTACCTTCGGGTGGACGGACCGAGCCTGGTGTCCAATCAGAAAGTTTAAAATCGCGCATGATTCGAATCTCTTAAAGCTGCCGTCCATGTTCGCCATAAAGCTGCGCCTCAGCGGAGCTGAAACAATGCCATCGGCTCGCCGATATCAACACATGGAGATGAATATTAGTGACGAAATGATATCGGAAGTTCTCTTTCTCTAGATTTCGGCAAGTGATTCTTTCATCCTTTGGCACCAGAAATCCTGGTAAGAGCTGCGCCTAAGCAAAGCTGAAGGATGTGAAACGCTACTATCGGCCAAATCATTGTTTTGTTTCGACAACGACGCCTCGCGCCACACCAAATGGGAAAGAGACTCCTGTGCCTGAGATGCTAACAGTGCTCCTGCATAGACGTCCTGACTTGCTCGCAGAATGATGACCCCAAGGTGTTTTAAAACGGGGCAAAGATTCTATTACAGGTGTGCGCGGCCGTTTATCTTTGTCTTTACTATGTCGTCGCTCTATGAGATCCAATGTTTTTCCTGCATATGGCGCCGCAAAAATGCCTTGTTTCGCCGTGGCCAGGGTGATATTCAGGAGATTGGAACGTCTTGTTTACGGACAACCGTGCGAAATGAAGGATGTAGGGGCGTGTGCTCACCACCCTCGTTGGCTTCTTTGCCACCCCACTAGACAGGGCGATTTGACCTTCACGCTGTGATGAGGCGAGAATGAGCGGCGGAAGGTCAAGCATGCTGGGATGGATTGCAATATAAATACCACCTGATTTTCCTCAATGCAAATCTCGTGTCTAGTGAGTCAAGCAAACCTCCAGCACCCCTCAGAAAAACCTACTTAAGCCATATCTCAAGTTGCAAATACTTTACTTCCTCATACTAACGATCACACCACTCCTACGTGTCATACAAAGTCGCTATGCCTACTCTATACGATCTGCTTGCTGTGGCTCTTGCTCTTCAGCAAGGTGCCGTCTTAGCCAATCCACTTCCTGTATTCGACGGGTGTCAACAAGAGCCGCGCACCATCTACGACATCACATACTCGGACCCTGAAGCGATTGGAAATGGCATCGTGGGAGATATGCATTGCAACGGCAATGAAAATGGTCTGCATCTTAATCCATGTTGCTCTAGGCTTTTTGGTCTAAGCCTCTGACCTGCATCTAGGCTGTCCACTATCCCAAACGGACTCCTTCTCGGAGACTGTGACCGTCACTGCAGGGATTGATCTTAATTTCGCCGAGATCGTTTCTACCCTCGGCGCGGGCTTAAATGCCGGAGTGAGCATTGGCAAGACAACAGGCATTGCTTCCACAGCGGGCAAGAGTTGCCCGGTCGGTCCATGGACATGCGCACTGATCTTCACTCCTAATGTGCTGCACGTGAAGGGAACACAGACGACTTCCGAAGAAGGGTGCGATGCGGATGGGAATCGGGCCACATCGACGAGCCCGTACGACGTGGAGTTTCCTAAGGCGAATGCAGATGGGGTGTTTGGGGGCGGAGTCGATATTTGCGCTTGCACGGACTTCGCGCACTGGTCGGACAACGGGGCACCGAGTATCCCTTGCCCGCAGCCTTGCCTTGCGCATTGAGTTGATCGAACGTGAGTCTCTTCTAATTGACTGGAGGTCGAACTCATTCTCGGTATGTGCAGGCGAAACTGCTTTGTAGGCAGAAGGGGGCGGTACGGGCACGACGATCTGGTGGGGGAGATATCGAGACCTGGAAATCAGGTTACAAGGTTGACACATTATTGGAGGATGTCTTTGGTTCAAAGGAAGAACAAATTTTTGTATTGCTTCTCTTGTTGTATCATACTTTGACTATTAATCTTCAAATTGATTGCACATCCTGAACGGTAGCGTTTTTGGGATCATTTGGAGAGAGATGGCTTGTTCCATTACGTTACAGGGGAGAATGGCTGCGGGCTGGTTTTGTGGCTTTGCTCGAATTGACAAAATTTCGATAGACTTTGTTGGTTCCTTGAATTCTTTATATAGCACGAGGACCCTGTTGAACTATGCAGTGTGCGATGGGTCCTGGCCCGAATTTGCATACTTGTGTCGGTAAAGTAAAATTTATGGGAATCGTTGTTTACTACATGTAATTTCACTTTCTCCATCCACCTGAGGCCGAAGTGACGAACCCGAGCAATGACCGCCCCCCCCGGATACCATTGTGGGTTGGATCTTGATTGTTTGTAAGAGATCGAGGAATTGCTCCCTATGGTTGGCGATGCTTAGATGGTGGTCAATCGAAGATGCGAATGGTTTAGGTTCCATAGCACTTTGACGCTAGTTTGATTAGATAAGGAAAAGGAACTGCAGCTTCTTGTTATTCTATCTCGAGCAGTGAGAACGCATGCTTTCCCGCAAGAAAGTCTACTCATTATTAACAGCTTCTATTGCGAGGAACAGGAGATATATAATAATAGGGATCTCCATCGTTCTATCAGGTCATGTGAGGTGTGCCCGTTCCGGCTAAAGATCTGGGACGAAGCAACCTCTTTAGGCCCAGATGGTGGGGTAGCTCGGAGTCTTGGAGTTGGAGGCGCTGTTGGGAATAATACTGTATCATGTTATTCATGTACTTATGAGACCGAGAACGAGGTCGAGGATGGGAAAAATAAGCGCCTTCCGCTTCGAATTACTTCAACCGCTCAAAAAGGATCAAAGTACCTAGTCGCACTCTCACAAGCTTGTTTCAGCCTCTCGGTAAATAGAACATTTGGTGAGTGGCTCCTTTTCGAAGCACGTCATATTATTGCTTCTCTCAACTTTCATCAAACCTCAAACAGCGTTCAAGCAAGCGAAGAAGGTCTAACAAATGAACATGTCTACACGTTGTCGTCAAGAGATATCCTATCCTCAGAGAGCAGGGAATCTGAATACACACAGACACGAATCAAGTTATGGACGCCGGTAGTACTGACTGTCTGCGCTCATCCCAAGCAAAGGCTTACTGGACACTACTGGAGAATTCTGTTTCACGAAAGTCCCGCGTGCAGTGAGTACGTACGTAGGCATCCCTCAAGGCTCTGCTGCAAGCTCCCTATCATGCTAACGAAAAGTCATTTCCTATCCTCCCGTGAAACACAAAAGACTGATTGTCCTGCAAAGAGAGAAGTTCTAGCAGCTCACTCTGGACACCCAGTGCGCTGACGCCGCTAAGCTCCCCTACTGCTTTTAAAATCCCGTTTTAAGCTTTGTCTTGAGCTCGAAGTCTGAGTTCTCAGAATTCGACCAGAATCCTTGACCACTTCTTTAGACGCCTAGTATTATACGCTTCACCCTCGACGAGCCAGATACCATGCGTCTTCACAATATTCAGGCTCTGGTATTTCTCGCGTTTCAATTCACAATCGCATCGACCGCACCTACCAACAGCGCGATTGAAGCCAAATCCGATCTCATCGCCAGAAATGTGAATTGCGCTGCCGGCTGCTGGTCTGACGGTTACGGCGAGGTACCAGTCGGCAGTTTCTCCTTCATCATGGACCATCGCCATGGTTGCACGATGACTTTAAAAACGCAGGGGAACCCTCAACAGGGAATAGTATACAAACTCAATGCCAACGGGACCATCGCTTGCGGTAAATCTAATCTACCTCCCCCGTTTCCCCGAACGCACAGTAGCTCATTTGTCCTTGTGGTCGCTCGTTCTGATAGGAAACGTGCTGACGATGAGCTTCCTATACAGACTCGACCCTCCCTTTTGTCCTCTCAATCGCTCTAAGTACCTGGAACAATCCTGATTATTGCTCAACTGGCGTTTTTGGGTTCGTGGGAGGAAGTCACTATGGATTAGCGTACTATGCGGATACTTACATCGATTTGGGAAGCCAGCCTCCGGACACAAGATGCTGGTACCAAGCCGGGACTATCACGCAACCTAGGATAAGATGCATTCTTCCCGTTCACCCTCCACCATATCCGTGACCCGGCTCAAGATGGCGGAGATGGGTGTTGAACCAGAATGATAATTGTGGAGAGTGGTTTCACGTTTATTCAAGAGGCTGGTTGGCGGGCTTAAGTGGTAGCAACTAGCTGGTGACGAACAAGCGACCGGTCCTTGTGCATCGAATTGTGCGATGTGAAAGTGGTCCAGGACAACCCGATCGTGATGCGACTGTGTACTGAAGATTTGTCGTTCGAACGATGGGTATGTAGGCTGAAGAGTACCTACGGTATCCTCCGAAGAATTGATACATAGGTAGTCATGGAACTACAATCTTGCTCTGATAGCAAAGTACGGCGACGGTGGCGGCGGCGGCAGCATTTACTACAGGATATCAAGAAGCATGCCCGCTGCTAGATAGGAATCATGGCTGACAAAGGGAGATAATTGGACCAATGGAGTGAGCGGAATTTGTCCAGCCGGACAGAAGACTTATAGGATTGCCGGAAGAACAGCATCGCTCGAAGAACAAAATTGCTTGGACCATTATAGCCCTCAAAGTGCAATCCCGATCCTCAAGGTGCAATCCTCATAGCCCTCGAAGTGCGATGGCCATAGGCCCATAACCATTGAAAATCACGGCCTTTCCATGTCGTTCATTATAAGTGGGAATTGTAGTCCTGATCTAATAAAAGCAAGGACGTCGATCTACATACTTACTGCGGAAGGAGTAACGGTACTTGAATTGTAACGCGCGACGCAATATTTCCAATCTCCGATGTGCCTTCCTCGTTCGGTAGAGTTTGAGCAGTGAGCAAGTAAGGTAGGTAGTCTTGTAGTCTCGTAATCTTGCAGAATCGACTTCTCTCTTTCTTTACGCAAGTCTCTTTCTTTACGCAACACTTCTCTCTTTCCCTACGCAACACTCCTCTCTTTCTTTACGCAACACTTCTCTCTTTCTCTACGCAACACCTCTCTCTTTCTTTACGCAACACCAGCAAACAGCAGCAAACAGCAGTAAGTGTAGTTGATTAGACTATAATCCGTGAACGCATCATACTACTCGAAGACCTCAGCCATGAGACCATCGGAGGCACCTTGGGCGAGTGGGCGTGGGAGGGAACTTAGGCACGTATTAATTTCCATCACCCAAGCGAAGATCTCTGTATTCTATCTTGGAATTGATGCCTCAATCTGATGATTTCCATCGCTCATTCGAAATGTTGCGGTAGGGATCGTACGTATGGCGGTCTTCGTGACAGGGGGCCAGACCAGCGTGAAAGCGACTGGTCGAACCCATCAACATATCCACGATATAATGACCGTGGTAGCCATGGCACTCGTGAAGGGCAGTATCACAGTGGGGATCGCGGTACTGACTCGCATGACGACAGGCTTGGAGATGACAGGCGTGGACACGACAGGAGCCGTTCACCTCGAGGTGGTTCTTATCGTGACTATGGGGAAGCCCGGCCTATCAACAATAACGATCGTGGTTTACTACACTCGCGCGATCGAGACAACTTGAGGCATCAAGAGCAGCGTCGGGACAACGACAGCGACAGAAGCCATTTGCCTCGGACAGATACGTACTATGGTTCTGTAGAGCGACAAGGCTTCAAGAAAAGAGATGAGAAGACTGGTAATCTGAGCAGCAAAGACAGGAAGACCAACGCGGCTGTGAAAATCGTGTTAGGTCACTGGCTCGATCTTCAGCACAATGGATATCACGCGCCCAAACCCAAAGATTGGAATATCCATGCAACAGTCTCCAGAGAGTATAGGCGGCTTTTTAAAGACTCTGTGGATCATCAAATGGTGTTTGACTTCAACGCAAAGGGCGAATCTACTGCACATTTTCTGGACAATAGCTGGCAGAAACCTAAAGAGGCAGTACACAGGTTCTGGAGGAAGCATAGGGCTGTTGCAGCACCCGACTTGGACTTTTTCCTTCAAAGCTTCGGAGAGGCGGGCAGTGTGCTAGTACACACACAAACGCCGCCAAATCCAGTTAAGCAAGAGATGGTCGACGAAGGGCTCGCAATCAAGGCTGAGCCAAATGATCAGCAAGATGTTGAGGCCCAAATCAAAACCGAGGCACAATAGACGAAAGAGCTTGGGGCTTCTTTGAGCTGGCCAAAATGTTACGAGTTCATCGCAATGCAGAAATTGACGAAAAGTATAGGCTCATGATAACAGTCATGAACTCTGACGTGACAAAAAGGGGTACAGGGTCGACACGAACAAAATCTTTTAGGAATGGCCGTGGGCAGAGAAAGTGAAGCATGTGAGAGGTGTTTGGTCTATGAAGTATAGATTGGTCTGTTGTGACAAGTCTTCGGACTGTAATGAACGACGGGTCTCCGGCCTGCCAGTCTTGACTCTACGAAGCGTGGGTCTGTGTGACAAGTCTTCGGACTGTAATGAGCGACGGGTCTCCGGCCTGCCAGTCTTGACTCTACGAAGCGTGGGTCTGTGTGACAAGTCTTCGGACTGTAATGAACGACGGGTCTACGGACTGCCAGTCTACTTCACTAACCTTTGGTCTGTTTGACAATTCTATAGACTGTGACTAACGTAATTAACTAGCGACGGGCCTGCGGACTGCGAGAATCACAGGTCCACAGATTTGCGGCGCTCGAAATCCTCATTCAGCATATTCATCCTCACCGCCGAGGACCGGAAGCCCGTGGTACATACCAGGAATGACGACGCCCAAAAGCATACATCCACCAAGAAGGCATTAGGAGGCGAGGGAGTCACAGTGGACTTTGCCAGCACTTACACGGCATATCAGAACGGGATACCGGAAAGTGAATTTTGCCAGTGCTTACACGGCATATCAGAACAGGATATCGGAGAGGGGAGTCTGCCAGTATCTACGCGGCACATCAGAACGGGATATCGGAACGACTTCACTGAACAAGTCACCATAGCCGGAGCGAGCTACACGCGGTCAGCTACATGGGTATGGAGTACCAAGTCGCCTGAAGAGCCATGAACTGGGGGGAAGTCGGACCTCAGTCATGAGAAAGTATTTGGGGGTGTATGCAGAGTGCTTCTAGCCAAAGAGCAGCACCGGAGCAGGCTACAGCTGCTACACGCCGTCAGCTACATGGGTATCTACATAGGGTACCGTTCGAAGACACAGTATCGTGTGCACTGGCCTGACAAGAATCGATTCAGGTGGCCTACTAATGTGATATTTGTCGAAGACCGAAGAGGAATGGAATTGCTATCGAAAAATCTGCTCCCGGCGCACGAGCGGAGGTCTTAGCCATTCAGCCAAGCGCCGATCAGGGACACATATTGCTAGGAGCAAGATGAGCCACTGGACTTCCAAGCGACTCGGAGCCGCTAGAGGGTAGACAATAGCGGATAGATGATGGGATCCAGGGATGCTAGGAGCCTAGGACCCGGTTACCCACCTTACCTATACCCTCTCCCGGATCCGCAGTGCATGAAACTCAATTATCACTGAGCAATAATAGGCTGGTAGCTTCCGATCTCAAGGCTAAAAGTTCAAGCCGCTCCCGGTTCGGTGCTCATCCGGGGTCTTCCCCAACCCCCTTGTAATTGATGGATGTGGGGGAAAAGCCCCAATGGATAGAAGGATAAAGATCCCAGTACACATCGCAGGATGACAATCAACGAAACCGCATCTGATCCAACAATTCGAACTGTAGCGAATGATATTTCGAATCATCAAGAAAAGGGTAGCTTCATGCAGCAAAAAGGCAATAACACTTGCCAATTGCCATGGAAGCAGTGCCCACTAATCGATGCCGGCTGATTGTACCCGCAGCAAACAATTCCATTGGTGGGTATTTCCGTCCTGGACTGCCAAGAGAGTTGCGTCCCTGACGACGGCGAGTACCTACCCACCTACCGAGCCTACCTAGCCAAGTACTCTACCTAAGGTAGGTTCCTACTTTAGATTGGTCGACTATTTGTTCACCGAAGGCTCCGGTACAGCTGGAGGAGAGTCTTTCCTCTAGAGTACTAATAATCAACGAAGGAACACGGCACATGCCCGCGATAGTATGTTGGTAAATGGTAATGGAATCCGTGTTTTGCGCACCAATACTGGAGCGGACTTGCTGTGCTTCTCCTCCGGCGGTCAGCGCCTGGAAGCGTACATAACTCAACCCCACTAGCCTCCCGCCTAAGCAAGCAAGAAGCCGTCGGGGCATCTCGAAATGACGACTACATACCTTAAATAAGGTAGATATCTGGGCAAGACGATCAGGACAGGAGAATTAGCTTCTACGATTTACCTGCCAGCATCTCGTCCGAGCGGGAAGAGTATTTGTCTGCCGGCAACCTCGTCATCTTACTTCCGTATAGTGTATTCCGTTGACTAACGTACTGTCCAAAATCCAAGACGTACAACAATACGAGCAAGTTGCTGAGCGTGACCAAGCCATTCTCGGACAGGATCCTCTCCGGAAGCGCTGGCATCTCCGCGATACTGAATCTCAGGTTCTGCAAGCTTTCTTTTGTACAATGATAACGGGATCAAAGTCGGAAGGCAATTTTCTAACATCGTCTCCAGAGACCCGAATGTAGCATGATTCTCAGTAGTGGGTGAATTGGCGCCTTGAGTCGTACCGCGAACCTTCGGCTGACAGGAGGGGGCTGGACTCAACCTTTCTCAAAGCTCTCAGATTGGTGGAATCGAGTCAGCCGATCGCGCCAGTGGCGGGGAAGCATCTTCCAGTCCCTCTTCGGTAAATTATTCCTGGTTTACAATGTCGAAGAGTACCCTTTTGAAGATGTGCAATACGAACATGTGGCAACATCTCATGCACTGCTTGCCAACCGGCCTAGCCTTTTCTCAGACTCTCGAATGGAGGCGTTCCGGATCTCCGAGACCGATAACAGGGGATATTTCTCCCTCCAGGACGTAAAATGCATGTATACTGGTCAAAGCTCTCGTGGGAAATTGCGTGATGCAGCCTGCATTGCACTCTGAGGTAGCGTATGTAAATGTGCATTCTCAACCAATCATTCATTCAACAACAACCTGGAAAGACCGTTTGCATGCAGGGCGTGTACTGGCTGAACCGAAGGTATGCGTTATGCGTACCCAAACACAGTCTAAACGGTCTGGGAAGTTCCCTACCTCAATAGCTAAGACTAAATTGACCAGGTCCCCGCCACGCTATGCCCTTCCCCGCCAACATGAACAATTCCTCCAGTTGTCATTCGCCCTCAATCATGATTTCAGAAATTCAGTCTCCTCATCCTCAATCCTTTGTCAGCCATGCCACATACCAAGGAATCTGAATCCGGATCGGAGTCGAATTTCGCTGTCAAGGAGAAGCGAACCCGAAGGCGAAGAATCACATGTTGCGAAAACTGTCGATCAAGCAAGAGCAAATGTAGGAAGTATCCAGATCCTTGCGAGAGGTGCCTCGTGAATGATTTGGAATGTGTTTATCTCCCTCAGGATCGTAAAGGATGGGGAATGATAAGAAAAAGGAAGGAAGAACACCAAAAGATTGACAACAAGATTGCGAAAAGGGCGAGCATGGAGGAGGACTCGGAGAGTGAGCTTGAAGAAGGCAGCGACATTGAGCCAAGCCCTCTTATTGCTACCGATGCTGCCTACGAAGACAATGATGATTTCGAGGACAACGGAGTCCGAGTTGGCAGGTTCAATCTTACCAAGAGAATTGGTTCAGATTATCGTCCGAAAATGATTGAAGAGGCAAGTAATCTGTCATCCTGGTCATTTTGGAGAAGAGTTGCAGCAGTACTAATTCATCATAGCTGACGCAAATGCTGGATGTAAATGATCTTTTCAGAACGGATTATGATAGACAGATATTCAATAGCCTACCAAGGCCGACTTGGCTTGACGCTACGGCTGGACCCAAAATCCTCGAACCTGACCCTGACTATATCGCACCTTCACTCTTCTCGCATACCTTGCAAATCGGCCATCATGCTCGCAAGGTACTTCGCTCCCAAGGCCTCGCAGACAGGATCATGAATCACTACTGGTATTTACTCAAATTCAATAAAGGATGATTGTTACAGATTCTCAATTTTAATTTCAGGGAATGTGTCCATCCTGTCGCTTGTACAGTTCATCGACCATCGTTCCAGAAACGATACGACGTCTTCTGGCACAACGCCTCTAGAGGAGTGAACGACACACCCGAATCCACACAAGCCCTCGTATATGCTGCTCTCTTTGGCGGCGTCGTGAGTATGGATGCCGAAACTGTCAGAGACGTGTTGGGAGGCGAAAGGGAAGAATGGGTCAAAACCCTCGAAAAGGCCACGGCTTTATCCTTAAGTCGGGCTAATGTCATTCGTACGGAGAAGCCTGAGACCATGCAAGCGTTCGTAATGTATTTGGTAAGATATGCATCCGTTCGCAAGCTTTAGATAGAGAACTGCAGCGAAATTCAGCGACGGCGGTTGGAAGCGCCGCATACGATAGTGCTGATCATCGAGACAGATTCCGATGTGTCGAGGCATAATATCTCGAACTCTCGCAACACTTGTGGCCTCGGCTATCGATCTTGCACGAGGAATGGGACTCAACAACGACGGTACCTATTACGGGTATGATGCAGTAGTGACACAGGTCCATCGTATGATCTGGCACCAGCTTTGCTTTCTGGATATCCGAGTGTGCGAAGCACAAAGTCCAAGGGCAAGAATCCGAAAAGACGATTTCAACACACGGCTTCCCCTCAATGTTGACGATTCTGAGCTCGAGAAATCTGATCTCCCCAAAGCAAGCAGTCAAAGATGGACTGGAATGACCCTGTCTATCGCTCGCATGGAGTGCAATAAGAAGATCAGGAAGATCTATGCCGCTCGACAACGAACTCGACAGGGGGGCGACTCGGACTCGGCTTATATCAAGAAGATGTTGGAGATGATCTGTGAGTTTCGCCAATACATGGAAGCAAAATACCACCCCATGATCGACGACAGGATCCCGATACAACATTATACCCGCCTCGTTATAGATTTACAGTGCAGACGCATGCATGCAATGGTCCTACATCAGTATCACATGAGCACGCCCCGGGGAAGGATGCCAGGTTAGAACGCCCTGTCTTTACGACCCACCAAGCCGGCTGCTGACTGTTACATCACTAGAGCAATGGATCCAAACCGTGATCAAGTCAGGGCTCGAGACAATGGAGATTGCCAAAAAAATCGAGACCTCGGAGTTTTTACGCAGCTGGAGGTGGTACGCAGGGGCGCTACAGCAGCACAGTTATGCTACGCTCATGCTGATAGAGATTTTTGCGTTTCCTTGGAGGGACTATGCAAAGCGGGCGTGGGAGTCGCTGGATTGGATTTTCCAAGTGCCTTCTTGCGTTCCGCACATTCACAAGGCTCGCTGGGTTCTGGAGGGAACGGTTGACGTCTTGAAAGAGTACACCAAAGCACGAAAGTTGCGCTGTCCAACTCTCATGGATGAGCGGTTGGAGAGGGCACCGACCAGTCCTCGGGCATTAATATTGCCTGGGCTGCAAGAAATCCCTTCGAGGCAGACAGCCTCCACGGCTCAGTACGGGGGCAAAGGTATCCCTCGTTCCTGTCAACTCCAAGTCAATCGCCATGGTACCATCTCCGATGACCATCTCCGGACGCTTGCTGACACAATCCTACAAGATCGTGCATTGTCTCAATTGCCCGTGCCGAGTGACACGAGAGGCAGCCTTCAAGACATGGCAGCGACTTCCGATGCTCAAGCAACGTTTATGGATAGCGTGACGTACGGGAATACAGAGAAGGTATGTATTGGTTGGGTCTGTCGCTTATCCTCCAGGTCTCTTTGCTTGATGCAGGAGTACTGATCGTCCGATCAGGAGCCCACAGTTGAGAATTTGCTCACTTCAACACCCCATTTTGCAAGACTGGACCGAATTTCCCGCGAAGACGATTCCCATATATTCACCCCTCCCAACAATGCTCTGGACGAACCCATGGACACTACGTCGTCAGGGCATTCCGTTGCCAATTCTGCTTCAGCAGTCTATCGTTCCGAAAATTCCAGCGTCACGAAGCCTTCGAGTTACCTAGGTAGCCCGGTTGTAGGCGGTCGCCACGGCGATGTGGGTGAAACCCCACGTGCCAGGTTGTCCGACTTCACGCAAGATCACAGGATGTACCACCCTCATCGAAGCTGGGACAGAAGCACTCCGCCTCTGCAGAATCCTTCTTCCGTTCCCACACGCGACAATGACATCCGGCACGACAACAGCTCCCACAGCCACTCACGGAGCAAGCCGAACCACAACACACGGACGACCGACCAAGGCCCCCGCACGCCCCCCGCCCATCATCCCCCGTCCTCCACCCCGCGGACTTCCCCCGGTTTCACGCCGATCAACCAAACGAACCTCGCGCCGGGCCTTCTCGAGCAGCTGTACCGGTCCTCCTACGCCGAGAACGTCCAATGCGCCGCGCACCCGAAACGCCCGCGCCCCAAGGACTTCTGGACGCTCGAGGACGACGACTTGGGGGAGCCGGAGAAGCAGAAGAGGAAGTGTCCGGCGTGAATGGTGCGGAGGCACGGCCGGTCGAGAAGGGGGGAACGTGGGGCGCGAGGGCGGTGTTCGCGGTCGATGCGCAGGGCCGGGTGGGCGGAAAGTTTGCATCGGAGTCTGTGACGATGGTTATTTGCGGCGGTCTGGGGGGAGCGTCTCTCGTGGCTGGGGTCTGGCCTACGGCGGATGAATAGACTGTTGTTTCTTTGATCCTTGAGCATTGATGACGCGGCCGGGCCCTATGCTCCCATCTGATGGCGCGAGGCTGTCTGGCGCAAGGCTGTCTGGCGTCGAAGGTTTGCCCTAGCTGTTTGCATGTCAAAAAAAGCACTCGTGATTACGGACTTGTATAGAGCTTAAGAAGATGATATCTCGTGAGATGGACTTGTGAAGAAGAGGCTCGGAAAAACATGGTACACGGACGTGGATATCCCCAGATCTTGCCGCAAACGCCTGCGCTAAGGCCGGTGAAGCCGGTGATATGATATGATACATGAGTTTCGCCCAAGTAGTATCCACGAAGCCCATCCTCCGCATATGCTTCCTCTAATCTAGACCCCTGATCCTGGGCCCCGTCTCGGAGAATGCCTCTTTCATGATCCGATTCACTTCCCGCCGCCTCTGCGTCTTCTCCCTGTACCTCTGCACCTCCGCCTGCGTGACGTCCTGGACCGCCTTCCGCGGTGTGCCCGGTCCCGGTTTGGATCTGCTGGGGGTGTGTGCTTGTCCGTTCTGGGGGGCGCCGGCTCCTGACCTGGGGAACAGTTTGCGCTTTGACGTCGTCGAAGGGAGCGGCGTGGACGGAGATGCTTCCCTGCTGCTCTGGCTCAAGGCCGCGGATGGGAAACGGAGGTGCCGCATGTGGGTTTCCAGGACGTCGATGTCGCCGCTCTTTCTCTCGACCATGCTCGTCATCTTCTTGATCGTGTTGGTCACGGCTTCGACGGTGGGTTTCTGGAGAGGTCGGCCATTCGCGCTGCTCGCTTCGCACGATGCCAGCTTGGCTCTGAGCATGGTGAGATTCTCCTCCGCCTCGGTCAACTGCTTCTGGAACCTCATGAGCTGTTTTCGGAGCTCGTACTGCTGGGTAGCTTGCTCAAGCCGTAGTGGCGCAGTTCTTGCAGACTCGGCGGCCTCAGTGCTAGATCTTGTCTCAACGGCCTTGAAAATGTCGTCGCCTTTGGCCCGGAGCGAAGCAGCGCCTTTGCGTAATTCGCGACACTCACTGAGCTTCTGTTGCACATCTTGTATCTGGCCGGCTGCGAGCTTCTGCTCGAGCTCACCCTCGATTGTACTCAAGCCGCCAATTTCGATAAGACACCAGTCATCATCTTCAAGATCTTCTCTGGAGCGACCCGATTGCTTGTGCAGTTCCGTGTGTCCTTTCACAAATGCTGTGAGTGATCGGGCGTTCAGTCCCAGAGTGTCAATCATTGAATTGATATCCCGATACACCTTTTCGATTTGTCCAGGTATGCCAGGCTTGTCGACAGCACCAGTGTAATCCTGGTGCGCGAGGAACGGATCCAGCGTCTTCGTACCCTCCACTTCCGTCGCCAACTCTTCACGCACTCTCTCATCTTCCCTGTCGCTGAGATCCTGCTCCTCTTCAGCAGCTTGCTTAGCTCGTTGAGCAGCTATCCGCTCTCGTTCTTGCTTTCGTATTTCTTCTGCTGAGGGCTGGGGTTTAGACGGGACCGCGAGTTGACTCAACGCATTTTTTCGGTTTGCTAGTGCTTTGAAAGGACCAGGAGCGCTGATCGATCTCGAGTTGTCTGGTCGTAGTGAGTCTGCAGTAAGCGTTGAACGCACTGGGCTTGGTGATCTTGGGCTCTCTTGGATCTTCGAGGGAGGGGAAAAGTGAGGTGCTGAGTTCTTATCGATCTCTCCGAAGAGAGATCTCCCAGCTTGCCCATCCTGTGGTCGCGAGACTCTTGAGAACAATCCTCCCACGGGACTTTTGTCTAACGGTCCACCGAAAGAGCTTCCGGGGGTGATCTTCGGGGTCTGAGAAGGATCTGTGCTAGGACTGATCTCTTCGGCAACGTCGACGCCACTACCCTCGTCGTCCAGACCCTCTTCTTCTTCATCTCCTTCTGCATCTGCGTCTGCGTCTGCATCCTCCTCGTCGTCTCCGCCCTCATCCTCTGGCAATGCAGCTTGTTCCACAGGAGGCGGCTCAACTTCCTTGAGTTTGGTCTTCGATGGTAGGAAGTCAGGTGGCAGAGGAGCTTCTTCGGACGATTTGGAGGAAGTTGAAGAGTCGCCAGGCGCAAAGGATGTCTTACTTGTTGACTCTGGCGGTACGGGATCCTCGGAAGGCTTGGCTCCTGTTGGAGAAGGAGTTCTTGGAGTACCAAATCCTAAAGGGGGAGCAGCCTCTTCTTCGTTTAGCGGAGAAATGTTATCGTCGTCCGACTGTGGCTCTTCCTTGATCTTTGGGGAAATCTCCACAGAAGGCCGAATCGGCTGTTCAGGCTTTTTGGGTGTGTCCTTTGGCGTTGTAATAGGAAGAGTTGGGGGTTCAACGGGGGACCTAGAAGGCTGGCTGCTTTGTACAGCAGCGGGCGTGGTCTCAGCTTGAGCTTGGGTCCCAAGCAGCCCGCCTGTTGAAGGTGGTACACTTGGAAATTGGAACTTTGGCGAGGCCGGCTTGGCAACTGGGGTTTTCGTTTCTTTTTGGATAGGTGCAGGTTGAGCGGTCTGGGCCGGAGCAATGTCATCTTCTTCATCCATGTCTGCATCCTTCGTTTGAGGAGTAGTAGCCTCTTTCTGTGCTTCTCCGAGGGCACCGCCAAAGCTGTCACTAAACATGGACTTGAATGCGTTGCCGTCAGACTTCGGCGCCTCATTTTTTGTGGAGAGATTATCTCCTTTGAAAGTCGTGCCTAGCGTGAAAGCACCGCCACCGCCCTCGAAAATGCTCTTATTTTCATTGGCATTCTTCTTGGGCGTTGCTCCGAAGCTCGTGTCCGTGTCCATGCCGGAGCCAAAAGGCACGCCTTGTGCACTTTTGCCGAATGGACTATCTGCGGAACTAGTTGGTGCTGCGGTCATGAACCCACTCGGTTTGGCGGCAAAAGATGCAAAACCTCCAGAAGTGGGGGCAGCAGTGCTGGCTGGAGTGTTGGATCCAAACGCGTTACCAATGCCAAATTGAGAATTGTTGGCACCACCGAAGCCAGAATGCCCGAAAACGCTACCCGAAGCCGCTGCTGTTCCAGCGGACGGTGTGCCCCATACAGAACCCCGGTTACCGAAACCACCAGCAGTTCCGAAAGCTGCACCACCCGTGGATAATGCACTTCTACCATTACCGCCCACCACGGTGCCAATTGGCGTTGAGGACCCAAGAGAAGGCTGTCGAAATGTGGAGCCTCCGCTTTGGGAGCTGGGAGGGGTTATTGTAGGCGCTCCGAACAGTGATTGAGATTTGCCAATTGCACCGAAACCGGATACTGGAGAACTCGTCGGAGCAAACGCAGAGGTTGCTGGCTTGCTGAATGCGCTGCCAAAGCCGACCGCTGGGGCCGATGGCTTTCCAAAGTTACTCTGACCAAAAGCGGGCGCTGCTTGGGCACTAGCACTGGCAAATGGCGAGGCCTGTCTTCCGGTCTGTGGCTGTTGCTGTGTTTGAGGCCCGCCAGCTGCGACCAGACCGGGGTAGGTGGTACCTTGTCTAATCGATTCGGCATATACTATCCACCATGAAGATAGTATGCCCTCATTGTTCAATATCATTAGCGCTGGTAGTGGGCCTTGCGAAGCATCGAACTCCTCCTTGGGCAACGGCCGCAGTACTTTGTCTCTGCTAGAGAGATCAAAACAAACACCTATGGGGGAAGTATCTGTCTGGTCTCTTGACATTGGCATTTGAGCACGTCTTGAATCATCAGCCATAGCAGTTGTTGTGAAGACACCGGTGATCTTCTCCGCAGGAGCATCGTTCGTTAGAGGTGTCTTCGATCTGGTGACTAGGCCGATATCTACGGATGCCGTGGACGCCACGACTATAGCATCCTGTAGATTTGGCGGGTAATCCCTTAGACGCTGTATGAATTGGAAAGCAGGAGATCGGGGGAGCCCAAATGGAGGACAAGGGTCAGGAAGCCTTTGAAATACCATGGATGCCTGGGGTTTGGTCTGTCGAGTAAGCAGGTGATAGGTTGTTTCAGGTATCATCCTATCGCCGGAAGATGAAGGGGTATGAGCGACGAGAAAAACATCATTTTCAAGCCAAGATATTGACGAGACTAAGAAAGTCAGCATTTGAGCCGTATACGACTCCGATTGTATTCTCACCATGCTGATCCCCAACCAAGCTAGATGGTCGAGGGAGTTCTGCTTTGCCTTCCCCTTCTGGTGTCATCTGATAACTCGTCCCATTCCCAAGACCTGCAATCAGCTGCTTTCCACGAGCACTCCATGAGATACAGCTAACCCCGTCTTTCAGGACTTGACCTTGAGGCCCATTAATGAATTCACGGATCCTCAGATTTGCCATCAACAATTGCCCGTTTGTAGACACCGCCGCGAACAGCTCCGCCTTTTCTGGTGTTGGATTCGGCAACAGAGCGCGAAGAGCAGTACCATTAGTGGTGAGTTGAAACGCCGACTCGGTAGCGCCCTGCATGAGAGATTGAACGTCGTAAACCGCCAAACCTCCGCCACTTTCTGCTGATAGCACTAGGAAATTTTCATCAGCGGAGAAGGCGACTTGGGACACCCTCATGCCGACATTGAGGGTCAATTGAGGAGTGAAGGGTTTGGTATTGCTCTCTACGGCGTTTCCCGCAGAGAAAGCTTGCCGCACCGACTCAGTGCCAGCTACGATTACTATGTCAGGTCCAGCGGCTGCGAGAAGACCTTTCTTTGGCGCTATGGATAGTAACGAAGCGGTGGGAGGAGGGAGGGCGTCGATGGGCCATGGGGTCGGTAGTAGCTTTAATTTTGTTTCTCCTGCTATGGTTTGAAAGCCAAGTGCCTATTGCAAGAATAAGCATCAAGAAGAAAACTGTGGGGAGCCGCGGGCGACAAACCTCAGTCGATATCTCCTCCAAATCGGGGCCCTGTTGTGTCTGGGATTGGCTCGAGGCACCAGCATTGCCCCCAAAAGGCGAGGGGCTTGCCCGAAACGCCATTCTTGCTCTTTCAAAATTCGGAGAGACAGTCCGCACTTCTCGGCTTAAGAGGTGCTTATTGATTTTGGCATTGGGTGTTGTTCGAGGCGCTGTAAATGAGTGTCGTCGGGCTATCACAGGAGTCCCGGTGAAGATTCTGAAAGTCCGGTCCAGGATCAACGCTCTGGATCATGCAGCACAGAGCGTTGTCAGCATGGAGCGAATATCGCAGCCGGTACGCTTCATCGGTTTGAACGAGTGAAGTTCGCTGGGAGCTCGTGTGATACAAGCTCGAAGTGCAGAGTCGCGTTTGAAGCTCTTGGCAAATCTTGGCGGCGTGAAACTAGCGTGTCGCCGTGTCGCCGTGTCAGGCAGCTCCATCCTCGTCAACTTCACAATCAGCTTCAATATCTACAAGGAAAGTAAAGTAAAGAAAGTACTACCCTTCACCTTGACCTTTCAACTAAGAGGATCATTCGAACTGGATTGCATGTTTTCACTCGAACTGCTCTAATAACAACAGCTTTCGCCTCCAAAGGATCTGTTTGCTGCTGAGAGGCTGGTGTGTATAATCATCAGTCGATATCAGCTCCTTCCGCCACCATGCCTGGCTTCGACTTCTCCAATCACAACCGCAATATAGCTCTACATGCACAAGGAGTGCCTTTACCAAAAGCCACCAGCACCGGTACAACGATCGTTGGAGCCATGTTCGATGGAGGAGTTGTCATAGCAGCAGATACAAGAGCTACCTCTGGACCAATAGTAGCAGACAAGGTGCATTCACATTCTTAATCAAGCTATATCCTATACTGACAGGGGTGTCGTCTTAGAATTGCGAAAAATTGCATTACATCGCTCCCCAAATATGGTGTGCCGGCGCCGGGACAGCGGCAGACACAGAATTCACCACTGCCATCATCTCCTCCAACCTCGAGCTCCACGCTCTATCGACAGGCCGCAAACCCCGCGTCGTCACATGCATGACTATGCTGAAGCAACACCTTTTCCGACACCAAGGTCACATCGGTGCGTACCTAGTCGTTGCTGGTGTTGATCCGACAGGAGTTGGCCTCTTCACGGTACACGCTCACGGAAGTACCGACAAGCTCCCTTACGTCACCATGGGATCTGGATCTTTGGCAGCGATGGCGGTGTTTGAGACGCAATGGAAGCAGAAGATGACAAGGGAAGAGGCTATAACATTGACATCGGACGCCATTCAAGCTGGTATCTTCAACGACCTGGGGTCCGGGTCGAATGTCGATGTTTGTGTGATCACGGCGGAGAAGACGACACTGATGAGGAACTATATCACTCCCAACCAACGAGAATTGAAACAGAGGGATTACAAATTCAAGCGTGGGACCACGGCTGTTCTGAACGAGAAGATTATCACCAGGGAGGAGATTAGCAAGTACGTTACGGTACATGAGCTGTCATCAGATGATGATGTGGTCGTTGTGGAGAAGATGGATATCGATGCATGAGGGCTAGGTCAGCAATTCTTGACTTGAAGCAAGCGAGCAAGCCGGGGCTGTACTATAATGCTTGTATTAACAGAACAGCTTGGTTCAGGCGCCAGAGTCCGGTCCGAACGATTTATACACCATCGAGAAGAGAGCATGAATTTCTTGACTTTGCGTTGTCTAAAATCTAAGAACTTATTGACTTATCATGTTTCTTTCCCAGCTGCTAACAGAACGATCAATCAGTCACATGAGCGCTCACACAGGACCGATGCGTGCAGAAAGCAACGTCACCAAATCGAAAACGGTCGGACATTCTCAGACCGTCCCTGAGCCTCGATCCTCGAACGAAAAAGCCCTCAGACCTACTGGAAACAATGACGCTAAGATTAAAATGGTGACTGGTGTCTACCATGCAAACAGCTCCTACAAACGGAAATGCCCGTCACGCTCGGCTCCCCGTTCACTGTTGCAATAGACTCTGCACGGCTGTGATCACGTCCTTGGCCTGTTGAAAGGATCGAGAAGAGAAGGCATCGACGAGCTTGAGATTTCGCGGCCGGTCGGTAATGCATCTTTGCTGCTGGTCTGGGAGGACGATGTTAGCACTCAAGAAGTGTGTGCCTCTTCGAGACAAAACTCAAGCCCAAATCTACAGCGAGCAGAGTAGCGAGCCAGTGAAAGCACCGGGTTAGCACACATCTAGAGAAGGTCAAAATCTAACCAAAGCCACCCACTTACGCTAATAGTTCTGCAGCTGAAGGCATGGAAAGCGAGACTATGGTTCAGTGCTTTGGCAGTTTTACGGACGGCACCGGAAATAGCAAGAATCGATGGTCTGGGTCTTGGTAGGCTGAGGCATTTGTATGACACTTGTGTGGCACTTGTGGCACTTATTTGGCACTTATTTGGCACCTGCATGACAGCTGCATGAAAGGCGATGAGGCGCCGGCCTGGCCTCCCCTCTTGGGTTACTTAACAGGAAAGAACCCCCGGAAAATCTTGCTGCCATTAGAATCATAGCCGGAGTCTCGTCGAATATCTGTGGTCAGTTGTCGATTACATCAAACCCACCACTATTTTGAACCTCAGCACACAGAAACGCATCATTCTTAAACCCTCTGCCAACCACAATCATGCCTTCTACTCTTCTAATTGCCGCAACCGATATCTTCGTAATCGCTGGCGCCGCCGCCGTGGCCACCGCCGCCCTTAATTCTAGAAACACTCCCTTCAGGACCTCTCTCGGGGCGGAGTACGATGACGATTCGCTAGTCGCAGCCGAGATCGACGATGCCATTGGCATATCAGAGCTGCAACAGTCACCTCTTCAGCACCACGGGGACGGTGACAAGAAAGCGCCCACTGTGACCGTCAACGAAGTGGTTGTCACGCCTCAGCTGGCGGAGATGCAAGGGGGAAATTTCTTCGCTGGCGCAAAAGCAGCGTAGAGATCCAATCACGAGCCATCGATAAGTCCCGCAATGCTTTGCTACAAAACCAGCCGCCTGCCCATCAGCTCCGGCAGCGCAATTACTACGGATGGGGATTTGCAAATTCGCTTCGAATACTGCGCGATCAAAAGTGGGGGTGTTTGGGCGGCTTGGGGGCCATTGCGAGGGCCTCGGAGGACCGGTATGCTCTCTGCGACGACGAAGCTTGTTGATTTTGATTGGATGTACAGGCGCTTTTCGCATGTCGCGAGGTTGTAGAATCCAGGTCCTCAAGGCCTGGATATCTTCGGATCCGCCGGCTCATGCTGTTTTGTCCACCCTTTTCCATTCTTTCTGTCTCGGACGTTCTCGTACATATGAAGATACCAATACAAGCATGCTCTCTAATATACAATTCACCCTCCTTTGTATCTGTTTATTGCTACGATTACACACAGCTTTCTCCTCACCTAGCATACCCTTGAACACCCCCTCCATCTCCATCATCCAAAACCCGGCAGCGTTAAACCTCTCCAAACCAACGTATCCCCCACTCCATACCTAAAATTCGAGCCGGTGCTGACATTCCCCTCATAAGCTCCGACACCTTCCCAATCCCCGACACGGACCTCGTCCTCCACTTCAGCGTCTTCGGCCCCGTCCTCGACATCGTCGAAGTCAACGACCTCTCCTCGCCCAAGCTCAAGACGACGTCCAGGCGCAAATCGATCACTACGGCGCCAGCGCCTTTACACCCGATGACGAATCCGACCCGTGGTATTCCCAAGGTATAGCGTTGGATGTTTACAGGGCCACTGCAGGGGTACGCTTGACGCTGGGCCAGTTGCGCAGTTTGCTAGAAGGGTTGAAATTATATATGATCGAGGGAAGGAGGTCTCGGGAGGCGAGATTTCGGTTGTCGAGGGTGCGGGAGGACACATACCTGATTCTGGCCGGGGGGGGTATTTGGGTGATGTGAGTCGGTGGGTGGGATTTCCTCCTTTTCTTGAGGCTGGGCGTGATGAGAGGCCTGGGACCGGGAGCCATGGCTTTGCGGTCGCGGACCACCGGCCAGCGGGGAACTACCTAGGCACTGCATCCGCGGTGGAAGTCTTTGGGGCGATGGGCCAGTCCCCACTAGCTGCATACGGCCTACATGCACTAATGCGAGGCATCCCTGGAGCTGCAGATACCGTTCCCGTTGGGTGGCCTGCGTCGTTTGAGATATGACATTCTGCACACTCAGCGGATAAAGAGTGATCGATGTCAAAGCGCTTCTCAGTCGTCTCCTATGTTTAAGGTGAGACCTTCCTGCGAGACAGGGTTTCGGCAATCTCTTCTCCAGCGAGTTACCTCTTCGGTCCCTGTCGTCTTCCTACTATTCCTTCTTCAATATATGCGTACGCTTTCTGTACTCTCGCCGCTCTTCAGCATGGTATCATCCTCCAATCGCCGCCAAAAGGTGCAGATCTCCGAGGACTCTGCCAAAGAGAGAGGCGTTGGGGACATGGCGTCCAGTACCAACACAAAATCACACGTCAAAGAACTGCCTCTCCGGACCTCCTTGGTCCGAGATTCGGTGAAGAGGCGAGTCTTTGCATACATGGACCAGGGCGACAGAAGCGCAGAGATCGAGACCAAAAGCGGCTTGTCGCACCTGATAGTCAAGCACTACAGACGCATGTGGAAGGACGAGAGGCACGATGCTCGTCTTCGGTCCCTGAAGAATCGGTCGAGAAGGAAGGCATGCGGCCGCGCATCGTCGTATGAGCCCGTCCAGCTTCCGTTGCGATGGAAGCCGGGCTGTGGTCAGAGGCCAGAGACGTGCCCAGGCCCCAAGAGCGTTGGAGACAGGAATGCGGAAGCACCGCGCGGCCGGGGGGGTTCAAGGACCGGGAAGGAAGGGAGCTGGATCGGGTGTACAGGAGACGGCTGACTTGCAGGTGGAAGCATCGAATAGTCCCGTGGCCTCTGAGACTCAACTAGTGATACGGCTGATGGAGAAGCCAGCGGCACGATAGCCGAGTGGGTCACAGGGGCGGTTGGAGTTTTAGGTGATGGAAGCAATTGATTGGTAAACAAAAGATTTGTTTCATTTAGGAGTCTTTTTGTAATTCTTTTCTATTTCCAGAAACGATCATCAACTTCCCTCGATAGTCAGTGGAGACATCAAGACGACTGATCAAATAGTATAGCATGAGTGATGGAGAAAGGAGTCCATCTGAACGATCCCAACAAAACAGACGTACCGTGCGTCCATTCCAAGAACAATCATCTCGTAGTATGGATAGAATTAGACCCATACCCTCCTCCACATTGTGGCATTCTCCTAAACAAAAGTTCTTGCTTTCAAGATTTCTTTCTCTTTCCACAAAGACTAGACAAAGGATGCTAGATTGTCAAAAAGACAAGGAGGCCACTGGAAAAGATCGGATTGTTACCTTGCACCTCCCCAACTCACCTTATAACATTTTTCCAATCAGCCAGAGCTCTCAATCCCTCTCATCAACTCTCGTGCACGTCCGCATAGTCTTTAGCGACAGTATCAAAAGCATTGAGCGAATTCCAGCGACTGCTGCCATGGACAGTGGAGTCCGCGCTTGCTCTCAAGGACCGGTCATTGAAGCTGCTGGATCCACGTTCTACCGAACACCGTTTGTTCCGGAAGGGCTGGAGGCTCATCCTTTCTGGTCATCAGCCAAAGCGGAAATATTGGGAAACCCTCCACCCTATACAGACGGTCCCAGTCGCGTCATCGTGGCGAACGATGGCTCCAAAGACTGTCTGGCTCTTCTCCTTACGCCGAACCTGGTCGCAGCGCTCAATCAAATCACACACGATATCCGTGCGTTGGAAAGGCAGAACGAAGCGCTTGAGAAGCTCGAATCGGGAACCGTCGACTTGGCGCGCAAAGCGGACAATGTGGAAGCAGCTATCAAGAACCCAAGGTATCGAGAACAGGCAGAAGAGATGCAGCTGGCCTTGGAAATATTGGGGTTAAAACGGCAAGACGCCGACGAGTGTAGGAGCCAATTGAAAATTGAACAGGCGCCCTTTGAAAACAGCTTGGAGGTTTCAAGATACCAGTCTCATACGATGTTCGAAGAAGCGTTACTAGAAGCATGCTTACTAGACCCGCCAGAGCCCGAGAATCCACCCACCGTACCCGACGAGGACGACGACGCCTCGGTCGGAGACTTTTCCGTCGCCCCGAGCGTATACCTCTACGAAGACACCGAACCCACCCCAGAACAACAATCGCTCCGAGACGCCCGCATGGACGTCGTCGGAAGCTACAACGCGCTGAAGACCTGCCAAGCCAGACTGGACGATCGGCAAGCCGATTACGAACGAAAGCTGGCCGATTTTCAACGGTCCCAGGCGGGATTCGCGGGCGCTCGGACCCATTTCGACCACCGACACATCCAGCACGTCCGGTCCTTGACGCGGGATCTGGTTTCCGCCGAGCAGGTATACAGAGCGGGAAAGGCGCGGGTTCGGACCCTGGAGTCGCCGGCGGTCCCCGACGGCTTCGATGCAGATCGGACGGGGGACGATGGGTTCGCCGCGCCGGGCGTGGACCGAGAACGCATCGAGGCGTGGATGTGTGGTGTTGTGCCCGGGCGTGACGGGGAGATTCCGGGGGACAGGGGGGATCGTGACGGGTGGGACGCCGGACCGGTGGAGGTTATGGACAGTGTCAGCGTGATGGACCGAGGGGAGTATGTCGATGAGATTCATGACTGGAAGGAGCATTGCAGAGTACTTCGAGAGAAGGGGCAGTCGTTCGGCCGAGAGTAAGTGAGCTTTGGAGACAAGAGCGGTATGTTAGAAGACGTTTGATATAGGCCACGAGTAGTTTAAAGTCATGCCTCCAGGACGCTAAATGTCCAGGTGTAAAGCTGAAGCTGTTTATCATTACCCCCTTCTCTCCACAACGTACATCCAACGTCTATATCGTTGGGAATCGCTCATAACGCTGACCAATGCCACCAACACGGGTATATTACAAAGAGGTATCATTACTCAACTTTCCGCCCTCAAGAATCCAGGAATCGAATATTATGTCTTCAAAAAGTTCTTCCTCGAAATCCACACTCCGTCCTTGCCGAGTCCCATATAGCCACTGCCGTCCTTCCCCACATCTCCAATTCTGCCGTCCACGCTTTGGGCACCGGTTCCAACGCCATAGACTTGACTCAGTTCGACGTTCTTTCGGTAATCCCTTTTCTTCTTCTGCTTCATTTCCTTACTGCCACTCACCCCATTCATCTGCTTCTCCATTTTGCCGCCCCCTCCCCAGAACATTTTCTTCCATCCTTTCTTCTCCCGCGTGATACCATCGCCGGTCTTGGCTCTTGGGAGCGCTTCTAGGCTTCCTCTTTCCCTTCCCACGGCAAAGGGCGGAGGTGGGCTAGACTCACCCCCACGATTGTCTGTGGCTATATAGGCGCGGTTGAAGAAAGCGCCTGCTGAGGCTGTCGCAGGAGTAGCTGGTTCTGTTCTGGTGCCAGGATGCGGCGGGGAGGGCGGAGGGGTTGAAGCAAGAAAATCGAGGAGAGCTTGGGATGAGGCTGGATTTAAGTAAAAAGGGGTGTTGTTTGTGGCGGTGGTCTTATACTTGGGATCGGATTCTGGGGGATAGTCTTTGGAAGCTTCTCGGGAATGGTTATTCGTTGTCGGTGCGGTTATGTTTTGATAATGAGATGGAGCAGCCGGGGCAAAACGAGAGGGCGGAGGAAGCCTCGGAGACGTTATGGTTGCATCACTGCTTTTGGGCGAGCGTATTGTAGCAATTGGCGGTGGCGTTGCGCCTTGTTCGGTTGTTGAGGATGTTCTAGAGGGAGAGGGCGATGAGCCTGCCGTAGATGCCGAGGGAGGTTCGGGAGTGCGATGAGCTGGATGGATTCCCAGCTCCGATTCAGCCGGAGCGGGGTGTGCTCGAGTTACCAGGCTAATTGCCGAGTCATTCTGGTGTAATCGATTTGGAGTCGGGGATCGTTTGGTCTCGCGGGACGATGACCGGTTAGGATATGGAGAGCTTATAGCGGTCTGGGCGCCAGAAAATGTAGGTGTAATCGATCGTGCATTAGGCTTATAGAGCAGAGAACTTGATCTCTTTGGTAGTGCCATGCCTTCTGTCTGCCGTTGTGATAGATCAGGATTCGAGTGCGTGAAGACGTCCTGGCTCTTGTAATGGCGGAGAGGAAGATCTTTCCCATTTTTGGTAGCAAATCTAGTATGTCGAGCTTTCTGGAGCAACGGATGCGCAGTATTGACATTTCCCTCCGAATCATCGAGCGCCGCAACAGGCTTAGCATAATGGATCATTGGTGGGTTTTCTGTCCTGACGGGTGGAACAGTGTGTTGAGTGGGCCCAGCTAGTACAGAACCATCCAGAGACGATGTATGAGAATGCCCCGGTAGCCATGTGGAGCCAATTGGTGTTGTGCCGTCGAGGGAAGTTATCCGAGACTGCGCGGGGAAAGTCAGTACCCCATAAGAACTCTGAGTGGGAACTTGTTCTCCCGCTCTGGTGTGGACTGGACTATTCCCACGATCAGGGGGGAAGTCACTGGTTTTCGTTGGCGACGTCGGACTTGCCGAATAAGTCGACATACTCATGGCTTGAGCCTTTCGAGTTGAGAGAGAACGTGCGACGGTAGGACTGGAGGGCCGATTCGTCGGTGTAGGTTCGCCAGAAGGGCTTTGTATTGGCAGATTGGTGCTGGACAGCGCGTTTTCGTCATTTTGTTGGAGTGAAGACTTCAAGCGGAGAAGCGAACGTGCTTGATCAGTAATTGACCTCCTTCTCGAAGTCGATCGTTCTGGGACTGGAGGTTTAGATGCCTCTGCCATCCCTGCGATTACTTGAGCTGGAGTCTCAAAGCGCACCACAGTATCGGGGCTTTTGGCACGTGCCTTCGCCTCCTCCATATCGCTCTGAAGGTGGTCATTCGGTGCTGGTGACGGAGTCTGAGCTGACCTCATCGGTTCCGGGCTTCTGACCGTCCTAGTAGGCTCTGGACTTCTGACAGGTCTCAGCGTTTGTGAGCTTTTGGTTGACAACCCTGGAACAGGACTTCTGGATGATCTCACTGGGTCTGGGCTTTTTGCTGATCTTACCGGTTCTGGACTTCTCGCTGTTCTTGTTGGCTCTGGGCTTCGGACAGGTCTTAAGGTTTGTGAAGTCTTAGTAGACAAGCCTGGTTGCTGAGCTCGCGTAGACGACGATGGTTCAGGACTTCTTGACGGCATGAAAGGATTCGGACTTTTGGCGCTTGGTGCGATATCACGCCTCATAGCTGGACTGGCTAGCCCTGCTTGTGTCTGTTCCGTCCGAGGAGATGAAGTCGCAGATCCATTTACTGAGGTTTTGATATATTTTTGGGATGAAGCTGTGCGAGCAGCAGGATCGGGAGCAGTCCGCACTGTCTTCATTGGCGACTTGGGGGGAGTTGCTGTATGCTGTGGACTCTCCGCGCGTGGCTCGACATTATACCTGCCGTTGACCGGCCTCGACGGAGGCGCCTGACTCTGTTAGCTAAAGTAGACACATTCTTGCGAAAAATTAGCTTGCCAGATTCTTCCGACTCGCAGCACCTGCTCTTCTTTGCATCTCTGCAACAATGGTCCCTAGCTGAAGGAGAGCCTTTCGCAGATGCCCCCCTTTTGATTGCAGTGTCAAAAAAGCCCTCGTCCATCCCTCGGTATTTCCAATCATGGCTAGGTATACGGAGTCGTGTTCTTCTGTCCGATCCTCCCACTGCTTGTCGACTCTCGTCATATACTTTGCAAGCTCCCTTGTCGCGTCTAGGCCTTTTTGTACATCTTTCAGAGCATCGTTCATAGCTGCTGCCGTTCGATCGATTATATGTTCGATCTTCTCATTGCCTTCAACAATAGCTACCCGGAAAGGTCGATCTGCGAGCATCTGATCGAAGACTTGGCCATGCTCCAGTGGGAGTTTGAGGTATCGTATGCGCTCATTGATATCGTTTTGGGCCAGATCAAAGTCTTCGGTGGTCCGCTCGAGGAAGCCGTCCACCTCATCGACATGAGTCTGTAGAATTTTAAGAACCTCCTCATCCGACTTGGCCAAGCCCTGCTGCAGGAGATGCATTCCAAACGAGATTTGAGCTACAAGCTTCCATAGCGGATGGAACTTTTCTCCAGGCTTTTGCTTCCAACGCCCCGCAACCGTGCGCTCGTATTCCTGCTGTTCCAGCAGCATCTTCCGCCTTGTCACCGAGTCTGCCTTCGAGTATCGATCTGGCACCTCAGGCTCGTCATCGTTCATGGTCTCGTTCATGGATTCCTCAAAGGCGCCTTGCATGGTCGGCACGGGATGTACTGGGGGCGCGGTGTCAAAATCGCTCTCGGATCCACTCTCTATATCTTCTTCTGCCATGGTGACAGGTATGTCCCACCCACTGCTCTCTCTCCCCTCTGCTATTGTAGATATTACCATTATGTATGTCTTGCTCCGGCCTCAACCCCGCGGATCTATGATGTTTCAAATGCAGGGAAGCGAAGCGCGGACCACTCGTTTCTGTGGGATTGTGCAGGTGGAAGGGTAAGACCTCGGTACGTCCTTCTGTGGGTTTGGTGCCAATCGCTGGAACCGCATCGCTGAAAATAGCCCAAGTGGAGAAGCGGTCCAATACAAAAGACAACGCGTAAGGGCAAGAAGCGATGGGAAAGGAAAGGCGGGTAGGTTGAGTCGACCTGGAGGGCTGCACAAGACGACCGTTCGCTCGCAAAGCCGTTGACATGAAAAGATTGAAGCGTCGTCAGTCACGTAATTTCGTTTTCGATTTCATTTTCATTCTCATGAAATTTGACGAGCCGTGTATCCAAGGAGCCAAGGAGCGTATGGGTTGAGCAAATGAGGGTCTGGCAAGGATGCTTGCTACGCCTTCGGGAGCATTGACTAGCACTTGTCATTGAATGCTGCTCAGTCGATCAACTAAACCTAATAGTGTAAGTGATTGGTGTTTCGGAGTAAGCCCCAGGTCAGCCTGACACGAAGTATCTCGTTCTCTACTCTCGTCAGCCTGTAAGGTACCGTGCTCTTCTTTTTAAATCATGCCAATTTCATCGTGACGTGCAGATGACTATGTTGGCGAAAAAGCGGGGGCCAACGTCTTTTATCACGTCAACTGCTAACGAAGGCAAGTATTATCAGTCTTCCGACAGCAGTTCAGCATGCCTCGAAGAGCATCAAGATGATTCTTGGGGATAACAGGGTCGGCGGCGAGCTTTCGAATTAACGAATCGAAAGAATTCATAGGTACTTAGGTAAGCTCGTAGGGTAGAATACTCGATCGATCTATTCGCTTTTTTAGAGCTAGAGGCAACGGCAGAAACTTACCTTACTTTAACTTTATTGGCCATCACGACGATCAGGTCAAATCCTCAAAACGTTGTACCAAAATGGCATTCGATGCCAGATCCCTTCTCCCCCTGCCATCCCAGGCAGAGCTTCGTGCAGCTTTCGTCGGCAAAAACTTAAGAGATGTACCCACCCCGGCCGCAGTCTTGGATCGGGCCGTGGTTCGAAGGAACTGCCTTCAAATGCTGAAGGCATGTGAAGCTCTCCAGGTTGAATTCCGGCCTCACGTCAAGACTCACAAGGTATAACTCCGCGCCTTCTTGTCTTTGTATCCAGTCTCCATCCACGGAGGATCAGCTCTCCTCGATCCATGCGGTGTTCCATGTAGTCTCCGTCCGAGAATTGGCGAAGCTTCATGGCCTTGAGCGTGTCTACATATGCCTTGTGGCCATCGAATCCCTGCATTGTATGTCTTCAATGCAGCTTCGTCCATCTGCTCGAAGTTTAAGAGCCGCGGATACAGTCACCTGACAAGTCTGCTGTGTTCATGCGGGTTCTCAAGGCCTATGTTGTAGTAGCACTCGGTTACGAAGTCGTTCAAGGTATTAGTCTCTTGGAGAAGAGGAACGGATGTGCAGCTGGCTCAGTCATTCACCGCTGTCTGTGCATCGACATTTACATTGTCATTCATCTAGACTCCAAGCTGACTGATCAATACTATCTAAGACCCCGGAAGTTGCCTACATGCAAGTGGGCGACCAAACCAAGAATGTCAAAATAATCGTCTCAACGGTGGCAGAGGCTGAGCATCTGTCTGACTTCCTCTTATCATGTCGGGAATCTCAGCGAAGGGTCAATGTAAGACTTGTGGGCCGCTCGGGCCGCTCTCCAATTGCATCTTCGAATTCTGAAGGGCCTTGCCAGATACTCTACGGCATTCCCTTGCCTCCTTCTCAGACCGAGAGGTTGGCGTACTTGGGCAGAAAGCTCGGAGGCGGAAGCATAAGCGTCATTGTGGACAATGACTTCCAGCTTCAGTCCGCTAGAGCATTCACGGACATAGCAGGATTTCCATTCAAAGTGTATGTCAAAATTGATACTGGCTACCACCGAGCAGGAGTGGTGGTTGGAACCGAACAGTTCAATCGCCTCGTCATCGACATTCTCGACGAGGAGTCTCGTGGAACTGTGGAACTGGTGGGCTTCTACAGTCACGCTGGCCACTCCTACGGAGGTGACTCTGCGCTTGGCGCCATGGAGCTCCTAATCGTAGAGCTTGAAGGACTGGAAAAAGCGGCAAAGTACACCTCAGCAGCTCGCAGTCGCGCGCCAGCGAATCTGAAATACGTCCTTTCGGTGGGAGCCACACCTACAGCGACGTCCATAGAGAACATGCTTGCAAGATCCGCTCAAGAGGAGTCTGGAATGGGAGAAGAGATAACCAAGTTGAAGAGGGTAATTGAACGCATCAAGGCCGCTCATACCATTGAATTGCATGCTGGAGTCTATCCGTTCCTGGACATGCAACAACTGGCCACGCAAGCCAGTCCCTCGGCCCTACCTGCCAATCCCAAAGACGACAGATCAGGCTTGTCCACCGCGGACATTGCCTTGACTATCATGGCTGAAGTCGCAAGTGTGTACGAAAGTCGTGACCCTTCGGAAGCGCTGATCGCAGCTGGATCACTGGCGCTGGGACATGACCCTTGCAAATCGTATACCGGATGGGGTATCGTTAGTGACTGGGGCATGCTTACGGTCAATCTTGAAAGGCGATCCGGGTGGCAGGTTGGACGCATTAGTCAGGAACATGGCATATTGACCGAAGATTCACAGCATAAATGCCATGAGCTGGCAAAGTTGAAAATCGGCCAAAAGGTCCGCGTATGGCCGAACCATGCTTGTGTTGCCGGCGCAGGCTTCGGATGGTACCTCGTTGTCGATTCGAGCCTGCCTGGAGAAAGTCGAGACCAGATTATAGATGTCTGGGTTAGATGCGGACGGTGGTGAGTGCGGGATGGGAAGCATGCTTTGAGTGACATAAAGCCTCGAGGTTGACGCTGAACGTTCATGTCAGATATACTTTTTCCATCGATCCTCTGCTGTGCCGCTTATTTCAATGAGTACCTATATCGCCTTGTTTTCTCGATTCTGTTTGCCCGTTTCCTTTCTTTCGACCGCTTCAGTTGCCTACTCGTTTGATATAGCGCTCCCGTTCTTTGAACATCCTTTGCCTGTTTCCCTTCTTTCGACCACTTCAATTGCCTACTCGTTTGATCTAACGATCCCGTTCTTTGAACATCCATATATCTCCCCCTCTTCGCCAAGCACTGTCTTGCTGTACTCGTACATTTTGATCCCATGAGTTATCTCTGAGCTACAAAAATCGTTCTTTCGTCTGCTTCGGACAGATACGCTGACACATGTGGATACAGCGAAAGTCACAAAGTCGAACTCAAATTTTTTTGCAGTCGAGTTGCAGTTCTCTGATACTCCATATATCTCCGCTGAACCTCCGACTGCACGCGTTGTAGGCCCGCTGGGTGTGTGACACGTGTGACGTGACACATAATCTACCCACCACCTCAACCTTAGCCAGAAGCTCGCAATGAATCACCTCTTATACCTAGCTTTATTTCCTTGTCTTTGCCTATAAAACTGGCCGACGGTTTCCAGAAGTCAAGTAAACTTTTCACATTCGACAAATGATGGTGGCAAGAGAAAGGCCGAAAACGTGCAGGAGGCTTGTGTTCAGGAAAGCTATCGATCAATGGATACAGTAAGGTGCCTCCCTCAAGCGAGACGATTTAGCGTGGGGAATTGAGGGCCCACCTCCACACTCTAATAGAATATGCCGTTCAAAAATCCAAAGGGAAGGAAAAGGGAAAGAGCCCTGCAGATGCCACGAGTCAAAGGGCATCAGTTAGCTACAGTATCTGTCAGGTGCCGAGCGGACCAAATGCACCCCGCCACTCGCTTCTACCCGATGACTTCCTTCCGGCCTGCAAGGCTCAAGCAGAAAGGTCGTGTGCATTTTCTCGTTTTCTCGATTGCACCAATTGTCTTACCGGTAGCAGCCTCGGAGATGGGAATGCTGGAAATATGAGATGCTCTGCGGAGTGCGGAGATATGAAAAGGTGAAAGGTGGTGGACAAAGGACGACAGGGTTGCTGATAAGGACTTGCCTTAGCTCCACTCGTTTGGGAAAAGACTGGTGGACGACAAGATAAGTGAGATAAGGAAGCGAAAGCCGACGGGTCCTACGCGTTTTGACTTTGGACAATCGACATGCCCAAACGTCCTAACTCCTATCAATCTCTCGACCGTCACTCCAAAATGAAAATGAAAATGAAAATGAAAAATGAACATATGAAAAATAATACTTAATATTAATCCTCTCTCGCTTCATGGCGGCCACAGCTGATCTAGGCCCAGAGACCCTGATAAGGTGCTCCGTCGCTGCCATTGGTTGTATATCCGCGATGATATGCATGCTGACATCGACCTCCCCCTTAATCTTCCAGGTTCCATCAGCTTCCCCAATCCCCATCATCCCATCCCATGGCGCCCAGACCACTGACCTAGCTCCTGCATCCGCCAAAGTGCGTCTTGGTGCGCCGCCTGCGTACATCTCCGCGCTGTCAAACAGCGACATTGCCATCTGATACATACAGTATTCACAAACACGGGTCCACAGATCTGGCCGGCTGTTAGATCGCGCTGTGGCTTCCAATCTGTCCTTATCAGGACAGGAAGATGCCAAATTCTATTCTCGACCATTGAACCCTAGTCCGAGTCGTCTTCGGATCTTCCAAATATTTCCCCAATCCGCGGACATATCGTCACTCTCTGAAGTGTGACAGGTGATGATCCCGGAGAAAGCAGATCTTTTCATCCCATCTCCAAAGTATCTGGCCCTCCACTCTTTCGGGATCCCTTCGATACAAATACCTCGTGGCCTCCCAGGGCACCTTGATCCCCAAAGCCGTGCAGATTCATTTTCTCTACTGCTGCCCTTGAGCCGAGGGTCTAAATACCTTCGAGAAGCCAAGGTCCCACAATGTTTGACATCACAACCCTATGGAAGGCCCCGGTGGTCAATCCGGTCAACCGGAAAGCTCGCTCGATCCCCGGCTTCAACCCCATTGACATGTACGGTCGCGTATTCACGTTTGCTTGGTTTGGATTCTTTGTAGCGTTTTGGAGTTGGGTATGACTTTTCATCGATGTCTTCGGGGAAACTTCCTGCTAACAACTCCCTAGTATGCCTTTCCGCCACTGGTACGTGTGCCGTGCATACTCCGTCATCAGATAGTCCAAGCAACCTAACACCGTCTCAGTTGACGCTCACCATTGCCAAAGACTTGGGGCTCACTCAAATCGACATTGCCAACTCCAACATTATCGCTCTCGTTGCTACGTAAGACCACCTGCAAGATCACTTGGGCAGTGCATGGCTGATGAATCCAAGCCTCCTTGTCCGACTAGTCGCGGGACCGATGTGCGATCTCTATGGCCCTCGATACACCTTCGCAGGCTGTTTGCTGGCTGGCTCGATACCCACTGTGCTTGCAGGTGCAGTCACCAACGCCAAAGGTCTCATGGCTCTCCGTTTCTTTGTCGGTATCCTCGGCGGTAGCTTTGTGCCTTGCCAAGTATGGTCGACGGGTTTCTTCGACAAGAACATCGTCGGCACAGGCAACTCTTTCACTGCAGGTTTCGGCAACGCTGGAGGCGGTGTCACGTATTTCTTGATGCCCGCAATCTTCGATTCGCTGGTGCACCAGTCCGGCCTGACTCCCCACAAGGCTTGGCGAGTGGCTTTCATCGTCCCGTTCATTGTCATCGTCGCCGTCGCCATAACATTGTTGCTGGTCTGCCCCGACACCCCGACCGGAAAATGGAGCGAACGCCACCTCGCCGCCCAGCAGAACCTCAATCAACACGGCATCACCGGCGACGTCGTCGAGGTCCCCGGGGAGATCACCGCCAACAAGTCGTCGTCGTCCCCCGAATCGGGCTCGCCGACCCGCGACCCCGACGCCAAGATCGAATATGACGCCACCGGCGAGCGCAAGGGCAGCTTCGACCACGAAGCCCAGATCGGCGAGCAGCAGATGCTCGACGTCGCCCGCGGCGAGATCGTCCGCAAACCCAGCTTCAAGGAAGCGATGCCCGTCGTCTTCTCCCTGCAGACCCTCGTCACCTGCGGCTGCTACTTCTGCACCTTCGGCGCCGAGCTCTCCATCAACTCCGTCCTCGGCGCCTACTACCTCAAAAACTTCGCGGCCCTCGGGCAGACGGGCTCCGGCCGCTGGGCCGCCATGTTCGGCCTGCTCAACGTCGCCTTCCGCCCCCTGGGCGGCCTCCTCTCCGACGCCATCTACGCCCGCACCGGCGTCTGGGGCAAGAAGTACCTCATCCACACCTACTCCATCATCACGGGGGCCTTCGAGATCGCCATCGGGCTCACGGACAGCCGCGACAAGAGCACCATGTTCGGCCTCGTGGCCGGCATGGCCTTCTTCCTCGAGGGCGCCAACGGGGCCATCTTCGGCCTCGTGCCGCACGTGCACCCGTTCGCCAACGGCATCGTGTCCGGGTGCACGGGCGGCATCGGCAACCTGGGCGGCATCATCTTCGCCATCATCTTCCGGTACCAGGGCAAGGATTACGAAAAGTCCATCTGGATCATCGGCATCATCACCATCGTGATCAACCTGTCGCTGAGCTGGATCCGGCCGATCCCGAAGGGACAGGTGGGCGGGCATTAGGGTGCGTGGGATGGGAACGGGAAAGGCGTATTCGTACCGCGTGGTGGTTCCGTGGCGCTGTCGTTTAGTGTGTACATGTTGTACTGTAACACATATTTGCTTACCACTATCGTAAAAAATCACTTACTGCACTGGCACAATATCGTACTTGAAAAGCCGAACCCTGAAAGAATAGCAAACTCGCCCATGTGATATCTTCTGGAGCCATTCTCGTAAGCAGGACATTTTAGACACGCGTCCTCGCAACGTTACAGGAGTGTCTTGGGGAGAACCCATGAACAGTAAGAATTTGAAGACTTTTTTTCTCCACGTCATCGAGACGATGACTACGAATACACGTTTTCATCAAATTCTCGTTACCATCAACCACTGTCCGCAGCAAACCAACCGTCCTCACTTACACCTCTTCTCCACAATCCCCGCCCCGTGTTCATCATATTCCTTCTTCGAAATCCATAATTGATGAAACGTCCCCAGACTCGCCAAGATGCTTCCCCCGATCCAGCTTCCGAACTTCCTCTCCACCATTTGCCCGGATGCGACCATGCGGACCCTGACCCCGGGATACGCAGCCTGCAGTCCTTGCTGCAGGCGATCGGTGAACCCTGCGTACCAACTTGAGGCTCCGGTGATGACGATGTTTCCCAAAAGGTGTGGGCGGAGGTCTACGTCGACTTGTGATAAAGCGGATGAGATGAGCACGGTGATAGTCTGCCCGAGAGAAGGTGGTGGGTTGTCAGCGTCCGAGAGCGCCATCTTGTGGTCGAAGATGCCTTCGATTGCGCGATAACGGTCAATAGCAGGAAACATCTGGTTCCAACCATCAGGCATCTCGAATGGCTTGCCAGGATGTTGTCTCGCTATGTCCATATTCGTACCCCCTTGAGATGAATGCCCGCCGAGTCTTCCTGATCCCGTCCAAACATTGACAACGCTTTCTTTGAACTCGGTTAACACGCGCTCTTCTTGGAAATGCCGGAATGAGGGATGTGGCTCTGTTCCCGGAGCGAAGGTACGATATGTAGCTTGCGCTGGTGCACCAGCGTCGACAGCCGTCTTGGAGGTTATCAAGTAGTGTGGAGTTATTGGGATGGGTGGTTGAGAAGATGAGAAGAGAAGCCGCAGCTGGTTGGAGACGAAATTGCCTGCCAGTGGGGAGCGAGTGACACCTTTCTTTAGAATGAGGCCGTCGTGGACGGGTGTGATGGAGATGTTGGAGGCACCCATATCGACGACGAGGGCTGTGGGTTTGCCAGAGGCGAAGCTATTATCTCTTAGCAGTGGTATTTGGGTACAAGAGGTGGGAGACAAACGCAGCTAGGACACCGTTCCTGGCAAGCCAGAAAGCGGGACAGCCCCAGTTCTCCATGGCGATTTCTATCCCCTTCTCTCGGTCTTTGCCTGCGTTCCAGCCGGGTTCGGTCATGAGTAGCGGGTTCTCACCCAAGGGTTTCTCTTGCTCTTCGACCTTTTCCATTGTGACGTCTTCGTTCGGGTCATTTAGACCATTAGAAGCGAGCGGCGTGGGCTTTGTGTTCGTTAGTCGTGATGTAATTGCATATTCCCATAGATTTGCTGCCGTGTCCCAGTCTTCCACGATCCCCTCCTTTGACATAATGTTGCTGATGGATATTCTTGGTAACGGTATGTTTATTGAATTGTCGCCAAAAAGGTGCTTGGCATGTTTGGGGTGGGACTCCGATGGGATGAGGCCATAGTAAGAGGGTACAATTGATTTAGGTACATCTTCGCCAGCGAAGCCCGCTCGTGTGGTCGAGTAACCGGTGTCCAGGACGAGGGCTGATATCTCATCTGGATAGAATGAGTCAGTACAAAATACGGGTGGGGTTCAATTCTTTGCGACGTACCTCCGCCATATTCATTGGCATCCGGGGGCTTTATTGATGCCTGGCCTGTAGCCATGGCTGGCCACTCTATCTTTAAGCTGAGGAGGTAGGGGACGTAGAGCGACACAAAAGGAAAACCACCAGCACCAAGAGAAGCACAGTCTATCAGAAACCCAGCTTAGTACGCAAGTGAAGGGTCCTTGTGTGGATTGAGAAATTGGACATGAGGTAGAAAGCAAGCCGGATAAGATGATGATGATGATTGCCAGTCGCGTGAAGGAAGCCATCTCGAGGGATACAGTCCAATGTGCAAGTTGATCAGAAGGGGAATGGGCCATGAAGATATGAGAGAGAAGGGGCTCTTGACTCACCACTCTACTCCCATTTCTTTAAATTGTGCATTTGTGTGGATTCCATGTGACGCGAGGTGACTGCTTTGAGAGCTTTGATAGAAGACAATATCTTAGGTAGCTATTGCTTCTACATAGGTAGGCTTGCGCTCCCCACTCAATTAGTCAAAGTACCTAGGTAGGTACTCGTACAGTCGTACTCCGTAGTCCGTAAATGCTTGGCTTGTTCCTGCAGCGGGCGATCGACAACAGGGTTCTTTCCCATGCTATTGCTATTGCTAACGCTGAGCCCCTCGCGACTTCCAACTTTGGGCCAAGCCACGCGATTTACTACGAACAATATGTCATGACATGAATTTGCTACAATATGCCGGGAGGCTCTACTCTCTCGATACCCTCGACACAAGGCTTACCACCGCCTCCAAAACCTCTCCCTCACACATTGATCCAGCAGGACCCTCACCAGATGAGGTACCCCACAAGACACCCAGAAGCGGAGCAGGCGAGCTAGCTAAGGGGGCAACTCCTCCGCGATGGACATCTCTAGAGTTCATATACCATGGACTCGTGTTTCTTGTTGTTGTGCCGCTTATGTTTAAGACGGCCTACGATGTCTCCAAGCGTAAGCATGCCTTCCTGTCATGCCCAGCTCTCCACACTGACATTGACGGCCTAGCTTCTCATAAAAACTACCAGAAATTCGCTCCTCTTCTATCGCCCGGCTGGATCCCTGGTCGTAAGGTTGACAACTCGGATCAGCAGTATGCAAACTTCAGAGACAATATACCATACCTTTTCGCCGTCATGACACTGCATCCTCTCTTGCGGAGAATCTTTGAGTCAATCTACAATGCAGCACCCACCGTCTCCTCAAGGGCGCTCCCGAATGGTAGCGACTCGCCAAGTGGCTCAGCTTCGGAATCCATCATTGCCGATAGGCGAATGAATCGACGGATCTCCTTTGACGTATGCTTCAGTATCTTATTCTTGCTCGCTCTGCATGGGTTCTCTGCGCCGAAGGTATTGTTGATATTGTATATCAATTACACTCTTGCAACGCGGCTGAGAAAGGACTATGTGCCCGTGGCCACGTGGATTTTCAATATTGGCATCCTGTTCGCCAATGAGCTGGGCAAGGGCTATCCGTACGGTGACATTGCGGACAACATCCTCCCTTGGTCAGCTTCTGCAGAGGCCTTAGTCGAGCAAGATCCAAAACGCAATTGGGGCGCCGTCCTCGACAGTTACGGGGGTTTGAATCCAAGATGGGAGATTCTCTTCAACGTAACAGTCCTCCGACTGATCAGCTTCAACTTTGATTACATCTGGAGTCTGAATCGAGGAGCTAGTAATCTGGTAGAGGTTCGTAAACCTCGGATCAAATAACAAGGTTGATTTTGTACTGACTGCCACAAGAAGAAACAACTCGATGCTGCAAATTTATCAGAGAGGGAGAGGGTCGACCTCCCGGCGAAACCTCAGGACTACTCTTTCCGCAACTACCTCGCTTACGCTTTATATTCGCCTCTCTATCTCGCAGGACCAATCTTGACTTTCAACGATTATATTTCACAACAACGCTACACGCCTAGCAGCATTACTCGAAGCAGGAATTTACTATATGGTGTCCGCTTCTTAATTGCGCTTCTGTCCATGGAGGTCATGATTCACTTCATCTATGTTGTAGCAATCTCCAAAGCGCAGCCAGAATGGCAGGTATACACGCCGTTCCAGCTGAGCATGTTGGGCTACTTCAGTCTTCATCACATATGGCTGAAGCTTTTACTGCCCTGGCGCTTCTTCCGACTTTGGGCATTGCTTGACGGTATCGATCCTCCTGAGAACGTCGTGCGCTGCATGTCCGACAATTACTCCGTTTTCGCCTTCTGGAGGGGGTGGCATCGAAGTTTCAACAGGTGGATCATTCGTTACATCTATATCCCAATGGGTGGGAGTGGAGGACCAGGAATCCGCGGCAAACGGGGCCAAATAAGAGGGATCGTCAACCTGTTGGCTGTTTTCACCTTCGTGGCAATGTGGCACGATATTCAGCTAAGACTATTGGTATGGGGATGGCTTATCTCCCTCTTTGTTCTCCCGGAGACCTTGGCAGGGTTCCTTTTTCCAAAGCAAAGGTGGAAGGATCACAAGGAAGTGTACCGATTGATATGCGGAGTGGGAGCTGTCGGGAACATTTTGATGATGATGTCGGCCAACCTTGTTGGTTTTGCTGTAGGTCTTGATGGACTCAAAGGATTAGTGCAGGGAATTGTTGGGTCTTACTCAGGTATTGTCTCCTCCATTTAGAACCGTCTAGATTTGTAACGCTGACTTCAGATCCAGGCTTGGTATTTTTAGCATTTGCTTGCGCGACTCTTTTCACAGGAGTGCAAGTCATGTTTGAGCTTAGGGAGGAGGAACTACGGCATGGCATCCACATGAAATGCTAGCACAGACTGATGTAACTGTGTCTGATGTAATTGTACTATTGTATCATAACTTAAGAGTAGCTGCTCCGCGAGTGGAGGATGTCAAGGGTTGGTTCACCACTATCACAGGACCACGTCGTCGCCAGCTGTCCCTCGTCGCTCCATTTCACCTCGTCATCGGTTGGAGCCAAGTGGAACATGAGAAGCTTTGGCTTTCAGGCCGCAAGTTACAGTCTAAACTCCAAATCGATATATCAAAACATTCAAAGGATGCTATGTTGTACAATTCTAGTTCAGTTGAGATTCGTGTCCTTTCCGTAAAACAACGTTGTGTCCGTAGAGAATCCTAAATCTGGAGCTGGAGACTGACCAAGAAGCCAGGAAGCGAGCTCGGCGAGCAAACCAAACCACCACCATGTACATCATATTACAGAAAGTGACGCGCCTGATCTAGAAACGAGACTGCGATCCATGATGAAATTCATTGACGCTCCACATGTCTTTGAGAAGACATGTCCATTGCCTACCACTCCGTCTCAATGCCCCGAAGGACCACATCTGGGCCGGCGAAGATGTCCTCAATTGTGTAATGCACCGGTTTGCACATGGCAGGGTACCGAGACGGCATGCCTGTCTCGCGCCTGGTCCCCTCGAGGCAAGGAAAAGAGCAACGAAGCGGCGCATGATGAACCTCGCGCAAATAGCAGAGGGAGGAGGGTTCGATCCGAGTGTGCTTCCTGGAATGGGTGCCCCAGAGCGTATAGAGTGGAAATGGCAAAGTCCCACGCCTCGAACACCACAGAGAATAGATGGTACATGAAGGCTGTCGATTCCAAAGGCTTGCTAAGATGCTAATTACGAGCAGATGCGGCGCCCCTGACATCTTGGCTCACCGACCTCACCAACTATCCCCCCATTGAGGCTTATAAGAGCCCCAGAAAACTCGAACAACACGAGGATGTCGAAGATGTTGGAAAGAATGAAGACTTCGAGCAGCAGAATGCAAATCTTCGGCGCAAAGCCTTGATGGCTCAACCCGGGATATGGGAAGACTTGAAGAAATGTAGGGACGTCGTTGGTCTATACACTTGGGCTGCTGATTATGGCATCGACGTCCGTTGGTACCCCAAACTTCTCTTTTCACGACTGTGCCATGCTGGAGAGCCACTTGCCGTTCTCTTATCCGCACTGGAAGATGTGGCTCTGGGCACCCCAGGGAATTTGAACTTCCTACTGGATTGGCAGTTACGAAGAGGAAAAGAGAAGAAGCGGCTACGGAAAAGACTGAGACCTGATGATATGATTCTCTTGCAACAATGGATGAGACGGCAATTGTACCTTGGCCTGAAGACTAAAGAGGACATCTTCGTATTTTTGAGATTCGTGTCTCGTGTCAGCGATGCCACTGGTGATGAGTCCTTAAGGTGCCATTTCATAGCATCCGTCTTTGAGGGTCTCCAATCAAGCTCGGTATATGGATTTAAGAATTTGGACAGAGAGACAGTGTATAGACTCTTCGAGTCCCTCACACAAGGACCAGTGACACGCCAAACGCTGTTTCTGGGACTCAGCTTGATCGAAGCTGTGCGGCACTCGCAAATGGAGGGTATAGATCAGAAGATCTCTACCTTCATCAGAGGAGTTTTCCGTGCGTACACTTCACTACGGGAACATCAAAAGCGGGAAACACGGTTTCAGGAGATAATCCCCAAGACTCTGGAGATGGTACAGGGGCTCCCACAAGAGCTCGCATACTCGGTCACTTTGATTACGACGAAGGCTTTGATCAATGATCATTTCCGTATGCCCGCTATCAAGGCTGCTACGATGCAGCTGCCCGAGACCTGGTGGTCTGCACTCGCTAAGACAGACATTCTTGAGCTCCGCCGAAAGATACCCCTTAAGACCGAGATTGAGCTTCTTCTGAGCACTCAGAAGCCCGAAGTAGTAGTTCCATATTTGCGGCAATTGGATGATCAAAACAAGGCGCGGTTTATGCTTCGCTACTGGATCGGAACCAAAACGCGGTCTGGTCGAGGGGGAGCTCGAGCTCGATATCTTTTTGATGGACTCTGTTCTGCAAAAGGGAAAGAATCGCCCTGGGTTAGCATGTTTCAAGCTGCACGTGAGTGTATTCAAGCACCGTCGAAACCTACGGACATCGGTGCTAAAAAAGTTTTCGAGGTGCTACAAATGCTGCGGAAGTCCGAGGCCATCGTTGAGATTATCAAGCAGGCCAGAAAGCTCGATGCGGTTCTAAATGAAAGCGACGTCGTGTACACGATCAGGAAGCATCTGAGGACTCGGCCGCGCCTAGCAGAGCGATTGTTCCATTTCTATCCAAGACTGCGACTCGAGAAATGTCCTGAGCTTGCCGAGCGAATGATCCTAGACCCAGAGAGTCATCCGGAAACCGCGCTGCGCTATATGCGGAGGCGCCGCACGCGCTTCCCCGTAAACCGTGAACAGCTTGCGCAACTCCGTAAACAGCTCCTAGAAAGGATGGCGCTTGCCTACTCTGGGGCGCTACATCTCACTCCACGCATGGCGTTTAGGAATGTACGCGCATGCTATACTCAACACGTGAGAGAACATCTAGGGCCCCATTCTGTAGTGATGGCACGTGCGCTCACTCGAGCTGGGATTATCCGACCACTTCAGAATGGCCGATGGGTTAGCACGATGGCAGTCCGATGGGTGCTATCTGTCGTTCGGTCTACGGAGAGTATCGATGTGGCAGACCAAGCCGACGAACTGGTGTACAAGTGGCGGGGGGCGATAGCGAGGAAAGCTCGAGCAGCTTCGCTGGCTAACCAGGCTAACCGACATGGGTGACGCTATGCACCCAGAATCTACGAGTCTCCGTGTTCGAACCAAGTTGGCCAAGTCCCATCGAGGCTATGAACAGATCTACTTGCCATCAAAGACTCCTGGGCTGTGATATGGCCAAATGAGACGGTATCGTGGGATGTCAGACTGTGAACATACGCAGATTCTCTTGAAGCAGAACGCTACAAATGCGGAACAGAAATTCGTTGGAGGAGTCCCACAGTCGCGTCGACGGCTGCCAGGGACTTCATTGTGTGTGTAATGACCGTGTATTGTAGTATGACAAAAATATGAGGTGGAATGGCTATGTAGAAAGAACATACCGTCGCCACCGCATGTTGAACCCGCGAGGTCTTGGCACGCTCGCCCCAGGTCGGATGACAGCACAGTTGGAGACCGTTTAACAATGACGTCCCGACGCTTCAATCCGTGCACCACGTCCGCAACGACGTCTCCTCAACGTCCGTCCTTAGTCCCCACCTCTCTTGTCTCCGCGGACCGCTTTCCCCCATCACCCGCGTTTGACGCGGTGAGGGGGCCGAGGACGCAGAGGGTTGTGGTCGAGGAGTCGGGAGGCCGGGGGAGCTGTATGGGCGGGCTTGAGGCGGAGGGGGGTGGGGAATGATGGGGATCGGTTGAGGGAGGATTTTGGTCGGAGGTTTCGGTGGATATTTGTGGGGAAGGGGAATTTGGAGGGGGGAGTGGCGGTGGCGATGGGTATGTTGGGTGGGAAGGCGTGTTTGGTGTCGGTGGAGTGGGTTTGAAGAGTTGATGGATTGGAACTGTATTCCGTAATATTCATATTGTATCCGATGCATGCCCCTTGGGTCGGATGATTTCGCTCGGTCATGAATCGAGATGGAATTATGGACTCGTTATTTTCCAAGCATGATAGACGGTTCTTGTCAATGAAGGGCTAGGTCTGAGAGTGCGTGAAGAATTAGGTCGTCTGAACGAGGAGATCCGCGGGGAATTGGACTGTGAAAATGCGCAGCTACCGGTCCATAAAGTCAGGGACATGAACGCATCTCCCCATCCCTCTCTCCCCCCCCCGCCCTTGCAAGCAACGACCCCACCAAGCACCCAGCCGCTCCATCCCCTATCAACGGCTCCCCTCACGCCAACCGCACCCACTCCACATACCGCTCGCCCCCCACCGCCCACGACCTCTCCAGCCGATCGAACGCCTCCTGCGCGCCCGGCTCCCCCGCCCCCTTCGCGAACCGATACGGCCACGCCTCCACCACCGTGTTCATGTCCTTCATCCGCATCCGGCTCGCGCGCGCCGCGGCGGCGAAATCGACCCAGGCCATGTAGTGCCGGAAGAGGCGGTCGTGGTCGTGGAAGATGGAACGGGCGGCGGGGATCCGGAGGAAGGTGGGGTGGTATCTGCCGGTGGTGTGGAGGCCCGTCGGGATGAATTGGAGACCCTGGCGCAGGGCGATGACTGATTCCATGACATTGCGAAGGTCTCCAGACGCTTTGAGGAGTTAATTGCAGAGATCGATGCACGTGGGGTGGTCTTACCAGCGAAGCAGTGCAACATCTTGGTCATAGCTCTCGCCCTCATTCTTGGCCAAATTGAGCACGTCGTATGATGGAATGTTGCCCCACAGGTACTTTAAACCACCGAAGGTCTGGAAGGGTAGCGATGAGATGAATGCTGGTTCACGATTTTGTCTCCACCACGTTGGCAGCCAGTCCGACTTCCTCAAATCAGAATTACAGTCCAATTTGTGTAAAGGCCAATGTGCGGCTTGGCATTCGCGGGCGCAGTACTGAGATCAAGGTCAGCTTCATGTGTCTCGTGTTCTTCGATTAGTAGCTGCGAATCTGGGAACCATGATACCTGAACAAGATGACACTTCGAACAGATGAGGCTAGCTCTGCTGTCGCAATTGATCAAAGATCCGTTTAATTGCTTAGTATTTGCGCAAGGCGCTCTGTCCAAGTGCTGCTGGCTGACAGCCAGTTTCGAAAAGGCTACCTCCATGATCGGATGTGGCCGTGAGCTCCGTGAAACGTAATCCTGTATAGCCAAAGCTGGGTGTTTGTGTACTTAGCGGACAAGAACAAAATCCGGAGGAAAGTGAGAAGAAACCTGTGAGCCCATGCTTTCCTTTCACGATTCACGGAAGCATGCATAAATGAATGAGGTGGTTTCAAAGTCACGGCAAATTGCTTCACTTTTGTGGATATGGAATGGTCCGTCTCCTAAGACCTGCCTTCAATGCTGCCAAACACCATGGACCCATCCGTAACGCACCGATGCCAGCCGTTGTACACAAGCGCGTTTGTGGTAGACAATATCCGGATGGACTGACCGCCAAAATATATTTTTTGAGGGTAACCGTTTTCAATTCTTCTTCGCATTCTTTTTTGCCTTCTGTACCAACTCCTCAGCTTCGCCGGTTTTCCTCTCCAGGACATCTTGAATATCTTTAAAGGTGTCTTTGACAATTTTCTCGGCTTCTTGCCCATGTTCCTGGGCCATTTGTTGCAATTGCTCCAATTTTGGGAAGATATCACTACCACCTGGCACCATGTTGAAGTACTTCTCAAGACCTCCACCACCTCCTCCGCTGCCCTGGCCGGCTTCCTTCACAGTGTTCTGCACGTACTGCTTGAGTGAATCTGTGTTTCCGGATTGCACTGCATCTTGGACCTTCTCATACAGCTCCTGCGCATTGCCCTGTTTCTTCAACTTCTCCTTGTTTTCTTCCACCAGCTTCTTCACCTCAGGAGACTTGTCCAAATATGGCTTGGCCTTCGCCATCCCCTGATCCCACACCTTTCCACCAAGCTCTTGTATCTTCTGCACCTTCTCCTGCACCAGCCTCTGAACCTCAGAGATAGTGCTTGCGCTGACTCCACTTTTGAAAACATCCTGTATCTGATCCCAAGTCTCGTCAACCTGCTTCTTGGCCTCAGGCCCGTACCTGTTGCCCATCTGTTTCAGCTGATCCAGATTTCCTCCAACCTTCTCCTTGAGCGCCGGATGATTGTTGATGATATCGCCTGCCGCGTCCCCAGCCAGATCGCCTATGCGCTTCAAGTGCTTTTGCAAAATAGCCCATGCTTTTGTCGCTGTTGTGACGCTCATACCCTCCTGAGAGATATCTTTTAACTCAGCATATGCCTCCTTGATGATGTTGTCAACCTCTTTGCCATGCTTATGACGAACGGCATCAAGGTCGTCAAACGCAATGTCAACGTAGCCTCTCGCGCCCGGGATAAAAGCTGCGTAGGATTTAGCAATGGAGCGGAGCCATTCCAGAGCCTCGTTGGGTTCTGGAGATGATTCTTTGAGTTGCTTTCCATAGCTCTTGAATGCATTCTCAGCCCTTCTCGCGGTGTTCACAAGGTTTTTTGCTCCTGTGCATTGTTAGCATTGTGGGTAGGGATAGGTGATAGCCAATCGATACGTCGACAAATTGAATACCTGAGAAGTGGTAGTATGTGTAACCCCCCAGGAAGACTAAGCCGCCACCCGCTAGGCCTCCAATGAGGCTTTGTGAGAGACCGCTGCCGCTGCCAGTGCTGGACTTCGGCGTGTGGGTCGACTCATGGCGAAGTTGGCGGAAAGAAGAGCGGACGCAAATGGAACGTGACACTCTGTTGGCTGCTCGCAAGTGAAACATGATGGACGGTTTCGAAGAAAAGAATAGAGAACTGAGTGGCCGAGTAGAGAATGGAGGGAGAACTGTGAGAGAAGCGGTCCTGAACTGAACGTACGTCGCTTGGCCGAGGACGCGAAAACCTTGGCGAAGTGACCCTGACCTACCTACCGTTTCCAATACGAAGTCGACGGTAGGTTAGTTGTCTCCGTCAAACGCATGAGAGGCAAGTTCGATTGCGAAAGTCATCTCAGTCGCGGGTTCACTGCATATAATTCACCTGCAACCGAATCATTTACAGGAGTCTGTACTGGAAATGCTGTTGAGTTGGGTCTGGTGGTCGATAGATAAGCTCGAGGTCACGTGCCATCCTTGCTTTTGGTTTGGAATAGGTAAGTGGAACAAGATAAAAGCAATCTATATCAATGATTGAGTCTATCTACTCATCAGAACGTCACCTTTATGCTTGGGGGTATCTCCGTATACTGAAACAAAAACCAAGTCTCTTCCCACCGCGACTGCAGCCACTTCCATCCTGTAACGACCACCTCGAAGTAGAGTACACAGTGGTTCAAGGCTGCCCGAAGCCTTTCGAATTCTCAACTGCCTTCTCCAGTGCTTCTCGTAATTTCTCTTCGTTTGTGTACTCGGGCAAAAGAAGCCTCCCAAAGCACGTCAGACTTGTCGGTAACCTGTCATCTCCGACCCCGTTCTTTTGCACCGTAAATACCAATTTCCCCACCCCACCCACAGGTAACCGATCACTTGCCGTTACGAACTCCAACAGCATTCGGACCTTGTCTTGCGACCAACTGTGTACCACGCTCCAGAACTGGCGAATCGTAGGATGGAAGAAATCATAGCCACCATCGTACCGGGTTACTCTTTCAAGGCCAGCAACGGAGATATCGGGGAGGCCTTCGACGAGAGCTTTGAGACCAGATGGCGTGAATAGCGAAATTGCTTTTGGACGGAAACATGTGAAAAAGCCGTACCTGAAAGCATTGAATTGGTTGTACACGGTTTGATGCGTAAGCTGGTGTACGTAGTCTCGGATATATTGGTCGCGGTTCTCGTTGGTCACCATCGGAGTATCCTGGGAGGTAGGATCTGTTGGCAGGGAATTAGGCGATGAGAAGTCAGACATGCGCAACTCCTCGTCTAATTCGACACCGGGTTCCTGGGATTCCCTGCTCTTTAGGTATTCCAATGCTTCCTCCTCATTGTTTATCGTCGGCACAATGGGGTTGGTAGAATCTGTCGAGAAAGGGACACGCGATTGGGAGTCCGACAATAGCACCTCATTGTCTGATTCCGCAGTGGCTTCCTGGAGTTGGCTGCCTCTCAAATAACGTAATGCGTCCTCCTCGCCTTCCTCGGCTGCGTCTTTACAGACTTTCCTTGGCTTCCTTGTTATCCTTACCACTTTTACCACCTTCTTCGGGGTTTCATTGACAACTTCTTCCGATTTTTCCTCATTTCTCTGCTCGCTTTTTTCATATTGACCAATAAGGCGATCTTCAGTAGCGCCAAACTTGTCTATGCTGAAGACATACGTTCTCATGAAGACATCTTCAACATCACCGTCCTTCCAATCGCGCAGAGCCTTCAAGCCTTTCACCAGCTCCGGCCAACCATCCTCAAGGTCCGAGAGCCTATGGTCGTGTAGGCCTGAGAGCTTTCTGTACATGACGAGTGGAAACGTGAATGGAAGGGTAAGACCATTGTATACTGCCAGTGAGACTAGAATGCCAAGTAATTCGAATTTGTACGCTGGCTCTGGTGAGGAAGGGTGGAACCATGACATTTGGGTCGTAGGATCTGTCGTAAACACGCCTAGAAAGCAAACACTGACTTAGCTCGCGTTACCTCACACAACAAGACCGTGAGTTATGGACTGTACCATAGTCAGGATTTAAAGCCTCTGCGATAGCTATACGAAAAAACTCCTGCTGAACACCACCGTGATCGATGCCTTCTTCTCCCACAATGCGTACCTTCAATGGTCTTATCAGCTCACGCTTCTGACGTCTGTATATTTCGTTCATAGCATCCATGAGAACGTGATCGCGACGTGCTTCGAGCACCAGGTACTCGGTCGTTGCACAATGGAGTCGATCATGAAGCCGAATCGCCCCTCGTCCGGTGGAACGATCTTGCCAGGTCATCGCATCACACAAACGAGAGGCGGCAACGGCGTCCCGATTTGCTGTGTACATTGCAGTGTAGTTGATAGATCGAAAGTAGGCAACTAACGCGGAAGGCGGAAATAGGAAAGGAAAATCCAGCAGATGAACAGATCTGCTGTCGGCCCACCCAGAATTCAACCATGCCGTTGGCTCGTCCATCACATCGAGCCGTTCTGATAAGAATGGTGTGTGGAATAAGTCCCAGTCAAAGCGTAACGCGTTGGCCTGCTCATCTAATTCATACATCAACTTAGCACACGAGACGAAAGGTAAGCTATGCTTTGCTTACGTATGTACAGCATCAGGCCCAGGGCACCACCGACAGCACTACCCTTTGCTACTTTCGCATTACCATCCCACTCTTTCAGTATTACAGCTCGTAACCATTCAACGACGATCGGCCATTCTTTACGATGCCAGGTAATCGGCTCAATGTCGGGGTCGACCCACTCCCCACTTTTGATGGATGGTTGACCTCCATTACCGGCAACGCTAACTTTGAGTTTATCGGCGTTGATATAATCTATCACCCGTGAGAACGTAGGCGGATATCGTCGACGGTGTTTTTTCTCGAAATCCTCTGCAAGTTCCCTCGCCCGGGCCAGGTGATACCTAATGTCGATCGATCTAGCAAGTCTTATCACTAGGCTAAGAGCGCTCTCGTTCTCAAAAGCTTGTAGTACTCTCACCAGCTTTCCGATCATCTTCCCTTCTGCTGGCGAGTTACCAGCGTCTACGAAGGGCGCTACCTGACCGGCGGCGTGTAGCTTGCGAACAGCAAGCCAACCCAGTGGACTGCATTTGGGTACAGAGGCCACCAAGGCAGCAAGTACAATTTTTACCACATGACATGCTTCCAGATCATTAAGAGAGCAACCTGGCGAAGCGGACGAAGGATCGAGCGAGAACGAGCCTGGGTCTGAGATTGTCAACGAACGGCTCTTGTTGGTAGTCGCGGAAACAGGGTAGAGTCTGCCAACGCTGATCCAGAGGCTTGGAAAAATCTTATGTGGATGCATATCAATGCGGCGTAGCTTCCGGAATAAATCGACTATTGTTGCAAAATCATAAGACCACACGACCTTAGAAGTTGCATCGCTGTCCTCAAAATGGAGGAAAGACTGCAAAAGAGCGTCGACATGGCCTAGGATGTATGTCATGGACTGACCGCTGTATGCAAGGAAATTTCCATAAGAACCGCATCTAGAAGAATGCTGAGGAAGATCTGTCCGGCCTAGGGATTTTAGTAAACAGTGTTGTTCGTACAGGTCACTACGACGAACAGCCCTTGCTTCCTTGAGTGCAATAATATTTGCGCTGGTAAAATGTGACAGCGATTGAGCCGCAAAATCGGAAGTGGGCACAGACAAACACTCGACTGATGCGGAAGCCTTACGCAACGGTGCCATCTCTGCTACGTTCAATCTCTTAGATTGGGGATTTGGTTGTGAAATTTCCAACGGTGCCGCCCCTTGAGTTGACTCCTTCGCCTCAACGTTTACTGCAACATTCGTTTCGTCATCGCCCGAAGTCTCGAGATTCTCCGGATCCCTCTTCACGTTGGTAAATTCTTGTATCGTACCACGATCAGGAATGACCTCCGAGGACGTATTTTTGCTCCCCACAGGCGTAACATCGTGGATGCATTCAATCTGAGGTAGGTTACAGTTATGCGCAATTCTAGCAGGCTCTGTGTCTGGTATCAGATGCTTTTCTGTATCCTTCTCGGCATTCTTCGAGAGGTACCCGTCTATTTGTGGCTCGACTCTATTGCCGTCTCGATTTGAGGAACCTACCCGCTGGGTTCTTTCATTCGAAGGAGCCCAAGGCAGATCAAAATCTGAAGCATTTGTCCGATGCAGTAGTCTCATGGCAACAGTATCAAATAGGTTTTGAGTAAAGGATTTCGGATCTTTGTCTTTGCGAACATGATTATTTGTTCTAGGCTCCTCATAACTCCCAGCCCTCGAAGTTTCAGGTTTCAGCCCGAGCGTCTTTGTATGCCCATTTGTGATGTGCACCTTGATCTTCCGTCCCTGGACTGGCGTAAATCCAACGGCACCAGCTGATTGAGGTGTCAAAGTAGCATGGCTGAATTTTGGACTTGTGAGCAAGTCCTCCTTTGTTTCCGGCTTCTTGCCTAACGCTTTGATTTCTTTTGCGGGAGACCCCAGTCCCTGATCAATATCGACCGGTTGGTGAGGACAGAGGCCCTTCTCAGGATTATCCTGCGAGGCGAGGAAAGTGGCTAAGGTCCGCGCGCTGAGGGCCGAGTATGGGCGGAATGGGCCTTTGGCAACCCTTTTCTGGCGGCTGAGACATGTTGGCGTCTCACAGCGAGGATTCTTGCATCCGTAGAGGATCTGTCGATTGTATCTATTGATTTGTCAGTTTTAGTCAGCTATCGGGTTCCAACTACGAGCACGCACCTGTTCAAAAAGTGCTGAAAGGCGCGGCGCCTCTCAAGTGACCTGCCTGGCCATATTGTGGCCGGATTATGAAGACCAATGGTGTTCCTGGCCAGTATCTCCCCCGTGCCATTCTCAACGTCTAGGGGAAGGCTAAGAAGGTGCGATACAGATGCATCGGTAGAGAGTAGCTGCCCAGTAGGTCCAGTCATCGCTTTGTTGATAATGCTGACAACGGACTCATGATTTCTTAGAATTTATTAGACAAGAAGAAGAAATGTTGCTACGGCCGAGGGCCTTACCTGCCTTCGGCGGTCTCTAAGCTTGATGACTAATAATAGAGTAGGTCTCGGTATAGAAGTCAGCCGTTGAGATCTTCGCCACAAAAAACAGACGAGGACCGCTGGTGTCGGGTCATATAAAATCTGAGTTTATGATAAGGCTGAACCCCGGGGTTGGCGGAAACCTTATCAGACAAGTGGCTTGGCTCTTGGCATCGTCACAGATTTGTGTTTCGTTATTCGTACCGTATTATTTCCTCCGTTGACAAACCCTTACCTCAAGAATTCATCTTACATTGAGTCAGCGCAGTGTCTTTCCTTCATTACTCAGGAAGACACGGTTTGAATCATTCTGCTTGACCAACCCTACAAGCTCACCATAAGGAGCTCAGCCAGAGCACCAATAGAGTCCTTTGACTCATTTCCCGATCCTTCACGTACAGACAATTTTTCCAGAGCCCACAGTCCCGCGACTATGGCTACTATCATGGCAAGCCGGCCAACGCCTAGCGGTGCTCAACCAACTGTAGTCTCAAATACCGCTCAATCTCACCCTTACACCTGCAATACTTGCCAGGTGGCGTTCCGGAACAGTGACCTACAGCGCGGGCATATGCGCAATGATTGGCAGTAAGTCACACGATTGAAACCTGCCAGGAGAGTTACTGACAGAGGACAAGCCGATATAATCTCAAGCGCCGAGTGGCCTCTTTACCGCCCCTATCTTCTGAAGTATTCGCCGAGAAGGTCCTTAACGCACAAGCATCGTCTTCCGCCGTGGCTGCCAAAGCATCCTATGAAAGAATATGTACAGCCTGCCAAAAGACATATTACAGTGAAAATGCATATCAAAATCATCTCGGTAGTCAGAAGCACCGACTTCGCTCGGCAGTATTGGCCAAAGATGGGAATCTAGCGATCGATGATGAAACTGCGTCAGTAATGAGCTCCACAATCTCTTTGGGTGAACCGATAGACACAGCACCAGCACGCGACATCGCCGAGCCATCCGCAGAATCGATAGATCCAGAGGCTGAGGCAGAATTTACAAAAGTTGTTAATGGCATCAAAGAAACAAGCATCACCGAGAGCGAGCCCGTCTCACGTCGCCCCTCGAGACCACACCACTCGTCGAACGAGCAGCGAACAGAGCATCCACTATCACCACAGAAAGGCTTGGATAGCGCTACAGCATCTGCCACCACAGCAGCACCAGCTGCGTCTGCTGTCCTTCTGAATCGTTGCTTGTTCTGCAACTATGACTCGCCTAATCTCAAGCTCAATGTGATGCATATGAGCAAATATCATGGAATGTTCATCCCGGAACAACATTACTTGATCGATCTTGAGGGCCTCATCACTTGGTTGCACGGCAAGATCTTCGAACTCCATGAGTGTTTGTACTGCCATAAGTTTAAAGGATCGGCGGAAGGGATTCAGACTCACATGAGAGACAAGGGACATTGCATGATAGCGTTCGAGTCCGAGGAAGATATGATCGAAGTAGGGCAATACTATGACTTCAGGAGTACATATTCAGATCAAGAAGACAGCGATGAGGATATGGAGGACGTTAGTGAAGAAACCCACGTTGGTGTCAAGGTTGACACTCGGAAAGTTCTCAGGACAGTCGTCAGTGATGCCAACGGTGATCAAGAGATGGAAGACGGCGCGGAGAATGGTGAAGGTTGGGAGACAGATAGCTCGGCATCATCATTGGACTCCGCAGATCTCACTGCTGTACCAATCGAAGATCACCAGCAAGCTTACGAGCGGTTATCTATGCATCGACATCATACTCACGACGATCCAAGGCCCCATCGTGCGATCGATGGCTTTCATTCACACGCGCACTCCCATCATGCAGCATTCCATTCCGACCACGAGCTTCATTTACCTTCCGGCCGTACTGCCGGTCATCGCTCTCTATCCCGTTATTTTCGTCAAAACTTACATAATCACCCTACATCAAGCGAGCGAACTGAGCAGCGTATGCTCGAAGGTGCTGCTTCTGGCTCAGATCAGGATCACCAGATACCCGAAGGAAGCGCTAGAGGTAGGCAGATCATCACCAGGGCCAATGGTGGAGAAGGCATGCTTGGGGTGACGGACGCAAAGAAGAGAGAGGTTCAGGCAGTAGAAAAGAGATTTACGAAGCGTGCACAGAGAGCACAAAAGCAATACCAGTGGGGTATCGACAAGAGAGGGAATAGTCAAAAGCACTTCCGTGACCCACTCTTGCAGTGAGACACGACTGCTGCTTGCTGTTCATGGTACCTGGCTTGTGCCCTTCTTACCGCGTTGCGGCCAGACATAGATCGCTTCTACCACATTAGAACAGTCAAGGCTTAAGCAATTCTGGCGCCCAAGACATGCATGGTGCAATTATACCACTACTCGTATTTCTCATTCTCTGGCTCCTATCTATCAAGGAAAAGCTCGCCGCTCCGATAATAAATTCGTGTCACGTGATCTCGTGCTTAGCTCTCAACGCGCTTCCGAGGGTCGGAGTCTGAATGAAAGGTTCCTCCATCGGCCGGGCAGCATGCTGGTCCTCGTCCTCCGCCACAATGACAGCTCTCCATGACCAAATCTTCGCATCGGTTTTTCCCCCCCCAAGTGAGGTTGGCATCCCTACTCCCAGCGCTACTCCCATCCTAGGTTCTTCTGGCTTCGGAGAACCTTTCGGTTCGCAGCATACAAATATCTCAGAACCTGGCACGGAGACTGGAGCTGCAGAGCAGATCAAATGGGACAGAGCATGGCACACAGCGACTACTTTTCTTTCCCTCCGAGACGAGCCCATCCACGCGGAACAGGATGAGGAGACCTTGAAGGGCAGATGGGTCAAACCTACGGGGCAAGAGATCCAGAGGGCTCTTGCATACCTATTGTCAGATAACTCTCACGGACACCAGTTACGGAGAGAGTCAAATACTGATGACCTGCTACGATGGTACTTCGAAGACGTGGTGCTCGAGCACTATGTCAAGCATGTGCTACCCAGCTTAATTCAGGTAATCCTAAATAGAGCAAAAGCCGGACCGTGTCTGATGTTTCTTAGATTCTTAGACAAGGTCAGGTTCCCAATGCCTTGTTTGAGGCCGGCCAGCAATTGCACGTTGCAAAATCGATCTACCTGCACCCGTTGCAGAATCACGTTGCGCAGACATTATCCAACGGCGGAAGAACAGAGCTCGCTCGCTTCGAGACAGACATACACGGCCTCTTCATGCACACGTTACCTCAAGATAAAGTAGTCGAGAACCTGTCCGGCTTCTTTGGACAGCAGTGTTCCCTCATATTGAATGGTGTGGGAAAGAACGGATTGCAAGATGTGGTGTCGTCGGCGCCGGTTGTTCGTCAAAGAACGCTCAAGCTTATGCAAATGCTCCAAAGCGTAGGCCTTGGAGGCTTTCAGGCTCAACGTATCCTTGCGGAAGTGATGGCTGACATCCTGACATCGCATATCAAGTCTACGTATGCAGGCGTTTGGACTTCGCCTTCCAGTGTTGTCGAGCAGTTGCGAGACTGGGTTGAAAACAGCTTTTCGCGTCTTGTCGTTGAGATTCTATCGTCTATGAAAGGTGTAGATCACTCAGGCACCGACGAACGTGTCGACGTCAGCCATGCTGATGTTGAAAGATGGCAAGAAATGGGCGTGAATAAGCTCGGTGCTCTACGAACAGACGAGCTCTTTAATGTTATAGTGGAATGGGAAAGTGGTAGTCAGGGTGCCATTGAGGATCTCAAATGTTATGTGACGACTCCGTCATCCAGAGCATATCTCACCACTACATTCTCAAGCATAGTCTCTTACCGTCTTCTTCAGCCTGGGGCTTCCACTACAGAGATTCTCCAAGTCTATATATCAATCATTCGTGCTTTTACCCTTCTGGACCCGAAAGGTGTCCTCCTGGACCGCGTAGCTCGGCCCATCCGTCGCTACCTTCGTGAAAGAGACGACACAGTGACCATCGTCGTCGGTGGCCTACTGGCTGATGCCGAAGACGAAGCGGGCGCTGGGGATGTCCTGCTGGAGTTGGCAGCAGAAATGAACAAGACCACTCCCCAAAATAGTGAAGATAAGGCAGACGATGGAGATATTGACTACGATGATATGAAATGGATGCCCGATCCGGTGGATGCTGGACCAGAGTACAAGAAGTCGAAGAATTTAGATGTCATTGGCTCCTTAATCAGCCTATTCGAATCGAAGGATGTTTTCGTCAAAGAGTTCCAAAAGATACTCGGCGAGCGCTTGCTCAAAAAGGAATACGAGTTTGACAGAGAAATCCGTGTCCTCGAACTGCTCAAGCTGCGCTTCGACGAGGCCGCTCTTCAAGCATGCGAAGTCATGCTCCGAGATATCCTCGATTCTCGCAGAGTCGATACCTTCATCCACAAAGACAAGGGACTCAATCTGAACGACGAGTATGCACCGGAGCTCCATACGAGGATCCTTTCCCATCTATTCTGGCCCTCACTCCACTCGGAATCCTTCTTCATACCCCCAGAAGTCGCATCTCTCCAGTCCCGCTACTCTACCGGCTTCGAGAACCTCAAACACACCCGCAAACTGACCTGGCTTCACGCCCTCGGCCAAGTCACCGTGGCGCTCGACCTCGAAGACCGCACCGTAACCGAAGACGTGCAGACGTGGCAAGCCTCCGTCATCTACGCCTTCCAGCCCTCCCCCTCGGACGACCCATCCACCCCCATCACCCGGACCTTCGACGACCTCGCCGCAACCCTCCAAATGACCGACCCCCTCCTCCACAACGCCCTCACGTTCTGGATCGGCAAACTCGTCCTCAAACAGACCTCCGCCTCCCCGCCCGCCTACACGGTCCTCGAAACCCTCTCCGACGAAGACGCCGCCCACCCGGGCACCACGTCCGCCGCCATCGCCGCCGCGGCCGAATCCGCCACGGCGGCCGCCGCGCCCGCGGTGTTGAGCGAGCATGAGGTGGCGCAGGAGAAGATGGAGGTGTATTGGCAGTATGTGGTCGGCATGTTGACCAACATGGGACCGATGCCGTTGCAGCAGGTCGTCATGATGTTGAAGTTTACGGTGCCGGGGGGGTTCCCGTTCGGGAACGAGGAGCTGAAGGAGTACCTCGAGGAGGAGGTGAGGGGGGGGAAGTTGGATTTCGCGGGGGGCGTCTATCGGATCAAGCATTGAGTGGGTTGACGGTGTGGATCATGCACCGTGGAGCGATGGGGGCGGCGGTTGTCGCAGGTTACGGGCGATGTTAGCTTGGACGTGAGACGGCGGTGGCAGGACCATGACAAGTGTACTCGAGGCTGGAGTATGGTTTCGTTCAGATGTAGTAACTGCTTGATATTCCGATCAATGTCTAGTCGGGAGATTTCATGACACCTCGCTATTCATTTCATCATCGTGACACCATCATGCCCATCCGCCGACACCGCACCGCGCCCCCAGCCCGATCCCCAGGCCCTCAGAACACCGTACTCCGCTGCTTCGTCAGCCGCCCCCCGTCCCCCTCCGCCCCCCCACCCCTCAGGCTCCAAAAGCTCCTCTTCGGCCCCGGCGCCGGATCCCCGTTCGCGCGCCCGGCGGCGCTGCCGAGGAACGGACTCGGCGTGGCCGAGGGGCCGATGTACCCGCTCGCGGACGCTATGTCCGCCGGATGCAGATACGGTCCCGAGGGCGATGAGGGTGGGGGTGGGCGGAGGTTCGATGCTAGGTAGGGACTGGAGGCGTAGGGGATTGATGCGCTCTGTGGTCGGTGCGGCGGCGCGGGAGGGTAGGATGTCGCGGGGAGGGGGTGTTGGTGTTGCGAGCGTGATGGCAGCTGGGGCACCGGTCGCTGGCCGAGCTGTTGGAGGCTTTGCTTTTGCTCCTTCCCGTAGACTTTCTTGAGGCGTTCCGTCTCCCGGTCTATCTCCTTTTGTTTCTCCCGCGCTTTTCGCTCTTCCTCTTCCAGCATCCGCTTCACCCGCTTTGTCTCGGCGTGATCGGCGCGCCGGCGTTCGCGCCGTTCGGCTTCGACCTCTTTGCGCAGGCGGGCGGTTTCGAGGTCGAGTTCCCATTGGGAGCGGGGGTCTGTTGGGGGGGGCCGGGCGGAGCCGGGGAGTGGGGGAGCGGGGTCGGAGGGTAGGGAGGAGTGGCGGTGTCGTCGGGGTGGGAGGTCTGGGTTTGAGGGGTGGCTAAGAGAGGCGGCGGTGGAATTGTGTTCGGTGCTGGAGCGTCTCGAAGGGGTTTCGGTGATATTAAAGGCTTCGCGGATCGTGCTGCTAAAGACTTCACGAATTACGATCGCGCCAAGTAGTAGGACTACTTCAAGACCTTTCAGGTCTTCCATCTCGACGCGTGAGAGATTAGATTCGTAGATGGTGATCTCTTTGAAGTGGCGGAAGAGTGCGATGGTGATGTCTGGTTCTCTATTTCGACGCTTGCTGCCGTCTGGGTTTGTGGATTTGCCGGATAGAGTACAGACGTAATCTTTTGAGAGCTTGCCGTCTTTCTTCCATTTGAACCCGAGCTTGGGTGTGGTTTCGGAGGCGGTCGGGTCATTCTGAGTTCGGTCGAGGGCGGATGTAGATGGTTTCCGAAAGCTCTGTTGAGGCATTTCAAAGTCCCAGTATCCTGCGGTGCCCCACCCTCCAGCGTGCCACTTGATGGATATTTGCTGATCAGGGTTGTATAGCTGGACAGCGAACTCCGTGGGCAGCACTGGCTGAGGTGGTGGAGGAACCCCGCCGTTCAGCCGTATCTGCTCGTGTGACAAACTTGGCTGCGTCCATTCCGGGATGAGTAGCACCTCGCCAAACAGTATTTCGGGATTGTAGCTGTCGTATAATGCTACCGCATATCGATTCTTTGAGCCAGGCAAGGAAGGATCTGGATGTCGAAGGGAGTATTCAGGCAACGCATCTGAGCCGTAGTGTGAAAGGAGTATCGAGGCATTGTGCTTGATGCCGTCATTAGATGATCGCAAGTAGAATGCTAGATCAGACTGTCAGAAGACACGAATAGTAGATTTCCAACATGGACTCACTCGGAAGATTCTCGTCTAGCATCTTCTTGTCAATGGTGGGTGCGTTTTTGCATCGAAGGAAGCAAGAGGTGAAGTACGGCGCATCGACTGAGATGGACAGATGAAGTAGGTGTTATATGAGGCCCAAAGACACGTTTTGTAGCCCAGCCGCCTTGCTGGTGACGAGTCAGGAGGCAGTGAAGGAGTGAGCCTAAGACATTGAATCTCACCTTCGCGTGGCGGAGCCGGAGCGGGATTTGTCGCATAAGCTCCCGCGTTCCAGTGCGAGTAGGTACTCTATCTATTAATGGTCAGGCACGTGACCTCAATCTTCAGCCTTTCATTCTCATTCTAACCCTTGACCCTATGTTGTGGAGTAAGGTATCTTATGGACGACGCAGCTCGTCTTCATCCTCTGCCCAAGATAGAATATCCTGCACCGCTGATCAGTCACAGACAACCAAAAATGGTCAAAAGCAACGAACCTCCGTTGTCGTCATCTAGACTTACGAGTACGGAGCAAGCCCGTGAAAGGGCGCACCTTCCTGACGCTGAGATGATAATAATCACATCCGGAATACATGGTTGTCATTTCCACACACGACAGAATTGGCAGAGGTTGAAGTAAAGGTTCTCGAGCTTTGCAAGGACAAAGGCGACGAAAACTTGCGTGTGGTACACTCTAGAAACCTGTAACTGGTGGTGTCCTTTCTTCTTCACAGGCCGCGCAATGCAATGGAACGACTGTGTACGAATCATTGATGGAGCATTGCCGCCGAAGGATTCCTTGGCAAACCCGAGGGTACGGTTCGTACGGTTCCTCAGCTGCATACCACTCAACGCCTGAACTTCTGAACCACCGAATATTCTTCTTATCTCTTCTTCCTTCCCCGGCGCCTTCTTTCTTGCTACAGAATATAATTCTTGCTAGTATCAAGCATTTCTCTGTTCTTCGTTTGTCAATTCTTTCAACTGGTCTGTGACTATTAACTCTCTTCATATCCCTGGACTCTCAACAACACAAGGCTACCTACACAGCTACTTGCCCGACCAGCCTCGTACTGCAGCTTCCGATATATTGGCTGCTGATACCGACGACGTCAACTAGCGAGTTCCACAAGCTCATATCATAATTATCATTTATCGCTACGTCTCAAAACGACGTCACATACTTGTATTCTCCCTGCATGCTCCTGAAGAAACGCGTTACCCTAGGCTTGCCTTTCACAGCGCCGCTCTCCTAGGGTTGAAGTGGACGGGCGACGCAGGCTCCCCTAATCAAACACCAGCTCCTGACTCTGGATCGGATAAAGTGTCACTCATCAACCTCATTCGTACTGCCATCATCATCGATCCCCCCAGCTGCCTTCACTGGGACCGGGCTTTGGCTACGGGTCTACCACAACTATGTCAAACATGACAGATGGAACGAAAGCTGGAATAGGCGTTGGTGCCGCGGTGGGAATACTGGCACTGGCTGCGATTGTGGTGTGGGTGCTCATCTGCACGCAAAGCAGGATTCCAGCGTTCCCCGAGCGCCGCGACAAGCAGCGAGCGAAGGGTACTTATGAGATGGAAGTGTGACACTCTTGACAGAGCGAACGTGAGGAAGCGCATACATGCGGCAGGCAAGCTGCCACAGAGCTCGGCGACTCGGATGGCTTGGAGCTCATCACTTGAGAATGTGCACAAGGAGGAGAAAGCTATCAAGCCGCTTGAATGCGACTTTGCTTTTGGTTTGAATTCACCAGATAGAAGCTCGGCGAACGCACAATACCGATCGTGCTGGAACAACAGACCACGCCAGTATCCTCCACTTGACCCTGCGGCGTTGGTGGACTACACGGACAATAGAGAAATACCTACGCAGCAGATGACAACGACGCCTCGATTGTTCAAGACTGCGACGAAATTCTATCCCCGTCTCTGATCCGATTCGCAACGCACCCAGAAATGCCGATTAGTACCCTTGGCAACTAAGCCTCGGTTGGATATGTTCCATAATTCATATTAGCATACGAGATGATGGCCTTTCCAAATTTTCCTTGGCCACATGTTTTTCTCTGAGTCAATTGGAACCCCGTCCTATCGAATCTCTCTTATCCACCAAAATATTCACCGACACCCGAAGCATCCATCGCCTACGGTCGCCACCTCTCGACACCAACCCCTCGCAGGCATCCTACCGAATTCAACGTATCGGAACAAACACAACCTCACCATGGAAGCCCGCCTCATCCACGTCTACAAAGCCCAAACCATCGACAGCGAAACCCGAGAATGGCGCATCATCAACCCTCTCAAATTCGGCATCCGAGTCGACGCATCGCAGATCCCGGAAGAGTACCGGAAATTCTTCAACGCCAACATCAGTCCCGATGTCAGTCACTTCCTCACCGATATTGCGGGCGAAGGGGGTCCTTGGGACGGCTGGACGTTGTATGCTGTCGGGAATCTGATGTCCGGTGGGACTCCGCGTGACCCCACGCCGTCTTTCCAGGTTGTTTTTGTGAGGAAGGAAAGGTTGACGGAGGAGAGGGCCAGCGAAGGGTTCGAGATGGTGGGGGAGGAGCAGGGACTGAAGTATGAGGATTTCCCGGTCGTGCTGAGGGGAGATACTCCTACCGCTCGTGGAAGGTAGTGGTAGTGAGGGTTCGGGAAGTTCGGGAAGTCTTGCCTCCGGCTTCAGTTCAGATGTAGAAGAGAGTGATGGAAGTCATGCATAGAGGGGATTCCACAAAATCTCTTACACCTCAACGGAAGGGTTCTCAGAAAGTGTGGCTTGCAAAAACTCTCTTTCGTCCGTTCATGCATACCTAGAAGCATATAACTTTTCTAACGGAAATGCTGTTCACTTGGACAACTTTACACTCAAGACGGAAAAGGCAACGATTTCACATGACTGCTACCCTTTCCAAAAAGTTGCCGAAGGTGTCCGCCTCATGGTGCAGGATCGTGTCAAGGCTTCGATGCCAGACAATGAGTCGTTGAGAGGGGCCAGGACCCGGTCCTGAAAACGAAGTCAAGGACGAGTCCACCGACAGGGACATTGCCAGTAAAACGTCCGTAATCGATGATACCCAACCCTCTTTGCCCTTTTCCCTTTTTGAGCATCCAAAGCTGATACCGTGTGATTGATGGGCTACCAGGACAGGCGGACGTGACGATTGGGGCTGTCCGAGAAGGTACGGATTGTCTCCGTGGTATCTTGGTTTCGACCACGGTCTTGGCCTTTGGATCATGAGCGCGGGTGCGGTGGCACGGTGGTGTGACGGTTGGGCGCTGTTTGACCTGGGTTCTCGGCCACGGGATCTGTTGTGCTGCAGGACCCATTATCGACATCTATCGTCTGGATTGGAATTTCCCGTTGACGCTTAGCTAGGATGTCAGCCGTTTGGGACGGCGAGATGGTCAAAGACACATCGTTCCGATACTGCCTTTGTTCGAAATCTTCGGTGTGAATCGACGAGGTAGCCCCGCTCGGCTTTGGGCAGCTTATGTTGACTTTCGATCCATTGAACTCGTGCTGTTCACGTATTTGTATGATCAACTACTTCCAAATAACTAGACAGCGCTTCGGATGTCGGCTTTGACATTTTCGGAACGAGCCAGGAAGATCCTGTAGGCGCAGTATTATGCATACAAGCTCATCAATCGCTTGCCGCATATTTTGTCGACAATCTCGATCAGCGAGTGTGAAATCGATCCCGCGCTATGTTGTCTTCCGCCGTCGTTTCCCGTCTTTGCCGTTGCTTCGGGCTGAGGCTTTCAAGAGTCAAGAAACCTAATGTATCAACCGTCAATGCCACGGCCGCTGTGGATGATGTTCATTTGCCATATCTTCACCTTCCTGTCGCTCTGCGCTGGTGCGATCCTAGCAAAGCCGCTGCGGACAATCACCGATGAAACCTCGAGTTCATCTGTGTCGCCAGATCTCATCCGTGCGGTCTTCGCGTCAAACACATCCACCAGCACTCCAGCCCTGAACACTTCTGCCGAGGACTTTTTGGTAGATTGTGACGGAGCCCTCTACGGTTTCAATCCAAATATTGCCGACTGCGAGCGTGCAGCGCAATCAATCATTCCCGACACCGACCAGATGATCTGGGGAGAGCGGCATAGGGACTTGCCAGAAGAATTCTTTCCTCTTCCATTCGCGGTGTTCGGCGGTAAGTCACGAAGAGTACTGGAAAGGATCCAACAGTAATACCATTGGCCTCTCACTTTACTAACTTCTTCAACGTGCTAGACAGGGCTGAATGTGTCATCCGGACAACAATCCATGGGGATAGTCCTACCGCTCGCGCGAGTTTTAATCAGGTCAGAAGGGCGGCAGCTGCCCTGAGTCTGACGTGTGCAGCAGGTGCGCAGTCACAAGGTGGTATTGCGCTCAACATCGGTCAGTCCCACCGCGACTGTTCGAGGAGAGAATCAAAACTAGCTATACGCGCCGTCCTGATCGAAGCTGAAAAGAGCCCCAGGTGGCGACAACAATCTTGCTGTCATTCTCAGTACATACGAGCCCAAGGTTCAATGCGGCCACGCAACGAACTTCGGAGCAGCAACTTCCTGCGGCAGTGTCTTAGCGGACATGCCAGCGTCGACAGAGAAAATACTGTTTGGTCCTGACAACGTGCCCGGTATCCAAGAACCGCTTCCGCAACTGTTCCACTCGAGTAAGCAGACTCTAAATTTGCTCTCCTGTCTGTGACTCGTCTAACGGAGATCGCACAGGCGACACAAAATGCCTCCTCAGGCTCTTCTCCACAGGCAGAGCGGATTCCGCGTCTTGGTACAGTATCTGGGAGGCCGCAGAAGCGACGTTTGCGAGGTGTGCCAGAGACAGGAGGAGTGGCAACTTCAAGGGACTGGGTAGGTTTCATACTGGCTGAGGGATTCTGAGGACCGACTCGACCTGACTCTTTGTGGTAGGAGATCACGGCGATATCTTTCTCACGCTGGCGGGATTGCCGTCGCTTGAACCGCTTGGTACACCTTCCCAGGCGCTGTCAGTCCGTGCAGCCTAGGCCTGCAGCATCAGGTTTGACTCTTGGCAAAGAAGGGATTCAGATCGTTTCTTCGAGCGTCTATTCCGTCTGGCGTGGCTATAGCACACGCCGATAGCATTGTTTAGTATAACGATATGTACACAAACGGAATCAAACGCAGTGATTGCTCTCAATGCATTCTTTGACCTCCCGTGCTTCCGCACAACATGATCCTCGCCGGACTTGTTCCGTGGTCCAATCAGCATCACCAAGTTTCATGGGATCACATGCGACGACGAGGAATAGGTGGGCTCGCGAGGGTAGAAGATATGAGAATAACATCCTAATCTTGATATTTGTGCGGCGGCTGCTGCTGCTGATGAGCGTTTGCGTCATCTTGAAGTGCCTGCTCGAGCGTCGGCGCCGGAACAGTATCGGCCGCAGTCCACTGTACGGGAGTAGCCGAGCGCACTCCAGGTTGCTGAACACGGGGGATCCATCCGCGAGGCCTCGCTCGGGATACCGAAGCTTCCACGCCTGACGTGGAGCTATCCAATCGATATGATCACATCCAGCACCGGGGGAGTCGATGAGCTGTCCAGTTGTATACGGGTGAAGCTGATCCGTAGATCTAGTTTCTGATAGCATAGAAATTTGTAGGGTTTTGTGATCCCCGCAAGTGCCTGCTACAGCCCACCTCCCTACGGGCATGAAGGCAGCACTCATCCAGCATCTCTGCGCCCGCCGCGATCTTGTCCTCGTTTCGGACCACTCGATGGACGAAAACGCCGGGTGAGGGCATGAATGCCTGACGGGTCATCGGCCTTGTCGGAGCGCTGGCGAATGACATGCCGCCACTTCTCCGTCCACTGTAGGAGGCTTAGCGCGGGATCGGTACTAGATATCGGCGATGTCTGCATGTCCCGCCTTGTTGAGAGCTTGATGCGTCGCGTCCCGAAGCGGACAAAGGCGCCCTGAGGTTGTGGGTGGAGATCGGTGACACCCGTGGCGGTTCATATCGCTGCTTGGATCGTGATGTTTTTAGTCCAACGAAAGTATGGCAGCGGGTGCTCACTGCTCCAACGTGGATGCCCCACGTGCTTTGTCCAGGTCGTAATCCATAGAAGGACCGGGAATCCAGACCCTACCTACAATTCGCGTGACTTGTGCCTGAAGCAACGATCGACCTGCAAGTTTTGACAAATACTAATCGTTTATTGAGGCTGGAGCGTTTTCTGGTCATCGACGATTATATCGGTGGTTCGGAGGTGAGGTTTAGAAAGCGAGCTCACGACACAAGGGTGGTCCCTGCGTCCGGACCATACTCTAGCAGGACGATAGAGATGGCGTGTAAGCGAGAAGCAAGGAATCTAATCACGTAAAGTATGATTACTCCGCTATGCTCCAACAACCCAGAGAATGAAGATTGAAGCCTAGTCAATCAGTCACCTGCCGTGCCTTCGCCCACGATAGGGAATCCGAAGATGGTGCCATCTCAAGGATAGGACTCAAAAGCCATATCTCGAATCTTTGATACGAAAAGGAGCCTGATCTATCATCGACGGCCTTGAGGAAGGCTGTGGTATACCGTAAGTGGATGATTCGAGTCGCGGAAAGTAAAGATTTTGACAGCATCGAAGTGCATGACGTGGGAGGGAGATAAAGACGATAGTATGATTGCGGGCCACGTATTTGGTGAGGGGAAGTAGTGATTTTTTGGCTACTCAACAACGCTATGATTGCGGACGGGAACAAGAGTAAGCGCATCTGTGATGTGAAGTGATTATAAAACTGGTCAGGTGAGAGTCCGCCGGTCTCTCTTGCAGTCCTGTGAACATGTTGTCTGGAAGATACAAGCACTGACGAGATGGCATGGTCGGTTGACTGGCGGAGTGAACCAGTGAAGCCCTGCGGGGTGTTTTTTGAAGTGGATCCGATGCCGGCGGTGGTATCCTCAGCCTTGGCCTTTGACAGCTCTAGAGCTTACATCTGCACAGAGGGGCCGTGCCGCGCCGAGACCAGGAGCTACTGCGCTTACATGTAAATTATCAATCTGTCAGATACATGTATACCTGCGAATTGCGCAGATGCGATTCGGTGTCTGTGGCCATCGGAGCAGCCCGTGGTTGATTCATAAGCGTGTTGAAAGAGATAAGGAGAACCCCATCGAAAACTACACCTCAATAGGTAAATGGTCTCTCTTGGCAAGTGGTACTAAGTAGGCACTTGTATGTATGCGTTGCCCCGACTGTCATGTCACACTTACTCATCTTTCTGCTCGACGTTGTTTCTTGGCAATTTTAGTCACCAGACATAGGCACAATCGCATATGCAAAGGTGCAGAATCTTGATGTACGTTGGAGTTGTTGTGTTTTGTTCTGACTGTGCAGACAACGGCTAGGTCTACTTCAATAGTCAATGATGCAGGGGACTTTCTTCAATGCAGCTTGAGACTGCCCTATCACTAAGGCGATAACGCACGGAAGCGGATCCGATCATTCAATTGGCTAAGGGTCTACAGGATCTCCTTTGGCGGATCAAACTCAATGATTGAGTTCCTGGAGGATTTTCTGCAAATGCAGGTCAGAGTTGCTAAGCAGAAGTTACGAGACACTAACCCAATCTGTATACCGAGGATTCAGCTGATAAATTTGTGACGATGTGTTAGATATCTTGTGTAACCAGATAACTGGCAATCAGCACAACAGGCTCGAGCGCAAGACGCTACCTTACACTCCGCCCCATCATGACGAGCCCACAGCTTGAGAATCACCGTCAGCCTGTGGCTGCATCTTGTGCCGCGACTGTTATCTCTGCATCGCTGTTTTGTTTGAATACTATCATGCATAGATGTGTGTAAGCGAGTGCATGCGTGCGTAGTATGTGTGTGTATGTATCTTGTGAGGGGCTGGGGGAAAGCCGACCATTTCCTACATAGGCTTCCCTACTTGAAGACGTTTCTAAGCTTCGAGGTGTGGAAACCAGTTGATAGCTTTTCCGATTGCAACGTTAGGCTGCGAATATTAGACATTCTGAAATCCCAGCATACTTCTACAAAGCTTTCGATCACTTCAAATATCTCCTTTACCGGTAAAATCATAGTGGCATCATGACTCTTACGGAGCGCCAACAGGTGCTTCAAGCTCTTCGAGGTCAATCTGTCAGCGTCCCGAATATGCACAATATCATGTCCGGCTGGCCTCAGAGCGTAAACCTAGAGGTCCAGAGCTTACGCGATGACGTGGACGAAAGACTCGATCAGTGAATGCCCACTTTCTCCAGTGTGACTGTCGTTGTGACCAGGCTCTCGACTGACACATTTTCGCCTCTTTTAGGTTTTTCCAGGGAAAATTGCTGGCGAAGCTAAAGGCTGCAGACACTGGCTGGTTCGGAGCAGCATGGTGGCCTTATGCTCCGTTTGATCGGCTGCGGATAGCAACGTTTCTGTCAATATGGGCACGTTACCTCTCACACTTCTGCCAAAATTATCTTCATGCAGATCAATTAGTAACTCAGAAAGGTAACAGTTGTTTGCCTGGGATGACGGTTCGTACGAAAAATTTGCCTCGCGACTTCACTCTAACCGTTCAGGCTGACAATGCCCATTAGAAACCGATTCGACGGAATTTTCATCGGACGCGTTTGACTTGGACTCGACACACGAATTTCGAGACGCGACTCTGGCGTTTGTTCGGCAGTGTCTTGGTTTCAATATTCCCATTAACGGAGAAACGGCCGGCAGTCCTCTCCATCCTGCGATCACAAACTTCGCAACGGTTGGAGAGCCAATCCGTGGGTCGTTTAGTATTGGTACGTCCTCAGCAACAGCAAGGTGCCATTGGCCCTATCAGGGTTTTCGGCTTTTCATAGTAATGATGTGCTGCTGACGAAACCCTCAGAGCAGCGGGAGCGCTTATTGCAAGAGATTGAGTTCTTCTTGCAGATGTCTGCAAAGGAGCAGAAAGTGTCTTTGGATGAGCATTTGCCATCTGTAGAGCAGTATATTCAGCGACGAATGGGCACGAGTGCTGTAGGGGTATGCCTAGCAATGACAGAGTAAGGCCCATTTGAGATAAATGAGATACTCATGACGCTCATCCGCTATAGATATTGCTTTGATATGGAGCTGCCGACCCAGATCTGGCAAAGCGCTGATATGAGGCGGCTTTGGGACGAAACAAATGTCAACATCTCAACGTAAGTAGGATAGACGTGACTCAAGCCGAACATAAGCAACGTCAGCTCGTGTCGTTGTCGTCCGACATGACTGACACCTTTTTAGAGTCAACGACATCCTGTCCATTCACAAAGAAATTGTACGAGACCCACTCCTTACTCTGCTGTTGCTCTTGATGAGGGCACCACAATGCTCTCGCAATTTATCATCACTAAGCAAAACCAGGCACAGGGGCAGGTCGACACGCTCATCCCGATCCTCTTCTACCGTTACAAGGACGCACAGCTCGCCATAGACGCTGCCATTGTGCTCCTCGAGACAGCTGTCGCCAACTTCGAGCAAGCGGCAAACGCCTTGCTCACCAATCACACTCAAGATGACGAGGTCGCCACCAAGTTGGGCAACTTTATCGACGGGTGCAGATATGCATGTACGGCAAATCTGAATTGGAGGTAAGTCAACGCATCAAGCTTAGTTTTCCTCTCCTTTTTCTATGGTGGGAGGGTGGGGTCCACATTCTTTTCTCGGCCGTTGAGGAAATTGGCGCTCAGTAGTACTGGGTTCTTGGCTCCTGTCTGTATCAGAAATGCTAACGACGAGGGTATTCGTTCGCGTGCAGTCTCGGTTCCGGGCGATACGGTCTTGGTAAGCAAACCTCCTCTGGTGGGATAGAGATCGTGATCTGAAATTCAACGGAAGTGGGGGCTGGAATGCTTTGAGATAGCTTTACAACACAAGATTGATCGCTGATAAGGAGATTTTATGATGGACGTCGTGCTCAGATTTATGGCTCTTACGATGACCAGCTCTTAGGGTAAATTACATTACTTGTTCAACGTTAACATAAGCTTCTCTCCATGCACGACTTCCAGGCACAAGATTTCTCATACCTTGTCCAATTCGTACTCAAGGGCACACGTCCAGATTCTGCTACAGGATAAGTCATCTTCTACAATTACCTATTGCGTACGCTGTAGAATCTGCCCTGGCAAGAAATCGCGGTCCTTGACATATGCAGGCTTTCTCGGGAGAGACTCGCCATGTGATGTGGTCGGCATAGGCTCCCTCAACGTCCGCTTGAGCAATATTCTTTAGGATCAGATAAAGAAATGTCTCCCCAGATTGATGGAGGATATACAATCGAGCATCGAAGAGTGCAAGACGAAGTAAGTCAAGCTTGGAGACGGTCGCGGTGCGGCTGAGGAGCAGCATCAGAAGCCCCGGACCTCAAATCATTGCCAGAGGCTAAGGTATTTGCCGCCATAGGGCTTAGCTGTGGCTGTGTTTACGCCGGCTATCAGCCCGGGGGGCCCTTCTAATTCCCCGCCCCGGGCGTGCAAAATCAACGAGATCGACCCCAAGCCTGGCCCAAATTCGCGCCATCTGGGGTGACTACGGACGTGATGTCATACCGCTTCCCCACATTTCAACGGTCTTTCTTCACCTTCATTCCTCATCATATCCCTACTTACTAGAGATCATGGCCGCATCCACAGGCAAACGCATCGTTTTCACCGGTGGCTCAGGAAAAGCAGGCCGCCATGTAATCCCTTATCTCTTGTCCAAAGGCCACTCCGTCCTCAACCTTGATCTGACCCCGCTGCCTCATCCATCTGTCTACACCCTCAAGACAGACCTCACAGACGCCGGTCAAGTCTTTAATGCCTTTACCTCCAATTTCCACATCAATCACTACTCGAATCCTCGTTACTCGGAAACAGTACCCGTAGGCCCCATCGATGCGGTCATACATTTCGCGGCGTATGCGAGGAACATGCTGGTACCAGATAATGAGTGCTTTAAAGGGAACGTGCTGAGTACCTACAATGTGATTGAGGCTGCGTGTAAGTTGGGGGTCAAGAAGGTTATTATTGCAAGCAGTGAGACAACTTATGGGGTTTGCTTTACGCAAGGGGATAGCGATTATCACTCTTTTCCTCTGGAGGAGGATTACGATTGCGGTGAGCGTGACTCAATTCCATGTATACGCAACTGGATTGTTGATGATCATGCCGTAGATCCAATGGACACCTACGCAACAAGCAAACTCTGCGGCGAGCGCTGCGCAAGAAGCTTCGCGAGGAGGTTCCCTGGCACCGACATCTACGCGCTACGAATAGGAAACGTGATCGAACCACATGAATATGAGAAGGATTTTCCAGAATACGTGAACAAGCCCGAGACAAGGAAGAGGAATGCCTGGAGCTATATCGATGCGAGGGATCTGGGGCAGATATGTGATCTATGCGTAAAGAAGAGCGGGTTGGGATTCCAGGTCTTCAACGCTACGAACACGACTTCGTCTTTGAAGGTGCCGACGATGCAGTACCTGAAAGAAGCAGAACCGAAAACACCTGTTACGAGGGAGATGGGAGAATTTGAGGCACCGCTTAGCAATCGGAAGGCAAGAGAGGTCTTAGGATTCAAGGAAGAGCATCCGTGGCATAAGTATGTCCAAGTGTAAATCCGGAGATGGTTCAGTGAAAGACAGGATACCCATTTCAGCTTGGCGGGTTGGCAGTCCTCCGTGTGTGTCTACCATTTTTCCAAACCTACATCTCACAGCAAGATAATCCCATCCTGCAACATCTTACGCACTCCGAACCCACACGTTCAGAGCCTATAGACTATACCTTCTCCTGTACCCCTCATTAGTGAGCCCTTACTCTCAGAGTGTGCCTCTCCAGATCTATCCCCAGCTGCTACCTGGAAATTGTGCAAATACCAGAACTGTCAATACCGTAAGCTTGGGAATCGTAAGGTTGACAAGTACTAACTCATACCTTGGCACGTTCTTGCGCTTCTGATATCGACTTATCCATCTACCCCCTTTGTGCCGTCTACAGTCTACATTGAACGTGACAAGCCTCTGAGTCCAGATACGCCCACGACGCAATCCAAGAACAACCACGGGACGGACTCCTCTTCTGACCATTAGATCCAGCCTTTGAATGGAGGCCGGTTTGGAAATTTCGGCTGCAATCAGCAACTTCCCGGCACTTCGTCGACTCGGCTGGGTTTCTACAACATATGTGGCGTCGTGCCGAATAGTAAGATTACCTTAATTGAGGATGTCATGCCCAGAGGGCGAGATAGTCGTATCTGAAGGCGGCCTGTCCTGCAGTCCGGAGGCTTTGCCGGGAAAATGGATGGCTTGTTAAAAGGGTGTGTGGTTGGCTGTTGGAGACTCTCAAGTCGCACCCCAGCACCCAGCACCACTGGCTCCTGACCAAGTCGCCACTCAGCTTCATACTTTGATTGAGCAAGGCACTTGACAGCCACCGCGGTGGCACAAATTTCACCGTGATTTCTGACTCTGGGCTGGCTTGCGGAGCCGAGCGCCGTGAGCAAGTGAATTCGAGTCTGGTTCACATTTTGTCAACGTATTTGATATTGCTCTCAATTTGCGCATTACGTCTATCGCTTATCAAGGGAGACCACAAACGCCAAAACGATGAACCCGTCAAAGAACACCTTCTCGTCCATGTCTACCGCCCCGACTCACACCCAGCGCCACGCCCCACCCCCGACCTCCACTAGCGGAACTCCCTCCCAGAAGCCCCACGAGAGCCCGGAGCCGCCCGCCGTCCTCCTCGCATTCCTCCGTCGTCCTCGGAGTCGTCATCAAGCCATGAGTCTTCCCCCGCGTGACGATCGTGGCGAGGATGATGATACCGACCCCGACTGTCCTGCACGTACCCCCGCTCACGCAACGCCCGCTCGAACTCGTCCGCGTTGGTGATGGTGCTGTCGGTGACTAGATCGCCATGGTCAGCATGTAATCCGCTACCGTACTCAGCAACCCTACGCGCGCCATCGATATCCTCTCTCCGGAGCGGGCCTCGTCACCGGACAAATGGTCCGCGCGGCGACGTGGCGCGGTCCCGCGTCTCGATCTCCGGTGCTCTCGCTCTTCATGCTCGAGGATGAAGCCCGTGTCGTCGTCGTCGGGACCGGGGAGAGAGATGGCGCCGCGGCGGCGTCGGTCGCATCGTCCTCCGTCTGCGCTTGCACGATAACGGCTGCTCGGCTCGTCCGTGGTGCCGCGTCGGGTGGAACGATCGTGTTCCCCAACGTCGCTGCTCTCGTCGTCGTCGTCGTCGTCGTGGTGGAATCCAGATCTGGTGGCATGTCCGTTTCGCTCCCAAGGAGATATCTCTCGCTCGCGCATTATGTCGCCGCGGCGGGAGTAGCGATCACAGCGGTAGCGGTCCATCTTGAGTTTTCTGGATTTGGGTTTGGTTTGATTTGATTGATTCGATGATGGTACGATGATGGTCGGGGTCTGTTCTGGAGCTTTGGTTGGATTCTGAGTCGGGATTTGACGGTGAGTGTGTTGGGGTGAGAAGGATGTGGGTTGAAAGCAGGGGAGAGGGAGGGAGGAGTGGGCATCAACTACTCGTGGTCAGCTCCAATGGTCGGTGCTGAGGACCGGCTTGTAACAAAGAAGACGTGCTGTCAAGGACATTGTTCATCCTCATGGCTAGAGACACTCATTGACAATGGGACTTCAAGGACGCTCATTGGTCATTCTAGAGAAAAGACCCTTTGTTACGAACGCTCTTGAGACAATTCCTTTGTCGACTACCCACAAGTGTATCGGTCAACGCTCATGGCTCAAGGCATTTTCAATATTATGTCCGTATATCTGCTAGATCCATTCTTCGCGCTAGTGTGTCAGACATGACTCCCTGTCGGAATATTCGTGACGCACTGATGTCGTTGTCGCTATCTACGCTCATGCCTATCAACCATCTTCGCGGAAAACCATCGGGATCCTCCATCTCAGCTCCCCTACACCGCACTGGCAAATTAAAGCTCTGATCCCCCGACCGTGAGCCTATCCGTCAAATACGCCTTGTCGATCTCCAGCAATTTCTCCACAGAGTCCCTCGTCAGATGGCCCTGGTACTCCACTTTCAGGGCATAACTCCGCGCAACGACATAATTGAGATGCGCCGCGCTCTTGGGCCGATACAGCGGGATCCGGGTCCGCAGATCGATAGCGGCGTCCAGGTGGCCGTTTTTCCGCTGCTGCAACGGTGGACGGGTGACGCGGTCCTTGTCGTGCACGTACACGAACTCGTCTTGGTTCGGCTTGTGGTCTAGCCCCGCGCCGTTGTGGGTGTACAGGGGCACGGCCAGGTAGTGGGCGTGGTGCTTGGCCAGGACGATGAAGATGCGCGGTTTGGTGTGCACGAAGCTGTAGGTGGAGGCGGAGATGTACTTGCTGCGGGGGTTGGCGCCGTCGTGGTGGTCTTCTTCGTGCAGGGGGGCGCGGACGATCCAGCCGACTTGGTACTGGGCTTTGGGGAAGGTGCGGCGGACGATGTCGCGGAGAGGGGGTTCGCCGGGCTGGACTTTGGGGTATTCGGTGGGCGGTCTGGCGTCTTGGGGATGCGGGATTGGAGGGTGTTGCGCGCGGCCGTATCTGGTGTTACCGACGGCATTGCTGTTGACGGGACGTGCTCTCTGGGATGCGTACGTCTTCGAGAGATGGTATCTAGAGCGAGTGCTTTGAGTACTGTACCGGATGGGCCTTTGGGAAAAAGACTGGGTGGTGAAAGTTTTGGGTATTCGGAGTAGAGAATCTGCTTGTGAAACTTGCATTTGTGGGAACATTATCAACAGGTGCAGCGAATGAATGATAGAAAGCACGATGATTCTATCCTAGGGGCCATCGGCTATCTATGGACGATGGTGAATAAAGGGTGGCTAGCTACATCAATGGCTTGTGTTGCAAACGTGAGCCACAAAGGATAGAACATGCGTGGAATGTGCGTGGAAGGAAGAACGGAAGTAGACACGCTGACAAACGTGAGGCATGCTGACACTTCTTGTTGACGATTGATATCGATCATAGCTCCGTAAGTATGATACAAGCCGCTTCTTTGTCAGGGTGACGGAAGACTGGGGCGATCTCGTTGAAAAGACGATTGCGTAGTCAAACAACTTGACTCAAAAGATAATGATTCGCCGGACTCGTCAACAGATTCGGCAAAAAAGAATATTTTTGAATCAATCGATTCCTGAAAATGGTGGAAGGGGATAATGCGCGTAACCAGACTTCTGTTTTGACCGAATCCATCCTGGCCTTTCCCCTCTGGCTTTGTTCTCTTTGTACAAAGAGCTTCCGTTCCGTAATGCGTCATTTTGTAACCCCCATCTGATTCAGAGGGACCAGAGAGTGTCATCGTGTGGTACCATCGTCATAACGCACCAGTAAACCAACATTGCAACCTTACGAAGCGCTTCGTCGGCATCAAAGACCGTCACTTGCTTAGACTAGGGCCGTCTTCTGCAATCGCCATGGCAGACGACTCACGGATAGACCAAGATACATCCTCAGAGGCGCCTTTGAGGCGAGAAGGGATTGAAGCTCGGATACACGGCCTCCGGCAGACGCGGAACCCGGAGAGTTTGGAACCCCATGATCCCGTATCGTACGACGAGTGGGAGTGGAGGCCAGATGGTCCGAGGGACAGCATCAGCGTTCTGGACCGCGATCGGTGCGCGGTGGAGATCAGTCGTTGGCGGGAGCACTGTGCTCGTTTGAGAGATGGACGAGCGGAAGGACTGGTGCCGGGAGACGTGGGGAGCCCGGAGGGGGGAGGTAGGTGCATACGACGTTCGGTCTGGAGCGAGAGTTTTATGGGTAGAATGCTCGATCTTGCGAAAATGAAATGGAAGTTCGAGTCTGGAGCGTGCTTCTCCTGTGATTGATTGATACTGCGGATGTTCCGTAGACCGGTTGCGTGTTCGTTGGAATTACATACCATTATTCAATGATTACTACCGCGCTGACTGCATGTGGCAATATGCCCGCTTCGAGCAAGATATTGCGTTCTGGAAGACTTCGATGAGGAAGGGCTACGTTGGAATGCAACAGGTTCCTGTAATGACAACCTATCTGTTCCTATGAGTGACACTCGATTAGGCAACCCTAGCTAGGCTGCCATGAACGTGCTAGTTATTTGGATGTGGAAGAGATGGTGGAAGAATCAGTTGGTCGTCATTCAATGTGAAAGAGGAATTACTCTGATTTACTCAAAATATCGTGTTGTTCGACAGGAAGAGCAAATTGAGTCTGGCGTACAATACTGCCAAGAGAATAGTGGAATTTATTACAGAACTTCCGCTCAAAATCCTCATCAATTTTTGGAACAGGAAATGGTTACCTATTTGTTCTGACTCATAGCCACCAATCCTTTGGTAAATGAATCGCGAATGCCTCGATGCATGATTTTCGCTTCACTCTCTTGCAAGACGAGGAGGAAAGGCCTTATCGCCCGCTGCGGGATTATTCGCTGCACCCCCTTTTGTCCTGCATGCATAGCCGCATACGCTAGTGTATTAAAACCGTCGGTCCACCAATCCCTACTCGTCTGCAATTTTAGCACGCAACGCCTTGTTTGCTTCATCTGCTATCGAGAAGGTCATGGCGCTGCGTCGCGGGCATAAAAGGGTTGCGGGCTGCCCGTTTCGAGTCCTTGACTGCGGGTACTCGTCTGTTTTGCTCCTTCATCGGCTTTCCATCCTGCTCTGCTGCTCTATCGCTAGGCAACAATGAATTCCCTGCCCGGGAGGAAGTCTTTGCCGGATCTGCTGCCTCTTGGGGCCGAAGTGGTTGTGCGGTCAGATTCCGAGCTCGACGTCAGAGTCTCTGGTAGATCCAATATGTCAAAGCCTGATAGCTGTTGCTCCGGGCTTGAGACCCAGACGGCATTGATTTCAAAATTGTCGGAGAAGGGCATATCCATCACCGAGGCCTCCCTCCACACCACAGCCTGCCATAAACAGGGAGAACATATCAGCTCACCCCTCCGACTGGCATTAGCACGGCGCTCAGTGAAGAATAAAATCTTCACATACATGGACCATGGAGACAGAAAGAAAGACATTGAATCCAGGACCGGCCTTTCCCACCGATGCATCAAATGGCATAGACGACTGTGGAGAAACGAAGGTAGTCATCCACGAGTTCAATCCAAGAAAGTCTTCAATGGCTCAGCGCGGCATCTACGGTCACCGGACACACGAAGCGAGGGATCGGCAAGAATACCGCCGGCGTGTGACGACAAGGGAGAATCCTCGATTGCCGACGAGTCTGGTACTGGGAAGCGGCTGCGAAAGCATCGTGCGGTGAGGCGATCGAAAGGACGCTTTATGCGTAGGAGAACGGAGATGCCAGGATCTGGAGGTGGATGTACTGATGGGGAGGAAAGCGTATCTGATTGTCTCGCGGGCAAAGAAAATGATTCGCAAGAGGGTGAGGCAATGGCGATGTCTGGCGAGTTGAAGATCTTGCTGATTCGTGATCTACGGCCGTAGAGCGACGGAGTGACTTGGCCTCGAAGATTCGATGCGGTGAAAGAGCGAGAGTGATGGTTTGAGACCGTCTGAGCGACCATAGACTAGTGACCTAAACATGCGAGGAGGACATTGTACCCTTGTTCCGCCGTTTGATTTGCTGTATTCTTTTTGGATCATCGGCAGAACGACCCAAGGCAATCGTTGCCGAGAGCAATATTGGGTCGGAAAAAAGACCGCTCCCAAGTAGACTTCTACGCCCCTGCTCAATGCACTCCTATTCTCTTCAGTGACATCTCAGTAGATGGGCTACTCGCGGCTCTTCGCCCCGTGAGTGACTTTGGATAGTTGAAAACAACACTCCGCTCCGGATCTCCTTTGAAGAAGCATAATCCATTGATCCATCTTTTCGTCTCCAGTCGCGGTAGACCACTCGAAGTTTGTCCCGTGACCTTGACTTCCAAGGAAACAATTTGATCCAACAGTCTTTCTGCGTGTATATCATGCAATGCCTTGCCGCCAGATCCAGCCCATCTCCAGGCTGTGAAGACATGGGATGGCCTTTCTAGAGCAGATTTGGTCACGAAGACCGCACGATACGGATAATCGCCTACCAGACGACCCAGATGGATCGTCTCGCGATTCTTGATGGCTTCGACAATTTTCTCGGCCATCAAGTCCATGTACTGCTTCGACGGGTTCGACCCGTCCTCAGCGTCCTCATCGAGGTAATCATCGAAATCGTTTGCAAGCCTCTTGTAGCGCCGTCTTTGCAACTCTGCAGAAAATTGTCTTAGCCGTGACCTTTGGTATTTATTCAAGCCATTGGGAGATCCTTCTTCAGACGGCCATTTGGAGGTAAAGGCGCCAGTATCGATCGCTTTGTCTAGTCTCCAGAGCCTACCTTTAGTCACGATACCGTCTTGGGAAAGCCGAACTTTGACCAGCCGACAGTGTTTGATGAACATCAGCTCCTTGCTTTCGACTGGAGGGTCAAAATTGTCTAAGGCGAGGAGCCGCAGATAGTCGAATATGTTCTTGGAGGCCAACCTCTTATTGCGTTTGTCATTTATGATTGTCTCGCCATTAAGGAGGTAAAGAGCAAGGACTGTGATGCTCAAACTACAGGAGGTACCACCTAGGCTCTTGGTATTCAGCCGGACCGAATAGTCGCAACAATTAGCGGCAATAGCCAGAAGATCCGAAGCCACCGAAATTTTTCGACTGCCGATGTCTCTAAAGATAAAAGATGACATTGCCTTGCGTGCTGTTCCAAGTTCGGCCAAGTGCCCATGTTGATAGAGAACACTATACTTTCCCGCTCTCTTCAATATTTCTTTACACTTAGCATGACCGTCCTGCCATCTTCCGGTCGCTTCTCGTAGAAAGGCTAGGCAATAAAGGGTGGATTGCTCATGGAAGGTGGCCGAATTCACTTGAAGCTCACCTGGGATACTGCACATCTCTTTTTTCGCTTGATTCCTGCTCAGACATAGCGAATAGGGAATAAGCAGATTCATCTTCGTTGACGAGCGATAATCTTCTTGAAAGATCCACGCCCTCGTCCACCACTTGTCAGAAGTGATATAGTCCAACAACTCCACGACCTTTAAGGCCTCCCTTGCAGATATTCCACGCTTGAGCACAGGAGGATTACGACCACCAGAATATTCGGTGAAACCAGAACGCAATAGCCTCTGAAGAAGGTACAGGAACTCCTGAGATTCTAGTGGATTCGTAAGTAGGCCGACGGGAAATTTACTGTAGCTGTAGATCAAATCCATCGATTGCATCGCCGTCTCATGCTCATCCGGCCTATTCCGGTTGATGCATTCTTCATCAATCCAGATGAGATCAATTCCGTGATGCTCAGCATACTGAGTCGATCTATCCAGAACACAATCCCGAACTCTGCTCGGAGTCGCAAATTTGCTTTGTGCAGAGCCTATGATACGATATCCACCGAAAGCAGTACTTTCTTGTCCAGAAGGCTGCGAGGTGTATGAAACAGCTACATAATCCGCTCCGGATCGGTATGTCCGACGAAAGATCTTTGACGTGTTGGGAATTCGGGTACGGTCTGCTCCGCGTCGTCTTTTCCAGCTTGGGTTCTCGATCAATCTGCTCAAGCATGGTGGATCTCTAGCCCATTCAAGCCACTTCGCCTGCGTAACTCGGTGCTTTTGAATCTCGAGAAGCTGGGATATGAGGCCATCAGGGTATCGGTCACGGATATCTTGAAGAGGGTCTGACGTGTCTACTTGCATCTTGATGAAGGGCGGGCAGAGGGTTTGATTGCGTGAACCATCCACAGCAGCTGTCGGGCAAGGACGGCTCAGCGAGAGTGCGAGACGGTTGCGTGGGACTGCCCAAGACACTAGTGTCAAAGCGGTATCGGGAGAGCTAAGATGCTAAAAAAGGTTAGGTTGGTCAAAAATGCCTCCAGTCGGATGCTCCATTCTTAGGTACCTTAGGCTCCAGCGACCCTCTTCACTCGCATCAGCAAGGAGTAGGGTCACTTCTCCTACGACTTCATTGCTTTCATCAACTATCCACCCTCGTTACCTAGTGCTTGATGGACAGAGCCGTTCGAGCTGAGAGCTCTATATTGTCTACAGACTACCTCATCTGGCAGCACGGGCGAGCCTCGCATTCACAAGCGGTTCAACAAGCATCGCTCCTGACGACGTTTCCATCATTTGAGCTACCTGGTCTGCCAGTCCTTTGGGTGTGGAAGACTTCCATTCTAGTGTATGCTGCCTCGGCCACATGGCCAGACGATAGCGGTACTGATTTCAATGGAAGGAGAGATTTTGAGCTGCAGCTGTGCTGTCAGGTCTGTTGTCAGTTTTGGAATGGTCTGGTATGCGAAGTGATGAATCTCAATGTACCTCTGGTCCTACCAGTGGAATACTGCAACGCGATGTTGACACCAACGGGTAATGTGCAACCTGGCAGCTGCAACGGAAAAGACTTGAACAACTCTGGCCGAAAGAAACATCTATCTATACACGATAGGTTTGCCTCGTCTCAATTTGACTGTTCATAGACTAGAGTATAGAGTAAAGGGAGTTGGGAAGGCTTCAGACTTTGACACTGCGCGTCATTTCAGCAGTGCCTGTCGCATCTACGTAGGCGCGCCAGGCATCATGCTCTGGCAAGACCACAACATTCGACGAGACAAGCGCTTGACGGAAAGCGCATGTCGCCACATCGATTATTGCTTTCTCCGTCTAATCTTGAAGGACGTTCAACTTAGCAAGGATACTACATACTCCCATGGCTAAGTCGTTGTAGTCCTTTGGGGCTGTCTCATCCTCCACAACTCATTTACACTCGTGCAGTCTTGTGCACCGTCGTTATATGTAGAGTCATGCACGCTCAAAATTTGGTCTTGTCCATCTCATCCTGATTCTAATATGCTCTTCTATCTTTCCTTTCTATTGCTTTACATCCCGACTTCATCCGCTTTTCCCAAGAGTAAGGTTGATCTCGATGAGAGATCATTCTACGGAGACCCCAGGCGTAATATCACATGCCTTGGATCTAGCTACGACCTGCAACTTCCAGTACGATCCGATGGCGTCGACCCCAACCATTTCACCATGCAACAACTATGCGCCAAGACGGTTTACGGTGGAGCTCCTAGCGGCCAGCACCTAGGTGGTTGGTGCTCACGAGGCCTAATGGTTGAGGCGATCGGGCCGGGAGGGGAGCATCTTATGCCATCGTATGTGTATCCCTCCGAACCTGGCGATGATCTTTCAATCTGGACAGGCGTGAGCTTCGATCTGAGCGCTGGTGCTCAGAGTAATTCGGAAGAGGCTGACTCTCGTTTCCTATTGGGATGCTTCAATCGATGTTTCTGTAATTGGGAGGTTGACGACCTAACCATCCAACCGAAGCGTAGCGTTCCGAGTAACGCTGATAATCGTATGCAACAGTCGGAATACACCGCCGAGATAATGCTGGATGTCACAGATGACGTTACCACGGAAGACGATAGCCATATGGGCCGATTGGGAGATACTCTGGTTGAGAAAGTCCAACTTGACGGCCTAGTTGAACCGAATGAAGAGGGAGGGTACGCTATGATGCCTTTTTTTCCTTGGAATGCTAACCCATGGGCTCTGAGTCTGGATGCCGGTAATTACATTACTTGCGAGGGCGACTTGCCAAGTTTCCCTCTGCCACCGCCATACCTCGTCTCCGATTTTGAAAATCCTCAAAAGCTATGTGCAGTACAGTGGTCTGGGGGCCTTTCGTAAGTCCATGTCTCGCTTCATTACAGCCTCTCGGAGTCGTCGTTGACTTCCTTCTTCATAGAGGTGCAAACGCGGGTGGATATTGCCATCGCAGTAATCCATTCGGCGCGTTCGGATCTTTCGAGCACCAAAATTACGTATGGTTTTCCGACGAAATGACCCCTCGCTACGAATACACCTGGGGCGGAAACTTCTTCCTGGCAGCCTCGATTCGAACCTACTGCTACGCACACTGCTACTGCAACTCCGTGGGTAGAGACCGCACGAGCCGCAAAGGCTTTACGGTTTGGCAGTTCCTCCGGAATCATCAGCTTGTCATGCACACCAATGGTTCGATCGACTACGGTAAAAGATCAAAACTGTCAAGTGGAATTTACGATGCCATTGCGAACGTTCTCCCCGCACAAGACCCGCAGGGCGGTGCAGGGGGCTCCACGTCCGGCACCTGCGGTGCTGATGGCAAACAATTCTGCCCAGCTCCATGGCCTTTGGCAGAATTCGGCCCCATTCCCCGAGCGCCTCCATCTTCGACCGAACTCGGTCCCCCGCCCGTCGCCGGCGCCGACGGAACGAAGAACCTTACAGTATGCGGCAACAAATGCAGCGGACAGAGCGACTGCATGACTAGCGATGACGATTACGGCTGCGACTGTGCGTTCCCGAACGCAGAAGATGCAAAAGCGTTGGAATTGGATCCTGTGGCTCCACCCTCGATTTGTCTGTCCTTGGACAAGGTGACTTTCGGACTGTCGACCAGTGTATCGGCGTTATCGTTGGTGTCATTGGTCGGCAGAAATGAGGTGGCGCCCAGGTATGTAGATGAGCAAGGAGTGCCATATCAGTGCAGATGCAACACTACCTACGTTGGAAATGAGTGTTGTGGATCGAGGGACGGGATGGTGTGGTTGGAGTAGGGAGACTCGAAATACCGCATAAGTATACAGTTCCAGGTCCGTGTTGGCTAGTGTCCCAGGCAATGTAAAGCGCAGTGGCAAGTCTGACCCATCATTCTACTGATACACGACCAAAAGCGGGGAAAGAATCGATTGGGTTGACTAACTTCAAGCCTAATTCTTTTGAAAAGATGCAGCTGCAACGGCTACACACCATTGCAATCAAGTCCCATCTGGGGCAAAACTCCCGAGACTCCAATCTGTCAGCGGCACGCGCGGTGACCTATCTTTGGCTTTCACTTCGCGATAGGCTATAGCAAAGGTTACATGCGAGGCCCACACCACGCGAGAAGAATAGTCTGCCAACGTGCCTGAGATTTCAATTGGAGAGGACTGCCGATACTATAATGTCTGTGTACATGGCTCCCACTCGCCACCGTCCGCGCGACACAGCGAGACGGAGTGCCGACGATTCAGAGTCTCTACGCTCCGGACCAAAAAACCCACCTGCACCTCCGGACCACCGACCCGAGTGCGCATTTCCTCCCATCGATCAAAGCGGATATTCTCCCAACGGTCAATGTCTTTGCGAGATTCATCAAAATCGACCTGGCTGATACTGTCCGCCGGGTCGACCTCGTCCGCGTACCAATCGTCGACCTCTGGTGGTCCCGGCTCCAGTTCCGCCGGTGCACTCGGTTCTGGAAAATTCGCCAACCAACTATGGACATGGGTCCAGTCTTTCATGGCGAGATAGGAGGCTAATTGGCTCTCTGGCCAGCTTTCCTCGTAACAGCCATAACAATCTATTGCGTCGTCGTACTCAGATCCAATCGCGCCAATCGCGCCGACAGTTTGTGCTTGTTCTTTTGCAGCTTCGAACGCTTCCTCGGCATTGATCAAAGCTCGAGTGACTTTCTGTCCGTACCGGATCTTTGAACGATCGAACTCGCTGCGGGATATACAGTAAATGCCATTCGCGAACCCTTGCTCATATTCTGCCAGATCTGTCTCATACGATTGTTGTCGGTTGTCGAATAGTGTTTGCACCTTGTGCATTGTCACCAAAGTTTCGTTAAACGACTCCCAAGCCGCCCGGCGGAGCAACTGTAAATCTTCCGAAACGTCATCTGTGTTGGCTAAAATGACAGAGTACTGTTCGGGAGAGTCTACGCAATCAGTCACATACTCCACTGCAATAGGTCCTCCATTCTCGGTGCCATTCTCATTGTAGGTATTGTGATCAATCTTCTCTTGGGCTCCAGTTCCGTTCTCGCTGTCGACCATTGAGACAGGGGTGAGGGGCCTGTGCGGTTCGAGGAGATCTGCTTCTTTCATAGCAGTGTGTAGAATCCACTGAATGTTCGACTTCGAAGATGTAACGTTCCTTTCCAGCTCTTTTACGCCCTTTTCGAGCTCGTCTCTTCGTTGAAGGACTTTGAGCAATCGAGGTTCCTGTCGTCGTACCATCTCTTGCAGCTCTCCCAGTTCTTCCGGAGTTCCAGCCACCTCAACCGACTCTTTGATTTGATCTGTCGAGATTTCAAGACTTCGAGCTTCTCTCCGCGCATAATCCAGCGGGCCCCGTTTTCCCGATAAGTGATGGTCATCTTCATACAGATCGCGAAGCTTTGCGATTAGTCCATCGGTGACCAGCAGAGCCATACAGTCTTTTGAACCATCATTGGCTATCACGAAGCGAGCTGGGCCTTCAGTAAACTGCGGCTGCTGGTTAAAACCTTGTTCGAAGGGTCCCTTTGAGGGCAAAATCATAGATTGCGGCTTCTGATTGACTCCTTGCTCACTGTGTCTGTCCTGGTTGTCGTCGCCTCCTAGATCTCCTGGAGTCCTGTCGTATCCCCTGCAGCCTGGGCAGTGTTGAAACCTATCGTCAACTGTTGGATGTTGTGTAGCATTCGACAAACCGCTATGAATGTCACTGGAGGTCCTCTGTGATAGTTTTGATTTGAAATTCTGCAGTAGGCCAACAGCCTTGTCGAGAATGAAGTTTCTCGCACGGGCTTCCATACCTGCGAATCTGAAAATGTTGTCGTGACAGATGCGACGATTTCTGCTAGGCATGAGTCTTTGGTGGTAATCAAAAAGGTCAAAGTATGGGTTGCAGGGGATGGTCTTGTTCAGGAGAGAAAAGCTTTGGAGGGGAAATTGAATTGTAGGCTTTTACGATTGTCGTTGACTGCTAGGATTTCATTGTGCAGAATGGACAAAGCCTGAAAATGTCCCACGTCCGCGTATTGTGGTAGCCTGAGAGCATTGTCTGATCATCTTTTAGCGACGGTATTCAGCTTGACTAAGTTCCAACCATCAGGCTTTGTTTCTATCGTTGCAATAAGGAGCCAAAACAGCATACCTGTCTTTTTCTTGTCTTCTTGACGCAAAACGATGATGGAAGAAGTCGCTGTCTTTGTCTTATGCTCTGTCTTTGTAAGACTGAGATCCTTACCCTATCTTGTCTTTGTCACTCGAGCAATATGGCATTATGCGATCTCCAACACAAAGCGTAATGACTTTGTAAGTAAGTACGCTCCAACTCATCATGGTCATGTTCATCCACACATCCGAGACAAGTTGCAAACGTCCGAAGTTCTGACCCCACAACAACTGAAGATCCATTACCCCAGCAACTTTATTAAGCAAATTTGACCCTCATCATCATTTTACTCCAAGCAGAATGGGTCGAAGCGGCCCTAGTCGTGTTGGACCAAGCGCAATTGGGAACAAGAGTTTTGCATCTCTTATGCCAAGCCTTCTAGAAAACAAACCTCAGAGCACTTCTACCTCTCATATTCCGAGCGGCAAGTTCGAGGTTTTGGATGGACTTCTTGAAGATGAAGCCGCCTGGAAGACTCAGAATGATAACCATAGAAAGATTCCCCAAATCGAAAGGAAGAGTGAAGACTGTCTCACCAAATCCATGGCCGGTCTCACGATGAGTACTGCTCCAAAGGCAGACTTAAGCGTCCCTGAGTGGAGGCGGCAAGGTCCAAGATCGTTCGCTGCTGTCAGCAGAGCACAAAGTGGATTAACGCGAAAACCAGATCTAGCCGGCCGTACCTTGGTGTCCACGGCCAGCAGAGCGTCTTGCACATTCACGCGAAGCTGGGATCAGCCTCGGATGGCCGAAGCGGGATATCTCAACTATTATCCGTTTCACAAACACGAGTTTGCCCTGGGAACCATTATCCGAGGAGTCATTCATGAACAAGACATCATGAACACGCCTAGGCCCGCGCCGCCCAATCCTCCAACAGCCTTCACCAACGCCGGCAAAGAACACGTGACGCACGGGGACTTTGGTCCAGTCTACTCCGAAAATCGATTTCTGATTGTCGTGAACAATCGACCTGGGGATCACTACCTCGCCGTCCCTGTGTACTCGCACAAAGGCAACGGTCTCGCCAAAAAGCTCCACAGGGACGAGTACATTTCGGTCGCGGATCACCGCTATCTGGCGAACTGTCAGCAGCAGTCTGCTCACGCTCCACTTGTGACGGAGTTCCTGAAAGACGGTGTTGAAGAACTGTTGCCCATGAGCGCGGCTTATGCTTCGTATCCTGTCTCACGCAAATATGGATTGCCTGTGGCCCATCAGGGAAGACTGGACGGTGAGAGTACAAAACGCCTGGTTGCGATGTACCTCAAGTGGGGGAGACCTTGTGAAGATTAGCGGTCGCATGGTCCATTAGAGAAAGGTGAGTCGCACCTTTGATACGGATAACCCAAACGTGAGCCAAGTGCCTTTCCATGGCTTGACGCCTGAAAGTGAACTTTTTGGTATAAGTGTCCATCGAAGCTTCATCCTTTCTTGTCATCCTCATAGCATGTAATAAATTTTCTTCACAGCCTACCCTAAAGGTATTGTTTCTTCATCACGCAAGCTTCGCCAGGTCTGAAATCAGAGCCTCTGCTGATGCACCAGGCTGAGCGAGTGACAGTCGAAGCAGTACTGTCGTATGACAGAATCTTAAAGCTCTTGAACAGCGTTCGTGGCTGATGCACGAGATCGACGTGAGGAACCGAGGGTTCGACGCCTCATACTGCCACTTTTCTTTCTCGTTGTCTTTTCTCTTTGACAATTAGTCCAGCATCGCTTCTCAAAATGACCCGTTGTGGCTGGCGTTGTGATCCAGACGATAGCGTGAGAATGTGAAGACCTTCCAAATTGATCCCGACAATTGCCCACATTTGGGGAAGCTCTTATAAAATCGTCTCCATCTCTGGCAGGAGTCGACAGCTCCGCCATCAATCTGCTGTCGTTAGCGTTATCAGAACGTAAGATAACGCAAGGGTGACAATTTGTCTACCAAAAATAGCGCTGACACATGCCGGTTCAGCCAAAAGTTCTCATTATTCAATGTTCATCTGCGGGGGAAATGGGCAAGTCCCTAGTCAACTCGCTGTTGCTAGTTTAGGCATATAAGACGGAGTATTGACTATGTCGTGTGCGCTAAATTCATATCAAGTCAAGAGATAAACATTCAAGCACCGACTTGAGAATACCATGCTTAGTGTACATAGCGCATAGTACTTCCTTGCCAAAACAAAGCTACTTATCTGTCTCTCACTCTCCCGCGATAGGTACAGGCGCCCGATTGGAAGGCTTCATAATACCCTCAACGGGCGGGTTATCGCGTATCGCAAGCGTTACAGCAGCCGAGGACTGAGAACATTTTGCCTCCTTTCCTAACACACTACTTACCAGCTGCGGCGAGTACTTAAAGATGCCAATATCCGCCCCTCAGGACTTTCGCTTTCCGACGTTCGCCGAGCGTGCATCATACGCGCACGCAAATTACCTCGATGTCGAAAGCTGGTGGCCTTTTAATATGTCTTTCGCTCACATCACTGATGGACTTCACGATCTCGCTGCCTACCGCGCGAATGGGCTCATCCTCTCTTTCGCTGGGCCAAGACGTGGCTATGCCGGCCGGTAGGGCCGAGAGAGATGTCCAGCCGTTGACTTTGGTCCACTACTCTTCTGGTTTATCAGTTCTCGGTCCCGCGAATACCAGTACCCCGAGCCTGCAGACGACAGGCGAATTTCCTATTCCCTACACAGACTATTCGCTTGTTTTTGGGAATTTGGGCTCCCACTTGTATCCATGGGACCTAGAAACCCTCCTCATAGCTGTCAGCGCTGCTATCGACGAAGAACTCGCCGCCCATGGCAAAATTGCTCGTTTACCCTCAGGAGAATACTCGAAGACATTAGCAGGCTTGGAATTGTGGATTCAAAAGATGCCATGGAATACCGACAGTTTGGCTTGGGCTGAACTGGCAGTCATTGTTCATGGGCTCTTGCTTTACATTGTCGATGGACGGCACGACCGGGAAACTTTTTTCGATGCCGTCAATCATGTCACTGGTAGGCAAGTAGCCTTCGGTCGGGTTGGGAAGCCTACGTCGTCGACTGAAACTGTAGAAATGGTCTAGAGGCGTCTGCCTCTTGATAGATTTCACAAATTTACAATTGAAAAACATGCTAGTGCGATATAAAACCGAAAATTGAAAAAACAGCAGACCATACGACTTACAATGGAAATTCGAACAGTCTCAACCACAGATTGAGAGATTCCGCTAATTGGACACTTACCACCGCGATGATCCTCGAGATTGCGAGCACCTGTCTCCGTCAGTATAATAGGAGGTCTTGAGACTTACCGTCCTGCATATTGTCCTATTCTGGCTCCGATCCCAGCATGTACTTTTTGAAGAGTTTTACAAGCTCTTTCACCGACTCTTCTCTTAGACGTCCTTGAGGTGCGACTGGTAGAGTGTACTTGCGAGGAACTGGGTACGCAATGTGAGCCACACTTTTTGGGAGTAAATGCTTACAATCGGGTTTTAGGTATTCGGTATGCAGCAGAGTTCCAGCCTCCCGAAGAGATCTTGGTTCGCGATGGTCCTGGATGGATGCGTATTCCCATTTGTTATCTTTGTGAGCGAGACCGTTGCCTCCGTGAGTGTAAAGCGGAATGGCGAGATAGTGGTCGTAAAATAAGGCTACAACAATCATGTAACGGACTTCCGTATATATTGGATCGTTCCAATTTGAAAAGGTGATGTGCCGCCCTTTCTGGTGTGTGATCCTGGGATTTGACATTCCTGAGTGAGAGTATCTTCCTTGTTCGCCAGCGCTTTCAGACACTTCCATGGATGGAGGACAAGGTGTCCAATTAAAATCTTCTTCATGAATGGGAGCCTTTATGATCGTTCCAACTTGAAATTCTTCCTTTGGAAACCGGCAACATATTGTCGCACTGATGTCCTTCATACGCGGAAGTGGATAATTTCGAATCTCCAAGATCTCGAGATTCGTTCTGGATCGACTTTTTTTGTCTTCGGGATTATTGGGATTGTACGCACGTGCCTGGTAGCTATTGGTGGAACGAGCCCTCGAGGTGGCACTTGCAGAAGTTGACTTCAGCCTTGCTATAGTGCGGTTCTGCATAACATGGGTGGGGGCGTTTCGCTGTGAAGGATAGTCGAAGGTGTCATCGCGACGTTGCCTCTTGTTCGGCGGTTGTTGATCGCGCGATGAGTAGGAGTCGCGCATTGGGAAATGGTCGTGTATTGGTGACCAATGGTCGAGCAGCTGGCTGCGCGTGGTGGACCTGCCATCAGTACAAGTAGATGTTCCTGTCATTGTAATAGTGGGAGTCATGGTTTTGGAGGAGTAAGGATGAGTATCACCACCGTCAATGCCGTTTCTCAATAATGATACCTGGTTCCAGTCCAGGGATGCCGTTGAAATGAAAGTAAAGAAGATTGTTGATCGTTGCTGTGAAGCGTGAGCCTCCTACGTGGTAGTACCTGATAATGGTTCCTTGTTCATGGATACAATGTTAGCTTTCCCTGAAATAAAAGGGTGTGTTTCATGAATAACAAGCAGTGGAGTCAAACGAACTATCCTTTCTTTATCTGCAAATCAAGTCTTAAAGGAATAGTGATAAATCCAAGACACAAATACAACAAAAGCGAATACATTGAATGATTCTAAGAATAGCATTCTACAAGATAAGGCATAGTCACTTCAATGAATAGGAGCATTTTGAATCAATGAGATCGAAGATTGACAAAGGAATCAGAAACAGCGGAGAAACAAAGCAAACAGCCAACCTAAAACGGATGCGATCATGAAAGGGTCACGGATCCCGATAAACCGCGAATTGACTTCTTCCTTTCGATGATCTTTTCCCGCTCAAATCGGTAAACTCATATACATCTCCAGACCTATAACAATTGCAGCCTGTCAACGCAAGCAAAGCTGGCCCTTTGTAACAACCCCCAGTCGAGCCAACTATCCAAATTGGCCATTCGCATATTTGGGGTCTTTGAATAGAACGCTCTGTGATGTCTCAACGATACTCCAATCCTTCGAGCCAAGTCCTCCGACGTCCGAGCGCAAGTGTATACCGAGACGACAGGTCTAATCCTTCGCGGAATAGATATGGCAAACGCCCACAGGACGACCTCTGGGATGACCAAGTGGAGACTCCGCAGAAACGTGCTCGTCTTGAGGGTGACCATCATAGTGTGCGAGGAAAGTCCCAACAGCCATCGAACCCCGTTGCAAACACTCCGGAGCAAGACCGTGAGCAAGAATTCGTTCAGGGACCAGGCCATGTCGTTTTCATTGATGAGCGCGGTAAGCGCTGCCCGGCAATCTGTTTCAATAGTTTATTCCTTCACACATTCAAACAAATCATGACATTCGACCTCGAATTACAGGAAAGTGATGGAGCGCTACAGAAGGCGCAGCTTGATCTCGAGCAGATCAGGTCGACGAATCAATCGAGTACGATAGAGAAAGCGAAAAAGATGGTCGAAGAGGCCATAAAGGATCGGGATGACATAGAAGCGGAAGATTCCAAGCTGATCGAAGCTCGGCGGCAATACGAAGCCCTGACGGGCGAGAAAAATTGGTCCCGATTAAAACTTGAGAATAGCAAAGACCTAGTACTAGGCATCCTCAGGGAGATACTCACCAGAGAAAAGTTTTTGGAACTACCATCGTCGAGACCACAGGAGCCGGCCAAAGATACCGAAGACCACTCATCAAACCCATCGCCAGCTCCTGAGAAGACGGCAAACTACCAATACGATGATCAGAGGTTCAACAGACCTGGGAGTAGTCTGGCCAGCACAAGACTGCACTCACCTAACGAGATCGAAGAAAGACCCACACCTAGAGAGCTGGCCTATGGACGATTCATGCAGGCGGAAAGGGAATTGGACTTCTACCAGAGAGAATTCGATTATATGCAGGAGGTGTATGCGCAAGAAATGGCAGCAACGAGAAGGTTCCGGCAAGAACAATACCCCGACAGACCCGAGACTACCGCCCAAACCGAACTTGACTTGCAAGACCTCCAGGAGAAACGACTGGCTACCAGGAACCTGATCGAGGCCGAGGAAGTGTACGATCGGGCAGAGCAACACGCCACGGCCCTCGGTCTAGGTGATGCTCTGGCCGGAATCGATAATTTCTATTGGCCCCAGCAGGTCAATATAGAAACTTCGTCAATGTTCCCAGTTGATCAACCGCGGATTGACTCTTGGCTGGCATCGATTCCAGATTCCGCCGTTGTGGATCCTCAAAGGCAGGAGGCCGCCCCTGAGTCAGCCGAAGTCGATGACTGGGAAGCAAAGTCCATTGAGATGTTTGACAGTGTCAGTGTCGTGGATCGGGACCTGTATCGCAAGAAGATCGATGAGTGGCGGGAAATATCTGTTCGGTTTAGACAAGCCAAGGCTGAGGGACCTGTGAGAGGAACTGTGCGCCGGAACCCTCGGAGGCTTTGTCGAGACAGGCAGTCTGCCAGCGGGAGTGCTCGCGCTAGGTCTTGAGATGGGCAGGTAACTCAGGGCACGTGATTGACGTATGGGCACAAACCAGAATTGAAAAAGGGGCCATGCGCTAGTCGAGATGTTTTGTAGTAATTAGATGTGTGCTCCGCTTCATTGCCGTGGAATTTATTCCATAAGATCGGGGGCACGGCACAACGATATCCACGTAAGATGTGTCATTTCGGAGCGAATACCATGCCCATGCCCATGCCCATGCCCATGCCCCTCCGCTCATAGGTCTTCCTCAATTACCAGGATTGAAAAAGGGGCTATGCGCTAGTCGAGTTGTTCTATAGTAATTAGATGTACAGAGTTGACGCGTGCGGGCAATATCTGCGTCTCAATTTAGTACTGTTGAGAGAAAGAACGGATAACCTCACTATTGAAACAAGCTTAGAACGATCATTCTAGGATAATTGACAATAACAACTAATAACAACTGCAAAGCATTAACATCGCTCTCCCATTACTTACAATTTCACTAGAAATTCCACTGTCAAACCGGCTACGAGCCCCCTATCAATGTCATCGTCAGCTCTCCCTCCAAAAGCGCAGTATGCTCTGCCCACGTCGTCGTATACTTGTCAGCTTACGTCACGCAGATACTCGAGGAAAAGGCTTCTCACTCGCTCTGCGCTTGCTTGGTCCAACTTACCTTGATAGGCAACGGGGACGGAATATCTGATTGGAATCGCGTAAGGAAGCCAAGCAGTGGTTTTCGCATTCAGGATGTGGGCATCCGGGGCCATCATGCCGGTGCACAGCGGCACATGCTCCGATTGTTGTTGGCAACTCTTGGGGCTTCGATGATCCTTGACGGATATCCAGTCCTCTTTCTCAGCTATGTTTGTCAGACCCTTTTTCTCGTGTGTATAACAGGGTATCGCATAATATGTTAGTTTGCATAAGCTCACGACGATGAAATACCTATCTTCCGAATAGATTGGTCCAAAGTCTCCAGTGTACCGGTGTTCTTTGAAACCTTTGCCACCTTTGCTGACCAACGTGGATGTTTGCGACGCTTGCGAACCTGGCGCAAAGTCTGGCACAGCTGGTCCCATATAGTCAGGCTCGTGGACGTTTCTTCGAATGATAGTACCTATCTTGAACTCCGATCTGAGGAATGGGGCATACTCACGGAATCCTGCTTGTTCCATTGGAGTTTGGTTGGGTGCTCGCTTGTACGACACCGAGTACACACTAGTCGCAGGCTTGGAACAGGTCCTCTGAGATCTTGGAAGGCAGTTGCTAGGCCTTGAGCTGTTGCTTGGCTTCGGTCGTTCCCAATTCAAGCATCTTCCAATACCTACGGATTCGGACTTCTGAGAAGAAGCAACCGAGAGATTTTTCATGGACTCCACAACGCTTTTCTGGACTAGGGATATTGGCTTCGAACTGGTCGTGGCATCCTGGGGGACGGTCTGCTTAGCTTGACTTGTGGGTGGTGACGTGGCTGCAGACTTTCCGTTAAAAGGGGAAAGCCCAGGGACAGTTGGATCAGCATCCACTGGCTCTGCATGGGGCTGTAGGTAGGGGCCAAAGTTGCTGGGTGTGCTTGGCAGGTGGTCTCTCACGTTGCTAGCTACGATTACTTTGCTGTAATCCTTGTTTTGGGATGCACTAGCTGGCATCGGTGGTGAGTTGCCCTTAGATCTCCCAACTATTCTTGGTTTGTGAGTGGGCGGCTCGCCTCGAAGTGTTGAAGCATAGCTAGGTGCTCCTGCTTTTTGGAAACTCGGTGACATGTTGCTTGCAACTAAAGGATCAATCGTTCTGCTATCGAGCTGAAGTTGGTGGTGCAAAAGGGATCTTACTGTTGAGCGGGAAAGAAAATGGTCACTAAAGAGAAGGATGACAAGTATGGGGCTAGATATTTGTTGAAGAGTGCGCGGATTGAATACAAACAATGCAATGTGAGCAGGCCACAAGGAAACTTTGGTAAAACACAATGAACCAACAAAGAGAAGACAGACTAGAGCAATGTAAAGATTGTCGTGGTTTCAACAACAAAGGCCTGAGTACGCAGCCTAAAGAGCTTATTGGCCTGACCGCACAATGAGAACATAATCATGTGATAAATGTTCGGCTTGACAAAGCCGGGCTGTTAATGATATGCATGACAAAGCCATCAAAGGACTATTGACAATTAGCGGCTTTGTGTCCTCTACGTTTTCAAGAACTTCAGCAGAAAAGAAACCTTCCGTCCAGAGTCAACACCTACAATCTCAATCAACAAACCCAATCTCCCATCGCAAAACTGACAATCCCTGCAAGCTCTGTATCGCCGCACCTGTCATCACATAGCTTCAGCTTTGGCATCATGGAATCCCACATAAACAAATTTCTGGATACAATTTGGCCGGCATTCGATCTCCTACGGAAACTTGAGAGCTTATTGCCAGCAGACAACCCAGTGGACATTGAGGTTGGCCGGCCATCTAGTCCGAGGTCACATGAAGACACGACCAATGAAAGTGGAAATATGCTGCAGCCTCAAAGTATAGGAAGCTTGGAAGCTGAACAAGAAGACGCTGGCGAATCCTCAGCCACAAACACAATTGCAGACGATGATGTTGTCCAGAACGAAGAACCTCCACATGTCCAATTCACGGAAGGTCCTTCTCGATTCATCATAGCGAAGGACGGCTCAAAGGATTGCGTAGCACTACTTGTGAACGAAACGTTTCTCGACAAACTACGTGACCTTTTCCAGGAGAACCGGGATGTGAGTGCGCTAGAAGGACCTTTAACTCATGCAAAGATTGATATCAAGAATATTGAACGTTCGATGCAAAGGGCGCAAGATTCCCTGGAGGCAGCAGAGAGTGAAGAACAGGCAGAGAAATACCAGAAATTGATAGAGCAACAGACGTCCGAGCTACTCAAGATCCGTCATTGGAAAGATAAGCTAGAAAAGGAGCAGAATCTGGTCAAGGGCAACCTTGAGCTCTCCAGAAACCATACTCAATGGGTTTTAGAAACAGCCATGAGAGAAGTCGACCTTCTTGAACAAGAGAAGCCGTTGCCGGCTATCGTGCTCCAGGACAGAGAAGTCGAATATACCAAAGGAGAAGCCGAGGTTCCTGAACACGCGATGCCCGCACACAGTCCAGCAGTGTCAGTCGCATCGCATCACGAAGATGTCGCGGTAAGCGAAGAAGAACTACAGCGAAAAGCCGCCTATGATAAGTTCATAGACCTTTCGCAGCTCTTACACACACTTCAGACCAATTTCGACGACCAGCAAAACAACTACCGAAGAAACTTGGCGGAGTTCCATCAAAGAGCCGAAGCCGGTACTACCCAGATGTCTCGAAGTGACTTCGACCGCTGGACTGTACAGTATGGACAGCAACTCACCCGAGCCTTGATCGACGCTGAGAACGCTTTCGAGCAAGCCAGAGAACGTGCTCGAGACCTTGGCGCAATATGTTCCACGGATGACCAACAGTCTTGCTATGGAACCGAATACGAAGAGAGCTGGCCGGAGAATAAGATTGCTGACTTTAACACCTCCTGCGATTGGAGATTTGTCGAGGGCTGGATGGACAACATTGCCGACTCCGCAAATCAAGCAGACATTGAACCTGTTGAAATAGATGAATGGGAAGCAGAAGAGGTCGAAGTGAATGACAGTATCAGCGCGATCGACAACGAAGACTATCGTCAGGACATCGACCGGTACCAAAGAATGTGCGCTTGTCTTGAGGACCCCTGTCCAGAAGTTTTGTTTTTGGGACAGCCCGATGCCAGACCTTTGGAGCGAAGACATTCGCTCTGGCTGTAGTGTCGTTCCGCGCGGGTTGAGCATATAGAATTGACATCAGCGATCTTCGACATGTCGCAGAGGAATGTAGCAAAGGTCATGCATAGAAGGAATCAAAAAACTCCAATCTAGATAGGCGCTCTCCTAAATAAAGTGACACTAACAACCAAATGAATCCTAAAGAATAGTTTTCGTTAGTGAAGGAAGGAACTCTTGTTCCCCGCTTTTAATAGTGTCTATCTTGAAAGCCTTGAGATTGAGAGTCGACATTACTCGATAGCCAGATATTATATTTCGGAGCGAACTCATGCCATGCCCATGCCCATGCCCATGCCCATGCCCATACCGATAGCGGGGAGCATGGGTTGGCTTGGGGGTCTTGCAGCGGCCCGATGTGAGATCCGAAGGCTGGGTGTTTGGAGAATGTCTCGGGGGGCTCCTATCGTTAGAGTTGTTCATCTATCCGGTGAATGTGCTGCGTGGCAAGTCAATAGTGGAGTTTAGGATCTATGGATAGTGGGAGGAGCGCATGAGTTGGGTTGGAGTCTTGCAGCGGCCTGATTTGCGATTAAAGACTTCCGGCTTGATGCTCGTAAGGATTAACGGAAGGATTGCTAAGGAACTGCCTTGTCTTTTTTGCTACACGAAGTCGTAAGGGCCACGTTTTGCTCTTTTGGATACGTGTCTCCTTAAAGATCCAGTGGTTCCTGCCGTTCCTGTACCGCTTTACGTAACCCTAGTGGCTTGGCAAAGGAAATACATCGCCCATTACCTCAGCCTGTCTTATCAGTACTTAGGTCCTTGTACAGTTGTACTGAAATGCGAGTATACGAGCCACAGCCTGATCCTTCCTACAACACCGCACGATGCCACAAGCCGTCAAACTAGCCAGAGATCTCGGATAGCAGCTTACCGGTCCCGACAGAGTGGTAGCCTCACTCGTCTTGTTCTCATCACTTCCTCTTTCAACATCTTCCATGCCAATATTGTGGGGAAATCTGCATGGTCTTTACCCTCTGTGGATCGACAGGACTGCTGAGGGAAAATGCGAGCCCGTCTTTCGTACGCATGGTCCAAACCATCTATGCAGGCGGCAGGCGCCCCATTTGATATCAAGTCTTGGCTAGACGTTGAGATGCATCATGCCCGCTAACATTCCAATCTCCGTTTTCAAATATCCCTCTCTTTCTTCTCATCGTTCCATTATCTTCTTTCCCTGTTTCTGAGGTTAGACGCTTGATACGTGTATTGCCAGATAGGCCATCTCATCCCCTGAGATTTGTCTTCTTATTAGCACAAAATGTCGTGTCCCTATACAGCCATCGAGCTCGCAGCGAACGTTCCATATGGTGCGTGGAGCAGTAGCTTCGCCTTCGCGGACGTCGAAGCCTTTACGCCAGCCTATCTCGGTTGGCTAAACTCGTCTCTGGATATTGGCACACTTTTTGCAAACTTTACGGTATTAGATAGCAAGGGCCAAGATATCAAGTATTGCAATGAATGGAGTGCCTGGTGTAGCAACTCACAAACAATCTTCAAAAGTGGGACATTCCTGGCTACCTGTTCTCTCTACCCAAATATCACCCGTGATATCAGCAATGGCCAACTAGGTGCGAATTGGACTACAGCTGGGTTCAATCCATCCGATACGGACCTGGTACGCGGACTTGGATCTCAAATACCAAGTTGCCTGATCAGCTACTGTGCTCTCATTCCAGGTTGTGCAGCGACACCTCAGTGTCTCAATGCAAACCTATACACTTCTGATGGGAGTATTTCCGGCGCAGGTATAAGAACTTGCTGGTCTGAAATCTGCTACAACTGGATCCCTCATGTCAATTCGGACTTTGGAGGAATCGGGGTATCTATACGTCTTCTAGTCTTTGTCCAAGCCTTCTGCCGACAAATCCAGTTGACTATTTCCTACCTGATGCAGACACTCATCGCGTTTCTCGGCTTCGCTGTACTTGCCTCTGTCCATCTACGCCGACACTTAAGAAGGGAAAAGAAGAAAAAAGCTGCCCAAAGTATCACCAAGGAGGAAAGCACTTCAATTTCGCCAAGTAAAAGGGCAGGAGGCGCACCCCGAATCGATGACGAGAAAAGCCATAGCGGCCTATGGCTGTTCGCGACGAAGGAGTTTCACAATTTACAATGCTACTACTCCATCGCGCTTTTAATTGCTTCCTTTGTAGCGCTCTACGGTGGTAACAATGCAGAAAAAGCGCAATTGGACGAAGTTTTCCTTATGCTCATCAGCGCTAACGGTTTGGTCCCTATGGCTTTGACGCTCTATACTCTCATGTTGCTGGGCTGCGCCACGTTGTATCACATCGTTTTGACCACCATATCTGCAGTCTTAGCCTCTGCCACTGGTCTTTGGGTTGTCAAGCATTACTCGTTGAATCAACCTATCAGTAGCGAACAGTGGCCAGATACCTGCGGCGCTCTGTCTCCGCAGTACATATGCGGTTCGGATTTTCAGTTGAGCCGGAATCATTACCCGCATATTGCCTTCGCTGTAGGGGCAACTTTGTGCGATATGTTGATAGCTTCTCTTGTCGTCTGGTACATTTTGAGTCGGGTCGAGATTGAGTCTCTCGCACAATTGGAAGAGAGAGTCCTGACCAAAGGCTCCAGGACGCTGGGCATTTTAAAGGCAATGTTGCACACACTTGCTATCATGATTCTCCTGGCCTGTACGCTGATGGAGCTCTTCTATTTCGGACTGCTGTTTTTTGAAAAGTACAGCATCATGGATGCGAACGACTGGGGGTTTGGTCAGATTGTAGGCATCACGGTTTGGTTTGCGGTGATCATTGACCTGACACGTCATCAGATCGGTATGTCATAGCTTTGGGCTCCATATGCCTTCAAGGCCTATTTTTAGCGATACACTATGGTTTCATGTGTCTGATCGAGGGCTAACGTGGAATATGCAGCTTTGCTTTGGGAACGCCGAGTAATTCGAAGACGAACCACTCCCACAGTGACCTCGGCATACGACATAGATCAGCAAGACCTCTGCGAGAATAAAGCACAAATTGGTGCCTCGGCAATAGAACACGTCTAAATGAGACATCTAATACACAAACATAACCATCCAGCTCTTATCAACTGGACTGGCAGCGTAAGACTGTGCGAACGATACTATGGCGAGCTCTGTTTCGGGAATGAGATATCAGCACTTGCATTGTTACTGTAGCGAGGAGGCAAGGCCTGATTTTTCCCAAGAGACTTGCCACCGAGCCATAGCAGGTATTGGAGGAAGGGTTGTACTTGTACAGGCGAACGATTATGATGGTTGCGACTTGTGTGGGTAGGAAGTTACAGGGTGCTCGGCTTGAGGACACCAAAGGATCCCACAACGCAGGAGCTTGATGTGATATGTCAGAGTCCTCAGATAGAGTCAATTGAAGTTGAATGTGTGATCCGGAGAAGAGATTCGTCAATAGATCTGCACTGCTGCGTAGGCAAACATCACATTGTCCCGTGAGATTTGAATAGGTAATTTACGATTCGTGCTAGTGTACACAAGCGTGTAATTTCAATACATAGCCTCCGCAAGCATCCCTCCCTCCGCACTCCCACGACCACGTTACAACTACTACGCACACACTCACACAGCCGTCCAGGTCCATCCAACCACCCATCATGTCCGCAGCATACGACCGCGAGCAGTACGTCCATCCCCGCCCGACCCTCCCCATCCCTTCCACCCCCCACCTCCTCACACCACCTAACCACCACCCCCCAGACAAAACAACAGCCGCCTCTCCGAGCTCTCCTCCAAAGTCTCCGCCCTCCGCGGCGTCACAGTCGACATCTACGACAATGCGCGAGACCAGCACGTCATCGACAACAGCGTATGTTTTCCCCCCTCCGTTCGGCACCACCGCTCTACCCACCCACTACATATTACTAATGGCCCGTCCCAACCAAATAGTCCGAAGTCTTCTCTTCAATGACAACGTCAATACGAGGCTCCGCGAGCCGCCTGGGCCGGATGGCGCAGCAGGGGAATAAAGTCGCCGTGTTGAAGTTGGCAGGGATCGTCGTCGGTGTGGTGCTGGTGCTGTGGTGGGGTTTGAGCTTTTTGTTCCGGTCAAAGAAGGCTTGAGGCGATGGTCTCGGCGTTCGTGTACTAGTCTGAAAGAGAAGGGAATGGGGGGGAAGAGGAGAGAAGCTGCCTCGAGAAGGAGCTTAGGGGGGGGGGCCTACAAAGAGACGGCGAACATGGGACGCCAGGTCTGGCATGTCTGCAGTTCTAAAGATTGAAACGTGAGTGTGGAACTCATTGGGATGGTTGTATTTGTAGTAGAACGCTAACGCCTCGAGACTAATAGTTGTCCTACGGGATGCTGTGATCCAGGTAGACCGATACGCAGCAGAAGGCATAGCCTGGGATCAAAGAAGTGTCGTCGGTGTACGTGTCGCATAATAGCACAATTAGAGTCTTCTTTTAAAGCACCTTGTTTCGCTCCTGACATTATGCAAGCATGTCGCTGTTTAATCACGATGAACTCCATCTACTATATCCACTTGTGTGCGCCCTCTAATGGCCTAAAATGCTTAGTCTTCGGCACTGAATTCGTGACCTTCACTCCCAGACATTCGAGAATAGATCCTCGCTAGTACCGCCAAATCCACCTCCCCCGGCAGGCTTGTTTTGTACAGGTGGAGGAATGCTTGCAGCAGGAGTCACAGGCGCTGCGCTGCTCCAGCCGCCGAATTCTTCATCAGCTGCAACCTTAGGAGTAGGCTGGGATGTGCTGCCAAAACCGCTGCCGAACGCGGATGATTGGGCATTCGAAGCAGCAGACGTCCCGCCCCAAGCAGAGAAGTCAGTGGACATTGGAATAGATGGGTTTCGGGCAGCAGCAGCAGCAGGTTTTGGCTTTGGAGCCGTCGTAGTAGTAGAAGGCTCAGGAGTGGCCCATGCGTCACTGGAGCCCCAGGCGTCGTTGCTCGAGAAGCTGGAGAATGCGTGAGTAGCTGGTTGCGTGGATGCTGCTGATTTTGGAGTGGTTTGTGAGGGAGCAGCAGGCGCGGAGAGATTGAATGCTGAATTTATGTTTGAGGACGGTACGGACGCTGGAGTTGGAGCTGGAGCCTGAGCTTTCTTAGGAGCAGCCTTGGGTGGAGTCGGTTCTGAGAAATCGAATAGATCGTTTGAAGCACTCGCCGTGGCTGGCTTGTTTGATGCAGGGGTTGGAGGAGAGGCAAAGCTGAAGTCACCAAAATCATTCGAAGCACTTGGGGTCAAGTTAGCTTGGGGTACTTGCGGCGGTTTCGATGCGATTGCTGGTTTTGAAGCTAATTTTGGACCTGCGTCAAAGAAACCTCCACCGCTGAGGGGTGGAGACGTGATTTGAGGTGCTGCGACTGACGATCGCTGTGTGGCTGCGTTATTAAAGCTTGCAAAAGGGTCGGATTTGGGTTGCTGCTGCTGAGGCTGCGGTGCTGATGTTGATGCTGGAGGGTTGAAATTTAGACCGCTAAAAGCATCATCTAGGCCGCCAAAGCTGGACTGCTGTTGGACTGCTGGTGATTGCATGCCCCCGAACGATGGCTGCCTTTGGGACTGTGGTGGAGGTTGAGGTTTGGGAGCTGAAGCGTACAATGAGAGAATAGATTGCTTGAGATCTGGTCTCGAAGGAATTGCGGAACCAGATGGGGTGGAAGCTGAGCTTGATGGTCTACCAGAGGTCGCAGATGGTGGACCACCAAAGAAGTCAAGACCGAGCAATGAGTCTGCAGCTTTGGCTTGCTTGGGCAGAGCGGAGGCCTTTGGGGGTGCCGATCGACCAGGAACGTCTGTAGTACTCGGCCTGGCGGGCGGTTCTGGAACATCGCCAAACAGATCAACAGGAGGGGCTACCTTTGGCGCAGAAACGACCGGTTGGCTGGCCATAGACGAAGCCCGCTGCGATGCTCCTCGTTCCAATTGAGCCTTCTCTTTCACAAGATTGAGAGGCTAGAATCTGGTCGTCAGCTTCGGTTGACCTCGGCAAGGTTTGGGACTACCCACCACATCATCGTCCCCTTCTGCGTCTAGTGTTGCGGGATCTGGCATTGGTCCTTCCATCACCCATCGCTTAGACTCGTATTTCGTACGTATGAAGTTCTCTATCTTTCTGAGAGCTTTCAGCGGTGCATGTAGTTCATAAGAAGTTCTGACTTACCCATCAGAGGGTACGTGTCCGGCTGCCAATTTTGCCTCCCAATACCTGTGCATGTCAGATTCCGACCATGACTCTTAGCCACATGCAACTGACTTGTTTGCCCTTGAATTTCCCCAACGTAATACGCTCTGTAGCTGCTCATCCGTCCAGGCATCCAGGTCCACAGACTTCACTCGGCTGATATGCGTACCCATTCCCCGATGTATTCCAGAGCATCTTCAAGTCGGTCAGTGCCGAAGCTGCATATTCCCGAAACCCTCAGACCATGTCATACCGTATGCACACGAAGACTCCTAGATTCCAGCTCGCCCATCTTGGGTCTGTGAGAAATGATCATGTCAGCTTCATTCAGACCATAGACCACGTGCGAACTTGCTCGTAGACGTGCTTCACTTACGCTTGTTCCTTTTGCAATCTGCGCAGCTCTTGTTGCCTTCAAGCTTGAGTAGGGTCTTGATAGATTGTTGGTTCTGCGCAGCTCGTTCCGCGGCCGCATTAGGCGGCGCTCTTCTCGACATAGCTGTCGCTATTCAACGAAAAATAGTGTTGGTGTGGATAAGAGCCAGAAGTTCGTCGCCATCCATTTGCAGTAATGGTGAATTTGGATTTACCTTGAATCATCGCAATGCGTCGATAGGGCTGAGATTCGGTGCCAAGACGAGGGCTTCTTGGCGCGCTTTCCGAATGAGCTGACAGGCTGCAGCGAAAAAGAAAAAGTCCCACATCCTTTCGGCTGAAATCTCAATGACTTCTCGATGAGTGCCTGGAAAGATAGTCGGCATGGATCCAGCATCTGTCGTTGGGCTCTTAGCAGCTATCCAACAACTCCTGAGTTGTGTTTATAAGTTTGGACAAGGTCTATACGAAGCGAAGAGAGAAATCAACCTACTATGCAGCGAATTACTAGCACTCAAAGCCGCACTCGAACATGTTCAGCTAAATTTCCAGCTCGAGTCCGCCACGGATCACGACTCAGCTGAAGACGCTCAGCGAATCTTAGCCTCGTCCAACTTCGCAACTCCCGAGTTCCAGAAGATGCTAGTGTTTACCGACGATATTTTGACACAATTGCAAGCCAAACTCGACAAGAAACCAGGGACTTTCAGATCTTCCCTCCGTATCTTGGAATGGCCCATTGTCAAGAACGAAGTCAGTCTATATATTGCTCGGCTGGAACGGTCAAAACGATGGTTCATTCTTGCAACAACATCAGACAACCTGTAGGTAATATGATGTGCGCTTGATGCTAATCCCATCGCTCATGATATCGTCAAGTGTGATCAGCAGAGAATCCTACTTAAAGATATGTTCCATTGATCGACGACTCCAAAGTCAAGAGAATATTGAGGAACAGCGTCAAAATGGTACTTCAGGTCATACCAACGCTTGATGCAACATCTGACCTCGAGCTCAGCTCTGTTACGGACGTCGCTTAAGGCCTGGCTTGCGCCCTGCGATCCATACCCGTTCTGCGAAAATTCGTTTCGTACTTTTCAAGAGGGAACGGGGAAATGGTTCTTTGACGGAGTTTTTCAAGAATGGCTAAATGGAATTTGCCAGCCAATCCTCTGGCTTCGTGCCAGACGTGAGTAGCGTCTGTGTATACTTGATCCAATAACTGACGCCCATTCTTGCTTCAGCTGGTGTAGGAAAAACCACTTTGCTGTGATTATTAGCGCGTCTTTCAATGCTTGTAGTCATTTACTGACCATGCTTTAGCTCAGCTGCAACAGATCGTGTTCATCGCTTTGCCAATTCACACAATATGCAGGTTGGACTGGCCTACTTCTTTTGTTCGTTTACGGACCAACAAACGCAAGATCCGCAAAATGTTCTAGGGTCTATCTTAGTACAATTATGTGACGCAAACCCAACGTTCTGGAAAGACGTCGAAGAGCGATACCGTATGAGAAAGCCACGATCTCAACACCAGCCCCAAAGGCTCGAAGTATACGAGCTTGAAAGCCTTATCCTGCAGTGCTCAGAACACTTTCCCACAACCTTTCTGTTCGTGGACGCGCTAAACGAGAGTAGGCAGTCCTCCAGAATCTTACAACTTCTGGTACAGATGATCCAGAAGTGTAATTCGATACGCATTATGATATCTAGCACTGAAGAACTAAGCGCTGGCCTTGGGCCCATTCCCGCTACCATAGTCACAATGAAGCAAGAAATATTGGCCGGCGACATCGCGCGTTACATAGACATACATCTCCAAAGCAACGAGTTGCGCAATCTTCCTGCCGTTCTTAGAGAAAGTATCCGGTCAACTTTGCAGATGAGAGCTCAAGGAATGCATGTTGCCAATCTTCCTAGACATTTCTGCCACAACACTGATTGCAAAGTAGCTTCCGATGGGTACAATGCCAGTTGGTCACTTTGGGCAACCAGCAAACGACCAAAGAGATCCGGCTTGCTCTGCTGAATGTGCCAGGTACGCTCGAGCAGACTTATAGGAATATACTAGCAAGGATCACAAAAGAGGAGACACGCATGGCCCAGTCAACCCTGTTCTGGTTGTGTTTCTCCCTCAGACCGATGAGGTTCTCGGAACTTTGCGAGGCCGTCATCATTCCCGAAGAAGGCGTCGCAATCACCGACGATATGCGGCTCTTACGCCCGGAAGCTCTACTCCAGATTTGTGGTAGTCTAATCAGCTATGAACCCGAGACAACAAGAGTCATATTGGCTCACTCTTCCGTCAGGCAGTACCTCACCTCCCGAACTATAGCGGCCAGCGACGTAAGCGGTTTTTATTTCGACGAAGCCACTGCAGATACCGAAATAGTTACTCGCTGCCTCAACTATCTAAATCTTCCTGTATTTAGCTCCGGATATTGCGCTTCTTACCAATTGTTAAGGCGAAGATTCAAAGACTGGCCGCTGCTACCTTACGTAGCTGACTTACTCTTTGACCATCTCTCATATATCAGCCTCGAAGGCCCCATCGAGACAAGACTCCGGTCCTTCTTTGAAACCCACTCCAAGCCGCGTGGCGGAAATTTTGGCGCATGGGTCGAGGCTTTCACCCTGGGTGCTAACGAAAACATTGAAACATCCACACCACTTTACTACGCCTCCCGTTTCGGCTTGCTTCCTATCGTAAAAATGATTCTTGCGTTGGAGGGAACCGAGAACCTAGAAGCTCCGGGGGGCGTCCATGGCTCTACGCCGCTGCACGTGGCGACCTGGCAAGGCCGGACAGACGTTGTGAGGGAGCTTCTGAAGGCCGGTGCAAACGCGAAGGAGGTCAACCAGGATGGGAACCCAGGTCTACTGTGGGCAGTCAAGTACGGGTACGAAGAAATAGAAGGGATGTTGAGAGATGCGGGTGCGGCCTTCGAGGAGGGGATGGATGTGAGACCCTTGATGGAATCCTCGGACGATGGCTCCGAGGACGATGAGGCGATCCAACCGGGGGAAGATGCTGATCGAGGTATGCATGCCCTGGCGGGGTAAGACCGTTCTCATCGCTGGAGAAGCAGCTCAAAAGTCGCCACAGCAGGACTGGGGGTTGGTCGGTCGCATCGAATATTGCATATCGCCACCACATTCCGGTATCGCAATCGTATTCTGTGCATCCGCTATCCATGCAATATGGCCATGGCGATGGTATCTCACAACAGGAGATACGTGTTCAACTAGGCCATCTCATGGCCTATATAGACCGGTCTTCCCACATGCATTTGACTCTCCAGTCGATTTGATTTCTCTCGGAGCAATCGCATACATTTGTCCCAGCCGCCCGCGCCCGTATCTATTCTGTTTAGCCAGCTATCACCACTCCAGGTCATAGAAGAAAGAGAGGAACAGGAACCTCGATTCAAACAGACGTGAGTAGCGTCTGTGTATCCTTGATCCCAACAGAATCTGTGGTTAAGCTCGAGATTTACCTTGCTCTAGAGGATTGAGAGGGCAAGGCGAAGACACAATGCGAACCGGCAAAAGTTTCCGCTTACTCTGGTCATCGAATTCCGATGCTGACGGGCGTTCTTCTTGAATCTTGGAATATCCCCAGTTCAAACAGCTTTATTGAAAATGGTGGCCTGGCAACAACAGTCTTCACGATACTACAAGCCCAAGGCCAACAATCTATCGCGAAGCGCCACTGTGACCTGTTCTGACCCGCTGTAGACAACTTACCATTGCCATTAACCCTCATCGACAATCCAATAAGGCTCCTTGGCCCGGGGATGCAAATCGATCTTCGGTAGCCTTGAGCTCTAAAGTCGTGAGTTTCCTCCGCAAATTGGTAAGATCGACATTCGTCATCATTCATCGCAGTACTAATATCGCAGACTCGATTAGACAGGTTCTTTCGTGCTTCATGGAGTTGCTCCTGCGTTTTCGCGCTTTGCGCTCTGGCTTGCAGCAGCAGGTGTCGTCAACTCTATGATCCTAGTGGTGGTTTGATTTCCAAATTGCCGAGGAACCTGGCTGTTCTCGCTTTTTACCCTATTGGCTTTCCCTCCGAGACCAAATGAGACGTGTAGGTGGGAAGTCTTCAGGGTCAGTATCTTCGGCCGCACAGCCTTGTTTGAAGCTCGAATCTGGAGGCTTGGACTACAGTAGAAGGTCTAGTGCGCTCTAGCCGAATTTCTTCATCTCGTTATGGCACACACCTGAGTAAACGGTAGCCAATCAAAATGCGCGCCAAGCGAGGTTTGGTCTGACTGCATAAGGCAGATACGAGCTCAATTGTCTTGAGATCCTTAAAATAGACATCTGCGAGGTCCGCCGAGCCAATGCAAGCCACAGTGTGGACGGAAGCTGGTCTACCTACACACATGGACCGAGAATAGTACTTAAAGTCTCGAGTCTACCCATCCTTTCTTCGTTCCTCCAGAGCAGTCAACAAGCTGAGATAAACTCCGGCCCCCAATGATTCCTCGGCTTGCACTACTGCGCCTTGGCGCTTTGCTGGCAACGACAACTACATATGCTGCACCCGAGGCTAAAGGGTACGTCTACTGTCTGCGAATGTTGCCGTGCGCGTCGGGGCGAGGTCTAATCTAGACGACAGAGACAATACAGTCAGCATCCGCATCGAAACCAATCTAACCACTCTTTACGAAGGAAACATAACCTCTGGCCCCCGCAACATTACCATGGACGGGGTCACACTCCCCTGTAATGGTCAAGGCGCAGGTAGCAATTCCGGCAAACCACCAGGTAATACTCCCGTCGACGCTCTCGACGCAGTCGCCAAGATCCGTCACTTCACCTACAACGGCTCGTTTGACGGCGAGTTCAACGACTGGGACGTCGATAGGATCGCGACGACCGAGGATTATGGAGATTATATAGACGATGGCAATAGTCTCCAATATGATCATTACTGGGTCTTGCTCGTCAACTATGACATCCCCCAGTACGGGGAAGGCCTGACCCTCAGCGGGTGCCAGCAGCTGCTGAACCCCGGCGACAGCGTGCTCTGGGCCTTCATGACCCAAGGCCCGTTCGGGATCGGCTTGGATCCCCCGCTCCCCGCGTTCCTGAAACTGGAACCCGCGGCCGTGACCGTCAAGAGGGGAAAGGGGTTCACGGTGACCGTCACGGACGGGAGGACCGGGAACGCGACGCAGGACGCCATCGTCGACGGGGTCAAGACGGACGCCGACGGGAAAGCGACGCTCCACCCTCACCATACGGGATTCTATCAGTACAAGGCGCACAGGGGCAACGATACCCGATCGAACGTGATGAATGTCACCGTGACGGATTGAGGGGATCCACAGCGGACGCCCGCGTGTTTGTAGACGTCACGGCTCAGTCTCTCCGAGGCCTGGCGAGACGATGGCCGATGTCACGTTCAGCGTGAGTCGTTTGGCGCGTTTGCGCGATACCATGTACATCTCCATCCACCTCGCACATGATCCGAGACCGAGTGACCCACAATCCAAACGACACATTAATGCCAAGTAGCTTCGATACCACACAGGCTCGCCAAGCCAAAAATAAAAAAGTCAACGTGGGTGTTACAATGTAGCCCGCGGCCGGAGAGATCCATCCACCCCTCCGCTAACCAAACCCGCCTGCCTCAAGCTGCCCAAGGCCACACCTTCCAACCGCCATGTCGCAATCGACGCGGGAAAGTTTCCCAAGCGCAGGGGTACGGGAAGATGCCTGCTCGGGCCTCTACTCGGTCGTAGACCCCGGTGCCGGGACGGCCCAATCAGGCAATCACTTATGCACATATCCTTCCATTGATCACGATGTAGCGATATAGCCATGTAGCACAGATTTTTTTATGGAATGGGAGCAGGCGACCGAATCTCGATCTGCAGGACTTGAAAAGTTCAACAGCGGCTCCGTCCCCGTCGCCGTCATTGGCCATGTTGGAAGAATGGAAAGCTCCTGGTATCCCCAGCAATCCATCACCCGCGCGAACCCGATCGTCCGTGCCACCACTGCCTCTCTCCTCCTCCCTCCCTCTCGATCCTCGCCTTGATCGCCTCACTATGCTGCCCAGCAAGGACCAAAAACTTCTCAATCTCGTCTCCGTCTTTCTTCTCCTCAAAAGGGTTCAGGACCTTGCCCGGAGTGAGCTCTCTCAGAGCACTACGAGGTGACATTTTCATCCTCGCACCTTCGTTCACAGGTCCCTCGAAACCTTGCTCCCACTTGAACATGCGCACCTCAAATCCAACCGTAAGGATGACATATGGATCGTCAGCGCCGAATACTACACCCGGACACTCCTGGATGTATTCTCTGTATTTGTCAATACTATTCAGATGCTCCGTCGTTTCGCGGATGATGTCATTCCACTGATTGTCCCAGTACTTCTTTGCTCGCTTCAGAAGTAGGTATAGATAGTGGAAGGATTTCGTGTCATCTGCGCCGAAGTAGCACATAGTATTTGGAGGAAGAAGCCAGGCTGATTCGCTAGCCTCTTCTATGGAATGGTTGAACTCCTCTGTCATGTCTTTCCAAAATCTGCCGAGCCTGTAGTGGACAAGTTAGTCTCATTTAACGAGATTTGAAGACCAATCCCGAGTAAGTTTCCGGTAGCGAGAATGTGCTATATAAGATGACGGTAGGATTGAGAGCATGAGATGAGCTATACTCACGTGTGCGTGTCGCTATCGGTGTCGATATTGTGGCACTCCATGGCACATTGCCATGGGTCTTCTTCGGGCTTCTCGTCACGTTCACGCCTGCAGTATTTGTCAGCTCGTTTTCAAGACGGTGCACCAGAAAGGATTCCAATTGGTGTCTAGAAAATGACAGGAACAGGACCTAAATCTAAGCACGGGGTTCATGCCCCTAGGAGGATGCGTTGCTGCACGCATCCTGCGCTTTCTGGCTTCGTCTACCTCAGGAGGTATCGGAACACACAACCCTTGGAATCTGATGCTATGGCCGGCGAATGACTTCCTGTTCAACTCACATCCCGCAACAATTAAACACCTTAGCCCATCGCTGATGTCGTCTCCGGAACTGAACCAAACATCCATATGCCGCGCCAAGGACAACTCCACAGCAAGGAAATCAGGAAGGGACTGGGGACCCTGCACTCGGTTGTTTCTGCGCATCCAAGGCTGAGGATTACTTTTCTCTACTTTCTCCTTGATAAGTAGCGAAGCTGGGTCCCTAGGCAAAGGCTCGAGAAAGACTACATTGTCCATGACGAGGGTTCTTTGCTGACACATGAGCCGAAATCTCCTGGAAACTTTCAGGCACGAGTTGTAGGTCTTGGTATCCGACACGTTATGCAGCACCATTTGGCAGATCTCTTCCGGAAGCCGCGATTCATTCGGTTGGGTTGGCGGCAGAGTCTCAAGTACTGTGGCTTCGAAGAATTGGACCAATCCCATGAAAGATTGTTTAATCGAGGCGTCAGTCACTGGATTCGTCTGGACGATAAGCTCGACTTTTTCTTCGCTCTCATCGTCGTCAACTTCAGAAGCTCCTTCTTCATCATCATCATCTTCTTCATCTTCTGCCTCCTCCTCATCCGTCGTTTTGGAGTCTGCCGTATCTTTACTGAGCTGTTCAACATCCGATTCGTCGGGCTCTTTGGCCTCTTGATCTTTGACGGAGAATTTCGCGTTATAGAAAGCGTCAAGCGCTTGATCACCATATCTCGCACGAGCGTCCTCGGAATAGTGAGTGGTGATAGGAATTAGGCAAAGGAGTTCCGTATGATCCACACTCCCATCTGGCATGGACTTGATTAGAACGACATGCTCGATCGATATAAGAACTGCATTGAAGGAAGTCCCGGAGCTGTTACGTCCATACTCTATGACGTCGGCAACGGCCTTCGTAAGGATACTCGGGTAATCCAGATGTCGTGCCAGACAAATCAATGCTCCCTCGAACCAGTATTTCGTTCCTTCCGGGGCAGAACCCATTGGTAGACCATCCATATGATAGCCGACTCCCAGACAAGTCGCTAGCTCTATATGGGCCTCAGAATCAGACAAGTCGCTTGTTGGAATTCCGAGGTATGAGGCGTTCTCATACGGTCTTTGAGCACGACGATCATCTACCAGCGAAATATTCTCGCCACCAGCGGCAAGGCAGAGAATAAAGAACGCGAGCTCACGAAATGCCAGGTCTTGAACTTGCCAGCCAAGCAAATTAACAGAGAGATCTGCTTGCTTTGTCTTTTGAAAGGAGTTGAACAACATCCATCGAAGTCTCGGTCCAATGATATGATCGGGCGAGATGTGATCAAGACTCTTAACATTGACTAGTCTTGTCTGTGGCTTCTCATACTCGATAGAAGTTGAGAATCCTGGTGGGTCTAAGGCTAACGTGGCGACAGATTCTGTAGGAACAAGTTGTGGTAGTAGGAATGTATGGCCCATGTCGTCAGTAAAGAGAGCTGTACTCCACTCAGCGGGTATCTGATTGAGGCAGAAATGGGCACCGTTGTTGACAGAGAAGATTTCTCGGTCGAGGTTGATAACGTAGACCCATTCGATGGAGAGGTCATTGAATGCCGATTGATAAGAGGACGGAGCATTGACGTGCAGTCTTTCATCAAATGTAGCGTGGATGATGTGCGTTTGAGGCTCGTCCGAGTTGAGCTTGTACATATCCTCAGGCTGAATGGTCAAAATCGTCTGTAGAATGGAGTCCCATTTGCCAAGAGATCACGCTGAGATTGGAGCCACTTTCGGTACCCCTCAGGATCAGCCGGGATACTCTGTACGAGCCAGTCTCCAAGGCCATCAGGATAGCTGTCCCAATGATTGTAGAAGATCCAGTACCGGCCTTTGAACTTGACAACTCTGTACCCGCGAGTACCCATGGCCGCGGCGTATGTTAGGACTGTGAGAGGAATTGCTCGAATTGCTTAGAAAATATTCCGTGGGCAAATCGACTCCTTGCGCGACCGCTGCTGCCTACAGGTTTTGGACGCCTGAAACAATTACTTGCATAAGAGCGGTAGCATGCAGGCAAGCCTTTGGTAACCAGTCAAAATGAGAGATTGATTCTCAATGTGAGCTCGCTAGAATGGGGCATCTAGCCTACCAACGAGTATGTGAGAATTTCGGACTCGTCTCGTCCAATAGCAGGCGCGGCACCCCTAAGCTTCGATTGGAAGGTGCACAGGGACTGCCTGCCCTACCGAGGGTCCCAGTCGTAAAAGCAGGAGCTTCTACCGCTATTCTCACAAAGTGACCTTCAGGGCGGGCATCAGATGAATAAGGATACACAGCCACGAAATACGTGATTCTTGGTGATAGGATCAATACATCTGATCAAGCTCAAACATTCCTCATCTCGAGTAGTGGGAGCCGCAAGAGCCTCTACCTTCAATCTACCTGAATACTGAGCAATCCCCCTTCTCAAAACTTCCCCGGAATCACCTTCCTCACGCCGTACCTTCTTGCCTCGTAATCTTTCCCTCAAAACCCCTGCTCGCGAGCAAGCCACCACCCCTCGCTCACGCGACTGTCAACCACAACCCCAAACCACCGCCAAAGAGAGGCATGTCCTCCGTTCCAGCCGCTCTGTCAACCAAACTGAACGCTGTCGTGGGAAATGGGCTTCAAAGTGCAGCCTTTTGAAAGATCCACCCACGATCCCAGTGCCATTGACGCGCTTGTGAGAGGGGGAATAGGAGCGTCGTGCTTTTGTTGTCAGTGTATCTGTTATATGTGTCTCATTGGCCTCCGAAATGTTACTGCAGCCGCTGGTGCTCCTAGATACCTACTTTTGTTTATCTTACAGATTGGACTTGGGACACTCTTGCGTTTGTACCGATCTGATAATGATGGCTATGGGACTTTTCTCACTTGGCGGGATCATGAAGGGGCGTGTTTAGTATTTTCTATGCGTTCAGTGTTCTTAAGCTCATTTTGTGAGTTGAATGAACGTTGATGGAATTCCACGGTTTATCCTTGCTCTCTCTACCAATTGCTTGTCCTTTTCATCTTTTCATTTTGAATCACCTCGATCCAATACCTGCAGAATATCAGCATTTTATCATATCTAATTTTCAGTCTTGCTCACCCATCAGGATCCAACACGAACGCAATGTTCTTCATTCTGCCGTCCGTCAACCTTTTCTTCCAATTTACCCCTTTCTCCTCGAAGCGCTTGCACGCCGCATCGAGGTCGTCGACGGCGATACAGATATGGCCGAAGCCTTGCGGCTCATCGTTGCGATTATGGTACTGGAAGTCAGCATCTTTCTCAGTGCCGTAGTTCCACGTCAGCTCGAGTAAACCCTCGCGCTCGGCGGTCGGGTTGACGCCGTTGGCTGACTCTTTGGGAACGCTTTCGTTTCCTGGATAGGCTAAGAAATAGAGGTTGAAGCCGTTCGAAGCGTTCTCCGAGGTGCGTAACAATGACATTCCCATTATATCCTGATAGAATTTCAGAGATTTCTCGTGGTCTTTGACCCGGATCATGCTGTGGTTGAATTTGTAAGTTCCCGGATCGGTCTCCTTAACATCTTCAGTCTTGTCGACAGGATTGAACGCGATGATTTCCACCCAGTATCCATCCGGATCGAGTGCAAATGCGATACTTCTCATTCGACCATCTGTTAATTTCTTCTGGAATTTGTAGCCCGCGTCTTCGATCCTCTGGCAGGCAGCTTGAATGGCGTCGACGCTGATGCAGATGTGGCCGAAGCCTTTGCCCGGCTCCGAATTGCCGTTGGCGACTTTGAAGCTGTCGTCTTTTTCCGTTCCGTAGTTGTGGGTGAGTTCCAGGACGCCTTGACGGGCGGTCCAGTGCTGGCCGCCCGAGAGACTTTTGGGGGTGTCGTAGGCGAGGAAGTAGAGATCAAACTTGGCGTCGGGGTTTTCGATTTTGTTGATTTGTTTCATGCCAAGGAGCTCATAGTATTTGACTAGGCAGAATATCAGAGATCCGAAGGGGGTTGAAAGAGAGGGGAATTTTGACTCGATCTTTGAGGGTCCTTCACACGAAGCATCGTGTCTGTCAAATCGGTCAGATCTCCTACGCTTTCTCAGTTGTGGGATACCTTACGGTTCAGGCTGTATTTCTTCGGATCTGTCGCCATGGCTGCGTAGGCTCGGTAGATGGAGACTGGTGTTCGGAATTGTGAAGCACGCACGGTTTTTTGTGATTTTTGTAAAAGAGCAAACATCAATGGTACAGGTGTGCAGACAAGATGCAATTGCAGCAATTCATGATGTTCATTTCATCATTCCACGAGTGACGATGGCTATGACGTGCATATATGCGGAGATGTTCCGCGCCGAGAAGACATGTAGTCGCGGTCGAGCGGACCAATCATTGAGGCTGCGGAAATATGGAAATGAGAGGTTCTTATTGGAAGATGAAGAGTGCAACGTTACTTATATCCTACTGTAAATTCGTGACTCGAGCACAGATGGTCAGATACCATATATTGATATCGACGTAAGTTGCGGCTTGCAGTAGAGTAATGCTGATGCATAATAATTGTGCATGTAGGATCTTTCTCGCTTCCTCCACATTCAGCCAGCCTGCTTTTACAGTTCTTACACGGACGTGAAACTACCTTACATTTCTGCCTCTCCACGCTGACAGCAAGGTCTGCTCGCGCAAAGTATTCTCGCTGGATTGGCGTCTGATCGTAGTTTACAAGCCAATCCGGAGTCCTGATAAGCACTGTGTTGAATTCTGTGTTGCAAGAAAGAATCAAAGAGTACTGATTCTGCTTCTGCGCTGCTCCCGCAAACGCTTTTCGAGTTGCATATACTGCCTTTTCCTTCGTCAAAATAATTATCGAGAAGCCTCGTCCTCGCCCATACACGCCATCTACCCTTTATCTAGCTCCACTGCTCCTTCCTACCTTCAATCGCGCGGTGAAAGCCTTAAGCAAGCACTTCCCTCAATCATTCTGTAAGTTCACCATCCCATACAATCAACTTCAAGATCCCATTAACAACGACCATGCCGTCAGATCCAATCCAAGGCCCTTGGATCGAGCAAGAAAAATCCCATATACCCGGCATCCAAATCTTCAACCTCCATCTCCCCGAAACCCCCCAATCCCGCGCCCTCAGCACCGTCAACCACCCGCTCCATCCACATCCCTGCGTCGAACGATCCGGCACCATCATGCTCAACGCGGCAGCCATGAAGGACCTCCTGTCCGAAAACGTCGACGAGAACGCCTCCCACTTTGCGTAAATAACCCCGCCGTACCAGTTCCCCCCCTAGACCAACCCACTGACCCCCACCCCCCACAGCTTCTTCTCCCGTGCCGGCACAATCATGGGCCACGACCACACCGCCGACGTCAAAGCCGTCAAACGCTTCACCGCCTTCGCGGCCAACACCTGGGCGCACAACGACCTTTCGATCAAAGAGACCGGCCGCACGGTCCCCCCGGTGACGCCCGGCACCACGGCCCTGCAGGCCGTGGTCAAAGAGGACGGGAGCGGGCTGCATTGTCTGATCGTGCAGGTGAACGACTTGGTCGGGGCGGTGACGCATGTGAGGGAGGGGACGCTGTTCGCGGCGCTGAAGGGGAAGGGGGAGTTTTGGGGGGAGACGGATGAGGTTGCGGGGAGGATTAAGGGGGTTGAGGTTTCGGGGGGGGCGGATGTCGCTCTGGGGGACGGGGATGTTTCGTCCAAGGGGGACGGTGTTTCTCGGGGGAGCAGTTTTTCTGATGGGGAGGGGAGCGGTGGGGAGGACAGGGGGGACGGGCAGGGGGAGGGGAAGGAAGTGGAGGAGGAGGCGAAGCCGTCCAAGATGCAGATTTTGGTGTGGAGATCCGAGGGCATGGGGCAGTATATGGCTGACGAGTTGGGACCGAAGTTCAGGATTCCCAAGGGGTTTCACTGATTGGTCAGTATCCCGACCTCGATCAAGTCAAGCGGCTGGTCATCGTCCAGGCATGTTTCCATCATTATCATTATCTTACATCGGCGTTCGGCGATGATACCCGAATCGTTTAGGGAGACGCGCCCTCCAAAGACCCGATCTTACAGGCGGAGGCCCTATCACATAGTACATATACTACATAAAATACACCGCGATCCCTAATCTCTCGTCGCTCGCCTCCAGATCCCAGCAACCGCTGCTCCAACGGCAACGACAGCCCCACCCACAACCCACCACCGGACCCAATCGGCCTCTTCCTCCCCCTCCATCCCCTTCGGCAGAGCCCCTCCAGGCCACAACGCCGCCTCTGCCACATTGACAAACACCTCACTGATACTGCCCCACGTGACGCTGACATGCAACGGCTTCGCCATACCCAAGCCGGAAGTGTACTCCTCGGGCTGCACATCGCCCCTCTGGGTGGACTTGTCCATGTCCGCTTTCAAAGCGACGTACAGAGAGGGCATGTCGTCCACGTGGGAGTGCTGGGAGCGGAGCTGCGGGATGTAGGCGAAGGAGTCCGGATCGGCGGAGTCGTAAGTGTACACGAGGATGTCCGCGGCGGAGAGCTTGGCGCTGTTCTCGAGGATGGCGGGTTCGAGCTCGCCCAGCTCTTCAAGGATGAGGGTGCACTGTTTCCCGCCCGGGAGTTCCACGCTGTTGACGGCGGTCCGCGGCTTGATCGTCGGGTGGTAGGTCGGGCTGAAGGGGCGCGAGAGGAAGGCGTCGAGGAGGGACGATTTGCCGGAGCCGGGGGCCCCGAGGATGTAGGCGAGGAGGACGTTGCGTTCGATCTTCGCGAGCTTCTTCCCGCGGTGGTTGCGCTTGCGGGGTTTGGTGAGGTGCAGGGCGGATGTGGTCTGTCGGTCCGGGGGGTCGTAGCCCAAGTAGGCGAGGTAGGCGAGGGTGGTTTTGGGAGAGAAGAAGGTGGTCATGCTCCATTGAGCGAGCCAGCCTTGGAGGGTGATGTAGCCGGCTTCGTTGCGGATGGAGGAGGAAGGGAAGTCGGTGGCGGAGTCGGACCATGTCGAGGGTAGGCCCGGTGTCGCCGCGAAAAGGGAGGTTAGTTCTGTGGGTGAGAGGCCGCCGTCATTGTCCTTGTCGAAGAGCAGGAAGAGATCAACGAAGAAGCGGTAGCCGGCTGGGGACAGCTCTGCGGACGTGTTGGTAGGTACGTCAAATTTGGGGTGCAGGAATGAGGAGTGGAGCGATAGACTGTTGGAGTAGTGAAAAGTCCGCAGGATGATCCAGATGGTTTCATGGCGGCCTTTTTCGGCGAAGATCTTGTTGAGTGTGACGAAGCCTTCTTGGCTTAACCCTTTCGGTGTCACGGCGGAGGCAGAGTACCTTGAGACGGCCTGTTTGATGTTCTCGAGATCTTCTTCTCCGAGGGATTTGCCGAAGCATTTTGTTTGAAAGTTGTAAATCTCTTGGTCACTCAAGCAGCCGTCTTGGTCTTTGTCGCATAGATAGAAGATCCGCTCCAAAGCGGATACACAGGCTGGCTTGAGATTCGATTCTTTTGAGTCAAATAATGGGGCTACAGGATCTGTCACTGCTTTTTGACATAGGAAGAAGACCTCATTGATATTGTGGTGCTCCCTGGCGCTAGTACGGATGCAGGAGTCAATCTCTTTGAACTCGGCCATGACGGGGAGCATCTCATCTTCAACGATCTGCTCCGTGCCAACATTCGTGGAGAGGTCCGACTTGTTCGCGCATAGAACGACGGGTACGTTGACCCCCAGTGACCTGAAATGCGGCAGCCACCAGAGCGCCACTCTTTCATAGCTATAGTGGTCCGAATAGACGAGCAATATGACATTGGATTTCCGTATCTCTTTATCCAAATTCGTTCTCTCATGCGGCAGCGCCGACGTATCAACTATGGTGGTTGTCACGTTCTCAGGCGTGCCGATGCTAGGAGGGATGGTGATTTGAGGGAGGACAGGCTGGATCTTGTTGGTCACGAATATATCTTTCACAAGACTCGTTATCAGACTTGATTTGCCAGTGCCCTCGTCGCCACAGAGGCATATGCGCACTTCAAGAGATTTCAGTATGGGATTTTTTCGAATGTCTTTTCATGAGTAGGGCTGCCTTACCTGTAGCCATAGCTTCACCCCATTGCTCATCTTAAGAGATATGATCTGATATTCTTCCAGCGTAAGTGCTTGATTCGATCGAGCTTCAATCACGGTGCGGCATGCGCAAAGTCGTAGCTGGGCGTCGGTATACAAGATCCCTGGGCAGTGGGAGCTCAAATGATCGAGAGATCGCCCGGAACCAAACCCGGAGATTCGGCCACCACGGGTAAGGCGTTTAGGCACGAGGCAGCCGGAAACCGAGAAACCTAACCCACATAGCGGACCAACATCAAAAACTCCATGTCTGCGATATATATATTCTCCATCAAAGCTCGTTCCATCATCTTTCTGTATTCTATCATTGTCTTCGTGTACATGACTTGTTGTGCCAGAAATTGAGCGCCATTTTCATATGTACAACTAACTTTCATTTGTGCGTCATTCCACCAAACGGGATCCCGCACCACATGCTTGCAGCTGACGCAGGGTTGCGCCACTCGGTCCCAGCGCCAGGATCAGCTTCACCATGTTGTAAGTCCAAGCATTTCAGAGCATGCACACGGTCTCTAACCATGGAAATCCAAAGTGTCTTACCACCGCCGCCTCGGTACCCTATCACCCAAACTACTACAAGCTCCAATGGACAGACGACCGGACAGACTGTCCTGGAGATGAGCAATGTCCTTACCCATCCCAGCGGTCCCGAATATCAGCTGTCAGTCGGAGAAGGTCAGTGTCTACCCGACCCTCTCCCCCCTGTCCCAAACACCTTTTCTTACACAATGCACCAGGCACATACATACTTCAAGACAACCTGCACCTCGCAACACCCCCACCCCACCCCCAAGATGCCCCCATCGTCAATCCCAATCCCCTCGCTACAACACCTACGCCGCCAAAAGCAGGCATCAAACTCACAATCTGCATCACAACCCCTCGAAAATCGTCACCGCAGCTCCACAGGGTCAACACATCGTCGAGCACCAGGTCGAATTTGGGAACATACAGTATCAAAGAGAGCGAAAAGGAGTCGAGGAGCTCGAACGAAACAAATAGCAATGTCGCGACCACGCCGCTGCCGGCAAGCAATATTGTAGGCCGGACTCCAGTGTTCGGTGAGGATAACATTCTCTTAACTCCGGTTGCTGGGAAAGAGGGTGTGAAGAGAAAGAAACCGAAAACAAATCTCGTGAAAAGTAACTCGCAGTTTATATCGAGGGTCATACCGCATGATTCGCTGAATAAGCGTTTACAAGAACATAATTCAGAGGGTATTTTTGTGTTTGCGAATATAGATAGGGCATATCAATGGCTTGATCTTTCATCCCCGACTCCTGCTAGGGTATGATCCATGATAATATCTGTAGATGATCTGTTGACTTGAATGGTAGGCACAACCTCTCATGAAGATCCTTTTTGCCAAAGCTCATATGCTATGCCATGACATCAATCCGCTCACGAAAGGTCCTAACCACATCGATGTTATAATGGGTGCGTCAACTGGGGATATTGTATGGTTCGAAGCGTACTCTCAGAAGTATGTCCGTGTGAATAAAAATGTAAGATTGCATTAGCCAGATTGCCCATCCCGCGCTAACCCATCACAGAACATCATCAGCGCATCAGCAGTATCACAAATCCGATGGCTTCCCGGTTCCGAAAACCTTTTCCTCGCTTCTCATATGGACGGCAGCCTGATAGTCTATGACAAGGAGCGCGACGATGCCACCTTCGTTCCAGAATCCAATGGCGCTCTAACACTTTCTCAAAACTCATTCGATCCTGACCTCAAACCGCTCCACATCAACAAATCTGTCAACTCGAAAAACCAAAAGGCAAACCCTGTTGCTTCATGGAAGATCTCTAACCACCGCATCACGGACTTTGGCTTTTCACCCGATAGCCGCCATCTTGCCGTCGTCTCCGAAGACGGTTCTTTACGCATCATCAACTACCTCAAAGAACAGCTGACGGATCTCTACCCCTCCTACTACGGCGCCTTCAATTGTGTCTGCTGGTCGCCCGACGGAAAATACGTCCTGACAGGCGGCCAGGACGACCTGGTCTCCATCTGGTCCCTCGCCGAACGCCGCATCGTCGCCCGCTGCCCCGGTCACCACAGCTGGGTCACCGCGGTCGCGTTCGACCCGTGGCGCTGCGACACCCGCAACTACCGCTTCGGCAGCGTAGGCGAGGACCGCCGGCTCCTCCTGTGGGATTTCAACGTGGGCATGCTGAGGCGGCCGAAGGCGGCGTCCATCCGCAACCGGGCGAGTATCTCCTCCAGCGTGCCCGTTGGCCGTAACCGCACGGAGAGCCATGCTACGAATCGGCTTCGGTCGACGTCTAGTCTGGACGATGACGGGGTCGATGCGGATGAGTTGGTCGAGCATGAGATTGAGAGCCGGACGGTGACGGCGGAGTTGCCGCCTGTGATGTCGAAGGTCATTGATGAGCATCCGTTGACGTGGGTTGGGTTCGAGGAGGAGTGTATTATTACCGCGTGCGTGGAGGGACATGTGAGGGTTTGGAAACGGCCGCAGGATGGGTTGAGCCCGTGATACGGATACCGACGCCGGCTTGGAGTCCGCGCGATTTGGATGCTATTCCTAGAACTTTTGAGCGTGGATTCGCATGCGTAGGACCAGAGATTTGCCCTCTTGACGAGGTCTAGACATTACTCTTGTCATGAGCATACGGTTTTCTGTCTATCAAATCATGCGTCAGAGCTAGTCTTTGTACCTATTCTTTGATATAGGTCTCAAAGCCATTCTTATTACACTGCCCTGCCGCTGCCGCATCTGCCGCATGCATATTACCTGTTACAAATATGGCAGTATCTGAAGAATCCAATGAAAGTCCAAATCAGTGACTCTGACTTTAGCCTTTTACCGTCTCCGACTTTTCGAGGCATTGACTAGGACCTAAAGATAAACTTCGCTGGGAATTATTTACTCTGTTACGGGGGCACTTGCGGACAAGTCACATGTAGGGAGACCAGCGATCGCACAAGGTGTGGGAAGCATAAGGCAATGCCATGTATCTCACAAGGGGCATGAAGTATGCATGCGCTCACTGCATCTTGAATATGTAAAGACTGAGCATAGATAGTCTGACGCGGAGGCCTCTGAGTCTGGCTGGTCAAAGGCGGCTTTTTCTACAGTATATGCATCGTGATGTGCAGTTATCGAGACCCAGTTCTGGCATTGAATAGTTCAGAAGAGGGCTGAAAGCATGATGAGAGAAAGGGTTGTAGGGAGAATATCGAGGTGCTAAAAGCTGGTTGAAGTGAAAATCTCGAGCATACATGCCCCACGCCCGCGAAGCATATATTTCGCAATTCTTAACGAATCCTTGGATATTCACTTGATGTCAGCAGATTCCCCTATTGTGCAGAGATCGGAGTGTCTGCTCTCCTTGCGGCTCTGATTTTCTATCTGTCATATCGTGGACCAGAATTTGCTTGTATGTATCATCTTTGATGCAGTTGAAACGGGAAGAGCTGAGCAAATCATTGGCCCGGATGTGAAACGTGTGGCAGAGAGCCGTGGGGCGTATTGCTGGAGGTCTAGAGAAGACCAGGGACCGAGGGCTGTACTTGGAAAGTGTTTTGGATGTGGAGCCTGCATGACAGGGTTGCGCTGCTCTCGCGATGCTGCTTGCCCGAGTCGAAAGACTGATAATATCAAAGAACTTTGACAGGTGTAAATCTCGGTTCCAACGAGCTATCACATCAATTGCAATCGTGCCCCCCACTTTTTGAACGAAAATAGTAATGCAGTGGAGTGCCCGCTAGCGACTGCTCATACCGAAGTCAGAAGATGGAATGGACAGGAAGCTAAAAGCGATGAGCGAGCTGAGGACTCGTAGATTATCGCAATTTGGTAGGCAATGCTCGGATGATACGCCCGGCATAGCCAATTCGCTTGCATACCAATGGTTCCATCTTTCGCTGACTCGTCATCTGCTCTTCATGGCAGAGTAGAAATCTTCAGCGGAGTGGCGGTGACGGAGCACGTGGGAGGGTGTTTGTTTCATGCACACCTGCGGTCAAATCTCGGTGACAAGTGACAGGTGACAGCCAGCAGATCATAGATGCCGGGTTGTGCCGATAAGAAAATCTGAATTCTGCTTTCCTTCATTCCCAATCATCCCTTTGCCTTTCCCATCATCCCATGTCCATGCCCCATCACTCTGATGATGCTTTGATCCAGCGATACCTGACGCCACAAGATAAGTCAATTCTCGTGTCTCATGTCAACTGTATGGAGATGCGCTATCAAGCTTTATGAGAGAGCGGCTGCGGCAGATTACGACTGAACTTGCCGCTTGCGAGTGGCCGTTTCTTTGTTCCAACTTAAGTGAATGATGACTGTTGCATTTATTACCCTCATCTGCCTATCCCGAGCAACGTTTCTCTTCCCAAACATACCCAACGCACCATCCGCTCGACTTGAGTGCCTTTTCAGGTCATCTGTTCCATTTTCATTGCTTTCGCTGTCGAGACTGTCCCCCTCGGTCGCAACTCCCGCCCGGTAGCCGGACGCGGAAATCGTTCCGCCCAGACGTTCCATTCTCCTGCACGTCATCTTTCATTGGTACGTGTACCTTGACCGGAAGTATTCCCTGAGCATTGCCTCGTATGGCAATGTTGTAATCGTCCACTGGCTGCATTCTGTCTCATTCTGAATGTGTCAGCATGCTGATGAAGAATAAGCGCCAAAGAATCAATGGCACCCAGCTTCTTTGGAAGTAACAGCAGAGACGCGAGCAGTAGCGTCAAGTACTTTGAGATTAGGTGACTTCACGTCCTAGCGAACTTTTGAGGCCATTGCTGACTACGCTTGCTGGATTGAGGCTCAATGAGAGCAACCTGATCCTCCGAGGAACCGAAGATGAAGCCTCCAGTGTTGTCCTCAAAGGGACACTGGTCCTCTGCCTTTCCGAATCTATACGCATACAAGGGATAAGATTGCGCTTTACGGGCGAGAGGCGTCTTGGGTCAGCCTAGACCACAGACGCGCCGGACACACGGAGGATGCTAACTCGGTTGGTAGCTGGTATCAGCCAAGCGGCTCCGGAGCGAGCTCTATCAAGTACGAGGAAGAATTCCTACGACACACGTGGGACTTCCAAAACAATGGTAAACGATCTTCCGAAACGCTCCCGGCTGGAAATTACGAATACCCCTTCGACATGATCTTACCAGGCTCAACGCCAGAGAGTGTGGAGGGATTGGCAGAAACCTGGCTTGTATATCGTATGAAAGCTACGATAGACCGAGGCATGCTGCAGCAGAATTCGGTGGCTCGGAAGCAAGTTCGCATCATTCGAACACTCGATACAGGGGCGCTCGAGCTCGCCCATGCAATGGTATTCCCCACGGAGACAATGGGTTTCCAGTCCGCTGCTAATGTGTGCTAGTCCGTTGAAAATGTGTGGCCAGATAAGGTCAACTACTCTCTCAGTACACCTACGAAAGCTGTGATCTTTGGCACCACCGTGCAAGTCGACTTCAAAATAATACCACTACTGAAAGGACTAAAGATTGGAAAGATAACCACAGAATTGAACGAGAGGCAGGAGATGACCATAAAGGGGCCCCGAACACCTAAAAAGCGTCGTGAACTCACTCGGCTTATTGCAAAAGACGAGTATCGTCTCGCAGATGATGTTGAAGCCGAGGATATAGGGGGACAAGACGGATATGTATTTTCAAGAAAACTCTCCATACCACAAAGCCTAAGGAAATGTCTGCAATCGGTGGATGCGCTCGGCATCAAGACTCGACACAATCTGAATTTTAACGTTCAGATGCATAATCCAGACGGCCACGTATCAGAGGTCAGTGCCAATGGGATGAATTCAATCTTACAGACCGTTTAATTGACAACAACTAGCTCCATGCAACACTTCCATTGTTCATCTTTATCTCTCCGAATATGCCCATTGACGACAACAACAATTTGGTACACCAAGGGCCACAAACTATGAGTGCTTCCACAGCTCTAAATGATCTTACCCCACCGCAGTACGGGGAACACCAGTTCGATCAGCTCTACAGCGACATCGATCCGAGCGGCTATATGACACCCGCTGGAGGAGGTGCCAGCGGAAGAGGCACTCCTTTCCAGTCGCGAAGTCGAAGCGTTTCAACCGAGAATCTGGCATCGATGGACGGAGTTGCATCGAGTGATTTTGGCGCAAGCGTACTACAGTCTCGTTTGAGCAATTTGGATGTAGCGGGCCCCAATCGAGTTGCACGAGACCGCTCGCAATTGTCGACTTCGGGCGACGGCACAGAACCTGCTTCTTTCGAGATTGCAAGGACAGGTGGGACCAGTACACCACAGAATTCTCTACCTCACGGCGGCTACTTTGGGTACTCGGAGGCGAACATGGGTGGACATAGCCCTAGCAATAGCGCTCCGGTGTCGCGACGAGTATCAGAAGAGGATGAAGTGACTTCTGGCACAGTGACACCTCAACACATCGAATATAGCGCGGAGAGCCTGGCGAAAGTGCCAAGTTACACAACAGCATTGCAATCGAATCCAAGAACTTTGGTCAACGATGGCTTACCGACGTATCAAAGTGCTACCCGTACACTTCGAATGTCACCACCAATGCCACAGCCGTCGAATTAATACCACGTTTTGCCAGCTACGAGAGAGGCTCAGGGAGCTCAGGGAGGCTTACCTGAATCATTACCCTGGGTGAAGCATTGCTGCTGGAGAAACCGAAAAATTACGATATGGTCATGCGCGGTCTTTGTATTATTCCAAAAAGTTACACGTGCTTCCATTTCATGGTGGAAAATGCCCAGTTGTTGCATAGCTGAGCGTATTTTCGGCGTTTTCAGCGAAGATTCCCCTCTGCATTGGATTCGGTAGATATTTTTGAAAATAAACACACTGAATCTCCCATTGATACTCCAAAATGTTTGAATGCTCGAGTCATTGAAAGTAGCATCCTCGAGATCGTAGGTGGCCGTCTTCGTGTTGGAGGCCCTTGACATGCATGGTGACGTCTAACCGCAACGCTCTTGAATATTTGTATATTTCCCCTCATTCTGTGCTCTTACCAATCTCCAAAACCTCGCATGAAAAGATAGCCGGCCATCTGTTTAAGAGAGGTCAATAGCAATACGAGCCAACCCACTAGAGCTCCAACGCAAACACTTGTACCATCGTTCCAATCCTCATACAACGAATCTCCAACGAAAACCACAGACATGGCTACGACACAACAAGGAGGTAAAAGCTTACCGCACAGAAGTACTGGAGGTTCTGTTTCCGATGACGAAGCGGTACCTGACACTGATCCCAGTGATGTCGGTCAAATCCTTAAATTTCGTCCACCAAATGTAGCTGACAACTCGCCCAGACATCCAGCTTGCTCCTTGAGAGACTTCAGGCCTACAAGCATGCTGTGGGCTATCTGGAAAACTACATCACTGAGACGGAGAAGGTGGAAAAGGCACATGCGAAAGAATACGAGAAGATCCTGAAGGTATACATAGCTTCATCATCGTTTCAAGGCCGTGCTGAGTCTATTCCAGACAGTGTCTAGCCCATTGAAAGAAGGTCATCATTTTGATCAGAGCTTGGGTGGGATTGCTGGCCTTTTTGAGAGCATACGCTCTAATACGCAGGTGGGTATACTCTATGGCTGGGCAAATGTCGTCGTTAATCATTTGTATAGGGCATTGCCAATTCTCATCTGGAGACAGAGAAGAACATCAAAGGCTCAGTCTTGCCAATCCTCGAACGTCTTCACGCCGAAATCAAGAACAAAAACAAGGAATTGTCCAAAGGCGCGGCCAAAAGCTCGAAGGAAGTCGACAAAGCAAGGAACATAACTCAGAAGCACATTGAACTCCTGGGCCAGCACAGCGCTGCTTTCGCCTCGTCCGGTGGGAAGGTTGAGGCTTCAAATGACCCCTACATCCTTCAACGTGGTGTGAACCATCGTCTCAAAAATCAAGTATTGGAAGAAAACAACAATCGCAATGACTTGCTGGCAGTGCAAGACTCGTTCATGCAATTTGAAGCCCACGTTATTCAGACGATCCAACAAGCTATGTCTGCCTTCCTCCAGTGTGTCTCTGGACAATCCGAGAGACAAAAAGTTATGTATTCGGACATCATCTCCACGGCTCAACGGATTCCCCCTGATTTCGAATTCAAGGGTTTTGTTCACCGCAACAGCAACACTTTGATAGATCCGTCGGTACCCAAGCGGTCCGTATCTAATATTTCCTACCCGAATCAGAACCACTCATCGACTCAGCCGCTCATTGCTGGTTCGCTAGAGCGCAAATCTCGTGCGGCACTCAAGGGCTATAATGCTGGCTACTACGTTGTCACACCGGCCAAGTACTTGCATGAATTCAAAGACGATGATGATTACAAAAGGGACCCTGTCCCCGAGCTCTCTCTTTACCTCCCAGACTGCATAGTTGGCGGCATGGATGGGGAAAAATTCAACGTCAAAGGCAAGGACGCTTCCAAGGGCAAAGTGGGCTCTAAACTCGCCATGAGCCATGAGTTGGCTTTCCGAGCCAAGTCGCCTGCTGATGCAGAGAAATGGTGGACCACCATTCGTGAAGCATCAGGGCAAGGTGCGGTTGGTGGCTCCACACCTTCGAGTCCTGTTGAGAGTAGGAACGTGTCAGGGCAACAAGCGCCCCCTCAATATCAGGAGACAAAGCAGACTCAGTATCAGGACACTAGACAACAGGCTCCGATGCAGACCCAACAACCAACTCCGGTACAAACCCAAGGTCTTCCCCATCAAGCGACTGGATACCAGGGCGCATCGATTACCCCGGGAGCAGGGACTGTGTCAGGATATGATCAGATGAACCGTGAGGTGAAATCTGTAGGGACGGGATACAGTCCTGCTACTGGAGCTCCAACGTCAGGGGTGGAGAGAGCGCCTGGACAATACTGATGGGTCAATTTTAATCGCTAGACTCCGCTGAGGTTTAATTATGGTCGCAGAACGATGTTTGCAATTCCTTCTATGCATCACGAAACCAGTATACACTCTGTTGAACGGCATCAAGCGTAAGTACATATATTGAGAAGTATCTAGCAATTCGAGTCGGTGAAGCAGTCATACTTGAAATATCAAAAAGGGCGGAGTTGCCTCTTACGGAGAATACCCCTTGCTTTAGCCTCCCATAGCCCCCATAGAGTAACTCAGTAACTCAGTTTGGAACAGGCCTCGGTATATATTTGATCCGGCCGAGCGGGTCAAAGAGGTCTGAGAGACTGGCCGGGATTGGTCAGTTTGACGACTGCATCAAAAGAAGGACATGGCTGTGTATTAGGAGTTAGAGTGCCTCCAATGTACAGTTGTCTTATTGTTGCAATCCCCCTAATGACTCTCTCTGTTGATCTGCATGCCACACTATCAGCACCTTTCCTCACTTTTGCCGCGCCATTAACGCTACAAGCGATTCGCATTCTTGGGCTTCATCATGCAGGTATGGTCTCAGTGACTTGGTAGTTGACAGCCCTTGCGTTCCCTTTCCGAATGTCTACTTGCACCTATATGTGATTCTTCCAAAGACCGTTCCGCTGTAACTCTGCGGGGTCACCCTTCATAACGCATTACCGTTGGGCAACTTAAAACGTCATTCGGAGTGCCAAGCTTATTGATTGTTCTCCACAGCAGACATCCTTGAGGAATTATCAGTTTGACGGGAACCATGCAGCAAACAGGCGGGGGCACGTGCCACAATTGTCCATAAGCGACGACAACCATCACGTAACTGAAGCCATTGGGGACTTGTATGGGGAACACCACAATGGGAGACGAGACTCAAGACCTCTAAACTTTGCTCCGGCAAATTCAACCAACCCAAATAATCCACAGAGTCCACCAGAGTCACAACGACGTACCCTACCCAAAGCTGGACCCTCTCCTCCTCAGTCCCTTAGAAACGCACGGAATTCTTTGGTCCGGAACATATCCAATGAGCGAACACCTACACAAGTCCAACTTAATGGACAAGGGAGAATCATGGCAAGCAGGAGTAATTCCGGCGACGGCGAAGGTGGCCCAATATCGCCCACGATGGCAGGGCAGCTGTCACCGAGCAACTCGCTGCACCGCACCAACTCCGATACAGCAAGCACTCACTTCCCCCTCAACGACATCGACTATGAATCCAACCCCAATGCCGTGGCCCAGGAGCTCAGTAATCTAGCTGCTATACGGCGCATGTCTATGGACGTAAACGCTTCTGGCGATCCAGATCTGCCATCCTTTTCTTCAAACTTCGGCATGCCTACCGCCCCGCCGATAGATACTGATCCAGATGATGCAGCTAGACTCTACTGGGTTCCTGCAAGTGTACATCCAGAACTGGCGCCAATGGAGTTCAAGACATTCCTAGATAAGAAGGTCAAATCTCTGAAGAGGAGGTCGGAGGAAAGCTCACTTTCTCCCGATGGCTTACAACCCGGAGGCTCAACGGCCAGTCTTAGGAGGCGGAAGTCTATGCTATCAAGGCAGATTGATAATTCTGGGGGACGAGGCGCGGATGGATACCAGGATGGCGCTGAGGTGTTGGACCGGAAGAGATTGCAGTCGGGGGACCAAGTATTGAATGCGGGAAGCACAAATTTACAAGACCTAGGGACTCTCGTCAACGAACCCGAGAAGATCATGCAGAGGCTGAGCTTGGAGACTGGAGCTGAGGGTGGGGAAGTGCTTCCAGGAGACGACATGCCAATCCTACCGGGTGTTCCCTCCGGTGGTAACTCATTGAGGCGATCGACCCGCACTACATACCGAAGAGGAGGTAGTCTACGTAAGGGTGAACGAGGCCCATTGTCGAAACGCGCAGCATTTAGGTCTGATACTACAGATGGCGAGGAGTCACCAATTTCGTCACCAAGCGTCTCTCAGAACGAAGCTTTCGAGAAGCTGTCGAGGGTCCAAACGGAACCTACACCACCTCCAGAGCGAGTTACGGAGAATTTCTCCCGACCAGGGCGAATGAATAGGCGTGCAGGAATACCACCGGGAGCGTCACAGAGAACGTCGCAGTCCTCGTCATTTGACGAAGAGTCCACAGACCGCAAATCTCCAGAGTCGCGGGACCAACCAGGGATAGCTCCGCACACAAGGCATTTTGTCTCTCAGATTGCTTCGAACGGAAGATTAGGTGTTACGCCAGAGGCGCTCGGAAAGGGGATACCACACATTATTGAGACACCTCCTGAAGAGGCAAGACCCGCGTCTAGAAAAGGCTTCGTCCCTGAACGAACAACATCACACGAGCAGCCGCCGCCTATCCACCCGCCCTCCGCTTCTTCATCCGCAGGTCCCTCCAGAGCTCAAAAATGGACTCCGCAGTCAAGGCAGAATCAAAGTATAAAGAGCAACCAGAGCTTGAGCGACATGACTTCCCATCCTTCTCCTTTACCTGGAAACAATACTCGCACAGATAGCCTGTCCTTCATCCCTACATTGACCGAGGACAAGAAGTCTGCAGAGGCTAGAAGGGCCAAAGAAAAGGCCGACCAAGAAAAAGCGGAGAGCGGGCGGAAATCAAGTTGGAGTTGGGGCTCGCTACTAGGGAATGAAGAAAGGGAGAAAGAGAAGAGAAAGGCCGAGGAAGCCAAGCAAGAAAAGAAAGCAAGGGCGAGGGTCGGCAAACCAACAGACAAATCACACGACAATACAAGACTCGACCTCTTGCAGACAACTATGGAAGGTAGCCGAGGCCGAGAAAGCATTGTACTGGACCGGGGAGACCTGAAGCTTGAAGAAGAACGGAAGAAAGAAAGCACCCGGAAGTCCAGTGGAAATGAGGCTAAGAAAGAGAAGGAAGGTGGATTTATCTCATCAATCTTCGGAGGCGGTAAGAAGAAGGGAGAGCAGGAATCTAAGGGGAAGAAGCACTTTTCACGCAACCTCTCTCCCGAACCACCAATGCGAATATTGAAACCGGACATCGACTACAACTGGACGCGGTTCTCCATCCTAGAGGAGCGGGCCATCTACCGTATGGCGCATATCAAACTTGCGAATCCACGCCGCGCACTGCATTCCCAGGTCTTGCTTAGTAACTTCATGTAGGTGCAGCAAAGAAGATGAATCTATCAATCCGACTAACGATTTCAGGTACTCCTATCTCGCCAAGGTACAACAGATGCATCCCCAGGCCCAACTTCCCCAATCTGCAGCCCAGCGACAACAGGCGGCTCAGCAGAAGAAGGATCAGCCGGAAGAGTTTGCACAGTATCAGAAGTACCAGCAGGTGAGCTTTTCACTTTGGTCGATCCCGCCGGCACCTCTGACAGATTCAGCAGCAACAGCAGAGACAACAAGAACAAGAAGAAGCGCAACAAGCCGCGACGTTCCAACCGCAAGTGACTGCCTTACAGTCCCAGGCACCAACGCTACCAGCATTGGCCCCAGTACAGCAACATGATAGCTTCATGGATGATTACGAGCAGGAGAATGTGGCCCATGACAACAGACACCGCCCGCAGTCGCGAGCCAGTCAGCACAGTCAGGACAGCGGTAATGGGCATCCCAATCAAGCGATTGGGAGTCAACAGCGTCGCCAAGGCTATAATACCCCGCAGCACTCCAATCCTTACCAATACCAGCAGAGCCAATTCGATGAGCCGGGAAGGGCTGCCGATGATGACATGTGGTGATACAAATTTCGAGACTGATTCTGTGCACGACGCGTTTTACAAATTGCAAGAGATGGATCTCAGAGGCTGGGGCCTCGGACGAGTAGCCAGCATTGCCCATCGTTCGTCCACTGTGGACACGTCTCGACTCTTTCCAGGCCACCACTCCGACCCGCGAAAGCACAGGACGAAGATCTGAGCGGGGGACATACGCCGCGCCTGTCCACGCACTCGTACTCTGCAGGAGCGAACCGAGGCTGCCGGAAGAACCCCGGGGTCATGTCTCGGCGCTGTCACGGCGTTCCATTCTCGAAATGCAGCGCGGCGCGTTTTTGGGAGGACCGAGGGACGACGGAGCTGGAAGGGCTTCGATGCGGCGCGGACGATGGGAGATGTCCTGGATAAGAGGGAGAGCGCGGGGGGGGATAAACACTCTGAGCGGAATGGGTGTTTTGTGTATATTATGACCAGTCATGAGCGAGGAGCATCGAGCCGACGTTTCACACTCGATTCGATTCGATTCAATTCAGTCCCATTCAATACAAATACAATCAACACTGCCGACCCGATACCGCGCAAGCCGTACCACAGCCCTCCCTCCACCCCCACCATCCCAACACCCCTACTTCCCCTCCCCCTCCCCCTTCGCAAACGTCAAACTGACGCTATTGACGCAGTGCCGCTCGTCCGTCGGCGTCGGGTACCCCTCCCCGCGGAACACGTGCCCCAAATGCCCCCCGCAGCGCGCGCACGTGATTTCCGTGCGCGCCATGCCGAAGGCGCTGTCGGTGTGCCGCGTCACGGCGCCGGGGATGGAGTCGAAGTAGGCGGGCCAGCCGCAGCCGGATTTGAACTTGTGCGTCGCGCGGTAGAGGGGGGCGCGGCAGGCGGCGCATTCCTGAGAAGGGTCAGGTTTGGAATGGGGGGGGGACATCGATGGATCTATGACTCACATAGGTGCCGTCGCTGGGCATGTGTTTGTCGTACTCGCCCGTGTACGGCGCCTCGGTGCCCTTTTCCCGGATGACGCGGAACTGCTCGGGCGAGAGGACGGCCTGCCATTCGTCGTCGGTCTTTTGGACCGGGTAGGTCGTCATGTCTTTTGCGGCGGGGGTGCTGCGGAAGAGGGAGCCGAGGAAGGGGACGCTGGGCATGGAGCGGAGGGGGCGGTGGAGGGGGGTGGTCAGGGCGGGGGGGGCGCGGGCGGCGAGGGCGGGGGTCGTGATGGTTGTGAGGAGGGATGTGCGGATGAGGGCGTGGAGGGTTGGGGAGCGCATGTATTGTTGGGGGGGGTTGGGGGGTTATATAGGGGATTGATGGAGGGAGGTTGGTGATGTTGACGGATCGTGGGTGATGTGGGAGTCGACGCCACTGGGCGGGATGATGACATCGTAGCGGGCGCTAGCTCGGGACGGAAAAGGGTGGCGTTGGGGATTAGGAATCCGCCAAGTTTCCAATATCTTTGATGCGGTATTATTTATATTCACGCAAGCTGAGATGGAATTCTTGCACGCTACTCTGCGTGAACTATGGCTCATTTGAAGAGTACTGCGTGCCCAATGCTAAGGTTACACGATTGTATGCTGACTACCTAAACGCCATGCGTCCATCTGATGCGTTATTTGATTACCTGTAGAACTCATTGGGATTCCCTTGCGCCTCAGCAACAAACCCCGGCTGCTGTTGCGGCGGCGGAGCGTGATAGGCCTGGTACCCACCTGCGTGTGGTCCCGAGTTGAGGACTGGGTATGGATTCTGGCCCATGCTAGGAGACGGCGCTTGAGGAGGTGGTTGTGAAGGTGGTGCTTGGCTATAGGGTGCGAAATGGTTTTGTGTGGAGGAGGGGCCCACGGGAGTGTGAGGGTAGGGAGCCTGTTGGCTGGCGTATGGTGGCTGAGATTGCTGCGCTTGCCCGTACGGCTCGTCGTCGGTCGGAGAGTGGAGGGAGGGCGAGTACTCGCTCTCGGGCTTCGATTGTTGGACATGAGGTGGGTATGATTGGGGCCGAGTATCGGTGGGGCTTGCGTAGGAGGATGAGGAGAGTTCTTGCGGGTTGTCGTAGGTTGATTGTGGGCGGTGGGAATAGGGATCTGATGAGGGCGGGCCTTGGTGATTGGATGGAATTCGATTGCGAGGGTCGTGAGTCGGATACTGTGCTTGTTGCTGCTGGGATACTGGTCCTTGGCCGGCATACGAGAACGGTTGCGGCCCATTTTGAGGCGGATACTGGGGCTTTGGGGTGCGAGAGTCTATGGGTGTCAGTAAAGAGTAGATCCTCTAAGAAATGGATCTTACCTGGTGGTGCGCCGCTCGGACCAGGGGTATAGTAGCGACCAGGACCTTGCTGGGGAGCCGGGCCTTGCTGCGCGTAGCCACTATCATAAGTATACTGCGGCTGGCTCTGGCGACCGTACTGGGGCTGTGAAGGCTGGGACATTGAAGCCTCCAGCAATGACTCGTAATCCCTCCGTGCTTTGATGAATTTCTCATTGAGCTGCGTAAAGTCGTCTTCATGGTAACATCAGCACTAGTCTCCTCATCAAGGCCGGTTAAATCTTACCCTTCTTCTGCGAGTATTTCCCAATTAGCTCAATGAGCTTCGGTCGTATTGCCAGCGTTGAGTGATAAAGCTCTGTGATCTCTTCGTTATCCCTTACATTCAACTCTGAACTGCTGGTGCTTAGCAGTGTCAGAAGTTTCTCCACGTTCTTGATCTCTCCAAAGACGTCCGCTTCCATCTGCGCCTCTCGTTGCAGATCATCCTGAGTGGGGTCCGCCAACTTTTCAACATAGTTCAGCGGAAAGATGCCAGTCTGCCCTCTTAGCGAGCCTTTCCACCAGTCTTTATAAACCGACTCTATTACAGCAATGATGTCGCCTTTGCGGAATTGTAATTCTCCAGCTTCCGAGGGTTGAAAGTCGAACAATGCTCGCACCCTTGAGACCGTAGCTGCAGTCGTCCCTGATGACATGGCCGCCTGTTGCGAAGGACCGTTTGCACCTGTTGAAGATGATACTGGGCCGGGCTTCTTTTCTGACGCTTGTCCGGCCGCAGGCTTGTCCTTGATTGACAATGCCAGCGCCATTTGTAGTTCCTCCTCTTCTTTTTGTCTATCAACATCTGTGATCTGGCGCTTGTTGGGCTTAGACGGCGGGTAAAGATTGGGATCTGCGAAGGGTAAGCCTTCAATATTTTGCCATGCTGAGCAGGCATACTCTGAGTCTTCAGCTTCATATAAGCCTGGTCCATGATACCTAGATCTGGATCCTTCGCGAACTCCTCTGACCATTCTGCCATTCGTTCTAGGATCTTAGCCTTCACTTGTTGGTGTGTATTCTGGTTATCAGTCAGCACGTAGGAGCGCCGAATTCTAGTTTAAGACCCTACCCTATCGCCCGCCAGTCGTAACAACGCATCTGTGAAACTCCTCGAAGCTAGTTCTCTATGCATCTTTGAACCACAATTTTGGGAGCACGCGTTCGCCAGCTTCATCACGGCTATTAGCGCCAGTATTTCCTTCCATAGACATGGTGATCATACCTCCAATGTATAGAGCTGCACATTCGCATTGCGGTGGGCAAGTCGTTTGATCATGGCGGCGACCGCATCCTTTGCTCTTAAGAACGGCGAAATCAGCCTGGACGTTGATGCTGCGTTGAAAAGGCTACAACAAACCCCGAGTCTTCTGCGCCGACTTTATCACAAACGTCCTAATCGTTCTCAGCATCTGATCATGCCAGCGTTGGGGAAGCTTCCGTCAATACCAAAATGTACTCCCAGTTCTCCGACGTGAGGTTCTCATCCGTTGCTTTTGCTGTTTTATGATCAGTGACTGCCTAGAGCTTCTTGATTGAGAAGCCTACCAACGGCGTCATCGAAGGCATTCTGCTGCGTTCGAAACATAGTCGCTACTATCTCAGAATCCCAAAAAGGTACGAATGTCCAAATCGAAGTTGAGAATGAGAAGAATCGAAGAAATACAAGAGCATTCAGAGCCTGGAAACACTGCCACCGCTGCCAGACATCCTGACTCTGCGGCCTTGGCTAGCGGTAGATCTAAGTGTGGCTCAACTGCCGCTATGACGAACATTAAATGAGGCGACAATCCTGTGAGGCTGTGACACTACATACCTATCACCATATGATCAATCTCCTACCATCACTACGAACAGCTTCACTCTGCCACAGAGAGAATTCTATAGACTCCGGTCTTTGGAGACACACGCATTGTATAATTTCGGGATTTCTAAACTGCCTCGTCGAGAAATGATGGAATGTCATACATAGATTTTTCCACAACTCATCCTCTCAGACCAAATCAGCAGCCCAACCCATCGGCAGCTGTGCCGAAAAGCACTCTTCACGCGCCAGGGGTAGGACTTAGTTTATAATGTAAATAAGCTCCAGTGCCTCTTAAAATGGGGTATTCTTTTGGTTCTTGCCGTTCCTTCGCTCGTCTGCTGCTAGCATTGGCGCAGACTGAAGCAGACGAGTGGAAGTATGTGCGCCCCTTTTGACAAAAATATAGTACCTATAATGTATGAAGAATAGATCATAGTATCTGACTTCGGTCTGCAAGCCACGACGTTGGAAACATTAGGTCATTCACGGTGGACCAGAGGGGCCCGAGATGAAGGCTTCCGACTGCTGCAGATGCTCAGCGCCATCGAAGATGGCAATATCTGATGCAAGTCGCTGAAGCATGCGCCTTCTATTCTGAGATCAAGAGCCTTTTTGCGCTCTCTCCGCGGCCCGGCTGGCACGAGCTGATCGTACCAGTGGAGCCAGATTGATCAGGGGCTCCGCGGTCAATAGGTATGGGTGCTGCAGAGAGTCAGCAGGCGCAATGGAGAGGTTCCGCTTATGTTCATACCTTCAGTAGGTCATGCGCAGATGCACGTTTCTCAGGATCGACCTTGAGTGCGAAATTCAGGAAGTCCTTGAATACCTGTGATAGTTCGTGCTCTTCTTTGATCTTTGGCGTTCCATTGGTGGCGATCAAGTACAGGGCTCGAAGTGGAGATTCTGTGAGGTAAGGTGGCTCTCCTTCAATCATTTCAATCGCCATAATTCCCAGACTCCATATGTCTACCTTGCGGCCGTACTCCTTCCTAGTAACAACCTCTGGAGCCATCCAATAGGGCGTACCAACCATCGTGGTGCGCTTGTTGTGAGATTCATTGATTTGAGCACAAAACCCGAAATCGGCTAGGAACTATTAGCACAAATGTCCAAAGGCCAGAGAGACGAACATACTAAGCTTGATGTTGCCGTCCATAGCAAGCAGTATATTGTCTGACTTAATGTCTCGATGAATGACACCTTTGGAGTGCAAGTGTTGTAGACCGTTCAATGTCTGGGATCAAATCAGCTGAATCAAATATACGATTTGCACGGACGATATACCTCACGGCAAACAGCAGCAATCTGCCCCTCGCTCATCAGATTGAACGTTACGACATCTGTCAAACTTCCTCCCTCCATATACTCCATTATGACCCATAGATCTCCTTGGCGCAAGTAGCTGTCCATGAAGTTTACAATATTCTTGTGCTTGCTGTCTTTCATTACAAGAATCTCGTTGATAATTAGATCCTTCTTCGGCTGCTGCTCAAGATTCATTTGTTTGATCGCCACGCACTTGTTAGTGCCTACTTCAGTAGCTGTGTAAACACCTCCAGAAGCACCCTGGCCGATCTTATTGAGGTTCTTGTATCGCCTCATAGGGTCTCCGGTCGTACATATGGCATTTAGTCTCGCTACAATGTCGATGCCGCCCGTGTTCCGATTCGGCCGTCGCCTTGGATTAGGCCCCGAGCGAGCTTGATGTGTTGGATGTGGAACATTTTGCGGGTCTGGAGAAGTGGGGGAGTATTGTTGCGGTGGAGATACAGTCGCATTCTGCTGCAGCTGAGGTGGTTGGCGTTGGCTTGGGCTTCTGTCGATTGGTTTGCTTTGAAGCGGTTTTTGGACCGGAGCTAGAGGATGTTCCTGTGGCTGCTGATACTGAATCGGGCTACTGATTTGGCCGGGAGAAGCGCGAGACGTCTGCCGAGTAAGCCCATTTGTTTGGGTCTTTGAGGGCTGGCGCTGAAGATCGAGGCCGCGGTCTCCCTCTTCGGCCGTGTTGGATACGGAGCGGTTTCGCATTGGCAGCTCGTCGCTCGGCCTGCCCTGCATTGGTAGGGCTTCCTTAGCAACGTGGGGTGGATGTGGTGCGACTCGAGCAGGCGTGAGACTCGCTCCTGTAGGTGGGCCGGGTGGTCGAGGCGCGGGACGTTGAGCAACTAGGTTTGGCTGGGTCATAGTGGGAGGACCCGTCGTAAAATTGTTGGCTGTTGGCATGCTTCGAGGAATAGGCGGAGGCGCTCGTGGATTTTCGAAGCTAGTTTCATGATTTGAAGGGAAACGAGGGCTTGTCGGAGGACTCGTGATGGTCGAGAGATGCGCATGAGATTGTTGAGGAGCTGAATTTGAAGGCGTAAGAAGACTTAGCCCAGATACCGATGGGTCATCAGCCCTTGCGTGATCGAACTTGTGCCACACCCGATCTTCATCTTGGCCTCCTGCTGTGTCCTTGTAGAAAGTCATGATATCCACAATGGCCTGCGGGTTCTTCTCTTGCTCAGTCTTGGATATTCCGCTCTCCTGTAACGTCCGTTGCCATTCCTTGGGTAAACCCTGCATCTCATCAGTACAACGTCGCAACACCCTTCAAAGTCTGCTGTGCAGAAGTGGCAAAAAAAAGCACGCCTCTTCGCGCTTGCTCTGTGCATCGTCTCCCAATTGTGAAAATGATAATGCAACGGAATAAAAAGAGTAGGATAGATATGATAAGAAGAGAATTGAACATACCGTGAATTGCCCGGTCTCATTGTCAAAGCCTACGTGAGTAACGTGTACTGGGTTTTCTGGCGCAGAGATCTTGACGCTGTTGGATCGTGGGGAGCCCAGAACACTGCCTATGAAGGAGGAAATGCTACTCTTTTTCTTCCATGGTGTGGAGTTTCTTGCCTCATCTGAGTATCTCTTCGACGTAGATGTTCCAGTCTCGGACTCGGGCGGGGTAACGGTGTTGATTGACCGATCGCCAATGGAGAAGCTTGCGGACTGGCGCAAAGATGGGCTCATCATCTTCGCATTCGGAGTTGTGTAGGAAAGTGGGGGCGGACCGGGTCTTCTTAGAGAGTTTTGAAATCCAGAGGCTTTTGTGGAATCAAGCTGTGTCAGTGTACCGGGATGCGCATTGAACTCATCGGAGCTCTTCTCGTCGAATGATTGACGTGCCGAGAATCGGTGGCGATTGCTATATGCTTCGCTGTATGCGTCGAGGGATGTTGGATTGCCGAATTGGGGGCCGCTCGGTGTGTTTGGTGATCGATCGAGAGATGAACTAGAAGAGGTGTGGTAGGAAGGAGTGCGACGATGACTATCGTGGCTGCTTGCGGGAGACTGTGAGGACGATGGCTGTCTTTGCAAATTTGTTGTCGAGCCTTGGTTCATATTGCCTGGATAGTCGCTGAAAGAGCTGGTCGGCGGTGGTTGTTTGGTGAGTCGCCGTGGCTTGTCGTCCATGCTCCTCACTCACACACTCTCTCCTCTCTCTCTAGCAGCTGGCGGCAAGCTTAGCGCGGAAATGCTAGTCAAGGATTGCGGTTAAAGGACTACCCAGGTATGAATAAGTAGTACTCAAAGGCACAATGACAAAGTATTGTCTGTTTCAGTGAATGGAATCATGAAGGAACGATGTTGTAGCACATAATGTCTTGCATCGGCCGATGTTAGTGATGCGAAGTTTGTAAAGGTTAGAAGTGATCTTCTCCTTGTAGATCTCCCTTCCCACCGCGTGCGTGGTCTTGTAGTGCGACGAGCATCATTGCCTCTTCTATTTAGTACCCTTTTTGACACATGTGGCTATCTCGCTATACCTAGAGTACGGCGATCAGAGGTCCGGATGTGGATGAAAGGGAGGACTTGTACACGGAGAAGATTATGATTACGGGCGACCAGGTTCCCTCTCATCTGCCTCCTGTCTACAGCCTCCGGTCTACAGCCTCCTTCTGTACCTATCTATTTAGAATGAATCTTATCATAGCACATCATGCGGCACAGGGATCTTCATGCCGTCCAGAGAGCTATGCCGTTGGTGCCGTTAACGATTATGTCCTCTCAGCCTTACCTCCATAGAGTACCAGCAGCGCGTCATTAACTCATAGCCTCTTCCTTCACATTTAAATATTGCATAACGAGGCTTTTCTCTCTCTTTATTCTCCGCTAATCCCTTTTCTCATGGTTCCTGAAACACAGTAGCAATATGCTGCATGAGAAATTGCCTAAAATCTCACCGAGAATCTCCCTGCAGAGTCCGTCATGCCGCTGCTTGTCATCCAAAGCACCATGGATCACCACCGGACAGCATCACCAGACCTCAACAATTGGTCGACACCGTAATATTTCCACATATGGCTATACACAAGCAAAATCTCTGGTTTATGCCGACCATGGCAATCCAAGTAAGGTGCTTTCGTACGTCGGTACCTGCATCTTTGCATCAAACCCAACAGGGCTGTGCTGAATGTACCCTTACCCAACAGCCTACACACGTACAGCATTGGTCCTCCACATTCTTCCCTCGTCACCCTACGAACTCTCTCGGCTCCCCTCAATCCTGCGGACATCAATCAGATACAGGGTACCTACCCCACCGTGCCTCCGTTTACGACTACGCTTGGGACAACGCGATCGACTGCAGTCCCGGGCAATGAAGCCTGTTTTGAGGTGCTGGCGGTCGGCTCCGGGGTCAAGAGTGTAAAGAAGGGGGATTGGGTCATTGCCAAGTATACAGGGTTGGGGACATGGAGGACGCATTTGCAGGTCGAGGAGGAGAAAGTGATAAAAGTGGAGAGGGAAGGTTTGAGGAGTGAGCAGGTGGGCACAGTTGGGGTGAGTGTGCTGTTGGTGTGTTCTCGTTGTGATGTTACACAAGACATTGTTGGAAAAATCGTCGCCTACACTCTTGGTCTGTTGGCGATTGCAGTGGAGAAACATTGCTGACTCTGGTCTTTCCTAGGTAAATCCTGTCACTGCCTATCGCATGCTGAAAGACTTTGTCAAGCTAGACGATGGCGATTGGTGGATACAGAACGGCGCCAACAGTGGTGTAGGCAGAGCAGCCATCCAACTAGGAAAGAGCTGGGGTTACCACTGCATCGCCGTCGTCCGATCACGGCCAGGTGAAGAGGGTCAGAAGCTCAAGAAAGACCTTGAGGATCTGGGCGCAACAAAGGTCGTCACCGATGAAGAATTGCAACAGAAAGACTTCAAAGACCAAGTCAAAGAATGGACCAATGGCGGCCGGTCTCCCCTCAAACTCGCCCTCAACTGCGTCGGCGGTGATGCCGCCATGGCGATGGCCAAGTCCCTCTCCCCAGGCGCCTGCATAGTCACCTATGGCGCCATGTCCAAGTCGCCCATGCGCGTCGGAGCGTCAATGCTCATCTTCAAAGACCTACGCTTCTCTGGGTTTTGGGTCAGTAAGTGGAGCGATGCACATCCGGAGGAGAAGAAGAGGACGGTGGACGAGTTGTTGGAGATGATGAGAAGAGGGGTGTTCAAAGATACGCCAATGGTGAAGGTGGCTTGGGACTGGGGGACGGAGAGGGAGGTATTGGTTGAAGCGGTACAGGGGACGTTGGAGGGGTTCAGGAAGGGCAAAGGGGTGTTTGTTTTTGGGGATACGTAGATGATTGATAAAGCTTGTCTAGACAAGCCGATCCCGTCACAGTTTCGGGTCGTAAGCCTGAGAAATATCTCTGAACCTCTCCTCACTGTTCCCATGCAATATAATGTTTCCCCGCAGTCAAAACATTTGATTCCTGTCCAACGAACAAAGGCAGACTGTATGCTATCGCGCATGAATCCGCATCATCAACGGACCTTCTGCCCTACCTCTTGTCCTCTCCCAAGACCAAGGCGGACTACGCAAGTCTAAACCGATCCGATCCGATCCACGCTGGGTACTGGGAAAGCCCAGAGCATATTTGAGCTCCCGAATGAGACAGGACAAGATGTTCGAGAACATGTTGCGTGGCAGTAGTAGCCTGTAGCCTATCATCCTGTAATGTTGAGATAATTTGAGGGAATCGGGGGCTGAAAAAGTCGAGGATGAGCCAGTCCCACAGTTCAATTCACAATGAGAATGAGGACTTGAGGTACCTATCGATCAACCAATCATACTCGGTAGAGTAAGGCGGGGTCGGAGAAGGGATGGCCCGGTAAACGCCAAGACGCTATGAACGCTATCGATTTAGGCGGGCTTAGGCTCGGAGAAAGTATTCAAGTGCTCTCTTCAAAAAATCCAACCTTGCACAAGACAAAAATGATTTCAAGAAGCCTTACTCTTTTCTTGCATCGCATATAATTTCGGCAGGACAGCTTTTGTCTCTTGGAGCCACCTTTTATCTGGGACACTTGTTGTTCTTCTGTCTTGCATTCGAGAGCTTCATTTGCGAGCTTCTCTGTTCGATTACTTCGAGGTCCTGGCCCCGTTGCAATGTCTTAGCAATAATCGGGGTAGTGACCATCAAAGCATCTCACAATTGAAACGCTCATCGCTGGATATGACCCTGTGAGGTAAATTCGGAGTCAAGACGCTCTTTTGCGCGCATGTATAGGAATTGCTGAACAGTTTCAGGCACCTAGGCTGCCTCTTCCCGCCCTACTTATTGTCCCCGAGTTCGACCGAAGCTTGAACCTGGATCATCGTCCATCAAGGAGATCTGCCGCAAGTGAAGTATCCGGCAGTTATGGCTGCGGACCCCACGACGAATGGGGACAACTCCATGGAGTCTCAAAGCTTGACGGCAGCTGAGAGACTCCAACAGAAACACGAGGCTGATGCTGCTCACCGGCCCATGATCGAAGATGTTGTTGATGAGGAAGATATTGCACATCCACCGCCATCGATGCATCTTAATCTCGAAACGGAAACTACCCTCGATCCAGTCGAACATACTCAGCCCATGTCAGAAAAAGCAGCCGGGAAACAAAAGGCAAGGGATGAACCAACCCAAGTACCTGTAAAACCTAAACCCAACGGTGTTGTGTCTTTCGATGCCCAGGATCAAGAAGCTTTTCCAGCTCTTGGGAGTGGCCCGAAAGCCCCGGCGCCCGTCCCAGCTGCTATGGCATGGGGAGCAAAAAAACCTTCTTCGCTCCATACTGGTGCCAATGGCGCCAACGGAAATGCTTCTTTCTCGAGTATGAGCTCGTCTCGAGCATCAACCCCTACATCTGGCTTAATGACCCCTGCTTCAACCAATGCCTCTCGCGGGCCACAAACACGCGGGCTATCTATGCCCCAGCAGATGCCAATGCCGGGTAGACACAGCGAGAGGATTCAATTCGCACCCTCACAATTGCTGCCAAGAGATCAATTGAAGAAACCTTTGCAGGACGTGTTGAGAAGTATAAATAAAGGCTCGAAAGCAAAAGTAGAGATGAAGTCCGGCCCAAACGGGAACATTATCTTCGAGGGCACTGGTCCGGTTGACGCTGCTAGGCAAGCCTTGAAAGATCTGGCTAAAGAGGTTGGCTCTAAGCAACGAGTCAAGGTCCCGATTCCATTGAGCGTGCGGCCGCACGTCATTGGCCGTCAAGGTGCTGTGGTCCAGGGCATCTCAAAGCGAACAGGGGCCCGGGTCCAGATACCAAAAGCCGAAGACACCCCGACCATTGAGTTAGAGGACGACGATAGTCTCACCCTTGATGTTACGATCGAGGGTGACGCAGTTGCAGCGGAGATGGCTAGGCGTGAGATCGAAGCAATCGTCAATGAACGTACCTCAACTGTCAACCTGCGTTTACGAGACGTCCCTGCCGAGTATTTTCCGTTCATCGCTGGTCCTCACAACAGTGGCGTCAACGCTCTTGAAGATGGTCGTCAAATCAGAGTCCACGTGCCTCGTTATCATACCTGGTCAGATCAACCGCCTCCTCAGGCTCCATCTTCTGGCATGCCCGTCTTTGTCCCTAGCGCTGATAGCCACATTCGTATCTCTGGCGATCGTTTGGCCGCACAGGAAGCGCGAGCAGCAATCGAGCGCCGGGTTCAGGAACTACGCCGTCAGATCACTCTTTCTCAATTTCCCATTGAGCGCGGTCGACATCAATTCATTTCCGACAGCAGAGGTGCTTCGTTGAACGACATTCTGGCGGAGACTGGCTGCGCGGTCATCCTGCCACCTGCATCAGAGGATACAGAGTTATTGACCGTCATTGGCCCTCAAGATAAATTGGAAACAGGAACCAACAAAGTCATAGACCTGGCTAGCAGCATGCAAATGTCTCTTGTCGACATTGCGCGCCAACATGCAAACGCTCCCATGGGCCCTCAGGCTCACGCTCGAGCACTTACGAGGTATCTGCAACAGCGTCAGGCGATCGAACAATTGGAGAAACAATTCGATGCTCGCATTATTTTGCCTACCATTGAACATGGTCGGACCAGCTGGGAAGTGTACCATAAAGATGGCAGGAATGGGATTCGTGCGCGCCAGGATATAACGAACCTCATCAGTGCACATCCACCCACTCGGCTCCGGCATGTGGAAATCGATCCCTTTTTCCATGAACATGTCCACCGGCAAGGCGCTAAGCGCGTACGCGATGACTTTGGCGTTCATCTTCTTCCTCCTGAAGAGATCAGTCAAGAACCCCACGTGGTCCTTGTGTACGAAGGGCCTTCACCAAGCGATGGTCGAGGGTACGAACTGCCCAGGCAAAGGCCTTCAGATGAGGAGGTGGCTGAGTTCGAGGCAAATCTCCGACAAGCCCAGGATTTCATTCTAGGCCTTATCGAAGGACAGCAGGACATTGGCAGCGCCAGCTTCGAGGTCCCGCCAAAGTAAGTTCGTTGTCTAAAGTTGAGCGACACTTTCTGACCAGCTGTAGATATCGTGATAAAGTCCAAAAGTTTGTGCATCGGGAACAGCAGAGTCTTCCGCATACCGAGATTCCGGTGCAAGTGAGGTTTGGAGCCACTAACGCCGTTGACGGCGGTATACCAACATCGCAAACCCCCACAGCTGCAGCAGCACTCGATCATGAGTGTCATCTACGAGGACCGAGTAACGCCGTTGAGGTGCTATCAGAGAAGATTGCAGCTTTCCTCGAAACGGAAAGGCAAGAGAAATCGGAGCGAGGTCACGTCACGAGCTTCGACTTTCCCCAAAAGTATGCGAACTACCTCATTGGCAAGAAAGGTGATAATATAAACAAATATCGCGAAGAATTTGATGTCGATATCCAGGTCAAGGATGGCAAAGTCGAGATCACCGGGCCGAAGGCCAAAGCCGATGCCGCCAAGTCGAAGATCATCGCCTTGAGTAAGAAACTTGATGACGAGGCCACTCACGTCCTCAAGATCAAACCAGAGTATCATCGAGACATGATTGGCGCCAAGGGAAGTCAAGTAAACCAGCTTCAAAGGAAATACAACGTGCGAGTGCAATTCCCTCGATCGGCTCCGGCTTTGGACGACGATCGGTCTGTTGCCGATGACGCGAGTGAGGCTGGAAGTTCGAGAAACCGTAGGCCTAATCAAGCGCCTGACGAGGTGATTGTGCGAGGACCAAGGAAAGGAGCAGACGACGCAAGAGACGAGCTTCTGAACTTGCTGCAATGGACTCTAGACAATTCTCACAAATCCACTGTTTCCGTTGCGCAGGCCCAACTTCCTTCTCTCATAGGCCAAGGGGGTCGGGAAATGGAAAGTGTGAGACTCTCGACAGGTGCGCAAATCGATGTGCCTGGGAATAGAGAGGGTGCGGACTCCAATGGCCGTGTACAAATTCACCTCAAAGGGTCTAAGAAGCAAGTAGAAGATGCCAAAAAGCTCTTAGAGCAGAGAGCAAAGATCTTCGATAGCAATATCACGAGGCACGTCGACGTCGACAAGAAATACCACAAAGCCCTCATTGGCAGTGGCGGTAAGTCTTTTATGGTTCGAGTACTTCGGATGTCAGGTGTACTGACAATTACGTAGGAGCAAAAATCCGTAACATTGTCATGGAAGCCGGTGGCTCCGACGACCGGCGCGATCTCGCCAGAACTGTTCGCTTCCCCGGCCAAGACTCGGATGACAACACAATCCGTGTCGAGGGCAGCAAAGCAGTCGTAGATAACATCGTTGCTGCTATCGAGGCTTTTGCTGGTCAAAGAGAAAACTCTACCACCGAAACGATTGAGGTGGTACCAGAAAAGCATCGTATGCTCATTGGCCGTGATGGAGAGGTTCGAAGAGCATTGGAATCGCAATTCAATATCGGCCTCGACATTCCGAAGCTATCACAGCAAGGGCCTGCCCGCTCTCAAGTCAAAATCTCTGGGCAGCCCGCAGACGTTGAAAAGGCAAAGACGCACATTCTAGACTTGGTAAAAGACCAAGAAGGCGAGGCTCTCCAAGTGCCTCGTAGATACCATCAAGCAATTTCGGATAACGGACAGTTCTTCAGGCGTCTTCGCAATGATCACAAGGTCACAGTCGACCATGCAGGCCATCAGCCACCAAAAAGGTCTGCTGCTTCACCACGACCCCAGGTCAATGGCGCCTCTCTGCCTCTGATCACTGATGACCAGGACTCGATCGACAATCACTCATGGGAAGTATTCGACAATGGAGAGAGCGCCGAGGAAGGGGATATCCCCTGGATTCTACGCGGGTCGCCGGAGAGCGTTGCCAAAGCTCGCGCGATGCTCGAGAAGGCGATGGAGCAGGCTAAGTCACAGCAGTCCCAGTCGACTGGATATCTCGTCCTACCTGACCCCAAGACGTACCGCTTTATCATCGGCCAAGGGGGTTCCCAGATAAATGCCATTAGGAAGGAGACAGGTTGCAGGATCACCGTGCCTCGAGACCAATCTCAAGGCTCCGCCATCGAGGTTGTGGGCAGCAGGGAAGGAGTTGAGCGCGCAAGAGATATCATACTTGATGTCGTTCAGGGTGCTGGTAAAAGAGACTGACGGGCCTACAGTCCCCATGTACGGTATGTAAGACAAAGTAGGTCACCTTTTGGGGCATCTTGGCACTCGTCAAAAGCTAGCTAGTAAGATACAACAACGTGAGATTTATACGCAATTCAGAAATATCTACAACAAACCGTGCTGCTGCACCTCCTTCCTGAACAGTGACCGTACTCTGCAGGAGCCTTGAATCCGTTCTCGTCCATCGACGCTTGCATTCTCCCTACCATTCCACTCCCAAGTACCCTGCATATCCCACTGGTCTTGGAAGTGCATACGCGCCAACACGTCCGTAACACCCACCCATCACAACCTCCCACTCACCGCTCCATAGCCCATTGCTCCACCACACAGCCCTCCGACCTCCAACCACCAGCTCCCCCTTCGTTCCCGAGCCCCTCTCGGACCAACGACGATTCCCGCCCCTCCTCACCACGGACCTCGTGGTCGGAATTGTGGGATGAGGGTGGGGGGTGTGGAGATCGGTGGGGGTGAGGGGCGGGGATGGGGATGGGGTGGCGTTGGTGGGGGAGTGGGTGGGGTGTGAGCGGGATTGAGGGCGCGGGCGAAGGGTGGGTATGAGGAGGTGGGGGGGTTTTTTTTGAGGTGAGGGGGGAGGATTGGGTGAGAGGGGATAGGTGTGATGGGTAGGGTGGCGTTGCTCGTTTGTGACGCGACGTTCCCTTCCCTGCTAGCTGCGGCGAAAGTTTTTTCTTCGATACGTTTTCTTATGTTGCATGTAGCGCATTGATCTGATTGAACATGCCTCCATCGCGCCATCGGCACCATCTTTACCATGTCCATCCACATTCCATCGGAGCCTCCACGCTCCATCGACCCAAGACCGAGCCACGCTGCCGCGGACCACGATGCCACTCTCCCGCTACGGAATGATGTCGGCTCATAAGAGCGCTCGACCTCGGTGTGATGGCGCGATTTCCGGAGCGGGTGTCGAGAGGCGGCACATTTTGCTCCGGGTGCACGGGTCCGAGTTGCGGATCGGTCTTGTGCTCTGGTCACTTTGCGTGCCGACGGGGACCATATAGAGTCCAGGCCGCGGTGGAGTTTGTGCTCGAGGATACCTTCCTGCTCAACGTGGATGTGAATACCCTCTCCGTGTAGATCTGGTCACTTGTTTTGTTCGATGCTGGAGCTCTGTGAGATCTGAGAGATCCCTTTCACCGAGACACATAATGGCCTCTTCGCCAACTTTGCCATCAGCCTGTGCGTCGAATCAACTCCATCGCGAATTAAATTGATCAGCTAGCTATTCCGAGAGTGTGTGTGAAGCTTGGGCCGGCAATCTTGGATTTAAATAGGGTACACTACGTACACTACCCAGGTATCAACCCAATCTTGACACCGTTTCGATTCTCAACCGTAAACTTCATCGCTTCCACGTACTCCCAGACACTATCCCTGTTCTCTACTGTTTGAAACTTCTGTGCCATTCTGACGAGTAAGTATGAGATCTGAGTAAGGACTTGGTTCTGTGCGGGGCACATTCGCATGCCGCCAAAAAAGGGCTCGTATTGCCAACTGGCCTCCCACAAAGGTCGGCCCTCACGCCAGCGTTCTGGTTTAAACTCTTCGGCGTCAGCGCCCCAACTCCGGGGATCACGCTGCAGCGTGTAGAGGTCCACTGCGATCTTTTGGCCCTTGGGCATGAACAATGGGGAGCATCCGTCGGGACCACCACCGACAGGCAACACCGTGTCTCTCAGCGCCGTACGGCTAACACGTGATGCTGGTAGATGAAGACGTAGAGTCTCATTAATGATAGCTCTCGTCGTCTTCAAAGACTTGAGGAGTTCGAAGGTGAGTGGTTGAGGGCCGATGGCCAGCACTTCATCGCGAAGATCCTCCCATACGCGCGGATGACGGGCGAGTTCGAACATTGCGTTCCCGAATGCAATCGCTGCGGTATCACGGGCAGGCAAAAAGACGTTGAGGATCTGTGATCGTAAGTCGTAAGGGTCCTGGGTCTCAATTGCCATTTGGTGTAAGAGAATGTATTTCTCTCGTGCGCTGCTAGTCCCGTTCTTTCCGGTCTCTGCTAGTCTCCGTTGTCTGTCGATAGCAATTGCCACATGCTTGTCCACAAACGCATGCACTTTCTTGTAGGCGCTCTGCCATGTTGTATCAAATGCAAAGAGAATTTTGAATGGGCCAGCCGTTAATCTGAGTGCCAGGCCCACCAACGAATAATCAAACGCCTTCATGAATTCCGCAGTATCGAACGGTATTCGTGGGAGGAGCGATTCGATAGACTGGCCAAAGAGAAATTCGGTGGATGTGTCAAGGAACTAGGGATTATATGACATCAGTCAAGCTTTCACTCTTACCAGTTCGTTGCAGGAATACTTACTAGACGCTTCGCCAAGGGCTGTAGATCGACCGTACTGGAGTCGCTTGGTATGAGAGCGAGAAAGCGGTCGACGTGCCTCTCGAAATTCGCCAAGTCTGCAACCTCATTGCGGCTAAAAGTTGGCCGGATGAGTGCTCTTGAGTGCTTCCAGTATTCCCCATCCTCGGTGAAGATACCTCGATCCAAGAACGGGGCGCCGACGTTTCCTCTCCGCGGTCCCACGCCGAAATCATCGAATTTGGTAGCTGCTACTGCCTGAACAATTTCCGGCTGTGCGGTGTGTATCTGAGCGTGGCCCAGGGCTTTCATCTCGAAAGTGCTTCCATACTTTTCGTGGAGATCGGCATGCGCCCGCGACCGACGTCCATGCTTGTCTGCTTCACGAATCAACAAGAACAGATCAATCCCAAAGAAGGGATCCACGTTGTAATAATGCCTTGGTCGCTTGCAGCCATATTGGCGAGCAGCCTTGTAGAATCGGAATCGTACGGAAACGCTTTCATAGACGGCCGAGAAGAGGCATAGAGCAAGCACAGTGCCAGCAATCTCAATCAGGTGAACCATCGTCGAGATTGAAATCTGTAGAGAGCTGCGCAGGCCTAGGGTAGGTTGCAAGGGGACGAGGTTTTAGATGACGAACAGCGTTCTTTGTGGTGGAATTACAGGCTACGGAGCGGATGAATGATGGACTGGGAGCTGGGGCTCAACTCATACATCCGGCTTATATAATGACTGTAGGTAAACACATATTGCATAGCGTAAGGAAATCCACGGAGACGGCCATGATACCCTCAGTCGGCGTCGGAGGTTGGAACCCTGAATCCATCACATCACCCAATGATCTGGGCGGCAACGGGGTTGAACCAACGGTGCCGTCTCCGGGGCTACTTGCCAAAGGCCCACGTGCTCCACGGAATGAGATGACCGGATACGCAATGACTCCCTACTTTATACAACACTTTGCTCAGTCGTATGATACGTCTTGACTCACGACTCTGATAATTTTGGCAAGTTCTGACCTGAAGGAACGAATTGAAATGAAATGGTTCGAATGTCATTGATTGCTTTGAACAGTTGCACGCTAGACGTGCATAGTGATGACTAATCAGAGTTGCCGTTTGAGTATGCGGCTGATTGATATATTGGACAATAGACTTCAGAAGAACAATTCACTTTCTCCCTCTCAATCCAACAAGCACAACGAATGGCTCAGTGGCTTCACTCCCAGGGTCTCGAACGTGTTCAGGCGCGAAATTTCCAGCAAAATCCTCGATTTGTTCAAACAAGAGACATCCGGCCCCAATTCTGGAATTCTTCGAACGTGATACTTATATGTACTCTACCAAGCTCTGGAGGTCTTCGAACGAAATACTCTCGACTCCATTCTCGAGACGGCCGCAGAATAACTCAGTAAACCATAGCCTCCTCAAAGAGCCCTCTCAACTGCTCTTTCTCTTCATTTACCTCTTCACTCAACCCGGGGGCCAACATCAGCACCCTCTTTTGCGGCAGCGTTCCTTCAACCAATGTATCTACATCACCAGCCCCGAACCCCAATGCTTTCAACCCTCGGGGCTGATCCCCCAACTCCACTAAGAAATTCGACAGCGCCTCCGCAAGCACTTCACCTGCGCTTTCCCTCTTCACGGAACTTATATCCACTCCAAAGACTTCGGCGGCCGCGAGATCTATATGATTCGAGGTCAGCAGATCTCTTCTAGGATTAAACCTGAGTCTTGAAACTAGTCTCAGGAAATCTTTACTCCCGTGACATGTCTTGTAACTTCGAATGTAATACGGATCAGAAAGAAAAGCCTCGGAAGACAAAACTCACGCCTTTCCGGATTTGAGGCAGCTGTGAATTTAAAGACTGCAGGTGCTGTAACGGCCACACTAACGCCGTGGGGAATGATGGGTTTGTCAGTTACGTATCCCGCGTGCTTATAACCCGGGTTCTGCCCGCTGATCGGATAGCTCATGCCATGGCACAGATGGACACCTGCGTTTCCGAAACCAACGCCGGCCAAGGTAGCGGCGAGAAGCATCTCTGATTGGGCTTCATGATCGTCCGGATCTTTGGCCGCGCGGCGAAGATATTTGACGGTTGATCTGAGAGCTTGAAGGGAGAATATGTCAGATATGGGGTTGGCTCCCTGGTATGCAGGCCGGTTTATGGGATTCTCTGGCCGCGGCGTTCGATTTTGATATGGGATGGCGGTCCAGGACTCGAGGCTATGGCAAAGTACGTCGAGGCCTGATGATGCATGCACTGCAGGTGGCATGGTGCGGGTGTTCAAAGGGTCACAGATGCCCAATGTAGGTTTCAGAGCGCGGTCTATTCGGATCAGTCTTGCTTCTTTGAGAGGGTATAGCGAGCTTCGGAACATGTCCAGAGAATGAACTCCCAAGACGTGTCTCTAAACTCACTACTTGATTCACAAGAGGAATCGAGGGCTCCGAAAACACGTACGTGCAATCCCTGTCTTCGCTTTCTTGGCAACAAGGTCGAAAATGGCAGTCCCTGTTGTTTCTGATCCAGTGCCGGCGGTAGTGGGAACAGCAACGAGTGGGTAAAGAGCTTTTGTGATTGGCAGACCCTTCCCCAGCGGAGCGTTGACGAAGTCGAGAAAATCAGCGCTGGGAAAGTTCGTATAAAGATTCATGAGTTTCGCTGTATCGATGACGCTTCCTCCTCCCACTGCGAGGAAAGCGTCGGGCCCGTAATTCTTAGAGAATTCAATTGCATCTTTGATTCTTGATCTCCTTCAGCGAAATGCATCTCCATCAAGAAGACCAATGGTTTCAAACTCACGAGCTGTCTTTTGGCTCTACCCTCGTTCCATCATATATTGTAAACTCCACCCCTTCTCTTGTCAACCCCTCCACAACCTGATGCATGGCATCCAGCTTCGCTACGTTCTCATCTGTTACCACGCAAACTCTCTTAGATCCCATGTTCTTAAAGTCCATGCCCACTTCCTTGGTGCATCCGGGTCCGAACCGGATACTCGAAGCTGCCATCTCGAATGCATATTCTCTTTTCCTTGTCGAGTCGACAGGTGTAGCAAGTGATCGCTTTGTATGATTGAGTATTGAAGCTGTGGGCTGATGATGACCTGGGCTCGAGTGGCACGGACAGCTGGGAGGATGGGTGTACTGGACTGTTCGAAGGAGGTTGAAGGCGCGTTTGGCGGCTGTTGGCGTCTGGCGTATATTTAGGCCCATTGCGCAATCAAGGCCAATACAGAATTTAAGATCCGGCAGTGAACCTGTTCAGTGTCTCTTCGTGTATCTCATCAAGTATGTACAAGGGAAAAGCATGAATTCAGAATGCGAATATGCCAGGTACAGTATTCCCATGTCGTAGAACAGTATTTGCGGGGAACCCCACACTCTCGGGCGATCTTCCGGGACTCAGATGGCGCTAGAGCCTCTGAGCCAGCGTGCTACTGTCTTCCGGCACCAAAAGACAGACTTGCACTGCTTCATCACTAACACCACACATCTAATTACCCCTTATGACATGCCACAATTCAGTCCTGGCGACCGTCCTCGTCTTTACGAAAATCCTATCTTACATCCCATTTGCATTACCCCAAATGAGTAAATATCCAAAGACTGTGGAGGTACGGAGGTTGGCACCAAAAGTCCTGCACCCGCCACTGGGTGTCTTGGCATGCTTGGCGGGTGCAGAACTTTTGGTGCCAACCTCCGTACATATTGAACAATCTGAGCGCTTGGAAATTGTGATCTCGAGTCTGGAGGAAGCTTTGAAGGGAAGTTTGGAGCGCAATTTGCTGCCGGTTTAGCCCGCAATACCAGAGGCAACGCTGGCCAACTGAGCGGCATCAGAGTGGGAAATGGCGTTTGATGTTGCATGAATCATAAACTATCTATCTTTCTGCAGAAGTCATTGGTTGAAAACTTCTTGACCAAATCACCTGTGCTTCAACCATTGCAGTATTGTAACAAAATAGAATGAACATCGGTCTAAATCTCTCCCTCCTCGATCTGCGCTATCCATTCTCGAGAGAATCTATACACTCTTCCTTTCGTTGAGAGCAGCCTCCCGCCTCAATCATTTACTCGACTCCGAGTTCATCTGAAGATACTTGTATGCTCCAAACGCAGCGATACCTCCCACCAGCACGAGCGCGTAGAGACCAACGCCCATGCCCGCGCTTTCTGGCTTTCTTGCTGTGCTTGCTGATTCTGCTGGAGCAGGCACTGAAGGGTCCGGGTCGCCTGGCTGCAAGAGTGAAATATATCAGCGAACGCGTCGTTGAACACGGTAGATTGAGGAAGCAATGGCTGAGTCTGATCCAGAAAGAGCATTGAAAGTAAAAAGCCGAAGCACAGCGCGAGCATTCCAACTCCTAGCTTGAGAGCAACGTACCATTCTCTTCAAATTCCCCACGAGCAGTCCATCTAGTATCTCTCTTGCCTCATCACTATGGCCAACATCCTCAAAGGGTTCCGTTGCGTCCTGGCCGCCCACATCCAGGAGAACTTCCTCTCCCCCACTGTTACAGCTTGTCAGCCAGCCTCCTCATTTACACATACACAGCAAAATAAGAGGCAGGCCCGAAGCCTCCCCATCCTCAGCAGGACAAGGTAGCGGCGTAGCGTGATCACGGTTTCAAAGGATGCTGATGGGAGCGGAGGCAGCCAGACCGCCATGAATGAGAGGGGTAATACATACGGGTGCTCATCCACGAATTTCGTGGCATCGTAGACTTTACCGTGCACGACGACGTAGAGATCCTATGGACCTGTTAGATCCAGCCCGGATTCTGGACCTCTGAATGGTGAGCTACGAACCTTTTTGCCGCTGTGAGATTGTACGTCCGCGTACGTGAGCTCTTTAGTTTCTGACATGCTGGGCACGTATGGTTGGCAGAAGGCAATAGTTTAACGATCAGGCTGGGCTTGGAGTAGTACAAGTGTCTACCGAAAAAGGCCGGTGAGATTTCGATGGAACAATTGAAACGATGCTCGACTGTCGCGGACTTATCAAGTCTTGGCATTCGGAGACCCGAGTACGTGATTTACCGAACACGGCAAGGTGGTCTCGCTAGCTTCTATTGTAGTCGGGTAAAGCGTTTTCAAGACAGTTCACGTGATTTTTCAATTTTCTCGTTCTTGAGTCATGCTCACATGCTCTACCTACAACTGGACTCGAATTTTCTACTTTGCAGACCTCACGCCTTAAAAACTCGTACCTCGTCTCCCGCACATCTCACTCATCAATCCAGATTCTGAACAGTACTCACGACCACTACTCAATGATAACATCACACCACGTGTTTCATCAGAAGCAAATTCAGACCGACGTGATCGAATAAGACACAATCTCCCTTTGAAATCGTCCGATGCCATACAGGCCTACAGCCTACATGGAGAGATTTGGAGAGGCTTGCCCTGCTACCACGAATGATCTCTGTAGTATTCTAGCGCTGGCGCTCCCTGGATTGGGGAGGGGGATATATATACGCATAGAGAACATGATATGAGGGTATACGCCTAAGAATTGCCTTCGGCTGTGACCGATCCGGTTCTAGCGGATTTTCCACGTTTTCCAGTACTACCTTAAGTCTTGGTATCGGTTGTCCGAATTAGGCAATTTATGTTCTACGAGTGCTCAACATTTTCAAGTTTTCAACAAAGCATTCATTTCCTCGGTCGTCAAGAGAGGGAACAAGCATCGCGTGCAGGAAGCTTTTATGAGTTGCGTAGTAAGCTATCTACGTAAGCTAACACTCGCCCCATCTAAATGTAATTATCACCAGCACTCCAGTCGGGTCTTTTGTTCATGCTTTACTCAACAATTGTATCGTATCGTCTGTGGACCTTGCAACCAACATGCCTGACAATCTTGAGACCTTGTAGTGCTAGAAGATGTGGTTGAGGCATACGGCACCGACGGTTCTCCAATTTTCTTCGCCCCCTAAATGCACTACCGAAAGAACTGCAATTGCAGGTGCAAGACGCCCAGGTTCTCAGTCAGGTATCATGAAAGATGGAACGCCCCTTGTCCTTCTTGTATAGCAGTCAAAAGTCGCTTCCTCAAAACATCGATGTTCGTGTAGTCCGGAAGCTTTACATAATTCGCACAGGTCATCACCGAGATCAAAAAATCGTCAGACGTGTATGGCGGTTCGCTCGGCTTGCAAACCACAGTGAACATGGGATTAAGGCTCTTGAAACCTATCATCGAAGTCAGTAAGATTTGGACAGCCAGGGTATAGGATGGTGTACTGACCTCCAATAGGTAGTTTGGGGCTACCAGTGACGAATTGGAGGAAGTCCCGTCGTTGTGGCGCCGAGAGCTCACTCATGGTCTGTAGCAAATTACGGACGCTCTTGCTATCCATATTGAAGCCGTGGTCTGCCTTGATCGAATCAAGCAGTGTCTCGATACTCCAATCTTCTTCGACTCGTCCAAATAGCATAACCAACTCACTTGGCGTGAATGCTTTCAAAGCCGTGTAAGGGAACACCTCCGAGAATCCCAGTCTAAAATGATCCACTTGTCGCTGCACGCCGCTGCCAAGAGTCATATCAATGACCCTCTCCACGTAAGACGCAACATTTTCAAGAGTCACAGGCGTATTACCACCATCTGGGATCAGCTCAATAGCTGGATATCCAGGGAGAGTGAAATCCAAACCAAGGTCTTCAATGTGAGCTCCGTTGATGACGACCTTGCGTTCGGCCTGTGCCTTCTGGGATGCCGACTTGTAGGATTTACCGTCGATCTCTTTCTTAGCAGTAGCGTATTGTTTTAGAAGCTTCAAGCTTTTCGCAAGCTGGCTGTCCACGGTCTTTACAGCTCCCAACGACAAAGGAACAGTGCTAGGCTGATCCCCAATACGGAAGAAAGTGGGATTGAGGGAAACATCAATGATCCTGGAGTCGAGCATAGATCTCGCGATGAATTTGCCGAGCATCTTGAACACGTTGAGAATCTTCTTGCCAGTTTCGCTGTCTGCTTTCTCGGCATTCATGGGAGCGGGGAACATGCCTAACCTTCCAAACGCGTACTCGTCATTTTCGTTTGCGTCGTTCTCTCTCCAAAGCTTAGTACTCTTTTTCGAGAATTCTTTCGATACTGTGGAGTAGAACTCCAGAGTCGGACCCAGACCAGTCCCGACCTCTTCAAAGTATTCTACCTCGAGCACACTGGATGATCCGCCGTAGAGTTCCATGACTTTCATCGCCGAGTCGAGCATCCTGCTTCTCGATATACGAACTTTTTGTCGCTGCAGACGTCCCATGAATGGACGGTCGTCACGATGTCGCTCTCGTCGATTTTCTTCTGCCGACTGATTCTGCCATCTAGTCATCGAGCGTGCGTAACCAAAGGACGTGGATTGGAGGAATAAGTGCCGCGTCTCGAACGGAAAAAGGAACGGATAAAGCCGTGCAAGGTCCTCACTCCAGCGTGGCAGACAATTGCTTGCAACGATCAAGGGCTCTTCAAGCTGACGATTGAGCTTCGCTGTCAACTTGGTGTTGACGAATTGAGCGACTGGCTCCGCTTTGACATCTATGCTCGATCTGCTATCATCCAAGACATCGTCCAAGTTGGCGTTCATCTCGTGAAGAATGTTGAGTAGTCGTAGAATCTTCGATGTGGCTGGATGCTCATGTAGAGAAAGTGGCATTCCTGGGTTAGCCGTAGAACTCGTCCCAGTAAGCGATTTCAGTGAGGTTGACTCCGCTGGTGGAGGGCCTGATACTCGCTTGAAATTTACAGTGTGGATAGCAGACCAGATGTTGCGCAGAGCAGGATCCGCTGATTCCGACTTATTGTTGAGGACCGCTCTATAGATAGTTGTCTCGTTGGGAAGCGGTTGGCCGTCGATGCTAAATTCGATGTGCCAGTCCTGTGGCACTGCTTGAATTGCTGCTGCATAGGACATGGCACGACCTGACGAAGAAGCATTGCCACCGGCAGCCAATAGCTCTCGGCTACGAGCAGAAGGAGGACCGTGTAACGATGCTAGCGAACCTTGCGATGGAGTTGCAACCCTTGTCCCGTCTTCTTTTCGAGCGGTGACCTTCCCTGTCGAAGCAATTTCCATATTGACAGCTGTGGGGTCGGGTGCCTGTTCGCCTTCTATACCATCTTCCAAATCATCAACGATAGCATCTAATGCGCTGCTATCGTCGACATCATCTTCATCAGAAATCCGCCTCTCATCTGCGCATTCCAAAGGACTCTGCACTCGTTCAGGAGCTGGAGCAGGCACATCCGGTTGACTTTGGACCGCAGGTTGATGCTTTCGGCTTGACCGACGTGCAGACGTTGGTTTCTCTTTCGCCGGAGTTGACTCAGCAGCGGCTGGTGCGTTCTTCGACTTGGGACCCTTGCGTGTTGCTCGAGCTGGAGTAGCAGGATCTGAAGGTGTTAGATGAGCCAGCGAATCCTCACTGGCTGTCCCGCCCCGCTCTGCTAGCCTATGATGAGGGTTGGGAATTCCAGCAGCGGCGGCGAAAGCCGCCAAAGCATTTGAAACTCCCTCACGATGTCTAGCGCTCCTCGGTCGATCTGAGAGACTGATTCGCGGCCGCAGATAGTCATCCAGGGCCTTGAACGTAGCAATAGCGTGTATGGAGATCATGAGATTTTTGTATGGTCTGGGCATCTCTTCATCATCGTCCGCAGCCATGAGCTTCAACCGCAGCTGCTTTGACAGCATAGCGGCTGGACTGCTACGATTGTTGTCAAGTGCGTTGTGGTGCACCGTTACTACTTCGAAGTGTTCCGCACGGCTTAGTAGATCTTGAAGCTTGTGGACAAAGACACTGAACGGCGTTGGTGGAGTGCTTTGAGCTGTTGGGGTCTGAGTCGATGCGGTCATGAACACTTCTAGAAACGTTGTTCTCGCCTTTGCCCTTACATCATCTGTAGAGCTGCTGAAAACATCCAAGAGGACACGAACAATCTCCGAGTGTAGCAATTCGGAGCTTGTGATTGTCTCCAACGCGTCTCCTTGAAAGTGTTTGGATAGCTTTGTGAAGAGTTGTGCTCCGTCACGTGTCTCGTCAACCGAATAGCATTTTTCGATATCGACAGCAAGATTCGTAAGCTCCTCCAAGATCGCAGATGCTCTGTTACGCATGGTATTGCCCTTTGTGGTCTCGTGGACCTCTAGAAAGTTCTTGGCTCGAAGAACGTTAAGATCGCAATCACTGGCAACAGCGTTCATCGGGTAGTTCTCTCTTGATGAAGACGAGTCGGACGGGGAGGGTGAGATATCTTCTCGGATCTCGCGGGAATCGTCATCATCTTCATCATCGTTAGCATCGTCATCCTCGTCATCCTCATCGTGGTCACTATCATCCTCAGAACGCGCATCAGCAGCAGCCTTGTCGTTCAGTTGCTCCACGGGAGCTTTCGAAGTAGGAGGCTCCGGATCTGTAGGCTCTGTGTCTAGATCTGCTCGGTTGACTTTGGACTTATGCTCGATCTTTGTTATAGGTTTGCTGGAAAGCTTGGAGACTTCAGCCATAACACCCTCGCGATAGAATTGGTACCCATAGATTGAGGACAAGCGATTCAAAAGGAGATCCGAAGCTTTCAAGGCCGAAGTCACTAACGAGGGGTGATCTTCCTGTGAAAGTATTGATGCAAGATAAGAAGCGTAAGGTACGGTGCGAAGAGCATCTTCCAGTATCGAGACATCCAGATTCGACACCATTTTAAGCTGAGCCAATAGCACCTTCTGGCGGACAACAAGGTTCACGGTGCTTGAATAGGCATCGGTGAGTGTAGGGAACAGGACAATCGCGAAACGCTTCAATTCTTCCTTGCAGCCTTTGAGCAACTCGACTCGCTTCGAATTATGAGAGCTCCTAGATGCGAGGTCAACGTGGGACAATGTTCCGTCAGCTGTTAAGCCTGCATCCTTTGAGTCATCTTGGAAAGAAAGACCGTCGGTCTGAACTTCGGGCAGTAGCTCACAGATGACATTGAGGGTTTCAGAGATTTGTTCTCGTGGACGGTGGATCAAAGCTTGCATGATGAAAACACTGTCGATTTGGGAAGCCACATCCTCGAGACCGCTAGGTGGTGAAATTCCGGTCAATATCTGGTACAGAGTGTCGACAACATCCATCTTCAAAAGTTCTGCAGACAAACGAGGACTAGCGCGGGCGGTAATGGAGAGTACCCGCAAGAACTGAGTGTGTATGCTGGGGCCGATCAAGTTGGTGGTTCCCGGCTGCAGAAGCCGACGGATAGCTTTGAGTAAATCAATACTCACAAGCTCCTCCAGCTTATCTTGCTGATACTTGAAGCTCTCGACAACCCTTGAGACACATATGGATCCTTGTTCTACCACCTTTTGATCACTGCTTGATAAAACGTTCAGCAATATGGGCATAACCTCCTTGATCACGGAGAACGAGTCGTGTGGGATGTTCTTGCAGCAATTTGCAGCTGTCGTGACAGCAGTTCTCTGGGTGCTCGTGGCGAAGAAGTCGAGATAATTCAAACACGCAGTAAGACCCCCTTCACGGACAATAGCCGACGGAAATTCCACAGAGATCTTCTCCAGCGTACTCAGGGCTTGCTCAGCGAGGTCTATGTAGTGTATCTCCAATAGCTTTTGGCACAGTATAGGGACAGCACCACCATAGACGACATTAGCCGTCGAGGGAGGCAGAGCTTCCATAAGATTTGCTACGCAGCGACAGGCTAGAAGCATCATTTCGGGGTTTTCTTCTCCATACTCGCTCGGTTGCATCAATGTAACCAGCTCCTTAATGAACTGATCGGGAGAGAAGTGGCCTGATAGGTTGTCTTCGTTTGAGACAAGGAGAATTTCGGAGAGCTCTTGCAGTGCAATAATTTGCACCGACGGGTCCTCCTTTTGCCTCAAGTTGTTCAGTATATCTCGTAACCGCTGTGACACACCAGAAACGTAGCCACTCAAGGCACGTAGAGTGCTGGACATGCTGGCGTGTGGTACATTACCACCAAGGTAACCTCCTCGGAATGGATCGCCCTCATCATCATCTTCCTCGTCAAATCTTGTCCGGGCCGCTGCTTCCCCGTCATCGCCATCGTCATCACTGGAATCTTCGTCTTTTGGAGTTTCCACGATAGGTTTGGGGTCGCTCTTTGGAGTCTCATCGGGGCTCTTCGCCACGACGTCCTCCGCTTTCTTCGTGGGTGCCTTTTTGGAGCGTTTCGTGGAAGCAGTAGGTAATGACGATGATTCTAGATCTATGTGTTGTAAGGTTAGCTTTTGCTCACACGGAGGCTTGGTGGGGTAGACCTTGAGTGGACTTCTTGCTTCGACTCGATTTTCGCCTAGACGTATCGGGTATCGTAGGTGGAGACTTCTCCTTCTCATCGGTATTGCCTGATGAGGGACTGTCTAAAATAAGCACAATACTCTCGATGTAACTAAAAGCCAACATACCCTGGTTTTGCCATGGTGAACGGCTGGTGGGCGCCTCGTCGACAAGGATTCGGAAGCGTTGGGGTTGCTGACGCCTCAGCAACTACCTTTTGCTTCTTTGCTCGTCTAGGTGTAGGATTGCGGGTATCGATTGTGTTGACCGGACTGGGGTCACTGTCTGGGAGAGCCTTGCGTTTGCGGGACCTGGGGGGTGGTTGAGCAGTGGCCGGGGTGGCTGCTGCCGACGAAGACTCGGCAGCAAGCTTCGTTGCAGAGCGAGTCACCCTGGAAGACATGAGAAAGTGAGTCTGCAATGAAGGGCTGTAGCAGCCCTTGCAAGTGTACGGGAAGGATGTATGATGCTGATGTCTTGTAGTGCGGGGAGAGGGGATGGTTGTTGCTCTTGGTCGAATTCTGGAGATGATGGTGAAGGAAGATGATCAAAGAAGTAAGAAGGTGTAGCTACCTCGATGTGGAAGAAGTGAGTGACGGGGTGCTGTCGAAAGAGGCTTCGAGCTTGGAGGAAGGAGCTGGCACCATTTGCGGTTCAACCCTCCATAAGCGGAGAGGTGAATGTTGCAAGGACTTTTACAGAAGCCTTAATACATGTCCGGCTCTAGCGAGGCATTAGCGAGTGGTGGCGGTGCTTGTGTGTTGGATGTAGATCCGATGGATAATAGTGTTCAAGTAGATGCTAAGGTATGATGTAGGTATTGGTATATGGTCAATGCCCGGTATGCTTCTTTTTGACAGCAAAACTCGCAGCTCGCAGTGGTGGCAGCACCCGCAGGCAAGGATACTTTACTTTCCGAACTACTCTAGGTACGCCTGGATACCTAGCCTCGGCTAAAGTGACCCGCGCTAGCTGTGGAACCCTGACGGCCTCACCATTTTTTGAAAGTTATTGTTTTCTTTTGGTTGCAGTTAACACTTGCTCCAATCAATGACACACAGGAATCAGGCTTGGGCATCCTTGCAACATACTGATTTATGCTCGACCTTGAGTGCTAGATTCCACCCCATAGGACTCATCTACAGAGAGAAAGAGGGAGCTCTGAATACATGACAATAGAATCCATAGAACTGAAGACTAATGTGACCTGATGTGAACGGATGTGATTTATTGTGATTGTCCACTTGTGCTTTGCTGGTCTCCTGGTGAAATTCACTGGTAGCCTTGTCATAGGGCTGAACGAAGATTGTCCTTTTTCGGCCCTTCCTTCTTCCTAGCCTGGCACCATCGCGCTTACGCGGTTACAAGAAGCCAATCAAAATGAATCTCGAAGAGCTTTTTGGGCTTGCACTTGCTTCTTCGCAGCCAGTACAACAGTCAACCGGAAATCCAGCTCAAAAAAGATTGGAAGAAGCCAGGAACAAGCTCAAGCTTGAGTACACCGAGGTCACCAAATCTGTAGTAGATCCTTCGGAATCAGAACCTCCACGCCTGACTGCCCGACAAAGAGCAAAGTACTCAAAGCTCACACCCGCTGAAGATATCCTGACCGCTGTCGCTTCAAACCCATGGGCACGTCTGACCCTCTCTGAGCAGTATCTGTCACAGCCGGACCGCCCTTCAGTGGAGCCTTTTTATGCTCAGCTAGAAGAGATTCGTCGTATTCAGGCTCAATTTAGCTTGCTAGCCCGTAGCTCACATGCTCAAGTCGACTCACAAGCCCGCCGCTAGGCTGGGACCTCCACCCCTCCCGGAAGGGTGGACGGAACACAAGGCCCCTACAGGTACGTCTCACTGTGGGGCTGTTTGCCAAAGAGCCTCTGTTCAATGCGAAGCGTAGCTTGATTGCTAATACGCGCTGAGGAATTTAGGTCAACCTTACTATCACAACCACGTGACCAAACAATCTACATATATAAGTCCTTTACCAACTTCTCAGCCAGCTGTACAGTATTTGAGCCTAGCCACGAATGGGACAATTGGACAATCATCAAATGGACACGGTGCGAACAACCTATTTGGCACGAATACACTTCCTCTCGCATTCGGAAGCTTTGGCAATCACTCGATTGACAACGAGAATAGTTTCCGCGGGAGAGGAAATAGCAGGGGAGGATTCACTCATCCACACAGACCTCAACCAAAAGACAGATCCAAATTGAAATACGATATCCCTGGATGCGAACCATGGGTGTTGGTGAAGACGAAGCTTGGAAGACGTTTTGTGTACAACCCTGAAAAGAACGAGAGCTTTTGGAAGATTCCTCCGGATGTGATGAAAGGGGTGAACGAGTTCGAGAAGCAGAAAGGGGAAAAGCGGATTAGACCAGAAAGGAGTGAGACGAGTGACGCAGAAAATGATGAGCAACGTGTAGCAGAGGCGGAGCTAGCCGCTGCTGCAAATGGAGCTCCAACGGCGGCTCCAGCACCTGGGACCGGCCTTGCTACCAACCCAGAAACCAATCGACCGGCATTGGACAGTGATGGCGAAGAGTATGAGGAGGTCGAAGTTACGGATCACGAAGATGAAGAAAACCCATCCAAGCGTCAAAAGACTGAAGAGAATGTTGAGCAACCGGTCGAGTTCAATGAAGATGACATAGCATTTCAACTTGCTGCCATGGGCCAAAATTACGGGTTGGATCCGGGCGAGTATGGTGATGGCGACGGCGAAGACTTAGAGGAAGGCGCCGAAGGCTTGGCTCTGACTGAGGAAGATGCGAGAGCATTATTCAAAGATATGTTGAGCGACTGTGCAATTAGTCCATACACGACATGGGAGAAGGTTATTGAGGCCGGTCACATTGTCGAGGACGAGCGTTACACAGTATTGCCGAACATGAAGTCGAGGAAGGAGGTGTGGGGTCAATGGACTCGTGATGCGATTCAACGTTTGAAGAATCAGCAAGAGAAAGAAGAGAAGAAAGACCCAAAGATACGATACTTTGCCTTCTTGCAGAAGCATGCTACACCTAAGCTCTACTGGCCTGAATTTCGGAGAAAGTACAGGAAAGAACCCGAGATGCACAACAACAAACTTTCTGACAAGGATCGGGAGAAGTGGTATCGGGATTTTATCGGCCGCCTCAAATTTCCAGAAGCAACTTTGAAATCCGATCTGGTCAAGCTACTGAAGTCGATTCCACCGTACGCACTCAACAGATCTACCACGATCTACGCCCTGCCTCCGACCCTTCTGACGGATCTCCGTTACATCTCATTACGACCAGCCATCCGAGACCCATTGATAGAAGCACATATATCTACTTTGCCAGCCGCCCCAACCAACGTTGAGATCTCACCCGAGGAGCAAGAAGGTCAGGCAAAAGAGAGGCAGGAGCGTCAGCGAAGGCAAGAAGCGTTGGCGGAGCGCCAAAGACAGGTACAAGAAGAGAAGAGAAGGCAGAATGGTGCTTTGAGGTACAGCAAGGGTATCCTTCGCGAAGAGGAAGAGGAAGTTCAGAGAGCCATGAGGGTGGGAAAAGAAGGGCTGTTGGGACACATGGCAGAAGAGGAGTAATGTTCTGCCCTGGCAAAGCCATGAGCCGCAGCAGTGACTCCATAGGAGGGATCATATCCTGCTTCGCTCTCCACTCATGAGCGAAGCTTCGGATCATACATTTGTACATACTGCTAAGCCATAAGACCGTCACTGCAACTTGCAATCAAAGGCTCGCTTACAAATTCTCAACTTCTCATGTCATCTCCTCCAAACACCCCATTCACTATCGTCCTCCTGATCATCACTTTCTTCATCCTCTCCTAAGCCTCCAGCCTGTTTACCCTCTACGTCCTTCTCCCCGTCGTCTTCCAGCCCTTCCTCAGCTTCCTTAGCTATTCGTAATCTCAACTCCTCCCTCTTCCCTCTCAACCGTCTGACCCTTTCCTCAAGCCCCTCCATCTCATCAAATTCGTCCTCCAGCGCCCTAGCCGCATCTTCTTTTTCGCCTTCCACTTCGGCGTCTCTCCTTTCCCTGCGCTGCAAGCTAGCTTGCTCGCGGGATTGTGCTGCCAATTCGGCAGCCGTCACGGGCGCGGCGCTGATAGTTGCCGCAGCGGTGAGAGCAGAGGGAGCGGAGGGATCTGGAGGTGGAGTAGCGACGTCGCGTTCGAAGGCTGCCCACTCGTCTTCGTCGATGGGGGCTGTTGGGGGCTGGGTGGTGGGGTTGATGAGGGGATTTACTGGGGTCGGGTGTGGAGCGACACCAATCGCACGGACAAAGCCTTGAAGAGGGCTCGTGAGTGCATCTCCTTGTTCTATGGATTGATTCGTTTCTTCAACAACAGGTTTGGAGCTCGCATCGTTGGCCTCGATGACTTCGTCAAAGAAGCCTCCAGGTACGCCTACAACCGGCCTCGTCCGTTTCCGCGAGTCATCTTCCCCATCGTCTGCTTTCCGCTTCTTACTTCCAGCACTGACTTCTCGACTGCTTGCTTCTCCAGCTCTTTGGGGTAGGTTCGTGCTTTTTGGGGGTTGGGATGCGCTCAATCGTTGTCGTTCTTGCCGCATAGCATGCTGCGTAGATTTGAGATGTTTGTTCCATACTTCGAGGTCTGATTTCAGAGGTATACGGCATACACCGCATTCTAAGGTACCTGTAACGGAGTATAAGGCTTGAGGGTGATTAATTTGGCGTTGAGCGCGTTCGTTGCGGAGTAGAGAGCGTACATCTGCCATAGCGACCCAGCTGAGAAGCTTGCTGCGGGAATATAGATCGATTATAGAGCGAAGTGGTACCTACAGGGACTGTAAGCGTGCTCCGACCAGTACAAAACGATGTTTTATCCTGCCCAAGCTGAGGTCTGTTCTGATTGGTCCGGAGGCTCTTGGCAAGATTGATCATGTGACCTTTTGGCTTTGTAAACGGGTAAATTGTAGTCCCGGCACCAGTCCTGTCAAACATACAACAAGCTCAACTCCACCTTCTGCTCCTTCGCAAATACCGTATCCGCTGCCTCGCGATCAGGTCGCTACAAGTCATACAAGCCATTGCTATCCTATTCTGATAGGTCACTAATCACACGCCAAAGAGCGACGCCCACAAAGACGCAGCGCACGGTCGCCTCCGATCTCTTGATCCCACAAGTTTCGGTGCCCACCTCGGAGGTTGTGGTCGCTCGGAGTGAGCTTCTTTCGAAAGTGCTGGTAGAAAGGACGTCTGCAGATTTGGGTTGAAGTGATTTGATCCGGCTGTGGGGCGCAATTCGCGTTCTACCACATTTGTGTATTGCAATTCTTCAATCACCTAGAATTAGCTGTGAGATCCGCACCCAAGAGTGGACCACATAAGCCATTTCGCCATCAAAGCTGCAGTAGATTGTCCAGTCTCCTAGCAAGATGGCAGGTAAGCATAATTCTGAATTATTGATGATACTCAAAACCCACCCACCTGACAAAAAAGAGCCTTGACTAACACTTCCGTCCTATAGACAGCACGCGTCGATCAGGAAGAGCTACGAAAGGCCAGCATAGCAGAGCTCTCGAGCCTGAAGATGTCCCAACGCCTCCAAAGCGGGGTGGAAAAGGCAACAAGTCCAAAAAGAACGAGCCAACACCACCACCCGAGGAAGAAGAACAGGCCATCATACGCTGCATTTGCGGCTACGTGGTGGAAGACGAGGACGATGAACGGAAGATGATATGTTGCGAAAATTGCGATGCATGGCAGCACAATGAGTGTATGGGGATGTCAGATGATGATGATGAACTGCCAGAAAGGTATTACTGCGAGCAATGCCGCCCAAAAGACCACAAGAAGCTTCTAGCACAAGTAGCGCGCGGCGAGAAGCCATGGGAGGAGCGGCAAAGGCAACGTGAACTCGAAGAGCAAAGCAAGAAGGGACGGAAGGGAAAAGGCAAGAAAGGACGCAAGCCTGGCAGACCGAGCGCTGTCCAGAAAGAAACTACACAAGAGAACGGTGCTGTAGACGATAGTGCTATGGATCTCGATCCTGCCCCAGCCCAGGTGGAGCAGCCTGCCGAAGTCGAACAGCCGCCCGAAAAGGAGATGGTTGAAGAGAAAAAAGTTGAAGAGAAGAAAGTTGAAGAGAAGGTCGAAAGCACCAAGAGAAAGCTGCCCGAAGAGCCCGTTCCTGAAGCACCAAGCCCAAGTCAAGCTGTAAGTCTGAGACGTATACATGTTTCTTTTGCACGCTAAAATGTTGTCAGGAACCTCCAAGCAAAACGCGCAAGATCACTAGTCCGATTACCGAAACGCCATCATTGCCTCCCCCTTCCCGGCGTAAATCTGGCGCTCCAGCGTCCAGAAAAAGAGATTCTATGGCTGGACAGCCACAGCTGGAACTTGTTGAGCAGCCCTCTGATTTACAAAGTGATGAGCGGCAGAGGGTCGCAACGGCTTTGGTCAAACTCTTCAAGGATCTGACAAAGCAAGCTGAAAAACAAGGTGCTTTTAGTTTGCCTAAGGGCCAGAAGGTCGATGAGTTTGGTAATAAATTAGGATTACTAGTAGAGCAAGCGATCTTTATGAATTTTTGGTCTGGCACTGGGAAAGCCCCTGAGGCGTATGCCAACAAATTCCGAACGATCTCACATAACGCTAAAAAAAATCCATCCCTCCGAGATCGTGTACTCACTGGATCACTCTCGCCTAGCGACTTTTCAAGAATGGAACCAAAAGATATGGCAAGCGAGGAGCTACAGGAAAGGAAGGAGGAAATGTTGAAAGAGGCGGAGAAGCAGCATGTGCTTATCCAAGAAGAGGGGCCACGGATGAGGAGGACACACAAAGGAGAGGAGCTTATTGAAGACGAATCTCATATTGCTAACAGCATGGACTCGGCTTTTGTAGCGCCACTGAGGAAGAGGCCTTCCGAGGTCGACCCCAGCATCGCCAAGCAGGCGAGTCCTGAGACCGAGAATCCACAAAGTCCTGCTGCCGTTGAGCTCCCGGAGACCTTTGGTGCAGGGTCCGCCATCACGGCTCCGCCGTTAGTGGTCGATACAAATGCCGAACCGCGGGCGTCTGCTGCTCCAGAACGGAAATCAGCCAACAACTTCAACATCCAGGAAGTGTGGCAAGGCGTCAAAGGCCCGGATCCTGAGACTCAGCGTACGCGTCAGGCCTCGAGACCCTCAGAACCGCTGATCCAGCAACCGCAAGGATCAGGAGTAAAAGCTGACCCAGAGATCGACCAACTACTCAAGGATGAAGAGCCCGAAGACGAAGAACCATATTCGCCGATTGACTACACCGCGGAACCAGGTTCTAATATTTGGCATGGAAGGCTAGCTATGGCCGGCATTGCCAGCTTTCATGGCACTGGAAGACATGTTGCCGGGGCTGACCTCAGCGGTACCCTGCCTTGGCATACTTTGATACCAAGCGCCTTGACAATCGAAGGCCGAATCTCCACCGAACGCGCAGAAGAATACCTCTGCAGTCTTAAATGGAGCACGACGACAGACGTCGTTGTCGTAGCTGTAACCCCGAACTCGGACGCTGAGTCCCAAGTTCAATTTGATAAGCTCTTCACCTACTTCACTGAGCGCAAACGCTACGGGGTCATCGGTAAAAGCCCGGTCCAATCTGTCAAGGATACATATGTCGTTACGCTCGATGCCGGTGCAGGCAAAAAGCCAGATTTTGTTGAAATGCTCGAATACTGCATCATCGAAGATCCCAGGCCGGAACGGACACTCCTCCTCACCTTCGCAGTCAAACTCAACAATTCACCCTCCGCTCAACAGACTCCTCGCCACACCGACGCCGCTTCTATTGCCAGCCCTATCGCCGCCAGCGGTCCCCAGGCCTCCAACATGGGCCAACACCCCGGCTTCCAACATTCGCCCACCGCCTTCGCCACTACCCAACACCTTCCCCCTTATGCCAGCAGCCCGACTCAAACCCAACACGCCTACATGCCAACCCATCACCAATCACCTTACCCACCCCAGCAACAACAGTATGGAGGCGCAGGCATGACAGGTATCGATGCGGCGCGCCAGGCGCTCGGCGAGTTGGCAAGTGCTCCCGTGGTGAGTGCCCTCCTAAAGGAACCCCCAAGCTCGGGTGTCGCGATGGGTGTGCCGGAATTCCTTGTCATCAGGGAAACGCTGCAGAAGGTGCCCGCTGCGAGGGAAGATCTGGTCTTGTTGAAGGGCTTGCTGACTGTGAAGCATATGCAGAAGGGCGAGAGTGGCGCGCAGTAGGACGTTCGCGGAACACTATACGCACGGCGTTATAGTTCGAGGGCGTGTTTTCGAGCTGGATCAGTACGCATGTCAAGAGTTCGAGTTCGGATCCATGCGTTGTGGAAAAGCGCGAGGAATGCTACGTTTCGGGATGGATTCGCCGGGGTGGGAAATGGGGTCGGGCTCGCTCGACTGGCTCCGGATGCTACGGAGTCCACTGGTGTTCTCAGCTTTGTTATCGTAAGGAATCAGTATGGAGGATGATGTTGGACAAGAGTGCTTGATCGGTCAGCGTGGATGTCCAATGCGTGGATGTGGTCAGGCAGACTCGGCGCGTACGGGGCGCGGCAGAGGAGAAAGAGTTGTATTACGGGGAGCAAAATCGGCATTAGGGTCCGTCGCGCGCGGTTGTGTCAAAAATGTATTCGTGCTGGCAGAAGTCGAGATCGAGGCTGGTTCGGTGCAGTCCGCAAGGGTTGCTCCGTTTAATGTAAATAATTCCGTAAACTGTCGTTCTTCTGGTGCTTAGCTCGGCTTCAAAATGGAGTTTGCTTTTCATGAATGGTTCAGAGGCGGCTGCTCGGCTGTGCCGGGAAACGGCCGTGTTTGAGATGTAGCAACTTGTGAGCGCAGGTGGGTTTATATCCTAGCTATATCATTGGACTTTCTTCTCCTTCTCTTTCCTCAATACTTTTTCTAGCAAGACCATTGCTTTTCCTCTAGCCTTCGCTTTCAACGCTGCAACGTTCCAACCCTCAACCTCGTCAGCACCCACGAACCTTCTTACAAGTAGATTGAAAATCATGCCAAATGCCAACGCCATCACCGTACTCGTCAAAATGATGACGTTATACGGCATACTGAAATCTGGTGTAGGTAGTGGAAGTAAGAGACTGCTTGTGCGGATATACACCTCTGCTTGCCCTTCAACAGAAGATTGTGATGCATTCCCAGAGGCTGGCAGGAGTCGAATGACAGCAGGTGCAACGTCAAACCCACGATTAGCGTCAGGAGGATATTCTGTGTAGCGAAGGATAGCTTTGTCGAAGTCGTAGGTCAGAATGACTGTTGAAGCTGCTGGCACGGAAATGAGAAGTTCGAGCTGGGTACCGCGCCGGCGGTCGAGGGCTGGGCGGTAGAATGTCTCTTTTATGATCTCTGGATTAGAGATTGAGGAGGTAGAGAGGCGGGCAGCGAGGGTGTGGAGGTAGGGTTTCATGAACCAAGGGAGGGTTTCGAAGTAGACGAATTCGATGGACGAAGCTGCGGATGGGTTGGTGAGGAGAGTCTGGACACCGCCGCGCTCCTGGCCGTGGCCTGTGAAAGAGCGAGAGGCGTAGAGGAGCGGTTGAGAGATGTTGTTGAAAGTCTGCGGCCCAATGTGTGAGAGTACCATCTCGAAAGGGTTGGATGCCGGTATAGCGAAGCATCTGCGTGAGCCTGCTTCATTCTCGGTTTCAACGGCATCTCCGTAAGGGTTAACTTCGCGCTCATGCGGTACGTTGATGCAGATTGAGTCACGAAGCTGACCCTGAAAGTCTTCGGAAAGACAAGAGCCTTGGATTGGGCGGCCAAATATCTCGGCTATAGTCCACGACTGCCCTAGGTCGGCGTCTGAAGGATAGCAAGCTTCGTTGCCGGCATATGGCTTGGATCGGTCGCATTGAAGGTGCTCGCTAGGAATCGGACGCGGGATTGGATTATCTATGGGCGTCAAGAATGAATATGTCATAGAATGGACTTCCAGTCATACCTCGAGGTCTCTTTGACCGATCAACATCCAGCACCATATCCACTGTCTGCTCCATCTCAATGCTGCACTTAGATCCGTCTTCCGAACATACGGAGCGTACGTCGATAGCCATGCTTTGCCAGGAAGCGTCGAAGAGCTTGTGTCCGTCCAGTAGGCTTGCTATCCCAGCTTTACCCTTACAGGGCAGCAACTTCAGGAAGGGGGTCAGGTTCTCTGTACAGACGACCTCTCGGGGGAGTGTTCCATGTAAAAGATACAGATTCTCTGGAGATGTCTTCGACATACTGCTGGTAGGCTCAAAAGTCATTCTGGGTCTTGTAGTCCTCGTGGAGTCGATGAAGTTGAGCGAGGCGCAGAACAGGCCTGAGAGAGCGTTGTTTAGCGTCACCCATCTAGTGAATGACCTGCCCTACAGTCAGTCATAAGTTCCTTGCTTCGTTGTGTCCTGCTAACTCTGAATCTGAATCTGCTTCTACCCAAGCCCAGAGCTCCACCCCTGTCCCTCCCTCTTTCGTTCCTCCCCATGGCCTCGCGCCCCAGCTCTCATCGTCCCATCTTCCGGTACTGAATCTCAAGTGGAGCTCTCTCGTCTTTGCATGCTGTAGTATTTGCCCAAGCGACCGAGGTGTGTACTTGAAATGCTGCTGCTCGTATGACTGTAGCGAAGCGTTACTCCAGAAATTGAATGAGGCAAGGAGCGATGCTGAATTTAGCGGCTGTAGATTGAGTAATTCCTTATAATCTGGGTCGGCGGAAACAAGCAGACCAAGCAGTAGAGACAGTAGGAGACAAGAAGATTGTTTCATGCCGTCATCTCAGCTGGTGCATCGTCGTGTGGAGACAAGTTGCTCGGTGCAGTTGGCGATTTTTGATAGGGCTGACGGCTTCTTCAAGGTTTCTTTGCTTCACTTCGACATTGTCACTGTTACATAGGTACTTAATCGCAAACGATACTTGTTCTCTGATCACGTTGGACATCTCGGATCATGGCCGCAGAACAGAGGAAGCTGCTTGGTAGGTCGGGAGGGCAAGATTTCCTCGAGGGCGGGCAAAGTCAACTAACTCATGCCTTCATAGAGCAGCTCATGGGCGCTGGTGCCTCGTCGCGACACGCTCAACTCTCCATTACTGACCCAAAAGTCTGTCGCTCCTACATCGTTGGCACATGTCCGCACGACCTCTTTACGAACACCAAGCAAGACCTCGGCCCCTGCCCCAAGGTCCATAGCGAACCTCTCAAATCCGAATATGAAACCTCGCCCGACAAGAGCAAGTACGGGTTCGAGTATGACTATATGCGAGATATGCAGAAGTACATCGATGAGTGTAACAGGAGAATCGATGCCGCGCAGAGAAGACTGGAGAAGACACCAGATGAAATCAGGCAGACTAATGACCTCGTAATACGACTCTGAAAACATACAAGTCTCCATGCTGATATTATCTTCCAGCTAAAGCAGATATCCGACCTAACCCACTCCATCAACACAGGCCTTCTCGAAATCGCCATCCTTGGGGAATCCTCCTCCATCGCCCTCGCCGTTCTCGAGCACCATAAAATCCGCACCGCCAAAGCCGCCAAGGAAGAAAAAGAACGAGAATTGAAATCGCTCTCCGACACCTCCGGACCTTCGGGTCACCAGAAACTGCAAGTATGTGATGTGTGTGGCGCGTATCTGAGTAGACTGGATAATGATAGGAGGCTGGCGGATCATTTTTATGGGAAGATGCACTTGGGCTATGCCCAGATGAGGAAGACGTGGGAGGGGCTACAGAAGGAGTTGAAGGGGAGAGCACCGCCGCAGAGGGAGGAGGCGGACAGGGGACCGCCCAGGGATGAGGGATGGGGTGGTGATAGGGGTGGCTTTGGTGGTGGCCGGGGAGGGTTCAGAGGTGGTGGGGGCTTTAGGGGAGGAGGATTCAGAGGGAGGGGACGCTGGTGAAGGGAATCTCTGTCTCAGTCATGATTGTCTCTTGCTTGTCTCTTCAGCGGGGCGTTTCGTAAGGAGGATACCCTCTTACTGATGGATCTCGCAATCTTGAATAGAAAAGCTGCTGAAACATTACAAGCATTGCACCTTTGTGTGCAATCGGATTAGCCCATTTTCAATAGGAGCTTTGGGTATCTATCAATTGGACTTAGCGGTCCACCAAGCAATCAATACCGTTTGACGCCAAGAATCTTACCATAGCCCGCGCAGCCAATGCAAACGCCAGGGCTTTTGATGCTAGAACTAGCTCAATGCAAATCACTGCATTACCATCATCCTTCTGGTGTCTTTAACTTCTGGACCCGATCTACCTGATCTGCCCAACTCTCGCCCCCCGCCGCAGGCTGCAGATTCTGTGTGGCCTTGCCTGAGGGCTGCTGCCGAGTTGGTGGTTCCATTTTGTGTGCTGTCGGTAGAGCTGGAGGCAAGTCCCGAGAACTGTCTTTGGTTTCAGGTGCTGCAGGTAGTGCTGGAAAGTCATTCACGGGGTCTGGCGCAGCTGGTTGAGCAACCCTGCTCGGAGCAAAGCCTCCACGTCCCCGACCTCCTCGCCCTCTGCCTCCCCCCCTTGGCACAAATCTCTCTCTTCTCTCGTGGAGCTCGTTGAATCCTTGGCTCTGATGCTCACCTCTCGTAGAACCGCGGTCGTACGCGATGCCGCCATGAGCGCCCCTCCGATACTGACTCCCCCTTTCCTGCTCCTGCTCAGCCTTCCCTTCATCCCACTCCCTTCCTCCCTGAGCTCCTAGCTTCCGCATCCTGTTCTTCTCCCTCTCCTGATTCATTGCCCTGCGTGCAGCCCCTTCTTCCTTCCGTTTCTGAGATGCTTGTGCTTCTCGTTGCTGGAAGTTCGCCTCGTCGGCTTCGGCCAGGCGATGTGCTTCTGCCCGCTTGGCATTGTTGAGTTTGGCGGCAGCCATACGGGCTGAGAGTTCATCTTCGGTGAGTTTGGGCTTGATCGTACCGCCGGTGAGAGTGCGATCGCCGCGGACGGCGCTTGGAGGTTTGAGCTGCGGTGGGGTGGATTCAGGGTCTGTTCCAATTTGGGGAGGAGTAGTTTGGTTGGTTGAAGAGGCCTCTATATTCCCATTGGTAATCTCCGGAGCGGTTGTTTCTGAAGGAGAGGATTGCGGTTGCTGACGAGATTGACGTGGCTGGCGAGGGATTTGATTTGCACGTCCACGAATTGCTCGATCATTGCCGCTGTCGTGTTGAAGCTGTGGTTGTTGACGTGAAGGAGCAAGTTCAACGGTCTGAGAAATCGGTGCGTCGATTGGTGTGAAGTCATCGTCAAACAAATCATCCGCCCCACGGGTCTGGGCAAATTCGTCCATCATAAAGCAGATGTACTTTAGGCTTCGTTGTAGACAGTTGATTGCTTAAAGAAATTGAGTGCACATATCAATACCGTGTCGTTGGCATACTAAATTACCCGAGTGCCGCTAGATCTTGGCGTTTTGACGCGTGAAGCTCGAGAGCCTGGAGATTACAAAGTGCAAGAGAATCGGGCAAAGCGATCAGTCCGATCAAACCTAAGTCTGCATCAGAGTGTTTGCTGAAGAGCTTCAGTAGTCTTCCGCTAAGCTGTCAAGATGTCAAGAAGATACGATTCAAGGGTACGTTCACATTGCTCCGTAGTGCAATAGTCGTTGCTAATTTCCAAACTTCTAGACAACAATCTTCTCACCCGAGGGGCGATTATATCAGGTCGAATACGCACTTGAAGCTATCTCGCATGCCGGCACAGCTATTGGTATACTATCGACAGATGGAATCGTCCTGGCTGCAGAGAGGAAAGTTACAAGCAAGCTGCTGGAGCAGGATACTTCCGCAGAGAAGCTCTACATATTGAATGAGTACGGCATCATAGCATTTACGGCTTCATGCGTGCCAAAACTAATGGTCGTGTTGCAGCAACATGATATGTGCTGTAGCAGGCATGACGGCCGATGCCAACATCCTCATCAACTACGCTCGTCAAGCCGCCCAAAGATATCTCCTCACCTACAACGAGGACATACCCTGCGAACAGCTGGTACGACGTCTTTGCGATCTGAAGCAAGGATATACGCAACATGGTGGCCTTCGGCCCTTCGGTGTTTCATTTATTTATGCTGGCTACGACCCTCAACGTCAGTTCCAGTTGTACCAAAGTAATCCTAGCGGTAACTACGGTGGATGGAAAGCAACAAGTGTTGGCGCAAACAATGCCAGTGCACAGAGTCTGTTGAAGCAGGACTACAAGGAGGAGTGTGATTTGAAAGAGGCATGCGGCTTAGCTGTCAAGGTTCTGAGCAAGACGATGGACTCGACGAAGTTGACTAGTGAGAAAAGTGAGTAATCAAAACCACTGCTACATTTTATAGGCTTGGGCTAACACTCTGCTAGTCGAATTTGCAACGGTCGGTAAGACAAAAGATGGGAAGGTGTACCATCATCTTTGGGGCGCGGATGAAATAACGACGCTATTGCAAGAGCACGGTCTGGCAAAGGCGGAAGAAGAAGACACTGGGTAGTATGCTGGACATTAGTGATGCTTGCCGGTGAGGAGTAGAAGGCGAAGCAAAAAGGGTCTTGCAGTACGCGCTGGAACAAACATCAGCATTAGAAGTTCATGCTTTTGAGGTCTCTCATCTCAAATCTGAACGCAAACTTCAACATTATCCTGTGATGCAATCTTTGTCGAAATCTGGGCTCTCAGCGTTGTTTGAGCTATGACCTATGCGCATGTCAGCTATATCACTCCCATTGTATGGGGTCAAAGACATCCTCAAGAGCATTCTGAGACTGGACAATAAAGCAACCCACTCATCACTGTTTTTCCCATATCCTATATTTCAACAATCTTTTGTAAATGTGTGAAAGAATATGAGAGAGCGTCTAGGAAAAGGGGCTAGGGGCAAGATAGACGCTAGTCTTGATAGGGCTGATGGACCTCCGCGCTTTCCCCTCTTTCTCAACAACGACTCATCATTGCCAGCGCATCGCTGCCAACTTCTGCATCGAAACTCAACTTCTTGAAGCTCGGTCATCGTTTTCATTTCGCAACCTACTAAAAAGAAGCCTTACAAGGCCGGAAGATCGGACAGTGCTACGCCTCAGTCCAGCATCCAACAAGAGGCAACGGGGAAGGCAACGGGAAAGGCAAATTCGGGCGGCTACACCCCGTCTCAGCTACCTTGAGATCTACAAATTGGACAAATGAAGAGGCTCCAAGATCTCCAGAAATAGCATTCGTTTCACTCAAGAATATCAATCTGTCTGTTGCCTCTCCTTCACCAGAGGCATGTATAAATCTTGGCAATTGCTTGACCATTGGCGTCTCAAGCTAGTATCAGAAGAGCCCCTTAATGGGGACGATCAGCGAGTGGTCCTCTGCCTCATTGCCCTCTCGCTCAGCAAGTTCCTCAGCTCGCATTCCAGCTGCTCGACTATCTCCTCAGATCTCTCAATAGATGCCGAAAACTTGCGCCCTTCCCTCTTCCAGCGGTTAATGCGTTCAATCTCCTGTCTGCGGCGCCGTTCTTTGGTTTCAAGCTTGTCGCAGATTCTACACTTCTGTTGAAGCTGCGAAGTGGTCATGACAAGCTTGGAGCCGCATGTTTCACCTGTGCGGTATTCTCGGTTGCAGTGTTGCCTGAAGTGGCCCCATTTGTAATCGCCGCAGGCGAATCGATGCTGGTCGTAAAAGCACATCCTGGCGCTCCTTTCTCGATGTTAGCAATGCTGCCAAATGAGGGGACGGGACTTGGAGTTCACCTATTTGTTTTGAATGGCTGATGCTTCCCGGCGTCGAGTTGTTCTTGTTTCGGGGTGCTACACAAGATCTTGTCAGCCTAATCGTTGGCTCATATTTGAAGTTGCTGGCTGACCAAGAATAGATGCGAAGCTGATGAGACGTGCCAAGTCTGACGTTCTCAAGGGATATGCTAATGGGATGGTGAATAGCTGAAGAACTCGGTATCTGAGCAGTAGCTACAGAAAGGGACGTCTGAGGAGATTCTCGCGGTATTTATGTTTCAGGAACACCGCGAGTGATCTCGCTGGATGGTCACGGTTCTCTTCGAAAGCAATTCCGATAGATCAGCCCGCCACCACAGGCGAACGTTCACCACTCGCATGAGGCATATCCCAATCCTTGTGCCCGGTATCGGCCGATCAACAATCTCACGTCCATGCACGTTGCTTACACGCATGCTGAGGGGCTTTCTAGCTGAATGGGGATGATTCCGGCCATTCACAGCCAATCATTCAATAAAGGAAGCGTGCTCTTCAGATTTTCGGCGGGGAAAGGCTCCAGAATGCACCTCCAGGTCCAGTGAGGTAGCGTAAACTTATCTGCTCTCTAGCTTCTTACCGCTCAACCGGCACGTTTGGGATGCAACTTCGTCACTCTTTTGTCACATTTACCGTGCTGCATGCACGCTCTTGGTTGCTAACGCGTCACATGAGGTGAGATCGCTGCCAGTATGTGTGGGGTCTGGGTGGAGTTGTCCTTCCCCTGCTATCTCACTGGAGGATATCATACGTCCCCCATGCATGATCAGCCGTGTCTACGGTCTTGAGGTGATCAAGTGATCGAGTCTACTATTCTCTGAATTGTCGGGAACGCTGTCACCCGAGTCTCCACTTTCAGAAGGATTATCTCTGTCGGATATCCAAGTTTTGAGGCTTTTTCTGCCGATCAAAGACAGGGGGTTTGAGTTGCATGCTTCGGTATTCAGTGTTTTCTCAAGGCTAGCCATTCACTTCCCTGTCTGTCATTCGATTTTGCACAGCCCAGATGGCTTTCTCCGAGATCTTTCCGATAGCGAAACGATCGTGTGTCCGCTCTTGCATCTGACTCGTCGACGCAAATTCTTAGAGGCTTTTGCTTTTGGGAAACCCCACTCAGAGTGTTGATCTTGTCTTCTTTGTGCGGACACTACATCAGTCCTTTCTCTTCCGGAGATTCTGCACTAAGAAACGATTGGATGGAAGGCAGTGCATTGGGTGAGCTAATGCCCAGTTCACGCCAGCTTGTTGATCTTGACCGGCTTCACCACGTACCTCCGGTTCCCTCTGGTGTTCGCAGGCCGGCTTACCCAGTCATATTCGAGAAGGCCAGCCGTCTCGAAACGCAAATCTTCGGCAAAGGGAACATCTGCCAACAGTCCTTGGAGACAAGCGAGTAATCATGCTCAATGCTCTGATGCCAGCCAATGGCTTTGGTCCTCCCAAGCCGTCGAGGATCGAGGCTTCGAGGCATATCCCGAAGGCGCCATTTGCCTGAGTCTGGATCAGCAATGCGGACTTGAAGTTCGCATTATGAGTCAAGGCCGACTGCCGAGAGAAATGGTGTGGCCTCTTCAAGCGTGCTTTGGCGAGCTTGAGGGCAGTCCCAGGATGCATTTGGGATTCTCGTCGCACCCTTGTCATCCCCCAACTTTGGCGCTTCCACCCTTCAGGAACATCGGAAAGGCTAGCCAATGACACTGCAAGATTCACGAAGATGTTTACACGCCTTGTATTGCTTGTGACGACCGCAGAATCATTGACAGACAGCCTGTTCGAATTTTGAAACATTTACAGGAACCGCACGACGTCAAAATTTACTACATTAACGGTCCGCGTTCGTACCTAACTGCTGGGCTCCTCCACCTCATGTGAGTGACAATGGATGCGCGAAGTACAGCAAATGAAAGGCCGGTATTGGGGTCTCAGGGTTTAAAGTATGCAAGCATCTTGATGTACTTGTTAGCATCTGCGAGCTGATAGGCCATCGGACGCTGGGACCAATGATGAGGCAATAATTTTCGCCTTGCATTAGCTGCAGATCAATCCTTCGGCAAGATCAAAGTACGAGTGAGTAGTCTCGTTAAGACGCCAAGCTGGAACTTGCGGCCCGCCAGTTTTCTCACCGTGGAGCAACATGCATAGTGTGATATTCCCCGCATACCAGTGCGCAGACATGGATCATCCGAACCAGTGTCCTTGCTGGTAGCTTTTTGAAACCCGCGTCTCCCACAGGTGACAGCACCTATTGCACACCAAGCGCCAGCGGTCAAGAATGACCCTGCCCATCTTCAAGAGCAACATGCTCTGAATGCGTGATGTTCCTGGTCTTGGCACTGGTTCTAATTGTTGGCATTGTTATTAAGAATTGATGGTGGGCTGACACAGACTTTCTGCAATACCCGCCCATGACGGCGCCCGCAGCGTCGCAGTTCAATTGACCTTAGAGCGAACATTAAGGTGTGGTATCACCCTGATAGTTAACAGAGCCCTTGTAGTAGGTCGTATATGAATGATGCAACGGTAGTACTCCGTACTACTGTCAATTGGCACATGAATGACCGTCTATTGCTCTCTAATCTCAACTTGCTTTTTGAAACAAAAGGTGAGCATAGTCGTGGCTTAACAGCCATACTGACAATTTCAAGATGTGCGATGAGAGCAACATTGTGCTTGCAGTGAAGGCAATGCTGGCGCTTTGTGGTTCACCTTGTCCAGCGGGCTGTGAGGGCCATGCAGAATTGAGAGGGATGATATGGCCGTTGTGGTGAGGTGGGGTTGGGGCGTCTGGGGGCGGAGGATGAGGTCTGGCTGGGAGATGGGGCGGACGAGGCTTCGGCGTTGGTGGTGGTGTGGGTGTGTGAGGATTCCAGAAAGGGACAGGTAGACAGGACTTTGAGATTACGGCTTTTTGCCGGGACATCTCTCATAGGCGGCTTCGATCACGTCCGTCAATCTCCCATCTTCCCAACGACGCGGATCCATGAATCAGCGAGTCGCATGTGACTTTTTCCCGGCCTACCGGTTGAGGCCTGTCGTTCGGGCTGGGTACCGTGCATGAGATGCTCTGTCGGTAGAAGCGATGGGGGCAATGCAATTGTGATTCCGCCAATCAATGGGGTTGGTATTCTAGGATTGGCTGGCATCAATCCCCAGAATGTCGGAGCTTCCATGAGGATGGTAAATGTAGATATCACAACAGCCAGTAGACGGTGGTTAAGCCAAAGGTTGCGAGGTATATAGTGCTGTTGCTGCGTAGGCGGATTAGGCTGCCGTTGTCGCGTTCAGAGTCACGTACTGAGCATGGAAAATTACCTCGTTGGTGTATGAGCAAATGGAGGTGCCTGCAGTCGTTTGCATAGTCATGCGTCAAAGAATGGGTATGAGCCGGGATTTCGAGATCATCTCCAGAAGCAACCAGCACGGGACATCAGATAGCACAGAACGCAACGCGAAGCTCTTGTTGTCTATCTATAGTCTGTAGCAAGGAACGCTGAAAAAGACAACCGGAGCGAAGGTTCAGCCAAGGACCTTCGAATGCTCCCTCGAGTTGCACACCGGGTTCGTCTCGTAGTCCGCAGATACGCTCTCCACGAAGACTTTTGCTGCCTCAAATTTGAACATCGCCCAGAGCTGAAGCCTGGGCTGCCAGTGGTCTCTCGTCTGGTACATAGGAAGCAAGCCCTCTTTATTACACCGTAAATACCATCGCCTTCGGACAACCTTGTATTACCCGGATGTACCTGCGGCAGAGGGACTGCAAAAGAATGTATTGTCTCCTGTCGACCCACCGCTGGCTTAATGATCCAAGTGAGTTCAATTATGTCTTGCAGGCGCTGGCTGAGAGAGCGAAATTGCGTTGATTGGGGTGGATTGGTGGCGAAGAGATGGCATCTCTGTGTGGGTATTGACGTCCTGCACGGGATCGTCCTAGTTGGAAGGAAAGGGTAGATACAAAGTAGGGAGCCTCAATAATCCCGCGCGTAGGGTGTGAATCTCGCTGCCCGGAAAACTTTGGACGTCATGAGGGTTCTGAAGTTGTGGAGCTCCATATTCTGGATGCCAGAAGAGCGGTGGCCAGTCGGTTGATTTGTGGACGCTCGAGTGGATGAGTAGCTTTCAGAAGCGGATAGTTGGAGTCGCGGAAGCTCAAGCTCTGGACAGAAACTCCGACATGAGCTACAGTACAGAGAATAGACTGTCGCTGCTGAATCTTCTATTCGAGTGACAGGGGTATAAAGCCATCAAATGCAACAAACGATGATGTAGTGTGCCATTGATCTCATCATGGTCTTTCTCCCGAGCCCTCCATGACTGCCTTGGCTACTTCCCAGCTTTTAGGGTCTTTGCTTAAATCCCTCCAGATGTGGCCTGCTGATGGAGCAGCCCGCACGCTTCTGTACATCATTGCATGAGGTGCTGGTTCATGCTTCTTTATGGTATGCTCCTCGTTGATTTTGGCTGTTGGAGTGGCCACGTCAGTGGATGTACTTGGTGGTGAGGTGACATTGCTGTTGGCTTGGCTTGATTGCGGCAGGGCAGTGAAGACGTCTAAAACATCGCTGAATTGCTTGTCAGCTCTCATGGAAGATCTGATGGCGCACAGCTTTACACATACTCAGACATGTCGTGACAGATTCCCTCTAGCGCTTCCGCCTCTCGTCGAAGCGATTCTGGGTCTGTTTGGTGGTACTGCCCTCGATGCTGAGTCTGGCCAGTTGCTCCGTACTGCGAGCGGTAAGGATCATCGTATAGTAGACGAGAAGTTTCGGGGTTCTGCGCAAGGGAGACGAGTCAGTAATGGTGGTGTCAAGGAGCGAATGAGGTACCTCGACTCCTCGATCCCCCCGGCCGAAGCCAAGACATGAGGAACAAGCTCCCATGGAATGTAATGGCACGTTGGATTTGTTCTTTGCTAACTGTTGCCGTCAGTAAGGTAAGGTACTCAGGTCATCAAAGGAGGTTGGACGGTAGGGCTGAAAATCACTAGCGTGCCGTGAATGGGTCTCCTCGCTCCTCTCCAGTAGGGTCAGTCAATGCGCTGTCTCTGCAAGTATACGTCCGTCTCTTTTTTTGCTGCCTTACTTTCAGCACTGTCTTGGTACATGCCTACTGGAAAAATGTTTCGATCGATCAATGCCCTTACTCTTTTGTGGCTTTACCATGGGAAAAGACTTGTCCATTCCCCCTTGACCATTCCATTTGACGTGAGACATCGCCGAGTATTACTGCTCGTCTTCTGTAAGGAATCGAGGTTGGTATTTCTCATATATAGAGTATGGCTTCTGCTCTGTACTGCACCTTCGGTTCTACTCATCACACTCGCTTTGACTCTTTTTGCCTGCTATTTATTCTCCTTGATATAGCGGTACGAGCCCTCAAAGATGGTTTCGCTTTCGTTGTTGGGCCGTATTTTGCTGGTGGTGTATTCTCTTTGCGGTGCGGCCCTGAGCAGTCGACTTCCCGTGGACGAGATCTTTAGGAAAGAGCTTCAAAAGAAGGACTTGGACTGTAGAGAAGATGACGCTCTCCTCTCCTTCCAGGAGTATACGCAAGACTCTGTTCCTTTCTGCAGTAATTACCTAAGCATTGGGGTTTCGACTACCACAGTACCAATTACTGACAGAACGTCTGCATCCCCGTGCCTGATCTCTATTTCAAATTGTTGACTGGAAATACAGTACTCTTACGACGACTACGACAGTCACTACTGGAGTTGAGGTCGACGCTACAACAATTCAGACGGGAACAGCGACAGTCACAACCACAGCTGGCTTAGTGGACAAGAGACAATTCATTACTCCCGCCTCCGTACTCATCGAAGCATGTACCCTGAGCCCACAAAACCAGTCACTCATTTCAATCGTCTCAAGTGCTTGCTCTTGCCTTACGATTACCCCAAGTCTTGTTGACCAATCAGCGACTGTGACATCTGTATGAAAAGCCATTGAGTATTTTCTGCTGCCAAGCACTGATGCTCGTAAACCAGACTAGGATTATAACCGAGGTCGACTATAGACTAGGGACGATTTCTGGCACAGTTTTTGGAATGATTACGACGACCGTAGCAGTGCTACCTTCGCGAGCGAATGCCACAACCGTGCCAGCCTCCAGCGTCATCGGCCCGTCAAGCACCAGTATTTCAAGCATTACGGCAACGATTTCCTCTCCTTCAAATAGTGTGGCCTTTAAGTCGTCCCTTCCGATCTCCAGCGCCTTTTCCGGTTCTCCTACCACCTTGGGAACTGCTATTTCCTCGGGCCCTCCTATAATCTCTATTAATTCTACAGCTACTGTCTCTAGCATTTCACTTGGTCCTCCTGTTTCATCAAGCGCTACAGCAGTCGTCTCAAGCTCCGCTTCGAGTGCTGTTAGTGAACTTTCGACCTCGACACGGTCAACCACCAATACTCCGCCAATTGTTCCTACCAGCGCATCTCTAATACCGGCGCCGATCACTTCTGGCTCCCCATCAGTGGCTCCTAAGGAATCTACCAACTCAACTACACCTGCTTCAGTGGTTTCCTCAGGTGCTCCTCCAGGAATATCGGTCTCTTCCTCGAAGATTTCGACTGGTTCGTCAAACATCACCACCCCTACCTCGACTTCGACAGGGTCAAGCACTAGTCCGCTGCCTTCGCTTGGAGGGGTATGCCCTTTCGAGAACGGCACACATTACACTACTCGTGGCCAGACATTTCTGATTGAATGCTACATTAACTTCCCTGGCCCATCTTCCGAAGGCCTAGATGAACCGGACTTGTACGCTTGTATCAACGAATGCGCTCAAGTTAATCTCGGCTTCTCTCAAGACAACTGCTTCGCGGCATCTTACTTCCCAAACACCATCGACAACCAAAACTGCTTCCTCAGAGACAAGCAAGATAGCCTAAATCCGTACACTGATTACTTCACCATAGGCGCCATCCTGATTGGCGGATTATCAAATGTGACAACAAACACCACATCAGGCGTTCTTCCTACTGTCAGCTCTTCCGGGAGCATTGCAATTTCCATTAGCAGCACTAATTCCCCTATCTTACCGCCAAGCATCAACACTACTCCGCTGACTCCCGTTACTTCGTCAATGTCTATGTGAGCTAGTACTGCCCCAGCGTACGTCCCCACGCTAAAGATAAACCATAGTGGAACCTCTTCCGCTCCATCTGGAATTCCAAATAACCCAGCCAACAGCTCTTCTCCTACGGTCCCTCCTTTGACTCAGAGCTCTACAATCTCTTCGGGATTTTCTACAATCTCGTCGAACAGTTCGTCCATCAGATTCCTGACCAGCTCGGCTTCCTCAGGCCTTCCCACGATATCTGCTAACAGCAGCTCTTCTGCCGGAGTTCTTACTTCCACCCCATCCGGACTGCCCACGACCTCTTCTAACAGTACCTCGTTTGGCGGATCATCTTCGTCTGGAATCCCTACGATCTCTTCGAACAGCACAGTTATAAGGACACCTTCCGGATCACCAATGTCATCTCCCACAGGGTCAGTCACGATCTTATCTAACAGTTCGGCTCCCACCGTTCCTCCCTTCACTCCTCCCATTGCTTCGTATCGTTCCGGATTACAGAGCTCTGCAACATCTGGTTTCCCGAGCCCCAGTGCCAACGTCACATCTGTACCACCTGTATCGTCCGGTTTCCCAACGAAATCTCTCAATATCTCCTCTTCTCTCTCATTAGTCATACCCGTCGCATCAGACAATAAGACTACCGGTTTGCATACTTCGACACAACAAATTAACTCCACCCCATCGGGTTTCCCGACGATCGCTTCGAATGCCACCACGCTCCCATCCGGCCAGCCCACCAATCCCTTGAGCCGGAACGCTAGCTTCACAACCGGACCCCAGAACTGTACCGGCTGCGCTCCCACCGTAAGTGGAGACCACCGCTCTGTGAGCTTGCGGCGTCTGCTGACTGACCACCCGGAACAGCAGGTGATCACGTCCTACTTCACGACCATCTGGACCACCACCATAACTTCCACGTCCGAGACCATCATGACGCGCGAGGCCGCAAAGAAAGCGGCACGGTCACTGCCGACAAAAGCTCTGCGTTTCGAGTGGCGGGCGCCGGTGTAGTTTTCACGATCCTCGTGACCGAATACGTAGCTATTCATCGGCGGAATTTCTTTCGGTCTTGGTTGGAGAATGGGAGAAACGTTGATCAGCATACCCTAATATTTTTGCCTTTCTTCAGCGCTCATTACGATAGACTTGCTAGCTTTTCCAATCTTAGACCATAGAGCATCAATAGAAAGCCTCATCTACACGCGAATGCATTGCCGCCGTTATCCAGACCCGTCTCCGCAGACTTGCTAGCCTTTCCAACCTTAGACCATAGAGCATCAATAGAAAGCCTCATCTACACGCGAATGCATTGCCGCCGTTATCCAGACCCGTCTCCGCCGCTTCGATGCTCGGAACGTGATGGCTGCGGCCGCGCTGTGAGCTACATAGCGGGCCTCGCCGTGAAGTAAGGAGGACCGGCGGGGACAGAGGGACCACCCCTGTCCGGCTAAATACAAGATTAAATTCTGTACAAGTCCGGCACGATCGTCGTCCGCGAGCTCCGGTCGTGTTTTCCTCCCGCCATCAGCCTTCCCCACCGAGGTCCGCCGTCGCTGCCCGGATGTAATCCTCCAGCGCACCGGCGACGGCTCGGTACCCGGCGTCCGACACCTTTTCGAACTTGCAGATCTCGAGGTGGTTCCCGTTGATGCTGCTGAAGACCTCGTGCCGCGCGTGGCCGACTTGGGCGGAGTCGAAGGGGACGACCTGGTGGGGCGCCGTCTTGTCAGTATCGTGTTCATGATTTTTTTCGAGGCGCAAGGGACGGGGGGGGAGGGGGGAAAGTTTGAACCCTGTCGCGTAATCCGTAGAGCCCGATCATGGGCTTGGTTTCGAAGAAGGAATGGATTTGGAAGTTGCCGTCTTCGAGCATCTGGAGGAAGACCTGCATTAGGTTCTCCAGGAGCTCGCTGTTGACCGTCAGGCCTTTTAGGATCCTCTCGTTGGGGCCTTGGAGCGCGACTTTGGCGAGGTTGCTGGCGAGGAGTCCCCAGCCGGCCGACCCGCTTCCGCGGTGAGGCGTCCCGAGGAAGATGATGCCTTTTGTTGACGAGTAGATGTTCAGGTATTGTGGCTGGTGGATGGACCGTTTCGAATTATCGAGGGCCTGTGATGGGGGAGGCTCTCTTAGCACGATCCGCAGTTGGAAAGACCGGACATGCCCGACGATATCGTGAGATACGATACCTGGAGTCTGCGTGTTGTACTTACTACTTTGACCAAGATTCCCCCTAAGCTATGTGCTATGAAGATCAAGGGACGAGAAGGCTAGAGATGCATTCAGAATAAGTTGGCGAATGTATATATATATATGAGAGACGTACATCGCTCTTGCGTTCTTGCTGCAAGGCTATCATCAGATCGTTTCCATGTCTCGATATGTTTTGTTGGTTGCTGGCCCCGAAAAAATGGAGCACTTGGGTGTCATAGCCCCAGGTCAACAGACGCGCTTGCGAGACACTAGGATGCGTAGAGAGGAGATCATGTGGCCAGAACACCGGCCTCTGATGGGGTCTGTCCTGGAAACTTTTCAACGACGAAAGGAAGGGTCTCTTCCGCGAAGTGGCTGCGGCGGACGAAAAGTACGTCCATGTTTTCTCCGGGTGGCCTTGAAGCCCATGAACGAATACTATGCTGTAAGGACCGATCAGCTATCTGGCCTCTGTGTTTCGTACTGAGACACCCACTCAACCTTAGCTCCGATGGGATTGCGTATGGTAGAGAACCCCAAGTGGCTGATATCGGGTCGCTGGGTGGTACCAGCAGATTTGGAACGCATCAAACCATGAGTGGAAGCCTCCACTTGAGCCGATGGTAATGAATTCTGCGGTGCGGCTAAGAGGATCTGACCCTCTGCCGGAGGTGCAGGTGCTGCCGAGTGCACAGCGTCATTGCGAATGGGAGAAGCATGCATGCCGGTACTCGGAGTGTTTCGTAAGCTACTTAGTGCTGCTCCAGAGGCTCCAAATTCTGACAGTAGTTTGACGACTTGGAAACGCCCATGATCGTTGGCAGCCTGCAAAGCACTGCCGTACTTGCCTCCTGGAGCATCGATCTCGGCTCCTCTTATCAGCAGCAGCCTTACTATCCCAACATTTCCAGCAAACGATGCCGCTTGCAGTGCTGTACAATTCCCTTCCCCCGTTGCGTTAATTTTGGCGCCGGAATTCAGCAAGAGCTCCGCCACCTTGGTATTCCCGATCACTGCGGCAGCTTGAAGCGCGTTGCCGTATGGCCCTTCTTGTATATTGGGGTCGGCACCTTTTTTCAACAAAATTCGAACGACATCTACCTTCGCCCTGGAGGTGGCCGCAGACAGAGCAGTCCCGTACAATGCGTTTGTCTCATTAATGAGCGCACCTTTATGTAGTAACAGTCGCACCACAGCAGAGTGACCTTCTACAGCGGCAGCATGGAGTGGCGTTATTTCTCGAGAGTCCTTCGCATTGATCGCTGCCCCTTTCTTTATGAGTATATTGACAATGTTGGAGCGTCCAAAAGCTGCTGCTGCATGGAGTGCACTACCATCGGCTCGAGGCTGTCCATCTGGATCTGCGCCTCTATCGATGAGAGCTTTGATAGCCCGCTCGTCATTATTCCGTGAGGCCTCGACAAGTGACCGGTTTAGAGCCATCAAATCCATCATATTTTCACCTTTGCTGAAGTCTACAGACGAAGTTTGACGCCTGAAACGCCGAAGGACGGAGCTCAAAACACTGGGTCCGCCGTCTTTAGAAACCTCCGTAGATTCGGCCATTTGGAGCCGAATGGTCTGGAGTCTGCGAACAACATCCACAAAGACTTTCTCGATGTTCTCATTATTCTTGGCCGAAGTCTCAGCAAAATCACAGCCCAACTCCGTCGCTGCGATCATACCCTCTGCCACTGTTACTTCCCGTTCCGTTGTTCTGTCGCTCTTGTTGCCAACAAGGCATACGGGGGTTTCCTTGACATCCTGTAGGTCTTTGATCGCATGCACTTGGCGACGGAAGAGCGGTATTTGGTCAAATGAGAAGCGTGAACAAACACTGTAGACTAGTATGATTGCTTCACTTTCTCTTATCCACTGATCTCTCATCGCGGTATACTCTTCTTGGCCTGCGGTATCTAAGATGTCGATTGCGCATAGCTTTTGGCCTACGACAAGATGTTTTATATACGAGTCTTCGATTGTAGGATCAATTGTCTCCACGAAATGACTTAGACAAAACTATAGAAAGTTTGAGCTCGTTCAAGCACAGTGCAGCCTGAGATTACCTGAATGACTAGAGCAGTCTTCCCAACTCCGCCGCCTCCTAGAACAGCAATCTTGAACGGTCCCGTCCTCATTCTCTGCTATATACTCAAGTCTCGAATCAATTTATGTGAGAACGCAGATACAATGTAGATAGCGATCGCAGTAGAGCAAGGCTACGCCCAAGACTTTATAAGCAAGCTTTCAAGTACATATGTAAGCCCTGCTCAAAATGCAGCCGATTCGTAGCAAGGTAAGCAAGTGTGAGCGTGTGAGCGTGGGCGCGCCGCACGATTAGCAACACGCAAGTGGCTCGGAGGCTTGGTAGGGCTGATCTATGATGTCTTGGCACCTCGACCCAACCTTCACAACTCTTTCTCGCTCAGCATTTCCCCGGTATAGTCTGCGATCATTTGCATGAGGTGAAGACGGCGGCGGTATTTTTCTAGCTCCTAGTCTCCATTCGGTACAGAGCCTGGGGACCAGGGTATCTGCGAAGAGTGGCGCCTCAATTATCTTATGATGGAGAAGCATTCCGACTGAAGCTGGGCGACCCTCATGGTTTTGTATTCTTCCAGGGTAAAGTGGTTTTGTGAGATCACCCTTGGATGCTAGGGATAGGATCGTCTATTCAACCATCGTTCGATCTTCGGCAATACGTTCTCTAATTGCGGCGGCAATATACAATCTACGCCTTTCCATTTCAAGTGACCTTCGTCGAGCAGGACGACATCTTCCAGGGATCCACGCGAGCCAGGTGCTCGCTAGAGGGGTATCCTCCACGCAGTAGCGTTGAAATATTCATATGATCGTTATCGTTCATATGATGCAACCAGAAGGAGGACCAACAAGACGAGATACACTGGCTAGAAAGCCAATCGCGGGATGTGGTAAGCGCGCGCGAAGCTATGCAAAGAACGTAGGTCGACTTCCTGGAGAATCCGACGAGGATGTGACGAGCAACGACTACTATACGGAAGGGCGCAGGGAGCGGAATATTCGTATTTAGCATCGTAGGCAGTCGCTGTGCTGATTTAATTTGATAGAGCAGTCAGGGATCTTGAGCGAGCTAACCTCAGTGCTTGCGTGATGAGATGTACTCTTTTTGGATTGGAAGTGCGTGAGAGAGAAAGGGAGAGGGGGGTACCGGGGAGAGCGAGTTCTGTGTTCAGCAAGCAAGTAATTCGGCATTGACCGTTCGTCTAGAGTCGTAACATGTATGAAGCATCGCTCTTGAACGCCGTCGTCATCTTTCGTCATTTTCTCTCTAGAGTCCTGTGCAAGACATGCTCCCTCATAGCCAAACTCACCAGCCCACCGATAACGGCTATCCCCAGGGCCGTAAGGAAGACGCCTCTCAGCGCCTCCATGTAGACTTCTCTTACCTCACCCCTCCATTCGACTGGTAATGTCTTGATCTCATCGAGACTATCCCTCAATCTCCCAATGACATCTGCAGCGCCCTCTCTGCCGCCAAGTTCCGCCCACAATCTTATCTTCAAGATATTCTGGAACACAGCAGAGGCGATAGTAATGCCGATGGCGCTGCCTGTACTTCGAAACGCATAAGAGGCCGACGTGATGACCGCTTGCTCTTTATGATCCACAGCGCTGATGAGCGATAGGAGTGTGACGGTAAGCATACCGCTGTACCCTATCCCGGACAGCAAAAGGGCAAGCTCAGGCTCCCATGCTGGAGTCGTCAATGTGAGCGATGATAGCAAAGCGTAAGCCGCGGTGAATACAATCTGGATGCAGATGTTAAGTATGGAATACTTTCCTGTCTGGCGCATGATTAGTCCAGAGATTACACTACCCATTGCCGTGCCGATAGACTGCGGTATCAGTCGTAAACCAGCTTGGGTGGTGGACAGGCCTTTGACTTGGAAATATATGGGTCCGTAGAAAAGTATCGAAAAGACGCACATGGTTAGGAACCAATTGGTCAAGCAGGCGGCGAGCACAGTTCGATTGAGGAGGAGCTTGACTGGTATGATAGGCTCGGACGCGTGGTTGCTTTCGATGTAGATGAAGAGTAAGAGGAAAATGAAAGATAAGGAGAGAGTCGTGTATATCATTGGATGGTTCCAAGGAACGACGTTGCCACCGGAGTTCAGGCCGACAAGAAGGAGCACCAAGGTCGTGATGAGCGCTGCCGAGCCGAGGAAGTCGATACGCTTCAGGGCTGATTTGGAGGAGTGCTTGACTGGGATTTTGACGGTGAAGAAGACCATGATGCCGGAGAGAACAGTAAATGGCACTCTAGGAAAGTCCCAGTTGTCAGCGAGTCGTGCATAACGTCCATTGACTTCGCTGAGAAATCTGGTCAAACAAGGGAGGCAGCTAGCCCCGGAAGATGGCGTGCATTGTGCAGAAAGCGTAGAGTAATAGAGATCTTTCTCAGAAATACCTACTGGATCAAAAATGCTTTTCGCCACCCCCAGGTATCATTAATCCAGCCACCGAAGATACCACCAACGCCTGCGCCCACACCAAAGCAGATGTTTCCGAACCCTTGCCATACCCCTCGTCGGCGCAGAGGAACGAGATCGGAACCGACGAAGGTAGAAATGGCGGTTAGACCACCGCCGCCCATACCAGCAATCACCCGGCCAAAGATCATGACCCCTTCGCTCGTGGCAAGACCGCAGATGAGATTGCCGGCAGCGAAGAAGACGTTCGAAAATATCAGCCCTGTCCGTCGAGACAGTATGTCGGTTAGTCGACCGCTGAGCGGTTGGAGAGCTGCATTGGCTATGAAATAGGCGGAGGCAAGCCAGGAGAGCAGGGACAACGAATTGAAGGATGCGGATATCGGGGCCGATAATGTGGCGGTGATTGTTGAATCTAATGCAGCCAGGAATGTGCCGAACCAGATACTGCCCATGACCAGGAGTAGCTCCCCTGTTCCTGGCTCTTCTTTGCGTGACACATGGTCCCCGTCTTGGCTGTCACCAGCATTGTCGGTATCTCCTCTTTGGCCTGATTCGCTATCCGGGGTGGGTTTCCCATTGAGACTACCAAGCAACGGACTCGTTTCCGAGGAAGGTTCGGCCGCATTACCATGCTCTGTCAATGCCATGGCTTTGAGAAAGAATATGTCGAAGGATTTGCGGAAATTGATTCTACAAACTATCAACAGCTGAAACAGAGGTGCTGCATCTACCAAAGCATCTAATCTCGAGGAGGCAAGAGTTATATACTGATGATGTTATTGAACATATGGCATCGTTCAATTATATTCGAGACTTTGACTCACCGGTTTTCGGAGGCCTTTGAAGGCAAGCGGCTCCCTGCATGCGCTTTCCGATAAGGTACGATAAGATAGTGAGTGAAGCCCTAACCCTACTCTCGGATACCGACCCTGTAGCAAGGGGCCACGGGGATGACAGAAATACCTGCACACGCCAAGATATTCTCACACCTTGCCAAGTTAAACAACTCTCTCAAAAACCCTCTAACAAATTATTGCAATAAAAGTTGTTCATATTAATCTTCTATATATATATATATATAGCATCCCCGAACTGAAGCCAACACGTGACCACCTGCTGACTTAGGCCTCGCCGCTTTGCTCCCCCGCTATCGACTATTTCGTCAATGTGCTCTCCCTCTGCTCCCCCATGCTCCCTCGATGCTCTCCCCTGCTCCCTCATTGCTCCCTCGTGCTCCCTCTCTGCTCCCCCGTGCTCCCCCTCAGCCACTTCCTACTCGTTAGCTGCTATTGCGTTCTTACAAGTTTAAACGAAAGCGTCCAGTCAGCCTGTTTTGGATGCTGATCAGAGAGGAGCCGGTTATGGCTCCACGGACCACCCACGATGTTATCTTCTGCTCTTGCCCTCCTGCTTTTTCCCTCTTGCTCTTTACCTTCACTTTTGGTTGCTTGCGTCCTGCAGTAACCCGTCAGTATACTAAACGCGTCATCGTAGACGTTGTCATCTCATATCCACTCTGCATCTCTCTCTCTTTCTCTTTCTCTCTCTCTCTTCGCTGTATACGCCTCAGTGGCCAGAGTAGTTTTGTCTAGCTACAATCCCCCCCCTTTACCTCGTCTCTAATGGTGAAGAAGAAGAGGACTGCGGCGCAGTTCTTCGATGATGCGGAATCAAATGGCCATGAGTCTCTAAACAACGCCGATATCGATGGCGATACGGTCTCCAAGCACATCGAGTCCGGTACTGAAGTCAACTATAACCGAATGTTGGTTCTTTGAGACGAGTAGGTCTCCACGTCTCGCCTTATTGCTACGAAGTCCTGCAAAATTTTCACTAACTATGTCTCGTTTTGCTGGAATAGATATGAGAGGAGAAACCCTGGCGCAAGCCCCCATCATTTGAAAACGACAAAGCACTTCATGGAGGGTGTTGTGCGCGGCTGCTGTGCTGGTGAGAAGGAACCATCTATGTATTATATGCTTCAGAAATGGACAGACTTTGGCGCCGGTTGGAAACGGCGGCCTGGTAACGACAAGATTCCTCCTGACGTGTCGGAGTCCACATTCTTTGTTCGTACCCGATCTCCAACTTGCTCTTCCTCTCTACCTGCAGGGACTGATAATCTTACTAGTATATACAAACCGAGCTACGCAAGAAGTTCAACCTTTCAACGACTCGGCGAACTCGGCACTTCATGACAGTGAACCATTTTGTTATTGTGATCAAACATATGTGGATGAAGGATTGGCATCAATACAGACATGGACGAATCCTCGTCCAGGATCACGCTGCCTATATGCTTTTCATCTATTCGTCGGCGCGAGTGGGCGAGTATTTTGAATCGAACATGCGCAGAGGCTCCGGCCGTGGACTGCTATATGAGGTGAGTGGACTGATCCTATAAGGCATTGCCGACCAAGAAAGCAGTCGAGTATCGCGCTCACGCTGCGAACAGACAATCGACTTCGTCATCTTCAAGAATGAAAAGGGAGAGGCGGAAATTGGTGTGCGAGTCACAAGAGACGCAAAAGGCTTTTCGGAAACACCGCATAAAAGGTTACTTCACTGTCTAAATCTTTGAGATCACGGTTGAGAGCAATCCTTGCTGACTGTTTTGATGTAATTTTAGGCCACAGCATGGTATGTATGAAGATATGGAGCCGCTATCTGCGAACCCAGTGCTACCTTTGATGGCAATCGCCCTAGCGGATGACGCCTTCCAGGACTATGGGTCTTTCGAAGAGATCGAGGCGATTCCACCACCTGCGGATGGGTCCTTGCACCATCTTCGAATCAAGAAGGACATGCTTCGTGTACCTTTTTTCCAGATAGTATCTGCGGATGGACCCACAGGAAAGATTCATGGAGCGGGCTCGTTCAGTAACCGGACAGTGGATCTGGGGCATCGTGCCGGATACGAGGAAAATATTGGGATACATAATATTCGAAGAGAAGCCCTTGTCAAAGCCGATGGTAAGTTCTTGAGGACGAAACATAACCGCTAAGACACGCTGACTCGGCTAAAGATAATGGTTACTCGATCGCCGAAAGAATGAAATTCGCCGGCCATAATAACCCGGATACCTTCTTTGGCTCATACGCGCCTGAGCTGAGCACTGTGGACGGGATGGCAAGTTACTGGAACAAAAAACGCCGCACCGTCCATCTTGAAGGATTTCGCGGGCTATCGCTCCATCACCATCCTCAGCTGTTGCAATCGCTACCCGCAAAGGTCGAAGCCAACCTGGATAATTGTACCGAGTTCGTCTCCATCAACAAGGAGATCGAAATACTAGGGGAGAGGCTTCGAGGCATCATATTAGAAGATGAAACCCAGCCAGCTCGGGCTCGACGAGAGGAACTGTATTGGCGAAAACGCCAGCTCGTGTCCGAGGAGCTCAGCAAATGGCAGAAGATCCAACCACGCAAGATTGCCTTAAATACAGAGGATGAAGCACCTCAAGTCGCGAGTCTGCCAAGCTACTTCAACCGGATTCGCCGTTTAGATCCGCCACGTGATCGGCTGGCGTCTTTGCTCTTCCTCAACGTTCCCCTCCGCAGTATGCAGGGCCGCAGCGCACTCCAGGATATGATCACATTGTGCACAGAAAATCCGCGGGTAGCCTATCGTCCAAGCTTGCGGCCAGCAAACGGTCGTTGCCCTGTACCCCAATGTGCGAGGGATATGGATCGGTTCGTCTGCTTTTCCTTTCTCATTTCCCAAATACTCAGTTGTTACGGACGGGCTGACCACCCTTCGATTTTACAGCATCAGTATGGGCGATAGGTGGGAACATATTTACCGTTGCCACAAGGGCGACCTTGAAAGGAAATACGGCTTTGCCGAGCTCTGTTTTCGGTGCGACGAATGGATCACCAGCGGGACCGGATGGTTTGAGCACTGTCAACGCCATCTCACCGACCTCGAGACGCTCCCAGTTCAATGCAATCCACTTGTCTTCCGCCGAACCCTTGCTACTGCTGGGCAGTGTCTCTTTTGTCTCTTCGATTTGAAGCTCTCACCAACGAAACGTTTCCATCAGTTCCTCGTCAAACAGAGCTGGAAAGAGCACCTGCAGGAACATTTCTGGTTTTTCGAAGATAGGTACAACCGATCCATGGAAACGGGTGAAAGCAAGGTTGTTCTATGTCCTGACCCACGCTGTGCACTTTCTTTCGACTCGATTCAAGATCTTCAGTGTCACTGTCAGGATGTACACTGCGTTGAGCGTATCAAGCTCGATCCGATCAAAAGGCGCCGCCTAACACGTCAGTCTTCTCTGAATGTGAGGGCTTTCACCGGCGCGAACGTCAAGCTGGAGCACCGTTGTGACCTTATGAACGGGGAAAGTTCTTACAAGCATATCAATAAAACAATAGACTCGCCAATATTCGAGCCACTTGACACTATCGTTCGTACTGGACCGGTGAGCCTGGAAGATGAAAATAGCCTCAGTCAAAGTTACTCTCTTCCTTCGATCGACTCGGTAATAAATCAGGAGAAGCGAAGGTCGTCCGCAGCATCTTTTACAGGCTCTGAAAGCCCGCTTTCTTCAATTGATTGGACCTCGGACGAGACCGCACTCGATGACACGACGCCGGCGTCGTCAATCATCTCCGACCTTCCCAAATTAATCGACCCGAGACTGCTTAACGAGTCCATTCCGCAGCCTGCTATTCTTCCGTCATAGCACATGACCGTTCCGCGTCCGCACTCAGAAAGCTAGCAATATACGACTATCTTTCAGTAGCTTAGAGCCCCAAAGGTGGTTCACTAACCTACATAGAGCGGAGAGTTTAACGTATGTAAACTTATAGACAGATAAATTGAATACGTTGTACTTGTGAGATACTCTCAAGCTCCACATCTGCATACATGATATGTATGGAAATCTTTCCTTTCCACAGGCAAGCCACTGGGCCCTAAGACTGTACTTTTGGAGCAGGTGTACACAGCCTACAGTCTACTCGTGACAATAGGAGGTCTTTGGCATGGAATGAAATGAACCTCCAATCAACGCAGGTGTCCAGATTTTCACCACCGTTCCTTCGATTCGGGGCTCCAATTTTGGCTCCCTAAAAGAGGGTGCCAGAACTGGAGCCCCACGCAGAGTCAAAAGCTTCTGATGTCCAATACAGCTTCTCCCTTTCTTGAATAATGACATCAAGTTCACTGGAATGATAGCTGATAACTCCTTTGGGAATTCTGATCAACTCACTCTGCAAACGGTCTAAAGAACAAATGGCCTCTCGTCGACCCAATAATGTAAAGCGAACGGAGTGGAACAAGAAATGCAGAGAGAAGCTATCAGCGCATATTTGTAAGAGCCGTCATCTTTTATAGTCTGCCGTTACTGACACGAGCAAAGATAGAAGGCTCGGCATCGTGATAGAAACGTCGCAGGTGCGGCTCAAAACCAACGCGGATGACCCTTATACATGGGAAAAACTGGACGAAAAGGAGCACCTGTTCTCGAAAAATCTAAGTGATCTTTCGATTGGCCAGCTCAAGGACTTATGTGATGGTGTCGATAAATCCTTTATAGCTATCTGGAAGGCCCCGTTTCAATCAGAATCCGGGGTACAGGATGGGGATGAGTCTGTACGCGCTGCTCGTTCTCGTCAATTCGATGTTTAGCTGACTGCCTAATAAGTTTCTGGAATTTCCCAGGCCGGAAATCAGTTTTGTGGCAAAGATTGACGACCTCCACCAAGACAACGTCAGATTAACTCGCGAAATTAACAAATGGGAACGTCGGGTTGCTACAGAGTCGGAAAGGAGACGAGCAGCTGAATTGGAAGCCTGTGAATTAAAAGCAACCATCAAGCAGCTGCAGATGGACAATGGAAAACTCGAGACGCATATAGGTGAGTGGAAGCTAATAGCTGAGGAGTCAAAGAGCAATGCAGACAAATACTGTAGAGAAATGAACAAGATTTTCACAGCTCTGGATCAGGTAAAATCGGAGTTAGCTTGCACCTCTATAGAATAAAACCTCGGATAGGGAGTCTTGCACCCGTTTATCAGCGAACAAGTTTGAGTATAGATGTGGTAGATACTGTTGTAGCTAGTTGGCTGAGCTTTACGCATGCAATCTCCTACTGACTTTCGATGAGACTAAATTTGCGTACCACACTGGGGATTCTCGAACCCTCTATTTGAGGAACTTCAGCTGCCTAACCATCCTCTTAGGCGACCTGAAAATGTCTTAAGGCTGGGTTTGGATACATGGTCAGTGATGGTATTCAATGATCTAACAACTGACTGATTAGATTATCCGTTTTAGATATGCTCCCACTACTCATAGTCCCGCTAGTAGTCTCTAAGGTAGATACTAATTACATGCAAGCCACTCTTGGCTCCCCTAATCTTCTGACTCCTCAATCCATTTCTGGCTCCCGGCTCCGCTTTTGGCTCCCCTATCCATTTCTGGCTCTCCCATCCATTTTGACTCCTCCGCCCCATTTCGGACTCCTCAATCCATTTTTACCTATTCTGCTCCATTCTTGGCTCACGCAGCCATGCCTGGCTCCCCAATCTCGCTCCCAACCCCGCTCTCTCTGCTCGAGAATTGAGATGGGTATTTGTTTGACCAATCTCCCACCTAGACACTTAACTGGTCTTGGCTGACTTATGATGATGGGTTCATAATAAGGGGCTTTCATTTCCGGTGTTGATGATTGAGAATGGTCCAAGTCAGATCATATCAAGCAAGCGGAGGCATACTGTTGTAACCTTATTGGAAACGTATATTTATAATCTCAAGCTAAGGTGCAGTAATGACAGACAATTTTCAATGAGAGTTAAACGCAAAATACGAAACACTAAATGAGAGGTAGTATTCGCCAGGAAATTTCGCTCGGAAGAGACTGACAAGAGCCACGAGGCGTTACTGCAAAGCGTAAATGACAGTGTAGTATAACGGAACGCTTGTAGCGCGCTCCTAACGAGCGTCAAAGCCGAATGGCTGGATGTTGATGCGGTTTGATGTTGGTTTTGTATCGATTTCGGAGCTGCTGACGCTGTCGGATATTGATGACTTTCTTTCGTTGATCGAATTGGCTGAGGAATCGCTGTTTCCGATCCCCTTCTGCTGTATCCTCTTTTCTACGCAGCTACGGCCGGTGTCGATTGTCGCTGATATTGTTGAATAGCCTGTTGGACCGCGCTGGCTATCATTGCTTGAACTGCGGAGGACGGGATCATGTCAGCTTGAGTTGGCTGACCAGCTCCTGGTTGGGTGAATCCTGGCTGGGCGACTCCTCCCTGGGTCACTCCTGCTTGGGGAACCGCTGGCTGGCTCACTTCTGGTTGAGCGACGCCTGGCTGCACAAATCCTGGTTGAGTGACACCTGGTTGAGCGACACCCGGTTGAGCGACACCTGGTTGAGCAACTCCTGGTTGAGTGACTCCTGGTTGAGTGATACCTGGTCGAGTGATACCTGGTTGGACGAATGCCGGTTGAAAGATACCTGTTTGAGAAAATTGTGCCGCTTTTGCCGCCTTGAATTGATCATTCTTGATTCGCTGCATTGCCTTCATTTCTCCGTTGAAAAGCCCAGCTTCTGTCTGTGACATTATGAAAACTTTTCGTCCTTCAAATTCGATCATTTTGCGGTACGGCAGATGATTTGGGAGATCTTGATCAACCCGTGCCTGGCCAGCTATTTTGATGAGATCACTTCGCGATAGAAGAGTGTCTTCCAGGTCTCCTAGCCATTCTATCATGACAGATATACGAGGATATTGACCAGCCCCCGATGTTATGGCGTCGTCAACCGACATGGCGATCCAACGCATGCTCTTGTACCGGTGTTTGTGTTGGGCAATGAATTCCTTTGTCGGCTTCCCAACGGATGGGATATCCTCAGGTTTCAGATCGCCACACAACTGCGCCGACTTCCACACGTGCAAACCCGACTTCTCCTCGACTAGAAATTGGAAAGTCTTAAAAACTTGACGTTTGGATTTGATCGGCTCGCCGTCCAGAGTAAGTTTGTCCATGGCTCCAGTTATCCCCGTATCGCCATTGTTAGATGGGTCTCCTGTATTACTCATTTCCGTATCCTCGCCATTACCAGAATTGGAACCAGCACCAGTACCATTAGCATTGCCAGTGCCAGATTCAGTGCCACCATTTCCCGTGCTTGACTCTATCCCAGAACCATTACCAGTACCGTCAGCGTTGCCAGTGCCAGATTCGGTGCCACCACCATTACCAGCATTGGTGACAGAATTAGACTGGGGCTCCTCGCCTTCTGAAAGCCATGAAGGCTCTTTATTGATATCAGCATATTGCCAAGCCCATGTCTCAGGTAAGCCATGATCCTCGCAGAATTCCTGCGTTGCGATACAGAGAGCCTCAAAAATGGCGGCTAACTCCTTTTTCCGTTCAGGATCGGTCGTATCTTTGTATGTCGTCCTCAGTGCTTGCGTACTCTGGTACTTGTCTTGGAGGTACTTTAAAGGAAATCTTCCGCGACCTGGATTATAACCTTTCTCTTTATTGTGGGCTTCGATGTCGCTATTGACCTTTTCGACAAAAGCGAGCGCTTTCTGATTGGAGGGGTCGATTTGCAGCCGGCGGACGCTTCCTATAAAGGGTGTTGTGTCCTAAAATGTTTTATGTGATTTCTTGGGCCTCTCTATTTCCTCCGGTGTGACAATGGACAGGTCAAATTTATCTCGGGCATTGTTTAAAACTACATTTTGGTCAGCTTGCCTGCTTTTGAATTGAGGTTCTTGCTTACTTGACTGCGCCTTGTTGGCCTTTTCCTTCCATTCTGCAGGCTGCTTGTCAGGATGGGTAAGAGCAGAAAGCTGCTTGTAGACTTGTGTCATTGCAGCTTTATCTGCATGATGAAATTGTCCAAGCGCCTCGTCCGGGCTACCATCAATGATTCGATCAATCTCATAATGTTGTTGCTCGCGAAGTTGGCTTTGGCTTAATTCTTCGATTGGACCAAGAGATTTGAGGGCGACTTTCGCCCCTCGCCCAGACGATCTTGTTTGTCGCGTGGTAGCGGGGTTTTGGTTGGACGCTTGATTTGCGGTAGTATTGGAACTTCCACTCGCGGCATTGTTGGAGGTGCCACCTGCATTAATATTGGTATTTCCGCCCGATGCATTATTCACCGAACCTTGTGCATTACTGTTCGTGACCGCATTGCCATTGGCGGCTCCGGCCGAGGTACCCGATGTGCCTGGGAGGGTAGGGTATTGGACACTATCGTTGTTCGGGGGGTTTGAGCTCATGACGAAGGAAGTCGTCGATTAGGCTCAACGGCTGTGTATTTATCCTGTAATCAGGTCAACTGATTTTGGCAGCGAACTTTTTTGGAATCAAACGATTTATAGTGACGAAATATAATGTTGGGCTGACGGAGCTTTGAATCTCTATCAGAAACATAAGAACATAAAGGGGGTACTTATAGATAATGAAAAGAGCAAGCCAGCCAATTTGTGCTCCCATGGGCGCCAGCTTTGGCTGGGTTATTGGCGTGATTAATTCTGGCTGCATGTAGATCCAGAATGTGCTCCTCAGAAGGGGCATCCATAACAAGCGCCTGCGGATCCAAGACGGGTGCTGGACTTATGTGATCAATAAAGAATATGTTTCTCCTCGCTATTCCCGTTCACTGCACTGCGAACATGAAAAGAACAAAACTTTCGACGCTGTTGATGCTATGCATCGTTGCAATGTATGTATTCCGAACTCACAGCGAACAAGCTGATGTGCTTTCCTCAGTCGTGCGAACGAAATCCTAGAGACCATCAACGTCGAAATCGATATATCATGGAACTCAACGAGCGTCAATGCTAGTGTACAAGTGCCTATCGACATTGCGGAAACGCCCTCCAGCACGGATCCCAATGCTACTCCAGGAAGAGCCACGGCAGCAGTCGTATCGAGCAGATCTGGCGGTCATTTTGGGCCCACATCTGCAATGACTCAATTACCAGAAGCAGGGCCGTCGACCGGGACCCAGATGAACTCTTTTATGCCCACAGGCTCATCTTGGCCTGGCTACCGTAGTTTGACTGGCTCAGCTCCAACCGCAAGTCAGTCATCGGGTTTGAAGCAATCAAACAACAGTCTCTGGGCGACGGGTAATCTAAGGCCGACAGCGCAAGCCTCTCCTTTTCCATTCTCTGGAAAGGCGTCGGCAAGGAAAGTATGGAAGGAAGACGTTGGCTTGCTCATCGTCCTTGGCTGTGTCCTTGGAATATTCCTATAGATAGACCATAGTGAAGATAGAATCCAGACAACACGGAAAGAAGTTCCGACGGGCTGTGCAACGATCAAACATAAGGTAGAGACGTCCCCAAGAGCTTGGATATGGATGCCGGTCATCAAGTGAAAACTGCGAGGCGCAGATGCCTGCATGTGGGGTAAGCACGACATAAATAAGGTGTGGCTGCGCTGTCTAAGCCTGCATGAAATAGCGCGGCTGAGAGACAACGCCAAAATGGACCACCAACCAATCATGCTGCGGTGGACGACCAGTCAAATTCATCCGGTAAGTTACCTCTATTTTGATCCGGCCTTCCGTTACAACCTAGAGATCAGGTCTCTGTAGCTGTACTTCAGCTCGGACATTTCACCGCCACTTTCATTTGGCACGGCAAGTACGGAATAGCCCGTAAGAATGATGGTTTCGAACTCGTTTGATCCGGAAGGTTCTCTAATGACTTTAGGGGTTTTTCGAATGAATTGCTATCAACTTAACGCCTGTTTGATGTAACTATCTACCATTTGTGTGCGAAGAGTCCTCGATTTGCAATCTCCGCAAGACAGGAGGCTTGGGGATAGTAAAAACTCTTCGTTCATCAACGGTCTTTTTGCTAGTCTTCTGCGTACGGCTTTCCTTAGATCCGTTGAGCTCTACTCCTTCACCCTGTACTCTGTCCTTTCGTTCTCCTCGTTCTTCTCCTTCCTCTTCCTCGTTTTGCTCTCTCTCTTCATCCACTTTCTCGAAGTCTTTGGGACAGTGGCGGAAAGGGGGGGGGTCGTGGTTCATCTGATAGAAAACTCATGAGTGACTTATTTCACAGCGATCCGGAGCGACTTACAATATCTTGCTCCGACGGAGGCCATCCGGGTCGATCGGTCGACTTATAGGTAGAGAATTTATTGCGGTGGAGGGCGACCATATAAATGTCTGCTCCTGTCATCCATGCTAGCTCGTGTCCTTTATTAAACCAGCTTGGACTTCGTTTTCGGAACTTCTCACGTACAATACGTTGGTTAGTTCGTCGAATCGCCATGAAAAAGATGTTCAAGTACATCTAATGCGCTCGAAACTATTTAACATGGCGAATTTGCGGCACTGCCTCGTGCCGTAAACGCTTGAGTAAGCATTTATTGGAGCCACAATTGGATGCCGCATCCAATATTGGATCCTTCTTCGGCGGAGGGTCCTTGACCAATGATGTGCTTTTGTCAATGTTAGAAGCGGGCTGTGCATGTCAAAGGATCTGGATAGCAAGCTTCGCCTCGATGAGGGCAGAAGTGGATGTCACCACATCTGGATGCCTTTTGGTCCGGGACGATGCAGCAGCCATGGCTTGATCTCGAATGATGATGCTCAACTTCAACTTACGAACACTGAATATCATGGATACCACTCAGAAATACGTAATCACCACTGGCGCTATCTTCGCCTTGGTGCTGATGATGAGAGCCGCGTCCTCTTTCCTCCATTCTTTGACCCTATAGCGTGTTGCTCGTGAAGCATCTCCTCCACCCCCGAGTTTCGCGGCGCTATCGCTTCCTCGGGCCGGGGACTCGAGCTCACGTGCTTCCTTCTTTACCTGGCCGTCAATCTATTCTATAGCACTTTGGGGGGGTCCACGGTCAATGAGCTGGGTAATCGCACCGGGACATTGTCACTGATCAGCATCATACTCGCGTAATTTAGCTACCACCTAAGCTTCATCAACGATATGTTGGGACCGGCAGATCTATGCTTCGACCGAGACTACGTCCTTTTTTCTCAGTCTGTTTCACGCTGTCGTCAGTGAAGCCAGCGTAACAAATTCGGGATTGTTCGGCGTTTCTGGCCAATTAGTCGGGCTTATAGTAAAGTTATAATTCTCCTGGAAGTGATACGGAGACTGACGTATTTCCCCAGTCTGTGATCGCCACTATCGCGCTTACACTCCAACCACTGCTACTATTCCAATTGCCCTCCTATGAGCTTTTCTTACGCGGCCATCAGGCTGTGGCATTGGCTGCTGGCTATGCTTTTTGGAAGCACACCACCTCGCGCTCGAAGCAGCCACGTCTGCACGTGTACATATCGACTGGCATTTCCTCGCCACCTCTGTCTTGCAGTGTCTTGCACCGAAACTCCAGCTTTCGCAGGGGCCACTCGCGAGCTCAAATATCGAAGCACCCTAGTAGCTTCAGGATGACCATCAATATTCCAAGGTCGCTGGACACCAGAGCTGGTCAGTACTTGAACGTGTGAATACCTTCTATTAGCTTTTGATATTCCTACAGGGTCGCCCTTTCACGATGCTTCGTGGAAGGCCAAAGAATTAGTCACCAGTCTTGATCTCCTTGTTGGACCAAGTAAACTATTTAGATTATCTCGTTTTGGGTATAGAGACTTTGGCAATCAGCTTTGATGAAATGTACGCTTAGTGAATGCAGCAAATAGCCTACGAGATTGTTCTTTCCAAAGCTTGGCATATTGTCCCTTTCATAATAGGAAATACTAAAAAATGCTGTCTTCGATATTCCCGTCCCCTAGGTCGATGCCCCAATAGTCCAACAGAATGGATTCCGCATCTACTCGGGCCTTCGACCTCTCTTCGAGAGCACGATCGAAGGCTGCCAGGGCACCTTCTATGTCTGCACGGAGCTTGGTGGCTTTCTCTAAGAACCTCATCTCAGCCGCTCGAGTGTCTTTGTGATATGCTAGCTCCTGTAGCAAGAAACCGTTTGTCTTGGTGAGCTCTATCACTCGTTCTGATGGTGTCATTGGTTGATGTTTCTTAGATATCCTGAGTCGGTGAGGCAGCTCCTCATACGACGATGTTGTCCCCCCATGCCTTGTAATCCAATCATCTAGAGCACCAATATTGCCTGCTCTGCCAGATCCAAGACGCTCGCGAAAGATTGGATGGATCGTCGCTTGCCGTTGAGTCCTAGTGCCTTGAAAGGCCACATGGCGGTCAGCAGTTTTCCTGCTCCTTGCGGTTCGGGGTGCCTCTGGACTCTCTTCACGTCGACGGTCACGGCGGGTCGGAGGACTTGCGTCGCTGTCTGGTGAGTCGCTTATTGCGGTATGGGGTTCCAACATATCGGGTGAAAGCATGACATTGATAGTCTTCAATGAGGTGTCCATGTCAGGGCGCTGATATTGCTCCAGATGGCGTGGTACGGCTGTCGTTTCTTTGCGGAGCGAACAAAGGAAAGCAATCGTAAGGGGATACAGCGTACATTTAACAACACGGTTCGCTATTGGATGCTCAAAAGCATCCAGTTGTGGATCGCAAAGGGAAAGCCTAAAGTGGATGCTGGAAAGAGCTGTAAAGACAGCTCCCGCCACATATTGGAGGCTGATGAGTACCGACCCATCATGTCCAACCGAATGACGAACTGATGGAATCAGCGACAAGTACTCTGGACCCAAGTTCAACGGTCCTAAAGGATCCAGAGAAGAGGAGAGACGATTTGGGTATCAAAACTTCCTGGGTGCAACGCAACGCCATCCCCTGTCTCAACTAAAGGCAGCGAGTCTTCCAACAATCCTGGGAGCGTATGTATTGACTTGAATCCACCAGCACCCGTTCTTACCGCCGGAGCCCCAAGCTCCAGCCTCATATTTTTGCAGCAGCCAGAGCAGCCGATGTATAGGACAAACCCTCGCCTCGTAGGAGGAGTATTATCTGTTTCTCATACCATGAAAAGAGCTGTTCGTAGAAAGGGTCAGGGTAGGTACTCGGAGCTGTTGAGGGATCGTAATAGGTCTTGACCGATGGTCATATCCATGTGAACGTTCATTGCTTCCGCTCCGTAATTCAACGACTTCATTTAATACAGCTCTAAAATGTACAAGGGAAGGAGAAAAGGTGGAGTCGGCCGTGTTACTTCTCCCATAACGTCCACTGAGCATTGTACTGTCGTGGTAAGGCGCTATGGAGATGAGGTGCTGTAGTTGTAATGTGCTGTGCCAGCGGTGTAGTGCTAAGGCGCTGAGGTGGTGGTCTGCTGTTCCGGTGCTACAAATGAGGGTGAAGATTCTGTCGAAGTGGGGGCTAGTGTATCACGTGAGACGACGACATGACTGCCACGTTTATTGCCAATTCCTATAGCAGTATAAGACACAGCAGTCCACCCTACAGCGCTTTACCACTAGACCGCCTCACGAGACGCACCTCGCCTCACTGGTCACACCTCACGGGAACTACACCGCCTTATCAGCAGCACCTCTCCAAAACAGCACCTCACCATCACAGCCTTATAGACCGCATCCACCAGCAGTACCTCACCGGAGCTGTACCTCACCACCACTGCACCTCACCACCACTGCACCTCACCACCGAAGCGCACTACCGGTACTCCAGCAGTACCTTTGTAACCACGCCCGGAGAAATGGACATCCGCAGCATATTGGTGAAGACACTTGATAACGAATATTTTTCTTTGCAAGACGATCCTGAAAGGGCTACCACTACTCTTGAAGAAGATGGCTGCGTACTACTCAAGGGTTCAACTACACTGGATGTCTGCCAAGAAGCCATGAATCAATGCTATAATCAGAGAGGTGATGAAAGGTGTCGGAGCGAGCATGGAGCTTTAGGAGTGGACTCAATCATGGAAGGTATTACTAGGGAGGTGACGTTGAACAGAGTATTGCGCCCTATCTTTCTATTATACACAAAGCTGATGTACAACTCTAAGGCTGTTGCGCACCTACTCTTTTCCAAATATAACTCATTCCTGGTCTCCCCACAGATGGCGATGGTTCACTGGGCTCAGATTAGTCCTTTTGAGGGAATGAAAAGAATAGACGGAGCTCCTTCCTATGTCTCGGGAAAAGGATTTACACTTGTGAACTGCACACATTTTGGAGGCGACTCAAGCGTTGTCTGGGGTCTCAGTGTGGTCCTAGGCTCTCATAAAAACACGTCTGGTGGTGACACAAGAGAGATTGAGGCTTGCGGAGGCGATATGTAGGTCTGGCGACGTCTCTTGAGATGAATTGTGTCTAACAAGTCGCAGACTTATATTCAATGGTGCCCTCTTACGATCTCTTCCCCGACTTATACACTCTACACCGGAGCGATCTTTTACAGTACAAGTCCTCTACTGGCGTGGTGACCGACCTCCAATCGCTGGGGTGAAGGAAGGTTTTAGAAAGCGCATTGTTGAACTGGGGGGAGATGACTGCCGGGAACGCACCGATAACGGATTCACGAATGTGGAATGGGCAAAGAAAGCCAATTAAGATTTTGAGAGTACGGAGCTGGTCATGAAATGCTTTGATATCTGTAAACGTCTATACCACCATCTTGTGATACCAAAGGAGTTTCTATCTGAGCGGTCCTTCCATAGAAGTACGTTTGCCAATCGTGACTTAGAACATCAAGGTCCATACTGATGATAATGTCCATGCTGTCATTAATGAACGTGGGCTCTGTCTTGAACATGAAGCATGCCGTTGGATAGGTGGTCCAGTGACGCCTGTAAGAATGCTCATTCATGCGGTCAGACAATACTGGTTTCGATGCCCGCTAGACTTCCATTAAAAACCCACAGGATTCGAGTCTACTGGCCAAGTATTAGCCTGGTCCCTGTTGTTGTCCCAGCAAGAATGATCCTCCGGCCCAGCTCCGGCTTCCCAGGTACAAAACACCGCTTTTGGACAAAAGCTACCTTGCGTATTTTCAGGTATGGTTTGGCCCACCAGAGACAATGAATAAGCCGTTGAGTGAGCGTCGAGATCATAAGAATCAAGGTTATCTGCCACAGCTCCTAAAATAATGGGTGGCACGGAAGACCGAGAAGATCCTCCCTGATGTGCATCAACTGTCAATTGAGGCAGCGCGTTCATATCAATGCCCGCCTCCCACGTGCAGAAGAGAGAATCTACAGAATTTCGGGTCTGCGCTACACCAAGATGAGACTGCGAGGAAGCAGGGTCAAAGGGTGTTTGCAACCCAGCAGGAGGAATGTAATTTGAGTGCAACTGACTGTTGGTTGCTCTAGCAGTCGCTGAAGCAAGGGGCCTCATGGGAGGCCGGGCATGCTGTTCCTGGCCCGTATTGGGACTTAATTGAGGTAGCGTGTTCATATCAGTACCTGCTTGCCATGTGCAGAACACGGAGCTGATCGGATCAACGCTCGTTTGCGCTAGTTCTGCTGGAAACCCGGAAGAAGGAGGCTGATGAATTGGCCGCAACCCAGCTGATGTTGTGCAATTATCCGGACCATCACCGAATCCCCAGGATCCGAAAACGGATCCGAGATTATCGAAGGAAGTGACGTCGTAAGCATTCCTTGGTTGAGCATAATTCCTCAGTAAGGAATCTTCAGACCCTCTCGCATAGTTCGCATTCACGGAAGGTTGTGGTGGTTCTGTTTCAGAAGGTGGACGCGTCAAGGTCTCAATTTGCGGTCCGGAGACGTCTTGTGAGGAAAGGTTTCCAAATGTGACGACTTGAATATCATTGGCCTCCTCGCGATGGCCCCTGCTAACGTGCTGCCTCACGAGACGTTTCTGATTGAAATGTCTTGGGCAAATTGGGCAACGTAAATTCTTTTTGGAATCTTGAACTTATAGTGAGCTTATTGACCGAATTGGATTTCTCTTGTAGATAGACCCACGTGAGTCTTCGTGCCTCTTCCATGTAGACTTTCTAGAAAACGATTTTGCGCAAAACCTGCACCAGGAGCGTCCCAATTCCTTCGACGGGAAGTTATTGACCAGATGAGATTTATGAGCACCGCATTGTGCACCAAATTCTCGAAGATGATCCCTTAAAGAGTCTCTGGAGCGCCTTCCGGAATACCGTTTGGAGCAGGAAGAAACTGGACATTGGTAGCTCTCGCGGCTCGACATATCATGGGATGTTGGTTGTGATATGCATCAAGATCGAGCGAAAACATAGCTTTTACACTTGAGCGGCGTAGTGTTTAGTAAGCATCTTTCCGATGACCCGTGTGATTAGCGTGTGACGACATCCTCCAATCATCATCAAACACCATTCAGATTGCAGGATATCATGTCCACGTATTTTACACATATGCAACCTTTACTCGATATCCAAATGAACGTAAGGCATCGATTCTGGATTTCTTTCTAACGCGGAATGTTCTTCTACATGCATGGGCACAGGCTCGAGAAATGGTTCGATGTAGATGTCTTTCCCAATCTCGACGCCTCGACGTGACTACGAGACTCAAGTTCGAAGGCAGCCCTATTGAGAGGTGCTTTCATCCTCAATCTTGCCACCTTTTAAGACACTGAAAGAACCATCCATTTCACATCTGTACACTGCCAGATTCCACCTAGCTACACACAAGCCAAGAGGAGTGCTCTATTGTTTCTGTTTTGTCGTACAGCCATCGGGCTTGCAATTATTGCAGATGCCGCTGTCCTGCAGTCAATTCAGGATCCTTTATTTAATCGGCAGAACTCACTCAAAAATAGTCGATTCTCTTTCCGGTCTTGTGAGAGACACATTGCAGCGCATACATCGCATTCTCACGAAAGAGCTTCGATCTGGCGAGAGCTTCTGACTCTTCCGAACGTGGATTAAATACCTTGGAGCTGGTAATGTCCGCGTCTCTCTGATTCAGGCATAGCGAAGCTAGGTCAACAACTAAAGACTGATGGTCACTTGTATTTAGGTATTGGCACAGGTTGTCAAAATATGATCGAAGCCGAACGCATTCTTATGGTGCACTTCAATATTCATTTCCTGTGCGCCTCTGTCTAGTTTCGCAGTGGTGAAGTGGGAGTGACGCAGTGGGAGCGGTGCAGTGGGATCGGTGCAGTGTGGAGCGGTGCAGTGTGGATCGGTGCAGTGTGGAGCGGTGCAGTGTGGAGCGGTGCAGTGTAAAGTGGTGCAGTGGGAGTGGGGCGACGCACCCTCTCTAGTGTGCGATGTGAGCCATTGTTCGATAATAAAAAAAGTATTTTACCCTCATCTCATCTACAAACGTTTGTTGCTTCCCAACTTGATTACCACGGACTTTTCTCTGATGATACAAATAAAAACCACGCTACAAATTCGCGCTTGCTCGGCCATACTTCTAAATCCGATTGTTTCACTTGGCTCGCAGGTAAGCATCGGTTCAATGCCAGAAAAATGGACGCTGAATTTCTGTCTCCAGCAGCATGTGTGAAGAATGGACCTACGACTTTGACTGCGACCACAGGGCGGTGGGTGACACCCAGCATTGTGATGCATACAAGGCCAACGGGGTCTGTCCTAATGGGGCTCCCGTACGACGATACCACGGAGCAAGGAATGGGAAATGTCCTGCTTGCAACTACCCTACGCCTCCACCTTAAATCATTTGAGGTAGGAAATCCGGTTCGATGTACCATGCTACCCTAATTCAATATAGGTGTTGGGTCAAAAGCTCACCCAATGCATCTACGATTGGCTCGATCCTTGGTCTAGCTGGGGGTTTTTGAAGGTCATATCGCGAATTGCAGGTTGATGGGGAAAGCAGGGGAGATTCAATAGACACAGCGGTAGTTCAGTAATGAAATCATTCTTAGAAAGCGCAAAGGCTGCAAATTTGTTGTATGTGCTTTTGTCTCGTGCCCTCAGCGGTCGAGATGGCACTTCGGCCCCTCGGCTAAAGTTGCGCGGCTGTTTATTCTAAGTACAGTCTGTCAGTTATTGGAAAAACTCTCTTCTCTTCTGATCACAACTCCAATTATCATAATGAGTCTACGGATATTCGTTCGCTGTCGATCGAACCACGTCCCCGGGGAAAACGACTACAAGGCTAATCTCGTCGCCAACTTGGCTTGTCGAAAAGTCCTTGACCGGCCTTTCAGTTGGGTGAAAGACTTCAGACGATGTGAAGGGAGCTTCTATGGATTAGCGGAAGTCTGCCATATTGTCATAGACTGTAATGTCGACGAGTCCGACCAAGGTATCGAGGGAACTCCTTTGCATTACTTCAAGGCGAGTGGGGAAGGAGATGACTTGTCAGTGTGCTATACTTTCCATGTGATAACTTCACTAACTTATAACGCCAGCGGCCTCGTCGCCATAGATCTGAAACTTAGAGGCCGACTCGACCTGGTACCGTGGGGTGATCCAGAGAAAGCTAAGGCGGAGGAGCTGATTCACTCTCGATCTATTCACACCTCTTCGCCACAACCTGCTCGCCATCCACCGCTTCACACCACCCGCCTGACACCACCTATTCAGCCTCACCTCCTCAATACCCCATCCTCAGCGATAATGAGCCCATGATCCTTTGCTACAAAGACAAATCGAACAAAAAGAGTTGCACACATAGAGAATGAGGGCGTGATCAAAGACGAAGAAGCTTGCAATAATTACTGAGTTATACAGCGTTGGGAAGGGAGAGAGCGACAAAGAAGCGTGATATGATACTATCAACTGCCAAGTTTGCTTAACTAAGACTCCATTCCCACAGTCATTGTCCACATCTTCCTAATCCTTACTCGTCGTCCTCGTCGTCCTCATATTCCACCCGCATACCCATCCTCCTCATCGCTTCAGTTCCGGCTAGCCCGTGAAAGCTTTGGTTCTGGCTCCCCTGCTCCATTTCTGGCTCCAACTTGCGCGAATTCGGTCTCGCAGGCTTGAACACCCTCTAAGTTTGCATACATTCTCAGCTTGCATGCCTTTAATCTTGCACACCCTCAAAACCTCTCCACCCTTTGATCTTGTACACATTAATCTATAAACTTATACAACTTCTAACATTGCATATCTTATGAGGTCTTAGATGGTCTAATGTAGTAGCTTAACCTTATTGATTTGTAGGCCCGTAACCCTTCAGACAAAAGCTGGACGTCTTGGCAATGGGCTTACTGGAAGGTTCCGCTGGTTCGCTTGCCGAGGGTAATTCTCAGAATGCATGCCCGTACAAGCCTTGGACGCCCATTTAATTGATGCCCGACGGCGCGACCATGTTGATGCCTACTCACCACGCTCACCTCTCGCGCCATGGCAATAAAACAAGCACGCGACAAGCACAAGCTGCCAAGAATGCGGCAAGTTCATCTCGCTTTCGTAAGTGTACTCAACCAGAGTACTGCATCCGATCTGTCAGATTACCAGCTAAGCCAAGTAGGTTTCGTTCAGCCTGACCCTAGCAAACTCCTCTGTCCAATTAAGAGCTGCGGTCATCGATACGCACAACCTAAAGGCTTGTACAAACACTGCCGACAGAAAAGCGACGCCTTGCACAAGAAGCTTGCAGTGGCTTTCGGCGGAAGGTCCTGCGACTTTTGTCATGAGGACTTCAAGAGATTGTATGATTGGGAACGACACATGCGGAAAGTACACAAGAGCTCACCGCCAATCGTTGAAGGATTGACTCCCTCGCACTTGTCCCCGGCAAATTCCTCAACTCCCCAACCCACCGGGTTACAGCTACAGCAGAGAAATGCGAAGATCAATCAGGCATTAGCGGACCGATGGTCCTCCCGACGGCAAGCACCTCTACTGCCTGACAAACGATTCCAGCATTGCAGCAACAGAGCGAGCCCACATCAGCATTGTCGATCAATTGTTGGCCGTCGTGATCCTTGGGTTGAGACGTCTGCATATACAGGGTACACAAAGCTACTTCAGACTAGTGATCTAGAGTCAAACGAGGAATCCTACATACACTCCGGTCGAGCAGAGACGTTCATCACTGTGGGCCTGGCAAGGGAAGACAATTTCAACCGACTTTCAATTCCACTCTGCCAGAGACTGTATGGTGCGCCGATTTTCATGCACGTTATCCACGGAGACATTTCCGGCGTTTACAACATCATTGTACGGGGCGAAGGTAGCCTGTGGGACCATGATCCCTATGGACTCGGTCTTCTCTATGTAAGCCAACAGCCACAAGGATGAACGTCTACTGACCTGAGTGGAAAGTATGCAGCTCACTATTGCTGGAGGGGTTCTGGACAAGAGTGTGCGATGGCCATGTACTCTGCTTTGTTGGAGTTCGGCGTATCGGATGAAGGCTTTCTCTGGAGGACTGATGAGATTGGGAAGTAAGTAAAACCTGATCGAGTTTACTAGGTCGGATGAAACTAATTATCTACGTCAAGTCAACCCATTGAGACGATCAACGATTGGATGCTTGCATCTTATGCAAGGGGACAAAAGACACCAGGTTTTGATGGGGTATTCGAGGAGCACAAAACTAGCCGAGGCTTTACCCAGCTACACAAAGTACTTCTCAAGATCGATTTGACCTACGGCTCGATGGCCGACTACCTTAGCTCCCTCTCACCAGAGGAGCTCATAACTGTGATCGATAAGCCTGACGCGATGGGCAGAACTCCGCTTGCGTGGGGCGTAGAATACGGGCTCTCAACTGCCGTTGAGCTTCTCCTGCGATTTGGAGCCTATCCAAACCAGCTTCGCCAAACCAAAGATGGCGGCTACTCACCGCTCATCCATCTCGCAATCGCAGGACCCTGTTCAGCCTGGATGGATGCGGACATTGTCGAGACCCTCCGACTGCTCCTTCAAGCCGGTGCCGACCCTAATGGGATAGACCATGAAGGCTGGACTCCACTACATATCGCAGCGTCCTGGAGCCTGTTCAATGTCACTGATAAGCTTGGACGATACAGTCAGAGTTTTTTGGATTGGCAGGCCCGGACGCTCACGGGCGAGAGCATACTTGATGTATGCGACAATGTGGCATATCAAAACATGTATTTGGATAGGCTGGGAGGTACAATGCAACTAATCTGAGTTGCCAGAACCTGGTACAAGCGCCAGGAGGCTGAACGTTCCATCTTTATCCTCCCTCGCAATGCAGTGCCTCACACATTCGAGTGCTGTTACGGCTAACATGTCCTCGTCGTGCTTCAACGTGATGTTTGTCTTGACTGGCCCACTTGTATCGCCATCCATCTCGTAGACCGAACCGTTAGACGACTTGACAAAACACACATAGTGCAGATCGACTTCATCATGAGCTGGCGGAGGCGCTGTAGTACCACGTAAAGCAGCTTTCTGGTAGATTGCATCAAGATACGTCGAGCGGTTAAGCAAATCCTCTTGCTCAGAAGTAGACCGAGCGCAGAGATCGCTCAAGAAAGAATCGGGCTCTATTCGGCCACTTGTAGTCAGTCAAAAAGTTCCTTCGTTCTTACGACGGACGTACCTATGAATTCTCTTATCTCAATGTTACAGATCGCGTGTAGAATTGCGTAAAGGCCGCAGGCATTATTGATAGTCTGCCGAAACCAGGCGACTCGTTCTTCCTTCGGATCCTCTGCAGCGTCGGTCGGCACCGTTGCTGACCGTCGATGCGATTCATATCTCTCAGATGTTGGCAAAACGAGGATGAGGGCCAAGACGGGACGTGGTATCAAGCTCAGTTGGATTGGGTCATTGATTTCCCATACGTCAGTAAGAGTAAGAGAGCCTGAGACCCCCAGGCCATACATAAGGTTGTTTAGCACTGATGGGTCTGACTCAAGTGGTATAAAATGCTTCGCGTACAGCTGCGTGGCATCGGTGATTTCCATGGTGCACCTGCAGGCCTGCGGTTAAAGTACATCTTGGATGGACGAACATGGGTTTCATCTAAATAATGCTTAGTCATCGCAAAGCGGGGGGACTTCCACGAATCAATCGAAGGGAATACGGAATCAACGGAGTATCAAAAAGAACAGTGAAGGTTGTCAATTATCTTCATCTATACTAGCTGCTATGACCAGCATCTGCCTCTAAAGCAAAGCCAGAAGATCGTCCTGTCAATGCCGTCTTCCCAATCTACTTATTCAACTCGCCCCTCGATGTCTGAGGCGCCTCCAGCAGACGGAGCAACCCCACTGTTCTTTTTGATTGATAAGAGTGTCACATCACTGTTAACACGTTAACCATACACACAGTATTTGCACAGAATAACATCAAGTTATGCGGTGGGCATCGTGCAGAACGGACCGCGAAAGGTAAGAGGAGAGTTGCACTCACAAGACTAGGGCTGAATTCGACGGGATAAGACCGGGGAAGCCGCTGTATTTTGGAGAAGGGTTGATTAGTAGTCCATTCAATCAGTAGCCATGATAGTTGACATGTAGAGAGCTTACCGATCACCATATGCAAAATCACTGAAGAGAAATGTCAGCATGCTTCAACACAAAACAAAGCACGACTTGGGGGCGTCTACCTCGAGATTGTCAAGATGCTCCTCTCACCCACACTCATCTCCAAAACACCAGTATCCCAACCTTTAGAGTCACTTAGCCTCTTCCTTCAATTACGGTATTTGATGATGACCACCTTTGATAACCTTCCCAACGCCGATGATAGTTTCAAAGACTCCATCCCCACGACCCTTAGAAGCATCAAATCTATGAGGGATCAGCAATCAACGTTGTGGGTTGGCACAAATTTCATGATGTACTGTGCTCCCTGGTAATCGTTGGCGCCTTTGGATTCATCGAATAGATAACCAATATATTCAAGTCTGACCGTATCACCCTTCTTCGGTATATCAGTATTATTGCCTGCTTTTAGGACCTTTCGATTGAAACCCATTTTGTCTGATTGCGATATTTATGGATTTTGGAGAAATGGTGGATAGATGATAATCGAGGTGCGACTTTGTGGACAGGCCGACAGGATTATACATAAATTATTCCTTGCTCGTAGTTGCGAGCGTGGCTCTGGTAAACGTTTGAGCCATGCTAGGTCAACGTTAGGGGGAAGTGGAGCCACGTACCCATGGCGCGGCTTGTCTATTCAAAATAGCACAGTAGAGTGGTGGTGTGTCGCAGTGTGGAAGCGGTGCAGTGCATAGAGCGGTGCAGTGCGTAGAGCGGTGCAGTGGACAGGGTGGGTTCGTGGATCGGCCTTAACGAGACCCTGCTCCTAAGCTTCAAGAAGAAAATGGAGCCATGGGATCCTTGGCCTACCCTGCTACTAAGCTTGAAGTGGAAAATGGAGCCATGTGATCCTTAACCTACCCTGCTCCCAAGCTTGAAGTGGAAAATGGAGCGATGGGCAAGTCCCTTTACGGCCAGCGTTGTGGAGCCATAGGATGCTCTGCAACTAGTACATCGTGTCGAATGTATGTGGCAGCGAACTCCTGGCGAAGAGCTCATATCCGGGATTCCCCTGTAACTGTTCTGGTGATGCCTGCAAGCCATGAGACGTGCGTTTGCCTATATAGATCCAGAAGAATTGGTTGCCTTCTTTCCAAAGAATTTGCCTTGTCTGACAGCCCGAAATGCATGCAACGTCGGCTCCGACGCCTCCTTCCACGCCTGAGCCTGGGGCCGCATGGTCGGAATTTAGGCATGTTCGAGTCACTCGCGTGATAGAGGATTCAAGGACTTCACCACAAGCCAATGCAGAGGTAAGGCTTCCTGGTCCTTGTCGACAAATTACAGCTCACACATTTTCGTAGCTCCCAGGGCCGGCTCTTGATTCGAACCTGTACAATCAGTCGTGGAAGCTCATTTGCGTTCCAGCCGATCAAATCGAAACGAGCTATCCAAAGTGGCTCAACTCGGAGCCAGGAATCAATGTTGCTGGGAAGACCGAAGATGGCAAGGCTTATGAAATTGTGATACATGCATCATATGTCCAATGGCTCTTCTTTTTGGGGTACGAGGTATGCTTTGACTACGACCCGACAGCACCAATAAGGGAAGACATCTTGGATCATGGCACTGGGGAGGCGACCAAGAAGAGTCAAGCTCGCTTTCTCCGCAACGCTGCGAATAGGATCCGCTCCGGACGCTGTCGAGGGTACGAGGAATGTTGTCGTGATCTTGCTCGATCGAACGGCCTAAGGATAGCGCTTGAAAGAGCGTTGCAAACCCACGACGTTTTGGTAAGCTCTTTGCTCTTCGACTCCCAAAATCTACTGAGACTCTTCAGAAATCTGATCCACTTGTTCGCAAGCGTTTTACGCAACGTCTTGTACTTCTCGGCCTGAATTCGCTGCGGAATTACAGCTCTTGTGAGGCACTTGAGCTCCTTTCGAAAGACCAAGCCGACTTGCTTCAACCTTTCCAGAAGTGTTATACAGATCCGTTCAAAGCTCTGTCAGAATCCAAGGCACTGACCAAGACATTACACGGCTCAGAACTCCAAATCATTTCCTTGGTTCGAGGCCTGCTTGAACTTTGCGGCGGTATTGTGGACTGTCGACAACATGCACTCGATCAAGAATACACGATCAGCGACAACCTCAACTTATATAGGACTCTTGTCGGCGTTACCGATACAAATTCGTTCGGGGATTTCGATCCGAAGGAAATATATAATATGCTGTTGAAGTCCAATGTTTTCGTCAAAGACGCAGACACTGGCACGCTGGATCCGGTAGGGTGGAGTCTGCAAATGATGGAATTCCTCCCCATCGGCTTTCCAGAAGGATATTTGGTATGTTATAGTGAGCGACGAGCCTGACTATCGCTAACATTAGTAGGATCTTCCGTCCCAGGTTTTAAGCGGATTGAGTTCAGGAGAGGTGGATCTCGTTGGCATATACTTGTAATCCTCCCTCTTGTGAATGCAGAAGGGTGACACTAATGGCAGTAAGCGAGCACACCTACCACCGATGTCCATCCCTTCGAAAGCCAGAGAACAATGTACTGTTGCTCCTTACATGGAGTTCAATAATTCACGGTCGGCCTCTCCGAGTGCTTAGTGAATGGGCAAGTTCAGCGGATGCTGTGGACTTATGTCAACGACTTGTAAGAGATTTTCAGAACTCCCAAAACCCGGAGCAGCTCGCATTGACCCTAGCTGCCTTACTATGTCATGGACGACTTGTTCCTTACAGTTCGAAAGATACTACTCAACCCATCAACGGTTGCTACCTAGCCGACCTAGATGTTCTATTGAACGGCGTATCTTTGAGCAACCAGCGAACGGTCTTCGAAAGGATCGGTTTTTCGTTCCTACGGGTCCTTACCACCATCGGAGAAGAGTATGAGGACATGGTTCGACTTCTCGCAGCTGCACTTGACAAAGACCCACCCTTCCTGGAGCCTTTCGACGGATTGACGGATCAGTATGTGGTAGAGAGGATCAAGAATAGACTCCCTCACCTGAGCGCTTGCAAACAGGTGAAGGGTTTGCGTTTGATGAAGCAGATGTTAGAGCTCAGCTCTCCATCTCAACGTATCAACAACATTTCGGAAGGCTACTGGATGGTAGAGTTCTCTGGAAAGATTAGTGAGGATACCCGGCGGACAAGCACTGCGGATACCGCAAATCTTGGTGAAGAATTTTCGTGGCTGGATGAAGATTTGGAAAACCCATGACTCAGTCCGAGTGTGAAGGCTTTGGGAGCGCATTAGGAAACATGAGATGGGGCTGGCGAGTTTTGAGGTGTGTATATTTGCGCTGGGCTCGTCTAAGGTCAAGTTCTATATATGGTACTGAGTTTTTCCTGTACACCATCTTTCACATACTGCTCTTCACACTTTGCATTTGTAATACGCCTTGGGCATATAAAGCTAGGGAATAATAATAAATATTAGATATCTAAATTGGGCTTCGTCTGACGGACCTGTAGGCCTCTCAGTCTATGAATCGTGACCTCTTTGACCACCTGAGAGTATTCCATCTCCCCGTTGCAGAAAAGTGTGTTCTAATTCAAAAGTTGCGCGACCATCTTCATCACCCACGTCGAAAATGACTTCTTGGGAGCCACTTGCCGTCCGAGCCAGCACACTCATATCGTCTGGGGCTCTCTCTTTAGCTCCGTACATCCTCATCTGGTTGCTTCCTCGGAGATCCTTGACAGAGAAGCATCAGTACCGGAACCGCTAGAAGATGTTGCGAATCAATATTGCGCTACAAAATTTCGTAGACACAACCACGATAGAGAAGGACTCTCAAAATGCGAGGAGGCAATGTTAAAGAGGGACAGCAATATTGATGCCGAATGGGTGGTGACCCCTCTACAGTTGATCAGCGAAGTAGAAAACCTGAGAATTCCCATGTACAAGTAGATATCTGTATCATTGGCGGAGAGACATCTACTAAATCAGCCTAAAGTTATCAAAGACCAAATAATCAACGTCCTTCAGTTGGCTAGACCGACACCCAATCATCAATCACCTCGGAATCGTCATCCACTGGATCCTCATCATCGCTGTCTTCCTCATTATCAGTCTCGTCATCTGTATAATCCTCACTCCTACACCCACTCTCATCACTCTCCAAAAAATTGTTATCCTCAAAATGCCGAAAGCCATTCCCGCCACCCTCCTTACTGCTATCATTCCCACTCTCAGTATCGGTATCCTTGTCGTCTCGTTTACCAAGTTTGATCTTTATATCTTTCCCGTATCCTTCTTGTTTCAGCATTTTCCCAATGTGGGATTGCACAATCGTGTTAAAGATATTTCGATAAGTGTTAGGCTTTTCTCTCCCTCCAGCCTCCTGCACCACTTTGGACCAGTCAATCTGGTCGAGAATCCTTTCCCATGTTTTCATCAGTTCTACCGGAGGAATGACGCGGTACTGGCTGGCAGGAGGATACCGAGACTCGAGAGAAGGAAAACTGGCCAGATAAGGTGGCGTACTCAGAATTCCTCCCTCTCCAGCAATCTTGCGTTTCTTTACCTCTCCTTCCCGCGCAGAATCATCTTGTTCGCTGAACGAGACAGATCGCTTAACCCCGTTGCTTGGCAGGGGGTAGGGAGTGCGCGGCAGGTCCGCCTCATGGTGTTTATTTACTTGCTGCGGTGGTTTGAGCTTCGGACGTTGCAGAGATAACATACTAGGCCTTCGCTTTGAGCCTGCAACGCTCGATTGTTCCATTTTGTTCAAGGTTGAGGGGAAATTTGGAAGGAGGTGTGGTGTTTCTACCTTCGATCGATAAATCATTTTTCATTGTTATCGTCCGATGAATTCTCTTAAGTCCCTATATTCATTCATTTCTGGCTCCCCTCCGTTCTGGATCCCCTCCTCGACCTTTCAGAAATGGATGCTAGAGAGGGAGCCAAAAGTGGATGATCGCTTGGTTGAACAAGTCCCGCCTCTTTAAACGGAGAGGTTTTAGTGGATCTTGTAGAATATCCATGGCTGAGAAGACGTGGACATGGAACGGATGTTGGAGCCTGCAGAGAATGCTGATGCCGAGCCAGAAATGAATCTCGTGCCAGTAGTGGATGCTCGAGCCAGCAGTGGATGCTTGAGCCAGAAGTGGATGCTCGAGCCAGAAGTGGATGCCATGCGAGAACAAGGATTGGGAAATCTACCAAGGAACGGATTGATCAAGATGCCTGTTTCTCTCTGAAACCCTTATTTAGAGTCAAAGCTGCCGCGACTTGCTTCTACAAGTCTGAAATGGCACAATCTACCAGCACGTCGCAATCGCATCCGCTATGCCAAGGTAACCCACTGCGCCCAAATCTTGGGCTCAATGCAAGTAGAGGATCGAGACCCGCGACAGGACACAGAAAGACGAACCGTCCCCAAAGGAAATGGCAGGCTGCTCAGTATGAGGAAATTCAAAAAGGGAAGGAGCTCCGCGTCCAAAATTGGGCGAAGCGGCGCGAACGTCTTAACGAACTGTCCGCCTTGGACCCGGAAGTCTTAAAAGCATTAGACATGAAAGAATGCATGCTAGAGGTGCAGGGGATGATGTTGGGAAAGCTCGCTGCCGAAGAGAATCACCTGAAGGGACTAGCAGAGGAGTCAGGTCCGCCGATCGCGAACTTCGACGAACGAGTTCAAGAGGTAGAAGAAGTGATACGATCTATGCAATATTGAGTGCCTTGATCAGGATTCGAACTCGGTGAACTGCGTCGTCTCAGCCGGACGAGCCAATCGAATCTGGATAGCAACCACAGAGCTATTCCTTGGGTCCATGCTATACATAGACTTGCCGACGCATATATGGTTGGTTGGACAAAAGTGTGTTGACAGTAGCAATATTGGTTGAAAATTGAATTACGGCAAAGGATGTAAAGGCATATAAACGGGAGTTATAGAATTTGTTTCTTTCGTGCCTGATCTTCTGTGGAGATGTCATCGTTGGCAACTCTCTTTCTAGTGTTTTCCTTGAATGATCTGGCGTTATCGCCCAATCGGGAAGCAGATGCGGCGAGCTGCTGGGATATACATATTCTTCCTGCTGGAAATAGAAGAATGACGTGCGTGCCATTTGCCATAGCAGCTTCAAAGCACTCTGAGGGGTGCAATGACCAAAGAGCCGTATCGAATAGGTATCGTCCCTCCCTTGCGTGTTTTTTTGCCGTGAGCTCCACCGAAGAGGATAGTGATGGACCGAAATAGTATTCTTCCATTGTAATCCAATCGTCTCCGTCGCGAAAGATGAATTTGAACCGTTCTTGAAGGATATCGTCCTTTTCCGTAATTTCCATAGGCGCTGAAGCAATTGGCCGAAGCGGAGTTTCCTCAAATGGGACCCTTTCTTCGTGCGGGCCGTCTTCGGGCGAGATCTCATCTGAATAAAAACTTGATGAAATTATAGAAGGCGCCACCGAACCCTGGTCTCTCTCGCCGTCATAGGTTATTAGCTCTCCGACGTCGTCCATCGGTTGAGGTTCCTGATTTGCCTGAATACTCTGTGAACGGGGCGGACTTTCAAATAGATGGCTCGTGTCTCCCAGCTGCTCCGCATAATCTTGCCATTGGCTTATATCTCGATCTTCTCGCATTTCCTCCGCGTCTGGTTGCTCTTGAGGTGCGTATGATTGATCTCTGCTTTCTCGCGAGGGGTCTCCTTCTTGCTCTTGGTTGCCGTTTCCCCTGTTCTGATCATTCAATTCAGGTTCCGAATGGGGTACCCGTCTACCAAAGTAAGCCAGATAAACGGATTTCCTCACGAAAACGGGTTGGATACTGCTCCCTTGGCTTTTGTCGGTGTTATGCATGTTATCGAGGAAAAGAAAGTCCTTGCTCTGCTCATACGCCAGGTCGAAGGGACATGCACATCTTCTCTCCTGGCACTCTCCAGGTCCGTCAACGACGTATGCAGGCTTCGATTGCCCGGACGGTGAGCGTCCGTCTGCATAACTGGAGTACTTCGCCTTCAAATCGCTGATTCTCTCCGACTTGAACCCTAGCCGTTCCGCCAAGTCGGCCAGTCCATACAGTACGGATCTATTGAGATCCTTTGTCGTCCGAATCTTTCTCTCACTAGGTTTGGGCTCCAACTTCGTGGAGCCTGGTGACAACTCACGAAGATGTCGCATGATATAGAGAAACACTTGTCGGTAGTGTAGAGCCACGCAATTTTGAGTAGTGCTGGATGTGAAAGTGAAGACCGATTCCGCTTCCTGGATAACGCATTTGCCTCTCTTCTGATTCATGTCGGAGAAGCTCCGCGCCATCGCCGTATACAGAGTTCCCCTAAGAGGCACCTTTACCAATCTCTTCACCCAATGGGCGCAGGCTTGGATGTACTTGAAGTCTTCGAAGAAAGTCCAAAGAGTGGGAATGAGACCCTCCCACGCCTGTAGCTTCGCCCAGATCTCCATGCGACGGTCCAAGTTGAATGCGCTGAATACCTCCCCTTTCTTTAGTTGACGATATAAAGTCATGCTATCAGATGTCGACGTGCCCGGTGCTTTAAGTTCTAGCGCCTTCACCGTAATATAGTCCACCTTCTGCATCTCGTGCTTGTCGTGTCGAACCAAGTCGGTCCAAAATCTCCTAACATGGTCAAGGTAATGAAGCATCTCCTGCGGCTTATTAGTCTGATAAGCTCACAATACATAAGAAGGGCTGGCGTACCTCATCACATTTCGAACCGATCATGGCCTTCGTCACGCCGAATCGCATTCCGTCCGGCCATAGACCTGGGAATGGCAACAGAGCATCGAATGCCGCTGTGTAATCTTCTCTTCGAAGCAGCCTCCTCAACTCCTGTTGCTTGTTCTCCGTCAGACATGCCCACCATCGAGCCGCTGTAAGCGGGTTAAGGCAATGTTGACGGATCTTGCGGTATGCTTCACCGTCGGTAGGTTTCTTCTCGTTGGATACTTGCTCGATTAGGTAGGTCCTCAGATCGTCGCTCAAATCTGGAGGTGTAAGTGAGTGATGTTCTGTTCAGTCAAGGATCAGTCGATCATACCGGCCAGGTACAGATCCACGGTCCACCAAAGCTGGGGAGAGACCATTTCCCTCCTCGCTTGAACCCGACACCGACCGTGGAGACATTCAAGCCGAAATTCCGAAGGTAGTTGTAGTTCAGGCCGTTCGGCCTGCGCGCTGTCGAGTAGCTCGGCAGAAGAAATCCCTGTGGAGTGGGTGGCAAGGTGTAATTGTTCCCGGTCAATCACGGCCGTCACGTGATGGCGGCTATCTTGCTGAAAGCAACCTCCACCTTCGAAAATCGATATTAAATTCGTCACATTAGATCTATCGGGCACGTCGGGTTCGCTCTTTGAAAAATCAAAGTGCTCAAGCCTGATTCGTGCCGAGCCTTTATACTTCGTCTGCTTCTCTCGTGCCAGGCTTTCTTCCTGAGCTTTCACACGGGTACGTTGCATCACGAGAGCATCGACTGATGGCCAGCATCACCATCTTCGTCCACAGAAGGGAAGCTTCAGCATTGAGGGATTATCAATAAAATTTTACGACCAGGCTTGAGGAGCATATAAGCAGCCATGAACTGGGGTAGCCAATGCCTCTTGAGAGATGGGCACACCGCCGTAATTGACGACCCAAGACGCCAGAAGTGGATGCCATCTTGATCACCAAATGGCTCTCTGCTACCCTTCAAATAGAATGGTATGCCCTTCACTGCGTACTTGCCGTCCTCGTGCTTTACGGCCTTCCTGCTCCTTCGTTTTTGGTCACTAACAACACTCCGTCGCGATATTTAGAATGACTTCCCCTTCTCCCAGACCGATTACGCAATATGACTTCCAACCTCTTCGGGCCGATCTACTCCCTTCGAATGATGTGCCACTTGCCGGTGGCAATCCCTCGCTATCTAGAAATACCCAAGACTTGTCGAACACTCATAACGATATCAATGCCAAATCAAAAAGGAACAGAAAATACCCCGATAAAGAAGGCGATGGACGTGCCGCTGGCTTTGCGGACTGGAAACGTTTAGCTTCGAAAAGGCTTGGTGTTGAACAGGACACTGGAAAGGCCGAGTCATCTCCGCCGAGCGGTCTTCATCCTTCCAGTCAACCTACTCCTGCCGATAGGACATCTAGAAGAGACGGCGCTACTGGGAAGTTACACGGAAAGGCATCGTTCAAGGTGAAGAAACAATCCCCTTGGCGATCGTACGACGAAGGCTATGACCTCAGGGTCAGCGGGCTTGTCACCGTGGCGAAGAAGAAACGTCCGGATTCTAAAGTGCCAAAAGGCCGTCCAGCTTCGGAAGTGGTCGCGGTGAGAAAGCTCTCGGGCTCAAGCAGGGATGCCAGTCTCTCTATGCTCCTTCGGGTCCAAGGGGAGTATTTTGTCAGATGCACGGATGCTTACGAATTCGGGGCCGAACTTTACCTTGTTCTTGAACATATGCCAATTTCCCTAATCCAAGTCGTCGCGGCACCCGTTCATCTGAAAGATACTCATGTGGCATCAATAGTCGGTCAGGTATGATTTCAGGCTATTTTACTCAGCCGCCAGCATTGACGAGTCCAGGTGCTGAGCGGTATCAAGTTCCTTGAGTCTAAGGACCTACTTCACGGCAGTATCGCCTGCTCATCTGTTCTCTTAAACGATGACGGCGAGGTCAAAATCAGTATGCAGGAGCGCTGTACGGTCATGTCGAAAGAAACCAAAAGGGGGCATCCGGACGTCCAGGCCGTCGAAGATGTTCTGATGCAGTTGTTAGATAAGCGTGAGGGGGGCAACGCAAACGATCTACGTCGTTGGTCTTCCACGGCTGAAGAGTTCTCATCGAAGATTACGTCTGCTTCTGCAGAAGAGCTTTTGCAGGTCAGTGAATTTGGTCCCACTCCAGATGAAAATAACCCTAACTTTCAAAGCATGCCTTTCTTCATGATTGGAAGAAGGATGATCTCGGCTTATTGGTGTCAATTACCCAAGTCTCATCGCGCAGATTTTATACGGCGGAGTGGTAAGCCGCACTGTTCCTGCTTCCAGTAAATATCGCCAATTCCATAGCGCAAATGAGCCATAGTCCTAAATATAGCCCAGAGTCTGTCTTTCCGGAACAGCAGCAATTGTGGATGCCATAGCACTCCAATTCCGCCGTCAGTTCCTGATGCTCTACAGTCAATTCTGGATGCCATGAAGCCAGTTCCCAACACCGCTCCCTCCTCCCAGCCAGATTTGGACCCAGGTTCGTCGCCACATCTAATTTCTCCTGGTGCCCTTCAGTATATATTCAACCCTCGTTGCTTCATCTCTTCCTCACATCCCTCGCTCCAATTTTCCTTCCACGTTCTCATCATATCACCATTTCATCATGGAAATTACTCAAATCTATGCTATCGTCGCAGGCGGCGTCTTCCTCCTTTTGATGTTCATGAAAGGTTTTCCATTCATCCAGCAAATTCTCCAATCGCTCAACATTACTATATCCAGGTATCTCACCTATCCATTGGTCGTGCGACGTCACCGTCTTTTGGGGCCGTGGAGTCCCGCCGACGTTCTGCTTCAGCTCTTGTACATCTCACTTAACGTCTTTTGCGTCACCTTTCGCGTGACTTCCTTCGACGAAGCGGGAGACAGGGCAGGAACTCTTGCGATAATCAACATGGCGCCGCTTTTCTTTGGTCTTCACCTGAGCTTCTTAGCCGATCTGTTGGGTCTATCACTGTCCAACTACCGACGGATCCATCGCTCCGCGGGGATAATGTCTTTCGTACTCGTCGCGCTTCACACATTCGCCGCCGTCCATCACGACCCTACGTACTCTTTACACGTGCCCGGCAACCTTTATTTGCTTATCGTAAGTCACATAGTTACTTCCGCCGATACTTCACTCACAGACTGGCAGGGTATATCTACTCTCAGCTTCTTGATGGTACTCTCATTACGTTTCATCCGCAAGCTTTCGTACGAATTCTTCCTCCGTAGCCATCAAGCGTTGGCGTTCCTGATTGGGTACGTGCTCTGGCGCCATCTGAGTTCTAAATCATTTGTCAACCAGGTCTGTCTCTATGTCTCGGCTGGGATCTTCGGCTTTACATCCGTGATTCAGCTCTTTGCCAACTTCTATCGAAACAACGTGTTTCGGGGACGCCTCCCACGAGTAGTGGTTACCAAGGCTGGCGGCGGCTTCAAAATAAGCCTCACCGTCCATGGCAAATTAAAGATCAACCCCGGACAGTACATCAACTTATGGATACCATCGGTCAGCTTTTGGTCCTTCCTACAAAGTCATCCATTCATAGTGGCGTCTTGCGAGCAAGGCGAGCAGACGAATCTGGAATTACTGGTCGACCCTCAAAAGGGGTTCACCTCCAAACTTCAGCGGCTGGCCAGGTACGAAAGCGGATCCAATTGGAACGATTCCCGTATAGCATTGTTCACTGGTCCGCATGGGGCCAGCGCTCCTCTTGGGGAATATGAAAGGGTTCTCATGGTCGCTTCGGGATTTGGAATAGTCGCCCAATTACCATATCTACGCCAATTGATCCAAGGCTACAACGACTTCACCACCCGCACACGGCAAATTCGCTTGGTCTGGCAATTAGAAAATATTGGTAAGTGCTCAGGACGTCATCGGTGGATCAACCGCTAACGATGGCAGAGGATGGGGCACCAGCGCAAGAGATTTTGAATCAAGCCTTGAAGGACGATGCACTGGATGACAGCTACGTACGTAAAATGCAAATTTCATCCTGAAATTGGCATCATTAATCCTGTCTAGATCTTACGCATTTCCATCTACTTTGCGTCCGGACATGGCTCCTTAACCGAGGGCCAACACCGGCGGGTCTCTACACATAAGGGGACGATGAATCTGGATGATGTGTTGCGAGGGGAAGTATTAAGAGAATATAAATCGAATAAGTCAGATGCTATGCTTACAACGATGGAAAAGGGAAGAGAAGATCGGGATGGAGACACGCTCGTGGACGGAGTTCCTGGGCCTAGAGATGTAAAGCTGGCATCCGTGAAAAACATGCTGAGCGTGCCAAAGGAAAGGAAGAAGGGTGGTGAAATGCTTGTCATGGGTAAGCCTCCTTGCCCGGTCGACTATGATGATTTACTGATGGACACCGAAGTGTCTGGATCTCAGGAAATTCGAGATGATTTGCGGAGGCTTGTGCGAGGCTACTTACATGCCGGATTGAGTTTGCTGGAAATGGATTATCAACCAGATCAATGATACATGAGCATTAGCTTCCGGGTAAATAAATTCAAAGAATTCCACCCAGCGCAAGATCGTCATGAATCCACTGCCGCACCCGGTGTGATTGCTGCGGACCACCTGTGTAAACCACTGCTACACCTCGTGGTGGGGCCGAGCTTTTATGGGAATTAAATTCGTAGGACTACATCCTGCAGGAAGCTATTGTAGCACGTGCTGGAGCTTGCGATCCACCAAACGAAGCACATCTTCTCCGCAGCCACTTTGGGTGTATGCCACTGCTGCTGGTGCGGACCACACCTCGTGGTGTAGGCCACTTTGGGTGCACGCCACTGGTGGTGGTGTGGACCACGCCTCGTGGTGTAGGCCACTTTGGGTGCACGCCACTGGTGGTGGTGTAGGCCACTTTGGGTGTACGCCACTGGTGGTGGTGTGGACCACACCTAGTGGTATGGACCACTTTAGGTATACGCCACTGGTGGTGGTGTGGACCACGCCTCGTGGTGTAGGCCACTTTGGGTGCACGCCACTGGTGGTGGTGTGGACCAGGTCTCGTGGTACCCATTAAGCTTCTTGCCTCTCACCGCTTCCGACAACGACGCAAAGAGAAGGAAGAAGAGACCTCAGACAGCATTTCAAAATTAGAAGCACAAGTACGGGAAATGACCGAGGAGAAAGAATACTATCAGCAGGAGCGAGAGAACGCGACCACAAGTGCTATCTCATCCTCAAACCAAGCCATTCCATGCGATAGCACCGCACTAAACGCAATACAATCCACAATGGCATTTTGTTTGAGTGTAATGTATTTATAACATGCACACACAGCACATAGATCGTCAAGTGGATGGGCGAGTAATCATTCCCGTCATTTATTAGTCTTATTTGAAGAGATACCCCATAGTCGGCATATTTCGTCATGCTAGTAGATTACGTTACGCTAAGTCGACTAAGTCAGTTAAGTTACGCAGAACTGCTTATGTAATCAAGCAATGATTTTGGTCAAGAGACATCATCTACTATCTGTTAAGCCACGTCAATGTATCAGTAGTAAACAAATATGCTACAAAACATATCTCACTGCTCACGTCATGGCAAAGGAACCAAGTCCGCAAGATGCACAGGCTGTCAGGAGAATAGCAACTTCAAGTGGCGTTCGTAAGTAAAACCAGTCAGGACCGCTCTCAACATAGCAGATCACTCACTGAGCTGGCCAGGCTTCGTTCAATCTATCCCTGGCGAATATCTCTGTCCGATCAAGGATTGCGGCCGCCGGTTCAAGACAAATAAAAATTTCTACAAACATTGTCGACAGAAAAGCAACGCCTTGCACATCAAGCTTGCAAAGACTTTCGATGGAAGATGCTGCGACATCTGTCATAAGTTTTTCAAAAGAATGTATGATTGGAAACGGCATTGGATGGGGCACAAGAAAAGTACGCCAGTGAAAGAGCCGGCTTCTTTGAAAGCAAGTCCCAATCTCGGTGGGATGCAGCTTATGGTTAGCAAATCCACAGTCATGGATAGACCTTCCATGGAACAAAGGAATCTACATCAACATTTTCAATCAGATCCAACAGAGATACTTCAGGGCATAAGCAAAAGTTCTGTGACTTGGCACAATACTGTGATGAACCCTTGGAACAATCAGCAATTCTCCCACAATGGCCAGCCTTTCTCAGCCAAAGGTAAACGCCTCGCTCATGCGCTAGGTCTGTCTCACTCTCTCTCACTTCTGCTCTTTTTTATGGGTCATTGCGAAATCGGAGAAGGCATTTACTTGGTGTTGTGGACTCACTCCACCAAAACGATGGAATGTCCATGGCGACGTCGAACTCATTACGTTGCATGACGCTGGCTTTGATGAGCATTACGCTTGTCTTTTCACAGACGAGATCAGGCTTGCGCAAGCTATCGAGTATTGCATCCAATATGGTCTGATCGTGCCAAGTTATTAGCAGATGGTTCGAAGGCGTATTCACTCAGTGTGCATTTGACTGATTGATATAGATCGTGAAAACACACCAGGACTACAGAAAAGTAAATCAGCCGCGGAGGCATCGCCGAGGAAGCGGCAGAGACCAGAAATGGGGCTTGTAAAGAGGCCATGCCTTCCCACGCCCCGATCACGCCAAGATCTCATTGCCGGAGAGGAACAAGCCGCTGATAGTCACTCTCCAGCACGCGACACAAGATCATCTTCGTTCCAGAGTGACAGCTTCGCTTCGACACCATTGATAACGGAGAGCCAACAGTCTCTAACGTTGAATCGTATCAACTATAAGGTGGTCGAGCAGCCTGTGGCGAGCGCGCAAGATCGGAATCGATCATACAATCTACAGCCTGGAACAAATCAATTGGAAAAGGGAATGTCATCGAGGCTACTAATACGAGAGAGACAGCAGCAGAGCGGAGAATGCATACCGTATTCTACTCAAGACGCTGGACTCATCTCTACGGCATCGATATCTGCAGCCCCATTCGCCGTCAACGAGTTTGTTTCCCCTCCTAATTGTAATGACGTCCAAGGATTCTTCTCCGACCGCTTCAGAGTGATGCATTCACCGTCTCCACCCCAGGTTCTGTTGGTTGCTGAGGAATTGTTCCATAATATCAAGGTATATTTCGAAGATTCCTGTCAAAATATGATCTTCGACGACCATGGGACCCTCCTCAATCTGAATGGCGCCGACTTACATAATGACTTATGTAACGAATTCGACTCGTACTGCTTTACTGCTACGATGTTCAAAGGAAGGGAATTGCACGTTGAGTTTCGCCACGCACTTTCCAAAGCCTTTGCTCTTGTTGAACAAATCCTTCGAGCCGAGCATCCTCGAACCCTAGCCTGCTTTCTCGAAGTATTCATTCACCTCATACAAACCGGGCTCCCTGATGTTGCTTCCATTCTCCGTGACTTCATCAAAAAAATGTCCGAAAAAGTCACCAGGGGAGGGCATCCTTGGGGTCAAATCTGTCGGCTTCTCGGGGAACTTGACTCGGAGCCTCTTGACCAGGCTATGGCACAAATTTGGAAATGCACTACTGATGCTTTTGAGAGCGAACTTGGAGCGTCCAGTCGACTTGCTGTGTCTGTTCGTCTCGATTACATAAAGCGCGTGTACGGGTTTAAAGAATACCTTGAAGAAGAACGGCTTCTTCGAGATCTCTTTGCTCAATTCGACGGCATCCCTAGAGTCCCGACCCCGCGGGTGATGCTCAACCTAGCGCATAACTTGAACAGACAGGGACGCCATGACGAAGCGGAGAAGATGGCGGTGGAAGTCTTTTCGCTGCTTCAACAAAATGAGATATATGCTAAGAGAATTGCCGAGAGGATAGAATGTATGAAAACCGTTTCTCACAGTCAATTCAATCAAGGGAAGGCTCTAATAGCAGAGCGGACTATACGAGAGGCGATACAAATGATTGTGGACCAGTGGGGAATACAACATTCTTGGGTCCTTGAATTTATGAACGTTCTGGAGGGTTGGCTACAAGATTGGGGCCGGGAGGAGGACGCCAACACACTACGAGGAGAAATAGAAGGGTTGATGGGGAAGGATGGAATTGACGAGCAGCTTGATGGGATACAAGGCTTGCTTATACACCCTTCCGGAAGGAACTGATTTAATATGTAAACGACTAACTTAGTCCTCATGGATGGTTGCATATTTGTATTTACTTTCTGCCAATTTATTCAGGTCATTGAGAAAGCTGTGCGGAAGGCAGGGCGTACTCTAAAATGTGTCCCCTTATGCACATTGTTCTTTTCCTTTCGCCTCCTCGAACACCAAATGAGAGGCTGCCAATCCCATAACTGGGATTAATCAACTGTAGTCGTTTGAATCAACGACTCTCTCATATATGAAACTCCCAGATTGCCCGGGTATAATGAAGAGTCTTATGGCTACCTGGCAGTCTCCCTATACTTTTTGTAGCGATATCAGCTTCAACTGACTATACAGCGTCTGCCTTCATCTTCTTCTCCAGGGGAATCAATCACCGCTCCACTTTCCACAAGCACTAGCTCATTAACTCTGTCCGTGGCATATTCGACTCGCTTCCAAGTCTTCAAGTACCCGGTATTCGTATCGAGTTCCCAAACCCGCGTTCGTCGATGAAAACGCTTTCCGCCGAACGAACAATATCCCCCGAATCCACTGCCACCTCCATAGCATAGCCAAGGGCCAGGCTGAGGGGTTTTGTCGCCATCGTGCTGCGTTTGTTGTGGCAGCAGAGCGCAAAAGTCATTCACGTGATCGTGCCCGCAGCCTAATGCTGATATGCCTCCTTTGACCAAAGCGTCGTAGAAACAGGAATTGAAGCTAGGGCTCTCAGTCGGTTCCCTCCGATGGCCGTTACGTATACTAAGACGGCGGTATCCGAACTCAGGAAGAGGGATGTGTAGGAAAGCCAAAGACATATAAAAGCGGTTGTCATTATCGACCTTCTCACGCGCGCTTCGTTGCGCTTGGGAAGCGTTCACGAACCAGTCAATTTGGCTTTGCTTGATAGGGGCGTAGTCGGGATTGTGTATCAAGCTCGGTATTTGACCGTGCGAATCCAGGAAATATAAAGTCGATAACGGGAGCTGTGACGGGGCGGGAGCTAGGACTTGAAGGTAAAAGTTGCCTATGCCGTCGACTTGCTCTGGGCCTGACTCGCAGAGGCTAAAGGGCAGATTTTCAAGTATTGACATCTGTGCCGCGCCTGTAATCCAGTCAGCAAAAATGCACAGCTATTATTGCCAAGAACCAGTTTAAAGAGTTGCACGACTATCTTGAAAGAAGTTACTCACGTGGCAATGCGTGGATGCCCTCACTATCATGATTGCCAAAGACGGCTGCGAATGGAATTGAACGCTCGATAATAGGGGCAACCACCTTAAAGAGGGCGGATTGGCTATCGGGGATGTTATGGTGCAACTGATCTCCAGTGAGAATCACAAGGTCTGGTTTCTCGACATCCAAGACCTTTCCAATGAATTTTACCGTAAGTGGGTCAGCCTCGCTCTCTGGTAGATCATTCCCATAGGCATCAATAGCATCTTTGCAAACCCCGACACCAGTGACCATGTGCGTATCAGAGATCTGAACAATCTTGAATTTGCCATCCTCCCTGACTCTCAAAGCCGCCCAAGCATCTGGTCTCGGCTTGGCCCTGCCGCGGAGTACGCTTAGTTTTGCAACCGGTACCTTTGGCTGGGCGCTAAGTTGGAGCGATGATCGTATAAGAGTCCATTGTGGTCGTGGGTCAACGGCATCCACACCAAAGAGAACGTCCACCTCTGTCACAGCCTGGTCAATCTTGCCAGAGAACTTGCTTCTCAGCACCCAGATTCCGCCAGGTCGACTCTCCCATGAATGATCTGAGCTTGGGTTGGGCTCGCCAACTCTAATATCCATAACCAGTAGGTCCTCAGCTACAAGCTCTTCCTCATTCGCTAGCGCTACATATAACCATGCACGCTGCTGAGATGTATATAGATATAGATCTTTCTCTACGCGGTGCCATATGCGCGGGTCCAGTTCACAGGTGGAAGGAGGAACTGTCGGAGAGAAGATGCACACGGTCAGATCCGTGACAACTGGGTGAGCAATAACGGCCGTGGTATGGAAAGTGGACGACGTCGCCGCTTTGGAGGGCAAGACCCCAAAAAATTCAAGAGCACGAAGCATTATAGCTAGTACTGCTAATGCAATCGTAAAATGGCATTTTAAGCCACAGAAGGACATGTGAAGCCAGCGTTGGACTCTATTTCAGGGTGAGGTCGATGAGACGGTAACGAGTTGAAGGTCCATATGGTCTCTTCGTTGTCTTATCTAAGGCCCTTGGTTCTCAGTTAGGGATGTCTTGAAAGTGGAAAGGTGTGAGGAAGCTCCGCTAACTCCGCCAACTCTGTCTGGAGAAACCAATCAGGTCTTAACGTAATCTACTAGTATGTGGGCCACCCCACCAACTATTATCTAATAGGAGATGGAGCACTTTACGTACGACGTTTAAGCATTTCCCGCAAAATAGTATTAATCTAGCAAAAATACGGGTTGTGACGCCAGTCTACGACAGACCTCGCAGGAGATTGTTACGTATAGTTTCTATGATTACTCCTCCAGATTGACCGGGTTTCATACGACCGATTGCCTCGCTTCCGTCGCGATAGCGAGAGTCCATGCAACGCATGACCTGTTTGGCTTTACCTTCCTCCGGACGCCTTCTGCCTCTTCCCTTCATCTATATGGAGGCATAAGCAATAGAGGGTTCGTTCCGGCGTGCGTATGCCATCACATGTCGCTGCTTCAACACGTTAATGCTCGCCAGACACTCTCCCTGCGTGCACCATCGCAACGTCGAGTGCTTCTACAAAGGATCTTCAATTAGCCTGAACAGAGTCTCCCTGTTCATCAAAGTTTGTACGGCGAGGCTATACACTACTCGACAAGCAACCGTAATGGAGACGCAAGAGGCAGAGACAAAAGAGATGGAGACGCAAGAGATGGAGACACAAGCTCTTGAAGATACCATGACGTCCATTAGGAGCGAGGTCGAGACAGTCTTCAGTACGGACCAAATCAACTTAAGCGCAGCTGCATTGTTTGACAGGGTTGTGGCCACCATCGACCTCTGCTTAGTCCATGACGCGACTGAAAAACTAGGATCAGCAGGTAACATCCTTCCTTGCGAAACGGGACGCACGGTGTGACGGGACAAACATATGGTGCGCCGTAGACTAGACCGTAAATTGCCTGCCAAGCACTTCGGATATGCCACAGACTGAAACATGTGTGGCGTAACGCTCCAGCTTCCAGAAGTTTCGATGATGTGACTCACAGGTTCCTTCAGCTGACTTATTTTCATACAATAACTTACCTTCAATTATATAATTACATTACACTAATTCAAGGTCTGAACACAGCATGGATAGAGCAAGCTGCGCTCTCCGGCAAGGCGTCCCCGCCGGCGTGCCCCAATCCTTTCGTGCCCTTGCCGATCATCGCGATGTTCCCCGCTCAACCCTGTATTACCGCTCGCGTGGTCGCCAATCGATCGAAGACAAAGCCGAGAGCTAGCAGTACCTTACGGCAGTCGAAGAAAAGGCCGTAATGGACTTTCTTTTGCAGATGTCGAATCTAGGGTACCCTGTACGCATAAAGTATATATTATATATTGCGTTTAGTGCCATACGCTATAGACCTGCACTCAGTCGACCGACGAACCCTTCAGGCAAGAACTGGGCAAAGGCTTTGAAGAAACGGCATTCGATACTCCAAGCAAGAAGAGTTAAGGCTCTTGATTGAGATCGTCACGAAAAGAACATTTATTCAAAGATTTGTTATTGATTTGAAGTGATCGGTAAGATGATTTAAAGCCTCGACGTGCTCGTTGAGAATATCTATAACATGAACGAAACTGAGGTTATGCTGTTTATGCTCGGCTCTGTAAAGATTCTCGTAGGTAAGAAGAATACGCGAAATTATAGGGGTGGCCGTGTTAAGCGCGAAACTGTGACTGCTATCGAGTGTATTAGTGCTGATGATAGATACTTGAACTCTTTGATTATCTGATCAGTCACCACTCATCGCAGCAATTGAATCATATTCCTTACTTTTGAATGGCACTATGCATTCTCGAAGTTTGAGTATATCGACTTAAAGATTAGCTTAGAATGGCTGAGACTTGTATTTGATTCGCAGATTAGAGAACGAGCTGACTTCAAACTACGAATACTAATCTGCGATAAGTTTGAAACACACGAAACGCTCGAAATTCTAGAGTTCTGTTTTGTCAATAATATTACTCTGTGTCGCCTTTCGTCCCACATCTCGTATAAGCTGCAACCTTGTGATCTTGCGATATTCTCGTTATTGAAGGCAGTCTACCGTGACAACGTAGAGCGATTGGAACGAGAAGGCGTGAACACGATCGGCAAACAGTATTTCACCTCTTTGTACAGTTCTGCACGAGAGATCACATTGTTCAAGAGCAATATCACAGCAGCATGGAACAAGGCTGACCTTATCCCATTCCATCTCGATCGAGTTCTCAGTGACATGTCGAAGTCTACGAGCGAGACTGCTAACGAGTCACGGAAAGCGATATCTATATCAGATGTGATGTCAGGCACACCATCGACGTCGGTGTCGATTGAGGCGCTGATGTCATTACAAAGTATGATTGTACAACACGATACTTCGACGCTTGACGAGACAAGCAAGCGCAATCTTGAAAGACATCTGAAGAAGCTCACTAAAGCTGCCGGAGTGTTCTATGCAAAGAACGTACTCCAAGAGGACCGAATTGGATTTCTGCTCAAAATCAACAATGAATCAAAGATCCGACGAGCAACCAAATCCTTAGTGCTCGGAAGAGCGAAAGTGATGAGCTATGAGGATCTTGTGACAGCACGAACAAAGAGAGCCGAGGAAGAGGCTGTTCGTGCGCGCAAGGCTTTGGCTCGTGCTGAAAAAGAGGCTGCCGGACAATATAAGCCAAAGAGCGCTCAGCGCAAGCGACAAGGGGATACGGTGGAAGGTTATGCGCAAGACTGTACGGTCAAGATATCCTGCGCTAACGATACCGCTGCTGTGTCAAACGACGATACATGGGCAGGGGATTACGTAGTCGATGTGGCACGGTATAGAGCGCCAGAAGCACGAATGTACTGATACTTGGTAAGTATCTCACACATTCTGCAAGTTAGAAAAGTCGTTAAGCAGTATAAATGTTCGATCTTCGCAGCGCGCGCATCCCATTGAGTTGTTCCAACTGACTACCACTAGGTAGAATTCTCTTATACAAGTATGCTGTTAAGCTTCAGGAGCACCTATAATCACATTAGTTTATAGCGTTCCATACATCTGCGGAAGTGGCAAACCTTTTCAATGTATCTCACCCCAACTAACACACCATCACTATCTTGAAATTCACTCTCATCTCCAAAGTCCGGATTGTCCTTGTCTAGACAAGTCAGACAGTTTACTACAACTTCTCCGTAGATCTCCCCTGTCAACTCAGGTAGCTTGCTCTTTGCAAGAGCTACCAAGTGATCTTTCATCAGCAGTGGTGTGCTGAACTCAGGGCCTCCTAGATAAAGGCCAAGTGCCCCATTGGGAGTAGAAACTGTGTCGCTTTGGGAATATGAAACGAACGAGTTCCAAATCCCAATTTCCAGAAGACAGACACCGAGGCTGTAAATGTCATGTTGCATAGTGTATATCTCTTCCGGTTTTAGACCTTGACGGCCTGGGTGGCGGTAGAGGTTTTTTTCCCACGCTAGGTCTCCTCGCTGGAGTGTTCGTCCATCTGCCATGCGCAACTTCTCAAACCCGACAAGAGAGAATAGGCCAAGTCTAGAATCCTGATTTATGAATCCAAGGATGGTCTCAGGCCGGACATTCTTGTGTACAAAGCCAAGGGTGTGGATGTAGCTTATAGACCTTGCTACTCGTTTTGCAAGCACAATGCGCTCAGTCAGAGTATAGTTCATCCGGGATCCAAGGATGCTGCGAAGGGTCTCCGGCTTGTAGCAGAACTCTTGCGGGATGTTGAACACGAGGTCGAAGGACAACGTGCCCCTGTCGCTATCCTTCGCAACTTCGACTACACCTTGGCAGTGAAGTATGCCAAATCTGTATGGATCTCCACAAGATAGCTTTTTGGCAAGAATCCTAATGTCTTTTTTCACAAGGCTGATGTCTGCGCCCACATCGTATGGTATGTTGTCCATAATGAGCCACTTGTCTGAACATGCCCTCTGTACATACTTTGCAGATGAGTGCGGTATAGCGCGGATTTGTGCATCCTTAAGTCCGTTCTGAGGAAGGAAGATAGACTGCATCTGAAGTGGCTCGTCTCTAGCTGCATTCCTGAAGATACTGGCATTGATCTTAATAGAGGCCTCACATTCATGTTTGCCCAATCTGTGTCCTGTTAACTCCTTGTCAATGACAGGGTCTGCTACCCTCATAATCAAGAACCAAGATGGATCAAACAATTCTTGCCATAGGGCTAAGTCCTGTATGACTTTGTCCAGACTCTCTTTGACAAACACAAACTTCCATCTCTTCACTTGCGTCGCTTGGTCTTGTAGGGACCGATTCTTCGGTTTCTCCAGTTTGCTAAGCTTCGAGATTACAGCCTTTAGCTTGTTGACTAGCATATCAAGGATCTCGCTCTGGATTGTTTGGTGCTCCTCGTCAAGGCTCTGCCATATTTGCTTGAGGAAGTCCAGTTGCAAGCTTGTGCGCTTCCAGTAGCTCCTAACGCGGAGGACTCGCTCGTTGACTTGGGACTCGGCGTCTCTGAAAGTTGCGCAAATGTCGAGAAAGATGTTGCCATACCTTGTCTTTGTCAGTAGGTCCAAGTCACGTAAGAAATAACATCGTCAGAATTACTTCAGACATAGGTCGACAGTTGCAACAATAGTAAGTGCAAGTCCGGCGGCCTCCATAGCCACTGCTAGGAAGCAGTGTGATTCGGCGAGACAGTATAATAACGCTGCCCAACCTCAGTCAAGTCATCGATGCTCGGTTCTATCTTATGGTGCAGACGCTTCGCTACGCGTCGTTGAGAATAGAGCTAAGCCGAGATAGGCTAGACTAGTGCGGCTGAGCCGACACGGGGTAGGTGAAGAAAGAACGCCGTCTTTGATACGAGTCTCTTCCATATACTCACCTGGCGTCTTTAGGTCAATGCGTGAGCCGATGCACTAAGCACGAAACTTGTAGGAGACACCTTGCTCGAATGCCTCCTGTGTCAGACTGGGTGGCTGTGACAGAGCTCAATGCCCGTCTGTCTCCGGACTCGCAGCTTACCAAGCATATATACTATACCTCAAGGCCCGGACAAAGGAAGGTCCGCCTGGAAGAGCACTGGGCGAGACAGAGAGAATTGGGAAGAGGTGGCTTTGATGCTGTTTATCTAGAACAGTGCGTTGAGGGCGATAAGCAGGGCAGGATCCGGGCCGTGAAGGAGATTCAAAAGAGCACAGGAGGCAATTACAACAGAGAGCTAGAAGCGATTGCTCTTTTCTCACAGCCGAAAGTAAGCCTGATAAGCACCTACCGTATAGCAGCTTACTAATGTCGATGGGCATATAGTATGAGGATTCTTTTGTAAAGTCATTTGGTTGGTACAGCACTAACGACAAGATCTTCATTACTTTGGAGTATCTCGAGCATGGTGATCTGCAACAGTACCTTGGCACACCTTTACCAGAGCAGGAGGGACAATGTCTTGTTCACCAAATTGTTGAAGGATTGAACTTTATGCACGACAGGGGATTCGCCCATCGGGATCTGAAGCCAGCCGTAAGTTTAGACTGTACGCAGACTTCACCTATAGTTGACTGACATGTAAGTATAGAACATCTTAGTTGTTGAGAAAGGGCCAAAGTGGTGGATCAAGATCGCAGACTTTGGCATTAGCAAGCGAGCAACAGAAGAGCTTACGGCACTACGGACACAAACTGGCACTCCTGCATTTGCGGCCCCCGAGGTGCTTGGGTTAGGTGATTTGGACGACACAAATGATGGTACATATACACATGCGGTCGACATCTGGTCTACTGGTGTGATCACCTTCTTAATACTGACAGGCGAGACGTTTTTCAGAAACCTAATACAGCTAGGACAATACACCAGAGGAAGGCTGGATTTCCCCCTAGATACACTACGTGCAAGGTCAGTAAGCGAGTCAGGATGTAAATTTACAGAAATGTGTATGGCACCAAAACCTCAAGACCGTCCCGGGACGAAGGAATTGTTACAACACTCTTGGTTCACCAATTTTGATCGGCCTAAAGGCTCTTGGACCGAACGATATCGTCTTACTAAGCGGTAGAGAAATGACCCCGTATTAGAGGGAGCGTCCAGGACGTTATTACTAACAGTCTCGTAGAAGTCTCAATATTGAAAACCTACCACAAAGCACACAGTCGTTATCCAAAACGGAGTCACCTGCTTTATCAATTTGTCAAGAGGATTTGACGCTTAGTGCCCGTAACTGCAACGATCTAGGACCTTCCGCTTCATGGAGTACTTATGAACAAGATTCGAGGTTCACTGCACGACTTCATTCAGAATCGGAGCCACATGATGGACGAATTGCTCAAGATTGGCATTCAGACCACCCGACCTCCAGGTATCACGGTATCATCCCCTATGGACAGGATGCTATTGTTCCTACCGCTCCCTTAGTACTAAATTCAAATGCGCAAACACAGATTTACTGGTCGGAAGTTAAAAGGCTCAAGGGCCACGGGGCCTATGTCCTGGCCGTGGCGTTCTCCCCGGACGGGCGGCTGGTGGCGTCGGGCTCCGGCGACAAGACGGTCAGGCTGTGGGAGACGGGGACGGGGGCGGAGGTCAAGAAGCTCGAGGGCTACGAGAGCTGAGTTAACGGCGTGGCGTTCTCCCCGGACGGGCGGCTGGTGGCGTCGGGCTCCGGCGACAAGACGGTCAGGCTGTGGGAGACGGGGACGGGGGCGGAGGTTAAGAAGCTCGAGGGCCACGGGAGCTCGGTCTGCGGCGTGGCGTTCTCCCCGGACGGGCGGCTGGTGGCGTCGGGCTCGTACGACAAGACGGTCAGGCTGTGGGAGACGGGGACGGGGGCGGAGATCAAGAAGCTCGAGGGCCACGAGAGCATGGTCAACGGCGTGGCATTCTCCCCGGACGGGCGGCTGGTGGCGTCGGGCTCGTACGACAAGACGGTCAGGCTGTGGAAGACGGGGACGGGGGCGGAGGTTAAGAAGCTCGAGGGCCACGAGAGCTGGGTTAACGGCGTGGCGTTCTCCCCGGACGGGCGGCTGGTGGCGTCGGGCTCCGGCGACAAGACGGTCAGGCTGTGGGAGACGGGGACGGGGGCAGAGGTCAAGAAGCTCGAGGGCTACGAGAGCTGGGTTAACGGCGTGGCGTTCTCCCCGGACGGGCGGCTGGTGGCGTCGGGCTCCGGCGACAAGACGGTCAGGCTGTGGGACTGGCGCGCAGTTGCTCAAAGAAGTGACACCTTTCGAGGTAGACTGAGGAATATTTTCTCGTAGAAATGTAGCGGTAACTAACTATCACCGTCCAGCCCCGTACACCTCCACGGAGATGGTCTGGTGTTAAATACTATATCGGCTAGCTGAGTCATGATGATTATATGACTGGCTTTGGTTAGGCATACGTGGTACTCGGAAGCAGGACCGCGTACGGCACTTGTCACGGCGATGTTGAAATGCAAAAAGAATCTTAAAAAGGACTAGCATGGAGGAGGTCATCTGTACCTTAGTTGTGACTATCGTCATTTTCGCATTGATTTGCATGTGCGGAAGCGTATTGTGAATCATCGTCGAATGAGAATGACGTTATACTGCACCTGACCTACTTAGCGGAGTTCATGATATATAATTTAAGCATGCTTTACCCAGATGACTTGCGAGTCTATTATGAAAGATAGCTGCTTACAACGTACAACGGATTTGAGCGTAAAAACAACCATGCACTTTGACGGTAGACAATGAGGCTCGCGATATACTATTAGACATAAGAGCAGGCGGAAGCAGCGTGCAATAGTTTAGGGAAAAAGTGTCACGCAAAATTAAAACTAAAAAATTTGTATATGAGTTAGTGAGATACTTTGGGGAAATCCGACGTTGAAGTTTTTGTCACCGGCAGTACGGCAAAGACCGAGACAAAAGTTACGTGACTGGGGTCTGCAGACACAGTGTGGCGGTGCAAGCATGCACTACTACGAATTAACTTAGCGCTACGGTGCACTATACACCGTCCCGTTACACGGTGCGTCCCGTTTCGTAGGGATGGATGTTAGAGCTGAAATATTTCAATTCTATATTAGTTCCTTTGAACGATCTCAAGCTCTTGCATGAGCAACCTCGCAACGTATTCAGGGAAATATATATGGGTGAGTTCACCTTACTCGGGCTTTTGTCACCATTTACACTTTGCACAATCAAATCTATTTCCGTTGGCAGTGGTGGTATACAATACCTCCACATGAGCGGCCAGCCTGGAGTCAATGGTGTTCCAGAAACGGCTCTACCTGTTGTTAGCAATGGCGATGACTGTGTGAAGAACGAAATCACAGAAACTAATTTGGCAAACTACATCCCAAGATTCTCTCGGAATCGCTATCAGCTCGTTCGTCGGTCTCAAATCGTCTTCCGGGAAATCCAATTGAAGGAGAGAGAGATGATGCTCATCCTCTCCTGTACAACACCAATTATTGTACACAATGTCAGAGGGGAAGAGGGTGCTGTATTCATTGCTGGCCAAGTACATAGGGCTTCGATAGAATGGATATGTAAGGGGCGCGATGCGAAATTCGATTCGAATGAACCAGACGGCGTTTTCCAAACCGAACTTGCTTGACAGAGAAGATGTAGCTGGAAGCGCAAGAGCAGTACAGAAGGAGATATATTGGAGCAGAAGAACGAAATAGTGCAAACAAGATTAATACAGATTGAGGAAGGCCGAATCGCGACAGAACCATGGCAAAGCCCTGTAGCCGGGGTTGTCGTAGTAGTAAATGCATTCTCGCGCTGCGCGCTAAGATGCAATTTTTGAGCGTCTGTTTGATGGAATGCTAGATTAAGTGTTTCGTAAATAGTTACTGTTCCTCTGGAAATATCTGCCAAGCATAACAGATGTGCCCGGACAACTGCCGGCGGCACTTCTTCCTGTAACTCACACGATTTATGTTATTCGATCGAAATGTGGCCATTTGGCTAGCGCTTCACATACGCAGAAAAGATATGCGGACCATAACGCAGGCAAATTGAGATAGCAGATCCAACTCTCGATCTGAGTGCCCAGATGAAGCTCATTTGTACTAGAAGAAATTACCAGCTCCAGAAATGGCACCCGCTACAACTCTGGCACCTTGCTCCAATTCCGGCACCTATGTCGCCTTACAGAGCGCTTGCGTGAGCGAAGCTTAGATAAGGCAGTCGGAAGTGGATACTGGGAGCAAGAAAGGGATGCTGGTGCGGAAGGATGAGGCGTAGCAACAAAATTCGAGAGCAAGGAGTTTTCATCACGTGACTGAAAGAGAGAGAAGTACTGATACATGATGTACACCATATGATGCTTCTGCGTAGGGTCCTCGAATTGCTGAGGGGTATCAGGACCGGACGTCTGTGGGCAGGACGAAGCTGACGCTTCGATGACCATGGTTCTGTGGTTTGTATATCTGTTTGTCGGTGCTGGACGTGTGGAATGAGGTGTCACGATGACTTTGGGGCCCTTTTCGGTTCAAACTCCCAGGGAGTTGGATATTTGCGTACTTTGCGATAGCCCATTCGACGTGTCCACGAATCCCAAGTTCTTCATCTTTGGGGAACAGTCGCCGAGAAATGTCCTTTGGAAATCTTTCTCTTTTGTCTGGATTGCTGATCGGCATATCCAGAACGGCTTTTTGGAGCCTTCTGTACTCTTCCTCGGGATGAGCTTGGATGAGAAGCGTCATCCATCTCTCAAAGCCGACCGGAGTGAGGCCTGGAATGTCTGGTCTCTGATTGTTTTGTTCTTGGACGAGGTGATGCTGACATTTTAGGTCTCTATACATTCAAGAAATTGACGAGTGCTCGTCGAAAATAGCTAGGGCATTATATCAGCGGCATAGTACTTTGTCCGGCACACGGGAACGCACTTGACCAAGGATATAACTCGTTCTGCAGCTTGACGATTTTGTAGTAACTTATCATCTTTGCGGGTGTAATCACAATGCTATGACGAGGTTCAAAGTCTTCGATCTGCAGTGTATCTTCAGCCATGGCTTACGATTGTAGCCCCCGAGAACCTAGACGTACAATGTGCATTGCCAATCCCCGCAAGAGTTGGCCTAGCCTGGCTGTGGGTTGACAATCTTTGTCGAATAGGGATCCCCATATCTTATCCAACGTAGTTGTCTCCTCGTTCGTCGAAAGCCTCGATAGACATCTCGGTTTGCTAGAGTACCCATCGTTTGATTTGCTCGTTGGGTCTTGAGGTGTAGTAGATGCGCCAGACGGCCTCCAGGGAGCCAAAGTATGCTTTCGCCGGCTTTCTGGCCTGTACGGCGAATTTGTTGATAGCTTTCGGGTCGAGACATGATCAAAGGAGCGTTTATGTTCTTGAGATGAAGGGGAGGAGTATGTTCGATGCGGCATGTTGGATAAGGTCGCTGAGACAGATGGGTGAAGGTGGGACAGCTTGTTGTAGGGCAGGAGGCAGCAGAGGGGGAGAAGCGGTTATGAGAGGGCACTGGGCCTGCATCTTCGAATGCTCTGCCTGATTGGAGGAGTGATTAGCCATTGTTGCAGTCATCTCCCCACAGGGATACTATTAAACAGGCCAAAAAAAAGCATCCATTTTCGTGGATGCGAGGGAAACGGGGCGTAGCCAAGCATTCCTAACTTCATTCGGACTAGAGTAGATACTTGCTTGAGAGCTTTCAGGCTCCGACTACTCGACCAACTACACCTTGAAGCCCCAATACCCACAGTGCCAATTGCTCAACTTTAAGTGCCCCCTTATTGATCTTCAGGTAAAGTCTTTAGAGCCTACTAGAGCTACGGCATTACCAGCGCCACCGCTAGGCCCAGCTCTCGCGCTCCAATTTCGGCTCCCCCGACAACAACAACTCCATGCGTCAGCCAGAAAGAATCCCTTGATTAAGCTCTCCCTTTTTTCCGTTGAACGGCAGCATGGTTGGTGGCGTCATATTCTTTGTACTTGATTTCATAACACAACTGACAACTTCTTTCTCGTCCACCAGGATACTCAACTGTCAATAACTCCGTTGGGTGAAGCTGAGAAGGCTTTTCCTCCACGTCGCTCGTTATGCATGAATCGACTTGCCACGCGCGCAACCTTCACTTGCAGTCGCTGCAACTTTGAAAAAACATCGAAGCTCGTCGCTTACGCTAAGGACAAATGGGACGAACCCTTGTGCAACGGCTGCCACGGTAACATCCTGTCCACCTCAGAGTAGCAAGGCGAAGCACAATAGTGATTTTGCTGGATTTTGGTTGGGAAAATCACGTATTGAAATAATCATATTGAGGTGCCTTAGGTTTTGGACCTGCTTGCATCGTTATGAAATGTTGTTTGTATATCTTCCCATTTTACGATATAGCGGCACGGGTTTCTAGCACAGTCGAGGCTTCTTGACCGAAATGTATCGGCCTTCGTTATCAGGGGCCTGCCTTTTCAGCTCACAGTCCGCGGCAGCCACACACGACTTACATGAGCGATTCAGACCTCTATGATAGGCCGTGCCAAACGGAGCGTCAAGATGTTGCTGGTCGATAAACCACTGCATTGTCTGCGGAAAAGCGCTAATCTTCCGTCGAGGCCTTCTTGCACTCGTTGCATATATATTGGTCGGCTGACCTAGATCCCGAAGGGTGAACTCCACAGATTTCCGGTATCGTCGGCAGGACGGGCAGAGGTCGCGTTTACCGAAGTAATATCCCAAAGCCCTGCTATGCGTTACGAAGGATATGCGAGAAGGATGGATTCGCTCGAGCAATTCCACCATAACTTCTCCTGGAAGACGGCATCGTATCGTCCCGAGGCAGCGGATTCGGTTCTCTGGCAGTGGGCTCGGGATGCAGCTCAGTTCAAAGTAGAAAGATGCTATAAGCAAAGCATATATCGTTTCCTCGCACTCTTGGATCAACCGTGGATTCAGATGGACAAGTTGACGCAACTCGTCTATCCGGCTGGTGTTGTCCATCGCCGGTTCGTTCCTCGGTAAGATAACGTTAAGACGCTTATAGTCTTCACGGTTGTCGCGGTCCAAGCTGTTCACAACGTCTCTGAAGTTGCTTTCGCCGTCGAACGATGACATGTAGGCCCGCCACAGCCGAGGAATGAAGCCGTCAAATAGGACGTGGCGGAAAGAAGCAGCTCTCGGCGACTTCGTTTTGGTGCTAGTCCCTGTCCCCACGGATACCACGAGATCAGGTTTAGAGAGAGAAGGATCGATGCGCAGGCTCTCCCAAAGCGCAAGCTTGATAGGATTGTTGTGTCCACTCATACCTCCGTCCTGGATTGGGCCAGTCGCACAGGTATATGCGGGTGGATAGAGACTATAGAGATCAGTCACGGGCAACAGCAGAGGCAGTCAAGAACGCTTACACTGGAGCTGCCGAAGTCATTCGGCCCCTAGACAACTTGAGCCCATGCAATCTTAGAACAAAGGAGACTCACGCTTGCCAAAGGTACGGTTCGTCTTTCATATCGGTCGGACGGATGATTTTATAGCCTGGCTGGTCGTCAATGTAGAAACGGAAAGGAATGTCCTCCATCCATACCACATCTCTCATCCCACTTGCCTGAGCCGTTATAATTCGTCAACAAGACCGGGATGCCTTTGTCAATGGTAGCTGCCGTGACGCCAACTTTCGTAGCAAAGAGGCCCTGGACGTGGTCGAATAAGCGGCCTTGAGAGCCTAAAGTTTCCTGCAAATGGGACTTTAAGGTTTCCGCATCGTGGCATCCGTCACGGTACCACGACCTCAGAACACGCCGGAGACGACTGAGAAGGCTCGTTCGATCGGGAGAGGGAGGAAATAGCTGCTTGGCCAGGGTATCAAACATCTTCACACACTCCGAAACTGGTAGCTGGCGCAGGAAGAGGATCAATACGATCAGGCCCCCTGTTCCCATGTCAGCCAGGCAAAAGCCAATATTGGATCGTCAAACCCACCAACGCTGGTGCCATATGCAACATCGAACAAATCCTGGATTCTCCAATTCTCTCCTAGAATACTTTGCAAAACATCCATAAATCCTATCGCTATCACCCCGAGAGTTCCCCCACCGTCTATGCTCAAGAGCCGTAATCCGACGGTGAGCGGCCTCAATCCGACCAGAAGCTTCCCCATTCGACAAAGCATACAAGCGTCAATCCGATATTGAGAGTCAAAGGCCGAGGTTTCATCGCCGTTGTTTCGGACGCAAACCTCGCATATGGCGTGCCCACAAGAAAGAGTAATCTTAGGCATCCTTCGAATACAACAAAAGCAGGTTTCATTGCTCTTCATCTGCACCCAGTCAATATCGAGAGAAGCCGTCTTCTCCCGGTGCATCTGTAGGGTGGGCTTCCCGGATGTGATCATGGAGGAATGAAGTTGAACCAACTGGCTACGAATGAAGGTGTCCTGGTGCTGAACGAGATCGCGGTCATCATATATCTCAGTCAGGGACTGAAGACAAAGATGCCGATATTGAACGTCATAGAGCATCCCTGGATCGAAGTCTGCAGATTTTGGTCAGATATTGAGCATTCATATTCGCCAGGGTCAGGATTATCTTACCATGCATCTTTGGGGGATATGCGTCCAACAAGATACTTGAAGCAACAGAAGTCATCAGTGCGTCGCGCGGAACCTGGTGGTCCCTTCCGGACCGCATGAATCTGGACAAGTGATGAATGACATCTGGCTCGATGTCGTTGCCTCTCCTGCTCGCCAACATAAAATCGAATGGCCGACTCATTGAGGCTGCCGTGTGGGCCACAGCCATGCGAAAGAATCGAGTGATGTGCTCAGCAGAATATAGACAGCCGAGATCTTGTCGCGCCTGGCGCATCTCGTCCATCTCCCTCCAAAGGAGCTCCTTGAGCCGTCGAAAACGTGCCAGGGGAGACAGCTGCTCAGTGGCCAGGTGAAGCACTTTGATCGAAGAAAAGAATTCTTTCAGAGATCTAGTGTGGAGGCCCTGCTGAAGATCGTCTATCCTGAGAAGATCATAGGTGGTACTGGGACTGGCTGCGTCTCCACGTCTAACGATAACAACTCTGGGTCGAATCTTGTCAAAATGAACGGACGCGCTGCCGGCCGCGGCCCATGACTTCAGCAGCTGGACGGCATGGTCGAAGTCGGCAAAGTCATCGGCAAACACGCAGACAACATCGGCGAAGAGACAGAAGAGGCGGGCGTGTAAGACGTTGTAGAGGTGTTGCACAGTCGTATCCTCGGCCCACTGGATGGGAAAGGACTCGGTCTCACCGACGCGAGGATCCTCGGCGGCCAAGCGTATCGCTTGGCTTGGGCTACTCTCCGCAAAAAAGATAGGGTGATCGGAGTAAGTGCTTGCGTTATCGATTCGCAAGGTTGCCACGCCGTCGCAACAGTATTTCTTGAAGTTGTTTTCTGGGAAGAGTTCCCGAAGAGCAAGATCCTTGGCTTGTCGTCCCACGAACAATAGGGAAGAAGGTCGTTGATTCGAGGGATTTTTCAGTTCCCTTACCAACTGGCTCATACGACCAGGGTCGAGAAGCCTAAGATCATTTATGCCAATTACCTGCAACCACGCCAGTTGTTCGCACGAAGCCATACGCACGGTCAAACAAGCTTTACTGGAAGCAAGCCGGATTAGATAGATGGGATGACGAAATGTCGATCGGAAGAAGAAGGGGGCGCCATATGGACTTAATAGTACGGACAGTCATCCACAATTCGATGCTTTTGATGGATCCGCTTTTGGCGACGCGAGGGCAATTTCTGTCGCCACCACTTCTAACGTAAGGAACACTCTCCACACCAGAATATTTGCAGCCAAGGAGCTTGCGATGACAAGATTTCATACTGTTGGAACTATCTAAGTACGCAGAAAAATGAACTTGGTGTGAAATTGACTGTGAATCAAATACAAGAACGATATCCGCCGCTGCATCCCTCAACTACGCACTCGTTTTCGCTGGTCACGGGGTTCAGACAGCAGCACCATCTGCTCGTTCTCTTCTCCACTGCTCTCCGTAGTCGGTGACATGGACGTGCTTTCGGGCGCGACCTCAAAGTTGCGTGATAGCTGTTCCAGCAAAAGTCGCTTGTGCTGGAGGTCGTCTCTCGTGTTATAGAGCTCCTGCTCTAGGCTTTTTGTCTTCGCCTCTAGTTGTTTGAGTGCCCCTTTCATGCCATTCCCTTCGAGCCAAATTGTGCCAATGCTTGCATTGTCGTTCAGATCCGTTCTCCTTGGAACCTCAAGAGTATCCAGAAATCCAATGAAGTCCCGAATATGGGCACGCTCTTGCTCCAGCGACCTCTCGGTTGCTTTGTGACAACTGGACTCGTTATTCAGGGATTGTGTTACAAGAACGCGCTCCCTTTTCTCCGATTCCAGTGCCTCCTGCTGAGTTGCAAATGCTCTTTGATAGTTGCTCACGGTCTCTTTCAATTTTGCGACTTCTTCGCTTGTGGTATTGAAGAGCCTCATGCGGACCTCGTTGGACTGATTGGTTTGACCAGCTTCGAAGAGCCGCTGGTGCAATATGGCATTCTCATTTTCGAGCGCGTTCTTCTTCCAGCGGAGTTTCTCGTGGGAAGCTAGCTCAACCCCGCACGTCTGGCAGATGGCTTGGCCAGGCTGTTGCTGATGTCAATATACGTCCCTTCAAGCCGTGGGACTTTATCATACCACTCTGGAAAATTGAAACAGTGCACTCCCACCTTGCGTTGCCATGATTATCAGAGCGAAGGTTATGACGGGAATTTGAGGTTGTGGTGACGGGAATATGAGAGTGTGGTGAGGGGAATATGAGAGTGCTGCTTTGGATGATTCGAGTACCTGGGACAAGCGATCGAAGAAGCTGTACTTTATACATTGTTCGAACCTGAAACAATGTTACCAGACCAGTTCATCGCTGAGCCACCCGACTTCAACAATGCCCAGTGTTATTCTTGCTGAGCACCCTTGTGCGATCCTTTAGGTACTTCGGAATTACATTTCCATCCACCGATTCATGAATGAATGGGCGCAAAGAGCAAGAATGCACTGAAATCATGCACGCGCTCGGACCGCCGTCAAGTACACTCAAGTCACGCTTGCGGCGGGACTTTTCACAGCAAGAGGCTGGGGCTATACGAAGGATTTCAATCCATGTCCTCATCCTGCACTGCCTTGGTATCGCTCTTTGCTTTTGCAATAACTGTTTATGGCCAGAATCATAGAAACTGCTCGAGCAGGTGATTGGCTACCCTAAGGTCAATACGCTTTAGCGCTCGGTAAATCCGCGTGGCTTATGCAAGTCATCACCCCTGCCAGAAGGATTCGCGGCACAAATGCTGGGGTGCACAGGGCTCATGCGTGCTGAGCCAGCTTGTGGGGTTAAATCCTCCGAGCTCCAGCGATGTGATTGGTTCACATCCACTGCTCCATTAATGGCACCTTTTTGCGCCAGAATTGGATACATGGGTGTGTCGGGATTTAAAAAGGACCAGCGATGCGTGGATATCAGTGCATATTACATGCACACAATTCTCGCCATGGCTAGCTTTTTCGATGAACAGTACCCCGAAAATGGATGGAACGACTTCATTAACAGCAATTACGCGACTGGCTGTGAAGACCCGACGTTGTTTTCGTCCTTGGATTATTTCGTCAGTCATGGCACCTCCCTTGCATTCAATCCTCGACTGACGACCTTCTTTCAGGATCTTTCAGCCGGAAACTCGCACGCAGATCGAATCTCTACCCCGGCGTACATCGATCATGCCAACCTGCAGGATTCGCTCGGAGGTCAGGATTCCAGCCTTAGAACAGGGGAGACGAGACTGGAATACACAGAGATCAAGGCATTGTACGGAGAGAATACTGTTGTCTCAACATTGCTAATGGCTGTTTAGGATAGAGGAAAATTCAAGGTATTTCGATAAAGCAAATCAACGAAAAGTGTTAACCTTGGCGAAAGACAGATAGACCAACTGGGCCAACATGTCGAGGCGTTGCATCCCTATTTCGAAGCAATGAGGTCGACACTAAAAGATTTGACAGAGCAAGTCAATCGGCAGTGGGTAGTGAAAACACCCATAACTCCTTTCCCAAAGAGAGAAGACGGTCCGAGCCGGGGAGTGAACTCAGGTAAAGCCAACAAGGGCGAGATCGCCAGCGGCGAGCGAAAGGGAGGTTAGGGAGGTTTGAAATATACGCCCTTCAGGCACCGCTCCACTGGTTCTTGTGACGCTTTTAGTGGTACTTTGCTGGAGTTTCCTTTCACGGAAACTGTAACGATTCTTAAGCGTTTGTACTCTGGTCTGAATAGAATGGTGCGAAGCGCGGATCCCTGCCCAATAGAAATCCTCAATTTTTCCACCTTGCTAGAAAGTTCACGAATGCACATCTCGTCGCCTTGTTGGCGATGTTCGATAGCGACTTAGTGAGACAACACCTGTCACCGAGGGCGATCAATACGTCAAGGAAAATCTGCAAGAGAGACGACGGCAAGTTCCGACATAGATGCGGCAACATCTCATGTAAGCATAAAGGCAATTCTGTCAAGGATTGGTGCGGCGATAATACCCGTCTTTCGCGGCTGACAAATCGAGGTGGGATTCCCATCCTTGTATCAGAAAGCTCAAACACGGAATAAAGCCAACTCTGCTGTGCCAGAAGCTTCGCTCATAACCTAAATCATGGATGCCCACGAAGCAAGACTGATCTTAGCATCTGACTCTGGACCATGAGCATCCAGAACAGGAAATCGCAACTCGATTCCCGACCCTGATTTGAAAACATAAGAAGTCATCTCTAATTCATGCATGCCGGGAGGCAAGCATGTTTTGTGGAATAATGAAACTCACATTGTATGCGCGGTGGTCCGTGCTTCGGCAGTTTCGGCAAGTTATGCCCGGCACTTTCTATACTTTTCATCATCCCATCCCACATGGCCTGCACTTCTGGTAATGTCCTTCCCTGTGTCGAGAGACGCACCCTGTCGCGAGATATATTAATAGTCTACACTTTCGAAGACTTACTCTTGCCTATATATAAAAATTTTCTTGATTTGTTGCTGTTCTGTATCCTTTTTTCCACTACTATACTAATTAATATAAAAATTACCGTGGCGTTAGTTATCCTATCGCTTGCTTCGCTAACTCTATTACTTGCCGCTTTAGCTATCTTCCCCGTATAGATAGCTATCTATAAAATATTTCGGACTCTAAAGGCCGTCGTATAGAAATATCGAAGCCGCTAAATATAAATCTAGACTCCTAGCTTTATATCTAGAAATTTCGTAGCGTGACGGTTAATTACGAGACTTTATACCTTAAGGTCGAATTTTAGAATATAATAACGAGTATTAGCTTATTTATATAGTACTATATCTTCGGATATTATACTAGGCTATCCTTAATCCGAAGTAAGAGTATAGCGTACTATCGTAGGCTCTAGAAGCGTCTATAGAGAGCTAGATATAACTCCTCTCTTTATACTTCCTCGAATCCTTTATTATCTAGCTTAATATAGTCGGGAGGTGCTAGCTTACCTCCTACTTAGTATATTATACCGTTCTTATAGTAAGTAAATATAAATAGAGCCAGTTAGGTACTAGCGCAAGGCGTTCCTTTAGATATACCCTAATTATACCGTGCCCTAGTAGATTATAGAGGGGTTCCTCGCTCGACTCTTTATTATCGCGTATAGGGACGACGCTCGCTAGAAGAGAAGGCTAGAAGCTAATAGTATCTTACCTCTTATAAAGAGCGCGCCTTCGTTAAATTTTTACTTTAGCGGTCCGATTTTAGATAGCCTATTTAGATTAAACTTATACCTTCTCTAGCGTTTAGTCTTATTTAGTAGCGACCTTTAGTAGATAGACTACTAAAGCCTTTAAATAAGAACTAGGCGAAGGCTTTTAAGCGCCGCTATACGATTCTCTAAGCGAGAAGAGTTAAACCTTTAAACTAAAATCGTTATAAGAAAAATATATATAATAAAGTTATACTCTAGTTTAAAGTAATCGGTAGGGTATTATAAGATCTCGCGATCGTAGTAGGATATATATATAATTACGACGAGACTAAAGTTATACTCTCGATACTAAGCTCTATTAAAGTCCTTATAGATAAGAATAATAGACGAGACTATCGAGGTGCGCGAATTAAGCGAACGACAATAACTATTATTAAATATATTAGTACTGACGGTAGATATTTAATATCGATAATTATCTAACCGATTAGTATCTATCGAAGTAATTAAACTATATTTTCTATCTCTAAATAATAGTATACGTGTTTCGAATCTAAATATACTAATTTAAAGATTAGCTTGAAGTGGCTTACGTATATATTTAATCCTTAAACGAGGGAACGAGCTAACGAGTAACCTCGAGTACTAATTTACGACGGCTTTAAAATCTATAAGACCCTTAAAATCTTAGAGTTTTATTTCGAGAATTAAATTATCCTTTATTAACTTCCGTTCTATACCTTCTACTAACTTTAACTCTGCGATAAAGTAATCTTTACTCCTTTAAAATTAGCTTATCGCGAACGGGTTAATCGACTAAAGCGAGGAGACGTTAACATAATCGGTAAGGAGTATTTTACCTCCCTATATAGCCTAGCTCGTGAGACCGCGTTTACTTCGAAGAATATTAAAGCGGGTTTCGCTACCTATAGATTAGTACCCTTTAACCTAGACCGCGTCCTTAGAGAAGTATCTAAGTCCCTAGCTAAGTCAACTCTTTCTAAAGCTAACGAGGTAATCGTACGGCCCTATCTATAAGATAAAATAGTACAAACGCCTATTATACTAGTATTAGCGGAGGCGCTTATAAAGCTATAAAATATAATTATTTAATAGAATACTTATACTCTTAACGAGACGAGCAAGTAAAGCTTATAACGGTATCTATAGAAACTTACTAATACTACTTAGATATCTTTTACTTAGGATACTCTTTAGTAGAACTATATTTAGTTTTTAACCGCTATTAATAACGAAGCTAAACTTCGGCGATCGACCAAATTAATCGTACTTAAGAAAGCGAAGATTATAAGCTATAAAGACCTTGTTACGAAACGTCGTAAGAGAGAGGCGAAAGAGCAAGATAAAATAAAGGGAAGAAGGAAACGTAATAGGAAATATGTAACTTAGACTAAAGTAAATACACTAGAATTAGTAAATAACGAGTAGTTTAAGGAGAACGAAGCGGCCGCCGAAGAATTATATAGAGCTCTAGTAGCGTAGATATAGTAATAATAGACACGGGAAATAAAGCTAAGAGACTAGACTTAAGTTAGTCCTCGTTATTTATTCGTATAATTATCGCGTAGATTAGTAAATAGTAGATATTTATAGTATAACTAATTAATTATAGACTTAGCTAGTAAAATATAGGATATAATAATCTCTAGAGAATAATAATAAAATCTCTTTATTAGTGTAACGTCCGTCCGTCTACGGGTGCCGGAAAACCCGCCGTACCGGAAAATCCGATAGAAATCAGCTACTACCTCGCACTATAACCCTTAGCGCTCTAATTATATACTATTAATCTATCTAGTAAGGCTTTCTATAAAGCGCTTCACTAGAGAACGCCGTCGATCTTAATATACGTCTACTTCTAATTATTATTTTATACGTAGAGATACTCGAGAAAGCTTAGTAAGGTCTACCTCGTAATATATCGTCTCGATCCCTTTAATATTATCGTTCGCCGACTAGCTTCGGTGCGTTCTTTAATATTCTTTATAATATATACTTCCGAGATATATCTATCCTCTCGGTGCGGGTAGTATTCTATATAATAATTTATTAGCACTAGTATTATTTAATAAACCTATCGTTTTATCCCATCGATCTCTATTAAATATATATCGGTAATATAGTATACTATTTTTAAATACCGTATAATCTAAGGCTATTCTACCGTTATAATCTCGAGTATTAATATCGATTCCCTATTTTATAATTATTACGTCAAGTATTTCTTAGTTTAGAGTGCCCGTAATAGTAGCGTAATAGAGTACTATCCTTTCTTTAGTGTCTATAGCGTCTATTCTAACCCTATAGTCTATTAGAAGCTCGAAGGTCGCTATCTCCGGTAGAAAGTCGTTAAGAGTTACTAGGTAAGCAAGATTCCTCCCGTTAGTAACGATTTCTTGTGGATCCGTACCGGCTTGCAAAAGTACAGGTATTACATCTTTCGGAAAGGTAAAAGGGCCTAATTCGATCGCCGCAACGAGCGGACTTTAACTATTATTATTAAGGTAACAAATATTAGCGCCTATATTAAGTAGTATTTATACGATATCGATATCTAGTAAGTTCGACACTTAGTAGTAGAGACAATTTTGTCCCTAATAATCTACTAACGAGATAAGTGTTAAGCCGGTATTATTGCGGAGGAGGGCTTAAATAGTCCGTTTACGCCCGGTATTTCCTCTATTAGTATAGCAAGTATAATAGAGTACGTTTCGTCTAAGATTATTAACTACTAATAGATCGATCTAGTACTAGAAGAAGACCTCTAATAACTAGTAGTCTACTTGTCGCACGGTTAAATAAATAGCTATTTCGCCTTAATTATTACGAAGGTTAACGTTACTTCCTCTTTTAACGAGTTTAGTAATAAACTTATTTGCGTTGTCGTCCCCGTAAGGAATTATATACAACGGTCCCTCGCCCTTTTAATTGCAAATAAAAATATTAAACCTAGGACAGTCTAGCAAAATCTTTATCGTATTATTTCGAATACTATAGACGTAACGGTAGGTATTCTAAGTATCGTCCTTATCGTTCTAATTATCGATAATTATGTCGAGCGAGCTCTCCGCGAAATTTACGACCTTAGTTCATGTATCCTTAATATTCCTCTTAAGGATTTTTTTGCGTAGTGTAAGATAAAGAGGCGTTTCGCCGAGGTCCCCTTAAGCGTTCGGATTTACCCCTTAGAGAAGTAGAAACTTAACTATTTTCGGACTGCCGAATAAAGCTGCAGCGTAGAGCAGCGTGTAGCTAGTACACTATTCCTTAATAGGTAAAATAGATAGATAATAGAGACTATAAGATATGCGCCTATCTACTATCTTAGCTACCTAATTTCTACGCTAAACCGGAATATCGATCGAGAATCCGTATTGTAAAAGCGCTTCTACGATGTCCCGGTTACTATACTATACCGTAAGATATAGCGGCGTTATATTATTAATATCCGGCTCTTATACCGTTATACCTCGATTTAAGAGTAATTACACGGTCTTAGGATTCTTATTAAATATTTTATTATTAATCGCGTAGTATAAGACGGTTCTACCCCGTATATCGGAGCTCGTTAGATCTATACCTCGATTAAGTAAAAATTAGATTACCTTAGTATTCCCTTTAGCTACCGCAAGATATAAGGACGTCTATTCGTTATTATTCTATATATTTATACTAGCACCGTGATTTAAAAGTTCGTTAACTAAATCCTAGTAACCTTCTAATATAGCAATATATAGAGTAGTATTACTATCTTTATTCCCCTTTAATAGATTAAGACTAGCTTCTAATAAGATCCGCGCTATAGACCTCTTTCCCTTCTATACGGCTAAATAAAGGGCTATAGCTCCTCGATCGTTTATTAAATATAAAACCGTCTACTCTTTAATTAGAGTACGTGTAGCCTTTTTAAGATCTAAGTATAACGCCGCAAGAATTACTAGAGTATAGCACGGTATTTAGCGCCCACTAGTATTCTAATATAATTATTCCTACTCGTTAAGCTAGAGTAAGCGGAATAGGAAGTCTATTCTAGAAGCTTATAATAAGAGCTCTAGCGTTTTAGGAAGTAGTCGCTCTTTAGATCCTATTAGCACGTGTTCGGCCTAATTAAACGTGGCGTAATATAGGAATAAAAAGTCTTCTAACTTAAACTATAGAGGCGATCTCTTTTTATTCTTAGTTAAAGAATTAAACTAGTCTCCTATAGAAAGATAGATTATATATTTCCTTACTAAATTTTTATAAGATAAGCTCTTTTGAATAGAAAACTCTTAAACTTTAGAGAAGGCTAGGTTCTACTCCTAAGTCGAGGTATATAAGCGCGATTTAAGAAAATCTTTAGCGGTCGAGTAAATAAAATCTACTTTATTTAGATTCGTAATAATAAGTAGCCCGTATTAATATTAGATAGTTAATCTAAAATGCTCGTTATCCTCTTCCCGCTCTAAGACCTTCGTGTCTTCTATAGCTAGCGCTTAATTTAATTCTTCTATAGTTAATAGCCTCTAATAGGATTATAAGATTCGTAGTACGTCGGCGGCTCTCTTCGAATCGCTAGCTCTAAGCAAGATCTTCTTATATACTTCCGTTACGGATATTAGTAGAGTTTTGATAATACGATATAGGCCCGATATGCGACTCACTCTAATACTTAGCCGGATCTCGTTAAGGATAAGATAGAGTTAAAGGTAGGTCCGATTAACGGTTTCTATTAGCTTTTCTTTTAAAGATAGACGGATAGAATCTTCTAGAAATAACTCGCGGCTAATACTCTATACTTCTCTTCTTAAGAAGTAACTAATCTCTATCTTAATCTTTATCTAGACTTCTTTAGAAGTATAAAACGACGCGACTACTTGATCGAGTCTATTAAGCTTGCGTTTAATACTCTAAACGCGGCAGCTTATTATTAAGAATTTTATATTATATATAGCCGAAGGAGTGTCACTCGTTTCGTAGTACAAGTCGACGAAGAATTATAGTAATCTATCTCTATATAATAGCTCGCACTTATTAATCGCGTCTAGTACACAAATAATCTCCTTAGAAATAATATCCCTTACGACACGAACAAGGATATCCTAAAGTGTACGAGGTTTCTAATAAAACTTTGAACCCTTCTATAGGAAATCTTTTATCGCGTATTTAAGAAGAGGTCTATAGTAATTAAAGAGTTAATATAGTATAGCGTATAACGCCGTATATAAGTTATTCTACTCGTCGAGGTTACTCTTAAAAAAGAAATAGTATATATCGGGCCTATAAAGGTTTTTATCGACTAAGTATTTAGTAAGTATAGACTTTCTATAACTAGGGTCGGCTATAACTTAGAGAATCTTCGTTTATCGACTCTCGCGCTAAGAAGTATACTTAGGGCTCTAGAGAAACTAATAATAAGTATCTTGCGTACGGATAGGAATTCTATCCTTATACTCCTTATAATTACTTATATAAAGGGCAAGGTAGTATTACGATTCCTTTTTCTACCTTTCCGAAAGTTAGTCCGAGCCGTAAGGAGTATCTAAGCTTTTAATAACTTCCGGTAACTTTAATAAAGCTAGTAGAGTTATACTTAATTTCGATAATTCTTCTAGAATACGGTTACCCGTACTAACGTATCGTATTATTTAGTATAATATTAGGAAAGTAATATTCTTGTATATTTTCTTAAAAGCTTACTATACTTAATCTTTCTTAGCTACACTCTTTAATACTTTTAACGCCCGCTCTAACTTCGAAGTATCTTTAGATAGAAGAATCTTTATTAAATATATTTGCAAGATCGAAACGTGTTTAAAGGTACTCTCTATAATATCGTTTAAAATATTTAAAGTATTATCGGGAATATAATTATTCTCTACCTATAACTAGATATCTTAGAGGGTTGCCGTTAGTAGAGGCAATCGGGTCTATAGAGAACGAAAGGATTCGGAAATATCTACGGAATTAGAAGTGAATTCGTATAGTCGAGAGACTACTTTAGCGCTAACGTCTACAAGAGATATAATCGAGGCGGCGAGTCCGACGAGGGTAACTACTTTAGTTATATTAGTAATATAAACGCCTACCTAGATGCTAATAACAAGAATAAAAGTAGCGCAAGTATAGAAACGATCGGATATAGAAATATTTTGAGATAGATAGAAAGCTTAGAGTAGGCTAAGCTATAAGGTCGGAGTAGTAGCGTAGTTATAGCCTAGCCTCGTTAGAATGAAACTCCACCTTTTTATCGCGATAATAAGCCTGCTCGAAACTAGTTAGGATACTTTTGCGCTAGTGGTCACCGCGGCAAATTTGTAATGCTTACTCTAATAATTTATATATATTTAATTAGCGGTAGAGAATAGGTTAGTATTGTAGTAGATAGAGATTCTTTTATTATTAAAAGGGACTCGTAGACTATACGTAATTTTTAAGTTAGGAAGGTTAGGAAATTATCTAATTAGTTATATATACTACTACTATTTTGTATTACAAGATCCACGTCTTGTATATAGAATTATACTCGCTTAGAGTTAAAGTACCTACCGGATCTTCCGTACGGCGGATTTTCCGATATATATAAAGGGACGTTACGCGATTCTTATTAGAAGGCTTAGCCATAGCTATATTAGCTACAAGATCCTTAAAGAATAAAATAAATTATAGTTTTATAATACGGCTATCTAGGAGCCGTTTTATATAGCGGGATTCGTGCTACTCTTATCTATAGTACTAATCGGTGTACGGCGCTACAAGAATCTAACGTATAATAACCGCTATAAGGCTAGTAGAGACTTATCGATATCTTTTTAGTATTTTATATTCTGGATAAAGGTCGCTTACGGGGTTTATTAGTGGGAAAAGCATGATATTGATACAGTGGCTTATCGTTATTGGTCTACGCCCTATAGAACGGCTTATCGCAAGTTATACCGCCCATGATAATCAAAATATAATTTTCTAGTTATTGACCTGGAGAGTGTTAAGGATTAGCGGTAGTTCAAGATAGGCTCAAGACAGCAAGAAATCTAGATATGTTGATAAAATCAGAATTGTATGAAGTAGAAGTATCTATGACTTGTCTCGCCACGGGGGGCGTCTCTCGACCCAGGGAGACACATTAACTTAGTTCTTCCAGAGTACGAGGATCTCGCTCTATACGCAGAGAAGACGAGAGAATTGCAGGCACATTTATCCCCTTTCAATAGCCTGAAGAATTGGTCACGACGGTTACAAGGCTTGGAAGTTGAGAGAATTGGTATGGACATGGTTTTGTCTGTTCATCCACGATACTTTGAGCGTATTACACTAAATTCTGCTTTAGAATAGCTACCTTCTTTATGGAGTTCCACAGACCAAATGCGCTTCCTTTAACGGTCCTGCGACAAGAATCATCCTCTTCACTCATAGGCCAGGATTGATCCAGAATTTTACGCAGCCAATATTTCCCCAATTGTTGCAAGAGGTAGAAGTGCCCGCGAAATAACTGTCAATGAAATCGCCGCACTGGTCTCCGTTACTGGAATCCTTGGTGGAAATGTCGAGCTGCTCTTGGCCCTGAAGGCCCCGGTAGAGCAGTTCAAAGCTGTACGCCATACCATCCTCCGTGGGAAGCCACGTTTTCCCGGGAGATTGTGTGAGATCGTCCACCGTTCCTATAAACCCATTGCAGTCCCTTTCGCTATAAACGGAAGCTCCAATCTTTGAAGACTTGTCCTGACATACTTAGCCATGTTTTCAAAGGGCTGGCGGGTTCATACCTGTCGTTTTTCCAATTGCTCGTCAATCTCGCTTTTGACTCGGGTTTCCGAACCTTTAGCTTCATTAGCAAAAGGATCATTGCTCTTCGGATTGCTTTTGCCCTCCGCATGGTGTGGGGGATTTGCCGTACTCGGAGCTGCCAGAGCTGTGAACGTTTGAGCAACAAGGATGGTACCGTAGAGCAATGCTTTTGAGGAGTGCATTTTCAGATTTTTAGATTTTCAGGGAAGTAAGTATTGATTTGCGTACAGATTTGAAGCAAACCTGTTGCCTTAATATAATTACGGTCTGGACGACCCATGACTTCCACATATCCACAGATCCATAGTTGGCTCCCCAAAGGAGGTAGGTGGGTTTTGGATGCTTGATGAGGGAGTCAAAATAGGATCCCTCTTTAGCGAGTCTCCATTTCTTGCAACGCGGAATGAGCTCACACTGCAAGATTGGTTTCCGGCCAAAAGTTCAGAGGAGGGTGCATGACACCATGATCGGGTGATACTCGTGCAACGGGCTTGATAAGGAAAACATGAAACCGATTTCCAAGTGTTTTTGATGTATGATATATTGAATTGAAGCTCTACCTAAGCCAGATGGTGACTATATATTGCCGTCGGTCATGAAACCCACATGTCCATCGCTGTGACACGGTTCGTAATAGAGGCGTATGTCGCTCGAGTTGATAGGAGCAGCTACAAAACTCTGCATGAAAATACTTGATTTACCTAGAGAACCGTTTTGTGGACACGGGATCGGGGCGAGTGATGATAGTGACCGAGTTTATGTGCCAGCGGAAATGTCAACGGTGAAGAACCATGTGTTTTCCCTGCCCGTGTCTCATCATTCCTGACTTGTATGTCCATTGGATTTCCTCTTTTGAGTATTTGCCTTGAGGGTGCTTGGCAAGATGTCCCGATACAACAAGAAACCAGATTACTCTTGAGGTTGCTTACGTTGGCCGTATTATCATTAGGATAAGTATAGGCAGCCCCTGCGCAAGCTTTGAAAAAAGGTGGAGCGGGTCCATCCGCAATGTTCTGAGCGGGGTTAAGGCAGACAGGGCCGTCGACTTGATCGTTACATGTAATACCTGGCTGTTTGAATAGATCGATATTGCAACCAGAGACTGCTATACCCTCAGAAGAGCATGTGATGGGCACAGAGTAGCCATCGACATAGCTGACGTCGATATCAGGTGGACCCGTAAGGCTGCCTTCGATTTTACTGCTCCGATAGTCGGTGTTGGACCCAACATATATCCTTCCTGCCCATCCAGTTGGGAAAGCGTATTGGGTAGGCGACTTGTCGGGGAGGACGGTCGCCGACGGGTTTCCTACCGGGGCGGGGACGCCAGCATTAGAAAGAAAGGACAGAGATAATTGACTTCCGTACACGTTCGTGATTGAAATCGTCATGTAATCGGCTGAACCATCGGTGCCCGTGGTGCTCCCAGGGTGTGGAGCACTCGTGACTGGAGCCGAACTTGAAGCTGGGGTCGAATGTCCGTCCCCGAGAGTCACAGTCACAGTTGCGGCCGGTGGGCAGTTGAACGGACTTGCAGCTACCAGAGCCGCAAGGGCCAAAACAGCAATCTGACGGGATTTCTTCATCTTGTGGTTGAAGGGTCAAGAGAACCGTCTGTGTCAAAGAATGCCGTGGCCGTTGTTGCCTTTTGTGGTGCCTCAACCAGTGCATCAGTCTTTGGATGCTTGTGGAAGCATCCATAAACGGACTTTCTTGTGAGATTCCTTCGAACGGCCAAGCACATAGTAGTCCTTCCTTACGTCTCATGTTTTGTGCCCTCTTTGGCGTTTGCGGTACCCTGTAAAGGAGACATCGCGTATGAATCGGCCTCTCTAGGAGAAATTGAGATCAGGGATTGTAGATTTCTCCAGCTCTTCTTCGGCTTTGCAATTCTGTTGTGACAACTCGGGTTGTCGACGGGCCTCAGACTCAGGTCCAGCAGTAGACGAAGCGAAAAGGTCTGCACGGGCTTGTAGAAGCTGGTCCACAGCCTCTTCGTTTTCTAACGGGACGGCGCATAGCAATAGTGTCTCACCATTTGTCGTTCCGAATGTCGACATCATGAGGGTGTCGGAGCTGCCGAGTTAAAAGATGTAGATTTCCTTTCATAGCTAGATGATGTAGCACCGTGTCTCTGTTCTTGTTAAGGAATGACCCACCCGCTCCTCTTTCCAATAATGATTTGAAGGTAGTCTCGGAGTTATGCATCGCTGCCATAAACAGGACAATTTCTCCAATTATGCGGGCATAGGGAAGGGCCGTGTTGTAGGAATTTGGCTGATAAGACAGTGTTGAAGCGACGAGCCATTCGTAACAAGCAAGATCACGTCCTATGGCTCAAGGTCATGAGTAGTGACAGAGATGATCTCGTTGGAGAGACTGTTGAAAGCCATGATGAGCGGTCAGACCCACAGTCCGTAGAGGTTTTGTACTAAGGTTCGCGATTGTCACAACGCTGACCTTTCGAGCACATGGAACAGATCTCTTCAGATGCCGTTTGTGGTGCAAGTGATTCTTGGTATGAAGGCTGAGGCGGTGCAGTCCGGCGTATCCAAGGTGCTGAGCCATCCAAATCCATGATGACAATTATAGATTGGGCTTAGCAAGGCTCCGCCCTGGGATGCCGTCTTGGGGGGCTCTGCCCTCTGGGGCTGCGCAAACACCATGCGGCGCAAAAACATGGCGGCCACAACCCACATTCTCCGGAACGAAGCGTGTCGCTGGAGAGCATTACAGTTGTCTTTCTGGTGATGTCGTTCGGGTCGTTGATCTTTGAGCTCCCAGCGGGACCTGCGAAGCCATATCTCGCGATTCCTGACATTACCTCGTGCTGGCCGCTCCACGATCGAACCATACTTCTTTTATTTATCGGCAGATCCGCAACGAGGTCTTGAGGCTTGCATGTAAAGAAATCACCTCTATGGCGTCATCCTCGGTCCTCCAGGACTGTTTCAAAGTTCATCTCAGCAGCATCATTGGAGAAACTGGCGAGAGGTGTCCCTATGGATCCGGCAAAACCGTTAAATCTCGGCCATGACATGGGAGCAAGGTCTCTCGCTTGTGGATGGCAGGCTCACAGGCCCTGAAAAGCTTTGGATAGGCGTCCATCGACCATACGACTCGTGGCTGATTCGGGACGGCGCCTGAATTGGAACCCATGGCTGACAATGTGTTGAGAATATAACCCTGAGGACGGAGTGCAGCAAAATTGGAGCCGAAGAGAGTCAATATTGGATGCAAAAGAAGTTGGAGCTTAACGGAGCCACAACTGGAGCTCAACATGGAAGCCTCAAATGAATCTCCCCTCCACCGAAGGCTGCACGAACAAGATATCTGGAAAGAAAACACTCAAAGTGCTGGTATTTCTCTCCCAACTCGCTTTCCATCATTTGGCGGTATCCACGACAATGACATCCCCGCTCGGTAGTGCTGGCACTGCGCTCTACGCTTCACCAGGAGCAGCAAGACACGCTCAAGGGCTCTCGCTCCGAAACTTTCTGGTATCACTCGTAACATCGGCGGCCATATTTGCTATCAAAGTCTGTGCATTTGTTCTACTCAAGGATAGACTCAAACAAATCTAGTGAGCCCCAGTCGCCTTACAAGCGCAAAGATGCTGAGTTCGTGCCAGTCAACCTCGAACTTATCTTGTGCCTGAAGGACAACGCACAATTCAACGTCCCTCAGGTACCATATCCTGGATCCCACGTATGTTCCAGCTTCCCGACAGGATCATCTTACAGCACTCGGGCTTAGATGCTTTCTTTTTCCTTCGATATATTCGAACTCTCCTCACCATCTTCACCAGCCTATCGGTCGTCATCCTACCATGCCTTATTCCCCTGAACCTACTTGGTGGCAATGATGTTGCAGGTGGAACCCAAGGTCTCGACAGGTACAGCTGGGCGAATATTGGGCTCGATCACACTGCATTCTACTGGGCCCATCTGTTGATGGCCTTGCTTGTGATCGTGTTCATATGCTACACCATTTACGTGGAACTACTTTTCTACGTTCACGTCCGTAATTCATACCTGGTCTCACCTGCGCACCGTCTCTCAGAGGCCGCCAACACGATTCTGGTGACCGATATTCCCGAGGAGGACCTTCAGGGATTGGAGGATGTGTACGGTATATTTCCCGGTGGAGTCTATTCCGTCTGGATCAATCGAGATCTCTCCGCGCTATCGAAGAAGATGCGAGAGCGAAAAACCCTTGTTACCACGCTAGAAGCCGCGGAGACCAGCATCATATCATCGGCAACGAAGTCGTTCCATCAACGCAAGAGCCACGAGCTTGCACAATCGAGTGGGGCGGATAGCGAAAAGGAGGGACTATTGTGGAGGCGCTACCTGAAGGAGAAGGACCGTGATCACATGTACATTTCACGACAAGGATGTAACTGGATGCCAGCAATTCCTCTCATCGGAAAAAGGGTTGATACCATCCACCACTGCTTAGGCGAGCTGGTACGAATGAACAAAGAGATCAGGGCAGAAGTAACGGAGCTGGCCGAGCTCGAGTTGAATGGAAGAGAGTCAAGCAAGTATCCCCGAATGAAATCCGCCTTTATACGATTTAACACTCAATCCGCCGCGTACATGGCCTGCCAAACCCTCCTGAACGCCAACCCTCTGCACTTATCCGCCCGACACATCAACGTTTCCGTGCGGGAATTGAGATGGAGCACTCTGACTCAACGATGGTGGAATCGATATACACGGAGTGGGTTGGTGTGGATCGCCATCGCTTCTCTTCTCATAATATGGGCCATACCCGTCGCATTCACGGGTTTCTTGTCCCAAACTACTACCTTGGGAGACTCCGTATCGTGGCTGCACTGGATATCTGGCGCTCCGGCGTGGCTGAGTGGGACTATTCAAGGTGTGCTACCGCAGTTGATGTTGGTGGCACTAAACGCATTACTGCCGCTGGTCCTGCGCATTATCACGGGTTGGCAAGGTCTGTCAACGGAGACGACAGTCGAGCTGTCGCTGCAGAAATACTATTTCGTCTTTCTCTTTACGCTAAATTTCCTCACGGTTTCGCTGTCATCCAGTATTACGGCCATCGCTCAAGAACTCCTCCATGGCCCGAAATCTGCACCCGCACTATTGGCGAGAAACCTTCCCAAGGCGAGCAACTACTTTTTCTCCTATCTCACTTTACAAGGTCTTTCGATAAGTGCAGGTGCCTTCCTTCAAACCGGAGGTCTGATCAACTGGCTTGTCCTCGCCCCGTGGACGGATCGCACACCGAGACAGAAGTGGGAGAGACAGATGGGTTTACCGGAGATTCGATGGGGTACATTCTACCCTCTTTACACGAACCTCGCATGTATTGGTAAGACGCTCGCATCGTTGCCGACGCCTCCGCTGATAATTTAGGCCTGACGTACTCCATCATCGCTCCCTTGATACTCCCGTTTAGCGTTGCCACCTTCAGCTTGTTTTTGTTCGTATTCCGCTACAATCTGCTCTACGTGTCGGCTTTTCCGTACGATACTGGAGGTCAACTTTATCCGACTGCGTTGAAGCAACTCTTTACTGGGGTCTACATGATGGAGCTATGCCTGATAGGTCTTTTCCTGTCCACTCGCAATGATCGGGGTGTTTTTACCGGTATTGGTCAGGCTGTGGTTATGATGATTGCCACAACATTGACGGTCATTTACCAACTGCTTCTGGGAAACATCTTCTCCTCAATTCTCAAATATTTGCCTGCCTTCCCGAAAGACAGTGAGGATGAAGGAGGGGGATCGAATGGGAATCAATCCTCAGCACCTGCGCTCGATCATTTACGACACCTAGGGCACACCTGTTATGGCTGGATGAGACCTTCCAAGGAAGTCCCCCAAGATCTCCAAGAAAGTGTTAACGAGCTCGCACGGAACGAACTCGACGTAACAGATCGGCGTGGGTACAAGCATGAGGCTGCTGACCATCGCAGCCCTGTCGTCTGGATTCCAAAGGACGACCTTGGAATCAGCAAAGATGAGATCGCCCACGCCAAAAACTACTCTTCAGATATCAGAATCAGTAATGAGTTTGCAGAGCTTGATATCAAAGGGCGCTTAACGATTTCGCAGAATATCTCTAACACTGATATCGTTCAATAGATCAGATCTGATGCCGTTTTGCTTTTCTCGACCACCGTTTACGGCTGGCCTACAGAGTACGTTAAGAGCCACGTCTATGGTTGAACCTCTGAATAGCGTGGGTGTAGATGGTTGAATTAGCTATGATGCATTTTACAGCCTTGCTTACACCAGCTTTACTTTGATGATAGCAACATTTGGCCACCTCTGATATTCTGCTTGTATTTAATTCTGTCTCTGTATTGGACAATCGGTCAACCTAATGACCATTTCTCATCAACGATTTATGTAATTCGAAGTGTTTCGTCTCCTTCACTTTCTCCTTGGCTTCACACTGCTGGATGAGCAAATCAATAGTGTCAAATTGCGTTAACGACGAGTACAGGACATGGGTTCGCTTTTGGATGTTGCCGTTCGAAGAAGGCCCCCGTTATGGATGCTAATGTCTGGAGCCGATTGTGGATGCTACCGCATATTTAGATCATAAACCGACGAGACAGACTTTTGGTCTGCCGAAAATGTATGGAGACGTTCGGATTCTCTCAGAAAAGGACCATTTACAGATATTTGAACATCTACCATGGATGCTCGCACTCTTAAGGTGAGGCTGTCCGACATATCCTTCGAAAGTCTACTGAGTGTTTCTATAGTTCCAACGCTCTCTCAAGAGTTTGCTGGAGGAATCAAATCCTGAAGAGGACGACAGCATCAACCGCAAAATTATTGACGTCCTCCAGACGGAGATTCGGCGACTCTCTGGGAAAGTGCAAGAAACTGAAAAGGTCTTACAGCCTCCAGCCGCTCATCCACAGCCAAACTCTACGCTTAACAGGACTCCACCAAACAACAAAGCAGGGCTGGTCTCTACTCGAACCGTGCATCCGCAAAATAAGATTGATATTATTACGACTGCCAGTAATCAAGCAAACCTAGATAGTAATAGTTTCTCGACGGCAGGTCCTACAGTATCCACCCAAGGAGATTCACAAGATGCCTTATTACGTATGTCGATGGACGATGCCAAAACAGGCTACACTGAATCCTCTCCAGTGGCAACTCCGCCAGGTATTTTCCCTCAAAATCTTTCACTCTGACGAGACCTACTAATACCGGAAGACATTACGAATGATGTGGAGCAGGAGTTACAGGAGATCGCCAGTGTTATAAACGAGGCTTCTCGAATCATCGTGTTTGTAGGCGCCGGGATTAGTACTAATTGCGGCATACCGGTGAGTGTTAATCTCTACTTTTGACCATGTTTAGATAACAATCATCCAGGACTTTCGATCAGAAACTGGCCTTCACAAGACCAATCGAGGTCTTTTTGAGAGAGAAGTGCTCGATGACGACGAAAGACGGAAAGACTTATATAGATGCTTGATCGAAATACGGAACAAAGCGAAATCCGAAGATCTGGTTCAGACGGATACGCATCGATTTCTCCAAGTTCTTCAACGATCCGGAAAGCTCCAAAGATGTTATACCCAGAATCTGGATGGACTGGAGGCAAGGGCAGGTTTGAATGCTGAAATCGAGTCCAAAGACTGCGACGTGGTCCAGCTACATGGTAACCTTGAGTCCTTCAGGTGCTCTTATTGTAGCCATTTCACAAGCTGGGATGGCGTGCGCGAGACCGCTCTTGCTTCCGGAGAGATCGTAACATGTCCTGAATGCGCGTCGAAGGTAGAAGAACGGCGGAGAAGGGGAGGGAGAACGAACATCCACGTTGGACATTTGCGACCCAATATTGTCCTTTACCACGATATTGACGATCCTTTGAGCGAGACAAAAGCGAGGATCATCGACGAAGACGCGGACTCAACGCCGGATGTCCTCCTCGTCATTGGTACATCATTGGCCATCGACGGCCCAAGGTATGAGCTCAAGAACAAGCTGATTCCCGCAGTACGTCGGAATGGTGGAAAGGTGATATACGTCAACAATAATCCTCCTCCGAGGGCATTTGCCAAGCCCGTGGTCGATTATATATTCGAAATGGACTGCGACTACTGGGTGCGAGACCTTGCCGCACGCGAACCTTCCTTGCGGGAAGAAGAGGCGGGACACAGTTCCCTGCGTCTCTCCTGTGGCTTCGACTTTCAGCCAAAAGCGGAGACTGTCGATGAAGTGATCAAAGAGGCTGAGCTTCAACGGATCTCCATTGGTGATTATTCAGATGTGCATTTCAGGACCAGAACGAAGGAAGAAGTGAGAGAAGACTTGAGTCCTTTTCTACCTTCGAATTGGCTTTCGACGTCCCCGCTCATGTCTGTGTTGTCCCTTTTCGGATGGGGCGAATCTACGATAGTCCTACACAGTAAGCATACGGCATTCAATACGAATGATATTGAGAAGAGAAAGGAGATGCTGGACGGGCCTGTGTGGCCAATCGGACGGAAACATACGCGCATAATCATCCCGCACAATCCCAGCGATCATTGGATCCTGATCGTGGTGGATATTCTGATCCGCACCATAAGTCACTACAGCTCACTGCCTGGGTATCACCTGGGTGATTGTTGTGAATTTGTGGAGGCGCAAATGAAGCGGGTCGGTGAGAAACTCGGTCAAGACTATTCCCGCTGGAATTCTCCCCGTGAAGGTGTAAGTACAAGTTCCCTTTCTATAAGTCCAGTCAGCTTATGACTTTATAGAAGTCCCATCAACAGACGAATGGCTCGGACTGCGGGATATACCTTCTGGAGAATGCGAGACGCCTCAACCAAGGCGAGGTCGTCAACGGAGCGCCAATCGAGGCGGAGAGCCTAAGGGTTTTTTACGCCGAATTATTACTCGCGAGATCTCTTCACGAAGCTAGCGAGCAGACTATGCTCAAGAGCGTGCTATATCCGGAAACCTCAAGGTCATGGCAGGTTGGTACTGCGCCTCGCTCCTACGCATTTGATCTCGACTCCACACGAGCGAAACGGAGGAAATTACAGATTGAAGAGGTCGAAGCTCAAACTGCTCGCGTTGACGAAAGCGACTCTGATAGGGATGAAGGTAGCGCTCGGCGACTGGATCTCGCGACCATCAAGGCCAACATCTCAACCCTCTTCAAGTCGTCCCCTGCGTGCCCGTGGATGCGATACCTGGAGCGCTTCGCCAACTGCCGTCTCCAAAGGAGCAAAGCCTTAGTGGGATATACGCGGGCTTCTCGTCTTCTCGAAATGGCGGCGGCGTTCGCTTGTCCCGAACATTTTGTCGCTTTGAAGGGTGCTATCGCTCACTACCGCGTGCTAGCACCAGATGAAGTTATCCAGGCGCCACTTGACTTATCAAGCCACCTATACACGGTAGGCGTTTGGACAGAACGTCTCGGGCTCATCAATGTCATCCTTCAACGCTTCGTGCGCGCTTACTTCACCTCACTAATCGATGAAGGAGCGCACGTTTACCAAGACCGAGCTGGGCAGGTGTTCCAGAACGGCTGCGCTGTAAGTAAGTCTGTCAAAGCTACAGTGGTCAAGATTCATCCAAAAATGAAAGGATGGGACTCATCCACCAACCCTGCCGAAAGATCCGCGTTTTCGGAAGTTCAGCGCAATCTGAGGAGGTGGAGACAGGAGGGGGCTATCTGGTCTTCCATCCAAAATCGATTCTCTTCTCTCGCTCTCCTCACTCTGGTGCCGCATCATGTTCGGGTACTACCTGCTTCTCAGAGCATTTCGGGATCTTCGTAAGTGTTGAAGATGAGATTTGATTGGCATCGACTGATCTATGGTAGCTTCCAAACCGAAATTCCACGTGATGCTCGGGCTCTCTTCGTTGAAGCTCTTGCCGAACTTCGCCCACACCTATGGAGCTATGTGCCTAAGCTGGCACACCTCTTCGATATCCTATCTCGCCCAAGCAAGCTGAAGACCCGCCAGTTCAAGATAGAGCTAGCCACCGACGATGAGATTCGGAATGCCGCTCCGGGTTCTACACTGCTAATGAATGCTTTCGACTACGTGGACGAAGGCAAGAACGAGCTACTCTCTATGTCAATGAGATAACCAATTCTTTATTGATAGCATTTCAATCTTGGCACAGCTAGAGTCTGTATTCAAAGAGAAAGATCAATACGGTCAAGCTTCCCGTGAGTGATTTGCGAGAGCCAAACCAGTAAGTCCCGGAGAGAAAGGATTTTGCGATTAAAACCTGTATGTTCCAAAAGCAAGCAATCCTCAAGTCATTTGGGATCGAAGCCCTGCCATGTTGAAGGAATCGCATCCGAAATCGGCTCCCATCCAGATGTGGCTCTTGACTCTGAGTTCGAAGTATCACGAAGATATTACATCTAATTTTCAGGTTTTCAAAATCAGTATCTAAAGTTGATATATACAGTGAGGTGGAAACGTAGGCATGGCTATGAAGTTGTCTATGTTTAGGAGGGTAATTCAGGATATATCTGAATGTCGAACCATACTCATACGCTGCCTCTCGGGCGCCAATTTGTTCGCACTGCGGAGGGCGGTCGGCTTCTGGCTATCGGATAGGGAAAAGAGAGCACATCTGAGCTTGCTATGGGACGTGTTCGAGCACATGAAATGGAATGAGGATATGGGAGGAGTCATCATGATGGGACGAGGCCTTGACTTCCGCCGAGTTGAAGCACTCGTGCGGGAATCTGCTACCATGCACAGGAAAAAGCTGGTCCCTTTCCTCATCATGATTCGGCCACCTTTCGGTTACGAGAACCTCGTCCCCTGGACCAAGCAGGCCTTGTTGAGTATAACGCGTTCTACTAGAATAACGGTCATGAAAGCGGCTGAACATCCAAACTTTTGGGATACGACGCCCATTGCCACTATTGAAGGGTTCGCAGCTGGTGTTGAGATATCCATTCCAATTACGACTGTGGCGCAAGAGGCACCTCAAAGCCAGCTAGGTCATGCTACCATCGACAGAGCTGCTGCCATGTCTATCTTTCAGCCTGTGCTTAACGATGCTACTCGGATCGCAATCGTTAAAGTAGAACTGGACTCTGTCAGATACGAGACGGGTAATGTCGCAGCCTACAAGACTAACGATACTTTCAGCATATGCATGTTTGGACCTCAGTACATGACCAACGTCTCACTCATACACAAAGCACCTTCAGAAGGACCAAGATGCAATTGGCCTGATAGCCCTCAGGTTGTCACGCGAGTGATCAATACCTACTCACCTGCAGAGCCAGATTCGATTCATGCTGCTTGGCAAAGGAGGAATGCACTTCAAGGATGGTTGCAAAGGTGATTTGCATTTCCCCTATGAAAGATGGGTGACGACGCCTAGCCGTCTGGGTAGTTCCTTAGCTGTGCTTGACTTAGGATTCTATTCGCTGCTATACAATTCTTCTCTATTTCTTTGCTGGTTGGCAATATCCACTCTGCTCCAATTCTGACGCCCTGCTCCAGTCCTGGCTCCCTGCTTCAAGTCAGGAACTTTGGCCTTCAGTTCTCCCGCTAGGATCGTTCGATATAAGATAATCAAGGACTATTGTTAGGCACTTTGGAATTGGCTGCCTTGTTAGAAGGCGAACCAGATGGCAGCATCCACAACTGGTGGCATCCACAACTGGCAACATCCTGTATGTATCCAGAAATGGAGGCATCCACAAATGGTGGTATCCAGAAATGGCAGCATCCATGATTAGTATATGAGGACCGGAAGCTTCCATAAATGTTTTGGCAAGTCCCACTCATTATAGCAATAGCGCTAGAACTATCAATTCAAGATAACAGCAAAGCAGACCTAAGAATCATGTGCCTTATTATCATTTTTCGACGAAGACTATCCAACGGACATCCCCCCAAACCTATCAGATGTCCATTGAGCAGGTGGCTGCGCCGCAAGTTCCCACACTTCTTTGACGAGAACGACATGCTTTCTGATATGCCGTCTCGAACATCGCCACTCGATGTCGCTCCTACGAATGTGCCTACTCGGGGAAGTGGGAAAGCAAATTTCACTCTAGCTCCCCAAGCAGACGGAAGCGCTCCCCCATACACTTCGGAGATATCCTTTTATAAGTCAGATTAGCATTCGATTGGACTAGCTTTGATTGCTCATTTGATCGTCACAATATAAGCATGGAGATTCGGGTTGAGCTCCGCTGACGGATGAGGGATAGTGTTTTATAATTAGAGATCATTCTTGTCTAATTATATGTTTAGAGCAATGAAATCAGTCCACATCTTATTGGTTGTCCTGAGGTACCCCAATAGTATATCTCAACCAGCTCTATGAAATTCTTAGATTATTGGACCAAAAAAAGGGGGGGAAGAGGTGACGGTGGCGATCTAGCACGATGTATAAGGACTGGAGAAAGAGAAATTGAGAGAAGATTATCAGGGCATACATAAAACGGGAAGCAACACCACCGAGCTTCCAGTTCTGGCTGTTCTCATCAAATCATCTGCCAAGGCAACCTCAAGATCTATAATATATGCACGACTCTCAGCAGTGCTCCATAAATGGCTCTTCTAGGAGTGCTCCAGAAATGACCCTCTCGAAATTTAGGTTTCTTATATGGGGATCAATACACACAAAAGACATCAGCGAAACATCTTTATACGGAGAGTGCTAGAAATAGTCATACACCGACCAATCTTCAAGTATAAGAGCACCCTTACATTTGAATCATATAAGACAGCTGGGACCATGTCTACAATCCGGCAGATTTGGCGTTCTCTCCTGCGTCAAGACAAAAGCGTGGACAAATGGCGCTCTATCTTAACCGATCCATCGTCTGCAATTTTACTGCACCAGCAAGACAAGAATGTTAATCAGCTACAAAATATGTTGCAAGAGCTTTCTATCTCGGGTCGGGAGACCTTCGCCTCCACCATCACGCTCCTTACGACGAAGATATGCGTTGCCGAAAACGAGGATGAGTTCTCATATATTCGCGCCGTTCTGGAAGTCTTCGTCCTTTACTCCATCACCACATCAGACTTCGCCTGGATGCGTGACAGCCGCGCTGCATACATAGGGAGACAAGCCGAAATTATGTCAGAGATCACCTTTTCTCTTAGTCGAGTGCCTTCCCCTCTGGATGCTAGTTCAAGTGAGGGTTCCCTTCGGTTGGCTGCGATGCGGGAGAAGATATCGCGCAGCGAACACTGTCGCTCCAATATCATCAAAAAGACTGTTGAATTGGCAAGCATTATGCCGCTAGATCTGCCATTTGTGACTTACGACCACGGAAATCAATTCCACCGGCTCAATGCCATCAATTTCATGAAGAAAATAAAGCCTACCGGGCATCATTAGATAGCTATGGCCTACTGCCTCGCCATAGAGCACAGGGTCTACGATCCTCCTCCAGCATATGTCGATGGATCAGATCACCAAGCCATCAGAACGGCTTAACCTTCAACTGGAAGGAGTCAGTTAGAAGCAAGATCTTTAGTATTAGGTGAAGGGCGAAGATTTACATTTCAGCTATCATGCTGGGCCAATCATAGTATTTTCTTCGATTTTAATTGTTGGTCTTTTTTCTTCAACTAGAGGGGTCCAATTTCACAATCAGTATAAATCAATTCAAGCAAATGAAGTTCGAAACCAATAGATTGTACCTACTTAATTTACCAGTTTATTGCACATTTTTGGATATACCCTGACCTATTGAGCATCCACTCTGTATTTTCGGAGCAGCTAGCCGGTTGACCGGGGTATTCTCAGTTGCTTGTGCACAGATGCGAATAGACATTCATCGAAGGCGTGATTGCGAACTATTTGCAGCATATATATATTGTAAGGCTTGGCAACAGGTGACCCATCCACTTGATATTGCAGATCATGTAGCCCGAGATGGCGCCTGTGGAGCTTCATAAGTAAAATCAGAAGCAAAACCCGTTGAGCTGTTCGTATTTTCTACCACCGTTGCTGCCGTTACGTTTTTAGTCCTCTCCTGTACCTGTAGCTCCTGCCTTTGCTGCCGGCGCGGCGTTTGGGTATTTTTTCTTTGCATGGGAGTGGTATCCTCCTCTCCAGTACTATCTATTGACGTATCACCTTCCGGGTTCATATTATGATTTGATAAACCAAATCTGTTAAGCCGTTGATACTTGCCCTTTTCCACAGGTTTTCGCCCTTCCCGTACCTGTTGTGCTCGAAGTGCTGCACCATCGTCGCTCTCTTCAGTCATCACTCGGCGCTTCCGTGCTCGATACTCTCTCACGTCATCCTCATATGTACTACAATCTTGCCCTTCCTTATGTGCTTTATCCTCCCGCACAACCTCTTGGGCTTCGTCTGCTTGCACACCACCTTGGACCTTATCATTATGTGCTGCATCCTCATATGCTCCAACCTCGTGGGCTCCATCCTCATGTGCTCCATCCCCATGGGCTCTATCTTCTTGCCCGTTCTCTTGCGTTTGATGTTCATGCACCCGCTCTTGTACTCCATGCTCTTGGCCGCTCCCTTGAGCCTCAGGCTCATGGGCTTCCTCCGTTAGCCTCTCCTTTTGGCCCTTTCCTTGTACTATATCCTGTTGTGGTCCGTACTCTTGTACCGGACTATTTTCACCTTTGGATGCTGGAACATCCACTTGAGTACCACCTTTCTGGACTGCGTTTATTAAATATTTCTGCGCTCGTACTTCAGGTACACTTCGATCGGCATCTATTCCTCCATACTCGAGCTCTAAGGGAGATGGCAGTTCAAGATCTGCCAGTTCTTCTTGACCTTGTCTTTGTAGCTCCGCCATGTCTCGCTCGTCTCGCTCCTGAATTGTCCCTGACTCATCCAGCTTACTCCCCAATATCTTTGGCTCCACGCTCTTTTGCCCTCGTTTCTGCTTCAATTTATCCTTCTTTAACTTCTTAAGGCGTTTCTCTTGGTTGTGCAGCTCGCTAGTGTCTGCCGTAAGCTTTTTTCGTTGTTCTTTGTGCTTCAGTTCTTGTTTCTCAAGATCGCTTACGTACTCCGCAAGCTTTTGTCGCTGTTCTTTCTGCCTTTGCTCTTGGTTCCCGAGCTCGTCCGCGACCGCTGCGAGAGTGTTTCTTCGTTCCTCCTGCTTCTGCTCTTGTAAAAGCAGCTCGCTTGCGTCCGCCGCGAGTGTTTGTTGTTGTTCCTCCTGTCTTTGTTTTCGATTGGATAGCTCTTTTTCTTCCCTCGCAAGAGTTTGAAGTTGTTCTTCTCGCTTTTGCTCTTGCTCTCTAATGGCACTGGCGTCCCCCGCAAGCTTTTGATACATCTGTTCTTGCTCTTGTTTGCCTTCTTTTAGCGCGATTGCGTCGGAGAGAAGCTTTTGTCTTCGTCGCTCTTGTTCTTGCTCTTGCTCTTTGAGTGCGATTACATCCCTTGCAAGCCTCTGCCGGTATTGTTCTTGCTCTTGCTCTTGCTTTTCAAGCGTATTTACATCGGACAAGAGTTTTTGTGGTTGTTGATCCTTTTCTTGATCTTGTTCTTTGAATGCGCTTGCATCTCTTACGAGCTCTTGCCGGTACTGCTCTTGTTCTTGCCCTTCCTCTTCAAGTATGTTTGTATAAGACAAGAGCCTTTGTCGTCGCTGTCCTTGCTTTTGCTCTTGTTCTTTGATGGTACCTGCGTCCCATACAAGTTGCTGCCGATGAATTTCTTGCTCTTGCTCCTGTTTTTTGATTGTGCTTTCGTCAGACAAGAGCTTTTGTCGTTTTTGTTCCAGCCTTTGCTCCTCTTCCACGAGAGCATTTGCGTCCCCCGCGAGCTTCTGCCGATATTGCTCTTGTTCATACCCCTTTTTCCAAGCACGCTTTCTTCTAACAAGAGCTTTTGTCGTTGCATTGTTGTTTCTTGTGCAAGAGCCCCTTTTGCTTGGATTGGAGGTCTTTGTTCGTCTCCCTCTCCCTCTCCATCCTGCATCATTGTGTCTTCTGTTTGTTCTCCATCAACCTCCATATGCTCAGCCCCTCGTGTCGGATCTTCTGTTGGCAAATGAGCCGACTGAGTCAGACGCAAAGCCGAGGATGATAATTCTCCTGTCGCTGTAGTAAGATTCTGTTGTGGCTTGGACTCTTCCGGCATCCCATAGAACTTCAAGTACGTGGATCTTAACCTGAAGTAGGACGTGATCCCCTCGGATTGTTCGTACCTATTGTCAAGTAAATGAGTGATAAACAGAAATTTGCGGTCTTCTTCGTAATTTTGAGTATGTGGTATTCCGCATCTGTCTTTTCTAATTTCCCCTGGACCATCCGTGATGAGCGCAGGCTTTTCGTTTCCTCTTACTAACGTTGGGTCTGCTGACTTTGGAAACTGCTTTAAGGCGGTGATCTCGGACGATTCAAACCCCAAGCGGTTGGCAAGATCAGCCATCTCGCGCAACCTTGTTGTGTCCAACGTGGCCCTTGGCTTTGCCAAAAGGTCCTTCCCACTGGGTTTTTTGGGGATTTCGCGGTGGTAGCGCATAGCGAAGGCGCATAGTTGTCGATATCCCAGGTCAATTCGACAAGCGGAGTTTGCTGGCACAGACTCGAACGTCGTTTCATTTTCCTGCACCAGTGCCGAGTCTACGCTCTGATTTATACCGGTATATATCTTATTCATTGCCGTGCAGAGCGTTTCTCGCGGACCTAGGCATACGAGCCATTTGGAACATTCGGCCCATGCCTCAAGGCATTTGACATTCTCAAAGAATTCGAACAGAGAAGGAACCAGACCTTTAAAAGATTGTAGCCTAATCCAGATCCCCTCGCGTTCTTGTTGGCTAAAACGGCCAAAGAGTTCCCCGCCCAGTATTTTACAATGTAGAATTTGGGCATCTAGTGTTGATGCCCATGGCGCGGTGAGCTGTAACCCTTCCACAGTGGCTTGGTCTACCTTTTCCATCGCGGTCTTGTCTTGCTGAAGGAGGTCAGACCAGAATCGCTTGGTGTATTGAAGGTAATGTAAGATTTCCTAGCAATCGATGAGCGCATTCATACGGTCGGCGACGGGACAGTTACCTCATCGCATCTGATTGCGAATATCTTGTGTAGGGTACTAATTCTCATCCCTGTTAAGAGCGCAGGTATCTCCAAGAAAGCATCAAAAGCAAGGGTGAATTCCCTATGCCGGAATAGTTGTTTCAAATTTCTGGCTCTATGTGGAGAGAGAAGATTCCACCATTGCATTTCCAAACTGGACTGCTTCTGGGACCGATAGTTGCGTATCTTCCTATAGATCTCACCGTCAGAGTTTTTCGCTTCCTTCGCGTACTCTTCCATGCTGAACTAGAGGAGAATGGACTGGATTGTTCCTGATGGTGATAAGAGCCCGCCAACTGCCACCGTGTGTCCCGGGGAAAGTTTCCTAAGTCCATTGTTCCAGAAGCTTTAAATACCTTTGAATAAAAGTGATCCAATACTGGCTCATTCACAAGGGGGTCAGAATTGGAGCTAGGTGCCAGAATTGGCTGATTACCGCCATTCGTCCTAGGAGATCTGTCCTGAGCACATTTTCCCAGGATCATTAACACCGCTGGACCCAATAACGGCTCATCCTGGATGCCACTTCGGCCCAGGAGAATTCTCCTGGGACAAACTTCCTAGGACAGGCGGAATCAGGCAGGTGAACCGCTCCAATGCGCTGTGAAATCGAAGTATTACACGAGTTTATCAATTTTCTCACAGAAAGCACAACAGTATAGGCAGGCATGGCGAAAGTGAAAAGCGAACGGCTCCTTTGAGAAAAGCTTCGCAAGCGGACAACAAATATCATACATACAAATCAACGGAAGAATCGAACTGGCCTCCTCCCGAAAGAGAAACGTGAGAACGCTCGGTCTACGGTCAGACCACTACTGAAGATAACAGGGGATGCACGGCCACCAGTGGCACAGATGTCCTGCAGATTTTCACGGTCCTAAACCTCGGGGAACTCAGAGGATGCGAAAAGCCAATCAGCCTAATAAATACCAAGTCGGCTTCAGATTTCTCGATAAGGCGGAACACAATAATGATCGCGCCCTTGCTAGCAGACGTACCTTGTGACTGCAGCCCAGAATAAGTCATTACTGCGAGGAGGGTTGGAAGGTATGAAATTTATAATGATAATGTGGCTGACCTGTTTGATAGGTTCGCAACGGGGAGATTGAAAGAAGTCTGGGCATGGATATCTAGGAGTTGTGCTATAATTGCCTTGATAACGTCAATTGTAAAACACTCAATCTCTCTTACTTTTGGGTCATAATCGCCTCAAGAGCAAGATTGAAGACTTGTGAAGATATGCTCCCTCATTCTCCTAATATGCAATCACTTCTGGCCTTTCCCCTTTGGTTTCTTGAACACAGGTTCGGAGGTCTGAGATGACGGAAGTTCCGGTTCTGTCTGTTGTGAGTACGAGGTGGTCAATTGGCTGTCGTTTTGTTCGGAGGACTCAATATTTGATTGCTGCGAGAGGGGCTGCACAATAAAGACTTCCGGGTCGGGTAGTTGATCCGCTGCGGAAGTAATCCTTTCGTGGTGGATTCGACGAAAGTCGTGATAAACGCTCAGTGTGAATTTGTAGGCCGTCCATCTTTCCTCTCCGTCTCGGCTAATAAGACTAAAATGATGAATCAGATGGCGGTAGAAGGTAGTGTCCTTTCCTTTAATCAGGGCATAATGACCATAAATCTTTACAGCCTGATGATCGTGCGAGACTGAGAAGGTAAGGATCTTTTGATGAAGCTCATCTTGACGCGACACTAATCTATATAGCTCGACGACGGCGTTTGCGGCAACGGCGACGCTATGAGCGTTCTGTCGATCTGCGACGTTGAGAGCTTCGTTACCGCATTTCACCTCCGCTGTGAGGAATGGGAAATACATCTCATCTGTAGCCACCAGACGAGATGTAGTCTGCCAATCACCAATAGAGGGTTGCAACTTCTTGAGTTGGTCAGAGGTGAATGCCGACGATTTAAGTCCTACAGCAAAGTCGGGCTGCGGCCGAGGACCCTTAATAAGAGGGATGGATTTGATCCAGCTTTCATCGACGGTTTCGATCAAGTGCTTAAGATGTGTTGCCCCACGACGAGCCATTTCTTCTGGAGCAGGAACGATCAACCGACCAATATCCTGAATAACTCTTGCCTCGTTTCGGTTTGATATATCTTCCAAAGTCCATTCAAATAGATCATCGTTAAACAGAGAGTCTTTGGGTACTGGCTGTTCTTTGTTGAGTAATTCTCGGCAAAGAGCTTTGTCAACTTTGGTCGCTCGCAAGTGCGGTTCAGGCTGGCCCATGTAGATGCCGACGGATTTAAGTATCTGCTCATAGCGCCGACTCTTGACGAGAGGATTTTTTCCTTCTCTCAAAGACACGCCGCTAATATCCGATTCATGTTTGCTGAGAGACGGAGTCGACCTCTTCCGGGTAAGTGAATGAGTCATGCTACTATCTTGCTTGAAATTTGCTCCAGACCAGCTTCCTTCTTTGATCCAACGACGGATGGCGTTGGCGTCGTTATTCTTGGTGTTGCTACGAAGATCTGTAAGTCTTGCGCGTTCAACAGCACGGTTTATAGGTGAGGTTCGTTGACGTTTTCGGGTAGGCCTTTGATGGGCTTGGAAAGGTAGACGGGCAGCTCTTTTGGCCTCAGGTTTGTGATTCTGTCCAAGCTCTTCACTCCGCTTCCGCTTTCGATCTAGATTGGCAAGGTTGACTGATTCCTGTGGGCGCTTTGGCCTGAGTCAGTGGTCGCAGTTGTACACCAAGGGTTGTAGGATGTACCTCTTTGTCGGGTGTGATACTGGTTGGAGAAGGAAGTTGAAATAGTTGCTCTTGAATCTCCGGTTGCTGATGGAGACGTATACTCTTTTCTAGACGTGCGCTCCTACGAACAGATGTAAGAGGCTCTTTTTTCTCAATACCGCGTGGGTGTGCCGCTACGGGCTATCAGCTGAAGAAACAATCATGCATGTGTGGTAGCGGTTTTACCTTGGTTTTTCAATGGGTCTAGCAAAAGTTGCCGCCCATATCTCTTAACATCTGACTTTGCTCGTGGTGGGGACATGATGATTGGGAACGAGGGGACGGGAGGCACATGTCTTTATTGCCGCTGGTGCGCAGAAGGATGGAGTGTAAAGAACATGCCAGCAGGAAGTGTGGTGGTTGGCAGGCAACGAAACCTTGGCGGCGGCACAGTCTTGGGGCTGCGGCAGTTACTAACCTAATCGGTCCTTAGGTTATCGGGATCACCCGCCGCCAGCCTGAAACATATCGTTCTACTTTTAGATTGATCAGATCGCGAGGAAAACGACTTGCATGAGAGATGGGAGTCGGTGAACGTTACACTAAACGTTTGTTTCTCTTCCTTACCCTTGGCGCTGTGACGCGGTATTTAGCCTTGTTCATGACTCCATTGCCTACCTCGGCTACAGTGAGCTTCGAAGTCAACCTTCCTCCTCCTTGTGCATCCCAGTCATCTCTTAAATGACGTTCACATTCGGCCGGCCTTTGGGTTGGATGAAAATAAAAGAAGATGAGGGAGATTCTACCGGCATGCAGAACATCACCTCTTGTTGATTGAAGGGTTTGATAGGAGGTAGGCCTAAGACCGGTGAGTCATTGGGCAGGAAGGCGTGGGTTGCAAATGGCCACTAAGCGTAAATAGGGGATTCTGCATATGCAGGGTCGAACTACCAGGCCAATGAAGCCTCAAAGGGCTATCATGGTGATTTACACCCCGAATACATAAAGCTAGATAAGGTAATAGTGCGGTGGAAGGCTGACAAGAGATTTCTGCCCGGCGAGCTAAACACATCTTTTATGTAGGAGTTGATCTGCAACTGAATCGCCCACTGATCATTGCTTTCAAAACCAGCCCGCAGATACTTCAACAGAAGCATCTCTGCATCTCTCCTCCGAGAGATTAACGACCAGCTTTGACTCAATTTGCACCACGCCAGTAAAATGCCCAAAAAGAGAGCTCAACCGCCAACCCCTCCCGACTTGCCTGCAGTGCCTTCCGATTCGAGGAAGAAGGCATACTATCCTGCCGGGAATAAAGTGTATTATTGTCGACAGGGGAGTAAGAATCCGCTGATGAATCTCTTTCCGTTAATTTGCAACTAATTTCCCGTTAGGCAATGTATGGCGGACAGGGACAGTGGATAATGGCACCTCCAGCACTCAACTCCATATTGTTTGTCACCTCTTGGAAGTCTAACTTTTACGTCAAGTGCCTGATATCAATCATATTGTAGATCCGGGACGACGCTTCTGGACAGAAGCTGAACATCAATGCAGAATACATAAGGGAAAAAACCTAATCCTCTAGGATGCAAAACAAGGGTATTGGCTTGCATTGGGGGTTCAAATAGCTCGCTCTTCGTTAATTTTGAAATATCTTTTGGCAATTTCATTGCTCAGATATCTACAATCTGGTCTGCTTAAGGAACATACCCAAATTCAATGTTGGACTTGGGACTCGCTCTTTTAAAAGCAAAGGAACTATAAGCGTTATCAGGGCTTTAGGCAGTTGTCAATCCACGCCCATAATTTCTTGTCCGCAACAAAGATATTTCCATTGCCTCTAATCCCGTGAGCTAATGATCGATGGTATCGCAAAGACCACTGAGAAACCAAAGTCAGCTTTCTTGCAATTGCCAGTCGCCATACCTCGTCACGGAAGTATTCCCTCTCCACTCTAGCCACTTGCTCCGTTGTCTGGTCATCTTTCTTCAATTCCTTGTATAGTGATATATACTGCTGTGACGACTGCCTTGAGCGAAAGAGTTCCGAGATGTCTTGATCGTGATTTCCAATAGAATTCCAGAGGGCTGTGAAGAGATGATAATCCGTAGTGGAATCAAAGTTCAAGATACGAGAGAGTAGCCAAGCCGGACGACTACAGCTCAATGTCCGAAATAATGCCATCTCATCTTCGATGTTTTCGCATGATGTAGTCTCTTGAAGTGCGGATCGAAATCCATTTTCAAACGCGGGCAAAAGTGATACATCAACTTCATGTCGTGATTGCGGTAGACCGGGGGCGGTGAGGAGTATAGATAGAGGCACAGAAGAACAGAATGCCCAGTCAATTATGCATGTGATGTTAAAATCTTCGTCAACGAATATATTATCGACGCTAAAGTCAGGATGATAGATCGAGAACCGGTATTGACGGGCGTTCAAAAGGGTGTTTGATACATCGTTCGTCCGCCTTGTAATTATTTCCGAGAGCACCTCGCCAGCAATGACATAGTCGGACCTATTTTCTGAACTATCAATCTTGGATTGCACAGTAACGAAATCACTCCACCTATCTGACGCTTTCCGAAATTCAGCATAGTCGTTGTACTCGCTTCGCGCGGGGATAGGCGCAAAGAAGCAGTGATGACCTAATTGAAGATATTTCACATGTTCCAAGAATGCCGAGACATGAGCCTCGTAATAGTGCTTCTCGGATTTGAAAGGTCCACGATTGATATCTTCCAGTGATTGCCGTTCATGCAGTAGCAGGCCACGGGATAGACAGGTTCTGATTTGAAATTCCCCGTCTTCCTCAAAGAGTGATCCAGCCTCATTGAAACAAAGTCGAGATAGTTGCCATATAATGACTCCCAGCTGGAACATAACTTTTATCTTCTTTTCTTGGGACATCTTGGGCTCATCTTTCTCTGAGTCCTTCCATGTGTGCTGTAGAGGCGAGCCGGGAGCTTTACTCATGAGGATATAAGGGATACCGATATCGTTGTCTCTAGAACAACTATCTGATCATCAGCCCGCTCCGAAATCGAATGAGGAGAATGATCTACCTGTATGCAAAGACTTCAGGAACCGGGATTGTACTGTTGGCCCTGATGTACATAAGAGTAGCTGCTTCACTAGCCAATAGCGAGAGGTTCGTTTCATCCGACTTGATTGCATCGTCGTCTCGTGGGGAGCGGAGTACCCACTTCACCCCGTCATGGAACGAAATTAGGATTGTCCAGTTGAAGCTACCACATGCTGGTATCTGAGAAGTATCGCAAAAGCAACGTTGCCCTCCACGTAGACTGCTGACCAAACGGCAAAGAGCAGGCGCATTGAATTCTGCATATTGGAAGGCGGTCGCGCGTTCACACTTTGATGGCATGCCTCATAGCGGAATATCAAAGGTGTGGTTTTGCGAGGAAGTGAGAGACATCATGGTTCTGCCTACTCCGGGATGTCTTGGCAGGGACGAACGGGCTAATCCGTTACGGAAGCCTTACCGGAAATCCCCTGAACGCTTCAACAATCAAAGGATCTTGTGGTGGCGAAGTCTAGGCAGCAGGCGGGGCTTCAAGGTAATTAAAACAACGAGGGCAGCTCAAGCCGAAGACTAGGGGACCCATTTCAGGCTCCCACCTGCTGCGCCCCTACACTGCCCTACAGTGCTCCCTCTTGCTCCCTCAGTGCTCCCTCGTGCTCCCTCAGTGCTCCCCCCTGCTCCCTCGTTGCTCCCCCTTGCTCCCTCGCTGCTCCCTCTAAAGCGGCCCTGCTCCCTTTCCCGTCCCAGAACGGCAATTTCAAATCCTAAGTTCGGGGTGTATATAATGTATATATATTATAACGAAAAGATAAACATAGGTGTGCAGGTATTTCTGTCACCCTCGTGGGGGCCTTGGAATGATTTCCGTGCTCTTCTTAACATTGAACTCACCCCTACCGCAAAAGCCCTTGTTCCTCTGCCTAGCCGCTTCGGAAAGCCAGTCACCGCAAAAAAGGTGTCTCCTCGCTCACATCTTGCCGCTCCTCATGTAGACCGACAAAAGCATGGGATCCAGCCAGTCTAAGCCAGTTAATGACCTACCAGCTGCCCCGTCTCCGGCTGCAACAGTCCCCGAGGTAGAAAAGTTTTTCTGCGACTACTTCCGGGCAACCGACGTCTCAGCAACTCAGGATGAAGCGATAACGAAGGCGAGGAATTTGCGTATCAACGGTATAGGGCTTTACCTTCTGCCATCAGATTCATTCAAGGATGCATTTGGCGCTGAAGGACGAGGGATCTACGAGCTGCTTGTGAACGGGGATTACGGATATGTAAGCCATCTATCATCTTGATGAAAGGGACATTCAAATTGACAGCTAATAAGTCTAGGGCGGATCGCTCTGGCCTTTTCTCAAATTATGCTCAAGGTGCCTCACACTTGCTGGCACAAGTACTGGCCTCTTCCAGTACGCAAAAGAACCCAAGGATCGAAACTTCATCTTTGCCTACGTCGCCATGGGGGTCATCACAGCAATCGTGTTCCTCCATCACTTCTTCGGTTCTCAACGGCTCATCCGGTCTCAGCGATTCCCTCAACGCCTCAAGATCCGCTTCCCATCTGCCGCTCAATCCCGGACGAAGAAGACCGGGTAGCGGGGGAGGTAGTTGGAGGATTCGTAGCAATGTGTTCACAATGTCCAAGTAACCATGCAGGGCGCGATCCGAGATCATGGCGTCGGAGTGTTGGCGTCCAGGACTTCTGATGCAGATTTCCGTACTGACATTCACAATCTCATTCGGAGTTGCCAAATCCATGCAGATATCAACTGCATGTCCTTTGAGAGGATCTGGTGCAACAGCGTTCACGACGGCCAAATACGCACGGAAAGATCGACGGATGCCAACCTACGTATCTCGAATGATCGGGGTTCTGTTGGAACAGGGTATCCTTTTCAAATGCTATGGGTCGCTACCGGTTCCCACGAATCTGCCACGATCTCCACTCGTGTTCCGTAAAGGTACTTGCTCTTCATCAATTTCCGTATCAACTAGATCAAAGCTACCCCCACTTCCAACTCCCGATTCTTCATCTTTCAGCTTCCCAACTCTAGTCTTCGAAGCCCACTCTACTCGACTCGGGAATGGTGTATCGCAATGATTGGAATTCAGCATGGGATAGTATCTTCGGTACGAGAAATAAGCGACAAGCATGCCCAGAATCGATCCCGTTGTGACATCGTAGACATCATGCCTGTAGTCTTTTAAGCGCGATATTGCTATCAGCGCAGCGCCGACCAGCGGTGCCAGGGCGAGCAGAGCTCTTGCAAGGTCAGTCCGAGGTCGGAAAACATGCATTTGTCCAGCGAAGAACCTGATCGGTCAGCCAGCTACCCGTAGAATAACATTTATGAAGCTCTTACAATGCCAGGTACCCCAGCCCACTAAAAGCAAGGCTGCTGTGACCACTAGGAAAGCTTCTCCATCCATCATGCAGAAGATGGTGGTCTATTTCGGTGCAAGAGCCAACGGTGATGAGAGTATGCTCAGGAGTCCCCTTTCTTGGCTTGCAGCGAGCGATCAGGTCCGGCCTTGGTCGTCCCACCGAATTTTTCACCACGTCCGTAAGGAATGTAGTCAGCATGATGCTGATAGCAAGGCCCAATATCGTGACATTTGTCTTGTGTAGACCAGGCCTAAGTACGATGGCCCATAGGAAGAATACGCATAGTGGCAGAAAGACAGAGTAAGTGACGTTCCATACTGCGTCGTCAGATTAGCGGCAAAGTGGGTACCAGAAGACTCGACGGTTGCATACTAACTGGTACACGCTCAACTGCGGCGTGAGGGTATTGTATTGAGATATTGTCCAAGGAGAACATGCGATGGAAGGGCTCGACGAATACTTGGATCTGCGCCAAAGTCAGTCTGTCTCATCTGATTCGAGCCAATGGTCACCCACTAAGCTATATGCCAGCACCAGCAGGGCGAATCCAACGTAGTCTGCAGCATAGGAACGGTTCCAAAACTTGAAGACTGAAGACAGGAAGCCTTCGTCTTTGCCGGCTGACTTCTTCCCGTTGGCGCGGGGCATGGTTGTCAAAGAGATTGGCCGCATCGACCCTTCATCCATCAATATGCAGCCCCCTAGCCGTCAAGGGGTGGCATAAAGGTGAAGCTTGCAGCGTAATAAATAATAATACTCGGTGACGAATCAAAGTGAATTTCGCTCTGCAGGCGGACCGCTGCTCTAGCGTGCTTACTCCAGGTTTCAACCGCATCTAGGTATGCATCTTTGCATGTCCAATGCTGCAAATCAAAAGGTTTTCCTGATTGCCAAATCTACCCTCGAATCCCCTGAGCAAACTCGATAATTATGGCAGACCAGCCTCAGCCGGGTACTATCAGCGCCGCCTTCCCAGCTCCACCGCCCTTCTACACATCATTCACCCCGCAAAACCTCGAGCGCCTACAAGAGCATCTCGACTCTTTAGGCGAATCTACCTCGTCAGCTACGCAGCCAACTACAGTGCCTATCGCAGATATCGTCTCTTTACCACCCGAAATACGCAACCTTGTACCTCCACCTCCACCACCAGAGGGCAAATACCGCTCCTTTGGCGCCCTCCACGAAGTCCCTTCGAAACCGGCCCTCGAAGACCAGCAAACCCCAACCCCTGCCCGCCTCCTCTCCCTCACACATAGAACCCTGTTGACCTTTCTTTCCCTCACCAACGCGCTCGCGACTAATCCTGCCAGCTACGGCGCCATATGGGACGAGCTCTACGAACTGTTCCAGGAGGTCAACAAGGCGATCAACGGGTATCGACCGCATCAGGCGAGGGAAACGCTCATCCTGATGCTGGAAGAGCAGCTGGAGAGGGTAAGGGGTGAAACGAAGGGACTGGGAGAGTCTGTGGGAAGGGCGAAAGAGGTTGTCGAAATGCTGGGAAAAGAAGATCACGGAGGTGCGGGGCAAGGTGTGAAGATGGACCAGCTTCGAGCGCCGACGGGCCAGAAGATTAGTCAAGAGCAAATCTTGGAAAAGCGGCTTTGGAAGGTGTTGGAGAGGGAGGTGGGGCGGTACTAGGGGCCATCGTGGGAGATGCTCTTTTACGAATCAAAGACTGTGAATACCCAGCTACAATCGACTGGAAACTATGAATGCCCTTGAAAAGAAGATCTCGACAACAACAGTATTCGCGACCGGTCTCCTGTAAGTATTCATCGACACCGCAACATCATTCAAGGAAAAGCCCCACTCCCCATCTGCCTCCCGCTTGGGCAAAGACTTACAACCCTCCCCGGTACGTCAGCGCCTGGGTGACATCCATCCCGCGCACATACTACGCCGGGCAAACATTCTAGCCGCGCGAAAACAGCTACAACGTAGTCAACACGCGTCTTTGGACCTACGCCCAGATCGCCACCGGCACCATCGTCAGCCGCATGCCCCGTCCTCCTCCGAATTCGTCCGCCACTTCAGCCCGAGCATCCACGCGACCTTCACTTCCCGAATCCAACCCCTGCGGCCGCAACCCTCGACCGGGCTCCCGCTCTTCCGGGTGGACAGACAGGCCGGCGACATCGAGCCGAGAAATGATCCACAAGAGGCAGTGCGGGAGGAGGAGAGAGGGGCGTTTTTGGAGACGCGGAACAAAGCGTATGATGCGTGGGCCGGAAGCATCGAGGGCGGGCATATCGAGCTGGAGGGGGGCGACGCTGCGCTGGTGGGAACGGGTACGGCGGGCGGATCGGCTCCGGTCATGGGCAAGGGGGTTGCTACAAGGCGGGATGACTTGGAGAGTGGGGGGTATATTTGAGTATTGAATGTTGTCTTTGGCGCTGCCTGGACTGCCGCTGTAAGAGACTTGATGCTCATCAGCGCGCGCCGGCCGAACTGTATATGTCTGTGTTGAATAGATAGGAACATGAAATCCTGACACGGGCGCCTTGGGCTTCAGCAGCCGACGCACGCGAGTCATGCCGGTCCCATTGCAAGGCGTCGGCGGCAGGGCGGCTACTGTCCACCACTGGGAATAGGCGTTGAAGAACGACGTGGCCGTGGCGGTGGAGGTTCCGGGATCGATCTTTTATTTGGCGGTTTTTGATGTATCCCGGACTGTGCTTGGACGTTCCTGGTGGCGACACGGCGGACGACGATGCCGATCTGGGGCATCTGGCATTCGGAGGGGCGGGGATCACAGGTGTCGGGGACTCGTGGAGAGAAGGCAAACGTAGCGATCATCATCAATGCTAGTACACGTTGTGGTCGGAAGAGAGAATATATGCCAAGAGCTACGAAAGAACACAAACGAGACAGCGTTCGGATGCCCCTTTGCCGACAGCGCAGACGAACTCACCAAGGCTGCACGCCGTCCCTGACAAGCACGCGGCCCACATCGCCATCTCTCCGCCCTTCCAAGACGGCCTTCACGAACTGGCCAGCCGTGGCGGGATCCCCCGCACCGAGACTCTTGAACGCCTCCGGGTTGCCACCGAGTCCCGTCGCGAGGAAGCCGGGCGAGAGGCACCACACCTTCACGCCGTCTTCTTTGAGCATGCGGTACCACTCTGGAAAGCGGTGGGGACGGGGTCAGTATATTTCTTGGCTAGGGTTTCTGTGCGGCTTCCACGCACCTCGCATCATCATGTTCATACCGCACTTGCTGCTGCGGTATGCTGGGATGTTGCTTTGTGCGGTGAGTGTCTGCTTCGGCCAGCCTGCGACTGGTACCTTGTTGATAGGCAGGTCAAAGTTCTCCGTTCCCGTGAGAGTAGACGTGCCGCTTGCCATAAATAAGAGGCGAGGGTCGTTGGACTTGAGCAGGAGAGGCACAAAGGTGGCTGTCATGATCTGGGTGCCGACGGTGTTGACGTTCCATGATGCGTTCCATGCTTGGCGCATCGTCAAGCTACCAGCGAGGAACTGCTGATCAAATTGAGCGCCTAACTCAGAGTTAGAGATGGCATTGTTCGCGGTACTCGCCAGCACTCATACCGGCATTGTTCACCAAAGCATCGAGCCTGCCAAATTTGGTCTCCACTTCATCGAATATGCCCTGGATTGATTCATCGTCCTCGATGTCGATTTGGACAGGCCAAACTCTACTGCGGGTCGACGGGAACTCCTTCATGATAGCATCGGCCGCTTGTTCGGCTTTGACCAGGGACCTACCGCCGAGAAGGAGCTCATAAGCTTTGTCGGAGCTAAATAGCGCTCTGATCATCTCGAAGCCAAGACCCGCGTTTGCTCCCGTGACCAGAACGATGACTTTATCATTTTTATGGTCCATTGCTTGCAACTATGATCCTTTGGTACTTTGGTGTCGGAGGCGATGGCAGGCAATTCAGTGTTGATATGAGATTTGATCAATTAATGAGGAGAAGGTGCTGCTGGTCCTCTATCCTTATAGCAAGCCTCGGACTCAAAGCCGATGGAGTTGTCGATCGCTAATTGGGCCAAATGAATTTCTCACCCGACTCACCCGGGTCACGTGATACATTATTCTCCGACTCGGCCGACAAACCTTGGGTGCCGGAATTATGTGCTGGGCATAAGATCGATATCCGATAGGTTCAAGAATTGCCCAATATATGCCCATGAGAAGTCTTCCATTGGCATTGCCGTAGATTCGCTTTCCGTCCATCCGGCCTTCGTCAGCTCGGGCGGAAAGTCTTGTACACATTGTGGAGGTACAACATCATGAGCATTGGCCTGGTCGCCAGCGAACGGCGATTGCATCAGAGAAGATTCAAACGAATTGGAGGAGATGTTAGACTCGTCCATTGCGTATCCATTGTTTTGACTCTCGAGACTCCTGAAATGCAGCAGCGTAGCATTAACAACTTTTTGTACCCTCCCGCCGTCTTTGCTTCTCCATGATTGTTCCACACAGATATCTCGAGCTCGTCGTAACAGTTGAAGAGTCTCTGCAGACTGTATATTGGTCGCAGTGATATCCTGACTGCTTGCGCATAGCACCAGGCACAGTGCTATCACTCCAAGCAAGTAACCATGCCAGGTTATGTTACTTACGAACCAGCGCTCTGTCTCAAGTTGACCGCCAGGAAGGAATTCCTCATACGTATCATTGAAGTACCGTACGATATTCGATGCCGCATTGCAGCAAATTTGCGTGCTGTATGCTCGCCCTCGAGTGACATACGGACGGTGCAAGACGCAAAGACATTTCTGAAATAAGAAGAACACGCACAAGCGGGTAACGATAAGGGATGGGGAGTCAACGACAGAATCGGTCATTGGTTTCGGGCGAAGAATTTCTGGGAGAGCCGAATATGTATTTCTGAGTTCGGTATCGAGTTCATCAACATCATTGGATACGTTCGTTCTTGTCGATAGACTGTGGCGGAGAACCTTTTCGAAGACCGCCATAAGCCTGTGTTTCGCAATGTAGAACAAAATATCCGTAGGCTCAGAGTCCGGACGAGCTGGAGGCAGCTCCTTTGTGTCTTCATCGAAGTCAGAGTCCTGGAGGTTTTTAGGAGGTCGCGTGTCCCAAGTTGGAAATTGAATATTACTTGGAAGCCCGAGTTGGAAAGAGATCAGCAGATCTAACTGCATGCAACAAGACCAAGTACGCCGTCGCATCTCCCTCTCGAAAGCTAAGAGCTGAAAGATGTCCGGATCTCGCTGGTAGCCCATTGTTGTTGCAAGGCGGATAAGCAAGCCAAAAATGAGCCCTGAATCCGGCGAGATACCAAGACCTGTCAGGCAGTCCGCCTGGACAAAGAGTAAAAGCGACTCAACCGAAAATTGCTTCGGTCGAAAATACTCTCCAATAGAAAGACAGTGAGCGGAGGCGACGATGTATCTCTTGTCAGGGTACACATTTTCCTTACCCAATGTAAGAGTATTCTTAGCTATGTGGCAGATTGAGAATAATATAGAAGTCCATAGGACTGGTGCCATTGGGGGATTCTTCCAAAAATCCTGGTATAGTCTCCGGAAGTATGAAGCATGTATGAATGGTGCAGAAACCCCCCGGCTGCGAAAGTACGCGGCTGTGAGGCGATCAGCCTCTTGCCTTGGAGGCAGGTACTGGACTAGCACTTGTTGGAGTGGCAAAGGGACTGCTGAACCGAGGATCAGGTTGGCTCCAACGTTCTCGTCGTACTCAAGTATGTCATCGTCTGAAGTGGTAGCTTCGCCAGGTATGATAGCGGATCTAAGCCCTTTGATATCCTCTAGCATTGCAGACCAGTGAGTTGAACCATTGAATACAGGTCCTTTAGACACTACGGCTACGGGCCCTATGCTCAACTCCTCTCGGCTCACCTGTTGGTCTGCCACGTGGTGAGAAACTGTCGCCCCACGAGGGACAGAGGCGTCTCCATCTTGAGCAAGTTGCTGGACAAGCCCCTCCAGATGTTCAAGCCGCGCTTCAGCTTGCAAGCGACGCTCTCGTTCACTCTCTAAGCCGTTTGTGAGTCGCTGGTATGTGCAAGACGCCTTGTCGCCCCTTCTTGCGCAAGAGGTACATGGTCTATGGCGGTCGCACTTCAGTTTCCGTCTTCGGCATTCCGTGCATGCGAGCAACTCCCTGTTCCTTGTAATGGTGCGTCTTTGCGCAGTCTCCATTTTGCTATCCATATGTAAGATTGGTTGATTGATCGATCGATTGATTATTATACTGGTCATCCTCTGGGTTGCCTAGGGGACTTCACGGGCAAGGCCTAGCTGGATTCATAGGGTTCCCAAGCCTTGGTGGATTAGCAGTTCTACACTATACGCACGTCAACAAACCCGCCACCACCGCGAATAGAATTACACGAAACAGTAGGTCTCTTCTGCTAGGGAACCATATTCATTCGTTTGTAAATCCCTATCCTCTCCATTTTCTTCACAAACTCAAGTAGACAGTGCGGGAGAAGCAGTGTGTGTATAACAGAATCTTCCCGGGAACCCGTCTTTGATCCATCAATACGAGGGTATCTCAATTCTAAGCTGTTCGGTGCTGAAGCCATAGATATTTTTCGCGACGTAAAGCTGTGTACCCGTGTGTTCACGGGTGAAGAAAGAGCAACAGAAAATCAGAGCACCTGGGCTATTGCGGCTCCTAGTAATTGCCTGGCAAGCACAGCCACGTTGGTAGTGTAAGTGGTCCACCCTGTGCAAATGGTATATTCTGAAGCTCCTCAGAGAACACGAAGATATCACGCCCTTGACTGTATTGTGCCCACGTCAGATCCTGTTTCAGGCCCCACCCTAGATCAGCCACGTATGCTAAGACGGCGTTCCATGCGTATGGCGCTGGCAAGTAAGCAAGTTGTCCAGCCGTCATGGCTATCATGCCCACCCATGAATCATCGTCAGCCGTGTAAGTCCCTGCCCCACGCGCGATTCGATAGGGTGTTAAGACCAGGAGCTGATGCAGGAGAATAAACGTTGGTATAAGTTCCAAGGGAGACATCTCTTGAAATTCCCACACCGGGAGGGGTATGTCAGCAAATCTCTTGATTGCAGACGCCAACCCGAGATCACAGATTGTAATGGTCTGGCGTTGGCTTTCTGTATACTCTGGCTCTGCCTCGGAGTTGGTAGGACCGTATGCACTGTACGTGACTCCTAGTGCCTCAGGTGCCTTGCACCCTTGATTCGACGTCGATCTGCGCATGCCATTTATTGCGTCCTCGTACTCTGCGTCCAAGCCGAGTGTTCTTTGCGAATTTGGCTTCATTCCATGAGCGATCGAGACCATATCGTCCGGTACTGGCTTCCACCTCTCGTCGTTATCACAATAGATCAGAACATCGGCATTGACCCTGTTGGTTTCGTACGTCATCGCGCCAATCCAGCCTTCAACTTGAACTACGTTCCATGTCTCCGTTTCAATGCCATCAAGTAGCCTGAAATCTCTGTGTACCTTGAAAAGCAACTCAAAAAGCCAATCTTGATAGTCGTCATCAAGATTGAGCAGTCGTCTGGCCCCACGAGTGGCCATATCTAGAGACTCTTGCGCAGTTACTGGCGTGAAGCCTTTCTGAATGCAGCTTTGATCTACCCAGAAAGTTTTGGGTGAGGCGTATTCAAAATTGATGGAGATGGAGGTCACAGAAGTCAAGTACAGCGAAAGAATGAGGAGCCAAAGATCCGGACGACTGTTGCGGGAAGTCATGGTGACGGAGTTGTTCCGTGGTATGCAAGCCAAGTCCTATCAATACGCAACGTGTGATTCCACCAGGATTGACTGTCCTTTTATTGATGGGTACCAGCCCATCTATATATTGTACAACCGTGCCACGCACTTAGCTCTTTCTCTCCAACGAGCCAAGTGCGTGAAACGATCAGTACTAGGCATGTGTTCTATCTACGAGTAAATATGTGATGATAGTATGACGAGCCTGATAAGACTTCGTGCGAAGTCACAGAATACGAGTAGGCAACGTAGGCAAGTCGCACCGAGTTGCTTCAGACATTCGTCCCGGACGGGTGCTAACGATGACAATCGCAGCCGTGGGATCCCTGTCTGAAACTTCCCTGCCGACACCAATGAAGGCTGAAGGAGGCTAAGAACTTTCTTGAAAAGTTGAAGGTTCTCTCCAATCCAGTAATGTGCCTAATCGTGGCCCCACTACTCGCTCCGTACGAGCAGTGCCGCCTTGCGACGACATAGAGAATCAGCGTAGAATGAGTGAGACTGTCTTCTTTCTCTACTCTCATCATTCGCTTATCGGCGCCCGTCGAGCCTGTATATACCGAGCAAGTGTACGGACGTATATATCGTTCCGGAGTGCAAAACCAACTCTCGGCTCCGATATCATCCTCAAATCATCACGTAGCTACATATGGAGACTAACCATTGGCTGCATAGCAGTCGAAGATTACGCTGCCTCCCAAACGTGATCAATATCCACGTGCATCCAATCGACCCCTGCTAACGCTGTGCACTTCGTCTCTCTAACCTCCTCCGTCGAGTCGATAGGTAGTCGAGCCTATGGATAACGACAGCACAGACGTGGGATGAGACGGATCACGCCCCACAGCTGGCAGATCACCATCGCTAATTAGCTTCGTTATTAATCTAAGCACTCTGGGATAAGTAGGTAGAAGGCCTGGTGTATGACTGGTAGGACCGATACGGTGACATGGAGAAGCTCGAAGGCACCGACCATCCTCCAAACGAGCCTTCGTCAGACTTTCGCAGCTACTGTGTTCACCATGCGTTCTTCCTTTTTTCTCGTATATCCGATAGACTTCTAGACACTCTCTTACTTCCTTGCCCACGTCAAAAGTATAATTGCGAAGGAACAAGAAGTATATATCCTGATTATGGAAAGACTCGTGACTGTTTAAGGCCCAAATCTCCCAGTCCTCAACACATCTGAACGCCCTCAGAACCCCCCAAAGTTCATACGCAAAACGACAATTATTCATGCCTAGCGCCCCTTTCGTCGTCCGCGCACGGATCAAGCAGTCGCAGCTCGAAGAATAGGCCTATCCAGCCTCTCATTCTTCCGCTCCCAATATCTCGCCATTGCCACCTCATACTCTCCCGCCCGGCCCTCCCTCCCTTCAGCAATCCCTTTGCTTTCCCACCACACCAGACGCGCTTTGCCCCAAAGCACCTTGATCAAGCCCCCGACCCCTAATATAAAGGGAATCAGCTGCCCCAGACTCGACAGGGACTGCAACCCACTGACGTTGTTCCACACGAGCGTCAACTCTATCTGTGCGATCAAGAGCGCAATGAATATGAATTGCTGGGTCGCCGCGAACGCCCACTTGGCTGGAGAGTTCGGCGCTGCTATCTGCGATTGTTGCAGGTCGGAAGCGATGGTGAAGTGGTGCCAGTCGGGCGTCTTGGAGCTCTGGTCGAGTTCATACATGCGATTCATGATGCGCAGCCATTGCCACGGTGCGATGGCACCCATGGCGATCAGGTGTAGTCTCACTCCTTGTCGGAGGCTGGTAGACGGCTTGTTGGTCCAGATTGATTGCAAAGCGCCAGAGATGCATTGCAAATAGGGGGTTGGATCTGAACACTGGGTTTTCTGATGCGGGATATTGAATCTGAGACGACCGATTCGTCTCTTGCCTGGTGACGCGGTGTTTCGTGGATAGATTGACATCAAGAGATCAAGATACTTCTGGGCTTTGTCCACTCCTTCCAAAATAGCGCGGTCTGCGTCAAAAGCCTTTTCTAATGCCCTAGTGTTTTCGATTTTGTTCGTAAGGGAAATTGAGTGACTGCTGATACTGCTGTGAAGAATGTCAAAGCCGTTTCCCATAGTTGTGAGCTTGAGACTCTGCGACTGTCTTGAGGCAGAAAGCGGTGGCTCTGAAGTATCTATGGGCCGCTTTTTATTGCGCTCTCGATCCAAAGCACCGCTGGGCTTCGATACGTTCCCGGCTGCGTTAACAGCGTTAATGAACGAAGCTCGAGTATTGCTCATCCGAATATCGAATACGAGGGTTGTAGCATCCCGTGAAATGTGACGCGGAACCGTCAAGGTCGCAACGGAGAGTGACGAGATTTTTACCAGTGTTCTAAACCACCCAAAGAATCCAACTTTCCAGAAAAAGAATGTATATGTACCACAGGGTGTAGGAATCATGATGTCCAACCCTTTCCACCAGAAAAATATATTGAAAAAGGCTCCAAAAATCATGATAGTCATCCTCAATAGCAGGCGTTCCCGAGAGGTCTCTTTATATTTCGTCGCGTATCGCGCTGTTTCCGTAATACCGACAAGACTGATCACCATGCCAATCTGTAACAACAAGAAAGCATGAACTACGTAGGTGCTCTGAGCGTAGATGAAGAAAGTGAAGCCAACGATGATCAAGGCGAGCAGAAACAGATTGTTGACGGCGCGTAAGCTCTGCGCTTCCCGGAAGTAGAAATAATTCGAGAACCAGACTGCGACGATCTGCGTGTAGTAGCCAATGCGGATGCCTATGCCGAAGATATCAGAATTGCCTGTGAATCCACAGGCCATCAGTGCGCTCCTCTTCGGCGAAGAGCCAGATCTAAGTTTAGGCGAGGAGAGACCCCAAGAAATATAAAAGGCTTGCATCCATCGTCGATGCTCCAAAAATCGAGATTTATATATGTCATTTAGTGAGTAAGGCAGTATAAAGAACACGAAAAAGAAGGATAGAGATGTCTTGGTAGAGTCTAAGAAAAGATATGTGGGATATCCCTGATAGCCGCCGACATCTGTTTCATAACGACGAGCTGAAAGTGTATCAATCTAGGCCCCAAGCTGCTCGGGAGACGGAGGTCACCAGCGGAGCCGAATCCCGTTTGACAGTTGGCTAATACGCCCAAGTTACACAGCAGGTGACACACGCAGCTGCCTCCTCGCGCTTTCTGCTGCTGCGCCCTGTAGAGTAGGCATCCTTGCAGATGCGTGCATGATCTAAAGTGACTAAGCATCTAACAAGCGATATTTACCGCACAATACCTCATTAAGAGCTCTTTTCATCCCGTTGCTGGCGTCCGGACAACGTGGTAACGCTGCCATCAGTGGGGCCGTCGTGGTCAATATTAATGATGACTCGAGCCACTCTTCCTCGTTCCTCACAATGAGCAAGAAGCTTTCCATCGCTTCCGGCCTCCCGAGATGAATCCCTGTCTTCTTCAAATCGGCTTCTCCAGGGAACCTTCCGCCGTTGGACTCGCTAGTGCCCCCCCTGGGCGCGTATCAATGATACGGCAAAAGACTGCAATGCTCACTCCCGAGTCCCGCACGTGTTCTTTAAGTACATTACATGAATGCAGGACTCTGATTCGCTCGTTGGAAAATTGCAGTAATTCAACGCTGGCAGGTAGGTAGGTCCCTTATTTTCATGAGTATAAATTCAAGAGAGAACAATACAACATAGGTAGATTTAAGACAAATAGTGATTTTTAAAAGATGTACGGAGATCTAGATTGATATCTTTGTCGCGTGCGTTCAACGTTGAGAACAGTCTAGATTCAAATCTTCTTCAATCTTAATACATACCTGAAATAAAGGGCACCTAGTTATAAAAGCAAGGATTTCTTTATTTGTGGCTGCCAACCCTGCAGCCTGCAGGTATGAGTCTTGACAGAGCATTTCAGGACGCTTTTGGGGGCTGAGCCTTGGGATGTGGCCTGGAGAACTTAGCGGTCATGGTATCTTACGCGCTATCTGTAGTGGCGAACGAAAATTCTCACTTCATGATAACAAAGCTAAAGTGGGACAGCTCCTACAACAGTATGGCATATAAAAATGGATAAAATAAATCAAAACCAGAAATTTGTTTCGTACTGTGTGGTCGAAGAACCGAGGGAAGAGGAGTTGCGGCTCGCTTGCTGCGTGTTGCCGGCCGCCTGGTGTTACACAAGGAACCCCTTCATCACCACGTCTACTGGTCTGCTAGTGTGACCTGCCTGTAGCAATCAGCACACTGATATATGTGTACAAGGCTTGTTTGGAGGACCACGACACAGAGTATCAACGATAGCACGGTGAGCGATGGCTACACATCTGATCTGCAATCTTTGACGCTGGGATATCACATCTCATTATAAATGTAGAGTTACTAGGCGGAAACAGAGATTGGGTATTCGCTAAACGCTGGAAGTATGTTTATCGCAGAAGACGGTAAGAACTGTGGGCCAGCCTAGTCAATCGACTCTAGAAATCCCATCCACAGTACCCACAACCTGCGTCGTCATCCCCTGCAACTCGCTCGCAAACAGCTCCCAGACCTCCGCCCTCTTTTTCCATTCTTGCTCGCGCAGGTCGCTTTCAGCAGCCATGTCTGCGTTCAGAGCCTCAAGATCAGTCATTTGAGCGGCCTGATGCCTTCCCAGCATGGACAGCTCCCCTCGAAGGTGGTGATGAGTATACGATCCTGTCTTCGGAGCGTCGGCGACCTGGCCTTGTAGGCCCTCGACTTGCTTTTGCAGAGTCGTAATCGTCGCCTTATCTTGATGGCTTTCTAAATTGGAGAGCTCTAATGTGTTCTTTAGCAAGGCAATTTCGACGGCAGCTTCGTTTTGATCGAGGTCCATGCCGACCGTGGAATTGGTGATTTGGATTTTCAACCCCTCGATCTCCTCTTGTAGATTGCTGACTGTTCCCTTAGCTTGTCGAATTTGGATGTCGGCAAGCTCAAGCTTATCCTTCAGCAAAGAAACATCCACAACGGCTTCGTCTCGATCAAGGTCCGTGTTTACTGATTGTTCCGCAAGCTGGGCCTGTAGTCTCTCGATTTCATTTTGAAGGGCGCTGATTGTGCCTTTGTGTAAATGAATTTCCAATTCTGCAAGCTCGACTTTGTCTTTAAGAATAGCAGCATCCACAGCGGCTTCGGTTTGGTCAAGATTACTGTCTGTTGAAAGTTCGGCAACTTGGGCTTGCAGCCCTCGGGTTTGCCTCTGAAGGTCAGATACTGCTTGTTGATCCTGTTCAAAACGCCTATCGGCAAGCTCCAACTTGTCCCTTAACAAGGCAATTTCTACGACTGCTTCATTTCGCTCGAGTTCCCCATCCTTTATGAAATTCTGCAGGGAGGTAAGTTGACCTACTGCCTTACTCCGCTTGAGATCCACATCATCCAAAGAGACTTTTAGAGAGGCTGCTTCATCGACTGCTTCATTCCGCTTCTGGTCGACTACCTCTACCTTTCGTCGGAGAGCGGTGATCTCCTCTATGGCAGTCGCGTAAATGGTGCGTAGGCTCTGGAGCTCCTCTTCCACTGCTTCACGTTGCTTCTGCTCTACGTCCTGCAGTGTTTGTCTGAGAGCAGTGATTTCTTCGACTGCAGTAGCGTAGATGGTCCGCAGGTTTTGGAGTTCTTCTTCATATTTGAGAGTCGCAGTCCGGAGCTCTTGCTCGTATTTCGATGCGGCTTCCCTACTAGATGCCTCTCCCCGAAGATTTAGATCCCTCAGCGTCGTTTCGAGTGAAGTCATGTTGGCAGTCTCAGTCTCCAGTCGATTTTGCAGCCGCGCTGTTTCCTCCTCATGTTTTTGAGCTGCTTCTCGTAAAGTTTCTTCCTTTTTGAGCGATCCATCCCCAAGCTCCTTGTATTTGGCATTTGCTTCCTCAAGATCCTGTTCGTATTTAATGGTCTTCAATTGGAGTTCCTGCTGGTGTTTGTGGTTTGCACGCTCTAGTTCTTGTTCATGACTCATGGCTACATCCCCAAGCTCTTGCTCGTGTCTTTGGGTCAAAGTCTTGAGCTCTTCAATTTGGGAGGCTGCACTCGCGAGTTCTTCTTGGTGCTTCGCTCTAACAGCCTCGATTGCTTGGTGACTTTGAATAGCTGCGTTGCTCAATTCTTCTTGGTTTGTCGTTGCGATTCTCCCGAGCTCTTCTTGATGTTTGGCCGCCATAGCCTGAATCTCGTGTTGATGCTTTGCGGCCAAACTTCCTGACTCTTGTCCGTCTCTCATAGTGGCAGCCGTGATTTCTTCCAGATGCTTTTCTTCTAAGGATTGGGACTCTTGCTGGGATTTTGCGGCCGCGTCTTTGAACGTTTGCTCCAGTCTTGCAGCGACTGTTTCGAGCTCTGCTCTATGTCTGGCTGTTAGAGCCTCGATTTCTTGCTGATGTTGTGCGGCCGAGTCCTTGGACACTTGGTCATTCTTCGTTCTAGTAGTCTTGTTGATTTCATGATGCTGCAACATGAGCTCCTCCACCTCTGACTGATACTTCGAAGCCATATCTTTAGATTCCTGCCCATGTCTCTGGGTTGCATCGCGAAGTAGTGTTTGATGCTCCTCCTTTACACCATTCATCTCCTGCGCGTGCTTCGCGGCTGCGTCCCGAAGCTCTTGCTCATGTCGTTCGACTTTGTCCTGTATTTCCTGTTCGTGTCTTTTCTCGGCCTCCTTGAACTCGTCTCTGTCAGCTTGATGGGCTCTCTCAACCTCCTCCTGAAGTTCCTGGACAAGATCGGTCATATCCTTGATCTCCTGGTCCCTAGACTGTAATAATTCATCATGTTCAGCCCTCACTTTTGCTGATGCTGCCGCTGCGACTTCATCCAATTCACGCTTGTGCTTGATCTGTAACCCCCGAAATTCGCTTTCGAGACTCGACACTGATTCCTTCGCTTCCTGCTCTCCTCGTTGACCGCGGGCTGTTACCGACAGTTTTTGGATCTCCTCTGCCTTTATACTTACAGCTTTGTTGTGTTCCTCTGTGGTCTTGCGATGAGTGGCTTCGAGATCAGAGATCTGTTTGCGAGCGTCGTCGACTTCTGATTTCAGATGCGCGATCTGTGCCAAGAGCGCGGTTTCCGTCTCTTCGTTTTGGTGTTCGTTCGTGGTCTGAATGTCTCTGATCTGGATTTGTAGTTCCTGGATTTCGGCATCTTTTGTAGTCTCTGAATCCTCGATCGCGGCTCGAAGTTCCCGGATCTCTCCATCTCTGACGGCTATGATGTCCTTCAATTCGTCAAGTCCTTGATAATCCTGTAGATCTTTTGCCCTTGGGATATATTCGATGTCACTCTCATCTTTTCTGTGGTCATTGCTGGCAGGCGTTTCTGCAGGCTCACCAAGCTTGTGCGTGTCCAATCCTGACGCAGCGTTCTCGGAGCCGGGAGACCTTGACCCATTCTGCGTACTTGTATTGGTAAGACGTCTGCCGGACGAAGTGTGCTTGGGGCTTGATACCGGTGGTTTCTTTCGTAATGGGGTTCCCGCTTTTGATGCCTTTGAAGATGACTGTGTAGGTGTTGCAGTCCGAGGAAGACGCACGGGAGTACTGGCCCTTGTGGTTTGCATAGGCTTAACCGGCTGTGTGCTCTTGTTCAGGCTATCCTTACGAGGAGAATCCGTTCCGCTCGTCGTTGTCGCCCCTACTCTTGATGTTGTTCTACCAAAAGACGGGGCTTTAGCCACCGTCAACGGCTTCTTGGAAGCATGGACCTTGGACGTTTTACTGAACCCATCGGCATCAAAGCCTTTTGTCATATCTTCTTCTAGCGTTGTTCCTGTGTCGTCTTTCTTCTTAAGGTTGTTGCCTGCCCGTGCAGGCCTTTCGGCGGGAGGGTTTGTTGACTTCTGGGCCGATGATTTTATGGTATGCGACCACATTATTCAAGAGAGCTCTGACGGTATCGAGTGGTTTAGCAGGGCCATTGTACGGTTCATCCGATGATGATACCTGTGAGCGCAAAGGAAAGTTACCGCAGAGTTGGGAGTGCGCCCATGAAGGTCGAATTTGGAGGTCAAAGAGGTTGTATTGGCAGCGCGGACATAAGATGGGACTAGTGGTAAACCCGGCATTGGCAAAACGCCAGGCAGCGAACAATCCACACCAGATCATCCAATCCCATTGTAATCACAACGATATTCATAATCTTGAAAGTAGTCCAAGCGCACTTCACAATTGTCGAGAGCAATGCCTTTGGTCACTAATCAGATGGCAAACAGCTGCAAGGAAATCGATTGTTTTGCAGTAACTGCTGAAAGGAAATATTACAACATCGGCAAAACATTCGTCAAGCGCTCCCTTCGCCCACGCGAATGGCAAGTCAGCCAATTTCTCGGAACCATCCATGTCCCACGCCTAGGCAAAGAGAGACTCTTGAACGAAGCAGCAGCGATGCAATTCGTGAGTGAGCATACAAAAATCCCGGTTCCAGTGCTGCATTGCGCCTTCGCGGACGACGATGCAGTATATTTGGTAATGGAGTACGTAGCCGGTGTCGGCATGGACAGTCTCACTGAAGATGAGAAGCATGTGGTCAAGCAAGAGCTGGCGGAACATCTGGAAAGCCTCCACAGTCTACGCTCCTCCACTCTGGGAGGTATCTCAGGACTCATAATACCTCCATACAGAGTCATGAGTAAGACTTTCAGGGACGACTGGGATTTGCAGCCATCTGAAACTGAGGAATACGTATTTTTTCATAATGATCTGTCCCAGCCGAATGTCATTGTCGACCCCAAGTCTCTTAGAATCAATGCAATCATCGACTGGGAGTATGCTGGGTTTTTCCCAAAGTAGTTCGAATTTCCCTTTTTTGAGCGGCTCGGCCCATCAGTGGCTTTGGATGGAGAGAAAGATGATTCTGAAGAGCTTCTGGCTCTACTCATGTCGCGAAAGGTATCCGTCATTCTTTACCATGAGTCTTCCCACTTGACTGACCGAAAGACAAGCGAGTCTCTGAATAATAAAGTCGACCTGCTGAAAAGGAGACTTTGACACAATGAAACTTTTGGCTGTATTTTTTATCGAGCTTGTCCTACCGCTAGGACATTCTTGGCTCCTGTACAACAAGTGGGGCTTGATAGAGACCGGAATCGTACTCTCATGGTGATAGCAAGTTGTTCCGGATTCAGCCCAAACTAAGTCTGAGATGATGCTTATCATGGACCTACCTGTCGTAATCCGAATGACCTAACGGAATGACGTGTTCATCACCAGGATTCCAGGCTCCATCGCGGACATATGGCCTCGGTTTGTCAACCTCGAAATTGATACCGAAGGTGAGCGCAATCATATACTAGGGAGTTTCAGACAGTCTTTTTTTTGCCGTGACTTTGTGACTTTGTGATGGATATGCTAGGTACATGCAATCTTGGTAGAATCGCCATGTCTGCTGACTCGTCCCGCAAGCATACTTCAAGGAGTCAATTCGAAACCAGATGATATTTCGGCTCCATTACGTTTCCCAACGCGCGCGCTAGCCGTGCTTCTTTAGAGCTTCGAGTGTTAGTGGCTGCTAGATGTTCAGCTTCGGGCTGTTGAGACTTGAGACACGAGACTGGAGGGACGACTAGATTCTCCCCTCTCGGTAGAATCTCGCCGTCCAGACAAGACGGTCGAAGTTGGAGTATGTTCTCCCCATCAACGGTAGAGACATCGTGGTCTGTTAGGTGGACCTCTCCCTGATTTTGAAGCCATGAGAGCGGGTTTGAGACGTACCTGGCTGTCCTTTCTGACTCCCTGCACTCGTTGGGTAGGTCGGGCTTGGGGTTCTCTTGCTTTTGATAAGCCCAACGTAATTTGTCAATGCGATTCCTTCGAGGTGCAACTTGAAAGTTGCGTGGATGGAGAACGTCTCGGCTTCGGTAGCAGAGGCCGTGGCGGACTGGGCAGAGCACTGTAATGCAGTAGTGAAATCAGACAATGGAAGGGGGCGGAAGGGTCGGGCTTTCTTAACAGAGTGATGACATTGTTCTTGCCACAGAGTGTTTATGGGAAGTGCTTGGTGCTGTATAACATTCCGGAGGATGATAATCAAAAGCAAAGAGGTCTCTTCACAATATATCTTATGTGACTTTTTCTGTTATATTTGCATCCGTTATGTCCATCGAAAACAACATATACACAAACTTCGAATGATCAGATCTAGACCCACTTTAACAGTCAAACAGATGGCTACCTCTTCTCAGTCCTCCGTCGACTTGCAATACTCGCTCCAAACCGGGTCCGCCTTCAACTTCTCCATCACGTGAGGTTCCAACCCTATCATCAACTCAAAGCCACCTCCTTGACTCTCGGGCAATGCGGGAAGCACTGTCTGCAATCCATTGAACATGCCCAACTTGGGTGCCCTCACTCGCTCGCACGTTCCCCCCAGCGCTGGTCCCCAATTATACTCATAGAGGGGAAATGCAGACCAGGACGTGTGGACCGTATCGCGACCCAGGAGATCCACAAAGCTGCGCGGTATGAGACGCCGATAGTCCGGGAGGTTGTGCATGGTTGCTATGACAGACTCGACATACGATGCTGTGACTTTCATGATCGACTGACGGATCATGAGTGCCATTGTGGAAAGACTGCTAGGAACCAGAATGCTGCTGATTGGCAAATAACTGGTTCCAAAGGCCAAGGCACAGCCAAAATAATCGGCAGGTAGAGGCGGGTCCGTTTTGGGACGGCCGTTAACGGCGACTTGGCAGCATGACAGGGGTTCGTCCTTGTAATCGGTCCCTTGGTAAGTGGCAACCATGAGCGATCGCCAAATCAGAGCGCTTGCAGCGTCGTTTGTAGACACCCACATTGGCTCCTTTGCACTTGTTTCCGTCTTGACGACTGGGGTGGCAGCAGCTTTTAGGGCTTTCAGAGATGCTGGGGAGATCTGGAAGACTTCCACCTTGAGGGGAATTGTCGCGAATGGTGGTGGCCCTGTGGGTACCTCGGGGAAGAAAAAGTACTCGGGGTGATCTGAGAGTTGGCCTTTGTATCCTGGACCACTCTCGTGCAGTCTTGATTTGTTAAAGATGTCGCCTGAAAGCTTTGAGCCGGCTGGACCTTGAGTACTAGAATCCTGGACGAGCAGACAGTTCTGCGCTAGTATTCGTATAGTTGTCGCCAGTGCAGTACCATCCATAATCAAATGCCAGAAGGATATCCCAAGCAGCCAGCCCCCTTTAACGAGATTGGCTTGTGCTGCAAAGACTGGGCATTTCTCTCCTGGAGCTGGCATGCACGGAGTTGCCCAAAATGTTTCATCATCAAAGGTTGAGAGTGGAAACTGTTTAGCTTTGAGATGGTCGTAGTCCAAGGACGATGTGAGATCTTTGACGAAAAGCTCCTCATTGCCTCCTGGAACGATATCTTTCTTCCCTGGCTGCTTTTCATCGTCGACTGGTACCAATTGGCCCGTCAAGACTGGCAAGTCTGCAAAGGTCGCTTTGAGAGCTTCGCGAAGAATACGAGTGATTTCCTCTTTCTTGTAATCAGATTCGAGCTTGAAACAGTAGAGACTACGATTCCAGTATGGAGGACTTGACTGCTCAAGAGAAGAGACTCTGGGCTCTCCTAAGCCCAGATCATCGGCTGTGTTCCTCATGATACAACACTGGGAATGGCCTAGGGCAAGACGGTCAAAAGGAGATTTACTGATGTTAATAGGAATCGGCCACTAGGAGACTCGCAATGAAGATTTGAGATCTTACAGCGGATGAGATAGCCACCGAGTGTACCTTTAGGGCATCCCAGAAACAAATACTTGTCCTCAGAAGGCTCAGATACAAGAACACGAGGGGAAGCAATATTTAAAGATGCCATGTTTGTGCTCCACTAACAACAAGCGGAAAGATCTCAAGGTTTGGTCCGGCTCTATGGCGGGCCCTGGCGGCGTTGGTGATAAACACTCTGCTCCGGAGCTCATTCGTTGGCACTCACCATGGCCTAATCTGATGTAGCTAGAAGGCCATCCATAGGCTTGATATAAGGGGTCAGCCCCTGCTACGAGGCTTAGGATTTGACCCCCACTGCCACTAAAGTGGGGAAGTTCCGGGGTCTGGTTCTAGGCCGGTAAGTGCAACCGAGAACATTTGGTGGCATAAGGAAGAGAAAATTGTAAGGGTCATACCGTAATTGCATGTTCTTTCATAATTTACCTGATGCGTTCAACATGACGAGTGCAGCAAGATGCCGTGCTTGACCTTGAGCAAGAGAGCACGAGATGGCCAGCCGCCTCGAGCGAGAACCTAACGTCGAAGAAAGAACCATCTATCATGGGGATATCGTATGGAAAGCGCAGACAAACGAGAACCCCGAAGGAAACGGGACCAGAGGAAATCAAGAACGTTTCCTGGACAGAGAAGGAGATGGGCCCAAATTGCTCTCGTCAGGACCAAGGTCTCATCAGCTATGAAACATGTGAAGCGACCTGTACGTCGTGTACGGAGTAGTGCCTCGCAATTGGTCCGCATTCAGTGTTCTGTGGTCTGGAATGATGGAAGCCCAAGTACATTACGCCAAGCCTCGTCTCAGTCTACCTGATCTATCTGATCTATGCCAAGTTCCTTTTTCCTATGTTCCTATTCTCGGCCCATGTTCCCATTCCCATTTCCTAGAGTAGCAGACCGTTTTCCAATTATCCGTATCACAATAAGAAATCATGAGTAATCCCAAAAAGATACAAGCAGACACAATCAGATAGAACCAGACACAATGGAGTATAACTGACAGTACAGTCGATTGTTTGTTCTATAAAATGAGTATATTAATAGACAATAGTGACGAGGAGAGGGTGGATGAACCGTTCAGCTCGCCTTCAGGAGATTCCATGACCTGTGGAGGTGCAGAAAATGAAGCTATTGAGACTGAGAATGAGAATGAGAATGAGAATGAGTGTACGAGCGAGAGTGAGAACATCGAGGATGAGGGCGAGGATGAAGGAGGTGATTGCACCATGATAAGCATGAGAGCAACGAGCAAGGCGGGAGGCTTCGTTGGATTTAGCGGCGATGACGAGAACCTCATTTCGAATGCAGATGAGGATGAAAGCGGAGACGTGTCTATGTCTGATGGGGCATGAGTTGGCGTATATCCGCGGAAGGACGACTAGTCTTGATCATAAACCTCATTGATTGATTGTGATATGAACTGAGATGCTTCCACCAATGCTACATGCAGTGCTCAACCTCAACGAAGGATGTATAACTCCAAGTTTCGCCGTTCAGATGCCCCGCCCTCGATATTCAATGCCGATCCAAGAAATTTACAGCATAATTCATGTACCGACAGGGCATGAGATGCCTCAAACTTCCATCTGCCCCGCCGGCTCTTCGTCACCAGAGTCGAAGTCGCCTACAGAGCTCATTTCGCTCTCCGAATCCTCGTCTTCTCCAGCTTCGTCCGCGGCATCTTTTGTGGCGTATTTTGAGACGTACTCTGAAATATCCGTCAGTCCCATCGTCTGCTACAGCCGTTCTCCAATGGGATCATATCACCTTTGACCTTGATATCGTAAGTCTTTGGATCTCGCATCAGAAGCGCGGCCGCTTCTCCATTCAGAGGATCCGTAGGGTTTGGGTATCGTAGGAGCTGTGGTAGGAATACTTCGAATATGTTGATCATGTCGAACATTGGCGACCAGGTCTGATTGATGACATCGAGACAAACAGATCCAGAACTAAGAACATTAGAAACACTCTCATTGTGAGCTGGTAAAGTGGTCTCACATTTCGTCGATGTTTGGGTGGAAGATGCGGTTGACGAAGCCGATACTTGGACTTTTGTAAGGATACTGGTCTGGCAGTTCTACATGGACCTTCCATAGGCCGCCTTTGAATGGTGCTGGACACACTATAAGCCAACGATAATCAATGCCTCATGCATGTGACATACTTTCTTCCGGCCCCTTGAACCGGACGTAGAATTCTTGCCTGCAGCAGATAGCTTCATAAGCATTTGATCACTATCAGAGACTTCATTACGCCGTATCAGACGTAGTAGACATACACTTGTTTTTTGTTAGTTTTCGTGCTTCGACCACGACACTGCGAGTCACTCACTGTTATCGTTAACCAAAGTCACTTCGTAGTCACTCATCATCCTGCAATAACAAATGAGCTCCAGGTGCAGTGTAGTTGGTCATGGATCTCGATGTCTAGAGGGGAGCGGCCGTAGGTAGTGGAGAGGGCTGCATACATCCTGAGACGACTGTCAGTACAAAACCCTACTCATCATGCGGGGAGCGTGCCTACTTCATGACCTATACACCGGATAAAGCACCATCAGCACACCGGCATTCCAGCCCATTCATCCATCACCATCTCTTATCATCCCACTTACATCCGTCTCGATCCTTCTCTTTGGACTGCTCATTCTGCCGCCTATTTTGCCAAATTTTACGGCCAGCCGTCAGTGTTGTATGTGTTTGGCACCGGGCAGTCCCTTCGTTTCCTACGCAGGAAGTATGTGGGCGTTGTGTAGGACGTGTGATTTATTCCCGGGGAGCAGGCTGTTTCAGAGTAGACTCCTAGCTATCTGGGGAAGTGTTCGTGAAGCGTTGACTATCAGTCTATCTTGGTTCAAGATGTTGGGAATCCTAGTAGCTTATTTGGTTGCTCTGGCGTGACTGTAGTATTTGGCAGCTTCAACCGTCGTCTTCTTCTGGTAGGTAGGAAGAGGGAGAATGGTTGAAGTACGAGACACAAAGGGCATGAGGTGGGTCACGCAGCATCTCCCCGGCATCTACGGAGCGGAGTACGGGCAAATGATGCATGATGCCAAGCCCGAAGATCAGCCGATGCCTAGACGCGAAACACGCATTTATCACAGCGCACAATCTACATATTCTTGCAACCAGAGTAACGAATTGTATCAAACACCATCAGACCGCTCTGTTGTTCCGTCTGACGCTCAGCAGCGGCCGGCTATTGCTGATCATCCAGCCTTAAACCCAATCTAGACTTTCCCGGATGACCAAGGGTCGTCAAAGAAAATCTACCGACAGGTATCAAAACTTCGACGCACTCACCATCATGGTCTCAGCATTAATAAAACGCTCACCCAACTCCGCAACAATGGAACTGTCAGCTTCATCACGAGTCACTCATCGAGCCCGTCTATCGGTCCCATCCAAAACATCCACGAAAGAACCAGGTTGAAGCAATGGCTCAGCGCATCTCTCGACCACAGACTTTACACAAGACCATACAGTCTACATTTTCACCCACACCGGTCGCTGCCCCTCGCCCGGTCGCAATTTCACAATGTCAGATCCGACGTAGCTCACACTCGCCGTTGGGCACACCTCCAGCGGTACCAAGGAAGAAGGTCACGATCAATACGCTACAATCACTCCACCGAAAGGATGAACCTATCACCATGATGACGGCGCATGACTTCCCAAGTGCCCATGTTGCTGACCACGCCGGCATGGATATGATACTTGTTGGAGATAGCCTTGCAATGGTTGCGTTGGGTATGGAGGACACGAGCGAAGTGGTGCTTGAGGAAATGATTCTACATTGCCGGAGCGTGGCACGTGCCACCAAGGCGGCGTTCACTGTAAGTCTCAACGTCTCAAAATGAATTCACCTAAGGACATCAGCCTGAAAATTGTTTTAAAGATTGGCGACCTTCCCATGGGCTCCTACGAGATAGCCCCCGAGCAAGCCCTCGAATCCGCAATTCGAGTGATCAAAGAAGGCCGAGTTCAAGGCGTCAAACTCGAAGGTGGCCTAGACATGGCTCCGACAATAGAGCGTATCACACGAGCAGGCATCCCAGTTCTCGGCCACGTCGGTCTTACACCCCAGCGCCAGAACGCCCTCGGCGGCTTCCGAGTCCAGGGAAAAAGCACGCTCGGCGCCCTCAAGGTTCTCGAAGATGCCGAGGCCGTACAAGCGGCTGGATGCTTTGCTGTCGTCCTTGAAGCAGTACCTGCTGAGGTAGCCAGTCTCATCACGAAGAAGCTAAAAATTCCTACCATCGGCATTGGTGCCGGCAATGGGTGCTCTGGACAGGTGCTGGTACAGGTCGACATGTCCGGCAACTTCCCACCAGGCCGCTTTCTCCCTAAGTTCGTCAAGCAATACGGAGACGTCTGGGGCGAGAGCATGAAAGCTATCAAAGCATACAAGACCGAAGTCAAGAGCCGGGCATATCCCGCCCCTGAGCACACCTACCCAATACTAGCGAAAGAGCTTACGGAGTTCGAGAACCTCATCAACTCCAAAGCTATCTGATATATTCGCTCGATCTTACTCATACTCTATACCCCACGTCGGTCGTTTGGATTTTTCACAGCGTTTCAGCAATTTCCTCGCACCTTGCTGCATTGTACCAGGATCAAATCTTCATGCGAGGCTGGATAGTTTTGGCGTCGGTTTGAGATATCTAGCCTTGCACCTACATAGATGAGCATGAATCCAATGTTTACAAGCCAAATCGTGAACTCACCCTCCCCTATCCGCACAATCTCATGTAGGCCTCGACAGCTTCATGCCTCCCGCTTCTCCAAGCTCTCTACAACCATCTCTCACCCCCTTATGACCTTCCATAGCACCCTCTCCCAACCTCACCCAAACGCCGGCGTCATCGAGTACGCCACAATAAGCTGGTCGTCCGTCTTAAAACACTACCGCCCATCACACCACATCAGCCCGCATTCACACCCGCCCCCCAACTCTCCCCTTCCCCACCCACCCATCCATCCCCTAAAGGAAAAAACCACAGCACAACTCACCCTCCACAGCCCCCCCACCCCCTCATCCAGCCCCGGCGCAAACACGCTATTCACATAGCAAAACACCCCCCCTCCCCCTGCCCCCCCCTCCGCGCCCTCCATGCCCTTGAGCTTCTTGCTCAGAAAACTCACCACGGTCTCGAACCGATTCGTGGACGTGACTGTGACGACCCGCTGCCGGAGCGCCGGGGCGGAGCCGACGGGTTGGAAGCGGATTTTGACTGCGGGGAACGGGGGGGTATCGTGTTAGCGGGGTTGTTCTGGAGGAGGGGATGGGATGGAGAGTGCGGGGGCGCTTGTGGAGGGGGGAAAGAAAGGGCGGTGGAAGAACCTTTGGGCGGGATGCCGTCGACGTCGTCGCTGGCGTTTGCGAGGGCGGTGGTGGCGTCTTGGGGGAGGGAGGTTAGGATTAGAGATGCGGAGAGGGGGAGGGGGAGGGTGTCGGGGGTGGGATCGTCGGGGATGGGGGGGGAGAGGGAGGGGGTGGGCGAGTCGGGCATGGTGGGTTGTGGTTGGATTTGGTGGAAATGCAGACGGGTAAGGTAGGTACGTAAGGTAGCTAGTGAGGATGTTTACGCGAGGTTGAGCAGAGGCTGAGATGCAGTTCAATAGAAGCACAACACCGTGCTACCGCGTGAGATTTCCGACTCTGAAATGCAACTTAACCTCACGACACGGCCGACAGATCGTACAAGCATTAACGCCTTGATAAACATTGCCCTCATCAACCCTCCAGTTGCGACCCATACATATCAACTTGAACACCATGATCCTCGAGTCACAGCTCATCATCCCGGAAGCTCATATCCGTCTTCATGAGTAGCGTTATTTTCTTGAGGATGCTAGTATACTCGGACTTCCGACTTGGATTCATACTGACTGCTTGCGGTAAGAAGATGAGGAGGGTAAGTTCTTTCAAGTTCTTTCAGCGCGTCCAAAAGAAGCGACGTGTTTCGCATGGTTATAGTGCCTACATGTGCATTAGGCGAATGTCGCTGCCATTTGGCATTTGCTAGCCACGCGATGCTCATAAAGACCACTTGTGAAGCGCTGGGTGAGGTTTGAAAGCCAGAGAAACACTCGATTGACTAGCTCTTCTACTTACGCTCATCCCATTCTCCCAATGCGTACATGACCAATAGAAAGCTCCGTGTAGATGCATGTCAAATATATACAGGCACACTCGCCATGAAGGGTCACCGCAATGCAGAATGGTATAGTAAGGAGGCAAAACAACTGTCGTAGCGCCGAGCCATGGAACATGGGAGGACCGGAGCGAAAGACCCCAAGAACAAAGTATGCACGCTGTCGTTGGATACAGTACAATGGCGTAGCATCGATCGTAGGTGCAAGCTGGTACGGCGCAGGATTCAAAAACCGTCGGAATCTGGCTCCTTTAGGCGCCGGCCAAGGTGAGAGAGGAGCTTGTCAAGATCTGTCCAATTAGCGTCTGTGAGAGCGAACTTTCGATGCTGATTCGAAATGATGTGCTGTGTTCTGCAGTTAGTTTCGTCTCTCAGAGTAGCATACGAAAAACTCACATCATCAAAATGCTCGTACTTCTTTCGACAATTCTCACAGTATCCCTCTTTCATTTCCTTCTCTTTCGGACCCTTCTCTACAGACTCCTTCTCGCTGACTGCCTTCTTCAATTCCTTTTCTTTCCTCCGTGTATCCTCAGCCAACCAAATATCCTCGTCCTCTTCGGACTGTGTCGATTCCTCATCGATGTGTATTAGTGTTTCAGGGACTTGTCTTCGGTTCTGTCTTGCCATAGATATGTTCTTCTCGGCTCGAGCTGTACCTGCCGGATCAATGGTCCTTTGCCGTGTCTGAATACTATTAAGAGGGGGCCTGGTGTTTTTTTCTAAGACTTTTCTTTTCAGTCCGTGAACCTCCTTACTTGTGCCAGCTTTTGCACCAGGGGCGGCTGCAGTGGAGGAGATCATCTGAGAACGGATGGCAGAAGTAATGTTTGATTGCTGTAAGCCTGAAGCTGCAGGCTCGCCTCCAAAGAGTTTGGGACCAGGATTCGTGATCTCATCCCTTCCTGCCTTTGTAGGGCTCCGGGAGTTTATCGGTGGGGGACAGAAATTGTGAGTCGGCATTTTTGGCATTCTTGCTGGTGGCGGAATGAAAGTGTTTGGCATGCTCTCTCTTTCTTTGAGATGCCGCTTTTGAGAAGCAGCGATTGCAGCACCGGCGTCAGCGTCCTCTCGGATAGTTACAGCACGAGTGCGCGGAGCCGTCCGACTCTGCGCCCTCGCACGTACCTGCTCTCCAGCTCTCGCAGTGTCTTCGGCCTCCATTTCCTGTCGACTTAGGTCTTCGACAAAAGGGCATCTTCCATGACGCGCCGATCGGAACTGGGGCCATTCTCCCTCTTCCTGGGTTGCCGGCTTGGGGTAATCTTTCACCATGATTGGCTTCGTTCTCTCGTCGATGTCTCGAATGTAGATGAAAGGTCCTTTGAATGGTACGACCTCGCTCAACGCAACAGTAGGGTCGCGATCTGACGGGCCGTTGAGCCTCTCGTTCCGGAGCATGCGAGACAGATCTGGTTCCCGTTCGCCTTTGGTTGCAGCGTTGACTCCTCTCAGACGCGCCGCGTTGCCAACTTGTACCTGGGTCTCGTTGGGAACGTCAAACATCGAATTGACCACTCGAGACAACTTTTCCAATTGCCATAGCTTTATGCCCATCTCTTTTGCTTTTAATAATATGTCCGTATTGCCTATATTTGCTTTTCGTGACTCGACCACATCATTGAAGCCACTGAAGCCTGTTTTCTTGCTTGTAGCCACTTCAAACGTGAATTTGTTTCGTTGCAGCGACTGTCCTCGAGACTCATTTTGACGGTCCAACAGAGACGGATTTATCGTGCGGGGTTGGGTGGTGGTTTGTGAACTTGTAGACGTAGCTGATGGGGTATTGATATCGATCCCATCCTTGAGATCGTGATCGCTTGGGATCTGTCGTGTCGTGACAACATGGGTAACTTCTTTTGAGAAGAATTTCTCCTCTCTCTAAACGAACGAGCTGTTAGCAAGTAGCATAGCTTTACATGTTGGGCGTGAGATATACTGCTCCAAGTGACCGAATCCACTTCGAGCATTTCACTCGGATTTCTTCAGGTAGGCTCTCGAAGTAGAACACGAAGGTCGGAAAGGACCTCTTATAATGCCTTTGCCATTGTCGGATGTCCTCCAACGCCTCAAGTGACGCCTTCCCCTGTCTTTCCACCCTTTGTTGTACCTTCTGCTCGATCTTCTGTTCTAGCCTTTGTGTAGTATTGGTCTCTTTCGCCGAAGCCAAAAGCTTTTTCTCGAATGGAGTTGGCTGCGCATTGAGTGGCCGCTTGTTGAATACTCGACCTTCTACAGACTGTATTATCTGCTTTCTGGGAGTCGTCCGTAGATTTGCTCGTCCATCGTCCAAAGCTTGTCTCTTTGCTCGAGGCTGTAAGTCGAAGGAAAGATCTTGTTGGGCCTCAACTTGGTCTCTGGAGCGTTTGGATGTTGCAGCGGCTACAGAACGGAAAGGTGAATTGGCAGCGTTGGGAACATTCCCGAGGGGTACTCTTTTGCTGGACATGTTGCCGAGCTTGTGTGGTACCGGCGATAATAATGTTTCGGCCATATGTAAATATGCTGAGCTCCCAAGGTCATCGGGGCAGGTGGTGGGGCTTTTGTTTGGCCCGCAACGCGACGTGCTTCACGTCTCGTAGAGACGAGACAGTGGTCATAAAGAATACATGTTGATTGCAACAGCTTCGCATAAGACAATTGCAGCTTCGGGACCTCAGAAAAGAAGGTGGAGTACCTAGCGATTGGTTGTTTGTTGTGGGTGAGAGCTCTGTAATCAAAATGTCTCGGCAGTTTCCCGCTCCATTTCCATTGTTGATGCTGAGCCTGACAACCATCCTAGCCTAGCGGCTTGGCGTTTATCTCCAACAAACATTCTGTGATTTCATTCCTGCACCTCCTGCACCACTGTCAAATGGTAATGGAAGATATCAATTTCTGCAAGATTATCAATTACTGACATTGCATATGCATGATCGTTATTGTCCCGTAATGAGCTTGAACATGCTGCTTAGAAGCAAATTTGTGTGGGTCGAAAGCTGGCTGGCTCCCTCATCTCTGTATCTTCCCCTCCATGTTGTTCCATCAACCTCTCACGGAGTTCCAATAATTGACGATATCATTGGCAACCGGTGGACCTCTAGATACTGTACCTGCATTGGTAAGCTCCAGGTAAGCAAGCCACCGAGGAGGACCGCAGCATGTAGACCCCGCGGAACAACCCCACCTAAAGGTTGCGTTGCCCACCAAAATGAGTGCTTCATGGTGAACGAAAAAGATATAAACTTACGAGGCTTGTCTTCTTCCCTTCATGAACTGATTATGATTGTTTCCTACTCCGCTGAATAACTTCGAAGCGTCTCAAGTCATAGGCACATTTGCTTCTGCACCAAATTTGCCAAATTTGATTTTAGACCTACCTGCTCTCCGAGATTGTAGGCCGCAATATCATCACTGCTACACAATGCAGGCCTTGCAATTGGCCAGAGAAGGCGCCTCCGCCACGTCTCTTAAACTAATCACCACTCCAAAACCAACAGCAGCCCCTGGCCAAGTTCTCGTCCAAATCAAAGCCTCTCCTATCCAACCTAGCGACGTCCTAAACAGCAAGGGCCTCTTCCCTCACACAAAGTATCCCCGCATCCCTGGCCGCGACTTCGCTGGCGTCGTCGTCGATGGCTCATCCCACTACATCGGCAAAGAAGTCTTCGGCACCAGTGGACACGACTTCAGCTTCACAGAAGATGGTTGTCACGCCGAGTACTGTCTCATAGCCGAGAAAGTAGCCGTTGAGAAACCAAAGAACCTGTCTTTCGCGCAGGCAGCGTCAGTAGGCACTCCGTTCACGACTGCAGCAATTGCGTTGAAACGCGCAGATGTGAAGGCAGGAGAGACTGTTCTGGTGCTGGGCGCGACGGGGCAGGTTGGCTCGGTTGTTGCGCAATTGGCCAAGTTGTGGGGATGCAAAGTCCTCGGTGTTGCGAGAGGGAACGCGGCCGAGATCGACTCGGTTGGAGATCCAACGTTGAGCAAGGCCAAGGCGTTGACCGATGGTAAAGGGCCCGATGTAGCGGTCGACGCCGTCGGAGACGCCCAGCTCGCACAGGCAGCGATCGAGGTGCTCGGTTTCCGTGGGCGATATTCGTTCATTTCGGCTCCCCGGGGTGGGGACTCGAAAGTCCCTGTGGATTTCCTGAGTGTCTATCGGAGAGAAGTGACTCTTATTGGGAATAATTCAGTGGACCATTCACAGGAGGAAATGGCGCTGGAACTGGGGGGTATGTGCGAAGGCTTTGAGTCTGGAGCGTTGGTGCCGATGAAGGAAAGTGCGATGACTTTTATCGGCTTGCAGGAGGCCATTGGAGGGTATGCGGATGGCAAGAAGAAATATGTCATCAGATTCGACTGAGACAACAATATTCATTGAGGGTCCTCTTTGTTTGTAGCGTTTTACAAAGAGTTGGGTACTTGATGCTTTTGAAGATTACCGAGATCTGATACGATGCTGCTAGTGCTTTTTCGCAGGGAAATTTTCCCTCTGCCTTATATCTCACAGTACTTTTCAACCTTTCCAGTCCATTCGGACGCTTTTATGCCTATATGATTACTAGAATCCTTTTCACAGAACCTTAACCTTCATCCACTCGCTCGTCCCCACCCCCAGATTCAACCCATTCCTCGCCCACCAAGCCCTGATCCTATCCTCCCCAGAACCCCCCAGACTGTCCTCCAACGCCTCCTCAATATCGCAAGTCTTGTACTCGACCACGTACTTGCTCTGCTTCCACCACTCCAGGACATCCACGTGCCCGTTCTTCGTCGGCCCGACCAGGACCTGGTTGTCGTACTGCATTTTCGCGCCTTTGCATTCCTTCCAGAGCTGCAGGACGTCGATGTGGCCGTTTGCGGACGCGATGCGGGCGACGGAGGCTTCGTGGCCGAAGGGGATGCCGGAGTCGACCCACCATTGGAGCGTGGCGGCTTGGTCGTTTTGGGCGGCGTAGATGATTGATTTGCCGACGAGGAGGGGGATAGGCGGGGGGTCGTTGGTATTTGATGGGATGATGTTGGTGGCTTGGGCGGCGGAGTTCCCGCTCCGAGTGCCATCCGCGCCAGCTTCATCGTGGTCGGTCTGGGCTTCGCTGGTCTGAGGTAGGGAAGCCTTGCGCCACCATTCGAGCACTTCGAGGTTGCCTCTCGAGGACGCTTGCTCGAGCGCTGCCTCCGTGTAGCGGAGCGGGAGGCGTGATTTGCGCCACCAGTCGAGAACACGGATGAAGCCGGCTTTAGAGGCAAAGTCGAGGGCATCGGCGTTGTATTCCTTTGTCAGAAAGGATGGTGAGGTATGCCACCAGTCTAGGATGGCGATTTGGCCGAAGACTGCAGACGCCTTGGTTGGAAGCAGAGTCTTGCCGAACGTAGACCAGAACAGATCTTTGTGGTTCGACTCGAGGTAGGAGAGAAGATTGGTTCGCGAGAATTTGACGATGAGCTTCACACAGAGCCACGAAAGCCATTTAGGTGTTGGATGATGCCTAAACCATGAGAGCACCTGGTCATAGTTGCCAATCAGCATAGTCCATTCAAGGTCGCCGACGGCGACTCGCTGCACATCCATAGAAGTGCTGGGCACCCTGGGGATATGCGCTTTCCATTCTGTTGGCATCGGTAGATTGGTATAGATTCCTAATGACTTTGCAACTTCCCAATCGCCTACGTGCTCCATGATCAACGACCAAATTTCTGAAGGTAGTTGTACTTGACTCGGATAAGCATGAACGGGCGGATGGCGCAGAGCTCCAGAAAAGGGTTCCAAGTCGTGGCCGATTGAGATGAGATCTGCCTGATTTTGAACCTCTTGGACAAGATCATCCATACCTGCCCAACTCTGACCTGCGCTGAGTGGGTCATCCATGCCATGCCATAGAACAGGCTCGAGAACACGAATCCAATTCCATTTTCTTCTTATCTTGTTTATCTGCTTTCTGGTCATCGGGTTCTCCCACATGGCAAATGTCATCCCGGGAATAATTAGGATCTTCTTGGATACATCCCAGGATCTGAGTACCTCGAGTAGGAAATGGTCCGTACCTCCCTGCAGCATTCTGCTCAGTGAGCCGGCGCTCAAGCATGCTATGACAAGTAGATCAGTCCATTCCACCAATTCATCAGATGCCATAGGTTTCTTGTTATCCGCACAACCGTCGTACAGCTCTCCATTCGAGCCATCATAGTACCTCGTTCTGATATTTTGTCGATTTAGCAAATGCTTGACCACGCCAGTGGCAACGCCGGGATCGTGTAGAAACTCCCTGTCCCGAGCAACCAGGACGTTCACTCTCATGCTCGCTACTTCACCTTGTCTTGTCAAGACTTCGGTAAACTTTGGCATTCCGATTGTCAACCAATAGAGCAATGTGTCAGTATGTCTGGACTTGACAATCAAACAATAATCTTTAGAAAAGGATTCATCGCCCCCAAGGAGTAGAAGCGAGTTGACTCGGCTTTGATGCAATAGTGCAAGCCTTCTGCATGTATGAAATGCTCACTGCTATCATTGATATAGTGACAGTAGGCTCGTCTCGATGAGTAGAAAATGCTTTCGAATTCTGGAAAATGAACGTCAAGTCGGCTAAAATCCACCAAAATAATCCACCAATCACATTCAAGCGTTAGACTCTAGATTACCTTACCTAGCTATTCTCCACGAAGGTGAAACCTTCACGAGCGGAGAGTAGACTCGCGTACAGTGTCTTCCGGCTTGATCAGGGTGAGCAGATATCTAGCCATCTCTGTGTTGGTTCCAAGGCGTCCAAGGCTTGACTGATCATGTAGATGTACATCTTCTAAGAGTATCAGGCGAAAAGGATGAGGATTGGACATTTCGACCCGCCGTTGAAAAAGTACCTTATCGAGTGTGGCATTCTGTCAAGTGAAAAGGCGGATTGTACGTGATGTGCATCCTGACCCTTAGAACCCCCCTCCCCCCCCTTAGCCGACCCCCGGGAAGGCACGGCCAAGGCTGTGGCTTGGGGGTAGCTCATTGGTTACCACTCCGCCCTAGATGGGAAGCTAAGGGCCTTAATGCACTGATCGTGATGTGCCTCATCATTCATGCAATAATGCCGCCACACCCTCGTTATCAAACAAACAAATTATACATACATTCTCTACTGACTACCTGCCTACCTGCCGACCTACATACAAATAATATCCTTCTCGCGCCATCCCAACTCCCCGCCAAAGCTTCAGACATGCCTTTTCCCTCCCTTACTGGTCCAGCCATTCGAATCTAGTCTATTGTTGTCGCACCTTCCCGATCTTCTCGACCGTGTACCCATTGCCAACGATCAAATACCATCCATTGCGCTGCTGGAACAACGGGACAGACAGAGCTGATGGGCCAATCACCAGTCTAAAATCAAGCAAGATGTGGCCAGGTAAATCTGGGTCCACCCCAAAGGCTCCCGACTCGCCTACTACGGGAAAACCTCCGCCATCGTCTCCGCATCAACGTTCCTTCTCCGGATCACGCTCCCCAGACCAAAAGTTGAGTGGCTCGGAAAGCCGACGCATACCGGGGAGGCCTAACTTGCAAGGAAATAATACACATGGCACAAGCTCGCCAATAACGTCGCCCTCAGAGTCCCCCTTAGGTGTTATGAGCCCGTCGGCTTCTGACCGTGTCTTCCCTATAAGATCTGTGGTATCTGTCGACCCGACAACCACACCCAAGCCAAGGATAGATACGGCTGCTGGAGATGGGTTTCCCGACATGTCTTTGCCAAGCAGTACCACCAGTGAGCGCCACCGCGAATTCCGTCAATTCTCTACAGGCAGTGCGTCAGGACTAGAGTCAGAGTCAGAGATCGCAGCTGCAGACTCTCCTTCCAGACGTCGGCGGGAATCAGGAGTCGAAACAGTATCCGTGTCAGATCCTGGCGATCGGAGCACAGCAGGACAAGGTCGAAGGAAACAGTCACCTAGTGAGCGCATGGGAGGAGCAAGGCAGATGCAGACATTTACCGATTCCGCTTCTACCAGATCCCAGACTACATTTGATGCCCAAAGCATGGCGGACTCTGTCAGAAGCCAACCTGACGATGCAGGAGGCCTTCTTACGGCTCGATTCAAGCATGCTGTTACCCAGGAAGGCCACGCGGTCATCATTGGACGGGACGGTGATACGCTTCAGCGCTGCGAGGACGAACCTATACATATACCGGGTGCTGTACAGGGTTTTGGCTTACTCATTGCTCTTCAGGAACTCGAGGATGGCAAATTTCAAGTCCGAATCGTCAGCGAAAATTCCAAAAAGATAATTGGCTATACTCCCAAACAATTGTTTGCCCTTGAGAGCTTCACCGACGTTCTTTCTGAGGAGCAGACGGACAATCTTTTGGACCACGTAGACTTTATCAGAGGCGACGACGTCGATCCAGCCACGAACGGTCCCGAAGTCTTCACCTTGGCAATCCGTTCGCCTGCGAGGAAATTGCACAAGATGTGGTGTGCGATGCATGTCAACGAGAACAACCGTGATCTCATCATTTGCGAATTCGAATTAGAAGATGATCCCATCAATCCCTTGGTACCTCTGGGCGAAGGCACTCCGGAACCTCCTGAAGACACATTACAAAGCGACCCCACCCCAGAAGAGTTTGCAGAGAGTACGGTCAATGCAAGCAAACCGTTGCGGGTCCTGCGAAGCGCAAGAAAGCGAAAAGGCGAAGCCGCGGCAATGGAGGTCTTCAATATCATGTCACAAGTGCAGGAACAGCTGGCCAGTGCTCCCACTCTCGACGCCTTTCTCAAGACTCTGGTTGGCGTTGTCAAAGAACTGACCGGCTTTCACCGGGTCATGGTTTATCAATTTGATCAAGCGTGGAACGGAAGAGTAGTAACGGAGCTTGTGGATCCAAGGGCGACCAAAGATCTATACAAAGGTCTCAATTTTCCAGCGTCTGACATACCCAAGCAGGCTCGAGATCTCTACAAAATCAACAAAGTGAGACTGCTTTATGACCGTGATCAGGAAACAGCCCGTTTGGTGTGTCGAACGATTGAGGACCTCGAGACCCCACTGGATCTCACTTTTGCCTACCTTCGTGCGATGTCGCCCATCCACATCAAATACCTTGCAAATATGGCTGTTCGCGCCTCTATGTCAATATCGATCAACGCTTTCAACGAGTTGTGGGGTCTCATTGCCTGTCACTCCTACGGTTCAAAGGGGATGCGCGTGTCCTTCCCAATCCGTAAAATGTGCAGACTTGTGGGAGATTCGGCATCAAGAAACATTGAAAGACTATCATACGCCTCCCGACTGCAAGCCCGCAAGCTCATCAATACTGTACCTACAGAGAGTAACCCTTCTGGATACATCATTGCATCCTCAGACGACCTCCTAAAACTATTCGATGCGGATAGCGGCCTCCTCTCGATTCGGGATGAGACCAAAATCCTTGGAAGACTCGAGCAGACACAAGAAGCTCTTGCTCTGCTCGAATACCTAAGACTCAGGAAAATAAGTTCAGTAACCAATTCGACGGATGTACGCCTAGATTTTCCGGATCTGCGTTATGCGCCAGGAATCTCTGTTATTGCCGGACTACTTCTCGTTCCACTATCCGTTTCTGGCAATGATTTCATCGTATTTTTTAGGAAAGGTCAAGTCAGAGAAGTCAAGTGGGCGGGCAATCCCTACGAGAAATTCTTGAAGGAGGGAACAGATGGGTACCTCGAACCAAGGAAAAGTTTCAGAACTTGGAGTGAAACCATTGTTGGCAAATGCCGCGAGTGGACCGAAGAGCAGATTGAGACAGCCGCTGTGCTATGTTTGGTGTATGGGAAGTTCATCGAAGTTTGGAGGCAAAAGGAAGCTGCATTACAAAACAGCGAATTGACAAAACTCCTCCTTGCGAACTCAGCGCATGAAGTGAGAACGCCGTTGAACGCCATCATCAATTATCTCGAGATTGCGCTAGAAGGTGCTATTGACCAAGAAACCCGGGACAATCTATCAAGGTCACATTCAGCATCAAAATCCCTTGTCTATGTTATCAACGACCTCCTTGATTTGACGAAAACAGAGGAAGGCCACAACTTGATCAAAGATGAGATTTTCGATCTGCCTGCTACCGTTAAAGAAGCAACGAATTCATTTACGGGCGACGCCAAGCGCAAGCAAATAGAATATGCAGTGGTGGAACATCCGGGAGTACCTCAGTTCGTCTTGGGCGACCAACGGCGTGTCAGGCAAGTAATCTCTAATGTCACAGCCAATGCAATTCAACACACATCGAAGGGTGCTGTCAAGGTAGATTTGTGGTTGGCGGACAGCAACGAACGCCGAGTAGACATTGATATCGTCGTACAAGATACGGGAGCAGGGATGAGTGCCGAGAAGCTTGACGCCTTGTTCAACGATCTCGAGCAGGTGCAGACGGAAAGCGATGAAGGACTACAAGAAAAGCTAGCCGGGGAGGCTAAAGCAATTGAGGGAAAAGACTCCAAGAGAACTCTCGGGCTGGGCCTCGCACTCGTTGCTCGTATAGTACGAAATATGAACGGCCAGCTGAGACTCAAATCTGAAGAAAACAAAGGATCACGTTTCGTGATACAGTTAGGTTTTGACCTACCAAACGAGGATAAAAGAAGTATTTCCCTTAATGATACCGAGGATGCGGGAGTAGGACCGCCTTCGAATCAGCCTTCAACGCCACCCGTCGAGACTGGTGAGGTCATGCTTGTCACCAAAAGTGCACAGAAGGCAGTACCAGAGACCCCGAAGGAAATTGTGCACCGCAAAAGTGCCGAGAGTGTGCGGAGCATAGGCAGCATGAAAAGTTTCAAGAGTGGGGAAAGTGCAAGGAGTGGTGTTGATAGGCTCATTGAAGCTATTCAAGAGCCGTTTACAGTAGCAGCAGGATCCTCGGGCGACGGCGAGCATGAACGACCAGGAAGTCGTGATAGTGGTCGGAGGCAGGGTTCATCGTCCTCTTTACGACGACCAATCAGTGGACTCACGCGAGCCCACTCTACTAATGTGACCTTCTCCAACTCGTCGGACCAGGCACTACAACAACGGCAAGGTCCCGGACTAGCAAAGGTGACCGATTCGAAGACCCCTATCAGACCCATTCGAATGCCAGGTGAGACTAGCACAGGCTCACCAGAATCGGAGTATCCACCTCGAGAAGTAGACTTGTCAGCACGAACACCGTCACGAGTCTTGTTCGATATTCCCGACAAACATGCCATGGTGGAGCCGCCAAATGCAGAGAAGCTTCAAGTACTGGTCGCGGAAGATGACCCTATCAATAGCAAGATCATTCAGAAGAGGCTGGAGAAGGTTGGCCATGAAGTCTGTCTGACCATTAATGGCGAAGAATGCTCTAGCACGTATGGAGAAAGGCCCGCCTTCTTTGACGTTGTCTTGATGGACATGCAGGTATGTTGGCATTCATCTCCCACTTGTAATTTTGCGATGCTAAGAAAGGGCAATAGATGCCCATTGTGGACGGTCTAACCTCGACGAAAATGATCCGATCATTCGAAAAATCATTCCCTGACGAATTCTTGTCAACACGTGCAGCTTTGAACGGCAGGGTACCTATATTTGCCGTCTCGGCCTCGTTGGTTGAGAAGAATCGTCAGGTCTACATTGATGCAGGCTTCGATGGCTGGATCCTCAAGCCCATTGATTTCAAACGACTGACAGTAATCATGTTGGGGATCGTGGAAGAGGAAACACGGGAGAGCTGCTTGTACGAGCCCGGCCAGTGGGAGAGAGGCGGCTGGTTTGCAAAACGACAACCAGATGTGTTTACGTCATCTACAAGACCGTCATCCAAGGCGCCTATCTCATCCTCGAAAACGCCAGAGTCTTACCCTGCGCAGCCAAAAGAGGACTCGAGTGACCAAGAGCGAGAACGGCTCAGGCAGCTTGACAATGATGCAGTCCATGCCGACTCTGTACCACAAAGTCCAGGCCGTTCCGGTAATATTGAGTACGCTGTCGAGTCTCGTAGCGCAAGGAAACCCTGAGAGGAAGCGCTAAGAGCGGATTCCGCACATGGTACGGAGTACTCTCTATATACCATTCTCCCAATTCACATTTCCGAGCCTCGGCGTGACCTCGGCGGAAAGCAATCGACCTCGACTCCCATCCTCCACCGACGTGACATGCGGCTGTCTATTTTGGATTTGCTTATGTATGACTTACTTGTTCCCTCTCGACTTTATATTCGGCCGACTTCGGAGGCTTTGTCATGGCGAGGCGTTACCGCAGGGCAGCGAGCGCTGCGGGGTCCTGTGACGAATATGACGCTGGTTATGAGCGGACGTGTGCGCGTTTTCCCGTTCTGTAGGTATCTCCAATCACATGTACATAAATCGATGCTGCGACGGTGAGTCGCATTCGGCAGGTATTTGGTGGGAATGTAGGTATGGAATGAGTGGTTGTGAGGGATTATTGAGGGATGTTGATTTATTAGCTGCATGAGTCTGAGTCTGACATGATTAAGGTATGAAACGGGCTGACTGCCTGAGTGCCCCCCTTGAAACGAGCTTTTGCGCTTATATGCACCTCGCATACTAAGATTGAGACTAGGGAATTCCACGTGGTAGATAAGTAGATAATCGCATGGAAGATGAAGGAAAGATGTCCCAGGAGCTGTTCTGATACGTCCAGATGACGGTGTGTAAGAAGTTCGGAATTCAGAGGAGGAGAGTCGGTGCATATATGTTGTACCTCAACGCATTCCATTTCCAGCATATTCTACGACAAAGCAACACTCCAACTCTCTGCTTCTGACATTAAGCTCCTTTCCTCTCTTAATTACCTAACACACTGAGCACACTGAGGTTGAAGGGCGCGCTACTTTAAGGCTAAGGGAATCGGATTGCACTGGTCTCCCGTCTTCAGTCCCCCACTAGAATAAAATACGGTACTGTATCATCTACTCGTATGAGACCTCTATGAGAATTTCAACCGCGTCGGCCGGGTGGCTGCCTGCTGACCCCTGCACTCAGAGTGGCTTTGGCTCACTACTTTGGTGCTTGAAACATGTAAGAAAAGAAAAAAAGAAAAGGCAAAATTTCCACACCGTGAGCCGTACCGCTTTTTCTGAGGTTACATTTAAAATACAGCTATGATCTATTCCATTGGTGCCTTTTCCCTCCTGCAGCTGCTTCAAGCTGCTACCACCAACCCCCAACCAATACTTCACTTCCACCCATAGACGATTAAAAAGCCAGGACGAAAAGACCCTTCCAATCCCGAACATGATAATTGCAAGTAGAACATAAGCGGAAGACTCCAGATACTTTGCTCCCAAGCTTGAGTGACTTCTCATGAATGCCGCCTTACGCTTCGCCGAACCGCAACCCCCTACTCGACTAGCTCATACCGCTCAAAGGAATCAATGCATCTGACGCATCCTCTGAAATCACTTTGACCAGCCTCAATGGGCAATTCCAATGGCAAGCCCGTCGTGTTCACCGACGAAGGTGAGCTTCCTACCTGTCCCAACCTCTGATTTCGTCTCCGCTGCACAGCACCAAGCCTGGTCTGCCCCCAGCGGACGCTTGAGCCTTCAAGCTTGCAAATATGCTGACACCGCCTCTTTCAATAGTCAACCTCAACCATTTCCGACTCCTGCGCGTGGTGGGAAAAGGTGCATTTGGAAAGGTTCGCATCGTCGAGCGAAAGGATACCGGTTTGACCTTTGCCCTGAAGTACATTCGCAAAGATGAAGGTCAGCAGATGCCACCGGGGACTAAGCGGCGACCGACGGTCAAGGCTTACATCGAGTACAGTGGTCCGATCGGAGAGTGTACGGAACATCATCAGAGAACGGAGAATGCTGGAACACCTCAATCATGCCTTCCTATGCAACTTGCGCTACAGCTTCCAGGACATTGAATATTTGTGAGCCGATATCCCCCATACACCGCGATAGCCACCGCGCATCGTCTGACACGGCAGCAGATACATTGTTGTAGATTTAATGAACGGCGGCGACTTACGATTTCACATCTCACGAAAGACCTTCACGGAAGACGCAGTCCGGTTCTGGATGGCAGAGCTCGGCTGCGCGTTACGATACTGTCATGGGCAGGGCATTGTGCATAGGGATCTCAAACCAGATAATGTCTTGCTTGACTCAGACGGCCATGTGCATCTAGCTGATTTTGTACGTTGGCACGATGGACCTGAAGCTCGCCTTGGAGGGGCGCTAACGGAAGATAGAATGTTGCGTCTGAATACAAACCGGACAAGCCTCTACATAGCAAATCTGGGACTCTTGCTTACCTTGCGCCGGAAGTCTACGCTGGTACGGGATATCTGACCGAGGTTGATTGGTGGTCGTTGGGGGTCACGTTTTATGAATGCATTTACAACAAGGTCGGTCTAACTCTGACGGGAAACACTGAGGGTCTAACGCATTACAGCGACCTTTCTCTTCGCATGGTCACGAAAAGCTGGAAAAGGAAATCCTGAAAGCCTCGCCTAATTACCCTGTCACACAACCGCCGGTCTCGATGCACTGTACACACGCCATGCAATCGCTGTTAGAGAAGGATACACGGAAAAGAATAGGGGCAACCGGCTTCGACACATACACAGATCATCCCTTCTTCCGGCGAATCGACTTTGAAGCTCTCGAGAAGAAGCAGATCCGGCCCGTCTTTGTACCCTCTAGCGAAAAGACGAACTTTGACGCGACATACGATTTGGAAGAGCTACTGCTGGAGGAAGCACCCCTAGAAGCAAGAGCAAGGCGGCAAAAGCCGAGGGTACAGCTAAAAGACGATGCAACAGACAAGGAGATCCGTACGGACGAGTTGCATCGAATGATAGAAACGTTGTTCGAGCCTTTTGACTATACCACTGTAACGTACTTCTCCCAATGTTCCCAATGTTTCCTTCACCCTTGCTAATCTCTATTCAACCCAATCCAGTGACTACAAAGGCTTCGTGGACTCCCCCTCTGGCGTGGATTCCTCTCTTGACATCCTCGATCATGCCAAAGCGACCGCCGCATCGTCCAAACACAGCACCGATGACCCAGACCTCGACCGCGTCGCCACCAAATCCCACCTCAGCGGCTCTCCCAACGGCTCTCCGCCCATGACCACGCACGGTCAGGCAGCATTGTCAAACCACTCGGAATACTATCCTGCAAACGAAAGCCTCGCAGGCCAGGGTGTACCGGGGCCAACCTCTCATCCTAGTTCGTCGGCCCAAGGGAGGCAACCGCCCAGAAGTGCGGGTGCACCGAGAGGCGGTGGGCTTCAGGTCGTTACCAACGATGACGGGACGGCGTGGGAGGGCTTGAACAGGAAAGAAACGCGGGCTACCAATGGGAACAGCGACATCAGGGAAGGGGGGCGGAGTACAAAGGGGAAGCCGAACGGGATGTTGGGTTTTCTGTCCAGGAAGAAGGGCAGGGAGAGGAGTCCGAAACCGATGGAGGCGGGGGTGCTGGGGAAGGAGGGGGCCAGGGTCGTGGTTGGCGGGCGATGAGATGTACGCGCGGGCATGGGCAGGAGGCGGACCCGGAGCGATTTATACGGGTGCTGTGGGAGTGAGTGAGCGAGTGAGTGGGCGTTGTATGCTGACAGACATCTCGACTACGCGATTCTTTCACACAGGGGATTCCGTCTCCGTCTTTTTTTTCTTCCTTTTTTCCGGTGCGGTTGCCAAACACGCGAACACGTCCCGGCGAGCGACCCGGCGTTCTTTTATGTTCCGGGTTTCTTTCCCGGTTCGTGCCGATGGTGTATTGTCGCCCGCCTTGCTTTTGCTCGCTTTGGGCGCCCGGGGGGGGAAGGGGGCCGACTCAATACCATTTTTTTCTGATGGCGTCTCCGCGCATCTGCAGTGTGCGGCGGTGTGTGTGTCTTTTGTAGTGCCCCGTCTTCCGGGGAGGAGTAGGCGGGGGGGATATATGGAATTTGTTGAAATGGAGAAGGGGGGGTGTGGGCGGGGTCTGGTGGTGGGGTGTGGAGGGGGGGTTACATATCTAAATTGTAGCATCATATGTTTGTAGTCGTGACTACCTAGCCTTTGGTTTTGGTCGGGTTCTATTGCGGTACGGGATACATCGCTGCTTTTTGCCCGTGTCCGTCTTCCCCGGACGCTCGTGCTAGTCTGGACTCACGGCGGCTTCGCCCACGGCGGCCGTGTCGGCGGAGGCATCGACCGTGCTGCTGCTGCTGCTGCGGCGGCGGCGGTAGCATCCTCACCGTTTGCAACGGGAGGTGTCGTGCTGTTTGCGGGCGCGGGTCGAGAGCTCGAGGGGGGGAAGCGCGTGGGCGGGAGGGCGGCGCCGGGGACTGTGGGTTGCCGGCTTGCCCACGGGGCCGCGGTGCGTGGTTCGGCGCCGGGGGGTGGGGGGTCTCGGTGCGCGAGGCGGGGCGTTGTGCTGTTGGGCGGATGGGTCGTTACCGGGCTCCAGGGCGCGGGGGTGCCGGTGTTGGGGCCGGGCGCGGGTGGGAGGTTGCCCGCCCATGGTGCCGCTGTGCCCCGCGTGCTCGTTGTTTGGGTTGCGGGTGGCTGGGGGGGGTGGCGGGGGGCGGCGACCTTTTCTGCGGATGAGGAGGTGGATCCGTCTCTGACGGGGTGGTGGGCGGCGTGGACGGAGGCGGGGGGCGGGGGGGCGTCGGGGTCGGGGTCGAAGCTGAAGAGGGCGCCGAAGCGGAAGTGCTGGACGACGGGGAACTTGGACAGGACTTCGGCGTTGTACATTTTGACCATGCCCTTGTTGATCTTGGCCCAGCCGGCGCGGATGCCGGAGATGTCGTAGAGCATGGGGGAGTGCTCCCAGAAGGGGCCCCTTTTGACATCGTGGATGAAGCCGATGGCGCCGAAGTACATGTTCTCGCGCCGGTGCCTCTCGACGGCGGCGGGTTTGGCTACGTCGGCGGGGTCCGGGGCATCGGGGCGGGATCCTTCGAGGGGCGTTTGGACGCCGGGGGAGATGGCGGGGCCGTATTGGGCGCTGCCGAAGATGTAGGGGATGAAGGAGTGGTCGTCTAGGCCCCAGACACCGTGGGAGCCGGCGGGTTCGAGGGTGTAGGTTAAGATGAGGCGGCGGATCAGTGCGAGGTAAGGGACGATCAGGCCGAGGACTACGGCTCTTTCCTCGCTACCTGGATGAGAACGCGTGTCGGGGGAGCTAAAGCCACCGAGTTTCCATATACAGCCTAGGAATGCGAGAAAGGAGAGCTCGTGGCCGGAACCGTAGTCGAGGCGCTGCGATGAGCCAAAGCTGCCGAGGAAGTAGGACGAGAGCTCCGCTTCAGAGGTGACTTCTGACCGATGGGGATACTGTAGAGTAGACTCGGGTAGATGCGTTTTCAAAAGATCCAGGGTTCGCTCCTCGACGGTCTGATACCACTTCTTGAAACTCACGTTGCCAAATCGACGAGGGCCAGGGTCCGGCGGTATCTCATCTATGATGCGATCGAGCTCTTCAAGCAGGTTTCCGAGGTTTTGCACGGTCTCTGAGAATTCTACGGCTTGACAACCCAAGTCCCATACTTGGACTCGTTTATGGTCGGATGCAGACATGTCCTGAATGCTTATTGGAAACATTGCTCGATTGAGCTGGAGCAGAAAAGTCATGATGTCGCTATAGGCTCTTGAGACAAGGAAAGCGGATACATCGTGGCCTTCATTGATTTTCTTAAGAGGCGTGATGAACGTGGGTGTTTGAGTCCTGCTCAAGAGTTCTAGGCAAGGTACATTTGAGACACCGTCGGTCTCCGACATTTTGGTGGCAGGTTATCCTGTGTTATAGGTGTATCCACTCTCTGTCGATCTTCGAATGTCAAGAATAATGCCGATTACAATAGACTTGGTCTTGATCAAGGGTTTAGTGTAGAGGAAGCATAGGTAGGTAGGAGGTATGGGTATGCAAGAGACCTCGCAACTCTCGGCAAAAGTCCGAGCGCCAAGCCATACGAGTACTAGTACGAGATGTACCCCCTATTAAGTCTAGGTAGGCTTCATCCTCAACCATAAGCATCTAGTATCTCTCGCACTCCTCTTCGACGCCTTTATAGACGCTGAATTGGGCTGATGCGACAGATATGATCAATGCCCTCTGCTGGAACCAAACGAAGACCAGCGTCCTAGCCTCATGCGCGACGGATAAATCCATCATCCTTTACGACCTGCGTACCTCCTCGCTGGTCTCAAAAGTCACTCTAGACCTGGCATTATACCCATAGCCTGGAACTCAATGGAAGCCTTTAAGTAACCCGTTGCCTCAGAAGACCACAATATCTGCATGTTTGACATGCGTAAACTATATCGAGCCCTCAACGTCTACAAAGATCATGTCACGGCAGTCATGGACGTTGGGTTCAGCCCCACAGATCAAGGACTTGTCAGTGCATCTTACGATAAGATGATTTGCCTTTGGGACCGCGCTGGTGGGCATCCTCGAGATATATGCGAACAGGTTGGAAGGTACTCTGGCAGGAGCCAAATTGATACCGGCTTTCCCGTGAGCTTTTTGTTATTACATTTGGCCAACATCTTAGAGGAATCAGTTACGAAACAACCAGATCTTCTTATGCGTGGATTGGTTTGTCGTCGTCGATGGGGTTATGCCTACCGAGCCAACAGCCTCGTGTACTACCTCGCACTGACAGCGCTATTCCTACGCGCGACGCTTGCGCTTGGTCACGTGGCATACGTGTTGTGATACCGCGTCTGCTGAAATGGATGGGACTCGCTTGTTGGTCTTATACCGCCAATTTGGGTATATCTTGGGCTTCTGGCCTCGTCCATATGTTCGAGAATGCGGCTGCGGGCATCGAGCGGTATTGGGCAATGAGCACGTAGGTGTGTGTTCGTGCTTTGCCTGCATCGGATGTCATTGTATCGGGTATCAGTGGTGCGAGTCTGGAGGACGTCAAGATTCTCTTCGGCGACGAGACGCTTGCGGCGGGACATCGGGAGCTGGAAACTGACAGGACTTGTGGGCAGTGCTGCGAATAAGTGTCGCTAAAGGTAGATAGTATATATGAACTCGAAAACAAAGAGATGCATTCGTCTATTCATCTTTCTCAAATATAGTTCGAGTAGGAACAAAAGAGAGAAGAGATAAGTGTAAGGGAGGAGAGGAAGGTTTTAAAGTCGAAGGGGTAAAGGGTAAAGAAGTAAGTAGAGAGCACCAGAGAAGAAGTAAGAAAAGCCAAGACAAAGCTACATACAATGGTGAGTAATTGGACCGCCTTGCTCTACAAAAGCACACTTGACCTTCAATAAGTACAGAAATATCATATAGATTATGGAAGAGTGAAGGATGTATCTAAGGTTCATAATAACAGTGACTGCTACTTTTAAGCAAAGAAGTGGAATCGTAAACACGTGGTTTTTGGACCGTGAGGGTGGGAAAGCACCGAATGGTAGAAGAGAAAAGCCCTACACGTTCGTTTCTAACTTGGGTGTAATTTGGCTACGAGAATTTGCTGACAGATTGCTTGATTGCCTTCTTTGATCGCGTTGGTAAGGAATGGCCTGGATAAATGCGTAAGTTAATCTTCAAATACCATCGTCGCCTCCCAGCCGACCAGGCAAGATACTCTCTTGCCCACATCTTATGTTCTTTATTGGTGCCCCTTACGGCTATCTCTTCGCAGCCACTGTGGAAGAACGATCTCGACTACACAAATCCGTCGAACACTGGCAGAGAGGTATCAGCACAGAGTTTAAGTTGGCATCTCCAATACAAAAACTCAAAACGGTATCTCAAGGTTAAACGCTTACCTGCATTTGCGATCAGTGAGCCGGTGAAGAATCTGCGCTTCCCCTTGAATAATCCAAGAGCTCCATTGGAAGACCAGTTAGTCGCGCCATGCACTCAGCTCATCCCTCGCCAAAGGCATCCGTGCAAAATGTCCTAGATGAAACATTACAGCCAACGATCGAATCATAGCTAGTTCTAAAAAAGAGCCAGTGTCCACTCATTGATGTGGTTGCGCGCAATTACCGGACTTAAGTGATGGATGATGAGAAAGACGGCTTTCTCGAGTGTTGTACCGAGCAATGCAACCACTGCAGACTGCCGTCGCCAACGATATCACAGACATGGGGATGCAGGGATTCCCGACATTAAAGCTCTATCCTGCGGGCTCGAAGGACGTACCGGTATTCTTCTCTAAGGCAAGAACATTGAGAATTATAGCAGACTTTATCCGAATTCTCAGGAAACAAGGAGCTGAAAGCCCGGGAATAGGGGAGGAGGAAGACAAGACGGCGACTAGTAGACTGAATGAAAGAAGTGAGCAAGCAAGCAGGCGTCCTAAAAGGATTTTGATCGCACAGGGGGAACCCAGTTGGTCATAACATGATGAACTGTGAGCATTTCGTCAGTCCGTACGACATATCTATGCACTTGTCAGTGGACGTGCCCTTGATCGAGAATGCAACAGGGGTGGCGGAGTGTGCACGAGAGAGTTTGTTTGCTGTAGGGGGTGAGAAAGGGAGATCTTCTCTGGCATCGTTCTTGAGAAACGCTCGAATACCCTTTCGTAATGGCAAGATCTCTGCTTGCCCACGGCCCAACAATATCATACCCCTACAATTTGAGTGCGAGTTTGAGGACGCAAGCAGGTTTGTGATGGGCTGCGACGTTGTCATTGAATACATTCAGGTGTTCAATCGAGACCTCGACTAGCTGTAGGAATCAGATCGCGGGACCATGCGTACCTTCCTTGAAAAGATGTAAATTGGCTCGGATCCCGCAAATCCGTAATACTCCTGCCATACTAGTGAAATCCGTATATCCTTTCTCGATCCACAGGCAGGTGCTAGCCCAGCAGTAGTAGTAGCGTAAATAAATAAACAGCTCTCGCCGCTGAGGCTTTTCTGTCTTCTTCATCTTTACAATCCCATCTTCCGTCCCTCCAGAACGGCCCCCGATGCTATCAACAATAGCCTTTGAAATCCAACAACGTGCATATACTGCTACGCCACATCATCGGTCGATAGACTTCTGATGCTTTGCCGACGTCGCAGCCATGACTGATCAGCCCATGTCACTGTCTTGTTGCAGGTTTCGAGCACAATACTATGTAAACTTTCTCCAAGTTAGCCACTCTTAAGACAAGACTGATGCATGTTTACCTGCAGTAGCCTCCTAGCATTCGAGCTTTCCGCCGCCAGCAGCGTCTGTCCTCCCCCCGATTCTCCTCTCCCTCCACCTCCTCCCATGCTATCCCGAGCCATCCCACCTCGTCCCTTCGCCACCTCCGACTATACCCAGCGAGACGCCTTTGGCACACACACTTCTCATCTTTCTCTGGCACAGCAACACGTCTGATACCCTCCTGATATTCTCATCGTGCCCTCTCAGCCCCTCAAATATACTCGTACGCATCACTGGGTCCCATACATGCGGAGCAATACTATTTCCATTAGCACTACCACTCGCAGATCGCAGAGACGTGTATGACTTCTTCTTAGTCGAACTCAGACCATGCTGACTGGTGAAGCCTAAAGATCTCCTCTCTCGAGCAAATCGATTGGCAACAGCAGAGACTGCACGCAGCTGTCATCATTGCTCATTGAAGGCTCCTGATAAAACCAGCATGGACTAGCAGCGGCTTCAAGCAAGGTGCACATCTTCTAGAAGGTAGTGATAGTACTCCCTTCGTCCTGCCCCCAGCAAGTTTTCCTATGTGCTTTTTCAACTTTCCTTTGCGGTCATATTCGCTTGATGATTCGGTGAAGAGAAATCGCTGTCATCCTTATGAGACCCCAATGTATCGTTTGGGTGTCGATGATTATACAACCTTTTCCTGTCTGAGATGATGAGTAAGAGGATGATACGGTTGATTTGAGGCGGGCTTTTGCCTATTGAATTTTTTTGGCAGGGTTTGCGTCCCAACGCTTTTTGCCAAGCCAACTATATATCGCCACATTGCCTCCTCACCTTCACTCTCGGGTACCCTCGTCTCAAAGCAGATGCAACGTCTCTCTATCCTTCCACGCAATAACAATATTGATGGCATCAATGATCAGTTGTCGCAGAGACAAAGGGTAAACTGGTTTAAATTGTGTTACTCCTTTTGTCGAATGATGCGCTGACAATATATTACTCACCACCCCAAATACCGCAGTCAATGGTCTGATTGTGAGAATCCTGATGTGCGTCTAGTGGGTCATTGTGCCGTAATATGTAGAGCGAGACATCAGTGATCTTCAACCCTTTCCGCCGTAAAAGCAATAATCGTCAGCTGTTCAATCTCCGCTCCTATCATCCCCTCCATTGGAGATAGAAAGGATCCCCAAGTACTCTAAATTCCGTCAAACTTAGCCGCCGGTCATGCCTACTAATCCTTGTGAGCTTGGTATTGCCGCTGTTGCCCAGGATTTCACCTCCGAACCATCGAGTTCCCTCAATGTTCACGGTGTCCACTATGTCCATCATCCAACATCATGTGCTGGGGAGAAGGCCTGTGATGACAAGAAATGAAACGGGTTCTGGATACGCTAAGTGCAAGTCGCTTAAGATTTCTCCAAGTAGGGGGCATGAAGGGCTTCGGGTAGGGAATAATGTGGATAGCTTGGACGGCCAAGCCTTGGTTTCAATACATCTTCTGTGAATTGTTCCGCGAGCTTTGGAACCGAGGCCGACTATGGGGAAATGCAGTCAGGTCGAGACTGTTTGACTGTTTTGTTGCAGTCTCGCTCTTCCTCTCGTATATTTCTTCCTACTTCTTACCATGTGCAAAGGTCTATCAGTCATTTTTGGTGATTACTATGCCGTTGGACTCGCCTGCTAATCCTGCACCACATTTGATCGTTCACTTCCACGCCAACGTTCGTCGGCTTGCACAGAACCCGTTGGCCGCCTCTGCAGCTGTCCGCTTTCAAGCCCAGAAGCTTGTGATCTTCCTCCCATTTCCGTATCGACACGTCGTGGAGGATGCATTTCAGGCTCGACGTTGTCGTCTTCTGCATCCTGAATCGCACCCGTCATCATAAAAAGTGAAGATGCCGTCGGAGCTGCAACTACCGTCGAACTTCGACTTCGAATAAGGCCGAGTTGAGATGAATGCGAGGGAGCACAATGATGCCGTTCTTTTCCCTCTTCTTGAGTCTGATCTGGGGATCGGTCAGCTGGCCTTCTCGCCACCTGCGACAAGGAATGGTGCAGTCGGGCTACGTACCATCGTATACCTCCCGGAAGACCAGCACTATCGAGCTCAAGAGGAGGATAGGGACAATTTGGCCAAAGCTCATGGCGTTCTCGTCGCCGTTCATTTCAGTCGACGGAATCTGGCGGTCTTCTATAATGCCCAACAGACTGTACACGAACCAGAAAATATCTAATATCAGGTTACAGGTCCGCGAGCTAATAGAAGCCATTAGCGCGAGATACGTCCAGCTGGCTATGCGAACGGTCACGACTGATAGTGTGTAAGTGAAACGCCTTATGCTGCCCTGAAAGAATGTAGGCGAGGTTGTTTGCAGCAATCTTTCCTTTAGGCGTTCAATGGTTTGTTCCAAGGTATTCCTTGGCTTCTCCAGGAGCCATCGATCGAGAAAGGTCGTTGGCGGTTTGAAGAGCGGGAAGATGCTCAGCGGGTATTCAATGCATATCAGAGCAAGAGACACTAACATCCAATATCTCGGGTTGCCGCCGATGTTCCCGATGAGATTATCAAACAGACATTGGGCGTCGTAAGGCCAGCTGTCATACCATTCATACTGCCCTTGCATCACTGTGGAAACCATGAGTAGTAGGGCCAGCACAATGATTAGTGCTACGCGCCAATTCCTTTGTACAGGTTTGTCAACAAAATAACCTTGAAGCACAGTCAGTGTGTCCAAGTGCACCGACGCTGAGAACCAGGCTAAGTCGTTGACCAAGGCGAAATGGTACACGGATATGGAACAGTGGGTCCAGAAACCTGCGATCAACACTGCCAGGCCGGTGAGGAGCTGCTGGTCGCTGAGACTGAGGACTACATTTTGGATTACAGGAACCCAGAATCGTTTTCTGCTGTCGGCTATTTGAAAGGGTGAAAGTGCTTTGGCGGCTCTGTAAAGCGAGCGGTCGAAGGAATTTGTGTCTGGGGAATCCGATAGTGTAAGGACAAGGTGCACAGCAGAGAGACACAGGGTGATAAAGGCACTCGCTATGTAGACACCGATAATCTACGACGTAGATCTTACGCGTGAGCCTTCATTCTCCGAAAGGTTGAAGTAGCTCAGTCGGCAAGTTCAAGGGCTTACTCCAATGCCAGCGATGTCAGGATCGGCTTGATACATCTGCTCGGTACCATCTTTCCATGCAGTACAATTGCCACAAGATCCCATTGCATAGATCCTACTCTTCTATAATCTCCAACAGTAGAGCGGTCTCTCGAACAAGAGATGCCACCAATGGCAATTGAGAGACAAAAATGTGTGCGTACTCGAGTCTAGGGCGAGGGATGATTCTTGAGTACCTTGTAAGCTCCAAATATTATCCTTTGCCCGAATCTGCTATCTGATTTGGAGAACCCCACTTGCAGCCTTGTCTCTGAAGGTTGTCGTGTAGGCTTGCCACTAATGCACGTCGGGCAAAATAATGCACGTCGGGGACCAAGTTTGGACGAGCGGGGCTTAGCGAGTACATCAAAGCAAGCCATAGATAGTAATGTTATTGGAGCAGTGACAGCCTTATGACTTCGGTATAAAGTCATTGCTCGGCTCGAAGAGTTGGCCTGACGGGCATAGGTATGAGTGATTGCCCCGCCCCAACGGACATGGAAATCATTTGGTTCGTCGGCTCAACAATCGCTCCGTCAGAAGCGGCCTTTGGCCTGGTCTTCATTTCTGCTGTATGCGACAGTCACCGGATTTGAGAAATATGGCGCTGTATATAGACTGGTCCATGACCACATTCATGTTCTTCTTTCTGTCATGCTTTCACGCGATCATTACATAACAATAGCAATACCACTGCAGTCAGACAGCCCTATCAGTATATCATCATTCCGTTGCCAAACCCTTTCTCTCAACACATAGTATGCAGAAGTTGAACTTATCCACGTCCATAGCGTTTCGGCAAAGCGGCCACGGCGGAATGCCAAGAAGACAGAAATCCTCACCACCGGGTCTCGGGTGATCGCACGTTCGTGGCCCTGGTAGAACCGTCAAGTTCGCCTGTCTTTTCGTCGTTATCCTCCACCACAAGAGGGTCATCTGAAATACGTTAGAAGAAATCCCGGGTGCTGGTTAGAAATCCACTGGGGGCCACAACTTGACTGTTACCAACTGCATTGGATCGACCTAAGCTTGTTGTTTTCTTGTGTTGCTGGAAATTTCGCTAACAGGGAGGCCGTCTGAAGACAGACTTAGGTTGCGATCGGATCCATGCGAAATCGAGGTCACTTAAGTTATTACTTATCGGTATCATCCATCTTGTCGATCACGATCGCGTCTTTCTAGAATCATTGAACGCACCCGCAGGGACTGGTACCTGCACACTGCACGCCGGGCCTTCTCCAACCTGTGTCTACTTTCTCCGCCCTCCTTCAAACCTATACTGTCTGCTGTGCGCTTGGAGGAACCTCGAACGTCGGTGGCGTCCATAGCTGTCGCAGGCTCAACGTCCATTGGGCTCCTTGGGATCCACATCCATGGGGAGCGAGCCGGATCTGCCGCTGATCCTACGGCGTCGTCTCGGAGCGGAGACCGCCACGAAACCAGTGGTGGTTCAGGAGTTGGCCACGCAATAGGCGATCGGAGAGAGTATGACCCATGGGATTATGTTGTCTGTAGACTCTGTACTGTAGCATGCTCCTTTGTCCCCTTTCTCTTCCCCCCTGTAAGAGTGACGAGGCTCGATTATTTGAAAGTTGATTTCTGTATCGTATGTCGACGAGGGGAGGGTAGTAGGGAGTAGAGGAGAACCAGAGATGGGATCTTCTGTCTCCTCGCGGAGGATGGAACATCTAGATAGGTGCTATTTGTTAGTACTAAGATCTGCTAGCAGGGGTTTTAAGGGTCGTACCCAGCTTCTGAGCTTGCTACAGAAATCCGTGGAGTGTTAAGGCCCGCCTTACTCAGAAATCGAGCTGTCGCTTCTAGAGTGGACGCTGCTGCTGCTGTCGGTATGCAACTTTCTTATTTCCATCAAGCCCGGATTTTGCAACTCTTGTGTTTCTCAAAGAATAGCAAGTTTAGTCTTCGAGCCAGTCGAATCAAGGACTTTGATCAGATCGTAGTCGTTGAGTGATCCACCCAATCCGCCGTTGGATCTAGGAACCGTAGGAGTATATCCCTTTCCGCAGATGACGGGAACATCACCAAACGACGCCACCGATGGTCTTTTGCCAGCGCAAATCGGCTTTAGTGGGGGGTTGGTAGAACTGAATGGATACCACATCGATAAGTGTCATTGTGTCTCAAATCAAGATAAAGGAGCTTTGTGTGTAGTCTGAAGTGGGAAATCCAAGACGCTCAGAATGGGACCAGGTGAGGATTACATGCACTTCTGAGTCGTACCTACAGTGGCGGTGCCGTGCCTACACTCTCCAACCAATAAAACGCTGAAGACGTCACCTCAGTACCGTCTCCCTTATTCTTGCACCTGCTGCCTGCTCCTCAAAATTGGAGCCTTTTATGGGGGGGAGGGGTCAAATGCATGCCTACTTCTTTTCCCATTTTTCTGCTTCTGCCCTTCACTGCTTCTTCCCCCGCTCAACCACAGCATAAACACATCAAGGTGCTACAGGACCTTCAATATATTATTAAGCACAACTAGCCGGTCAAAAGGAATCCCTGACGACCAGCCCGGACTGCGAAGAGCATAGACTTCTCGGTACGAATAGGCCGTCCAGTATTTGATCAAGAAGGCTGATGTGATCGAAGGCCATCCCAGCCTGTCTTGTCTTCAGAATTTGCTGCAAGCAGTCGCACAAAATAGGGGCCAGTGTATCGCATATGCTCTCTTCAATTTCCCCTGAATGATGCCGAGAAAGTCCTTTTCCCTTCGTGTATGCTCAAGTGTCAATCTGAAATACGAGTGGACTGTTTTAATTTTCGTTGCCGATGAATGCTGACACTGCATACTCTGCATATGCAGCCTCAAAGTAATCAATTCTTAGCGCTTACAGTAAGGGCCTGGATGCTGGGTACCCCTCTCAGATAATGCATAAGGCTGTGCATCCTTTGAGAGAAGGAAGAAGGCTGTCGCTCTAGTTGCGAGTATGGCAAGAATGTTCGATGCCGGTTACGTTCTCTGCCCTGTTTCATCTCTCCGTCGAGACTTTCGAGATTTGTGTTACTCACAATGGGTGCGGATAGAAATACTGTGCATAGCACATTGGACATTGTTCCGCGTCAACCTGTGTACCAAACATATCGACAGAACGGGACCCGACCAATTGACTCGGAAAAGCAGGTTGCTCCGCAAGACGGAAAGCAAGTATCTCCTGATAATGGCAAAAATCGCGTAGTAGAAGATGCTGGGATTGAATTGGCTCCTAGAAGAGACTTCTACGCACCCGATCTCAGCGATCATCATGTCCAAGCCCCTCAACCTTCCAGAAAAAAATGGATAGTATATGGTGGAACAATAGGAACGATAGCTATTATTGCACTGGTGCTGGGATTAGTCCTCGGATTGAGAACACGCAAAAGCTCTACCACACCATCATTGACGAGCTCTTCGAATTCGTCCGCCACGTCTCTTCCCGCTACATTTTCCTCTGCGACGTCTCCCTCCGCTACCTCCGCTACAACTCCACTCGTCACGCCCTCCCAGCGTAATCTCGCCGCACTTTCCTTCGCCTCAGAGTCCGTCAATAACACCCGTGTCTACTTCCAAGACAACGTGGGCCAAATACTGGAGGCTGCAAATTCTGTAGGAAACGCCACGTGGAGCGTTAACAGGATTGGTATAGGCGGAAAGAATGGTTCTGCCATTGCCGCCGCAGTGTCCCGCCCAAACATCCCCCTAGTGAGATACGCCTCTCTCAAGTCAATAATTTCTTACTTAACCCACTTTAGATCATCAGTGTACTATATCTCGACACAAATGACCTTATCCATGATATCATCTACAATGCTTCGACAGGCAAGTGGACTTCGGGGACTTTATCAGGCCAAGGATACATAGCAATGTCGAACTCCAGCTTAGCCGCCATGTACAACCAGTGCAACCTTTGTGCGAATACCACGATCATCGCCTTCCAGGATGACAACGGATTCGTCCAGATTGGCAATCTCACATCCGGTGGCTGGACTTTGACACAATTGGGCTCTGAGCTCAACCCTGCAATAGGGACGGGACTTGCACTGCAACCTTTCTACCTCGTTGGCTTGGCGGATCAGGTCAACCTCTATCATCAGACGTCATACCTCAACCTGAGTCTCGCATCTTGGAAACCATCTTTGATTAATGACGGTTCGTCCATTATGCCACTCCCTATATTCCGCTAATGCTTTCTTGAAATACAGTCCCCGGCTGGTCACTCAACGAACAGACTTACAACACTATCCCTGCTGGCTCAAGCATCGCCGCCGCTTCCTCTTATTCCAACGTCTCCACTGGCTTTGAAACCTGGATTGAAGTCCTGTCCGTCTTTGACAAAGGTTTTGAAGTCGATACTTGGTCCGGAGCGATCAATGATTGGTTGGAACAGTATACGCATCCTTCGGCCATGGTCAACTTGACGGGTACTGGGAACGCTTATGGCGGTGTGGCTGTCACTGCTATGGGAAGTGCGTTTGGCGTCGTGAAGCTAGACGGGCAGGTGGATAAGATTGAGAGTTGGCAGGTCGACGATGACACGGTGGATTGGAGCTTTATGGGGAATGTGGATTTAGATGGCGCTTGGGGATGAGAGTGGAATTGACGGTTGACGCCTTCGGCAAATTGCGAGGTTGCTTTTCAATCGTGGATTTTGTATTCAGATACTCGTACTTGTACCTTATCTACTTCTACTCTGATGATAAAATTGGAAGACGTTGATTAATGCCCTGTAGAGTTTAATTCCCGGCGCCTCTTTTCAATAATAATAAGTGGGGGGAGTTGGGCTGCTCGTGAACTTCCGTGTCACCTAACCCGCACCCTAAAAGCGGCATCCTCGGGTCTTCCTCAGATGCCAAGATTCTAAGCGCCGGCGACCGTGCGGCTTCCGTGCGGCTTGATGCCCTGGTCACCCCGTCGACTCTAAGTAAGTCTTTGAACACAATCAGATCAAATTCACTGCAGCGACCAGCGAACAACCAGAAGGGCATATCTGAAAGAATGTTCGGGTGGTCGAAGAAAGATGCTGGTAAGAAAGCTCCTAATGTGCAAGAAGAAGTAGACGCTGCGGAGCCGCTCACAAATCCGGCGGGCACTTTCGAACCCTGGATCGTGTTGCCGAATTTGTCAGGAAGAAAAATGCCTGGCGTGCCAGATCGATCTGTGGACAACACTGTCAGCATCGTCAATGGCCTCGCCCTCGGCGACGTCTCGAAATCGTCTCCAAAATCCGCAGTACCAACTAAGAGAAAGCGTAAGGAAGCAGATGAGGCGGACGGGTCTCCTAAGAAGCGAGTCGCGTCGCGTAGCGGAACTGCTGGTACTAGAGACGAGCCTTCTGCAACATCTACTAACGGTGTTACAGGACATGGAGGCAGATCCAACCGTGCATCTCCCAAAGTTGCAAGCGTGGCTCCTGGGATATTGCCCAGACCGAAGAAGGAGCAGCAGAAAACTGGATTCTATTCGGTGTCGCAAAATAATGGTGATATCTGGGACCCTGCGCCTAGTCCTCAGAAGCAAGCCAAGAAACCTGCCTCACGTCCTACGCAGAATCAAGAACCGAAAGGTCAACGGAAATCTTCCAGGATTCAATCCCAAAAGGATCATACTGAACGAGCGGTACTCACTAGATCTACACGCTCTACTATCGCTGCCAACGATCACACGGATGTCATACCGACATGGAATGATGATATTGACCTGTCAAAGAAGCCTGAGCGTGACGCTCGAAAAGCCGCGAAACAGCGAAAAAGCCTTCACCCTCGCCCAAGGAATCAAGACGTCAGTGCAGGATACGAAGAGGAGGAGCTTCTTGAGGGAGAAAAACGAAGAGTTCCAGAAGAGGTCATAGACAGCAGTGGCCAAACGTCGATTCCAATGGATCAGGGAGACGAAGGCGCAGAAGCAGAAGCTGGAGAAGAAAATTCTGACTCCGATGATTCTGACGAGGTCATCGGAAATAATGAGGAGGATGACGAAGAAGAAGACGAGGACAAGGGATTGAAAGTTTTTGGCCAAGATAGAGCTTGGAAGACTATTCTTGAGGGCGCTAAGTCTGTATGCGGTACAAAGTTACCGCTCAATCATATGCCAAAGCTCTTGACGATGACTATCAAGGTCTTGATCCATGAAGTGAGAGAAGCAAGGAGTTTATACGAACAATTATTGTCAGGAACTGACCATGATTCTCTTCACGGCCTGAACGACCAGTTGAAGAAGAGCCTCAATGCAGTCGAGGATCGTATCAGAAGCTTATCCGAGAAGGCTGCTGGTAATGAATGCTCGGAGATGATCAGGGACATCTATGCTCGAGCAATCCCAGCAGTGGTCTTTCTGTTAAAGTCGGCGTTGAGATCCCGGAAGTACCATTCGGACGAGCCCTGCGATCTCGAGACTCTCAATGAGACCGTCAAAGGACTTAGAGAGATTATTCGTGTGCAAGCAATGGCAGTCCTTTTGTGTGAGAAAGCCACACGCTGGAAGGCTAAGCCTGTCCCGACCCGCCTACCCATCGTGAGGCCAACTACTCGAAAGATATTTCCATGCCTCAGGGATATGAGGAAAGCTTTCTCTAAAATTCTTTTGGAACAGGACAGGAAAAGAAAATTGAAGCAAAATAGCGTGGATTACGCCAAAATACAAAGAGAGCTCCTCCAGTCTGCCCAGCAAGCGAAGCAGGAAGCTGCGAGGAAGAATGAGATCTTCTACAAGAGGATCATACAAGAGGACGAGAGACGCCGCAATGAGAAAAAAAGAAACCTCAAGCAATTGAAAGAGGATGAGTTTCTTGCAGGAAGGCAGTCCCGGCAAGTCAGTGGTCATGCTGATTTGAAGACACTCTGGTCTACTGCGGAGGACATCGCTTTGTACTATCAGCTAGAGAAGGGATATGCAGGAGGCTTAACCAGTAAGTTCGACAATAGACATCAATTAAGTCATCGCTGTTCGCTAACCACTCTCGCAGCTGAGGAGCGTTATTCGAACATCCTGAATACACCACTGTTACAGAATAAGCTTCCCCAGCACATCCGAGAGCGAGCCTTGTATTTCAAACCAACGTTACTGGAGCAAAGAGGAGCGCTTGAATGGATATCTAGCATAGAGTAGCCAGGTAACCAGGGAAAACAAACGTGGCAGATTACCACTCCGCTGAGCCTGGTATCTTTGACCGACCCCTTAGTGCGAAGGATTGTGAATGGTGTCTCCTAGTCTGGCAAAGGATTGGCCAATCCCGCTGAATGACCAAGACTGATGCACGTCCTACCATCTCGCCAACCTTTCAAGTCCATTGACCCAACCGCAGTACTTACGCTCATTCATGATTGGGCTCCTTAGACCAGAAACGTGACGCATTGAGAATGCAAGTCCCGTCGACACGATCGCCCGGTCGATTAATGTACACTGATACGATGAATTTCCTACGTCTGAGACCCATATCTCTCGTATTTTTTGAATGTTCCACCATTTGTCTACAACGTTGCAAGTCCACTAATCGTAGCTCATAAGGTTTGTCCACTCACAGAGCACGGTAGCTCAGACAAAAATCCGAAACAGTCATTTTCTTGCACGTCGGCACGATTTTCGGCAACAATACCTCTACTGAAAAGACACAAGGCTAATCACGCAGCTGAAACCCAGCTGTAAACATGACGTTCATCTACGCAGAGCAGAACGCCGTCTTCGGCAAGACTCTGAGCGAAGTATATATTCTAGTCGAGTACCGAGTTGAGCTGTTTCAGGTCAATCATGTCAATCGTAGCAGAAGTCGTACAAAAACTAATATCTCCTCACCAAATCTAACGTGAACGTCTCTAAATCGGCCAATCGAAGATCTCGAGCGTTTTGCAAAGGTGAAAGTGAAGTTTATAGAGTAAACGGAGACATAAATAGCTCGCCCATTGGTACCACGGATGAGAAAACATCGCTCGCGAATGGGATGATGTTTGATCAGATCAGCAATGCGAAGATCGACTTCTTGGAAGTCTTGCACCCACGAAAGACGAGCTGGGGCTTTCTGTGGAGGTGCAGATGAAGTTGAGGCTGACGCGTATACATGTGCTTCTGGAGTTGAAGCTTGGTCAGTTGATCGAGGCGTTGAGATCGAAGCCAATGGTAAACCCTGGGTGTGATGTCGTTATCACTTATCAGGTGGGGTTTTGCTGACACAGCAGCTCGACAATCAGCCGTCTTTCTCTGAAGATTCGTCAATCACGGAAGATCCACGGACGTGACCTCCAGGTCTCTGCTCCTGGATATCATGTGGATAAAGTAGTTCGCTGTCTGGCATCTAACGAAAGGAGGGCTGGCTAAAAATACGAGGAGCGTGAAATCTTCGAATGTGTAATGGTCGTCTAGGAATGTTGGTCTTTTGTCATTGCTCGGAACTATTCAAAGCCATTTGCCACTAGTATACGATTAATTTCACTTTTCGCTAAGTTGATTTCACTGATGCCACCCGGCTTTTGTTGCTCATGGTAGAAGCCGATGTTTACCCGATCTTTCGGATTTCTCCAGACCCGTGTGAAGCTTTGAACTGCTTCAATGGTCGCTAAACAACAGATAGAAGTCGTCGTCGCTGGATATAGCTTCTCGGTATATCCCATCAAACCCTCTCAAAGCACTCGTTCACTAACTATGGGCTCCAGAAAGCGGCAGATACAGGCAAGGCGTCTGCCTGGGCAGGTGGGACTACGGGGAAGAAACACTTTAGGCTCGACTCAAATCCCAGAATTTACCTTCGAGCCTCAAGCGCTGCCACGAAAGAGCTCTAGTCGGGCGTTCCGGGTATCAAGTTCAAAAGAAAGTGAGGAAGAAGATCTACTGCGCCACGAAGGAGGAGAATTGAGCCCTTGTCTATCTACACAGTTGTATGCTGGGGAAACGCGACATTCACGAGATTTCGACTTGATCAGAAGCCGCCGGGATCGCTTGTCAAACCTCGGAGATTCTAGCTCGCTTTTCTCGGACAACAGCCCAGTTCTCCCAGCAACTCAGGTGAAAGAGCACCAGGACCTTCGATTTGGTAGATCTGGATCTTCAACTCAACAACAACAATTTAGCTTCGATTCACCGCCTCCTTCCAACATGGTTGTGGAACGGGAACCGCCTAAGGCGACTGCTCAAAACCCTTTACAGCCAGCTTTTCCCGCCATCAAGCAGCCCGAATTTGGCAAGCCGAGTCCTCTTGGACATCGAGTGCAGCCCCCCAATGTCTTCAACATGCCAAAGTCTCACCAACCGCGGCCAGAACATCATCGGCCTGCTCCTCTAGCTGGTGCATCTCATCTGCAGCAAGTGAAGGATATTGGGCATAAGGTTGTAGATCCATTCCGGTCTGGACAGGCATCGCGACCAATACCTATCCAGTCGAGTCCAGACGTTGTAGAGATCCCACGACCGGCAGCGCCTCCAGTGTGGCACAACTATACTCGGCCCGCATCTACTTACTCTTCTTACAATCCTCCTCCTCCTACAAGCGGGTTCGCATCTGTCAACAATTACCAACGACAGACAGTTGATCTCACAAAACCCCAGGTCCCGTCCTATTCTGATCCTGCTCTTCTTAATGATCCCTTCGGTGCAGCGGACCCTTTCTTATACGTTGACGCCGGAAAGGCCACAGAAAATATTAAAGCGCTTCTTGAAGGCGCTTTCGAGGATGAAGATGACAAGCCACGGACGCGCGGCCGGAGGAAGAAGGTTGCTGCTGCGGTGTCAGGCTTGACAGATAAGATGCAAGGACTTGACGTGAAAGCAGAAGAAAACAAAGAGAACCATCAAGAAGCTGAGGATGAGGATGAGGAAGAAGATGATGGTACCGTGGAAGGCCTGAAAGTGAAGCTCTTGCCTCATCAGGTAGAGGGTGTTGCTTGGATGAAGGGAAAAGAGACTGGAGTCCAGAAGAAGAACGGCGTCTTGCCCAAAGGCGGAATCCTTGCCGACGATATGGGGCTCGGAAAGACCATCCAATCCATCGCGCTGCTACTCACCAACCCTCGACCATCCCATTCATATTCTACCTCCGTGACTGACAAAAAGGCGTTGTCCGCGAATGTCGGGAAGAGCACCCTTGTAGTGGCGCCTCTTGCGCTCATCAAGCAATGGGAAGCCGAGATCAAGAATCGTGTGCTGGACAGTCATGAGCTGCGTGTGTGCGTTCATCACGGCCCACAGCGCACTAAGCGATTCGAAGACTTGAAGAGGTATGATGTCGTCATCACGACCTATCAGATTCTAGTATCAGAACACGGCAGCTCTTCAGAGCGCGAGGATGGGCCTCAGGCTGGTTGCTTTGGAATTCACTGGTACCGTGTCATTCTCGACGAGGCACACACAATCAAGAACCGCAATGCAAAAGCAACCCAGGCATGTTACGCTCTCAGAGCCGAATACAGATGGTGTTTGACCGGCACGCCCATGCAGAACAATCTTGACGAGTTGCAAAGTTTGATCAGATTCTTGAGGATCAAGCCATACAATGACCTCTCAGTATGGAAAGACCAGATTACCCGGCCAATGAGCCAGGGGCGTGGCGGAGTCGCCATGAAGCGACTGCAGTTTTACCTAAAAGCTTTCATGAAACGACGTACCAAGGATGTCCTGAAGCAGGAAGGCGCACTTAACCCTGGTGGCAAGTCAAGCAAAGATGGTACTAGTAGCGGTTTCAAGATCACAGCACGAAGGGTCGAGAGCGTGCTTGCAGAATTCAGCCCTGAAGAACGGAGATTCTATGACCGCCTCGAACAACGCACAGATAAGAGTTTGGAGCAAATGATGGGAGGCGAGAAGATAAACTATGCCAGCGCATTGGTTCTTCTATTGCGACTCCGTCAAGCCTGCAATCATCCTCAGCTTCTAGGAGGCAGTATGGCTAGCGATAAAGATGCTCTGACTACGGGTCAGGGTCTAGGAAGTCAGACGCCCCGGAAATCGAGAGTAGCAGAAGACGACATTGATGAAATGGCGGACCTCCTCGGTGGCTTGAGCGTGAAGACGAAGCAGTGTGATATCTGTCAGATCGAACTCAATAAAGACGAAACCTCAGCTGGCTCCATACGATGTGGCGAGTGCGAGGAAGATCTGGCTGCGCAACAAGGTGAACGCAGGAAGAAAAAGCACAAGAAACACCGTTCACCAGCCATGATCAAAGCAGAGGGCCCGAAGCCGAGATTTCCGAGGAAACGCAATGTCATACTCGACGACTCTGATGAGGAAGACGGTGACTGGGTTGTGCCTGAAGACCAACGCTACGCGGCAAATCTCGGCAAAGCTGGTGGTAGTGACGATGAAGATGCTGAAGGCGGGGGCGAATCCTTGGCTTCATATGACACTGATACAGAAGACGATTCTCAGGTCAAAATTTCAAAGTCCACGCAATCCGAAGTGATCAGTCTTAATACCACAGACGATGATGAAGACGACGCTTCAGAGGAAGGGTCGAACGAGGGGGAAGGCTCCGAAGAGCTCTCCTCAGAACTAGAACCCTCGCTTGCCTCCATCACAATATCCGCTAAAATCCGGCACCTCCTCCAGATCCTCCATCAAGAATCTGACACCCATAAGTTCATTGTTTTCTCCCAATTTACCTCCATGCTCGACCTCATTGAGCCCTTCTTACAGCGAGACAACCTCGTGTTCACCCGTTACGATGGCAGCATGCGTAATGATCATCGTGAAGCGAGCCTTGAGCGGCTGCGGAATAACAGCAAGTGCCGTATTCTGCTTTGTAGTCTCAAGTGCGGATCACTGGGCTTAAATCTGACTGCTGCTTCCAGAGTGGTCATCTTAGAACCGTTTTGGAACCCATTTGGTACGTACAACTCCGGGCGACTGCCCAAATTCTTTTCGCAATCACAGAGCCGGATGACATGTCTGGGGAGTGAGCTCCTTGATCTCTCTCCAGAAGGAGTGTCTTACATGCAGTAGTAATGGAGAGAAATCGCTAATTTTTTATCTCGCACAGTGGAAGAGCAAGCTATCGATCGAGTCCATCGTCTCAACCAGACACAAGACGTTACGGTCTACAAATTGACAATTGCTAACACAGTCGAAGCACGTATTCTTGAACTGCAGGAGAAGAAGCGGGCTCTAGCCAACGCAGCTATCGGAGGCGAAGGAAAGGCCGTTGGCAAACTAAGCATGAAGGACATCTTGAACCTATTCAAGAGGGATGCGGAGCATGACGGAAGACACGAAGTGGATGCGAGCTTGGGTGTGAAGACGAGAGTTCTTGCAGCGGAGCCGAGTAGTGACTCTGGCCCAGTCAATAAGAAAGGGGGACAGAGTTTGAGAGCCACCCCTCCAGTCATGGAGCATAGAGGGAATGGCCGGAAGGAAGATTCTGTCTTCGCAAGGAGATGGTGAATAGTGTTTTCGATTCTTTTCTTATGAAGAAAATGAGAGAAGCTTGCGATGAACATCTGGGTAAATGAAATGGCTTCTACCTTTCTTGATTCGAAACTAGGAGACTTCAAGCTTTGCTGTCATTTCCGGCAATCTCATCACGTAAACGAGTTCAACGTGGTACAATAAAGGCTAGTATCGTGTCCATAGCCTAATCTACTCGGAATGGTTCTACGAGAGGCCAGTCCTTCAACTTGACGCCTATTTTCCTCGCTTGCCGTAGGGCTGAATGCCGTTACCAGAGCGACGGTTCGGTATTTGTAGATCTCGGCAATTCTTCCACCGCAGCGCCGACATCAAATCCTTGGCAACGTGATTATTGATTATCTCAGGATGAAGACAATGCCATTGTGATCTAAAGTAATGGCCATATAAGCCTTGCGCCGGTGTCCACATCCTATGTTGTTCTTGGCCTCCACGAATCTATCCACTGCGACCTTGAAATGCCCTCACCCTCCCACCGCAATGTACGAACTCGCCCCGCCCGACCTTCCAATGCTCGTACACGCCATGCTGCAGAGAGAGAAGAACGAAAAGAACATGGGACGCCTGAAAAGTCGAGAACGGCGAGGCGAAGAACAGGGAGCCCGGAGCGCTCCCCAAGGCAAGAGCGCACGCCGCAGAAACGGACGAGAAGCCCGGACCGCAGAAGTAGGAGGCTCATTGTGGAGGAAGAAGAATACGAGTCAGAGAGTGAGAGTGAATTGGAACCTAGAACGCCGCAGAAGAGGAGAGACAGAAGTCCAGTACGGACGGCGCAGAGTAGGAGAAGGAGTCCAGAACGGAAGTCTAAGAAAGTCGTCGCGAAGGAGAAGCATAGGAATTATGAGTCAGACACCACCGCACCGAGCTCCAATATTCTTTCGATAGATGCGCTTGCGAAGTTGGATGCGCTTAATGAGAAGACCGGAGGTCAGGTCAAGGAAAGAGAAAAGAGAGATAGAGTATGGAGCGAAAAGAAGACGGTCAAAGAAAAGATAGTGACGGAGCGAAATGCAGGAGAGAAAGTTAAGAATAGGCGGAGATCTGATGGCACGTATGGGAAGGTGGAACGGAGAAGGGTGGTCAGTGGGCCGCTGCTTGAAGAGGGAAGATCTAAGAGGGTAAGAGGAGGATATGTTAGCGCAGACGAGAGAACAGGGAAGAGGAGGTTTGGGAAGAAATGCTGGATTGCTTTTGGAGTAGTTGGACTTTTGCTTGTTATCTTGATACCCGTCGCCATTGTGGTGAGCAAGAAGAAGTCTGGACCTAGTGGTGGGAGTGGTTCGTCGTCCAGTGGGAGTGACCCCAGCAACAGCAACTTGGATGGAGTCAGTGAGGACGATATACCAACAGCAGCAAAGAATACAATTCTGGATCCGTTTATATGGTATGATACGACCAACTTCAACGTCACTTACACAAATGAAACGGTTGGAGGCTTGTCGATTATGGGACTTAATTCGACATGGAATGATACGACACAAGCCAATCAGTTCGTACCAGCGCTGAACAAAGCGTGGGCCTATGGAACAATGCCTATTCGGGGCGTCAATCTTGGCGGTTGGCTATCAATTGAGCCATTCATCACTCCAAGTCTGTTTAATACGTACCAGTCGAACCAGAACATCGTTGACGAATATACTTTATCAACGCTACTTGGGCCGGCTAAAGCTGCGCAGGTGATCGAGAAGCATTACTCGCAGTTCATCACCGAGAATGATTTCGCGAGTATCCAGGCGGCAGGGTTCGATCATGTGAGAATTCCATACTCCTACTGGGCAGTCACGACATATCCAGGGGATCCATATGTTCCCAAGATAAGCTGGCGCTATCTACTCAGAGGCATCGAATACGCGAGGCAGTACGGGTTGAGAGTCAATCTCGACTTGCATGCTCTTCCGGGCAGTCAGAATGGGTGGAATCATAGCGGCCGTCAGGGTCCCATTGGATGGTTGAATGGCACCGATGGTTCGCTGAATGCGCAACGTTCGCTTGATCTTCATACACAGCTATCGACTTTTTTCGCCCAACCACGATACCAGAACGTCATTACGATCTATGGCCTCGTCAATGAGCCGAAGATGACTGCCCTCTCTCAGTCAGCAGTCGTCGGCTGGACAGAGAGTGCTGCGCAAATCGTGCGAAAGAGCGGCATGAATCAGACAATTGCTTTTGGAGATGGGTTTCTAGGAGTCGAGAAATGGCAAGGGCAGCTGCAGGGGATCAGTGGGATGGTTCTGGACGCACATGAGTACACGATCTTTGATCCCAATTTGGTCTCTATGAATCATACGGCGAAGGTGCAGTATGCTTGTACCGGATGGACCGGCCAGATGAAATTGAGCGAGGACACCACCACTGGGTAAGTTCTCCATCGTCCTTCCGGCACACAGGATACGAAAGGCGCTTGCTCATGGATCTTACAGCTTCGGACCCACTCTCTGCGGCGAATGGTCCCAGGCCGACACCGACTGCACCACATACCTCAACGACGTCAATGGCGGCACTCGCTGGGAAGGAACCCTTCACTCCACTGACCGTACCGTCGCCGTCCTCTCCCCCGACTGCCCGTCCAAATCCTCCTCGTGTTCGTGCTCCTCCGCCAACGCGAATCCATCTTCCTACTCCGACACGTACAAATCTTGGCTCATGATGAACGCGGAGGCGCAAATGTCAAGTTTTGAAAGCGCCTGGGGGTGGTTCTACTGGACGTGGACGACGGAATCGGCGACGCAGTGGGATTGGAAGGCGGGCGTGGCGAATGGCATCCTGCCGTCTAAAACGTGGAATAGGAATTTTAATTGCACGAGTGCGGTGCCGGACTTTGCAGGGCAGGGACTGAGTGAAAATTATTGAGGGAAATTTGATGGCGTGGCGAGGCGTTTGTATGGACTGCGTCTTGCCCTCTCGAAGGGCTTTGGGGTGTAAACATGGCTGTCCATATTGAGCGCAACGCATCCTTCGTACGTCCAGATAGAAACCTGCATCCAACAACCACGACGGAACCTAGCTCTCCCCACACGTTGCGCACACTACAGATCCAACACTACTTCTCCCCTCACCTCTGGCCACCCCTCGCCTCAAACCCAGCCCGCCCCGTAACCCCATACCCCCCTCTTCTGCGCCCTCTTCTTCCCGCCCTCGCACTCCTCTCAAAGCGTCTCCTCACCGCTTCGTCCTCGGAAAAAAACCCCCCATTAAGCCAGTGCGGCAGCAATGCCGTCTCGGCATACATCGACCTGTACGTGCGCCCGATTTCAAATCAGGTCGGATGTCTGATGGTTGAAACTTACTTCGCGACTCCTGACAGCGATATAGTGAGGACAGGACAGGGAAATGCGAAGGACTCGTCTTTTTCTTTTTCTGGGGTAGGGGTACGGGTTGATGACGCTCTGCCTTACGTGGGCTTTGCTGGGGATTTAATTACCATGAGTTTTGACGCGGAAAGCATATCTGGTTTGGACGGGTTTTATCGGTGTTGGTCGTAGTTCTTCTTGGTTTGTGCTCCTCGACTAGCTCTGGAGCGGTTCCTTGATCGCTGACTTGTTGCTCCCGCGTGAGATACTACCTGCCGTTTGTGCCGTGGTCTACACGATAAGCGAATCTGGTTGTTATATGTTGTAGAGCCCTCCGTGTACGTATACTTCCTCACTACAACCGTTGTTCATCTAGGTATGCGAGAAAGTACTTATATAGCACTTGATGTGGGGCTTTACCACTCATCGTGCACGGAATCTTAGATGTGAACCTTTCATTTGAACGGCTAAGACGTTTCGTCACATGATAAATTAAGAAAGCCTTTTCTCCCATCGTGAAATTTGCAGCACCCGCGCTCTATTTCTTCTTGGAGAGGTGCTGGTCCTCGTCACGTGTGTGCTGATAAGGTGGAGACGATGATTGCTCATGCGTGTTGTGGGTAGCGTTGGGATGTGAGCGTTTCTTTGAGGGTCGTTGGCCCTCCTGTGGATCTGAAGTGGTTTGAGATGGTGGATCCGTGGCTTGCAAGTACGATGATTGGCTTGGTTTTTGATGTGATGATGTTTTGGAGTGACAAATGATGAATGTTGGGGGAATTGATGCTGCGAGGCTGCTAAGTAAGATGAACCTAAAGAATCAACACATTTATCTAATTTCTTCCACAATACTCGTTGGAATTCCCTTGTCGGCCAATGCTTTCAAATCATCTTCCCCCATCTCGCCATCCCATCCATGAGCCACCAGGTACGCCCTAAACTTCTCATCTTCGACTGCAAGATCCTCACCCGTGAGATTTGGGACAAAGAAAAATGTCACCAAGACGCCGACAACCCCACAGATCGCAGCAATGATGAATGTCCATTTCTTGCCCAGATTGGTCTGAATGGGCGTAAAGACCTCCGTGCCAACGGCGGCGCCGGTCTTCCCAACTGCAGCTGAGATGCCATAGCAGGTACCGCGAACGGCTGTGGCATAGCTTTCGGATGACATGAGGCCTAACATATCGCCCGGTCCCAGATTTCCAGAGGACAGCATGAGGCCATAGAATATTACGAAGAGCGGAACAATCTTGGTAATGCGATCATATGCGCATCCGATTATTAGTCCGAAAACCACTGCAAGACATCAGTACTGGCGTTCAAAGCGAGAGTGGACGCATACAATAGCCGCTAAAACCCAGCATCATGGTGTTCTTGCGACCCAATCTATCGCAGAGAAATGCACCAATGAGCACACCAGGTAAAGCAATGCTACCAAGCAGCAGTTGCCACTCCGCAGTCTTCTCAATGCTTCCATTCTTCACGACGCTCGAGATGATTGTACCGGAGAAAACTCCGTTGGGAAAAGTGACCTACTCGGTTGGTCATTCACCTGGTCAGGAAAATTCTGTCATTGTTTGCGTACGAAGTCATACAAAAACCATGCTCCACATGTACCGATCAGGGACTTCCAGTAGTATCTCAGCACCAGAAGGTAAGGCACACTCCTCTTGATTGCACCTCTGCGGTAGAGCTTCGAATTCAACATTCTGATGCGAAAGTAGAACACGGTCAACGGCAAGAGACAACCGATCCCGAAGCATACCCGCCAGACGGTCGAGAGGTGTTTAGATGTTGCGGCCGAAAGCACGATTAGAAAAACACTGACAGCCAAGGGGCCTCCGAAAGAGAGAGGAAGATTTGTTACAAGAATAAAAATTGGTCCGCGTTTCTTGAGTGTGAACTCGTTGGCAGCCTCGGAGGCCGAAGTGCTCGAAGCAGGATACTCTCCTCCAGTGCCGAATCCGACGATACCCCGCGAAATGGTCATCATCCAGAACATACCGTTGATGGTAATCCCGTGTGACGCAGTGGCCAGGATCCCGCCAATTACGATCATAGCAGTTGTTGTCACGATTGCAACTTTGCGGCCCAGGTAGTCACAGGTCAGACCAATGACAATTTGGCCAATGATCTCTCCTACCAACAGAGCATTAGACACGCGGGTGCTGACCGCAGCAGTATACTGCTTTTTGTATTCTGCTTTCAGCACAACATTCGTCATAGTCCTGATAGAGATCAACAGCCTGATCATGGCCTACATTCTTCATAGCTTTCCTACATGAGATTGTTCTGGTACCCATCGCTGATGAGAGCAAAGCCAGAGCAGAACTACTCAGCCCAGCAAGTCAGCATTCTCCAATCTCTGTTCTTAGGCAGAGAGCTATGTTTCCGCTCTTCCAGTGTAACACACTCACAATGGTGAACAGGTCAGATAATGATTGCCGCTTCGAAGAAACGTATTTCGAAGGCGCCGCAGGGTCTTCTGCGACAACCACGGCTCCAGGAGCACCAGGGGTCTTGGAGTCACCATGCGCAATTTCATTGCTGTACTCGTCGTGGACTAACATCGTGGAAACACTGGGTTCCCCCCAAGCTATGGTGATTGGTAGCTCTCTACTGACAAGTCGCAGGATCCTTTTCTAGATTGATATACTCAAACGCAAATGAGGATGGAAATGTTGCCCATATATGTCATTGGAGCGGATGCCCTTTCTGGTCGATCACCATCTGCAGCAGGCCAATGTTTTGAAGATTTTGACCCCACGTGCTGCACCTTTCGCTAGAACGAATACGGAAGGTCGGGGAAAGCACCCACTATAACTAATGCGGTACTAGGCTTGATAAGGCATCCCCAACGACATTCTGTTGCAGTCATATTCAGATACCTCTTGGGCACGTGGGTCCTATCAAGGGTACTCGAACCTATCAAGCACCGCGCCGTCGGTGAAGACACATAGCCCAATCGCTCTCTCGAACCGCCGAAATTGCGCTGATAGATGGGGCTTTCGTATCATACCGATGGTTGCCAGACTACTATTAATTGCAGGATGGTCTTATTGTGACATGTCGTGAAGCTAAGGTCTTTGTGGACGGTCAAGGGAACATAAGAAGAATCGGGCGCTGTTGTCTTATAGATGCTGCTTGGCGCGCCGGCTTGCTTTACTTTGGGATTAACCGAGATTTCGAGCATTCAGCTCCATTACCACCTGCAGTTCTCGAGGAAAGAAGACACGGAAAATTTTCTCATAGCTTTTGGTAGGAAATAATGAGGGATTCGAAACCTCATTCACACCGCGCGAAAAACTGTGACCACGATATTCAGAACGGACGGACATCCTGATCGACTCGTGACTAGCATGTCCGGAACTCGCAAGGTCCTTGACTAGTCTCGATTACGATCGAATCGTACTCACGATGTTCAACACAAGTAGCGTAGCGATGTACGTGCCGCTTCACCTTTCAAGGGTGATCATAATTGACAAAAAGGTGAGCGGGGAGGGGGCGAAGGTGAGCGAGGATGGGTGAGTGAGGGTGAGCGAGGGTTAGCAAGGGTGACTAAATCCCAGCTTAAGCGCTCATGTATATAGAAAGAGAACCTACATCGAATGAGACCCCCTTTACTCTCTTCTCAGCTATATCCGCTCTCAAAACCTTTCAGCTCCTAGCTTTTACCACGAAACCTGTACCTTTAAGTCAGAATAAGGCTCACAAGGTTAGCATCAATAGTCGAATCGCGGCAAAAATCCATCATTAAATCACTTCTTAGATTTTATGATCAACACATTAACGGGAGGTTCTTCGGGGTGCATCTATCAATGCCAGGCTGATCTCGACCCCGGAATTAGGCGATTCAGGTAACTTTCTCTCGGGGTTATCGTCGGCAACGACCCCGAGGTATTGCATATATTGAAGACGATGAAGACGATGAAGACGACGAAGTAGCGAGAAATAGTATAAACTTGTCGAACCCCTGCTTAACACTTAACAGCGGAAGACCATTAGCGTCAAATTAAGAGGTAGACCTTCAAGCCAGCCGTGGGCTTCTAGCGCGTTTTCTCGCTTCTACCATCACCTAGACTCAACAAGATAACTTCATATTGGTCTAACGATTTCATAGGCTGACGTACTGAACCATTACTCCCTCAATGTTAGAATCAATGCGTTTAAATGCTTGAGAAGGTTTCATCCTAATGCGATTCAACACCTATACTGAGCCTTGGCTGTGAAGGGTGAATTTAGGTGCTGCGAGACTTTCAAGCCACATATCTTGACATACAAGCGTGTAAGGAGCGTAAGTTGCAAGACGTCTCCCGCTGCATTGGCCAAGCGCGTACTAATCACTACAATATTGAAGGTACAAAGCAAGGAAACCCAATCGCCAGCCATTACTACTGCTCAGTCTTGTCTTTGCCCTCGTACGTACTTCGCCAAAGTTTGCCTTGTACTCGCAACATCATATGCAGCGAGTTGACCTTCAGGACATTCGTACCCTTAAAAGTTTTTGAGTGGATCACCGAAGATGTTGAGAACCTGCTTCTCGACCGCGGGCGCAACACCCTTGGCGGCGCCTGGAGCCGCGTCACCCGCGATCTCTCCAAGTCTGTGGCCAAGGCCGACCCAAAGGCTAGTCACGAAGCGGTGCTGGTATCGTTGTCAGTCGTGAACTCACAGAGGCGTTGGGACAAGATACCTGGTAGATGGTGTTGTTCTTGTTGTGGAAGACTAGGAATCTGTCTTTGCCCTCCTTATTGGCCTGCCCAAATTGGTATTTCTCATCAACCTTGAACACAGTTTTACCGTCCCTGGCTGGGTTGTGTTTGAACTCGGCGAGCGCCGCCTCATTGATGAACAGACGACCCTTATCGCCGCCTAGCTATATCGTGAGCCAAGACGACCCTTCAAAATATCAAAAGGAGAGATCAGTACCTTGAGAAGTGTTCTCGAATACAACGAAGTAGTATTTCTCCTTCCTTGTGACCCATTTCTGAAACCGTTTGATCATCATGGGGGCAGATTGAAGGAACTCCGTTGAAGTTTCCAGCACGTCGCCTTTGACGACGGCTTTAGTGGAGCTGATCGCCTCATTCTGAGGGAGCCCATGGGTACAGGTCTGACCATCGAGGATGAAAACAAAGCTTTGCAGTCTGTCATGGCGCAACTGGATCGAATTGAACTGCGAGGAGCCTCGGGAGCCTCAAAAGAAGACGTCCAACGCTTGGAAATGAGCTGCGCATCAAAGGCAAATGTTGAGCGCTTAGAGATACGGGTTCAGCGTCTTGAAAAGGCACACCGTCTACCGGGGTCAAATCAAATGTCAGACAGTCATGAAGAGGTCGTCATGAAGATGGTAAATAAAGCCTCTTCTATCCAAAGATCCTAACAACACTGACTACACAAAGAATTCAACCCTTTGAGAGCATCTTGCAGCTATTCAAGAGCAATACGATTCTGTTTACGCTAAACGCGATGAAGCTGGGCAAAGGGCAGATGGCTGTAAGTTAAGACGCTACTTCAATAAGCAAAGAGACTAATTGATCTCAATATAGTGCATAGAAGCAGCGAAAGTGCTCGCCGGATGTACGTATCGACTCTTCAGAAGTATCACGAGAACAACCGGGAACACAAGCTACGAGATGAACAAGCACGATATCTATGGGGCTTGAAGCAGGGGATAGAGGCACGGATGGAAGGCACATCAGTGAAGTCGGAATCAATATCGCCCAGTCATATGGTAACTGAGGAAGACCTATGAGCGGAGGGGCATGGGCATGGGCATGGGCATCGACATCGGCATGGGCATCGACATCGGCATTGGCATTGGCACGATCTCTTCAGAGAGCATGGAGCGGAGCAGACGGAGCAGAATACGAGCGGAGCAGAGATTATATTTATCTACTCAGAGAACGGCATTACTGGCGGAATCGAGCTCATTGAGGAGGAGCTCCTTTTGCTCCACTCTCGCTCCTTGGAGAATGGCATTGCTGACGGATCGAGCTCATTGAGGAAGAGCTCCTTATGCTCCACTCTCGCTCTCAAGAGCACCTGTATTCGCTCCGAACTGACATATCTGCGAGAGGTCGAAAGGAGGCTGCAAATTTTTCCATATTGACTTCTTGATTTGATTGTTACGGAGGTTCCTTGACAGAGATACTATTGCACAGAGACTCGCGGAATATTGCTTCGATCTTTCTTGAGTCCCAGCCGTTCGTCGCCCGGAATGTATCGGAGATGCTTTATAAGCTGTCACTCCCTCAGCCAAAAGAACTGTCACTTTCATAATCAATGTCACTCTCATACTCAATGTCACCCCCATACTCAATGTCACTCCCATACTCAATGTCACTCCCATACTCAATGTCGCTCCCATACTCAATGTCACTCCCATATTCAATGTCACTCTCATAATCAAGAGAGCTGTCAGGAGTCAGTGGCCCAAGCAAGCGCTCCTGAACACTCGGGCCATGTGCGGCTTTGAACTCATCAAACTCAATTAGCTGGACATCATTTCGACTAGATGGAAGTTAGCAAGGTGATCCTGTCGACAGCATAGAAAGGGATTTACCTTCGCTCCAGGATACCAGACTCGCGGAGTCTATCGAAATCCCAGAAAACATAGCCCCAATCTCTCAGACCTTTCATAGAATAATCGTTGAGAAACATCGGTGGCGCACGAGGATTAGCCCATTGCCAAGCGTCGGGAATGTCCAATTCGACGTCTGGATTTATGTTGTACTGGAATGGGGGATCTGTCGCCGCTAAGAAAGGAATGTTTCCTCGGGCCGGATTGCGGCCCAGGCATTCGACAGCCGTCGTGATGAATTGCCTCTCCAAGTGGTTGATGATCTTCCCAGGAATATGTCGAACAAATAGGGCTTTCTGCTCCTCGCCGGCTGACGCAAAAATTTGATGGATGTAGGCTAGTCCTAGCGACATTAGATGTTCTAGATGTAGATCCTGGTAAGCTTTTCCGTTCCTGGTGAAGAGCCAGACTCCGGACGCCCATTCCTCGCCCTCCACATCACCTTTTGGATCAAACATGAATGTTTCGGGTGGCATGGTATCAGCAGCTCTGTCCTCCAGTTGACTACAAATACCACGCAGTCGACGAAACAGGTAATCTCGAATGCAGTTGATCTCAGTGACCTGAAAGTCTGGGAAATGTTGGAGAAACAAATCTGTTTGCCCCGCAGAAGTTAGAGACGGCTCTTGACCGCAATTTTGAAGATCGTGGTCAATTTTCGAGGAGCACCGAGCAAAAAGATATCTGTAAACTTCAAAGCGACAAAAGGCTCTTTGGAGCCTTCCAATCTCTGAATGTGAGATGTCACGATGAGAAACCAGGTTCTCTGGCTTGTACTCCGGCACAATATCAAAATCCAGAGACCGACCCAGGCCCTCCATTATTGGTAGGGTATTGCAAACATAGTCCTCGATGAAGAATTTGACATTGCTGGCGAGCTTGCATAGTGCCTCCGACGTGGATGTAGGGACAGTTGTTCCTGCATCCACCACACTCGGATAGATTTCGCATAATTGCATGACAGTTTCTCGTGGTAGAGGTTGCTCAAGCTGGGAAATCTTCGCAAAAAAGAGAGCGTCTGGAATGACAGCCGGATGGAATTGTTGGAGTGCCACTGTGGAGAGAATGGTATCCTTGTTGTGTAGATAGACTTGGCAAAGACGAGGCGATGCGCTGATGAAAGCATGAAGATCGCTGGGAGTATCGGCGTTGAGCAAGATTTGTAGTTGAAGTTCTGGCGCGAGCATTTCTAGCGCACTGTTCTCCGCCATGGTAGCACACTGATCGAGGTTTGGGTGAGCAGACAAGATACCTTGTATGGTTGGTAATGTTTGCAAAGAAGTAACCCTGGTAATAGGGGAAAGTTCTGAGTCTGCGCTGCGGTGGAAACGTATTTAAGGAAGGTGCACGACAAGGTCCTGAAGAGCAGGTGTTATGGAATTAGAGAGCTGCAAAGCTTGGCAGGTGGTTCCCAAGAATCCCCTCAAACAAATGTGTCTTGGCTTCTTTGTGATTTCGTCTTTGTGAATAATGAAACTTTTGCGGTTCCAATACCGATCTTTGATGCACAATAGAAATACAAAAGAACATTGATAGGAAGCTTAATTAGCGTATGTAATTCTTGGCATCCACAGGTTCCGCCTATCTGATTGCGTATGTGTAGACCTCCCTAGAAATCATCTATTCATGCTTTACCATCCAAGCCGATCAGTTCTTGAGGCTGTACAAACTCACTATGCCCTCGCCGCCAAAGCAGCCGTCGACGCCCAGACCCGGCTCCAAGCTGGTACTCTCGCCCGAGCTGATGCGAATGCTTGGGCGGTGGTTGAGGATGCTATTCTTGATTGTTTACGCCTTGGCTAAGGTCAAGAAACACAATGTGTTAAGTGGAGGTGAAGAACACCAAGCGCTCTTCATTGTTCATCCTTGGCTAAGGTCAAAGAACACAATGAGTTATGTGGAGGTGAACCAACGATACACCCACTTCACGTCTGGTGTATTCTTTACAAAATGCCCATCCTCTCTCCGTGGCTCTCCTATCATTTTTTCCTCATAACAACTCCCCTTCTGTCCTTGACGCTACCACGACATTCCACTCAACTCTTCAAAGACTAGCACTGCTAGAAGAATAACTCCTCTCGCATTCAAAATGAATGATGATGGCTTCGCAATACAGGGCCGTATGCGAAAAGGTGCAACCCGAGAAGCGGTGCGAGATCGAGATCAAACGTCTTTCCTCAAAGACGTCCCACAGTATGCTGGAACATCTGAGGAGTTTAGTAGCGCCCACGCCCGGCGCTACGGACGAGAGGAGGGGTTGGGCCCAAATGGTACGCATAACCATGGATCACGTCAATTTCCTCGCGGGAGTGAGAGGGACAAGATGTACAACTCATACAACGCCAGCACACGCGGGAGAGATGTGGCACGCGATGCGTACCAGACGGGGCTTACTAGCGCTAGAAATCAAAACAGGCGTATGACCGAGGATGAGAAAGCATACTACACAGAAAACACAGGGGGCCTGCGGCCGGATCAGCACGAGCAGTTGGATCCCCGTGCCGCGCTGTATCGGGACAGATGCTACACGTAAGTCGCGCTCTACTTTCTTCCCAAATACTTACTGACTTAGCCACAGCAATGCAACAAACAGAGACAATTTCATACGATCCCATCCTCACGGCTATCATAGCATGAAGGACCAGGAGGCGCATCACAATTATGCAAGAGATGCGTATGGTGAGTACGAGTATGCCAGCAACCAGCAGAAGACTCACGAGAAGTATCGATCGTAAGTTTCCAGTCCCTCCATGACTGTGATCCTGTGTTTACTGATTGGAAATAGGTACTCGAACGTCGATGGCAGGAAAGATCAGTGGGGAAGGCCGGTCTCGCATCGTTGATGACGGCTCCAATACCAGCATTGAAAGGTCAGTCCACCTTTGCACTCCTGAGATTGTTCAGATATGTGATTCTTACCTGGAATTGTTGGCGTTTATGGAATGTTTGAGTTTTATTTCAGAACGTGCACGGTGTTATTGCTGCTAATAGATAGATCTGTACACTGGTTATTGCGAGTCAAAAAATTGAGTCTTCATGTCTTCACTTGGAATCTCAAAAAGTGCTTTCCTACCATGAGATTGATTTGTAATCCACGTAAAGCGACATCCCAAAACCCGGCCAGATTGGCATTAAGCCGGGCGTATCTCGGCAAGCAACCCCTGACATCAATGCCTTGCCAGGATATGGGACAAGGAATCGAGCATAACCCGACCAAGTGCAGCCGACGCACATTTGAGACCTCTCGCCATGCGTCGCACCACTCCGGCCGCAAACCAATCACGATGGGCCGCCGAGCCGAAGCAAGCGGGAAGGCTGCAGTCCCGCCACCCTTTGCGACGTGGTACGGGTCGCCCCTGAAGACAATAATGTCTCGGAAGCGCGCATCGACCAAAGACGACGGATTGTTTCTTTCTTCCGCTTTTTCTGAGCGGTGCGGATGGCGGGAAGCTGTGGGGGTCAGCGATGCGTGAGGGTGTGGCGGAGGGGGCAGCGTGGCGTGCGTGTGAGGACAGGTATCGGATGAAGGAGAGCGCGGATGATCGAAAGGGTGGGAAAGCGCATGCAGGGACTCGGTGAAATGTTCATCAACGTATAGAATCTCCGCCACAAGCAGGGTCATAGGCAACTTGACAAGACGTAGCATTACTACAGATATGAAAGTCTTGCACCTAACTCCATCGACCGACCGGCTGCCTGGGAGCGCGATTAACCGTTTTAATTATCTCCTGCGGAACCGCCTCGTGTTCCGCAAAGGGGGTATCAGACCGTCGAAAGGAAATGGCACGGGCGCCCGGCGTAGCTGGCGCCATTTTCAATCTCATCATCATCATCAGCATCATCCAACCGACCCCTGGGCGCAGAGCATCAAGCCCGCGCGCCCATCCTCGTCTCCCACCCTCAGAACTTCCCTCCCTCCCCCTCCCCCCCTGCCCCCTCCGCTATCCCCTCCGCCTTGGCCCCGAGATCAGCCGGCCGCCCTTCCTTGGCCCCGACGTCGCTGTCCCGCCACACCTCGGCCATATGGTCGCCCATCGGCCCGCTGGTGGCGCTCATGCGGGTCTCGTTGTCGGGCCTGGGTTTGGGCTTGAGGGCGCTCGGGGCTTCGGTGTCGGCGCCGGCTTGTTCGGGCTCGATGTCGCGCGCGGGGCGCAGGTCGATCGCTTGGGCCTCTGAGATCTGCGGAGGGGCGGAGATGTGGGGTTGGCGGTCGGATGGGTGGGGAAGGGGGTCGTTGGTGGTGGTGGGGATGGGGGCGGGGGTTGTTGCGGGGGGAGGGTCCGGCATCAGGGAGGCGGCTGTTGTGGTTGCAGGGTCTGCGGCGGGGTTCGGTGGTGGATGAGGGGGTTCTTCTGGACGAGGTCAGCGGCCGGTGTATGCCACGGGGCCTTTGGAACAGGATATACCGGTTTTGGGGCCATCTTCGGCTTCCGTGATGCTTCTGTTGCTCGTAGCTGGAGCCTCTACAGGCGCGGGGGCGGCCGCTGTCGTGGTCTGGGTAGGAGCATTGTTGGAGCTTGGCGTGGGCTCTGGCTGCGTGGGTTGCTTCTTCTTCTTGCGCCGGCTGAAGAGGCTGCGGAGGCCTCTTTTGACTTGGGCTAAGGCATCTAGTGCTGTGAGTGAGAAGTGATACTTAGCATTGGGTCTGGAGGATAGAAGCCGAATAAATGGCGGGATTGTTGGCCGGGGTGTTGGCCAGGGGGTGGGCGGGATGGGTGGTGCTTACGGAGGCCTGGCATCTTGATGACCTCCACCTCTCACGTCCTGAAAGTCGAAGGACTGAACTAAGTCCTGGTGAATTCATTTTCCAAGAGAGAAGTGGGCTTGGCTACAAATATGTGGGAGATAGAATGGTTTGATTGTATTGCTAAGAATGGGTGAGGGTGGCTGTGTGAAATCGCAAATGCAGAAGCATCTATTTATATCTTCTGAGCTTCTGAAACAATGCAGCCTCAACCAGTCAATGAAGCGTTTGACAATCTCACACCGCTATATCAACCTGTCCCCCACAATGATGTGAAACGCTTATGAATACCTATACCCCCTAGGCGTCCAATGCATAGCCCAAGCGTACAGGTTTCATTTAAGCCATCCCCTCTCCACCATGCATCTTGCCGACCATGTCCGATTGTATCCACATGCAGGTCATTTGCTGACAAGGCAGATGCCCGAGTACTTCTACACTCCGTTTCGCCGTCATTCCAGGTTCATGGTGTAGATAGCGCGGGGCGCAAGTTCGAAGATCATCACGAACAAAATCGTATCCTGAAATGGCCGAATCGAATACGAGACTCGTTATCAACATGACCGTGTCGCCCGCTGCATGATCGAGGTGTCTGTCATGCTTGACTCAAGCGACTTTACTTCCTTTGCTCGGACTAGAGCCTCCACTGGACCTCTTCCTGTCGCTCTCAGTATTAGAGCTGCTGCTCGAGTTCTCTGCTCCGCCCTCTGTTCCTCCTCGTTGCTTGCTGACTTCCGGGTTTGCGGGACTGACATCAAGAGGGTTGTTCGTGTCCTGCGGCAACAATGCGTCAGCTCTTGCCCTTGAAGACATGTAATACGTGCAGAGTATTAAAGAGCTGTCGAATATCCTAAACATGATCACGTCGTACATGTGGACTAGGGTTGCTCACTGTTCCCTCTCCTGTGCCCTCACCAGCTTTATCCTTCTGCTGCTGTGGGTCTGTGATATCGGGATTGAAAGCCGCATCCTCCTGCCTAGCACCCTCATCGTCCGTTGCGCTCTTACTATACTCCGTCGCCTCGGTATTGATGCTATCCTTGTCCTGAGAATCTTTCCTGGGCAAAGCGGAGGAATGCGTTTGAGAAAAAGGGCGGTGGACTGGTATTCTGTGTAGACGCTGTTGAAAACGCGCTCCCTGCTTTATCGTAGCAATACGGGTGTGCGAAGGAGCTCGCAGACGGCACGGTCGCACCATGGTGGCGAGGAATGACGTTGAAGAGATCATGACTGCTCGGGTGGGATTGATGATGTAGCGCAGTGGTCCGTTGTCCGTTTGAGGGATTTCGGTCGACCTCCTCCAAGGCTGCGGGGCGTGCGGATCGCGGAGTAATGATTGGCGTGCAAATGGAGAGTTGCGGGAGCTGTCTCCCTTGACGAGGCCGGTAGCGAATTAGGTGTCAACGAACTTTCTTTTTCCTTCGTTTTCGTGTGAAAGATGTTCTCTGTTGTATGTAATCGTACAGCGAAGTACTCGGTACCTAATTCCAAGGAGGTTAAGATGGTCTTTCCGATACTTTACGTCACCTCCGAGTCTCCGACGCTACTGCAGATTTAGCTGCAATGTTGCATGCACTTCAGAAAGTCTATCAAGCGACACGCGACAACAGACCAACTCTTCTGCCGCCTTCCACTATCCGAGCAGTGAGCAGCTAAAGCGCTAAACTCCCTCAGTGGAGCATTACTTGGTGAGCTTTACATCAGCTCCGACCGTCTCAGGTAACAACGACCGAGGATCCCTCCAAATCCTTCCTGTCACACACCCGGAGAAGAGCAAGGTGTTCAAATCTACACGTGGGTACGAGTATGTGCGGATGAGTGAGACCTCGGCTGATCTCGATAGCTTCTACGGTGGTCTAGAAATCAGCAGTCTGTGTCGTAAATACGTAGTGTTTGCGGACACTCACCTCAGTCCAACAACGTGCTCTCTTCCACTGGAGATCGTGTTAGTCCAGTGCTGAAGCGGTGACCGTGAACCTTTCTGGCTGTTGGATGGCGTCCGTTTGGCTCCGTCTCCATCCTATGCTGGAGACACAGGCCGGTCCTCCGAGTGTACCTACCGAAGGCGAAAGATGGCGATGTACTACTCCCCCCTGAAAAGCCTATCTTCCTATAACTTCCATTCTCCTATAACTTCCATTCTCCTATAACTTCCATTCTCCGGGCTCATTGAGGGTCCTTCTGCTCTCTTGAATTACTGGATGAGGCAAAAGGGACTTGTGAATCAGGTCTGGTTTCAAATGCCGTTCTTCCGATATCTCAAGCGAGGTCTTTTCGGTCTCTTACACCTTGAATTTCAACATCAAGCATGGGAGATCTTTCGATTCTCCCCTGACCGTGTTTTGCCATTTCGACATGAATTTCGCATCTATGCAAGGATCTCTGTCTCTCAGATTGACATGCCGCGTCATCTCGGGCGCCTATCTCAGATGTGTTGCCCATTCTAGCCACTAAACGCCATTCCGAGCAAGACCGCTTGAGCTTTCTGATCGATGAGGCGATCGGCTGATCACGAACAGGCGACCAATGGCAACAATCATCCGTGGTCTTGGCGCGCCAACTCTTTTTTAGCTTTTCCGTGTGGTCAAGCTAGTGACGCGGACGCATGTGGGGGTTGGCAGGCTGGCAGGCTATCAAGCCTTCAAAGAGCAAATTAGAGAGCGATATAACCACATCTTTACCCACTTCGGCATGAGGAATCGCTCATCCAAGGTAAGGAGCTGTCCTCTCCTGCCACACCTTCCCGCACATACCCGCAGTCGCAGTATGTGTCTCTCAATGTTTGATTTAGTAATATGTATGTTCGTCCCACAATGCATTATCATGTTATTGACCATGGCTTACGAAGGTGGTCACTCGCATAGGCGAGTAAGATCTTATCCGTCTAAACGTGTCGTAGGCCTTGTCATTGCCTGCGCTCTTTTGTCTTTGATATGGGTTAATGCCGGTAGCAAGAGGAAGTTGCCCAAGACTTGTTTTTCTCTCTCCAAGCAAGCTGAGAAGTCTGCTGCATCTGCTGCGCCAGCGCGCTATAAACAACCCAGTCTCGATGCACAGCTACGCAACATCACCGCTCTCCCAACAAAGAGTTTCACATCAGCGCCATTCCCAAGGCTTCCACCTCCGGATAATGAAGAGTATATGGCAATCTGTATGGCAGGTGAGTACCTAAAAGCCTCTTCTAAAAGCCAATCAAGCAGGATACTCAGCCCGTGTCCTAGTGAAGAACCAATCTGTGGATCTCCCCGAATTTTTCTCCCATCACTATTTCCACCATGGCATACGCCGCTTTTATATTTTTGACGACGGATCTGAGCCCCCCCTCTCCAGCGCATCATATCCCATCCCCTCCTCCGTTATCACTTGGGTGTACTTCCAACCTCATTTCCACCCAGCAAAGCTTGGCGATCGGGGTGGCATTCAAGAGAAATACTACACCGCATGCGTACAAATGTATGGTGACATGCACACGTGGATAGGATTCCTTGATGCGGACGAATTTCTAGAAATGACCGGCGGCGAAACACTCTCGGGCTTCCTGCATGAGTGGGCTCGCAATGATACCGTTGGTGCTGTTGGTGTCAACTGGCTTGTTCATAGCTCCGCTGGCTTACTCACTCGCCCTATAGGAGGGCCTCGCAAAGCCTACAACCGCTGCATTGTGGACGATCCCGGTAACGACAACCTCAAAGTTAAAACCTTCGTACGCACGGCCCTGTTTGGCAGCATGTGGAATTGCCACTGCGTCGCTGTATTGAAACATGGAGCTATTCAAGTCGGCGAGCATGGCGATGTGATTGGGGAATCTTGCGATCGGAAACCGATTACAAGGGACAGATGGGGGTTGCATCATTTTGGGACAAAATCTAAAGAGGAGTTTCTGCAAAAGCAGGCAAGGGGGAAGATAAGGGGCGGGAAAAGTACCGACCAATGGTGGAATAAGATTGAGAATGCAGAACAGAGGGACTGTTTGGAGTTGACAGAGTACACACCATAGTGAGTGGATCTGGAAGCTACTGACACTGTGAGTAATTCTGATGCTTTACTCGAAAAAGAGAAAACAACTTGCACCTCGATCCACCACACTGGTTCTGCTGGGGGGTCTAACTTTCTACTTGCCTTTGGATATTGGCTCAACGCACAGCAAATGAAGTCTTGATGCCATTGGAACGGAACCCGGTCAGGTTAAGATTGCTGATGTGATATTAATCCCAATTGACGCGAGGAAACGGTGATTGGTTGCTCGTCATTACCAAGCGGCATATGCATGTCATCCCGCCATCCCCTTTTTCGTGCCCCAACGCATAATTCTTCGTCAACGATTAGGGATCACCAGAAAATGGTTTGGAATCGGTTTTCTGATTGCGACGGGACCTGTGAAAGCTTGGAAGTGCCTGGACAATAAGTTGCAACTTTTCGATCCTTGTTCACCGTGAGGATCATGGTGGAGGGCTTCTTGGGGGCTTGTAATGCGTGTGAATGGTAATAAGTATGTTGTGTTTGGAAATGGAGACTGTGGTTTGAAAAGGCTCGAGAAGCATTGTATGTACAGAGACGAGCGAAGATGATTAGCGTCCGATGCCTAAAAAATGATGGGTATCCTTTCCAAGAAGCGTCCCTTGTGATTATGATTTCCCATATACGCAGCAGAGATTAGACAAAGATATGCAAAATAACGCCGAGTATGCGATACAAGTCCGAGAAACTCCGACGCTATGCTTCAAAGACAGAGACAGAGGATCGCAGACCCAAGACAGATTGCGCCAACGCTATGCGGGAAAAAGCAGAAAGAGATCGCGAATCCAACAAGGCCAATTACTCCAACGCTATGCAGGAAAAAGCAGAAAGAAGATCGCGAATCCAACGAGGCCAATTACACCAACGCTATAACGCGAAACCAATAGAGAGAAACGCACGCCCAGACTGGACTGTGCAGACATTCACTGAGCAAGAACCAGCTTACTCTTCCTTACCCCACCTCCGCTCCAAAAGGCTCCGCCTACCACCCGACGCACAAGCCGTGCAAGGCGGGTCACGACTCGGCTGATTATTTCCATACTTCCCATTGCCCTCCCTGCCCGTCGCGCCGCACGCGGTACCCACACAGCACTGGATAGATCCTGTGGCCGGTCCGACGCTCGCGCCGTCGTCGTAAGGGTACGTATACGCGGAGCCCGAGCAGGGCGCGAAAAAAGGGTCAGGCGGCGAACACGCGTTGCACCACGGCCACGCGCCCGCGGAGCCCGGATACGCGCCCGGGTCCCTGGGTCCCGATGGGCCGGTGGGGTTGTAGCAGACGCCGTCTTGGACGGCGCTCGGGCAGGCGGGGGCGTCGGGGGCGAAGAGGTCGGTGGCGCAGCCGGAGGAGGCGCCGTTGGAGGAGCAGACGACGGGGAGGGTGTAGCCGAGGATGTAGCTGACGTCGAAGTAGCCGCTCGGGTTGGTCTCGAGGATCGTGCCGTCGGCGTGGGGGGCGCCGTTGGCGCCGAGGTAGGATATGCCGACTTGGCCGGTGAAGCCGGGGCCGAGGTCTGTGCAGCCGGTTGCGGGGCCGGTGGTGGCGCCGCTGTTGAAGGTGTAGTAGGCGTTCTGGGCGTTGCCGGACCATGTGATGGATAGGCCGTCGGATTGTCCGTCGCATGCTCCGTTGGGGATGGCGAGGACGCTGAGGGGGGCTAAGAGGAGGGGGAGGAGTGCTGTGAGTTGGTGGATTTGCATCGTGTTGGTGGTGATGGGGAAAACGGGTATTAAGTGGAAGATATGGATTATAATCAGATGCGTTGGTGGTGGTAATAGTAGACTGTTGATTGATAGCGAAGTGGGTGAAGGAGACAACCAGTGCCGAGATGTGCTAGTGTACACAAGATGAGAAGAAAGAAACGATCAGATGCGTTGGTGGTGGTAATAGCAGACTGTAGACTGATAGCGAAGTGGGTGAACGAGACAACCAGTGTCGAGATGTGGTAGTATACACAAGAGAGAAGATAGAAAAGATGTTGAAAGGTAAAGAAGATGCTGTTTGGATAAGTTGTGACAATGGGTTGCGACGGGGTTTATATACACCTCGAAATCTTGCTGCGTAGAGTGCTCTGCTACCTAATTGCCACAGCCAGCATTGATACGTTTGAAAATTCCTGGGCATCACAGGTAACAAGCTTTCAACATTTTTAGACATCATAGGTGAGAGCAGTGCAAGACTCTCCTGTGCTCCTGAAGGTTCCTGACAGCATTACATTAGTATCAGATGCTGAATACCTTGAGAGAGTCTTGCGGCTCATCGATCTTAGCCACCGTGGATGCGTTTCATCCCCTTTAGGGATCACGGGGTGAGAGCAGCGCAATTTGGTCGCGTACAACATTGTACTCCTGAGTCATTCGCATGCCGACAGTAAGTATGAGGAATTAGTTGCCTGGAGGATATCATGAGGCTACCGGATCTTAGCCATCGTGGATTATGTTTCAAGAATTATTTTGAGACAGGCAGCAAGAGGTCGTTAGAATTCCTCTGTTGTATTCTGCTGATGTTTTAGTTCTATTCGAGGGTATGACCTGGGGCATAGCCCGGCCCGGGTAATGGGACGATTCGGTGGATTGAAACAAATCCTGCGGGAGCTTGTTATCCGAAGAGCCTCAGTTGACAGTAGTTCCCCTTCCAGCACCACTCTTGAAACCTACAAATCGTAGAACGCTTCGTTCGATAAACTGTGATTTCCCAAGGCATTGATCTTCTAGATTCCGGGGTTGGTCACCTGCCGTGTTCGAAGGTATTCACGACCGACAGATTAAGAGTCGCTTGATCAGGCATCGCTGGAGGCTATGTCGCTTGACTCGGTCTAGATCCCCAGGCGCGAGTCCTCGTGCTGACGTTCTCAAATATCGATCTGAATCTCGGGAGGATCCGTCAGAGCCTCGTACTACAGATGTACATGCGTTGATAGCTTCGCCATTGTTGAACTGTGGCACAAGCTCCTGACAAGCCATTTCGAGCTCTTGGAGGGAAGCTTTTCCACGTGCGCCACGCGCCATACAGCTCTGGAATCCTGCAGGATCCGATAGCGACAGTATCATCCTTCGCTCAGGTAATAGCCTCATAAGGCTTCCAATAATAACCTCGAGCTGGATGAAATATGAGACGCATCCCTAGCGATGGTCCTACCAAGGTTCCATGATCTCAGAAGGCAGCCGCTTACTCTCACTTCTTCTAGTCTTGGCCAGACGCATTCTAGGTATCTGGAAACAGCTGCTATCGAGCAACTCCATTTGGCGACTGCTTCAGTAGGCGATTCATGGGGAAGAGAGATGCATTCAGCGAAGAAAGGCACTGTGTGAGATAGGAAAGAATTTTCACGGTAGATTAGAGGCTTTAGAGCGGAATGGACGTAAAAGGAAAGCTTTCGTGGTGGAGGCTTCACTGTGGAAGCATCACAGTGAGGCACAAGACCGCGAGAACAGATCAGAAAATGGGAGGTCCCCGTTTGATTCTACTTTGATTTCCAATGGCCAGAATGCTGCGTTGATGGGCAATACTGATGAAGAGAGTACTACTGTGAAGAAGTCTCTGCGATGGAGGCAGCGCTAAAGCGGCATCTAAGATAAGGTTCTCTCTGGTACGAAGATTGCCTAGTGTATCTTTGCCCCAGCCTCGTTCCATAAATAGGTAGGTACAGCCACTCACAGACTGGAGCGCGGAGGAAGGACAAGGCCCATCACACTCATTGAACACCACCCTCACATCGTGGCAGTGGCATAGATAGTCTATTTGCAATGGTACAAGGAAGATTCCCTTGTGTGTCGTAGCGGTTACAACTTCGGGCGCTGTATGCCAGGAAATAGATACTCGACCCGGTGGAAAAGGACGAGCAGCCGTGGGGGATGACGTTGAGGGTTGAAAGGGCATGGCCCAGCGTCGCTGCCACTGAAAGCGCAATCTCTGATATTCAAGCAGCCATCTTCAGAGTCTCTGGAACCAAACCACGCGGTAACGTAAGAAAAGGTACCAGCGGCGAGCGGTAGCGCTGAAATCAAGGAACGCAGAACTTCAATGGTTCTCTCCCACTTTCGCAAAATAGTTGCGGCAAGCGTCGCTAACGAGGTTCGAAGACTCATACCGATAGCTTTCGATGATCAAGATCTTTGTTATTCCTTATTTGTACCTGACGTCGCACTCTTGGCGTCACTCTGATATGGCGAGCAGGTTTGGCTTGCTTCTCTCTCTCTCTCTCTCTACCAGGTATCGTGGGGAGCCATAGCGTTCATACTGCATTTCTTCCTATCTTGATATATCCCTACGGGTCTACACTGGGGATTCGGGTGGCTATACTCACCAGAGGTGAGGAGGTGTGCCCTAGCATCATCCCCAATCTCATCCAACAATGTTGTTTTCTTCGATTCCAAGCTTTGATCAAAAAGTCTTTCGATCTCTTTCCAGCCGCAAAAATGCCCACTGCTTGGATTCCTTAATAACAATGTCCATGTCAAGAAAACCGAACGGATGTTATGTAGCGCTTCAGATCTCACAACGTCACTTACAACGTCAGCATCAGGGATCGCAAACCATCATCACACCACCCTCGTTCTCACTCATCTATCCCGCTCTTTTACCGCTGCTCTTCAACAGATACGCCACATCCTTACGACACGCCTCTGTTACCACCAAAGACATCTACTTTCCTAGCTTTCGTCTCTCTCCTGCCAGTCGCTCTTGCAGCTCCAACGCCAGTTCCCATCCCAGTCCCCGTCACATCCGAGTAGTGTCAATTTTACATCTCAAGATACCGGTAGTCATCGGCGATCAACTCCGCAGCGTAGCGATAAATTCAGTCCAATTCTGCTCGACTCAGCTAATAATAATTTTATCAATGATGTGGAGAACCATGGGAGAAGTCTTCTTTCTTATTGACAGTCAAAACACGCCCATCACGCTCAAACATCCGCGACAGATATTAGACTGTCAGACTGATAGTCGGACTAGTCCGTCGAGATATCTGGACTAGTCCATGGATAGTCCGTCCAAACCATAGAACGATCTACCGTGGGGCGTGGACTGGTCGGACTGATAGTCCAGACATGGGGCGGATTATTGAGAGCCTTGCCCCTAGGTAACCCATCCTTCTAAGTGTATCGAAACAGCCACCTTGATTCACTCTGGTCACAATCAGCAAGCCTTGAAACATACCAGTCTTCAGCGTGGGAGGCGTTCAGTCCTAACCCAACAGTCTTTTTGCAGGAAGCTACCGCCTAACGTATCGACAATGCAATTGATCTATGGGAGCGTAATTGGACTTGCCGCCACGACTGTTCCAGATAGCAACAAGATCTGAAGACATTTCTAAGTCTATGAGATTCAAGCTTTGCTACTGCTCCTCATGACGATGCCGAAAATCCGATTTTGAAAATATTTGATTAGAGGGATCGTTACTAGCTTCGGATCAACTGTAGGCTAGCGCGTTCCCATTCTAGGTAATTCGAGAGCTGAGACAGCCTCGGGTTCCGTTTGCGCTGAAACAATCTCTTGAGACTATGGCGAAATATTTGCGATTTATAATCGAAGCTGGAGCTCTAGGAATTGATGGGAGTACCTTTCCAAATCTATACATATTGCGAATTCGAAACAATCTTCACCTTGTGTCGGTCAAACACAATGGTCTTCATCAATGACTGACTCTACTTCATAAACCGACCTCTCTTGGTCTTACATCGAAAGGTTCTCAACGAAATGAGAGGTATCTGTTCCAGATTGTGACAAATACCAGAATGCAGAGCGGATTGAGCGCGACTGAACCCCATGTGCGAACTTCTTTGTTTTACCCCGAATATCCTTCTTCGCTGGAACACTGAGCCTCGCGCAAGAGCCGCACGAAAATGCGATTTTGAAGACAAAGGTCGATTCGCTCACAACACTTCAAGACAGGTCTTCACTCTTCGACACATTATGTGGCAATGATTGTTCCGACCCATCAGTATTTCGTTCCGCACTGGGAGTATTTAGCAGAGTACATCCGCCTTCAATTCTACCAGACACCAACTTCTCAAACGCAAGCACCAGCTCCTCGAACGCAACCACCAACTCCTCGAACGGAACCACCAACTCCTCAGACGGAACCACCACTCCTCGAGCGCAAGTGTCAGCAAAACCCATATCACCCATTCGAATACCCACTCGCCATGGCCCAAGCTTTTCTCGCCCAGCTCCCCCGTATCAGCAAAAGCCTACTGGCCAAAGAAGATCAGCGATGCCCCATCTGCATGGAAGACTACGACACCACACCTTCGGCACATGGCATCGTCGAATGCGCCATCAAATTGCCTTGCAGCCACGTCATGGGGTCCGAATGCATCAGAACATGGGTCTCAGCTTCAGACGACGGCCGTGGCGGAAGCAGCACCTGCCCCCTCTGTCGACACGTGCTGTTCGAGGCCCCACGGTCGATCGCCGAACATCTGATAATTCACTCCGTGCTCACCAACGGATGCGAGGACATGTGCACATTGCTGGGGTTGAGCGGCAACCCTGGTATCGGTGACATAGCCATTCAGATCGCTAATACAATCCATGACACAGTCACGCTGGCAGGGGCTGACGGCGATCATCGCGCTGCTCATGCTGTTGCGGCTGCCAGCGTCTACATGGCCTGTCATCTCCTGGGCCATCCGAGGACTCTGACCCTGGTGGCGAGCTGCGTCACCGTTGGAGAGCAACTGGTCCGGCGGGCTTACGTTGTGCTTCACGAGTTTCGCTACCGTCTCATTGACAGAGATTTGCTCGACCGTTTTGGACTGGGGGTGAGCAGGATCGACGAGGTTTTGCCTTCTGTTCTCTCGTAGCGGGTGGAGGAAGACGGAGGGTTCTGGATTTAGATTGGTGATGAGCGGTGGAGTGAGAGAGAGGAACATCGTATGGTGCTAACGCGGAGTATGGACACACGGCGTTTTGGTGTTTTCTTGGAATAGATTGGTGGTTGGAATCTCCGGGAGTCGTTGAGGAGACCTCAGTCATCAGGGTATGTAAACAGAATCAAACGAAGGCCTCAGGGTTCCTAAATGCGATTTCATGACCTGTCAGTCTGCTGCCGCGCTTCAAGCTGAATGCCAATACAATTGAAATGCCAAACTATGCTATGCGCACTGCAGATCGAAGAAAGATGAGAGCACCAAATGATAAATCGACCAAGCGAGAAGTATTCGAAAATACCCAACTAATTTGCATCCATCTGCTTCGTTGCCATCACACCCACAACAGCATAAAAAATCGCAGGCGGTGGATCCGCAGTATCCTTTATCAACTCTGAAAACATGACGCCGGTGCGGAACCTGATCATCTCGGCCGGCGATCCGATCTCCAACTCGAAGCCCCTAACCCATCCAACGCTAAAAGTGGTCCAGACGATGTCCTTCAATTCTGAGCCGGCTGTAATATCGCATGTCGCCACCCCGTTATGCGCGATTCGTCATTCGCCACAACGCTGCCCGCGCTTGGCGAGCTCCAGAAGCGTAATTGTCAATGCGAGAATCGAGATACGGCGAAGTTGTTGACCCGCTCCAAGGCCCTGGTTGATCTTGAGGTTCAAGATGTGATATATGTCGACAGTTGCAGCTTGTTTACCAGACATACCGTTAATAGAAATGACTGCAGCGTGTGCAGGTCATTGTCAAACGTGAAAATGAAGTCCATCTTATTGATTGTACTCACTGTTCCTACAATGGCTGCAGCTGCCGTCCCGTCGCCCGCGCTTCCACTCGAAGTCCTCTCAAATCCTACCCTTTCGTCACAATCAAGCGATTCGATTCTTACGCCATCTCTTCTTGGGTTGCCAAGCTCAGATTTTGCCCTACCAAATCCAGATTTACCAGATGAACGCTTCCAGATCAAAATTGCTATAGGCCCTTCCCTTCTACCAGTCGACTCCACCCTCATCAACATTCTCTTTTTCATGAGCGTTGTTGCTGCACAAGACTTTACGCTTCAACTCGCACCTCGTGGATATAGTTCACCGCAATATCGAAACGTTCGAATAACGACCTTTGCTTGGACAGAAGCGCGTTTCCTGCTGTGGGGCGTATATTATGCAATTAATGACATGATCAAGTTTGCCAGGTTCCATGACGTCCTGTTGTGGCTTTATTGGGAAGACAAACTTGTTGGTAAGGTCGGAATTGCAGTGAAAGGGTCTTTGGACTTGGCAGGCGGGACCGCCAATCTGGAGGGAGACCAGCTCGTACAAATGAACCTGACAGGTAATAGCGAGGACGCTACCAGTCCCAAGCCCGTAGTTGGCAACATGACGGATAGCGGCCTAGCACCGCTAAACACCTCCCGTGTTAACACTTCAATTCCCTCAAGTTACGCTGTCAGCTTTGAAAGCATCGCTGGCGGCGGGCGCTTAGACCGCAACGAAGTCTTTCTGACCTTTTACACCGCATTACTTCATGTCGCCCAAGTCCCAGCTGAGAGCCAGGTACAGTCCTTTCAGAGTGCTTCACTGAGCGGAAAAACACATTTATATATGGAAGAGCTTGGAACAGAATATGAGGTAAGCAAGGCAATAGTAGAGGCGCGATTTACTCGACGAAGATTTAATGATAAGAGTGGGTAGGCTGACATTTGGTTCGGGTACAGTATGGAAAACTCATCACTGCCTTTCTCTACGTGCCCAGGTATATGATGGAGCATAGCGGTTTTGGATACAGGGAGACGGATTTTGTTGTCAGTTTAAGTGGAGAGCCGGTGTGTGTAGGCACACTTATAAAGGGGCCGCTGCCGGGTAAGAGGCGCGGCTTGGAAAAATCATGGGTGGGATAGCTGAAATTGTGCTCAACAGCATTCCATGCCTGAAACAAATACCTTACAACAGTATAGGGACAGAATCCAGCTCGAGTGGACGAATTCTGGGAGCGCAACCCCCGTGCACTATCGAGTCTCTTGTGGATTTTCGTATCTAGAAGTCCCTGATGACTGAAAACCAAAGGATTGCACATAATGATATGCTGAAAGTCCTTGCAAGCCGTTATGGTCTTCTCTACCTTACCTAATCAACGACTCCGATAAGGAGGATCTTAGCTCATGACTAATCATCCTTGGCATGTATCTAGCTGTGCTACATCTCATTCCTCACAGTGAATCTCGTCATTCCTCACAGCGAATCTCGTCACTCTTCAAATTGAATTTATGCATTGAGTTCTCTCAACCTTTCGCATCACAAGAGAAACATGACAAACAGGGAGAGACTATACTCCGCAAGATGAGATTCTCAGTGCACGATGCCACACTTGCGGATTGCCCCGCTCTGGCTACCGTCTCCCTCGCCGCATTCAAAGATGATCCCATCCTTGGATATCTAACACGCGATGTTCTACCGGATGTTTTTCATGCATATCAATGCCAGCAGTACCAGCGGAGGTTGCAGACGAGCGCCCTCAATGGGCTAAGGGTTTTCAAGGTCGTCGATGATGAAACAGAGTGGGTGGTTCTCAATGTTCACATCGAGACACGCAATGAATGCGTGACACAATGGCTTGACGAGCCATCGGTTCCAAAAATCATCCACAAAACGTTGTTACCGCTGACAAAATCAGAGACATTGTCGCCGTCGCGAGGTGGCAGTATCCGTACAGCTTGAGCACAGAGCAGCAGGCGGAGAAGGAGAAATTGCAGAACGCGACACCCGCCAAGCCCGAGGGGTACAACAAGGAACTCGCAGAAGAGTTCTATGGCGTACTCGACAAGCTCCAAGAGAAATGGGTTGATGACAGCAAAGACTATGGTGGGTGTTGCCCCGGCCCTCCAATATGCTTCAAACCTCGGCATTAAAAATTAATCCCACTACACTAACCACCAGAACCACAGCCCTTCTTGGCCTCGCAGTATCACCCACCCACCAGCGTCTCGGTTTGGGCTCTCTGCTCATTCGCGAAGGCCTCGCGAGAGCGGATGCAGTGGGCGCCAACACATACCTGGAATCCTCGGCGGTAGGGGCGCCGCTGTATCTCAGGCATGGGTTCAAGCAGGTCGACGATATCGTAATTGATATGAGACCATACGGAGGTCCGGGGATTGCGTCTGCGAAGTGTATGATGAGAGAACCGGGCGGGAGGTGAGGATTCACTCAGGTGGAAGGCATCGACTTCGACGAGACCTTCGCCCCTGCCCTACGGTTCGAATCTCTACGGTTACTGTTCGCCCGTTGCCTTCTACCTGAGTGCATCCTCTGGCTAGCAGCAATGCGCGGGGAGGAGCGAAACGGTTTGAGCGGTCGTCGGAAGACTTTATCGCCTCGGCTAAGTATTGTCTTGAAGAGGTCGAAAGAGCAGAACCCATCTTACGAGCGAATATACATCATTGACATATCAAAGAACTTTGAAGTGCTTTCCCGTTCCATTTGCCCTGGTGCTCGCCCTCCGACTCTACCGCCGCCGCAGACTCCCATATAATAGGTGGATTCCCCTCCGTTCGTCATAAATATCATTCAATCGATCACAACGAGTCTCCATTCACTCAACGATACAGCACTACATGCATACGACCATCCTTCTCCTACTCGAAGCCATACGGGACGTACGCCATCACAGAAACAGGCCATATCAGTCGATCTTTCCCGACTCGAACGATTACATCCGCTGCCGTGTCTATCCTCGCTTCGTCGGACCCTCGCAGCATAGCGGCCACCGGGGGCCGATGGCCTAAACCCCAAAGCCCAAGCGACGCCTAGGTACCTAAGGAATCAGATCCAAAGCGGGTTGGACACTCGGGGTCGTCTTCTAGCGTGCTGGGTTCGAGGACCGGCGGAGCCTCGGGGATGCCTCCCAAGACCCGCTGTCAGGGGCCGCCCCGGAGGTGCTGGCTTCGTAACGGCTCTAAAGCGGTACACCGTCGACTGTCGAGCCATCGCGCCTTCTCCTCATCACGGTCCTGGGCCATCGCGTCGCGCGAGGATCGGAGGATGATCCGGACCGTCCGGATATGTTGCAGGGGGCGTTTGGACGAGGTCGTGGAACCTCGATGTCGTGTGCGAGGCTGGGAGGAATACCCGCGTTCCATGGCGCTTGGTTCCGGCGATGGGGTCGGGATTGGGGTTGGTGGTGACGGGATTCTTTCGTTGAAATGTCACACCTTTGTTGATTCACTGTGTCGCTGTGGCTACGTGTCAGAAAGACGGCGCTTCCGGGTCAGGATTTGTGGCGAAGAGATCGTGTGGAAGTTGCGCGCAACTTGCGATTCTTTTCCGGCAATGGGCCTGAAATTTTATGCTCGATTCATTGGTCATAGACACGGCATCAGCGTCATTGAATAACATCGCATACGATCATATATACAGCATAGACGCGGATGTTGAATACTTTACCGACAAGCACCCTGCGTGCCGGTGGCCTGTATCTCCCAATGCCCAAACGCTGGAATAGCTGCTAATAGGCAATCCCTTCTTCCCACAGAGGAGTCGCGAAAGGCGTGAGGTTATAGCTTCGGGCGCCAGGAGATCCCTCCGATACGTGGACTGTGGGCATGCGGGCGGAGGTAAAAGTTTCGTTTTCTGGCTGCTCGGTCGAGGAATGCTAGGGGGCCTGTGTGTGTGTGTGTATGCGTATGTGTGCTCAGTTTCTCTTAGCGTTAGGTCTGGGTGGGCTGGCTCGGGGTTAGACTTCAAGATCTACACTCAGATGGGACTCAATATATCACTGCTGCGAGGGACGCCCCCGGTCCTACGTACTGCTTAGCGAATGGAGTGAGCGGTTCGAGCATGAAGCGCTCAGCTAGCATTAGCAGATCGTCGGCATCAGAGCTGTAAGACGAGCACAATGGTTCCAGACTGCGAGACGGATTCCTAATAATCTATCTTGTGGCTTCTCGTCTCTAGTACTTTATGCGACAGCAGCTCCTCTGCCCCATTGCTCAAGTTCGACAACGGCCCCGACAAGCCGATCGGAGCATTCGTCGTCAAGGTCGGCTCGCCCTGCGGAACGCGTCGGTTCTCGAGGGAATCGGTCGCCCAGAGGAAAACGCCTACGGATTCTCTTCCGCCTGATGGATGGATGTCAGCTTGCGTACAGACCACGCCGGCACCCGTTGCGTGATCCGGATCGGAACGGGAGAAAGGGGGCAAACCTTCCGCAGCCCATCCCGGTCTGCTCTTCTGCATCAGGCACGTCGCCTCGATCTGCTGCGCCGCCTGCCATATCTCATAGAAAGACGTCACGTCCCTCGAAGCGAAGGGCCCTTCCACGCCTCCTGGTAGCTCGCCGTTGGAGAAGAAGTTCAACATTACTATAGCGAGGGTGCACGATCCTTCGAATTCCTTAGCGCTGGAGTTCCTGAACGTGTAGAGGCAGCGGTTCTGGGAAGAGCATTGGCACTTACCGACTGTGTATTTTCTGGGTGTGCGCATAGACGGTAATGAGCGTGCCGGGGCCTTCTCGGACAGGAATTCAAAATCGGTATCCGAGAATGGTTTAACCTCGGCATCGTACAATCTCTGCACCGCGCCGATGCAGTCTACCGTGGTGGAGCCTGTGCCTATCCAAGTGGAGTTATCGGTGCATTGATTGCGATTTGCTGAGGAGTCTATTGTCAAGCTGCGATGTAGTGAGCTAACAGCAGCGCTCGATGCGAGATAAGAGAAAGTCGAGAATATGACGAAAACGCCGAAGACATGGCTTCGGAATACAGAAGAACAAGCTGTCGCCATTGTCCAAGGGGATTCTCCACAAGCTTACCGGCTGCGAAGCGTTGGTTCTTTATGTCTCCCTCGCGATTGCGGCTAAATGTGAGGATTTTCCCTCGAGCCGAAACACAAGCGCTGACGCCAATGGACGAGAATCGAGCAAGTCCTAGCCGCAAAACTTTGTTTATGCCACGCAAGATCGTGGGGAAGACTAAAGTCGGCAATCATATGAGGTAGTGCAAGTCTTTGATCGGATTCGGCTCCAAGAAATGACGCGTTTGCGTGTAAATGAAATGGATGCATAACCGACGGTTAGGCATGGAAGAGGTTTCGAACTACAAGACTTACTGTTGAAAGTATGTTGAAAGTAGTATGCATGTTCAAGAACGATTTTGTAAAGTTGATAAGTACCAGTGACTCATTATTGGACAATACTCGTACTGAAGGAACGCGACAAAAGTGCCACCTCTCATGGAGGCTACTCAAGGCCATCAAAAGCCTTCGCTTTGGCGAAGAAATCCTTCAACGTTGTAGGCTTTTCGTCCAAGATCTAGAAGAAAACTGTCAGCCATTACAGAAACATAAAGCACCGAAAGTCGAGCTACAGAGGGAGATTTGATGCTAGGTTTACCTCGTGGCTCTCAGCAAGACCAGCTTTCCCATAGTATCCGTATTCATTCATGAAGGTCATGTTCTCATAGAGCTCTTCCTGAGCCTTCTCCGGCATACCAGCCTTAGCTAAGGCGCCCTTGTAATCGTCCTTGGATAACTGCACAAATTTCGCGCTTTTACCAGCCTTGGGGAACAGATCCTTGAAAATAGCTATAGCATCCGAGGGAGTATAATAATCTGTTGCGGCCAAGACCCTCTTCCCAAGCACTTTGTCTCGATGAGTGAGAATCCCTTTCACAAACTTACCAGTATCACCCCCGGCATCGAAGAATGGGATTGGGGTTTCGGGAGGCATGGGTAATGCTATGGTCCAGTCGTTCGATGGTGGAAGTTGGCGAAAAGAACCACCAGGGAAGTTCGACATGAAGAAACCTGGCATGAAAAATGTGGCCGGAACACCAATTTCGCGGATGTACTGCTCCACAGCGGCTTTGGAATCGAAATGCTCCACGTTGGGAAATTTGCCGCCTGTCAGCTTGGTGACGTCGTAGAGCGACGACCAGATGAGATGTTGCACGCCGCATTCCTTTTTCATATTGCGTCAGTAACGGAGTCGACGTGGATAAAGCAGATGGCCCGACCTTTGCGATATCAGCGATGTTGCGACCCTGTTGCATCTCAAGCTGGGCATCCATCTTCTCCCAGTAATTGGTCACAGCAAAGACGGCATAGGCGCCCTGTAGAGCGGACTTGATCTGATCCTTTGAGTTGATATCGGCAACGACACACTCGACACCCTTGGCTTTCAAGGCCTGCGCATTGGGTTTTGACGGGTCGCGAGTGATGCCACGGATCTTGAATTCACTGGCCGTCTTGGGGTCGCTGAGGATGGAGTTGATGACAGAACCACCTCTAGATTACGATTTTAAAAGTCAGTCTTGCTTGTTTAGGGGGATAGCTAGCTTCACGAGAGCAAAAACTCCCAGGACATGTCTGTGGACTCAAAATCTGGTCTAGACGAGGAAACAGGGACTCCGAAGATACGTACTGGTTGCCGGTGGCACCAAAGACGACGAGAATGTTCTTTTCAGCCATGATGGAGTCTCTTCTACTTGGGTTGCAACAGGGAGGGGCACCTATCCGCCTTTATATACTAGATTTGCAGGCTTGCGGGGAAAGGCTTGGTAGCTGCATCTAGTGCTCTCCGGCCTTTCTTAGATCCGGACCGTTGTCGTGATTCGTGAAGCGTTAAACAGCGATTGAGCGAGCTTGCTGTATAGGCTGACTAAAGTCATTGCAAATTGGCTGTTTGCCCTGTTCTGAGTATCTGTCGTAGTTGTCGTGATAGGAAGGTGGGCTGACCAGATGCTGAGCAAATGCTGAGTAAGAGCAAGCTGCAGAAAATCCGACGCCCGAGCAAGTGCCAAGGAGCTAATACTTGATTTCGGGTTTCCGAGGACCGAAAAGTGCCAAGAAGCTAACCACGAAGTCGTTCGACACCGGCCATTGGACTACAACGCAACAAAGGTAGTGAGGAACTTGTACAAACCACTACCAGCACGAAAGAACACTATTTTACAGAGTTCTGACCTGTGTCCATCCCATCTTCTCCAGCAGTAGCTTTCTAATCTCTTCAACATATCTCTCCCCGGATTTTGCTGCTGCTGGTGGCTTTCCTCTAGGTCGTTGCTCAACACGCCCCTCCACCACACGCCATGTTTTGCAAGGCTCCGTGATGTCTTCTGTGCCTCCTTCTCTGTTGACTGACGTGACTATGCTGAGGTGGAGGAGCTGGTTGTTCAACCGTTTCGTACGGGGGTGGAGGATCATCAATCTCATTCGTCATGACTGCAGGCGCAGCTAGCTAGGCGTATTGTGGAACGTCGGGATCGATTTGCTTAGCCAGGAGCGTGCAAGGTCGTAATTGTCGTAGATGAAAAAGGTCTTACCAGCAGATTCGAGAATCATAATTGGAATCAGATTATCGTTCAGCGTCATGTCTATGAGCTTTCGTATGTCCAAGAAGCCATCTACCAACGAGATATTTTGCTCGAAGTCCCGCGCAGCAAGTTGAGACGCTTTGCTTGTTCTCGTTGTTCCCCAGTAAAAAGATCCAAGGTCTGACAAGTGATGCGCTGGTGTACGTTGGTGCATTCCAGATAAGCCTCTTAAAGCGATTAATTGGGTGGTAACCTGCCGTGGGTGGCGATAAAAGCATTTCTTGAAGCTCGTAGATTATTGAAATGGTGTCGTATGGATTATTGTCATCTGAAAAGGTTATAGGTGAGGGATGAAGAGGCTGGTTGCGATCAGTATTGAAGAATGAGAAAGGGGGATACCAGAAGACCATCGTTCTGGACCGTGTTTCAGTCGACGGGAAAGCTAAAAGTAGAGTTTCACAGGTTTTCAAAAGCAGCTGGGCGAGTGTGCAGAGGGGCCCGCCAAAAGCATTTTTCTTGTAAGCAAGCACTTGATGGATCTGGGGACACAAGGCCAGTATCTCGTAGGTGATAGTCTGCCGGTGAAAGGTACTTTATATACATTCGGCTTCAAGAACCTGTCCCTGGCCGTTCTTTTGGAATAGCTCGACAGCGCCCGAAACGGTATCTCCTGTCTTGTAGAATATCTTGGAGATGTGGATTTGGACCATGTCAGACATGTTCGAGGATGGTGTTAGAAGGGGCAGTGATACTAGATATAGTCGGACGAGATCGAATGCAAAAAGAGCGTTGAGGAAGCAGGCTGGAAGATACATTGCTTCCTTTAACACTCAGCAGCTTGACCGCTGAGCGCTGAGCGTTGTGGGACTGTAAGTCATGGAGCCGGACATCGACATTCCTGAAACGAGGCAAATGCCGCCGAAGCAGGCGCAGTATCTCTATGAAGCTGTGTCCGTGAGCGTGATCGAGAGACAGATCCCTAATACGGCGCAGAATGATGCATCCTACTTAGGATTGGCGCAAGTCGGCTTGAGGCGGCTGTTGCACCGTTCAGCCCTACCTATACTCGTACCTTATCGGAAGAAGCCCCCGAGGCCGGCTTTTATAAATTCCGGGCTGCATGGACTAGTGGCTTGGCTGCAGGTCAACGTCTTGGGTGCAGAGGAGTACATGCAGATCAGGGAGTGAGGGCAATTTTAGTATGTACCTAGTAAGAACCAGTATCCAGAATATCCCATCCACGAAGTTCAAATGTCGTCGTCGGCGACGAATGATACGACATCGATTTCTGACCAATGAAGGGGGAACGGGGATAAGCTTCTGGAGGTCGAAACCCCGACCGGACGGAGATGAAACGCAGGACCAATCCGTGCAATCACCTTTCTCTTCGCAGCGCCGCCTCGACCACAACACCGGCCATGCTGTTGGTTTCATGAATATTAATTCTCCTCGGGATTCAATCTATTCAAGATGACATGGAGTTTGTCAATTCCATTAAAGCCTTTGTTTCTCCTCATCGCTCTTGCTCAGTATCATTCATTCATTCTGAACAGCTTTTTGTTCACCACACTCTTTCAGAGCGATTTTTTCCAGCGGGGTCAGGATACCTCATACTCTCGTTGAAACCAAGATAAAGAGTTCTACTTTCTTTCCCACTTTCCTAAATATCAAAGGCACCAAAATGCCGGGTCTTGCAGCTTACGCTTCTATCTTGTGTACCATTGCTGCTTTGTCGAGTGCTCAGCACCCGCATTTCCATCAATGGGACCATTATCATGCCCCGCCCGCAGCCCCACCCAGCTCTACCGCCTCGATAGCTCCGACCTCGACCCAGTCCGTCGCCGTAGTGGAGCTCAATGCTTCCACTGGCCCATCTCCTGTCGCCGCAAGCAGTGCGTCCAGCAGCTCTTCTAATACCGCTCCAAGCAGCGCCGTGAGCGACACCGGTAGCAGTAGTGTTGACGCTTCTAGCTCCAGCATCACGCCGAACGGGATCAAAGCCGGCGTTGCTGGATTCCCGCAAATCCAGATAACTAACAAGGCGGCACTTGCTCAGTACGCTCCCCATATCTCCTGGTACTCGGACTACTGGCCCAACACCACCGATTTCACTAGCGGTGCGAATATTACAAAGGGCATTGGCATGGTAAGTCATTGACCACTTACGTTTTCCTTTTCTCCCGCCTACCAGCTTCCCGCTGTGCCATTACATCTGAGCACGGCGCATTAACCATCACTGCAGCTATGGGGCAACGGCGACCTCAACACGACCGACCCTACCGCTCCCATCGGCAACGCCGCCCAAGACGACACAGACCGCTACAACGCCTTCGAAGCCCTCCCCACTTCCCCCGCCCCGGCTTACATGATGGGATTCTACGAGCCCGACTGGCAAGCCCCTTACTCCAGCAACATGAACCCTTCCACCGCCGCCACCGCCTGGAAAACCACCCTCGGCAAAATGAGTACGGATACACTCATCGGGTCGCCGTCCATGGCCACGCAGTTGGACGAGGATTGGCTCACGCCGTTCATGCAGGCGCTCGGGGTCACGGAGCCGCCGTGGGACTACACGTGCATCCATACGAATAAGGATACTCCCGACGGCGTGATGGACGATGTGGGGTACTACTGGACGAAATACGGGAAACCGGTTTGGGTGTCCGAGTTTGCGTGCGTGGACGATAAGACGTGGACCATGTGCGATCAGGGGACCATCAACTCGTTCATCCCCGCGGTCGTCGACTTCTTCGAGAAGAATTCCAGCGTGATTGCGTATGGGTATAGTAATGGGGCCGGCTTGGGGAGCGTGTGGCCGTTGATCAATAATGTGACGGGGGAGTTGACGCCGAGTGGGAACTGCTATTTGGATGTTCTTGAAGGGAAGGTTGCCACGGGGCAGTCGTGCACCAATTAGTGCGTGATTGCGGCTGGGTTGGATGGCGGGTGCGGAAAAAGGGTCCGGGAGATTGATGGCGACGATGGTGTGAAGAGGCATGTTGTGTGTTGTCAATTGTACATATATACTTCATCTATGGGCTGGGACCTTCGAGAGGATCTCAAAAGCTGCTACTATTTTCACCCCTCATATCACTTAGTTTGCCAGAGAAGGTAGCAAAAGTCATGCACAGAGGGTATTCGAAACTCTTTTTGCAATTCAACAGAAGGATATCTTCCGGAGGGAACGCCGCTTCTAAGTAACTTGTAGAGGCTGAAAGATCAAACCGTGTCCTAGGTCTACCGTTGTACGAGACAGCGCATTATTTATCTTGACGAACACATCAATGCTTGCAGCTTGTTCTGGAACCATTCCAGCCTCTCATTGTAATCAGCCGTAGATTCCCCAGACCCGATTTCTTGAGCCAGATCGAATTCGAGTCTTTTCAATCCTCCAACCTCCAGCATCGGCTTCACCCAGCGTTCTTCGAGCGCCAGCTCTAGCGGCGGGAAGTGCTTGAGGAGACGCACTCTCACGTGCTTCAAGCCGGGCATCCGCGTCGCGAGGATCTCCCATGTCTGTGTCCAGTTCCGTAAAAAGATGTCTCCGACGGCGTCCGCTTGGCAGTTGATGTATATCGAGGCGATCGAGTCGAGGCGCGCCTGGCGGATTGTCCGAGAAAATTCGCAGAATACCGGTAAGTTGTTTGCCCCAAGAATCCCAAAAGTGTTAGAGCTGTAGAGCACTGGCGAGGCTTCGGTGTAGATCTGTCTACACGTCTCGAGCAGACAGAACCGATTCCTTGGGTAAAATTCTCCGTAGGTGTTGCAATGCGTGGATTTCTCCGAGGTAGTGAGATACAAGACATCGCCTCCAAGAGCGTAAACGTAGATCATGTAACGGATCTCCAGAGGAAGTCGGTCGAACAGGCCAGCATTGGAAGAGCTTTGGGAGATGGAAGGTGGTCGACGTTCTCGAGGTAGAGGGCTGGATCTCGTCGTGAAAGATCTGGATTTTCGCACGAGGCGGGATAGAATATTTCCCATCATTGGAGGTCAAAGACCTTGCTCGTAACGTAGTCGAGCTGATTGAAGGGCACAGGCTCTTGGCAAGGCAACCTCAAGTTCCAAGCGGCAGCCCCGGTGCGGATCGCTCAGCTATCCAGGCAGCGATTGAACAGCAAGCCGGTAAGATAAGATCCTGATCTGTGATCTAAGCCGGGACATAGGACTAGCACTTTAGAACGGTCAATGGACTGTGTTGCGGCAAACGGAGCAGTACCTTACCTACCTTAAGGCTGAATGGGAGGTCTTGGCAAGGCTGAAGTGAAACCCGCGTTCAAGTGTCCTCCAATTCTTGTCAATTGGTAGACTCTGTTCATTCAGCTCATCTTGAAGAATAACGATGACCGCATGAGAAGTAAATGTCGAGAACGAGTACGGAAAGTGACGGAATAAAGAAAGTGTTCTCCGTAGAGGACGAAGGATTGTTCCCCAGGCCTGGCGGAGCCTTCCGCGCACTTAGAAGTCTACTAATAATTTTGCAAAATCTAGGTACTTTACGACACCATCCAATTTGTCGGGTGTACTATTTCTGTATTGCTGCTATCGCGGAAAATGATCTTGAAGCCCGCATGCGAGCTGTATAGGCTAATCCTATTGTTGCAGATTGCAATTCCTTCCCACGCCGTTTCAGATTCCCCAGAGGATGACAGCCCAAGAAAATCGGCAATGAATTGTGCAGAAGGTAGGTTTGATTAATTAAGGATGTGGTAATCCACGACTGGAGTTCATCGTTGTAGGTTCGAAAAAAAGGGTGCCGATAGCATGCTGAGAAGGCTGATACTGATTAAGGCAGAGCAAGGTCATGATGGCAAAAACGCTGTAGGTTCAGCGCAAAAGGTACTCCAGCCCAGAAAAGTTGGAAGACGCTGATGGTTGCAGAATTGTTGGACTGTGTTGAGTACTTAGCTCAAACTTGGCATTTGGGGGTCCGCTGGCATAAGGGGTTCAAGCCATGTATGCTGGGAGCCGTTAGAGTGCATTGCAAGCGTAGATATTCACGATTCAATAGGAAGGTGAGAAAAGCGATCCTAAAGACTTCCTATTTTTACTTTGGCACGCTCTTGAGACCATATTTCACAATGATTAAATTAATCATCTCTAGGAATCCAGCACAATGATTATCAGACGCAGAGAAAGTAGCCTTCTTTCACGAAAGAAGACGATCATCTGGAATCTATTTGATGAAAATTGTCAACCTTGCTGATGACTGTCTAGTAAAATGTAGAAAGGTGGATGCTGGGTGCGCGGGCATTTTCAAACCCATGTGACAACCTAGTAGTGTTTCGCTACTCATGCCGACCGGCTGTCCTATCAGCGGCTCCGCGCTATACAAAACGCAGCTATTGTTGGGCGAAGCCTGGGATCCAATCAAGCTCTGATGCAACGTCTCAGCCGACTACCAGCATAAGTCAATTTCGCCTAAGGAGCGCGCTGACGCCATGAGTGCGGCCGCATTGGCACCTGAACACCATGTGTGTTAGGTGGCGCCCAAGCTTCACTGGATAAAATAAAAGACGAGAGCACGGTTTTTCGAATAATGATGCAAGATGGCGGTTTAAGACAATGCTGATATCATCTAGGCCATAGGAGCAAGAAGTAAGTAGCAAAGCTCGTCGGATATTGGTGTCCTTGCACCTTACCTTCTCGTTGGCGAAACCCCCCAAGCTAGTGGAATGCTAAATAAGGCCAGCGGGGATCGGAGATGAGGCTCAGGGACTGAGCCGTCTGCAGCGCAGAGTAAGCTACAGTGCAGATCATTTGTTAGCTCAAACGTGACAGGCGCCGGAAACGACAATCTACAGTCCAATAATCTTGCAGCCAACGAGTGGCGACCGAATACGTTGGCGACCATACCTAGCATTTGGTGCGGCATTGTAAGTAAGTGATTGGTTGCCACTCCTCATGCATATGCAATCGTCCTGCATTCTTGAGGAGGTTTTGGCCACCGGGCAATCGAAAGCATACTACTAGATGATGTGTAGCGTACTCTGGTAGCTTGCCGATGATGAGTAGACTCCTGCATCTGCACGTAAGTGAGCCATGTGATCCGGTTTCAAGAACGGCATCGTGTTCGTTCCCGGGTGCCATTAAGGCCCTTGCCAGGTTCCGCTTTTTGCTCGTCGCGGAACGAACGGAGAAAGTCCTCACGCAGAGTGAAGCTTTTCATTCCCCTTCACCAAGTGCCATAGGTATTTTTACACTTCTCTTCTCAGGCGTACAGTTTGCGTTTTAGCTGGCAGCCATGCTCTCTTACAGCGCCAGAGTATGGTCAAAACAGGAATAGTTATTCCCAACTTTAAGCCCTGAAACTGCCCCTGCTCCTGCCCAGTTTCGTGCACGGACCAGATTCAGGGCTGAGTCTATTGATTCCCCAAGTCGTAGACATGATACTTTAACGTTTTAAGTATGCTCAGAATGATACGAGGACTTGCTGTTCGACTAATTGCGAGCCGACATGTGTATCGGCCTAGCGATGTAGGTTTCCATGGCCAATATTCGTAATTGCTGGTAGGATCTCTCATTGGAATACGGGACTGCCCTTACACGAGGGTACGTTACGGCCGGGCCCATTTCCCCCGCTTTGACGAGAACTAACTAGAGTAAATCTTAAGCTAGGCAAACTTCTACCCTGGTTTTGGAGCGTGATGTATCGCTGGCTTGCCGCTGTAGGCTCCATTCTCAGACATGTCATTATGGGAAGAGTCGCTCGTCGGTATGGTGCGGGGACCCGAGCCGTTCAATCGGCGGCTGTCTTGGTGCGTTAATCCATGCTTGATTGGCTAGCCTCATTTTGCCCCGACCATTGGCAGGAAGCAAAAGTTAGCTTATCCTGCAGCGGTGAGATGCATGAAGGTCTGCTACTGGATACCGATGGAAATTATGCCACCAGTCCTCGTGCAGATTGATCGATTGGCCCGAGATATGGGGTTGGGCGCTGTCGGTAGGCCCTGGCTCCGGACAAGAGCCCATTCGTGGATCCTCACTCGCGTCTCACTCGATGCCGAGCTCTATACTTCTTTCAAATTGTATCTGCTTTGGAAAGCAAGTATCAGAGCAAAGATAACTCGACCGTCTTCCGCACATCTTTGTCTACAACATCAAGCCGCTGTTTGCCAAAGCATTCTTCTGATCAAGCAGTCTTCACGTTTCCTAGTCCATCTGCTCGCTCTCCACCTCCATATAGCTCTCCGCTTCACTCAGCACCGCTGTTGTTGCAAACCTGTTCGACTTGAAGTTCAGACCATCGACCCACCCTACGTCTGATTTTTGTCGGTCACAATGTCGTTCTTCAATGACTACCCTATCGAGGAAGACTACACTACGTATGGGGAGATGCTAGGTGAGTGCCGTCCCAAGTGGTTGCATGCTAAAGTCACTAATTTAAGATAGCGCACAGCACAGGCCAGACGACAGTACCCTGGTGCCCAGACCCAGCAAGCCCAAATCTACAATCTCTTCTCAGTCGTGAACCCACGTACCTCGACTGGCCATTTGAGAATCACCTCCTCCCCGACTTCATGCAGGACGGACAGATGCTACCAGATCCAAGCCATGATATGGCTTATTGCGATAGCCTCTATCAGACCATACCGTATCCATTTGGTACTGAGCCGGAGTATCAGACAATACTATCTTCACAACGGATATCGGATGACGGCGCTGCACTCGAGGCAGCAAACACCAACCCAGACCACCAGAAGAGGAAGTTCACAAGTGACGACAGTGGACAAGATGCAAACCGTCTTTCCGATTTCATGCAGAATGAACACATGCCACCACAACCAAGCCATGATATGGCTTATTACCATGGCCTCAATGATCAAGCCATACCGCATCCATTTGATACTGAGCTGGGGTATCAGACAGTACTATCTTCACAACAGATATCGGATGATATCGGCCCAGCTTCCCGAAAGAGGAAGTTCACAAGCGACGACAGTGGACAAGATGCAAAGCGTCTTCAAAGTTCACAGAAGCCTGTTTGCCAAAGTCAACCACCTGAGAAGATCCCAGAGCCATCCACTCGGAAGAAGGCAATACCCACTTTTCCTACCCAGCAACTTAGCCCAGCGAAAATCCTTCCAGCAGACAAAGGCATTCACCCAACCAAGCAGAGGCAAGAAAACGGAAAAACGAGGGTCAAGATGAAGCATGGCGTCTTGCATGCAGTGGTTGACGATGAATGGAGTACGTTGGTGTCACTTGGCGTGAAAAATATCACAAAGACTAATTCGTGAGTCAGAGCGCGCAGGCTATCATGTTGACCACCGAGAGAGGTTCATCCGCGAGGACGCTCAGCAGCCTGGGGCTCCAGGTAGGTCAATACAGCTTCCGCGTCTTGTGAGTCGGCTGACGGGAGTAGTGTTACAAGAAGAGATGGGACTGGATATCACCAGTTACAGCCCTCTGACGCAAAGCTGGACAGATGACCCAAGGACAGTGATTGACAGAAAAGGCCGCCAGGTACTCCTTCTACCTGCTCCGCCAAAAGATTGGGTACACAACCCAAAATGCGAGTATCTGATCCGCGATGGACTGGTGATGCTAGGCCAAGACAACATGCCTATCAAGAGGTATGATGGGGCCCCATTGACCATAAGCAGTCGACCTCCCCCATGGTTGATGGAGGGTCTGCGACGAGTACTCGGGATGACCTATGAGGAGTAAGTTTAGTCTAACATGACTTCGAACCACGTGCTGATCCATTTCCAAGCATCATGGCCCGAATCGATCTCAGGAGAAATTACGCAAACGGGAAAGGGAAGAGGCTTTTAACGTACTCGTGCTTCACGAACCCGATAGCGAAATACGTCGAGAATAACAAATCCTTGGGTATGGCCCACTGGTTTCGGAGGAAACCCAAGGCATCTAGGGGGAACGGCCTTGTTCCAGCCGGCCTAGAGGATGTGGGACCTATTGCGGCAAGTGGATTTTCGGTCCTGACATTTACACCGCCTCCCGAAACTGATCAGTCGCTGCTGCCCTCGTCGGTCCGCGGGGGATCCAAGCCCAAAGCGGATCAGGACTCGGAAACTTCGGACGGCCCCTATTTCCAATTTCAGCTGAACTCTGGACACCGGAAGTCAACAGCAGGCAATTGGAACAATACGCCAAACTTCCCAAATGCAGATACGGCTCCACAACCCGCATACGATGCGGCAATAGCGAGTATGACTAATTCGGGGATGTCCCTCTAATTCCGCTCAACAAAACAAGGCACATCTCTTACATCTCGCACGCAATGGGGCATCAGGGGGTATATATTCCACGAGCAATCCTTTCGAACTTGCTCAATACATATCATCTCAGTCGGGGCAGAATCGGGCCCGGGTGCCCGAAGAATTGTGTTGTACTTGGGTGAACTTTGACATCGGAGCGTGAAAGTCAGTGTCCAATGTGGCGTTCCAAGAGATTTGCGACGGGTGTGGCGAAATGACTGATGTTTCGGATACGGCAGAATTTGTTTCTCGCATTGGGTGCGCTTTGTTTGGGATGGTTCGGATATGATGGCAGGCTTGTTCTGATTTGATAGCTATATGGATGGACCAAAGTCCAAAAGACTTGAGCTCTACTGTCCCATTTTTCCAAAAAAGTTCCCCTCGTCTACGCGCCACCACAGAGATCGAATCCGAGAGCCTCACTCACATCGCTATTCGGCACATTGAAATCCGACGCCGTGCCCCCGCAATCGTAGAACCAGACGCACTCCCACTGCTCCGCCGACGCGACGAGATGCAGATCGAACGAGACGAAGTACTGTTCGCTCCCAGCCGCCGCGCGGGCCCGCGCCGCGTCGCAGGCCGTGTACGAGGCGTTGTGGTACGTGTACACGGGCGGGACGCCGACGTTGCCGGCGTTGTCGAGGTTCTCGATGGAGCCGGCGCCGAGGTGGAAGAATTCGGTGGAGCCGTCGGCGGGCCGGTAGACGGTGTTTAGAGCGGGGCAGGGGTTTGGGGATGGGGCGGTTGGGGCGCTGCTGGGTGGTGGGGGGCGGGGAGGGGAGGTGCGGCTGGGTGGAGAGTGGGGGGTTGTGGTTGGGTGGTTGGGTGGGGAGGTGGTGCTGCGGTTTGTCAGTGCTGGGGGTGGGCCGAACCTTGTTGCGGAGCTCACGCGGTCTTGGATGAGGAGATGGTGGTTGATTGGATGGTTTTCGGTGTGGTGGAAGACGGGGATTTGGTGGTTACGGTGGAAGGTAATCTCGAGTGTGTACGCGACGGCGAGGCTGTAGCGAAAGAAAACAGCCCGAGCATGAGAAGCCAAGTGCAGAAAGTCATGGTGGAGAAGGGCGACTATGCTACACTATTGGTGAAGGATGTGACGATTTCTAGGGACACAGTCACACAAGGTCGCAACAGCCGCGACAGGCCCGCCGGAGACCCTCATATTTAAAAAGGAACAAGAGGGAAGGGTGTGCGCCATCAAAAGTACGAAGCTAACGAATTATCTAGATGGCGACGAAACCGGGCTGGTTTTGCACGCATCAGGATCTCGCAGACCCGTTGTTCATCCCGGGTTTCCAAAAGCAGCGACTTGGCTCGCTTGGTAAGCGCTACCCCTGCAGCTACCCACGCACGCTCTAGTGCCTCTCGCTTAATCACCTACCTTGTCAGATCCAGACTTGGTCCCGGGCGTTGATTGGCCGCATCGGGGGGCCAAAAGTCCGTGGACAGCGGCCCGCGACGCAGGTTGGCCCCGGGGAAACTCTCTCTTCGTGTGGTTAGTGGACGTTCCGGAGTAGCTGCACCCCACGAGATCGGCGAGGCGAGGGCGGGTGGGAAAGGTTTCGATGTTGCTCCAGCGGCCGGGAGAACGTCGACGAGGAGATGGAAGGCAGCGCGGAACATCGAATCCTCGTGACTGTCACGACTTCCGGCGGGGTGGTCTGTGGATTGCATCGAAAATTCCATCTTGATGACTTTCCTGGACCATGTCTTGTAGCCGATACGTACTATTGAGGTTGTTGGTCCGACACGTGGCTTGGGGAAGGGTGGAAAGCCGTTTGACTTGAAGTGTACACGAGAGGTCCGTTGTTGCAAGATTCCTGCGATCCAGTGCTTCAACTAGGTACGGTTCTAGAGTGTAGGTAAATTTACCGTCTAGATACGATCGGCTGTGTAAGCTGATGACTCATCTTTATTACGTCACGACAAAGTCGACCGAAGGAATCCTTCAGAAGGTCCTGGGGTGCCCAGAGACCTTGTTCATTTTCAAGGACTCGAGAATCTTTTTGCTGCCCTTTCCCCTGGCATCATGCCAAATCGTCAAACCTCTTTTTCTCCAGGTGCCAATACTATGTATGCACGACGCCATGCCGTCCATTATCTTCTGGCTCTCTTGTCCATCGCAAATCTCACATTCGCGCTAACAACTTGGGAGTCAATTCACCAGACCATCCACACGTACCCACTGGCAATTGACTCTAAGGACTTCGCTCTGCTCTCAAAGGTACACAATCTGTACATTGAACATCCGAGACTTACGATCATATCATGGCTCTCTGTCTCACGGCTCAATGTCTCTATTGATACTATCTCGTTAACCTCCCTCATGATAGGTCTTCACGCCCGACGCCTCCGCCAACTATACCGGCGATCTCTCCAACCTTGACGGTCTTGCAGCCATCGAAACCGGACTCGCGGCTTCAGTGGCGAAGGTCTACTCCCAGCACCTCCTCGGCACCACGGTCATTGATATCCACAGCGGCAAAACGAACGCGAATTCTACGACTTACTTCCAAGCCAGTCTGTTCGGCAATCCCTACTCTATTGGCTCGGTAGTGTATCTCTACGGGTATTACGCCGATATCCTCGGAAGGACTGGCGACGGGTGGCGGATTTCCAAGAGGCAGCTCGTTTTTCAGGGGCCGGGCTTCGTTGGCAATCTGAATCTTATAGGCATGTGAGCGATTGCCATAGCCTGTAACAACACCGCGCGCTAGCTTGGTGCGTTTTCGCTAGCGTTCTCAAGAATTGAATTGATGGTGGTCCCAGTGTTCGCTTCGCTCATGTGGGGTGTCTTACACTCGGAATCCTGGATTCTACTGCCACGTCTGCCCGAAGAAGAGAACTCACTTTGTCTCCAATTGAAAATGATTTGTGGAAATGCGAGCTTCGGTCATGTTGATCATGGAACACTGATTGGCAATGTTCTAGTGTCCTTAAAAGGACAGTTCGGATTGCGCTGATGTATGATCGTGGGACACATCACGATCATTTCTAACATGCACTTTATCCATCGCCAAACCCTCTTCGGCTGACTTAGCTGTCCCGCCTCCAGACAGCGAGCCCCTCCAAGCCCATGAAGTAGCTTTCGACAATTCTGCACCATCAACCAGGTGTGTGAAATCATCTCGATCAGTGTTCTGGGCAGATTCATAATCTCTGCTATGCGACCGTTGCGACTTGGATGGCCCGAACGTTGTTGAGTAAAAATAAGGGAGGGAAATTTCGGACCCTAGTTTCTCACCAATGAGCTTGACGAGGGGCCCTAGTTTCTCACCAATGAACTTGACGAGGGGCATCATGACTGGAAGGCAAGCACAGATAACGGCGATGTCGGGTTCGATGTTGGACCAGAGATATAAAGGAGCGATGTCTCCAAAACCATGATGGTTATCGATCGCGAATTTCAAACGGACACCGCTGCACACTGTCACACTGTGACGACGGCCGCTATGTTTAGCGACTGCCTCAATGAGGATTCCTTGTGGAGTCTTACAAGATGCCAAGAGAAAAGATCGCGCTGACAGCGATCTTTTTTTTAAAATGTAACTGCAATTTCCATATCACAGGTAATGGAAGTAAGAGGATGGTTATATCAGTCACAATGTTGGGTATCGAAATGGCTATGACGAAAATCCTAGGGTCGAGGCAGTGACCGCCCGGTTGAGTTCGATCCCAGTTAAAGCTGATTGGAGTGCAGGCCAAGATGCTGATGAGTACAACAGTAATCCACCAAATTGCGATCACACCGGCCAGAGCGTAGCTGGTGATACGAAGTGTATTGATTGGGAAAACGCGACGGTAGAATGCCAGGACTGAGAGTTTGACACAGGCGATGCAGCAGTAGTACATGTCTTGCCCGAACAAGGCGGTCTGGCAAGATCAGTGACCGTGGACTTTATCGTTGACGTGGGATATTGTACACGACCAAGAGACCTTCCAGCCTGAAAATCCAACGCTTCGTTGGGTTCCCCGAGACCAACGGATACTGCCCAAAAAACCGCGGCTGTCGTGGCCCATGCGAATAGCTTGTAAATCGTCAACGACCCGAGCCCGCTCTCCTATGCCAAATCGATACTGACAGTTGCAACGACGATAAGAGCATCGTCCCACCAGAAGTCGACCTTCGAGACTTTCCGGGACCACAGCCGTAGAAGCAAGACGACTGTGGCCAACGAGCAGAGTATCGCGACGGCGGTTTGATAACCCACCGCTCCATTGTGATCAAGACCTGTTTGCGAAGGCATGTCAGAATTTGATTGTCTGTGGTGGACACTGGACAGAGGATGAAGTGACATGTTTTCGGGATGATAATGCTTCCATATCAATCACAAACATAGCCCTGCTTGATCTGCGGGCTGATGAATCAGCGCTCGACGCACACTTGCATCTTATCGTGACTTTTCGGCCCCCATCTCTCTCGCTCTGTCAGCAATGAGCATAGGGTGAGGCACATACTCACGACTGATAGGATCATTCGCGCCTCATCGAAACTGCTATCGAGAGCTTCTGAACGGGGGTGTTGTTGACACAATTCATCGCAACACTTCTGACGGGAAGACTTTCCTACCAGTGCGAGGCTGAGAGAAATGTCTCGGCGCTAAGGCCTGACCGAATGTTCGAGATCGGCTCAAGGGTGCACTGATAGACTGGTGAGGCACAGCCGTCAGCACGGGAGGCCTCCCATGCTGTCCCTTGACTACATCTGATCAATCCGACGCACAAAGTACTTTGGCTCTAATGCACGACACCAGTGTATGCGCCGCTTGAGTAGGCAAATCGAGCGACACATAGTCATTGCTCGCAAACGAGGCCGAGAAGAGGTTGAAGGCCGACAGACGCTCCCCAGAAGATCTCAAACGTGGTGTTGAGAAAAGCAAGACCCTGCGGTTTTCGGCCGGGAGCTCGGGCGTCCGTCACGCCTTGTCCGTTCGTGTCAAAGGGCAGTGGCGAATATGAGACGGCGGGGATCTCTGACCTTGGCTAGCGTCCGCCGAATCTCCAGCGTCCGCTCTCAGATATATATGTTGGGTCCTCGTTCCTAGATAGCGACCCTCTCCAGCTGTTGATGCAATTTGCATTGATTACCATAACTTCGTAATGGCCCTTTTCATCATCATTGCTTTAGGTCCTCAGCCACTGGACCGAGCACATGCGCTGAAGCCAAGTACTCCTTTCTGCTCGGCAAGTCGAAATACCTTAGCCCTTGGCGGATCCCTCCCGTGGGCACATCCGCTCCACGCCCTTGATAGCAGAGGAACGTGACACTAGTCTCTGCCGTATCCACTGCAGCCCCACTTCAACTCCTGAGGAATATCTCTTTCTCGCAACTCCACTCACCTCAGATGTAGACCCAATATTTGACGTCTATTATGATAAGTTGCTTACCTGGTATGATGAGACGCATGTGCTGCCGCCCGCGACAGCGGTTGCGAGATGAAAGTGAAAGACAAACAAGGAGACGATACAACCTTGCCCTTTTCTGGAGGTATAGAAAATATAGTGCGCCAGATGTTAGAAACGAGCAACATTTTAAGGTCTGTCACCACTTGATGGATCTCGCTTTTTTATTGTAAACAGAGACCACGACAATCTTTGGTAACTCATCGAAAGGGAAACAATGCTACAATACAGATATTCTTTGGACGTTACCCTGAACAACTTGATTACACATATCGAAAGTCCCAAAAGCAAAGGTCTTTACCAAAGAAAAAGAGCTCTTGCTCACTCGGATGAATAATTGGTGTAAGGTTTCATTCCATCACCATTCTCACATTTACCTAGCTGCTCATCCTGAAATAAACGACCTTTTACTAGAATACAGTTGTCTGAGCCATACAGTTCCTGGAGCGACTGCATCCAGGCACAACGTTTGCTAAACTCTCTTGCGATCCACAGGATTGTGCGTAACGGGCACGAAGTCGTTCCCTTGCATTTTTAGTGAATCATTGCAGGAACAGTCCGTCAGAACAAGAGTGTGACCTGACGCTGTACAATCCAGGAGCTTCGAAAGTATCAGATGTATCTCAGTAGTCGCAAAGTCGCGAGAATCCCAATTCACGGAAGTGTCAAGAAATAACGCCGAGCAGAGGGATGAGTTCGCAGAGGCTGACCACACACTAGATATGCGCCGAGCTTCTGGCGGGATGAATGCTACTCTACCCAGGGCGCCTTGCAATACCTAGATGCATTGTTCAGTAGAAGAGAAGGGAGTGAAATTCTTATTACCTAATTACCATGAAAGCGGCTGACTTTTTGTCAAGATAGGCATGCAAGAAGGCTATTAATACATGAATGCAGGAAATGGGTATCAGCATGCGGCTCCACTTACCACTAAATTTGAGTAATCGAGGATGAGAGGAGCTAAAGTCTGATGCCAAGCGCACTAGTGATATGTCTAGTGTGGAATCAAGGTTGCCCTCCATGCAGGCAGCGGGTGACAGAAACGCCTCCACACTCGGCACTCTTACACCTACTCTACCCTATCATACTCCTACCTCATTTGCCAACCAAACGTCCTGACGCCCATATATAGCAACCTCGTATACAGACAACGGCGAAAGGAACAAGTCTTGCCGCAAGGATGCGTTTGCGAAGAGAACGTCAACTGACCGATTCCAGCTGATCAGGTGAGCCATGTTTCCAGTTCCCCGCGCGCCCTTGCCAACGCTGCCTTCGAAGGCGTACTTGGCGTTGGGGGTCGAGCATCTCCGCCTCGCCTTCCGTCCAATAACGTGGAACTCGCCGCGACAGGCTGCGCTGGAATCGGATCGCTGCATATTGCGCGAAACGGGATTCTCCGTCGCCGTCATGAAAATTGAGGGGATTGCGGACGTCTCGTGCGATCTGGGCGGTGAAGTGCGCCGACCGCGACACGAGATACGGTGCCAAGCAGGGCTCCGGCAGCAGCTAGAGGTGAGGCTGAAGCTGAAGGCGGACAGCATGGGGAGCGCAGTTGCGATGATCGTGATGAAGGATAACCCAGACCGAAGTACATTAAAGTATCAGTCAATCTCTCAACCTTTGTACATCTCTGTGCGAATATTCTTGTTGCCGTGGTTCCATTACCCTGTTGGAACCTAGCTTTTCCGCTTCGAATTCTCCTACGGACAACATGCTCCATCTCCAGCGGCTGATTCTGTTTGCCTGTCCGGCGCTCCTCTTATGTTCGGCGAAAAACATCCTGCCACGCGCCCCACACGCGGCCACCGAGTCCGAAGCGCTCATCGAGATCCGTAACGTCATGCTCAGAGCGCGGACCCACGAAGCCAGAGCCCCAATCCGAGACCCGAGCAGCGAATCACCCGTGCTCTTAGGCACTCGAGTGTTGACCTGTGACGTTGGCTTGGCGCTGTGTGATGGTGAGTCCCTCAGCCGCCGCCCCGCCGAAAGCCCGCCGCGGGGCCGTACTGACAATCGGCCCAAGTCTCCCAAACATGCTGCCCCGATGGGAACGACTGCTGTGACGACGGAACCTGCGTGACGACGGACCAGACCTGTTGCCTCGATGGCGGCGCGTGCGATTCGGGCCTCCGTACGTGTTTTCGGAGTTCATGGTTCCTCTTTTGAACCCAATATTGAGTCTAGAGACATGTCTCGGGAGCATTTACTCTTTAGACGCGTTCTCAAGCTCGCTACACCCCCTCAAACAAGCATTACTGACTCCGAAATGATAATCAGAGTGCTGCGGAGGGCTGCAATGCGCGCCTGAAGACGGCGAATGTTGCGAGAACGGCGTATACTGCGACGCGGATCTCTTCTGCGTGATCCTCGATGGCGTCCAAGGCTGCTGCCAGGATTTGGACTGCACCGAGTTCGGGTCCGCAGCCCAGGGGGCCGCCCCAACGCTGCCGTCTCCCACGTTTACGCCGATCTCCATCACGCCCCTGTCCTTGCCGTCGATAACCTTCACCCCAATCTCCATCACCCCGATATCCATAACGCCAATATCATTCACACCAATCTCCCTCACCGAACCACCACTCCCCCCCTTCACCCTCCCCGCCCCCGTCGACGGCACAGACTACAGCTACTTCTACACCACCTGGACCTGGTACTACTACACCTACTTCCTCACCACCGTCCCCCCCCGCCCCCCGACCCCCACCTCCACCCAAGTCACCACCTCCACCACGCTCTCCGTCTACGCGACCGACACCGCGGACGCAGACAGCCAGTTCACCAGCATCACGGCGTCCGTCACGCTCCCGTCGGCCATCACGGCGCCGGGCTTTGTCGCGGGCGAGGGTGCGGCGGTCACGAGTGCGCGGCGGACGTCGACGGCGTCGACGGCGGGGGTGGGAGGGGGGGAAGGGGGGGGTGTGCAGTCGCCATCGCCATCGCCATCGCCATCCCCATCGACATCGCCATCCCCATCACCATCGACATCGCCATCGACTGTGGTCGCGGCGAGTCGCGGCGTGAAGAGCGCTGGGGGCCCCGGGGTGCTCCTGCTCGGTACTTGGCTATTCATCTGGGCCCTTTTCCTCGCATAGTCGTCGTATCCCTAGCAACGCACCATCCAACCGGCAACGCGGAACGCCGTCTTCTTCTCCTCCACTGACAAACGAGCGTCTCAACATTTGATTCACGGTTGAAGGTTATCGGATCGTCACGGCGGCGCGCCGCTCGAAGAAGCGTTTCACACGTCCGTCGGATATTATTAACATCGTCGCGCTTTCTTTGATCGGAGCCCGCCGGTCCGTGGACGTGGATATAGCGGCTCGTCGCGTCTGTGAATTATCATCATGATCCCACCCGATTATAACAGAATGCGGCGCAACTCAAACCCTAAATCTGCCCATCAGCTATGAGAGGACTGTGTTTGGCTTTGAAGAGCGAGTGGGTTTGACGCATGGTTGTGTATCACCGGTGGTTCGTTTTTCCGGGATGATAAGACTTCAGATATCATAGCTCATCAAATGCAGTTGGGAGTTCGCACTGAGGGTTGAGTTGAAGCTATCGATTCGTGATGCTATGACGATCAGAGACCGTGTCTGTCTAGATATGCGATCTCCAAGCGACGAGGTGGGTGTTCGCGGTGCGCTTACTCTGAACAGTCGACACGCGCGACTCCTCCGTTTCTGCTCTTCCCTTGCACCGACTCCTGTCTGTGCGCTTTCTATAGCCGCGGACTCCCTCTGGTACCAGACTCTCATCACCATCCACGCACCCGCCCATCCGCCTCTCTATCCACCCTTTCCCCGCCTCCTCTCCTTCCTCTCTCCCGTTCCCCTCCACCTTCTACCCCCATCTCTCGTGGACCCACTCATGCGATCATTTCATCACAAAGAGAACGCCGAAGATGGACCTCACCCTCTTTCCAACCCAGCTTCCCGTGCCGACCCAATTCTCACTGTTCCCAGAACCCGTCAGTCCCGACCGAGTTTTTTGCGACTTGTGGTTCGCGCGACGAGGTCATGGAAACATTAATTTCCATGACTGCCAGATGGCATTTAACAACCTTCCCGTCAACGAAGACCCGATTCCGTATCGACCACTCAGAAGAGACCCAAACAATCCCAAGGGTCTGTTGGTCGTCGAGACGCACGGTCAGTACACTGTCACCATTCTTCTACCTACTGCTTCCGGGCCATTTCCTTGACTTATATCGAACGCGCGGGTAGGTGCCTGCCAGCTCAGGTTCCACGCCTCAGGGAAATGGATAGAGGAGCATAATTTCGCGATCAACATTTCTCCGAACGTGATCCGCGATATGTTTGGCCGGGTGATCGAGACGTGTGTTCACAATCTTGTGGCAGGTTTCATGACCAGGGGCATCAACAACACCATTAGTTGGCTCTTACGAGAAGACACGGAATTTCCGGGGGAGCCGGGGCCAAGGGCTGGCATGCCAAGGAACCTCCGTATTCGTAAGAACTCTTTCTCGATCACTCCTTGGGGGATGGAACCCTCCACCGTATGACCCCCAAGAGAAGGAGTTGCTCTGGCTGACAACCAATTTACTGTTTAAACAGCGGAAAGCGCCACCTTCCTCACGGCCATGGTCTGGAACACGCCCACCGGAAACATCGGAACGTTCGAACCCGGCGCCAACTACGACCACGTTGGCGAAGTATTCTCAGAATCACTTGAAACTGCCCGGGCCGACTTGGAGAGAGTAGACCCGCACTCAGCCTTTGCGGAGGAACTTCAACGTAGGGCTAACTTCATCGAGTACATGTGTGAACACGCCCAGCTGGGACTTCAGCAACCTTACTGGACTTGGTGGGGTAATCACGGGAGGTGGTATGGTGGAGGGACTGCTGCTGTGCAAAATGGAAGCCTTGCACCGGTCAACGCTACACGGCTGCAGGTGAAAAATGCCACCTCTCCTGGGCTTGGCAGGTCCGGCGATGAGGATTGCATTGCGACTGCCGATGGGCCTTCTGGGGCGTGTAGCGTATCTCGTCGGTTGAAGCGAAGGAAGCAACAGCACATGTAAATTTAGGTCTGGACTGAGCATTTGTGAAAAGCCTGAATCTGATCAATTTGTTCGCAGCGTCTTAAGATGCCCAGTCGACTCAGCGCAGCACAAATATGGCTACCCATTGAGCATCAGGGAGTTAGCAGAATCGTCTTCGCTGCAAGAATAACGTCTAACAAGCTGTTTTTTCAGGGGTATAATGAGTTTGCGGTAGTAGTCATACTGGAGGCTGCGAGAATGTGCACTCGTGGTGTGGTGATCAGAGACAAAAGCGGAAGACGTCCTGGTAGGAGGGTACCACTTCAATGCGGCAGCAATGCAGGATAGCCATTGTTCTGGATTGGCAATCGCCAACAAGCATTGTCTTTGCCACTGCCATGGGCCCTTTAAAATGGAGCTCCGTGAAGATGATACGAACAACTAGGAGCCTAGAGTATACGGTAGGTCGTAACTTGACAGTGGAATGATAGACTGAAAACGAAGGGAAAAGAATGGTTGGCCCCAGTGGGAACGCCAAGCCTCGTCCTGTCCGGATTCTCCGAGTCCGTCCTTTCCAGATCAAGCTGCAACTCCGGCCCTCCAGGTCGATAGATTCCGAGCCCACACCTTCCCCCGCAACTGTCATCCCCAGTATGCGCCAAATATAGAACGATATCCCACCGTGCCGCATCGCGGTGGTGCTCCCCGTATCCTTCGGCTCCTCCATCGGCGCTGTCATCTCGCCCACCTCCAACCGCTTGGCCCGTGGTTCAAGATTCCTCGAACGGCCTGCGGTGGAGATGACGAGCTCTCACGGGCGGCATCCGGTCTCCATGTCGTGCTGGAGCGGCTTGGACGTGAGATTTTGAAGCCGGAGAGGCTTATCGGCAGGAGGGGATTGAGGTCATCGCGGATGGATGTCGGAGAGTGCTCGAGATGCTCGACTAGATTTTGGGAAACACAACGCCCTGAGTGAGAGTGAGGCAGAGAGGAGTGGACGGAAGTGGTGGCAGAAGATCAAATTCGGCGATGAGCAGAGGAGTGAATTAGCAGATTATAGAGGCAGGGTTGTCTATTACACCTCTGCACCCTCCCTGCCCTTGAACATGATATCCATCAGCCGCCGCCGGAGCATGGAGGACGACTTCGAGGTTACGGAAGAACGTCTGGGAGGCTTTGCTCCGTCTAAGCTGTTAGTGTCTCGTTTGCTGGGTGAGGACAGGGTCCAGAATAGTAGTGTTTGGGCCCAAGTGCTGGAGACGACAGCGAGCGTTTTGAGTGCGAGGTAGATGGATGGCAGGCACGTACCACTCTAGATGCCACGGCATGAGAACGGCCGGGGAAAACGAACCCTTGTGTTATGGTATGTTACCAATATGTAAGAGCGTCGTTAGAAGATCCACGTACAGAAATATAGGGAGTGCTATTGTAGTCGCAAGGCTCATTTTGCCTCGAGTTCGCATGTTGAAGTATCCTACCAACAAGGCCGATAATATATACAGGCTCGAACCCATGGTCTGCTCCCGCCAAACACCATCGCTTGCCATCAACAGAGGCCTCATGAAGCACCAATCCGTACCATATGTTCAAAGCCCACAGGCAGCTCTCTCTTTTGGCCGCAATCCACAATGTCAACGGAGCACATCTACTCCTCACCGCCACTAGTTTCTCCATGCACCCACATCCTCCTCAACAGCCCCTCTACGCCCTCCTCCACCGGCCCATCCTCCTCATGCTCCTCCACCGACTCCGGACTCCCCTTCCCAACCTCAAACCTCACTCTGCCCCTCCCCTGCACCGCCTCAGAACTCCCTACTGGCGTCTTCACGCTCTTCCCCCGATGCCTATCGGGCAATTTCTTCCCATCCAGCTTCTTCTGCCCGTCCAATTTCCGCCCATCAAGCTTGCGCTGCACGCCCTGTCTTTTGAGACTGCCAGCCAGCAAATCAGGATAGAATCGCCTCGCATTCGCGCACTCGACCCTTGCCTGCGTCCATTGCCTCGCCTGTCTCGCCTCCATCTCCTTCGACCCGGCAGTCAGGTTCTGGATTCCGAAACCCGAGCCTTGTTGTAAGAGCGGGTGTTGGTCGGATGGTGGATCGCGCTGCGTAGACATGCGCTGGAGATCCAACTTGAGCTGCGTGAGCGATTTGCCCTTGGTGGGATCGGCGCCGCGGGCTGATTCGAAGGGGGAGATGCGGGTTTCTTGTGGAGGCTTGACTGAGTTCTTGGTGTTGGGATATTTTGGTAGGGGTGGAGATGCTGAGCTGGACTCGCCGTTGCTGAGGACGGGGTGGGAGAGGTTGGCGGCAGATTTGACCTTGCGAGTTGTTGGTTTCACGGCTGAGGGTGAGTCTGACGGAGAACTTGGACGGTGATGCTGGGCAATGTGGTTCATATGTGACAGATTATGTTGAAGGTGGGATACAGAGCCTGGCGTTGCGCTGCCAGAGTTCGAGCCCGTGCCGCTGAGAAAGCGAGATATGCCATCTGGAGGCATAGAATCCTTATTGCCAAATGTAGAGTCCTGGCTGTGAACCAAGCCTGGGGAGCCACTGGAGCCATTCGGTGTGACTGTTGCCGATACATTAGATGTTTTAGGAGCTGCATTGTGGGTACTACGATTGAGGAGACGGTGGGTCACGTCGTCTGCGTTTGGTGGGTGAGAGTATGGGGATCCGTCTCGATGATGGTATTGCTCCCTTGCACGATCGACGAAAGCTGAAGGATTGTTTGGTGGAGACTGCGGAGGTGATTGAGGAAGATTCGGAGGAGATGGTTCCGCAGGCTCATCTGGCGAAGGAGGATCTTCCAGCTGAGGAGTCTTGCGACCAACGGAGCTGTGTCTAGTGGTATGCGGCGACTGTGAACTGCTCTCCTCTGTCCACTCATCATTTCCTTGATCCTCGTCTCCCACGTCTCCCACCTTGAAGCTCGCTTGCCCTTTCACTGGAATATCATCATCGTCATGCTTGCGCAAGCTATTCTTCATCTGCGCCTTCTCTCCCTTAGATTGGTTCCCCAATTTTGTCGATGAAATGTTCCGCCTCAGAGATACTTCCGATTTGTTTTTCTGCATAGACAACTTCGACCCAACTCGTGGCAGGCTGACATTTGAGCTATTGCGCTTGAAGTTCTGTGTAGTCGGGCTGGCTGTCGGTGTATGCGACGCCGATCTCGTATGGTGTCTCGTGTGTCCTGCAGCCTCTCCTGCATCGCCTGGGCCCAGTTTCGAGAGCTTGTGTAGACCCTTGCCGTGTGATGGCACTCTTGTATAAGGGTGACGTCCATGACCGACTGCATGGGCCTTGTGCAATTTGGTTGAGGATCCTTTGCCATGCGACTTGGACAAAGGACCGGTGTTTGGAGAGCCTTTGGAGAGAGAAGCCGAGGATGGGGCCCGCTCGTTCAGCTGTGGTCTTCTGCCTGGCGACGGAGAGGCGCGACCAGACATTCTGTGTGCTTTCGACGCTGTCGGAAATTTGATGTGGGGCAGTTGAGTTGTGGTGCGGGTGAGCACGGAGGTTTGCGACAGACAGTGGAAGGCTTCTCAGATACTAAGATATCTCATGAGTGCGCACCAAACCCCATTACTAATGAGACGGCTGAGTCAAGAATTCTGTAATGTGTAATGAGAATAATATTGTGTCTTACGAAATAAAGAGTATGACTGTGACTGTTTGCATCCAGCAGCGAAATGGGCGCAAACTCATAGGGTAGTTTCGGCCGCCATCATTGTCCAATCGGCAATATTCCTTGCTTAGCGTCGCCTTGCAAGGCATGCCACGATACTCTGCTTTAAGAATACATTACCCCTGAACCCCTTAACTTCAACTTCAATGCATCTTGTCACGCAGCGTGCAGGGAAATATTCCATATGTACAGGATTGTCCATATCCCTTATTGCAGCGCAGAAAAGGTGGCAGGAAAATGAGATTGATCAGAGCTACTCATAGCTGCTGTGATTGCCACAGGTGTGTACGGCCCTGGTGATTCGTGTAGGATGAAATCTAACAAGAAATCTAGACGCTCCGCCCACGCCACGCTAAAAGGCAGATGTGTTTGCAAATGCTTTAGATCAGTAAACCTCCAGTACATATCTGAGCTGGTCCTTCAACTTCTCGATCTCTGTCCTCGGAGTCACCTTTTTGCCAAGGGTCTCCGCATCCCTAGCAATAGCATCTTCAAGCACCTTGGTAACGTCAGGCACAGGCCATGTTGGACCGCCTAACGACAACGTATCAGCAGACTAGCTTTCCCAACTTGCAGAAGCACTCACATAGATAGAAAGCCCCATCCTCCTTCAGATAAGCCTGGATAATATCATTCATCGTCTGCCTCATCCGATCCTGAATATAGATCTTCTGCGGCTGGTCACGGGAGAAAGCACGACCGAGCAGGGTGATGACACCAGCGTCCTGATACGCCTCCCACTCCTCTCCGTAGCAATACTCTTCTCTTTGATGTCTCGAGCCCATATAGAGCAACACAGATCCAATCTCCTTGCCTTGTGCCTTCTCCCACGCGCGATACTGCACAAAGGCCCGGAATGGCGCCAGACCAGTGCCGAGACCAGCCATGATCAGTGGCTGCGTAGAATTCGGTGGCAACTTCATCACACTCGGCTTGACTGAGACAGTAACGGCAGCGCCAACTCTGAGCTTGTTGAGGAACCTGGTAGCTTGACCAAATCTATCGCGGCCCTTCGGATCTACCCAGCCAACCACTACGATCATCAAGGCAACGCTGTTTGGCGTCACCTTCTGGCATGATGCGATGGAGTACTCTCTTCGCTTCATCGGATTGACAATGCGGACAATATCATGAAAGCTTGGATGGGCCGAAGGGAAATCTAGAAGAATGTCGGCGTAAGTAATAGTATCTACTTCGGCTCTCCTCTTAAATTCCTGGTTGCCCTCTTTCGTGGGACCTCCCAACGTGGTAAGCTCTTTACGCTCATCGGGATCATCGGCGAATTCAGCCAAAGCCTCGTAGAAACGCTTCGGTGGTCGACCGAAGATATCCACATTCTGCATAAGAGCTTGGTACACTGTCCTGTTCTCAAGCACCTGAGGATCATCTCGACTATGTACTTCGACAATCTCCAGGGGATCAAGCTTGTAGAACTTAATAAATTCTTCGACCTCGACTTCGTCATTCTCAGCGTGGATACCAAGCGCTTCTCCAATATCGTAAGTCAGGCCTGAGTCTCCAAGATCGAACTCGATGTGGAAGATGTTTCTGTCGTAAGACGGTGGGGTAAGTCTGCGATTCTCCTGCACATGCACAGTATAGGTTTTGACGTTGACATCTGGGCGCAATTTCGCCTTTGTGCTGTATGCCTCTTTGAAAATCAAGCCTTTCGCCGCCGTCTTCCAGCCTTTGAGATACGTGGGTGGTTCTACTTCAATCTTGTCGTAAGCCACAAAGCTGCTCGTATATATGTCCTTGAGCAACAAAGGTGGCGTGCCCTCTAATTCTTCAGTGGCCCAAGTCTCGGGGATCTCTATGAGTCGTAGAGCGCTGTCCAAGTTCTTAGCCAGTTCCTCGAATGTCTCGATTGTTCCATTAACGGATGCCAGCTTCTGTAGCCCAGTCTTCTCAAGGGCGGGCAATGCGACGCGCAAGAACGCCAACTCTGTCAAGTACACTTCCTGTGCTGGATCGTTGCATATAGCCTCAACTGCCGGCGGATCAAAAACATACAACTTGGTACTTTTGGCGGCCAACGCCTTTCTGAATCCGACTGGAAGCTTCTTTTCGAGGTCGTCGTCTTTGACGCCTGGTAACCTCAAAATGATCTTTCCGCCAGCCTTGAGGCCATTGAGAATGTCAAACGTCTTCAGGAGGCTTTCCTCGCCGACATAGATCACATCTGCTGCATTGATCGAGTACGAGGCCTCGATCGTCTTCTTGGATTTGCGAATATCAGAACGGAACACTCCACCTTGAACGAGATTGTCGTATCCTGTCTTGGTTGTGACGTTGTTTGCGGAATCTGTCGCCAGAGCTTGGCCGAGCACAACTGGCGCGTTTGCCGATTCTGAAGTATCGATGTCCCAAAAAGTATACTGCTGGACCGATGAAGGGTCAAGCAATTGGAGGGCAGAAGGTGCTTCAGATTCGATCGATCCGTCCTCGGGCCGCAAGATAGGCTTCTTGACCAGAAGTTGAAATGCTGCCGCAATGGAAACAGGAGTCCAGACCGTTTCCCTCGCGTACTTCACATCAATCAATGCTGGAGGTGTTCCCCATTTATCTGAAAATGTGATCGCCGCTACAACGTCGCCATAGAGGTTCGAGCGAACACTACTGTCTGATACCGCTTGCTGATCATCAACTTGACCAAGCACACCGATCGTCCTCACTGATCCTGGCAGGTTTCTAAGAAATTCCTCTTCAATGAATGGCCTGTAGACCCTGACATTCAGGACTCCCACTTTCGCGCCGTCTCTTTCGAGCGACAAAGCAACCTGCGAAGCCAATGATGACTCCACAGTCCCAAAAACTACCAGCACCGAGTCTGGCGTTGCGTGGCCGTGATATTCGAACACGCCGTACTGAGTACCAAGCTCGCCATTGAAGGCGTCCAGCAGTCGTAGCACCTTCGTGTCTAGATTTGCATTCTTCTTCACTGGTGCAGAGATCTCGTGCTGAATTGCCTTGTAGGTATTGTGCAAACCGGCTTGATCTAGGACATCAATGACCCTTGTTGTTTCCCTTCCAATACTGACCCCGTCGTAAATGTGTATGGTGGGTACGATGCTCGCAAGCAGGGTAGAGAACAGTGCCATATGCTGCGACTCGTAAGCAGAAAATGAAGACACCAAGCCGAAGCCTAGCTCTTCTGCCAGCGATAAGGCCGCGCTGTAATCCGTGACCAACTGAGAGGAAGCTCCAGCATAGTCGATTGCAGCAATATGAGCCACGAATGGACTGGCAACCGAGTATAGAAGTGATAGCTGATCGAGCGCAGTGCGAAAATACTGCAGGGCTGAGGATGACGCCAGGATAGACTGGGGCACATAGCGTTTCTTCAGATCAAAGTCCTTGGAGAAGATGTACCCCAGCGCGATTGACGCAGCGCCTTGCCGAGTCTGCATGGACTCCACATTCGTAGGGTACCCATAGACGTTTCTCGCCCCCTCTCCATACCAATCTTTGACAGCCACGTCCAGGTCAAATGTCTCGGGGGAATACGTCCATAGTCTGTCCGAAAGGGTGTACGCGACTTGCTGGACCAATGTCTGCACTGTCACGTATGTGGGTCCACCAATTGCCGCCAGGGACGTCGGCTGGCCGAAGGGCAGACTTGTAGCGTACTGCTTGAATTGTTTCAGCTTCTTTTCTGGCCCTGCGCGAAGGGGCTCGGGCTTTGCTGGGCCATTGGACTCGGCTGGCTGAAGACGCATGAGGGGCAAGGGGAACAGAGGAGGAGAGAGGAAGGGAACGGGGATGCACAGAAAGACAAGAGCGAGAAAGGTGGTGTTGGTAAGGGATCATTTTCACCGCCATGGCCATGACTCTGGATTTGCTAATTTGCTTACGCCACAGGAAAAAAAAGCGTTGTTAGCATGATTGCGTGATCCCGAACGGTCCAGGCATCGGCTTTTACACCAAAACATGGCGTTGTAAGTGTCCGCTGATTAGATAAGGAAATACCGAAGCCCGAAACCCTCCGGCCATCTCGATCCTGTTGCATACCTAATGCATTGCATGCTTGCGTCAAGAGTGAAGAGATCGATAAACTTACCCTAAGAGACGTACTCGGATAACCCAATAACCACCCAAGTCGGACAAGTACAACAAGAAAGCTCGCAGATTCATCATGGCAGCAGGAATATCATCAGCAGCACTCGTGGGCGGCACTGGGCTTGTGGTAACCATTCCACCGTCCGACTCTGATTGCCCAGATATTCAGACACCATCATAGGGTTCCCACATCCTCACCGCCCTCATATCCCTCTCCGCCCACCCTACCATCCACGCCATCGCCCGCCGCGACATCCCAACATCCGCCGCCAACCTCCACCCCCTCATCGAACCCGACAGCTCGAAATGGCCCTCGGGCCTCCAATCGCTGTCCCCCACCCCCAACATCTTCCTCTCGGCCCTCGGCAGCACCAGAGCGCAGGCCGGCTCCTTCGAGGCCCAGCGGAAAATCGACTACGATCTCAACCTGGCCCTCGCCAAGGCTGCAAAGGAGTCCGGTGTCAGAGTCTACGTGCTCATCTCGTCGGCGGGCGTTTCCGCCAAGTCATCGTTTTCGTACACCAAGATGAAGGGCGAACTCGAGGAAGCGGTCAAGGAGCTCGGGTTTCCTCACACGGTGTTGGTGAAGCCGGGGCTGTTGCTCGGAACGAGGACGGATAGTCGACCCCCCGAGGCAGTATTGCAGGTTGTCGCTAAAGGGCTGGGCGCGATCAGTAAGGGGCTTTTGACAGACTGGTGGACGCAGGATGCGGACATTGTTGGCAGGGCTGCTGTTGCAGCTGGGATGCAATGTCTCGAGGGCAAGAGGGAGGAGGGTGTTTGGATGGTCAATCAGAGCGACATACTCAAATTGGGAAGAACAGAGAGGAAAGGCGAAACGTGATCGACCGAACATGTTCTATGATAGCCTTTTCATCGGGAGCGTCACTACATTCAAGGATCGATTTTACGTCGGTTAGCAGATTATCGATGCTCTCACTAATGCTTCCTACAACGCAATCACAGCGTGTTCGCTTGATTCATTAAGGGCCGTTTCCTTGCCACACGTATTCGCTCTACTTTAGCGATGCTTGCTGCCCTTCCTCAACGCACAGCCAGTCATCAAATCCATCAACCTATTCCGTTCTTTTTCACTCAAATCGAACTCCTCTTTTTCAGCTTTGAAGCCTCTCTTCTGCCATTCTTCATACTCCTCCATGTGCCTACCTCATGATACGCAATACCCAAGTCCCTGGCGACGCGATCATCCCACGCATCTTCGTGAATTTTGTTGTCGTCTCCTGCTTCGCCAATGATCTCTGCCTTTTTCTCACTATCTTTGCGTTTCTGCTCGAGCCTATCGAGTGCTTTTTGCCCGAGGGGTCGGGGGCGACCACCGGTGCGCTTGATGATGTATTCTTTGTCGAGCTCGAAGCCGTGTGTCGTAGGTGGGAGAGCCATTCAGGCCCTTGCGACGGCATTCTTCGATACGCGCGAAGTTGCTGTCGGGGTCGGTTTTCTGGGACGGAGGCGTCGCTTTTCTTCGTCTTTTGGGTGATGGAGGCCGCAGCGCTTTATCGCCCTCAATGTCCTCAGTGTCCAATGGAAATTTCCGGGATTCTGGCAGCGCATCTTTACCAAGCACGTATGCAGCCTTTTCGATGTCAAGGGCGGAGACTTCCTTGCCAGAGTCTTTCTCCAGACGCCCTCGGAGCTCGTTCACCCTTTCGAAGAAGTCTCTGTATTCTTTGATCGTGTAATTGATCTTGCGATCCCAGCCTTTCGATTTGGCTTTCTCCCAGTACATGTAACGGAACAGCTCGTCGGAGAAGAAAGGGACTTTGATGGGGTCGTAGCACGATAGTAATAATGATGCCGTGGCGGGCCCGATTCCTTTTAATTTGCTGAGGGCTGCGATAGATTTACCGTAGTCCATCTTCTTCGCCTCGAATATTTCGAATGCATTCTTCGTGGTCTCACGAACGTCTTTGACGCTATTCGACGCGACGAGCTTAGCGAGATTGGGACGGTAGGTGCCATGTTTTCTGTGGTCATCGAGCTGTGAGCTGCCTAAGTTTGCGGAGGAACGGTTTGGCGGGACGGACGCACAATTTCCATTCAACCAGGCTTATCACTTCAGTCTTTTCGAGGAAAGGTTTGCCATCCCTTTTGCGCTGCACAAGGGTCTCAGGAATGGTGCTGATGCGTAGCTCTTCGAGTCCTCGAATCTTGTCTGGGACGTGAGAGTCGTAGCTAGAAAGGTGGTGGTGGAGTGTGTCAAGGGAGATATGAGAGGGACTTTCGGTGACTTTCATGGTGCAGAATTTGAATGAGTGTCGGGACACAATTGAAAAAAGTCTGTTGTTTACTTCGTACGAGACGCGGAACGCGGCTGCGCTTTTTAGCGTATTCATGATCGTCTTGGCAATTGGCAATTGGCATCAATCGACCTAAGTACCTTACGTGAATTATCGAATACGGTAAAGATGACATCCCCTCGCTGTTCTCTCATCACATTCACCCAAAATGCTTGGACCTCTGCTTCTTGGACCCCCGCGCCATATATACCTCGTCTTCGGCACGTCTCTCTCTATCGATCGAGACGCAGGCCAGAGATCGAGGCTTTGCGGTCACAATGACTTTACGACCAGCACTATCGTTGAATCGTTGAGCCGCTACACTATCTACGTCAAAAGACAAAATCGAACTTTTCACGCACAGAGACATCGTCCCACTTATTGAAGTAGTACAGTATCTGTCTATTTATTCGATATACAGCACGGGTACTAGCGAGGGAGTTACCCGTGCATCAAGATGTTTCGATTCTCACTTTCAATATCGCTAAGCACAGACAGTCATATTTGTATCATAGTATCAATAACCAAATACATCACTGTGTGTATTAAATCTTTCTTCAGTCAGTCAATGAGTGAAATGATAATGTAGGCCCCGCCGATCCTCAGATTCCTAGATACTATTCAAATCCATGTCAAGATCAAAGAAATCAATGTCGATCTGTTGCAAGAATTAGCGAGTGTCTGATAAGGCTGTCGAATATCGTTCTCACATCCGGATAACTGCTGTCCAGCCACCCTGATGCGGCAAAGACCGTTGCATCAACCGTAGGTAGTTGTTGGCAAGCAGCGAGAGTCTAGTCGTGAACGTAAGCTCAAGCTGTATTTTTGAACTTCACGGTCTTCTGACAAAGCCAACGCATCTCACGGCAGAGAACAATGTTGATACTTACATCAATCTGACCTACGGTATTCTGAGATATTGAATGCTGTTGACTCAGAAGAGACATCTGTTGCTTCCCCATGTGCTTGTAATGCAGATCCAAAAATCTTTGTGCGCACAAAGGCTTGGCTGTCTGCCAAGACTCATTTCCTAGATGTACTTTGAGCAGCATGATGGCCGCACACATTGTGACAAAGCACCAAGGTTCGCCATAGAAATAGCGCAGGTATCGATCCTCCATGAAAGGAAGACACCGCTCCAGAAGGTCAACGGTGGATTCAGAGCTGGTCATAATGATGCTAGTTGAGCCTGCCTCTGATGTCAGTAATGCGGAGTGACTCGCCCTGAAAAAATAACAATAAACCTTGTGTGGTGGTCGCCTAGAGACCCCAGCTCTTGACGAGGAAGCGAGAGAGATCACCGACCTTTAGGCTGCAGCATGGTAATGCGGGTGAGGTTCAACGAAGCTAGTAAAAGGTCTTCTCGGAGCAGCGTCAAACTCTGAATTCCTGACCCTGCCAGCTTGCTGTTCAGGAGGAGTATATCTCGGGACATATGATAAATGACGTTTTCCGAAAGCCAAAACTTGCTGTTGTCTCTCTGGAGATAAGGTCGGTGGATAGCCAAGATACATTCCTTAAGCTGAAAATGCAGGAATGCATAGGCGAGGATGCGCAGCTTTGGGATGTTTTCACCCTTTACTTCGTCTATGTCCCAGGGTGGGAGGGCGTGTATCGCTTGAGTGACTTCATGAGTGTATCGCAAGACGTCTTCGTAGCTGAGCGCCTTGGAAGATCCGATGCTAAACAAGCGCCGAGATATCTCGAGTCGCAATGTCCAGCTACGAAAGCTATGAGATTGGTAAGACGTGCAGGTATATTGGCTCGGTGGCTGTGACACGGGTCGTACTTTCGATGCTTCATCAAAGTCCTCATCGTTGAGATTCGCAGGAGCAGCAACATCGGAGTCAATGTTGTGAAGGAGGGTAGGAAGCCCATACTCGAATGCGTTCTGGAGATCCAATTCTCGAAGGACGGCCCAGATCCGCCTTTTCATCTCTCTTGTGTAGAAGCTGTCAACATTCGGAGATGGATCGCGATGTAGCCCATCTATGATTGCATTCTGGATCAAAGAGCCAGTCTCTTTCCAAAACCTTTTCTTTCTGATCATGTTCATTCGTTTTGCGAGATACACTAAACAGGAGACCTGATAGTGCACGAGTTTGGGATGTTTTGAGCCTTGCTGCCCCAGCCACTCGTCACAAGCAGAAATCCACTGCACGGGCATGGGTCGATACCTAGACGGAATAGGCGTAGGATCAACGGAGCTGACAGAGATATAAGGAGATATGGATATCATCGACAGGACGAGTGCCGTCATCGCAGGGTAGCGAGACCGTCCAGGTACCCAAAATTCGGCATATTCTCTCTTAAACGTTGGGATATGAACGACACGGTGGAGCTGCTCGAAATGATCGAGATAGAACAAAACCAGGGCGTCCGTGTCGTCTTTGGGTGGAAGCAGACCCTCCAGTGGGCTCTCTGCCTGAGAGGGAGCATTCGTTATCCAATCCTGTCTCACAGACTTGTTCTTCTTAAGATAGACTCCAAGAGGTTTGAGCCATTCATCAGCAGTTTCTTTGATGAATGGGAAGAGTTGTGGAATCTACCGCAACAGATGAGCAAGATTGACCAGCGAAGGACAGTACACAGCATCTCACCTCTCCAAAAAATTGAAACAGAGTATGCTGACTGTAGTATCCACGCGGAGATCTCTCCCTTGGATCCGAGAGTTGAGGGTTGGGAACATCGGCAGAGTTTTGGTTTGGCAGTATTGCTTGACCAAGTTCGGCGTTATCGGTGGCGCGTAAGGTTTCGGCGACGCCGTTGCCCTCGTGCTGCATGCGGTCCTTTGAAAGCAAACCCCTCAATTGAGCGACTTCAGCTCGGAGATCTCGAATCTCATCGCTGTTGCGCTGAGCTTGCTGTTGGACGATCTGGTTGTTTGACACAGGTGGCTGCGCTGGTCCTGTCTCGAACGAGCATTGTTCAGGCCTGCCCGACCTTACACATCTCTGGCAAGGCGAATTTCGGTCGCACGCTAGCTGCATTCGGATAGCTCATCAGTAAACACAGCTCGATCCTCGAAAGAGAGCGACAGCATGGTTACCTTCTTCTCTCTACATTCCCCACAGCTCAGTTGAAGACGCCTCCTCCGGTTCAGTCTTCCGTTGGTGACACCGTTCGAGTTCGCAGCAATGGACTGCTTGGCGTTCCCACCGGTCCTGATATCGGAGGTGGGTGACATTCTTTAGCATTTCCAAGCATATCGGCAGGTCTGATACATCTTCTAACTTGAAAGTCCCAAGACCAGCTTTCCTCCTCCTTTTTTTTTTTGAAGAGAGGGAAAAGATCACGGGGAGCTCAGCATAATCGCCAATCGCCCGGGCCACTTGTTAATGCGGGTGGGAAAGACGATGCAGGGCAAATTGTGGAGTTGGTCATCGGAATAGTAAAGTACCTTTAAGATACTTCAAGTACCTTACCTTACTGTAGCGCTTTGGTAGTAGGCTACTGGACATAGCGGGCTTAATTTGTCCGAGCCTTGCGGATCTCCGATCATCTCCGATCATCTCCGGCCATCTCGGGCGAGCTCGAAGGACTTCTCGGAAGGCATTTCTGTAGAGGTCTCCACGTTACCCAGGATGAGTAAGGTAGTGAGCCGGCAAGTTAATCAACACTGCACAGGTAGGTAAATCCAGCTGTCCCTAGCATACAACATAGATCGCTTCTTCCTAATGTAGCTAGAGGTCAAATATGTCTTGTCCAAGAATCCGGCGAACTCGGAGATGACCATTGGAGACGCAATCCAGCGTCCAACTGATTTCCTTATATCTGCGGCAAAAGTCGTGTATTCGTGCACAATCTTTTTTTCTGTCTTTGTTATTCAGCTTGTTCAACACATACCTTCGCCATTGCGCTTTTCATCTTGATCTGTCTGAGCAACGCCGTCGCCATGTCTCTTTCATCCGCGGCAGATACCGCTTACGCTTCGGCCGCCGAGCTCGACCTGGAATCGAAACCAGATAATGTCCCTGGCGACAAAGTGCCAGCCGATGCCACAGATCAGAAGCCACAGCAGGTTGCACATCAGTTCCCCGAGGGTGGCTTGAAGGCTTGGCTAGTCGTACTCGGCTGTTGGTGTACATCATTTGCCTCATTTGGCTTTGTCAATTCCTTTGGGTGAGTACTGGATGAGACGAGGTAGCGTCTATGACGACTGATGGTTTCATCTCGTTGTTCAGAGTCTATGAGACATACTATCTTCAGACGTTCCTTTCAGACTACTCTCCGTCCGATGTAGCCTGGATTGGGTCTATTCAAGCGTTCGCGCAGTTCTCTGCAGCCTTGATCAGTGGTCCGGTCGCAGATCGGTATGGGGCAATGGTACGATTCAGAACCCTTTTTGTGATTTTGCCTTGATCAAATCTTTTCTGAAAGTCATGGTTTTCCAGATTGTCATTTGGCCGTTCTCTCTTCTGCTCGTGGTCGCCATGATGCTCACCAGCCTTTGTACCAAATTCTACCAATTCCTCCTCTGCCAGGGAATCCTTCTTGGCATTTCCTCCGGCCTCATCTTTGCCCCAGCCCTCTCTGTTGTCGGTCATTACTTCTTCAAGAAACGAGCCATGGCCATGGCCTTCGCATCGACTGGCTCTCCCATCGGGGGCATCATCTTTCCTGTGATTATGACGAACCTCCTTAACAACCCAAGCGTCGGATTCCCTTGGGGTCAACGTGTTTGCGGGTTCCTGAGCCTCTTACTGCTCGTAATAGCTGCAGTCACCATTCGTCCCACGTCTTTGAGAAGGAAGGGTAGTTTTATTCTGCTCGAAGCCTTTCTGAAGCCTGCCTATTCCCTCCAGATTGCAGCACTGTTCATGGTTGTTCTCGGGCTTTGGACTCCGTATTTCTATCTCGCAGAATATGGTCTGGCATATGGAATGGCACCTAGCCTCGCTTCTTACCTGTTCGCCTTGATCAATGGGGGCTCGCTCGTGGGGCGGGTACTCGGTGGCACTATTGCCCAGTATCTCGGCCAGTTCAACGTCATCACCTTCGCGTGTTATGGCTCTGCCATTTTGTTGTTTTGCTGGCTCAAGGTCTACACGTCTGCCGGACTGATCGTGCTGTCTATCCTGTTTGGAGCGACGAGCGGCGTCATCATCGCTTTAATGATGTCGACTGTGGCACAAACTGCAGACCATCCGAGTAAAGTATGTACAAAACTATCTGCCATCAAATTCCTCAATCGATCCACTCCAGTCAGCTTTGTCTAATGGAACACAGATTGGTACGTATATCGGTATGTCAACGTTTGTGGTCGGTTTCGCTGGCCTTGCTGGAACTCCGATCACGGGTGCTTTGATCAACAACCATCACGGTTACACTGAGGGCATCATCTTTAGCGCCTCTGTTATCATGGCTGGTGCTGTGATCTTCACGTGCGCACGATACGCGTATGCCAAGGACAAATTTATCGTCTAGGATGGTGAAAAGCTTGCAAAACGGTACATGATACGCCCTTACGGTAGTTGATAGATTGTCTGACTTATAGCTGTCGTGAGGTATATTGAAGCGGGTGGAGAGATCTTAACCGAGAAGGATTCAAAGCTTTATCGACTTGATCGACTTAGAATAGGATATGCTACTTACTTCTTTGTCTATGACGGGGGGAGGTGACTTTCTTTATCTTGCCCGCATTACTAGTACGATCCAGAAGTGAGTTCTTTGATAGAGCGAGGACACCAATAGGTCCTTCCGCTCAGCCAGATGTCGCTTAATCAATTGGTGTCCTCGCTCTATCAAAGAACTCACTTCTGGATCGTACGAGTAGCTAGGCTATATTGTATAATGGTGAAGAAACGAAGGTAGGATCTTATAGAACGGGTAAAGCAGCGAGGAAGTTTGATGGATTGAAGTTCAAAAACAGACGTCGAGGGTGCGTAAAACGGCTATCCAATTCAACTCTAGCGTACCTTGTCAGGAACCGTCCTTCACGAAAGTCCGCGTCCTTTATCAACAGCATGACGTAAGACTCCATCAAGCAAAGTCTACTGCACGTCGGCAACGGCAGCCAAATTGCCAGAGAGACGGTACTTGGAGTCAAATCAAAGAAGTGCTTAGGACCATTCTCGCATATCTTGTAGCACTCCCTAATAACCTAGATGATCCCATTTAGCACGACAACAGCTGGGGATTTACGTTTAGCGAATTTGGTGATTCCCTGACCGTAGCGCTCGTGGGGGATGCAAAAAGGTCACTTTGGGACTGAAACCTTCGGGTTTGGTTAGGGCGTTGATAGTAAGTAGCACTCTGCCTTTGCGCTTCACGAACAAGGTTATGCGCTTTCTGATGGATATACGTGCCGCCCTTTTGTCCTTACATGTCCCCTCCTCGGGCTTTCACGGCACGCCAGACCTCACAAATTCTAGGAAAGGTGACAAGGTTTGGTCCAAGACTTGGCGTTATGTCCGGCCTGCATCTAGATAAGGTACCTAGGACCTTCCTAGATAGGTAGGTATTAGCGTTGGCGTCTCCGCAAAATGACGCTCATCAAGTCCGAAACGCTTTGAATATCTTCACTGGCAGTTTTTACGGAGGCAGACTTATCATACTCAACCATTTGCAATGGCCGGCGGCGGTCCTGTTCCTATCCCGACGTCGGATCCGAATGAGAAAATCCTGAGCATTGCGGACCTAGAGAAAGCGGCATCTAAGAAGCTTGAGAAGACTGCAAGAGGTAAGATAGAGTCCTGCGTCATGTTCGGATTTTTTCTTTTTTTCAACCGCCCTGGCTTTTTTTCTCGACTGAATGAGACTATTGGAAACGTGTACTTGCAGTCGATCAAGCAGAGGGGAATCCGAAAGATCTCGCATGTTCTATATGGTAGTTTTCAGTCCAGATGTGAGTCTGAAGGACGACATTGAAACCTGGAAACCGACGTGCTTGCTTTCTGCGCTCAATGCATCAATTGACTGTTCTTGTAACTTAGAATTTTTCAATAGCGGCTCTACAGACCAAGTCACTATTCACGAGAACTCAACTGCCTTCTCTAAATACCGCTTGAGGCCGAGGGTACTGGTCGATGTATCTGGCGTTGAAACTTCGACCACTGTCTTCGGCCGCTCCATCGCGTTCCCGCTCTCCGTTTCTCCAGCAGGTGTCCAGGCAATGGCTCACCCAGACGGGGAGGTAGCTACTAGCAGAGCATGTGCGAGAAAAGGAGTTGATATGGCAATCTCTTCATTTTCAAACTATAGCATCGAAGATGTGAAGTCTGCTGCAGCGGGGTTGGGGACCATAGACCACGCCATACAAATGTACACAATGCGCGACCGAGAAATCGAAGAACGGATAATCAAAGAGGCAGAAGTGGCAGGCTGCAAGGCTATATTCCTCACTGCTGATTCGCCCGTTTTGGGTGTCCGTTACAATGAGTGGAAGAGTGATTTCCGGTTCGATTCTTCACTCGTTTTGAATCTTCTTTTTTGCTCACGTTAAGAATACTGAAACTTGGTTTAGGACTCCTGAGGGGCTTGACTTTCCAGTTCTTGGGTGGACTTCCCAAAGAATCAGATCTCAGAGCCACGACTCGGGATTCGTGGCTTTCAATGATGACTCACACAGTTGGACGAGAGACATACCGTGGTTGAAGGCGAGGACGAATATGCAAATTTGGATCAAAGGCGTGCTGACTGCTGAAGATACCATGTTGGCTGTGGAACATGGTTGTCATGGAATCATTGTAAGTAATCACGGGGGGAGGCAGCTTGATGGTGTGATGCCCACTTTAGATGCCTTGCCAGAGTGTGTGGAGGCGGCGAAGGGAAAGATTGGAGTGCACGTTGATGGGGGTTTCAGGAGTGGGACGGACATTTTCAAGGCATTGGCGCTCGGGGCAGATTGCTGTTGGGTGGGTAGACCTGCAATATGGGGCCTTGCGGTAAGTACTCTTTGCCTGACCTCATCGCCGGTATAGCACGCAGCCCGAGAACTCGACTAACGTGTCACCTGTGGTAAAGTACGACGGAGAAGCGGGGGTGGATCTCATGCTTGAAATCATGCACAACGAATTCCGCCGATGTATGCAGTTAACAGGCTGCCGGACTGTCAAAGACATTTCCAAGGCTTGCTTGGCAAGAATCAACGCGGATGGGATGCTAAAGAGGCTATGACGCTGGCTTTGGCGTAGTGAAAGTGGAGGAGGCAGGATCTCAGTGACGCATTGGTACCTTTCGCCAGCTCAGGCCGGCCTCCAACCAGGAGGGCAGATGCTGTCATATTCAGGACTGAGCACAAGCCAACGAGAATTGATACGTGCTGATAATCGATCGCGTCGCAGCAGTAAATTCGCCAACTATGTTCTTTCCTACCCCGATCTCGCATTGAGCAGGAGCGTTCAAGCCCACCGCCATCATACGAGGGAAGGTGAGTATTGCTAAGCGATTTCTCTTTGAAGCCGTGAAATATACTGTTGTAGTATGATAGGAAAACCGTCTTGTTTCTTCACGTGCGCACTTGGGTTTTCCGTTGAAGACAGCTTCTACCTCACCATTCACACAGCCCTGCCGGACGAACTCCACAGAGATTCCATACTGCTAAAATTGTAAGCTATTTCTGGCCTCCGACAACAACGTGAATAGTACGTTGAACAAATCCTCACCGAATCTCTCAAGCCTTGCACTTTTTCATCGGTGCAGCGCGGTCTTCTCCAGGATTGTACCACGATGTAGCCCCTGTTTCAAAACCTACGGGGTTCCAGAAGAAAGCAGCGTCAAAGGTCTGCTTCTGGCGCGAAAGCTGAACACGCAGAGAAAGAGAGATCGGGGCCTCATTCAACATATGCGATGACGAATCATCACTTGGGTCAAATGATCTACCACTCCATCTTTTCTTTTACATAGGTGAAAGGATGCCTTTTCTTTCACAATATTTAGGGTTCCCGGGATTGATGGCTTGTTTACTGCCGATACGCATAGCAGGTATTACGTCCCTAAAATTCAATCTATCATCTAAATAACTACAACAAGAAGCTCTGATCGTGCTCCTCGTCGAAACCCGTCCATCAAACCAAATCCATAAAAAACACAATCCGGAATCTGGACATCAAAGACCAAGTTGAATAAAGATCGCCCGAGGATTACCTAGAAGACGTATAAGCCAAAAGTCCTCTTCTCACTATTCCGCTCTTCCGACCAAGACTTACCAAGATTGAATGCGGTCCCCCTTTTGCCATTCTTGATACATAGTGTATTCACCGCGACCCCGGCAGCCCATATATCCCACCAGGCAGCCTTTACCGCGCCGACATCAGGCGGCATATCGACCAGTATGGGGCCATCTGCTTTGCGGTTGTCAGCAGAGAAAGGATTTTCGACGAAATTATTTCCAAAAATTTGGGGCTAGAAGATCCTGTAAAGATGAAAGACTGGTGCAATAGCTACACGTCCAATCTGGACACTCAGCATCAATAGCTCGAGGGCTTTTCGGCAACCTCTTCATCTCGCTAGATAGAGCAGACTGTTTGTTCCATGCTGCCTGTTGATTTAAAGCGCAAGTTATCACAAAGTTATGAACGAGACTCACCATCGGGATCTCTCCTTGGCAGAATATAGAAAACAATTTTGCTGGACGTGCGGGTCATATTGAAGAGCAGGGCTTTAGTATTCGTGGGTAGGTACAGAAGGGCATCTTCGCACGACTTCTTGTAATCGTCTGTCATTTCTGGAACAAGGGGTGCAGCGTCGCATTGTACATTCTGAACTTGGCTTGCATAGCTGCTGAAGGTGATTTTGATTTGTGATTTCTCGCCTATATGATTTCAGCATTCTAGAATTTTGACCTTAGATGATGATGGAGCAGACGCTGAAGACGCATGTGATCTCACGTGAAGGCAGGGAATCGAACGGCACACATACTGAACTTTGTAACAGTACCACCCTTCAAGTACTTTCTAACGCATTGACCCAAAACCTCAAATGCCGCAACAGCGACCTCTTCGCCGTTCGTGGTGTCGTAATTGAACCGCCCCGGGTTGAGTTTGAGATCCTAGGAAGATCACTAGTCAGCAAGAAATGAAGTGATAAACCATGATAACACCTGGCTGAAATTTGACCATCTGCGCTTTTCGTGTGTCGAAAGCACGAATCTGCGATATCGTAATGCTACTGCGAAGAGACCACCAAATCGGAACAACGTACAATCGCACATCTTCCATCATCACTGAGCCAACGCTGTGGGAGTGTCCTATCCCACCATCAAGAGTTAACGGCAATCTCTTTTGTTAGACTAAGTTATCGACGGCAAGGGACGTAAATGGGGGCATGACGACTTGAGCAGGAAATAAACTCTCATTCCTCGAGGTTCTATCTTTGTTCGACGCGCTGCTATAATCCCATTCCCTGGCTCTCGACTATCCAGAAAAGATATGGTGGGCCAGTGGATGGGATAGCAAGCCTACTCCAATTTTTGAAAGACAGGCTTACACTGTATCAGGAGGAGGATTTTCGTGTCGATGTCTGAATTTGACAGCCTCCCCTTGTCTCCCAAACACTGGTATTTTAGCCCAAGCGTTATCGCAACTAGCCAAATCTAGATTTGGAGTACGAGCGTGGCCACATGTCACGACCGGGTCTGGTTCGGTCAGGTTGAATGCTGTTTGGTTTGAGTTTACGTAAAGAGGGTAGGTTGTGTTTGGTAGATTTAGAAGAATGAGATCTTGAGGAGGAAGAGATACTGCATGAATCAAAGGAACGAGAAGGAAATAGGGGAACGTCTTGACTAAGGAGTGCATCTTGAGAGGATGAAGATGGGGAAGAATTGGAGTTACATACCGAAGATTGTATTTTCAGGAACCTACCTTGCTTACTATACGTATATGTGGAAGTAGCCACGGTAAGCCATTCTCAAAGCATAGCCGCCGTCCACGTAATACACGCGCTGGATCGGAAGTTTCAATTTCGTCGTCTTTGCGATGTATGCGCACCCTGAAACAAAGGCGACGACTGCGCTTCAGGCGGGCTCTTACCCCTAAATTGAGTGATTGTACCTTACTTAGTTACTTTATATGCAAAATCCTTCTCCATGAGAAAATAAAAAATCGGCGATTTCGCTAGCAACCTCCCCCCCAACCAAACATCATACTGTGTGAATGCCGACCATATTATCACTCCCACAACCTCTGAAGTCATCAAAACCTTCGGAAATAGGCGATTATGAGGCTGTAATTGCTTGTAAGTATCGCATACTTGGTGTTGCTTTTCCAGGCTACAAATCGGCCAAGAAGGAAGTCCAGACAAAGGCCGATAGCCCTGTATCTGCCCCTATGGCACCGTTCAGTATACCACTTAATAAACTTGGAGGCTTTCAGTAGCAACATGTTCAATACAATCCGTATCCTCAACAGCAACACCAAGGGTATCCGCATCAGGGATATGCACCCTATTCGCCTTTTCAGCCAATGTTTCAGCAGCCGGCACAATATTTTCAACAGCAACATCAGCCATTTCAGCCTCAATTGCCTTCTCTAAGTCCAATTAAGATCTCAACTCGTCCCAATATTGCTAATTGAGCTTCCACACAAGTGCCTCAGCTGCCGAGTAGTCCTGTTCGAGTGGAGGGTAATGCAGGTGAACTTCGACGAGCATTTTTAGCCTGGTATATTCGCAGAAGTCCTAGTGAAGAAGCGGTCTTTTCAGACGCTCTGGCAAAGATTGAAGAGGAGGCATACACACGGAAGCAATTACGTCAAATGCGTCAAATGCCGTTGTCTGAGTGGAAAAAGATAGGGATCCCAAGAGGGAGGGTTCAGCGATTGAAGGATGAGATACAAGAATTTGTGAGGAAGTTGCGACTCCATAATCAATCAAGCCAAATCACGAGTATCTACTAGGTTGATCGTAGAAGATCTAATCAAATCCGCTGTTCCCATCCACAAACCACTAGGCTCATCATATATCTTGACATGCGCCTCTTTATAAAGTGCCCGCTGCCACATCGCCTGCTCGACCCCTGAAAGCACATGGGATAGATCGATCCATTTGAGCCCCGGTACCATCATCGAGTACGCCTTTATCTCGAGTCCGGTGTGTAACGCAGGCGACGTCTTGAACACATATGGGTCTGGAAACATGTACACGTCACCGTGCTTGGATATGGCGGCGTCCGCGGCCGAAAGACATGCTTCGAGAGTGTTGTACATGGCCGAGCCGCTGATGGGGCTACCGGTCCAGATGACGATGCCGATTTGGGTCTGTGGGACGCTATAGTGGATTATTTGGGAGGCTTTTAGAGGGTGGAGGGGGGTGGTGCTGGGATTTATTGTCAGCATGCAGACGTTCAAGCATTGCCTGTGAGAGATTGAGACTTTGTCTGTAGTGAGATGTCTTCTGGGAGGAGAGATGTAGTCGCTGGTCTCATCGCTGGTAATGCTGCTGCGAGGCAGAACAGCCATCCAAGGAGGAACAAGCAATGCGCCGCGGTCTGCATGACCATACTGTTGGGCTGGGAGAAACCGGGCAGAGTGCCACCGGCATCGAAAACACGAGGTTATGAGAAACCATAGTGGAAGACATTCTTGCTTATAACAATGGAAAAGATGTCGCCTCGCTTCTATGATCGTCAGATTCCGGACCCCTACCTGCGCTTGATAATGACCGCGTATGCAGGGTCAGACCCCCACGAAATCGACAGACGCGCTTATACCTACGCTGCGGGGAACAAGTGGGTGGTGTGTCGTGGAGAATCCAGCCATTCGCTGGCAAGCATTTCCCGTCAGAGTTCTATTCACCAAGCTAGAATGTTTGACGAGTTTGTTTCCAGCGTGGAGGATGGAGGGGTAGAGTACTCGTAGACATGGACATTGGCGAAAATGAAGCTTTTCATTCTCATGTGGGCATTTGACAGATTTGCTCGGTGAATCCGGTGCTGGTCTTGTTTAGTAGAGCCTTAAAATATCCGCCCCAAGGACTGTAGACGCCTTTGCGGACAACACCACCAACGCTATTCACGCTTGTCTCTTTTCGAATCGCCAAGCTCGTTTGAGACATCTCGTTGGGGAACGTTGCTTCGCTTTGCTGCGGTCAAGTCGTGCGGGTCGCTCCGTGATGAAGAATTAGAGGATTTCCTCGCCAATTGATATGGGTTCAAAGGCGGTGAAGGGAGCTAGACGCAAAAGATTGTCTCGACACAATGAACTCTCGTTCACAGGAATTATGGAGATGTGACAGAAGATTGTTGGTAATCAAAGCCAAGACTTCTCGATTGAAACTTGATACCTTCCCTTACTTACACGCCTCTTGTACCCTCGAGGTTTATAGCAATACTAGATAGTACCAGTCTGCGGGATGGTGACCCTCTGCATTCCCCGGAACGGATACACGGAACAATCACCAAATCGGAATAGGCAATGCAGAGTTCTTGCGATCTAGTGTCTGAGAATGGAAGTCAAGCGCAGGGACTCGCAGTCTTCAATAGAGTGACCTCAGAGGGCTATCTACCTGCGAGAACGCAAATCAACACACAGAAACCCTCGATAGTGAAAGTTCCAAATCACACAGAATCTCGTCGTGATTCACACTGGTGTGCATCAGAACTTCTGTGAAACCGTTCCATTACCAATGTACAGCGCTAGGTACTGACCGATGCTAATCTTCCTCGATTCTAATTCAATAATGGTCAGGACTTCACAATCAATACAATCACTGGATCCATGCCTGGATGCAAAGATCTTGAAGAGCGAAAAAACCAAAGCATTCTTGATACAGAATATACATTCTCAAAATGCATGACGGTGATCCTACAAAGAATTTCATGATAGATAATTAGTACTCCGTAGGTGTGTGCGATTTTATGCCAAGGATTCCAGACACTCTTGCACACGCTAATAGATCTCCGCTCCTAGGAGTAGATAAATTCATGATTGTTCTACTCACAACTATTGAACTTTACCGGCCAGCCAATATTAACGAGCGCTCGAGAGTCTTCATCCCTGACAAATCAAATCCAGAGATTGTAACGATGAATAGCTCGAGCGAGGATAGATGTCAAGCACTCATTGCGCCATTCCAGGCGTTGAATGGCAACGCGCTTCAGCGAAGAGCGTCAGTCTACCTAGCTCAGATGTTAGCGCATATCTGCTGATCAAGTCTATAGACTCAACGCCTTAGTCAAAGCTCTAACGCATCAACAAATCCGTGAACTACGCTTCTCACTCGAGGAGATCGTCTCAGACTTATGCTGCGATATTGTTGCTGAACTTCCTCTTGAGATCAGCCAAACCATCTTACGGTATCTGCCTCTCTATCAGCTCTTCCAAGCTCGAAGAGTGTCCTCTAAGTGGAATTGGATTCTATCTTCACCTCAATCTGTGGAGCCCTTACTCCAACATTGGTTCTCCACACCTGCTGCCAATACAGCTCTGCATATTCCTGATGGTCTCTCTACAAACTCCATACTATCTCTCACAGCAGAGCACATCGAAGCTTACCGTACTGGACACCCCTTCAGTTATGCAAGACACAAGTGGAGCTGCCGCCAACACTCCAAAAATCCCGATCTTGTGGCCTATGCAGCTGGTATCGTGGCCTGGGTAGACACATCAGATTCCTATTTTATCAAATTACTGGATCTCAGAACAGGACAGGAGTGGTCATTTCTGCCAGAGGCCAGAACCAGCGTAGACGCCATAGCCATATCTTCCTCGATGATAGCTGCTTTGGGTTCGGGCAGGTGCCATATCTGGACGCTTAGGGATGGAGACCACTATTCCATACGGCTCCCGTCAGCCCGCTGGGCGGATATTGCGGTTTCGGGCGAGTCTTTGGCAATTTCGCATCCTGAATGGCATGAAGCAAGCCCACGTATTGAAGTTGTCACATGGACATTGAAAGAGCAAAGGACTGAGTCTTTTTCCGTAGCATTGTCTCTCAACGTACGCAGATTTGCCCACTTCAGGATGATGTTAGACAACGAAGGGAAGTCACTGCTTTTATACGAGCAGACCAACGATTCTTACCTAGAAGTTCGACCAGCGCACATCCACTACTTCCGTACCAGCCTCAATGGGTTTATACTGGCTCAAGGCAGCATCGGACATCCTGAGTTCAGTGAGTCTCACCAATGTCTCACCAACACCGTACCCAAAGAAGCCAATGGACGAGCGGTGATCTGGTCATATGTCAAGCCTCCGCGTGACGTGGGTGAAATTTCAGAACTAAAGTTTATATGCTACAATTTCCGAAAAAATCGACTAGAAGTCCGCACGCAGGTACTCACGGATCCTGGCATATTTCGCCCCGAATTGTCCAATCTTTTCTTCTGGAAAGATGCTGCATACTTTCTGGATTATAGGAATCAACATTACAGTTTGACAGTCATAGATCTCCAAGCATCGACCTGTAGCGAAGCCAAGATGGATGTTTCGATCTATGCTCACGAGTTCGATACACATATTCAAGAAGAGCCGGAAGCACTTCTATTCGGCGACGAGACATTCCTCATCCTCAATTCTGGTCGAGGCTTCTGTGTGTGGTGCTTCGATAAGAACGTTCAACTGTCCAATGAAGATATGGCCTACAAGGAGCAACGCAGGAACAACATTGAGAGGCGAATCATTTCCAAGCAGAACAGAAATGATCTTAATTCTGATGTTTCCCTCACTCACAAGCTTGATTAGACGTCTTTCGCAAGTCACAAGATGCTTTACGGGCGAAGATTGATGTTGTACATAGAGCAATAGTGCCTCCTAATTATAAGCTTTCTGCTTGACATAAGTATCACCCTGGACTCATGTCATTCGTGATAAAACTCGCTCGGAAGTTTGGGAAATCTTCATGTCGATCCTGCTTCACTCGGAAGCTTTGAGTATTCGTGTCATTTCAAAAGCCACCTTTTCTAACACCTTGCCTGATGGTTCCTAATACTCTTTTCAAGCTGAATTGAAGATGGCGTCTTTACAAGCCCCCACCCCCTCGCTTCCGAGAATGCAGCCTTTCGGGTGTGTCTTCGATCGCCAGTCGCTTGTCGTGTATCTATTTATCCTCCAACGAGATGCTACGCGACCAAACAACTTACTCACAGCCGTTGCGCGCTCAAGAGAAGATAACAAGGAACACGACTCCAACTCCGAACCGCATCTCGTTCTCCTCCAGTACCCCAAAATTGCTTGTTGCAACCATGCGAGGTACACTTGAGTATCTCGCTCTCCTAATCCTGAACGCAGCCCGCGTCAGAATGGCGCCTGCTACGCCAGGCACAGATACTGATACAGGCACCTCCCTGATCCAGCTCAGCGACATGATTCCAGGCTTCCCAAATGCCGCACCAAGGTTCGTAGAGCTATTTCTGCGGCGTATGAGTCAATGAAATGGGACCTAACATCCATTCGTGTCCCCCCTAGTCTACCCGGCAGCTTCTGCCCCCGAAGTAACAGCCTCATCTCCGACGGCGACGTCGAAGTACACAGGCTAGCCGTCCCAGGCACGACGACCGTTCTCAACATATTCTACTGCCCCGGCCTTCCCATAGATCGAGAGTTCCTGGGTGGAACGATCAACAGGGCGTCGCTTCACATGAGCAGTCACCTCAATGCACATGGCGATGGACCGCTGCTGCCTGCCGATGACCCGTACGATACGCCGGTGGTTGAAGGCGAGAATTGCACAATCAAGATCAATTCTCAGAGGGTACCTGAAACGCAGATCATCCCTAACCGCCTCACGTATCTGATCACTTTGAATGCTCTGGATGGCTTATTTTTCTTCTTGTACACCAATAATCATGCTGCTGCCGCTGTGAGCGAGATTTCGGATCCTACTCTGACGGGGAGTATGGTAAGGATTGGGCTGGTGGCTATTAGCCATTTGCCATAGGCCTTGATTGTCATGCTTCTTCTGTTCCAGTTTAATGTCTTGCGGCTCAATCGCGTTATGGGGAGAGGCGTGGGCCGATTACGGTTCAATAGTCACTTGTTCTACGTTGATGAAGCCGTTGAGATCTGTAGTTCGGGTCAAATGATTATCCAAGACCTTCCTAAGACCTCGCCCCATATGCGGTAGGCTGTTCGTACGAGGTGGCTGAAATGGTCTGAGGGTCAGAGTTTGACAGAACGGTTGGGTTACACGATATGCATATGGAGACTTTTGAGAGCATCATTGAACCAGCTTTCTTCACAAAGTGCACACCTCCGCTCCTATGTTAGCCAAGGAGTCCCTTGAATACAAGCCATGCCACACTCGCGGATAGGCCATAGCTCTATGGAGAGAAGGTCATCGACCTCACTGAATTTGAAGCATGAACCTACTCCATTTCATTCCGCAGCAGAGAAGTAAAGTATCCTGGCGTCAAAAACCACCTCCCGACCAAATTGGAGCGCAGCATGTATATTAAGGCTCTATTGCAGATACAACACTCCCGTTTGGAAAGCCTTTAGCTTGCTGAAGCTGCGGTAGCAACGTAGTCACTCTACCCATAAAAGTTTAACCCGCTTTCTGCCTATGCAGCTCTCGGAGTCAGCATTATTGCTTCACAAACTGAGAACTCATAAATTGGAAGACTAGGCTCTGGGATTGAATGCATATAGGCACGAACGATACACACTTTGCCCTTGTAGCAGTGCGCAAACTGAATGTGGGTATACATCAATGGGCTCAATCCAGATATCATTTCAGCATTCGTGTGGCAAGGACTTGAACTGTAAAGCGAACATTCCTCTTCAATCAACTCTTTCAACCCCTATGATGTGATCAATCAGCGCATTAAGTCACGAACCCGTCTGCACCAGTATAGCTCCAGCTTGTTCAAAAAGTCGCATTGGGCTTCTTTCGATGTTGACGGCGGAACCTTTCTCGAAGAGCTTGCGGACTGTGTTTGGCGTTAGAGCACTCCGATGCTCAAGTTTTCAGTCCTCAGAACGCTGGTTGACCTGGAGCCTCAGTATATTTCTGAACCCATTGGCGCACGAGATGAAAAGTGATTGGGGCCATTAAGGCTGTTCGTTGCAGGTTCAATTGGGATACTTAATTTCTGAGCAAGACGGAATCACGTCCGAAAAATTCAGCCCTACGGTACGACTACCTTACCTAGGTACCTAAGTCAACGACCTCCGCTCCTGCTCTTCACCTTACCCAGCATCTCACGGTCTACTTATGCTGCAGTTGGGAGACTAGGTCGCCTCTTTCACGGTTGAAGGCCACAATTCTTCGAAATGGTTGCTTAGATCCGTGTAGCATTGTGCCCTCCGTCCTAGTGCCAGACTTTACGAGGCTACTGCTTTGTACCCGGGTGTGGTGTTATGGATGATAACAGTATCGCTCGCACAGACATTGGGTCTCCGACTCCCAAGCTAAAAAGCCCTGATCCTATTCTCGAGACCTATTTTCTCCAGCAGCTCAAGCAGCTATACGCCGACCCTTTTCATGGACCGGCATCAAATTATGGAATCGAATTAAGCCACCTTGATCAAGTCACCGTTGAGCAGGTCCAAGGACAAGGTGAAGAGGAATATGACTTTCGGTTGTTCGCAAAACCATCCGCATCAGGACCGAGATCGGCTGCTGGAAACAATATTCCCCAGCGCATTGCTCTCAGGTCACCAAGCCCTGCGAGTGGAGAATCTGGTTTCACAGTTGCAGCGCGCCCTGATAAGTACTACTTCGCAGGCCGTACAGAGGCAGATCTCGCAGAGCAGTATGTACAAGCTGCAGTCTCTGGCCAGGACATAATTGAGGGTCTCAAGATGAGATGGGTATGTTGCTTCGTGCTAGACTGAGAGATCTGGACCTGACTTTTGGTATAGAGGGGCATGGAGCTGCCGTGGCGAGTCACCGTCATCAAGAGCACAAATTACAGCAAATCGATGGGGCTGGAGCGTCAATTGCAAGCACAGACCAGCAGAAGGAAGCGTAGTGGAAAGAAAAGGCGGATGGTAATCCGGAAAAGGTTTGAGCAAACAGCTGCCAAAAAATTGGCAACTATACAATTCCAGGCAGAGAATGAGGCCGCTGAGCGAGAGAAGCGAACACGGAAGAACAGGGAGAAGAAAGTGAAGAAGAGACAGAAAGAGAAGCCGAAGAAGGCAAACGATGTACACAATCTTACTGGATGCCTCCCTTAAGTCTTGTTTCAACTCACATTCGGAGCCTAGGCCTATGATTGCTCTTGCCTTCTGGGAGACAATGCTACTCTGTCTGTGTCATCTACATCAGGAAACCGCGCTCGGCGCATTTATCACCGCTGTCTTCGCAGGATCCACCATCTTTACTACAACAACAAACAGCATCTGAACATTTCTCGATAAGCATAGTCACAGATTTTGATTAGAGCCCTCAAGATTTGAACTCTCTTGGGGCGTAGCATACTTACAAAGCTTCACTATGTCGGAGACCTGTTACGGCCACAGCAGCCCAAACGCCGTCTTCCTCCCAAATTACGGGCCTTGCAACCCCCAACAAGGTGGCATCAGTCTCTGCTGCGAAATCGGCGAAACCTGTCTTACCAATGGGCTCTGTGTGACACCGTCTGGGGTATATTACAACGGGGGCTGTACAGACATTACCTACAAGGCGGCGATCTGCCCTACGTTCTGCACCTCGGGTAAGCACTCCGCTGTCGATCAGTCTCTGGTCAAGCTAATTATCGGATCAGGAGATGCCAATTGGGTGATCGAGTGCCACGGCCCTGCAGTCCATGACGGGGATTTCTGCTGCTCTGTTAATGGGACGACAACCACCTGTTGCAACACCGCCAGCAATGGGCTAGGTCTTGTTGCCGCAGTCTCTTCAGCTCAAGCAGTATCTGCAACGTTCATTGGGGCAAGCATCGTTCCAACACCCACCAGCAGCAGTCCAATCGCCTCAAGCTTCGGAAGCGTTACGAGTGGGTTTCCCATCATTTGTACATATACCAGGGCTTGCATGCTGATACTTGGCAGGCTCTCTCACGTCTACATCCCTTCCAACTGCCACTTCGCAACCCCATGGATCCGGAGGTATGCCTGGAAGCAAGAAAGCCGAAATCGCTATCGTATCTGTAGCTGGGGTTGTGACCCTCTTGGTCGCCTTCATATATGTTCGACGGTGGATCAGACGCTGCCTCGCACGCCGCCGTGCACGTCGCCCAGCGGGGCCTACGATCGTCGAATTGAACGATCTACGTGGAGGAAGCAATAAATCCGGTCCTCAAGCACAACCCTTGGAGGCAATAGTCCCAACCGAGGTCGAAGGGTCACCTGTTGGTCCCGTCGAAATGGATGCAAACCAACCCCGTGGTGCAACCACAGGTCCACCGCCTTATGGCGACGCTGCCCATGATGGGGCCGCAGATATTATTTCGCCCGCAGACAGTATTTCGCTCCAAGATCCTCCGGCCACTCCTGTGTCATGGTACGCACCTAATCTGGGTGCCCTTTAGGCCCACCAGGCTGACAACCTGTCAGGTAGTATGGTTCGAAGAAATCGGCACAGATTGGCCAGGGACGGGTGGAGCAGTGCTGCAGGCAGGACAATCTTCGTTTGTCGCCACCAATTTGTATGAATCGAGGCTTCATTAGGCGTTTCCTTATGCATATCTCTTCTAGACCGAACGACGAGAGACTCGTTGATCCGTCATCAAGAATCAATTACCATTCTCATCCATCTTCCTCCCTCATGCCTCATTCACATACAACCCATCCGCCTCGACCTCTCGAACCCACAACCCCCAAGGTCGACCCATAGTCATCCGCCCCAACTCCGTACAATCACCCACCTCCGCATCCCCCAACCACCTAACCCCCTCATCCCACACCCCCTCCTCCCTCTCCTTCCTCCCCATTCCCCTCTCCACCGCCGCCATCTGCACATTCCGCAACATCATAGCCGTCGTCTGCACGCCCGCGTTCTGCTGCGTGTACACGGCGCGGAACACCGCTTCCTGCACGGACGATCCGATCGCCGTGAATCCGTGGCCCCGCATCAGCACTACCGTGTACTTGGGCTGCGGCTCCGCGGGGGAGGAGGAGGTGGCGTCGTTTTCTTTGGAGGGGGAGAGGAAGGTGGAGGCGAGAGCGGCGGCCCGGGCGGCGTAGCTGTCTGTTTTGGAAAATTGGGAGGCGAGGGCGGCGCCGAGGGCTGTGGTGCTGATTAGGAGGTTGTGGGTGGAGGTTCGGGTGTAGTGAAGGGTTGTGTCGAAGATTGGGACGTGGGGTCCTGGGGTGGGGTTGGGGTGTTAGTATATTGTATTTGGGTTGAATATGTGCGGTGGCTGTTTGGTAACGGGGGAGCGGATGGGTGATGGAAGAGATGGATTTTCTTGAACGCACTACCTTCGAAATTTATACGTGGCTGGGTTGATTGAACGGAGATGATGGACCGGTGTGTCTTGCTTCACTACACGTACCCAAAAACCCAGCCAGAGGGAAACACGGTCTCATCTCCACCCCGCTGATGGTGTAGGGCAGCACTGCCTCGGAATGGGAGTGCACCACGCTGTTTACGCCGGGATACTTCTTCAATATCTCGCTGTGGATCCAGCGTTCTTTGAACCCCTCCGCCGCGTCCGGCCGGACGGGGGACGCATCTTCGATGCGATATTCGACGAGGTCGGACGGAGAAGAGACGAGGGCGGGGGCGACGGAGCGCGAGAGGAAGAATGTGTGCGGGTTGGCGGGGTTGCGTAGGGAGATGTGGCCGTAGGCGTCTACGACGCGGTGGTGGTGGAGGATGTGGTTTGCTGTTATGAGGTCCCTGAGGGGGGAGGGGGGGGAGGGAGCCATGGGCGCTTGAGGTTGTTTGGGGTCTGGAGGGGTGGAATGGCGGCTGTTTGGTAGAGGGGTTTGGAAACAGAGGGCTACGATGTATGACGTAGTGGGTAATTGAGTTCCGCGGAAGCAGCTAGCAAAATAGACTTGGCTCCAGGCTTCATCTACCGCAGCCGCGGCCTTGACTCCGTCGAACGACCACATTAATTCTTGTCTCAGATGAGGGATTGACCTTCATTCATTCAACCTCAGGCCGTAATGCATGCGGATATCTTTGCGATCTCTTCTTGTTGAAGAAGGAAAGCCTCTTTGACTGAGTCGTGAATATCCTTATTGGGAATAAGGTGCTCACTGCTGTGGCTAGTACTGTTCTAACATCGCCATCCCACATTATGTCATCAAGAGCGGAGAATTGAGTAGTCCGCCATTGTCCGAGATATTATGACGCCTGCGCCCGAATGGAATTTGATGACTCCGAATCTTGGTCCTGTCAGAAGACACAGCCGTGCCAACTCCTCCCCTAGCCGATGTACAGCACGAATAACTCCCAGAACCCCTATAAAAGTTCAGGCGCTGCGAAAGGCTGTTGCATGCATACAAAAAAGCCTTGTCTTTGTCAACCATCTACGAATTCCACAATTTCGACTTGAGGACTTTCCTCCGGCGAAGTTGGGCTCGAAATCGATAACATGATTGACCTGAAGGTTCACTCATACGATGGTCTGAGTGGCCTTTTTTACACCGAGGATCTGAACTTGTTGCTCGCAACTGCCCCAAACAGAGAGCGCTTACAGAGTAGACTTTGGTCTGAATAGAACACAACCATTCCACTTCATTGCCATTCAGTGGTAATGGCGCTCTTGTTATCATGGCTTTGCACGTAATACTGAAATTGTCCAGCTTGCATCAAGCTTTAGCACATCAGGCATCTCAAAACACTAAAAATCCGCAGCCTTCCAGTACGCAAGGATGGGATTTTGTCGTGCCTGCCGCGTGCCTGTTGAGAAGCCCGGCGATTATTTTCGTCATTATTGTGGACAAGGAAAGGTCCCTAGACCGACTCCAGCTGCTCAGAACAATCACTGCTGGATCAACCGTCGAAGCTAGTCACTTCTTGATCAAGTGAATTGCATCTCCGAGGTTGCGGTAGGAATCCAACGGCACTCTTTCAGATGACTATCGATAATGTATTGAGGGCGCAAGCCATTTGTGAAGATACAGGAATCCTACATGATCACCATTCATTGATTGGGTCGATGACCCGCCAAATTACTCACTCTCGTCTTTGGCCAAGAAGGGGGGTGTGTAACTGGGTTGGGATCAGCACCATACGTTGACGATTTGATCTCCCGCATTTCGGCTCGACCTGCTCTCGGAGATATGTCTGGCGGATATCAGTAACATAACATTTGCATTGCGCTGAAGTGCGTTAATGGAAAAGGCGGAGAGCTACGGAGTAAGGTAACGTAGAATAGAGAAAAATAATAAGAAAGGCCTATAGGGGCCTCAAAGAAAGGCTTGGGGATTCCTTCAACAAACCTCGACCTTTACATTAATATTTATATATAATTACAAGCTCATGCGCCTAGGCTTGGTCGTTCTTTCGTTTTTCAAGAACGCGCTTGTCGCCGCAAATCAGCTACAAACACGACGACTCTCTTTCCATTGCTGTCTCTCTCCTCGCACCTTCCCCAGGCCTATTATGTCTACAGAAGCCCCCAAATGACCCTTGGTCCAAAAATTCGTGCGCTTTTCACTCTTCACCGTGATGACAAAGTTCCTATCTATTCCCGTTGCCGTAGGCACCATTAGGCAGCAGTATCATTCAATATCTCGCTGTTTGTCACGTGATGTATTCCAAGTGTATTTTTATGCAACAGGAATTCGATAGACGGCGCCACGGGTTCCCAGACATCCGAACACGGGACTGCTAAGCTCTAAATGGCCAAGGCTTTATCGCCATGCTGCAAGAGTGGCGCCGGAATCATGCGGTTCGCAGCGATGGATGACAAGATGTTACGCTTCAACAAGCTAGCCATGCGAGCTGAACAGTCGCTTTGCGACGAGTAGATTCCGAAACAAACTCGCGGTATGAATGTCGAAGAATGAGGGACAACATTGGCGTCGATTGACTGGGGCGAATGCCAAGTTTACATGATTAGTCATCACTGTTGAACGACCCGGGTGCATGGCACTGCCCTCGTGCGCAATTGTCCGCTTGCCGAACGGATCGAATTTGGTCCGAAATGATAAGAAGAATTATGAGCATAAAGTATCATTCTTATTCTTATTGGGCAATAATACCAGATTACCAGTCGGTGAGAAATAGGCAGATGGAATATTAGGCAGGAAGCTGCTGACGCTGACTTCTCAATTCCACCTTCTCCTTCATAATATGACTACCACTGCCCTTCTTCAATTTTGCGACAACAGTCATTCACCTCCAATCTCCCCCTCATCACTCCCCTGAAGAGCTCCCCATGACATCGGCCGGCCCATGGGGGGTCCTCCCTCAGGCACAGGGGGTCGCCCAGAATTTGGGAGAAAGAGCCGAGAAGGTCGAGGATCACATACCACAGCGAATGGAAGACAAATTACCGCTCGGTCCGTCAAGCTCTTCGACCGCAACAGACACTTCGAGCGATCTCGACAAAGAGGCCGCAGATCAAGAAGTCACCAAGCTTGCCCGGAAGCTCACTCATCAATCCAGCAGCGACGATGGGCTGGGAAGGACAATCACTGCGCAGTCTGCGAAGAGCGACGGAGGCAATTACCGGAACTCTTTCCTCGACGCGACTGACCCTGCTCTCGACCCAAATTCGGGACAATTCAAGCCGGAAAAATGGGTGCGAACGTTGGTCGGGCTGCAGTCACGCGATCCCGAGAGGTATCCGCAGAGGGTGGCAGGTATCTCGTACAAGAACTTGAACGTGCACGGTTTCGGTAGTCTTACGGATTACCAAAAGTATGTCAGTGAATGTATTCAGACGTCACTAGCTAATCCTCTTCTCTTCCAGGACCTTTGGCAATTACCCTCTCGAGATCGGCTCCCTCTTCAGTAAAGTCACCGGACGGGGCAAGACAAAGATTCAGATATTACGGAATTTTGAAGGATTGGTCCGCAGTGGAGAGATGTTGGTGGTCCTGGGACGTCCTGGCTCCGGGTGCTCCACACTACTCAAGACGATATCGGGGGAAACACATGGCTTTTTCATCGACGAAAAATCAGAGATCAATTATCAAGGAATTCCCAAGGAAATGATGCATAAGGACTTTCGGGGCGAATGCATGTACCAAGCCGAAGTCGACGTGCACTTCCCCCAATTGACCGTCGGACAAACCCTTAATTTCGCAGCACAAGCTAGGGCGCCACGAAACCGAATCCCAGGAGTTACTCGCGAACAATATGCAAAACATATGGCGGAAGTCATCATGGCAGTCTTTGGCATATCACATACCTACAACACCAGGGTGGGCAATGACTTCGTCCGCGGTGTCAGCGGAGGGGAGAGGAAGAGAGTTAGTATCGCGGAGGCGATATTAGGCGGCAGTCCCCTCCAGTGCTGGGATAACAGTACACGTGGTTTGGACAGCGCCACTGCTCTGGAATTCGTGAAAACTTTGAGGCTTTCAACAAGCCTGGCTGGCTCGACTGCGGCAGTGGCAATCTATCAAGCTTCTCAAAGTATTTACGACATCTTTGACAAAGTGGTCGTGCTGTATGAAGGTCGCCAAATTTACTTCGGTAACACCACCGCGGCCAAGGAGTATTTTGTTAACATGGGCTACCACTGCACCGAAAGAGCTACTACCGGGGACTTTCTCACATCGCTGACCAATCCGGGCGAACGAATTGTTCGAGCGGGCTTTGAGCATCGCGTCCCAAGAACGCCAGATGAATTCGCAGCGGCGTGGCAAAAGAGTGACGACCGTGCGCGGCTTTTGCAAGACATTGAGAACTTTGAACGAGAGTTTCCCCTGGGTGGCCAGCAGCTGCAGAAGTTCCAAACATCTCGCAAAGCATCGCAGGCGAAGCGTCAGCGCCTCAAATCTCCGTACACTATCTCTCTGCCAATGCAAGTCAAACTTTGCATGGTTCGAGGATTTCAGCGGCTTCGAGGAGACATGAGTCTGTTCTTGTCCGGCGTCCTCGGCAACGCCGTCTTGGCTTTGATCATCGGCAGCGTGTTCTACAACCTTCCATCAACTACGGGCAGCTTTTACAGTCGAAGTGCCTTGCTCTTTTTCGCCATCTTGCTGAGCGCGTTTAGTAGTTTCCTCGAGATTCTTACGCTGTATGCGCAACGGGCAATCGTCGAAAAGCAAAGCAAGTACGCCTTCTACCATCCATTGTCAGAGGCAATTGCGTCGATGATTGTCGGTTTGCCTGAAAAGATCATCACCTCAATCTTCTTCAACCTCACGCTTTACTTCATGACCAATCTACGAAGGACGCCGTCGGCCTTCTTCGTCTACTACCTGTTCTCGTTCGTGGTGGCCTTGACCATGTCCATGGTGTTCCGAACCATCGGAGCTGTCTCACGCACTCTCGCCCAGGCTATGGCTCCTGCTGCCGTGTTCATCTTGGCCTTAGTCGTTTACACTGGCTTCGTGGTTCCTGTAATAAATATGCCCCCTTGGTTCCGCTGGATCAACTACTTAGATCCAGTGGCTTACGCCTTCGAAGCTTTGATGATCAACGAGTTCCACGACCGCCGCTTTGAATGCACAAATTTCGTACCCACGGGCGATGCGTACAATGGCGTTGCCTCAGACCAGCGCGTGTGTAGCACTATAGGTTCCGTTGCTGGACAAAGCTACGTCGAAGGAGACGCTTACATCAACACCAGCTTTGCCTACTACCATTCACATCTGTGGAGGAATCTCGGTATCATCTTCGCAATGATGGTCGGCTTTTGCGCCATGTACCTGACAGCAACGGAGTTCATCGCGTCTCAACGCTCAAAAGGTGAGGTCTTGGTGTTCCGTCGTGGTCAAACCCCTGCCATAGCAAAGGAAGGCGACGAGGAGGGCAATGTTGATGATCGCCCGACGGCTCAAGGCACCATTGCCGAGAAGACTCTGTCAGGTGGGGATGTCCCTCCGAGCATTCAAAAGCAGACGGCCATATTTCACTGGCAAGCTGTCAATTATGACATCAAGATCAAGAGTGAATCAAGAAGACTGCTTGACGACGTAGATGGCTGGGTAAAGCCTGGAACATTGACGGCCCTGATGGGCGCTTCGGGAGCGGGCAAGACAACGTTGTTGGATGTTCTGGCCAGTCGTGTCACCATGGGCGTTGTCAGCGGACAGATGTTGGTCAACGGCCGTCAACGAGATAGCGGGTTCCAGCGCAAAACCGGCTATGTTCAGCAACAAGATCTCCATCTTTCTACGACCACTGTTCGTGAAGCTTTGAACTTCAGCGCCCTACTGCGACAGCCGAAGACCACGCCGAGGCAAGAAAAACTTGACTACGTCAACGAGGTGATCAAGGTCTTGGAGATGGAGGCTTATGCCGACGCCATTGTTGGTGTACCCGGCGAGGGACTCAATGTCGAACAGCGCAAACGACTCACAATCGCTGTCGAAATGGCCGCGAAGCCCGCGCTGCTTCTATTCCTTGACGAACCCACTTCTGGACTCGACTCCCAGACTGCATGGGATATTTGCAAACTGCTTCGGAAGTTGGCAAGCAACGGCCAAGCCATTCTTTGCACTATCCACCAACCCTCAGCAGTCCTCTTTCAAGAATTCGATCGCTTACTGTTTCTTGCAAGTGGAGGTAGAACCGTCTACTTTGGAGACATTGGACACCGTTCGAAGACTTTGACAGACTACTTCGAGCGTAATGGGTCAAGAAAGTGCGGCGTTGAGGAAAACCCTGCTGAATGGATGTTGGACGTGATCGGTGCGGCTCCAGGGTCCCAAAATACGATCGACTGGCCTCAAGAGTGGCGAGAGTCTCCTGAGAAGCAGGCTATTAGAGACACACTGGCGGAGATGAAGCACAGGCTCTCCAAGGAGCCAGTTGACACAGACCCCACAGCATTGCGCGAATTTGCCGAGCCTTTCAGCGTGCAGCTGTATGCCGTTACGAAGCGTGTCTTCGAACAGTACTGGCGGACGCCCTCTTACCTGTACTCAAAGACGCTTCTTTGCGCGGCATCTGGGCTCTTCATTGGCTTCTCGTTCTGGGATGCTGCCATCAGCCTCCAGGGTCTTCAAAACCAGCTTTTCTCCATCTTCATGCTGATGACCATTTTCGGCAATCTAGTCCAGCAGATCATGCCTCACTTCGTCACCCAGCGCGACCTTTACGAGGCTCGAGAGCGACCATCCAAGGCGTATTCATGGACGGTCTTCATGCTGTCCAATATCATAGTCGAGCTCCCGTGGAACACTCTAATGGCCGTCATCATCTTCTTCTGTTTCTACTATCCGATCGGCATGTACAAGAATGCGATTCCCGACCATCAAGTCCACGAACGAGGAGCACTAATGTTCCTCTTCGTCTGGGTCTTCTTGCTCTTTACTTCAACCTTCACCGACATGATCATAGCTGGTATCGATTCGGCAGAGACCGCCGGGAATATTGCCCAGCTGCTCTTCTCCTTGACCCTGATCTTCAGCGGGTAAGCCTCTAAGCCTTCCACCATCTCCCTGGGACTCATTACTGACAACCCTTCCAGTGTCCTCGCCACTCCCGCCGCTCTCCCGGGCTTCTGGATATTCATGTACCGCGTATCTCCCTTCACATACCTCATTGACGGCATGCTGTCCACCGGTCTGGCCAACAACGTCGTCGTCTGCGCGTCCATTGAACTCGTCAAGTTCAACCCTCCCCCTGGCCAAACATGCGGCCAATACATGTCCCCCTATATCAACACAATAGGTGGTGGTTACCTCACCGACGACAACGCCACAGCGAACTGTGAGTTTTGCACCGCTAGTAGCACCAACGTCTACCTGGCACAGCTCAGCTCGCAGTACTCGACCCGATGGCGCAACTTCGGGATCATGTGGGCGTTCGTCATCTTCAACGTCTTCGGCGCCCTCGGGCTGTACTGGTACGCCCGGGTCCCGCGGAAGCAAAAGGTCCAAGAGGAGGCGCCGGTCGATCTGTCGAGGACGCAGACGGCGGCGTCGCGGGTCTCGCGGGCGGCCGCGAGTCATACCGAAAAGCCGGCTTGATTTCGGGCAGGGTGTCTGGGCGTTCCGCGCGGCGTTGCGGTCGGGGGTGCCGGGGCGGCGGGGGGACTGGGGAGCGGGGCGGCGGGGAGCATCGTCCACGCAAGCCCCGGGGAACCAGCGTATGAATCGCGCCCCCGTTGAATATATTAAATAATCCCAGGCGTGCTCCCTTGCACGGCCGCTGCTTTTGTTTTTTTTGGGGCCGCATAGACATGGTGTAGCCTAGGCACTACATACACACACAGCGATATATAGATAGACCCTCTCCTTCAAGCACATACTTTCTTCTTCCTCCCTTCGGCTCCCACCGCCGATACAAACATACGTTATGTACGCGCCCGGACCCTCCCCTCTCCCTCTCCCTCTCCACCACCGCCGCATCTCGCCCTCCCCCGCCCGCACCGCCGTTTCCTTCACCTCGTGTTCGTACAGTGCGGTACAGTAGTCGACTCGACACATCCTCCTGTCCTCTCCCCATTCCCTCCCCCCACGCCTCCCCCCCACCCACCCCCCGCCTGGCCAACGGCAGCCGATACGGATTCTACGCAGCTACATCTCTACCCCGCCGCCCCGCGACGGCAGCAGCGCGCCGATGGCCCGGGGTCGTGATCTGGACTGCGTATCTGTAGAGCGAGGCGGTGGGGGGGTGGGGGGGTGCTTTGCTTGTGGCGGGGTTCAGGACTGTTGGGCCGGGAGGCTACTATGGATCCTGGGATTAGGGGTTGAGGGGTTGGGTTGGGTTGGGTGCGGGTGCGGGTGCCGGGGTGATGGGGGTTGGAGTGCGGCGGTGAGGGCTGGGGAGGGGTTGGTGAGGGGGTGGGAGTACGGCGGCGGGAGGACTGGGGGGATGAGAAAGAGAGGAGGGAAGGGAGAAGGGGAGGGGGGTTATTTTTGATGTTTGGAGGGTGGATGGATGGGTGTGGGTGGAAGGATCTGCGGCAGAGGTGGTATCATGGTCAATTAAGCAGCTCCGGTCCTTCAGCAGTGGTAAGGTACACATCACGCAACCGTATTCCTCCGATCCAATCTCTCGCGCTCACGCAACCCGCGGGCTAATCCCGGCAGAAATCTCAGACCACGCTCCCCCGCCTCTCCACGTCCTCCACAATCTCCGGCGCCAGGGTCCCCTTGTCCGTGAGACCCATCTCCGCCGCGAACGTCGAGTGCGGCACCCACTTGGCCGAGTTCCGCGGCGTCGTCTCCTCCATCATCCGGTCCACCTGTTCGAGGGAGAGGCCTTTGGTTTCCGGGATGAGGAAGTAGGAGTAGACGAAGCAGGCGGCGCACAGGGAGCCCCAGACGAAGAAGACCTTGGCGCCTAGATTGCCCTTGTCCGTGTCGACCATGTAGGGGGTGATGACTGCGATGATCTGGCGGGTTCTCATGTTAGCGCCGGAGAGAAGCACAGCTGCGATCGCTGGAGACGACTTACGCAGTTCCACAGCCAGTTGGAGGCAGTCGACAGGGCGACTCCACGGGAGCGAACCGGCAGAGGGTAGATCTCGCCGACAACGACCCAAGCACCAGGACCCCACGTGGAGGCGAAGAAGAAGATGTAGATGCAAATGAATGCGATTTCCGCCTTGACGGTAGTCGGGTTGCCCCCATCCGCAGTCCCAGCGATCGCAACGATGAACTGGCAAATCACCATGCCCAAGGCGCCCCAGATCAGGAGTGTACGACGTCCGAATCGCTCAATGGTGTAAAAGGAGATGGGCGTGGAGCACACGTTGACAAGAGTGGTGACTAAACCGATGAGAAAGGGGTTCTTGATCGTGCCGAGCTGCTGGAAGAAGGTCGTGCCAAAGTAGAAGATGAAGTTGACCCCGGTCCACTGTTGCATCATTTGAAGTGAAGTACCGAGAATGGTGCGGCGCAGATTGCTCTTCTGCTCAAACAGGGAGCCCTTGAAGCAATTGGCCCAGCTGGTGAAGTAGCTGCCCTGGGGGATCACCTGCAACTCGTATTCGTGGTTGGCGACAATCTCAGCGAGTTCGGTCTGCACAAATTCCGAATCGCGAGGCTGGCCCCGCAGACGGCCGAGCACATCGGCCGCACGGTCAATCTTGCCCCGCTTGACGAAGTAGCGAGGCGATTCGGGGAGGAAGAAGAGACCGGTGGCCAATATGATCGCCCAAAGCATCTGTAGACCGATTGGGACCCGGTAGGAGGCGCTGGTGGTGTAATTTTGGGTCCCGTAGTCGACGCAAGAGGCGAGGAGTAAACCAATGGTGATGCAGAATTGATATCCTGACACGATGGCACCGCGGACCTTCTTGGGGGCGATTTCGGACATGTAGAGGATGATAATGGCAGAGACGAAGCCGATTCCAAACCCGGCAACCAGACGACCAGCAACCAGCAATCCATAGGCGGACGAGCCGGTTTGCAGGCAAACACCGACGATGAAGACAATGCAGCCCAGGATGATTGTCGTGCGTCGACCCGTGAAGTCGGCGATATCACCAGCCATGAGGGCGCCGAAGAATGTCCCGGCCGAGAGGATGGAGACGATGAGGGATTTCTCCCACGAGGGCAGCGCGAAGCCACCGGGATCGGAGCCATTCTTGGCGAATCGAGGATCGTTGGGGTCGAGGCCGGTGTAGAGGGTCAGAAAGTAATTCATGCCGATGACCCCGTTGATGTAGCCCGAGTCGTAGCCGAAGAAGATACCACCAAAGGCGGCGAAGGCACACATGAGGTAGGCTTTGAGAGTGACGGGGGCCTCGATGCGGCCTGTGTCCGCCGTAGCGACCAGGCCCACACCTCCTCCAGGCATGATGGCGGCTTTGATGCTCGATCAGTGAGGGGTGTCGCTGTGGAGGAATGGATGGGAAGAGAAGCCTCTCAGCAAAGGTAGCTGCTGGCTGACTGTTAAGGAGAGTAAGGAGAGAGGGGGAGGTAAGGAGATGAAGAAGGAGAAGAAGAAGAAAAGAGAAATGAGGGGTCAGTGAATGAGATCGGGGGGGGGTGGAGAGATTGAAATACTCCGCTTTTGTTAGTCATAGAGATAGTCGGGACGAGCTTCGCTTTCTGCTGCAAACGGAGGAATACTGGTACACCGGTGCATGATTGAGAGTTGTCCAGGTCGTCCGAACAAGGGGATTGGACAAGGGCCCATCTGGAATGTTAGCTCAGCCGGGTCCGCTGTGTTTGGTTGGACAATGGGAGAAATATCTCCGAATGCTGCATGTCATGTGCTTTTCCACTTTCTTCAACTTTTTCATCATCGTCGAGCCCGATACGCGTGTTTTCATTCGTGGAAAGGGAAGACAAGAGGAAACTTTGCCATTTTTTTCTGAGGTCAGAGGGACACTAGTGGGAGTACTAGCGGGGCTACTGCCCCGCAACTTTAATCTTTGATCCCTGTACTCCGTATTTGGTTCTCTATCCTCACATTGCCGTCTGGGACTCGCAAAGCTCATCCATGACGACGACGATCAACTTTTTTTCCCTTTTTTTCCTTTTTGTCAAACTTTCGATCCTAATCAATACACCTTTGGTCTACAGCATCCCGAAAGTCATTTGTTTGTCTGTTGGTAGCCAGAGTATTGGGTAGGTATTCGTCTCCGTGTGGCGAGTAGGCCATGGCGTCTGAGGTATGGGTGAGCCGGAGAGGACATCGAGATGATGTGATCCGCAGAATAAAATCCCCGCATGTCACGAGGGGTACGTTGCATCTCGTGCGTTTGGTGCATACCCTCACTACCGGATGAGTGCGTGTGCGTGTGCGTGTGCGTGTGAGAGAACGTGTGGGTATGCTCGCTTCTCGGCTTCGTTTTCCCTACTTACCAAATGGTCACTCGTGCTGACTCCACCGCAGTCCAACAGTGGCACTGTGGCACTGGCCGGTCAACTGTAGTACCTACTCTACCAACTCCACGGTACTCCACCATCGTACCCAGAGTGCCGAGTCTGGCTAAAACAATCCCGGCCTCGGCTTTCATTTTCTTGCTTCCACCATGATGATTGTGATTTCTCCATCATTGCTCTCCGCCCCGCCTCTCCGCTGACAGGCCTCTAGGCGTTCTACTACTGCATGCCAAGACTGTTTGTTACAAGTGCCGGCCGCTGGTCTTGGCGCCGGAAGTGTTCGGCTTCTTGCATCATGTAGTCTGCTGATCCGTGCATGCAAGATCTCGATGGCCAACACAAAAGCTGGGGATAGCTTCACTCTGCTTGCACTGTGAAAGCAAATTCGAGCCAAGGCCCCTGTGTTGGATCTTGCAATGAAAGCTGGAAGTCGAAGAGACTTTCGACGCTCTACTATTCTTAACACTTCGATTTTCTGATCGCCTCCAAACAAGTACGTCTCTCACTTCAACGGACTCTCGAAATATCCACTCCCCTCCTGCCGTCCCCTTCGCACAGGCGTCACCCTTCCACTCGTGCCACTTCCGGCCGCCATTCCCATCTCGGGCGTAACCCTTCCGCCCAACAGCACCAAGTCAGCGCTTCCCCCTCCCGCCTCAGCTTTTCCTTTCGACCTCTCAGCGATCGTGGCTTCATATTCCCACCGCGGTATATAATTCGTCTTTCGCGCGTCACGATATGCTTTGTTGACAATCTGCTCCACGATACCCGCGTCCTCAAATTCCTCGTATTTCCGCCACAAACGCAGCGCAGTGCGTGCATCCTCGATACTGTCGTGGTAGCCCGTCTGCACCTCTTCTCTCAGCAAGAGTTCGGCCAGCATGGCCAGTCTCAGTCGGCGGCCATTGTCTCGTTGAAGGAAGAGGTCGGCCGTGTCAATGATTTGCTCTCGCGGCACGTGCATATTAGCTTCGAGGAAGTCCTTGCCTAAACCGTGCCCAATGAACACACACCCGAGGTTGAGCAGCAGCCAAAGCTTCTTGTACGCAATTTTGAGACTGACGAGCGCATGCTTCGAGCGGCGCGGGTCCAGATCCCCTTCTTCGATCCCGGAATATTGAGTTACGTAGTCTACGATGGGTTCATTGATGGCAATGTAATCATCGATGAAAGGGACCCCTTCGTCTTCCCCACCAACTCGGAGGACTGATACGCGACCGAGACCGTTACGCTTAGGATTTAAGACGACTGTGTTACCATCGACGGTGATATCGATCTCTTCGTGAGCTAGTATTACGAATTCAGCGTCAATAGCAACGTGGGTGCCTGGTTCCGGGACCTCAATCCCAGGTTTTAGCGTGAACGCTTCAGCGCTTTTAAAGATGCTGGTGAGGGGAAATTAGTAAGATTGAAGGAAGAGGGCATCAGTGTCCAATCTCACTTCAAGGAGCCACTGTAATACAGACAGCTTAGATCGAGAGAACCTTTCCATGAGTCGTCGATGTTATGTCGCGCATGTCGTACCTGATAAGTGAGAATTATGGGAGTTTTCCAGGTAGTGACCTCAAGTGCTTCACTCTGTTCGACCTTCCTGACCAGAAAGTCGTTGAAGAGATGCCATTGGTTACCATCCTCTCGAGGACTTCGTTCTGATATAGCGACTGTAGTGATAATAAGCCTCGAAAGCTTGACCTAGGTCGCACGCAACATACCATTGACAAATGACACGAGATGGGATTTCTGTCGGTCTGCGCTTGTAACGTCGGCCACTAAACCCACGAGCTCGAAAACAACCGTTGATCTATGGTATCTGAAAGGCTGCAAACTCTCGCCTTCGAGGACCCTCATGTTCCCACCTTCAATGGTAATTCCTATCTCTTGCGGCAGCCACCGTGGTTTGGCCCAAATCTGCTTGTTCTTTGGGCTCTTATCTAAGCCGGTGTCTATCATGAGAACCGGCGAAACGTCAGTTATAGTTCGCCGGCTAGCTAACGGTGCATATCGTCGACATCGTTGGCACCATCCTTTAGTGTGCGATTCGTTTTGGAACCCCAGGTTAAGAGCATCTGAGAACTTTGGAACGTGACCCCGATTCCTGCCAATAGCGTTCTATATTCGTCAATAATCGAACCGGTGCAGAGTCAGCTTCGGAAAAGACTCCTACGTACCAAGTCTGGATAGACCAGAGTAGTCACATGGGAGGCGTCATGGCGGAAGGTCTCATGGTTGCAATTGAGACAACGAAGGGTGAGGAGACCATTCGTGATAAAAGTCTGAGAATGATATGAGAAACAGATACAGCACAGCACAGCACAGCCAACGCACCTGGTCAAGAGTAGAATCATAAAGGTCCGCTCTACGAGAGTCTCGGCAAATCTGCTGCAAGAGGAACCGGTTCGCGATCGATATCCTCACGTCAGAAGTGTTCTGCAGGGAGGTTTCCTCTAAAATATGGAGCTGGGCGGCTAGATCCCGATTATAGTCTTAGCTTGCTACGTTTCACGTTCATTTCATCACGCATACCTTCCGGTAGACTGCGGTAGGCCAAAAGGAAGTTTGTAGCCTGACACCATTTTCCGCGAGATCTCTCTAACATATCGCAGAGGAAGCCTATTTCGCAGAGCAAGCAGCAATCCTGGGCACAGCTTCCGGCAACATGATGTAAGGCGGTGTTGCGAACGATGGGCGTGAAACGAAGAAGTTGAAGTAGAGGATTAAGGTAGGAATTCATGATGTTGTTTGTCAGTCCTGAATAGCGTGTCTTGTTGTAGTACCTGCTCTAGAATCAGTCAAAACTTTACAGTTGACTCAACAGACGTACTTGAAGTCAAAGTCCTCGATTCCGAGTCTAGGACCAAACTTGATCGTTAGGTTGACGTAGTAGTTGGGTACATCCGCTCTGGTGCTTTCCGAAAACGCGGTATTGAGCAGTGTTTCTGCGGCGCCACTGACAGGACTGCCGTTACTAAGGTTTTTCTTCGGGTCACGAGCTTTCTCACTCAGCAGCTTCGGGGCAGCAAAAGCTGTACCGTTGGTGTCTGCGGGCTTCGTTTCTTCAACCTGATTTCTGAATGATTTCCGAGGGTTTGGAGCGATTTGGCCAATGCCTCTAGAATTTGGCCGCAGATTTTTGAGTATGTCAGGATCGATCATGACAGGGGGTTTTCCAACTTCAAAACATCGGTCGCTGCCCCAGGCAGATAGGAGTCTCTCGCGATAGAAAGGCATACCGATTATGTTGAGTGGGCTGCAGAGAAAATAGATCAGTAATAGATCAGTCAACACACCATCCTTCAGTAGGAAAGCTTTGTTATACCATTCGTCATCCACCCCCATCGGGCGTGTATGCACCACTTCATCTGAAAATTCAGTAGGATTGAGGACCTCAGTAAATTGTAACTTCTCAGGAGAACCCCAAAGATGAATAGCATTATCCTGGTCCACAATCGCCCAGACGTTACCAGAGGGTGAGATCATCATCGAGGTCACGACACTCATGATTTGTACATGTAGCATGGCGGCATTTTCCGGGTTCATGAAGTCCACAAGATGTAGTTGTCCATGCTGTGAAGCAATGAGAGTGGTTGTTGACATTCTAGGGTGTATCTGCACAAAAGCAGCGCCAGCGGGAAATGATATTGGTGCAAGTACTTCCAGATTCTTGATATCGAATATCTTTACGATATGATCAAGCTGTGGAGCCCCATACGATTTCGTAGACCAGCCGCATGTCAAGAGGTAGTCGGTCTTGACATCCATGCTGTTGATTTTCGATGAGTGAGCCTGCCAAGTCTTCATCACTCTGAGGGTACCTGAATCAAGAAAGTCCACAGAGCCAGTGCTTGTTGCCGCGCAAATGTAGCGGGAGGTCTTCATCATTGTGTAATCTGCATTTGAAGGGATCTCGTCGACAACCTGACCCTTATCCACGTCGATCTTATACATAGTTCTCTGGCATCCAGCAACTAGGATGACTGGGCTGTCTTTGCGAAGGAAGCTCATGCAGCAAAGTTTCCTCATAGCAGGTTCTCTGTACGGAAATTAGTGGTAGCGGTAGAATGCTCACTGACATGGACAAACTCGATATGCCACTGGGTCAGACACCGGCGATTCATGAAATGCACGCTTCGCGAGGCCAGAGAGATGACTCCTCTCTCATTAAATAGAAATTGCTCAACATGACCTTCGCTCACTAGGTGGGCTTGCAGCGAAGTGTACTTCTCCAGCTGCGAGGCGTAATAAGAACTTACGCGTCCCTGCAGTCGTTCATTTCCCGCATCAGAAGTTGTCGCACTAGAATTGATGGGTAGAAAGGCTCACATAGTCATCTCCAACCCATAAAAGCTCTTGATGGGTGTCGAATGCAATGGTAGCTATAATATGCGCATATTGATTGAGATTTGGCGGAGAAATCTGTATCTGTCGGACCTTATATCGGAGAATTAGTCAGTCGTGAGGTGGAAGGACAGTCACAACAGAGTCCTGATTTGTTCAAATAATACGGCGTGAATTACCCCGTGTGGTCCAACAATACTATGAAGTCTAAGGGTAGAAGTAATACCTCTTGCCAATCTGAATCCATTGCAGCGATCAACCTCAAAACCTTGCGAACATCGATGCCCCGGTCTCTATATCAAGTGCAGAACCGCGGTTGCCCAGTCTTGTATAGGAACCATGAGGAGAGAGCCAAGCGCCATAGCAGAAAGGAAGGGATTGCAACTCGGTGAGGTCGGAATTCGGCTTTCGCTCACCAATCTACACTTGCGCACGGGTTGGAAATAAATCGTAGAACAAGATCTTTGTTCTTTGACAAGGCTGACCGAGGGACCGTCTGAATATGTTGTAACTGGTCGTTGCTTTCGGCAGGAGTCGGTTAACCTTAGACATAGGACAATCCTCCATTTATGTTGCACGGCAATCCCCAAGACCAACCCCTGTGATAAGCCATGCTCATCGGAAGCACAGCAAGGCAATACTAAAGTATATCATTTCAGACATGGTAATCCCAGATTTAGGTACCAAAGATCACTACCAAATGTTCATCCTACAGTAAATACACATTTACAAGAATTCGCTACTGGCCGCTTGCGCGGCTCTCTGTATCCAGCCTTCCAGCCTGTAGTATGCCTTCCGCAAAGCCAAATCGGTACTCTGCTGCATCACATTTATTACATAACACGGTCCAAATCAATCAAAAATCGATAGCTCAACTTTGAGGGCCGGCTTTGATGACCTCGTTGGTCGCCTCATCAGCATATTTCTTGAAGTTTTCATTGAACAGACCCCCCAATTTGGTGACCTCCTCTTTGAAGTCAGCCGCTCCGGTCCAAGATTTCGCCGGGTTGAGTAGCTCCGAGGGAACACCCGTACAGGATGTCGGTACGGAGAGGTTGAAGGTTTCATATGTCTCGTATTCCGCCTTGGCAAGCTCGCCTGAGTGGATGGCATCAAGGATTGCCCGGGTGTATTTCAATCTATATTCATCAGTACAATTGGGCCAAAAGTTGGAACAGCAAGGCTTACGGGCAACGCTTTCCACCAGTCATAGCACCAGCACCAACCCAACCAGTATTCAGCAGCCATGCATTAGCGTTGTGGTGTGCAATCTTATCAGCTAGCATTTTGGCATAACGCATGGGATGCAGAGCTAAGAATGGCTGAGCGAAGCAGGAGGAGAAAGTAGCTTGGGGTTCGGTGACACCATCCTCCGTCCCCGCCATCTTCGATGTGTAGCCAGAGATGAAGTGGAACATGGTTTGTTCAGTGTTCAGCTTGGAGATGGGCGGCAAGACACCACGAGCATCACATGTGAGGAGGATAATGTTGGAGGGGTGTTTGTCCGATACGCAAGGAATCTTGGTGTTCTCAATGTACTCAATTGGGTATGCGCAGCGAGTATTTTCGGTTAATGTGGCATCATCATAGTCGACCGTCCGTGTTTCGGGGCTGAAAACGACATTTTCTAGGATGGAGCCAAACCTGATGGCATTGAAGATGTCCGGTTCCTTTTCAGCGGATAGATTAATGCATTTGGCGTAGCAGCCTCCTTCAATGTTGAAAACGCCTGTATCACTCCAGCAATGCTCGTCATCACCGATCAGGGCACGCTTGGCATCTGCGGATAAGGTCGTCTTTCCTGTTCCAGAGAGACCAAAAAAGACTGTAACATCGCCGTCTTTACCCTGATTGGCAGAAGAGTGTAGAGTCAAGACGTTGTGCTTTACAGGCATCTCGTAGAACAGCACGGTGAAGATGCCTTTCTTCATCTCGCCAGCATACTCAGTCCCTAGGATCACCATCTCCTTTTCTGCAAAGTTGATGGCGACAGACGTGGATGAGCTCATCCCGGTTGTGTACCTATTGGCTGGGAATGAGCCTGCATTGTAGACAGTGTAGTCTGGGTGGAAATGCTGTAGCTCTTCCCTCGATGGCCGGATGAGCATATTGCGCATGAAGAGTGCATGATACGCTCGAGCACAAACAATTCGCACGCTGATGCGGTACCGCTCATCCCAGCCAGCATAGCCATCAATGACATAGATTCGGTTGCGGGTATTCAAATAGTCGACGGCTCGTTCTCTGTTGATCCTCCAGACCTACGGTTGTATTGTCAAAAAGTAGCTCAACAGGCACGTGACTGGCGATAAGATAAGACATGCGGGGCGATTTGCCGAGGCATGCAATGCAATGCAAGGGGCCGCGTTTGGATCCCGCTTCACAAAGTCCGCTCGTCCACAAATGCGGAGTCGCAAAAGAATCTGTACTGACCTGAGGTGACATTGGCTTGTTGACAGGGCCCCACCATATCTCCTTCTCAGAGCCTTCTTCTTTGACGATACGCTTGTCGAGGGGCGAACGGCCGGTCTTGGCGCCTGAATATGCGGTCAGGGCTCCCGTTGAGGTGATGGCTGAGCCTGTTTCGTACACCAATGCATCTTCATACAAAGCTGCGACAGAAGGATTGGCGATCTGTGATCTATTAGCCACTGACGCCTAAAGTTACAGGAGAAAGACCCACAATTGAGACACGGTTATAGTCAATGTGAGCCACTTCATGGAGCTCTTCCTCGATCTCAGTGTGCTCGCGCTGTGGCCTGAGGAAATTAATGGGTCAGCGGAAGATGATCTGAATATAGATGACATCAAAGGAGGAGTATAGACTTACTCAACACCACCTGGATGAAGACTGGTCTTGTTGACGCTATGTGGATTGATCATCTTGGCGAGTGAGCTCGAATGGTAATTGTTTCCCAGTTGTTTCTGCCGTTGTTGTGCTGCAAAATGGGTGGAGAGTGGAGTTTGAGGACGGATTACACTCTGTGCTTCTCTTGAGGGCATGGCGGCTGCTTTGTATGTATCTGAACGTCATATTAGCTTCAAAGCCTTGTAGCAGAATCGGCAGAAGTCGGAACCAGGCTCCTTCACTCAGCCACGTTGTTTCATGGCGTTTGAAGTGAGGTGGGAAGTCAAAATATCAAAGGCCCAAAGCCAAGGCTGTTGAAACGTACCGATTTTACTTCGCAAGTGTTCAAGTGGCCCAGATTAGTTCAGTCAGAGACGTGAGCAGAAGAAAATTGACTGCACGAGGGCAGAAACCCGAATTGATATTTTCTTTGTTGGCTTTGACGTATTGTCGGAACTATGCTAACCCCGCATTTTCGCTTAAACACGCTTATACTCAAGTAAGTCTACCGTATGCCATTGGACAATCGCTTTTTCGAGAATAGACGGAGCTCGAGGCTCTTCCGGTTTCTCCCATGTGATACTGTCGTGCCAACGGCAGTCCAGTCGGTACCCGCTTTGTGAATTCCAGTCATCGCCATCTCAGCTTCCAGTTCTCGCAGGACGGGGCTTCTCATCCGTCATCCTCTTTATTGCCGACCATGTGTTCTGGGTATGAGATATCTCCAATCTCGGACTTCAAGAGCTCTGGGACAAGAATACCTGCATCGCCTTCGAAGAACCAATCTCCCTTCTTCAACCCTCCACTGCCCGTGTCTGCTTTGTCCATGTTAATCACTGCGACTCTTGCTCCTTTTGCTCTAGCTTTGTTGATGTAACCGGCAGCAGGATAGACCTGGGCACTGGTCCCAATGACGAGGATCAAATCGATCTTCTTCGATTCCTCGATGAAACTGTCATTCTCGTTGATGATCTTCTTGGGTAGCATCTCTCCAAACCAGACCACGCCGGGACGAAGCAGTCCATTTCCACATCTGGGACAATGGGGGAGTTCTTTCGTATCAATCTCTGGGATCTCGACCCTATCATCCGATATATCTAGCTCCTTCCATGCTTGTGGCTTCGAGCCGGCACCGTGCATGGCATGTTTCAGTGAGTCTGTGGCTCCAGCTCCCGAAGCCGCTGTGCCCAGAGGAGCCGGTGAGGGTCCGCCCTTAGGTATTGCCAGTGCTGGTGCTATAGGGTCTGTAAAGTTGTTCGATTCAGTAAAGTTGCAGTAGAACGCGGTGCATTTGATGTCGAATAAGGACCCGTGGAGGAGACAAAGCTTCGAAGCTGGATGACCCGCTCGTTGGCTGAGGCCTAGAAGTACTCATAAGCTGCTGAATATCGATGCTTGATGCAATGCAACCTTCTGCCTACCATCAACGTTCTGGCTCAATGTGAGGAACCCTTTTTTGCGCTTGGCCAGTTCAGCAAGAGCATAGTGAGCTGGATTTGGCTGTGCCTGCAACGCCATGTGCCGTCTGTAGCTGTAAAATTGCCATACCAAGCCAGGGTCTCTAGCAAAAGCCTCTGGGGTTGCGAGAGAGACTGCATCATAGCTTCGCCATAGACCGCCGGCACCACGAAATGTAGGCAGTCCAGAAGCAGCTGAAAGGCCTGCACCACATAGAGCTAGCACGCGGTTCGAGTAGCGGAGGTGGTTCTGGAAGGACTCCAGATCAGCTGGCTCGATTGACGACGACGCCATGTTTGCAAAAGAATGCTTATGGTTGAAGATAAGTTTTGCTGCACTTTTGTAGAAGCTCATGCCTCAGGGATACATTCATCGAGCTGTTGCCTGAAGTATCTCGAGACTCCATGACTCACGCTCGTGGCTGTTGAACAGGAAAGCAGGATGACGTTGATTGGCTGTAGCTCCTTCCTGCAGCGCGCGAACGGGGTCAATCTATCAAATGCTTCCGAGAAACAACTATCAAAGTATGAAATCATGCGTGCACGCATACATCAAATGTACAAGATCACGGGCATTGCGTTCTGGAGGTTCACTTAGAAGAGAACCTCATGGTAGATGGAGAGCGTCTGCCCAGCTTCGACAGTATGCGTCCGTCTCCGCGGCGCAGCTCCAGTTTGGTCAACCGCTTCATGAAACCCATCCACATCTACTGAAAGCTGGAGAGCGTAAGTCCACGCAACATGTGCATCACTGATAATGCTAATTTACCCTCCGCCTAGTCACTCCCGGAATCACGGCCCTTGAATACGCCCAACGCCGCTCAAAGCTTGCCGCAAAGCTCCCCAAGGATGCCATTGCCATATTAGCTGCCTCGGAAATCAAGTACAGATCTGGCGCTGTGTTCTACGAGTATCACCAGGATTCAAACTTCTTCTACTTGACGGGTGAGAAGAATAGCCACCATTGAGGGTAAACGCTGAGGAAAACAGGCTTCAACGAACCGGAAGCTGTTGCAGTGATAGGTAGGCTGAGCGTGGAAATACATAAGAGATGGATGTTTACTATATGCAGGGAAGAGTGTCGGCGGAGATGACCATACCTTTCACCTTTTCGTGCGGGGGAAAGACGCAAAAGCTGAGCAATGGGATGGTGTGAGATCAGGCACACAAGCAGCCCTGGATGTCTTCAATGCAGATGAGGTATGAAAAGAAGCAGGGGTAACAAGAAGTTCGCTGAAGTGCTCAAAGGCTGGGGACATTAACCAAATCTCGAGCCTCTTGACGCCCATTGTCAAAGAAGCATCAAAGATATACACCGACCTCATCTCCGAGCCAAAGAACAAGTCCTTCTTCTCCCGCTTCGTTCACGTCCAACCGCCGAAAGCCGAGGGTCTCGTGAAGGTCCTCAAGTCTAGCAATACTTTGCCGCTAAATGATGTTATCAATGAGGTCCGAAACCTCAAGAGCGATGCCGAGATTGTGAATATGCGGAAGGCTGGTCAAGCTTCGGGAAGAGCATACACAGATGCCATGCGGCAAGCGTGGACTAAAGAGAAGAACTTGGCCGCATACCTAGACTATCAATTCAGGATGCGGGGGTGTGATTGCTCGGCTTACGTCCCGGTGGTAGCAGGTGGTCAGGTAAGATTCACTCTGTCCTCGTGCATGGCAGTACCGTTGACCGGGCCAGAACGCCAGCATCATTCACTATACGCAGAACGATCATCTCCTGAAGTAAGTTCCCAGTATCCAATCACCCATCATCGACGCTGAACCGGGTCCAGAGACGGCCAGATGGTACTAGTAGACGCAGGCGGAGTAGGCTCTACCTTCACTTATTGATAGCAATCTCCCTGACGTCTCTACAGGAGTTTGGTGGCTATATTACAGACATCACACGCACATGGCCCATATCAGGCACCTTCACTCCTCCTCAAAAAGATCTCTATAACGCCGTCCTCGCTACACAGCGCCATTGCATCTCCCTTTGCCGCGCCAACGCCAATGTCTCCCTGGATGAGCTGCATAAAATTGCAGAAACAAGTTTGAAAGATCAATTAAAGCAGCTGGGCTTCGACATGTCTGGCAACGTATGCATTCTAGATCTGAGTTCTCCAAGAACATTGCCATGGCTAACGTGTCCAATTGATTAGGCTCTCGAAGCTCTGTTCCCCCACCATCTAGGACATTACGTCGGTTTAGACGTCCACGATACGCCAGGCCAATCCCGCAAGTCAAAGCTGCAGCCACGGCAGTGTGTCACTGTTGAGCCGTAAGCTCCGCACCTTAATCCATTGTCAGACCCCGCTGACAGATCCCGTCGAAGCGGCCTCTACGTTCCCGACACAGACGCTTACCCAGCCCACTTCCGCGGCATGGGCATCCGCATCGAAGATAGCGTTTGCGTACAGGAAGAGCATCCGCTCGTACTAACTACAGAAGCTGTGAAGGAGGTCGATGACATCGAGGCGCTGAGGAATTAGGAAGCCGGACTGACGGCGTGCACTTGGTTCTCGCATGCGTGGTGAATGTTGTAAACCGCTGCGTTGTACTCGTACGGAAACAGGGTTCAGGTCTCTTGTACAGATAGGGGTTTACTGCCCGGGGATGGGATCGCAGCAAGGTCACATATCAAAGCTTTGTCAATTTGTCCCATTTCAGCGAGGTCTTTCCACCAATGTACGCTCTGCTTCAATCATTTCCTGCCGATCCTAGGCTTTCCTCCAGAACCCTGCCCAACGGATTTGCTTGTCGACAGCCTGAATCTCGCTTCCCGTTCTACACGGGCTTTCCGCTCCCCAAGTCAAGCACCTCGCAAAGGCCATTGGAGATTTGGGTCACTGTTCATTCTTTGAGATTTGGCTCAAACTGATGAACAAAGACGCCAGGCTTAAGCATATGGGGTATCTAGCGCAAGTAGCAAAAAACCAAGCAAAATAGCATGCCAATGTAGAAAATATTTCCGAGTCTCGCAAGCCAAAATGGGTGCCAGTCCTGCCAAATGTTCATTCCTGCCGCCAGGAGCCAAAAGCTTTTTCCGTAAATCTCGTCATGGCCCACGTCAATGCTGCCACGCCTTTGATACCAGAGGCGTATATGAATATCGTGAATACTGTGATGACTGCCGCTACGGCCTTGGCGTGTTTCGGACTGTGCCGGTGCAGGGCAGCGACTGCGAGCATCAACCAGCCCAGTTTGAAAAGTTCCCCGGGGACTGCACCAAACCAAGCCATCTTCGCTATCTTGGCGGCGGCATCATCTACTACTTCCTGGAGACCACGTGCCCTTGAAGTTATGTCAGCGAGCAAGTCCTGGGAAGCCTGCATCTGAGACTGCGTTTGGTTATGCAAATGCGCCTGCGTCTCCGCCTGGCGGGTCTGGGCTGCGTGAAGCTTCTCTGCCTTCGATTCGAGTCCGGCAAACGAGCGGTCTAGATTTTGCACACGCTGTGAGACCGTAAGTCAAGAGTGTACGAGTGGTCAGTGTAGGATTTGTACCTCATACAGCTCGTTCTGCCTCAGGTACATGATGGTTACCAATTCATTGCTAAGTTGCTGAAACGTGTTAGTACTTGTACATTCATGAGACTGACTTGTATTCCACTCACTATTTGGCCCTGCATACCTCCAAGCGCACCAAGCAATGGACCGATATCTACTTCTTTCATGTTCTGTAAGGAGCTCTGCAATTCTGTGGCGAGCTCACGACTGACATCCAATTGTTCGGTCTGAGCTGCAGCCAGCTCTGCGCTGCCTGTCACGACCTGCTGAAAGACTCTATCGATATTTGTTCCCAGTTTCATGGAGTTGACACTGGCTTTGTGGACACTCTACCGCAAGTCAGCGAGACGTGAGGGCCCTCGGATCATATCTACTTCATCAAGATTGACGCACCTCACTCAATTTAGCCGCATCCGACTCCATGGCTCTCATTGTCGAGCCGAATTTGCTGAGCATGGATTGTACAGCTCCATCCATCCCTTTCACCAGCTTCTCAAAGAAGGACTGCGCATTGGTAGACGAGACTTCAATGTCATGCATCAGTTGATCCTGAAAAATCTGCTTGGCGAGTGCAAAATTGCTTTGAAGTTGACTAATTCCATCATTGGCCTCTTTCGTCGCTCTCGATAAGGCTGCGTTGGCATCGGCATTGGTTTGGACAATTGACTTGTGCAGCTCAATGAGCTCATCTAGAACCAGATTAGAGGAACCTGGGAACTGCGTTTGAGCGCTTACCTTTCTCAATGTCCGCACGCGTAGCCTGACATATCACCATTGCATTCTGCTTGCTGTTGCTGTAGCTTGTCCACCATTGCGGCTTTGATTCCAATGACTGCAGACAAAGGCCCAATTGATGTCTGCGAATACTTTTGTAGCCGCTGGTCTGATGAATGCTTGTTCCCCGTGACACATCTAGTGACTTGCATGCCTGAGGGACAGCTGATTCAGCGCTTACGATCTCGCAGATCGCCAATTGGGCAGCATAGGCCGATCTCATATCCTCGAGCGAGTCTTCTGCATTCTGATTCGAACCATCAACGGTATGACATGAATCAAGCAACGTAGATGCGGCGAGTCGGTTGCAGGACGGTGAACTCTGCATCGAGGAGAGGAGCTGAATTGCACTGGTGTAGACGCCGGTCTGATCCAGGAGCTCGGGTCTGATGAGGGCAGTGAGGTCCTGATTAAGGTCGACAGGGCCTCCACCGGCCAAGGCATCTGGCAGCCTGTCAGTAACATCTGTTCAGCAGTAGCTGGTCTTGACTTCGGCGCAGTGGTCGAAGCACTTACTTTTGGTCCCCGTTCTCGAAAATCCGAAAGCCGTGGAGCCAGGAAGAAGGAGCGAAAGGACGACGACAATTGACAAACAGCAATTGCATTTCAAAACAGACGCCATCGCTGAATACGATGTTGGTCAAAGGAGTGTGGAGGGTGGGAAAATGGACATCGAGAAGCTGAACAAGAAGATGGAGGATGAATGCAAATCGGAGCGAGAAGATGAATTGAATCTTGTTGCTTCCTTCGCGTTGGTAGGAATACCGCATTCACCTTCGGTTCTCGGAAGTGATTTATCTCAGTCTCGGCACTTTAGGTATTTACACTGGATAATAGCCTTGAAGACAGTGCACACAACGGGACCTATGGCCAGGTATTGTAAGCAACGCTTCTCCTGTCAGCGCGCCGACCTTTGGCCCATCAATGACGAAGAGTAAACATGTAGACACTCAAGAGTACTTAAGTACTCCGTAAAGTAGATGACAGTATTAATGTGAGCTCAGGGAAGTTCAAAATTAGGCGCGCAGTGCCATCGGCTTAGCGCGGCTTGGCATGGACTTCACTTCCTCACTTCTTCCGTATCGATTCCAGTAACATCACTATAGCAGCCACATCATGATACTGAGATCCAATTGTCTGCGGGCAAGCTCTGAAACTAGCTCGATACTGCTACCAGACTTCCTGATCCCCGCACTGTCCTCTCTACATACATCAAGACCGTTCTCTAGCACTTCCAGATCCCGATCTCGAATTGGCAGTGCGCCTTTGTCTCTCCCACAAGGAGTCGATCTCAGATTTCTCGACCCTCCTGCGAGACAAATGCGGGGTGTTACCAAGACTGAGCTGCCAAAGACGGTGGAGATCGTCGGCCCCTTAGGTACGTGGAATCCAACGCAGAAGAGAAGCTCCTACTGACGTGCGCAACAGGCAAGATGTCCGTGAAACTGCCACCCTACATGAAACTGGACCACGACAGAGACACAAGGAAAGCTTCTTTGAGCATACTGGATAGGGAGCAACGCAAGCAGCGCGAAATGTGGGGTACGTCGGCTCTCACAATGTCGGTCTTGAGATTTCCTTGCATGTCCCTAATACTCTCAGGTACTACTCGTGCATACCTGAACAACCACATCCTTGGGGTATCGGAAGGACATACTGCTATCCTGCGACTGGTCGGAGTGGGATTCAGAGCAACGATCGAATCCTCGGCGGTCTCCGTCCAACCAGAATACCCAGGACAGCAATTTGTTTCTTTGAAGGTTGGCTACTCGCATCCTATCGAGCTCGGCGTTCCTTTTGGCATGAAAGCAAGTACGCCGCAGCCTACACGAATACTGCTGGAAGGGGTGGAGAAAGAGGTGGTCAATCAGTTCGCGGCGAAGATCAGGAAGTGGAGAGTACCAGAGCCGTACAAGGGGAAGGGCATCTTTGTTAATGGGGAAACTATCAAGCTGAAGGCGAAGAAAATCAAGTGATCTAATACCCACTTTTCTGCATTGGCATGTGGGATCCTTACCAAGTGCATTGCGGTAATAGAGGGCGTTCGTGTGGTGGGGCCATTAAGTATTAGCAATGCATAGCGCCTCCGAATCCATTGTCATTGCTTGCATGCTATGACTTGGCATCGCACTCGTTGTGTCTACGCATTGCGCTTTTGTCCTTTTGCGCAGATCACTCTGTTTGGCATGTGCGACCGTCTTCTGACTCGTTCTATGGGTCTTGTATTACATTTAACCTCGTTGATGATCCGGGGTATCTTGTTGGCAATATCCACATCGTCGGATCCCTCAGAAACAACTAGACCGAGCAAACTGGACGAAACACTGGCGGCGCTGAACTTGTACACGGACTCTAAACTTTCCTTCCCCCTAGTCCTTCATTCTTCAAGTTCCTCCTTCAATTTCTGCTCAGATACTCCTTTTTGGGATCGCTAATTTATGCTGTCGAGGCCTTGTTAATCACGCAGAAAAATAGTCTCCTCTTTTCCCAGTTTTTGTCTTTTGAACTTCGTTTTAGAGGTATCCAGCTCAAACCGCTCACCGACCGCATCTTCAAACCCGCCAGAATCCCACCCTTGACAAGGCTCAAGGTAATCCTTCTATTTTTTGTGGATGTATCCAGTAATATCCCACTTCCCCCATCGCTTATGCCTTGAATAAGAGGTAATAGGCCTCTTGCCGTGAGTCCAGAGAATTATTCGTTTCCGTCAAGAACGCGTTTGTTCCATCAAATGATCCCACGTTTCATTTGAAACAGCTCCAGTTCAAAGTGCAATCGTTACTAGGAGTTTAATCAGACGTAGCAAGACATCCTCCGGTCTCTGCAGAACCTTTATAGTAACCTCCCGGTCTGACTTCGGATCGGCCCTAAAGGGAAATCATTAGTAGAGATTCGGAATGGGTGTAGGACTTGTCCCATATGCTTGGGGAGTACATACTTGTGATTTTTCTCATTGTGGATGCTCCCAGTCGATTGTGTGTGCCGGGATTACTTGAAAACGAGCATCTTCTTGTACAAGTAGCTCGGCGTACAAGCGCAAAATCTCACCATCTAACCACACGCCGTCTAACAAATGCATGAGGAGAAACTCTTTGACTGTGACCCCTTTTCTAGAAACATATTTTTTATTGTTGCTTTTCAGCCACTTGCCAAAGTCGTCTATCAACCGCGCTACCGGATTCCCAGCAGGCAGTAGCTCGGCGAACTTCGCTTTTACGCGAAGCTGGAAATCCGTATCTTGTTGGACGGCTGCCATCGTTGAAGAGTTGCTTATTTCTACTGGGTCCTCTTTTGTTCCTTTGCCGACGGAGCCATCTTGCTTGACAGGGGAGGCGGTACCAGTATTTGATGAAGCACAACTGGTACGTTGAAGTCCTCGATTCTTAGGCCACCGACAAGCTGAAGCTTAATGTCATCTCAGCAGAGATACTGCAGTGAGTGGACGTCTAGTCTAGCTGTTGTGATGTTGTTGACTCAAGTCTCCAAGGCTGTGCAGAGAACGATTGATGTGATTTTGTTGAAGGTGACATCCCAATCGAGAGTCCCGTTGCTCACCGCATCATCCAGCATTGCCACAGCGACTTTTTGGACGATTTGGGCTCCCACCCATTGCTTTGTTCGCACCGGCTCTTTTGTCAACAGCCCATCCTGTAAATACTTGTCCAGAAAAGTTTTGATCCGTATTCTATCGTGAGCGGTGAGGTGAACCTTGTAGTGAAAGACGAGTGATTCAGCTAGCATGTTTACTGCTAACATCATTGTCGTAGAGGAGGGTACGATGCTTGTACCGCTCCGGGGCTTGAGCAGAGGAATCATCGTGTATAGGAGGCGTTCAATTATCTCTCCAGTCGGTCCAGCGGGATCCTCGAGGCCTTGTCTGAGAGCTCCCCTTACGGTATTCCTGGAGTCTGTCAACCTAAAGGGTCCACATATACTGTATGTGTGGGGCGCCTCGAACATCTGTGAGATGCTTAGTGATGCCCTTTGAGACTAGGCGAGACTCAACGATGTCCGCGAGCATACTGTTAATCACTATCAGTGAGAATTGCAGCAACTTCACCTCCTTCCTAAGGAAAAAGACTGCCATGCGCCAGGCTTTGACAGTAATATACAAATATAAGTCCTCCCTTCTCGGTTCGGAGCATCTCCCGCACGTCTCGCTCGTCGTTCCGGCTCTGTCTGAGGTGAGAATGGCACCCGCTCTCCTGATTCTCAAAGATGGCCCGCTAGGGAGGTTTATCTGGAGTTGATCGATTCATGAGACTATTCCGCGTCTGTTCAAGGCCAAAGCCTTCGGTAGACCGAACACAGGAGGTAACTGTTTTCTGCCAACGCCTTGCAGTTATCACACGAGCGATTTGCTTCCTCCTCGTCCACCAATTCGACCTTGGGACGGTTTGAGATCGCGGTGAGAAGTTGGGACAGGGAGACTTCGCTTGGTGTCCGACAGCGGCTGAATAGTAGAAGGGCGGGGGCGCGTGGTCTTGCGAGCGTTCGAGATCAACGTGGGGAAAGCGTATTTGTTATCTTGCACTAGGCAGTGCAGACCTTCCGCAATCGCGTGATCGTTATGTAGTGCGCGCTTGGTCAGGTGCGCGACATTGCCATTCAATCCTAATCGTCAAAGGATCGTATCTTCGAGCCGACTGTCGTCCAGAGAAGCGTCGTTGTACAAGGGAGGATCGTCCTCGCTAGGAGCGTGCTGCGTGCTAGCCGAAGAGGTCCAAGCCAGTCCGTCTCTTCTAGCCGCATGTACTAGGGACTCGAGATCCCGTTGGGGATGAGCAGGATCAAGAGGATAAAGCTGAGGCCTGTCAAGAGCGTTTATCATGAAGTCTGGGATGTTTCTCCAGGATATCTTCTACGTCTTGAGTCCTCCGGCCTTCCTTTGTCGTTTGTGCCCTCTATATATATGTATTTAAACTTTGAAAACTGGAAGGCATTGATGGCTCAGTTGTAGGGTTGTCCCCAGGATTTCTACGGAAGATCATATTGTTTTGCAGTTCTTCACGAAAGTGCGGCTTGCTGTGCATCAGTTGATACGTGACGCTTTCAAGTGCCCTTGGCCGTGCCAGTTTCTCGGGGGTGCCGTCGGATCCAGCCGGGCCTAGGGAATATCCCATCTTCAAATCTGAAATTGACTAGTCTAAACGGCAACCATGTCAGTATGTGGACGGGATTTGGGTCGGCTGCTGATATTGTCCGTCCAGGAGAAGGCTTCTGAGAGGGGAGGTAAGCAATCACACAATTGAGGATGACCGCTGAACTTGTCCAGACGTTTTAATTTTTTCTTGCAGAAGAAAGAAAGTGAGTTTCCAGCCTCAGTCTTGAGGTTTTTTGGGGCAAGGAAGTGAGGGTTCCGAAAGAAAAGAAGTGGGGTTTTATGCATACAAACAGCGACGGCAAGGCGTAGAAGTGAAGGGATTGTGATCAGAGGAGTGAGAGTACACGTTGTGGAATGGAATGCTGGGGTGTGCTTGGGTGGAAATGTGAAGTCAGTGATATGAAAAGTGAACCGGACTAAGCACTTTCCAGAAAAGCTTTGTGAATTTGGTTCGAATGTGAGGGTGTGCGTGCATGTTGTGAAGTATGAGCAAATGACGTAGGTAGTAGTCAAGAGAGAAGGTGGGAGACTGTTGTAGACGACTGCATGTGTGATAGAGGATGTCGAAAGAAATAGAAGAAAATGAAGCAGAAGAAGATGAAGAAAAATGCGGGAGATTAGGCGCTCTAATGATTAGCGTGGATGGAGGAGTGAATGATTGCGAAAGAACTTTGACGTTCTGTGAATGAAGTGAGTCTGTGAGGAGTGAACCTGAAACGAAGCAGAATGGTCTCGATAGCTGGAAAGGTCTCGATAGCTGATCCCCGTTGGGCAAAGTTCGATTGAGCAAAAGCCAAAAATCGAAAGGGCAAAAGCTCAGATGACCGAAGTCATCTTACGAAAACCCCGAGGGATTTTACTCACACCTGCATCGAACCGAGAGCCTTCCAGAGTCTTCGATCTTGATGAGTGGGCGTATGCGTGTGGGCGTGGGCGTGGTGGGCGTAGGCACGTCTGCCTAATAAGGTATGCTAACATGATTGCGCTAGGTCGCTCGAGCGACGAAAGACAGGTCCTATTTCATTTACTTATTGATCAATGCTGTAATTGAATCCCACGATCGAGTGCATGGGCCGAGGCTTTTCAAATTTTGTCTTTGAAGCTCGGTCGACACCAACAACATGGATGTCCACACGGCTCTCTTCTTGATTCTAATCTCACCGAACGCTCAGCCTGTGCTAACTCGTGCTCTTTCAACTACACCGGCACACAGCCTTCAAAATTGCCTCGAAGAGGGGGTTCACCGACCCGTCCTCGCTCTCTCTTTTCATCAAGTGTAGGAGTATGGCGGCCCTTGGAAAATCAAACGTCAGCAGATAAGTACCCTATTGGGTGACAACCTTCAAGATTACAAGACCGCACATTGACGTCACTGCCCTCATTATCCAGTCTACGTCAAAACCTCTTCTCGGTGCCTGAGTGTTGCTAGTCTATCGATACGTTCCTGTCAGATGATTCAAGCGCTACCTATGTCGCGTTTGAACGACGATTTCTCATTTCTAAAGATTAGAAGCTGGCTTAAAAGAGTTTGTAATAGGCACAGGTTCTGTGTGGATGGGCTGCAAAAGAAAAGTGTTTTCTTCCGATTGTGAGGCAGGCAGCCCCATTCCTGATGTTTGGCAGACATTCTTCAGACACGTGCTCTTGCGGGATCTTCTGCAGCATCCAAGTCTTGCTCTTCCGAGAGGCCAAACACGTTCATAAACGCCTGGATCGTCCTAGAGTCTATGGAACCTACATAGCCATATTGACGATTTTCAGACTTGTCTTTATAAACGCGTTGTGCTATCCGCAGCCCTTGCGGCGGCCTTCATCCTGGTAAATTGGAATTTCGAGCATGACTTTCCATGCCTTGAGGCCAACATAAAAGCCACGGGCGTTGGACATCTCGGTTTGCTAAGGGACTGCGGTGTTAGCAAAGCTGATCTCCTTAGCATCATCTAACCGAATCTGAGCAAGTTCTCGTGCTTTGTCGTCAGAATCCACAGTATTGTTTGAAATATTGCGTAATTCTATCCGGACCGTTTTTGTTTTTGATGGACGCTTTTCAGCTACAGCAAGCAGGTGGTGGCCGAGCTCATAGGATGAAAGATTCGCGCTGGGCTTGGCCTTGTTCTCTCTGTTTCTCGGGCTCATTTTTTTTCTCTTATTGTCTAGATCCTTTTGTGACCTTCGACAATCCAATCTCGATTAGGTGGAAATCACGACGTCATGATGAACCTATCCCCTTTGCCAACGGTGCCGAGCGTTTGTCGTTCATTCTCTGCAACCATTTGTTGATGTTCCGGGTCGAAAACGTCCATACCGGCGTAAGCAAATCACGCCTCTGGACTTGTGGGGCTCTCCCAAATAGTTCTTACGGCGAGTACCGCATCATCAGTAGTCATGCTTAAGGTCCCAAGTTGTCTTCATTGCTGAGAGATATGCTGACACTATGAACAGCACTACCGGTATCCTTTCTTTTTGACATTGTCCTTCCATTTTTTCCGAATGTGGTCTGCATATACTTTTCTCGTCTTTCTTCTACTTCAATCAGGAGCTGGCTCGTCCGGAAGCTTTGTCGTTCCTCACTGGGAATCCAGCACGCGTCTCACCAGATCAAGGAATGAAAATGTCAGGAGAACTTTGATTTCATGGTTCAGATAACCCTTTCCGACCACCTTCAAAACCGCTAGTATCATACTCCTCGGGATACTCATCCATCAACCTCCCCAATTCCTTCATGTGTCCTCTGCTTTCCTCAGTCAACTCTTCGTACACATCAGTAAACATGTCCCTCAACGGCGCCCTCTTTTCCTTCTCCGCTTCCGCAAAAGCTTTCAGTAAATCTTTCCTGATCTGGCTTCGCGCCTCCTTCTCCTTTTCCTCGTCCCACATGCCTTGGTGCTGCATCCATTTACGCAAACGTGTAATGGGGTTATCGCGCCTTTTCCAGTCTTCGACCTCGACTTTAGCTCGGTAGGCGAAGCTGTCGTCGCTCGTGCTATGGTGAGAGACACGATAGCTCATTGCTTCGATAAGCACGGGCTTTCCGCCATCTTCCAGCGCCATACGCCGTGCCTCCTTAGTGACCTCTCGGACCGCGAAGATGTCGTTGCCATCAACGCGAATGGTATCGATGCCATATCCTATACCGCGACTTGCTATACCGTCGCCACGATACTGCTCCAGCGTTGAGGTTGAAATTGCGTATCCATTGTTGCGGCAGATGAAGACAACCGGACAGGATCGCGTAGCTGCTATATTGAGTGCGGCGTGGAAATCACCCTCGCTGGCAGCTCCTTCACCAAAGTAGCACGCTACGACTCGAGGAGGTATATCGGGGTTTTGCAGAGCTTGGATCTTGAGGGCGTAGGCTGCACCAGCTGCTTGGGGAATCTGTGTTGCTAAAGGGGAGGAGATAGTATGCTAAGATCGCGTCAGTGTCAACCTGATCTCAACCAGAAGGACAATCAGACTATATTGAGCTTGCGGCTGCCGTAATGGACGGGCATATTGCGCCCTTTACCAGCATCTTTGCAATTGGCGAAGAGCTGGTTCATGAAGTCGGAAAGCGTGAAACCACGTTGCTTGAAGACGCCAGTCTCTCTATATTGACAGAATATGACGTCTTCAGGAAGCAAAACGGAAGCTGATCCGACTGCGATGCCTTCTTCGCCTGCTGAGACCTGAACCGCCTTAGCATCGGAACTGCGTACAAAATTTGAGACAGCATACCATATAAAAGCTAAGTCTACCCTGCCTCTGCGCATCAAACATGATGAGATCCATTATGCTGACTAAAACGCTGGCGCCAGCCCATCAGAAAATCCACTCTACCCATTTCCCTAGTCCTTTGATAGACTCATACCAGTCAACATATTCCTGTACCACGCCACAACCTCCCCGGTGCTGATCCCTGACGGCTTCCGAGATTCGTCCACTACCATGCCGTCTGAATCCATGACTCTGTACGTAGGCATTGCCGGATGCGTGGAAGGGTGCTCGAAGGAGAGCTTAGTTGTGAACTTGCTGTTCACTGCCCCGGGAAAATGGACTCTGTATATGCGTTCAGCCGGGTGAACTTGAGTGTTTCTCTATTGACCATACCGATCCGAGCCTGGCCTTTGGGACAAAGAGCCCCATCTTATCTGCCTTGCAGAGAAGCGTTGTAGTATCTGCGCTCTCGGTGGGTTGCAGAGCAGCGGAATAATCTTTAAGAGGCTTTGAGACATGATGCTATCTATCGGTCAATCATGTTTGTAATAAGTATGCACTGCGAGCGATCCTTTGGGCCTTGGTGTCAGCTGTCCGTGGTGGTGTTGGAGAACGGTAACATCGGTTTGCATCGGCCATCATCCGGACTACGGCGGACGAGTACTGACATTGCGACAGAAAAAAACGATATCAACGCCATCGCCCTGGCTGTGCCACAAGGATTTTGATAAGGATACAGTCACTTCACCTACTCGAGACAAGCTTTGAGAGATTTCAGCCTCAACAGGCTCAGCTGATAGTAGAGTAAGCGCGCCCTCGCAAATCCCTTCGATCATCAGCATTGAAAATGCCAGATAGAATTGAATCATCCAAATCAGGCTTCTCTGGCGGATTTAAAGGAAAGGTCAAGAAGTTCGGTCAGACTTTAGGCGTGGGTGAAAGGCCGAGTAGATCGCAGTCGCCGTCAGCGCCAGCGTCATCGGTGCATTCCATCGACCAGATACAACCAGGGTCTCTGGTGAGAGCCGATCCAACTACCACTGTAGCGGTAGACAGCCGAGAAAGCGTTGTCCGGAATCGCTGGCGACAAGATGCAAGTATACGAGATTTGTGGCAAGCCGCCTTTGAAACGCTCACCCAGGAGCATAAAGATGCTCTGGAGACATCGACCGAGGACGCAGATCACGCAAAGCCACCAACCAGTCTTATTGACGATGTCGTACGTTTGACAACAGAAAAATGCGCTCAATATGAAGCTGGCGGATGGCACATCAAACGAAAGGGCCAGGAAGACATCAACGTTCGCGACAAGGCAAAGTCACTACTATGCTCTGTGTTGACCTTCAAAGATCTTATTGATGCTGGCTTGCAGTTTGACGCCTCTGGATATGGAGCTCTGGCCTGGTCAGTCGTATCTTTCGGCTTGAAAGTAAGCTACAATACCTCACGTCTGGCAAAAGAATCCGGATGTTCTCCCTACGAGACGCGAGCATGAGAGCCGCGCAAACTTCAGATTTATATCTAATGGCCGCAAATTAGGCACCAAATCTTGCATTTCGGGCGGCCAGAACAAGAGGTGGAGGGGCTGTCGTCTAGATTTCTTTGCTACCTACAGGATTGCCCACCTCATTGATACAGAGTATGAGCTAACTTGCGCCCAATCAGCTAGCTCAAAATGACAAAGACCGAATGGATGCTATTTTTGAGGCGTCCGACTTCCTCGCCCAGATTCTTGCGAGGTATGCCAATATAGAAGCTTATTACCGCGATATACATATATCAGATACGGAATATTTCGAGAACGCAATAATTGGCGTGTACATTGCAGTGTTGCAATATTCAGCGGAAGTAAAGGCTTCGCAGCGAGCAGGCAGAACTAGTATGGACAATTTCCCAAAGTGAGTGGATGTCGCTGACTTGTCTAGGACGTGTCTTCGAAAGTGTGGTTTCTTTGACTGGACAGCCTCTTCAGCGTCTCAAAGAAGTAGTCAATAGCAGGGACAACGCGACCGAGAAATGGAGAACATTGGTAGAGCACCAATGTATGGTATCTGCCTGTTCACACTATGCCAGTCTATGTTGACACGGTCGTAGATCGTTTAAAGGAATCGTGCGAGATCGGTCAGAAGGCTGACGACCTTCTCATAGAAGTCACTCGCACAGTCAATGGGCTGAAGGTCTTACAGCGATCTGTTCTGAGTACTTCAACTCTTTGGCGTTTCAATCGTGTCTGACTCTGACATAATCTACAGCTGCCGAGGAGGACGGAATGCTAGACTGGCTGTCTTCACTTAAGTACTTTGGCAAACACAACAGATTGAGAAAGGAGGTGCACAGGACCAATCCGCAGTCTGGGCAGTGGTTCCTTGAATCCGAGAAATTCTCAACATGGGATTTCCTTCCTCAAACTTTTCTTTGGCTGTACGGACCATGTGAGCCAGTCCCGTTTGTGTTCCATCTTCCAAACCCGACTCACTAAGAACTATGACCTAGCGGGCTGTGGAAAATCCTCTTTGTGGTACGTGATTACTCTCCTTATTCTACTATTATTAACCAGCTCGGCAGCTCAACTATTGTGGAAACACTCGAGCAAGAAAAATGCAGGGTTCTCGCGTACTGGTATTTCGATATCGACAATTCCGAGACACAAGACGTTGAAAATATGCTTTGTTCTCTAATTCGTCAATTGAGCGCTGGCATGGAAAGGTTTCCTGACGCTATTCGAAGATTATCAGATGACCATCGAAAGAGGGGCTCTCGTCCAAATACAGATGAGCTTTTATCAGCTCTTCATCTCATCATTTCCGGTTTGGGGAAAGATGTGTCCCTTGTCCTGGATGGTCTTGATGAATATCCAGAAGACTCGGGCCACGCCCAGTGGCCAGAGCTGCTGAAAGTGATCCAAGACATCATGGAACAGGGCTTTGACAACCTCCACTTTCTCGTGACGAGCAGGAATCAAGAGGATATCCGCAATGATTTAAGACGTCTATCAAATCCTCCACGCGAAATGGATGTTGAGAAACTTCTACTTTTCGACCTTGAGATGTATTTTGATAACGTCATGCAAAGTTCTCCGGCTCTTCAACGCCTGGGAGAGAGCACCAAAGATGGAATCAGAGACCGCCTTATGGCTAATGAGCAGAGGTAGATATTCCGCGCTCTCTTGAGGTATTGTGGCTAAGGAGGTCTGTAGGCGATTCCGCTGGACAGCTTTGAACCTAGACGAGCTACAGCTTTGCCGTGGTAATGACCGACAAGCTCGTCAGGCCCTGTCTGGTATTCCAGACACCGTTGAGGCCAAGTACCTTCAAGTCCTTGACAGCATCGACAGACACGACCTTGAATCTGCGGAGTCCATGTTCAGATGGCTTTGTGTGTCTAAGCGTCCCTTGACCAACATCGAACTCGCTGAAGCTGCGGGGCTTTCGGATCCGTCCGATGTTACGCGCATCTGTACCAGCAACCTGGTCACATCATCTGCAGAGACTGTCAACTTCGGTGGCAGACAAGACGAATGTAAGATGGTACGATTTGCTCATTCGTCTGTCAAGGAGTATCTCCTTTCTGAGAGCTTGGCATCAGCGCCTGGAAATGCCTCTCGGTTTTACGTGTCAATATCCAAGGCTCATGCAGACGTAGCTTTGTGTTGCTTGAAGTACTTGAATAACCAACACGACGCACTTGAGCCGCGTCAGACCTTGCTAGAAGTACCCTTGCTCCAATACTCTGCGGAGTATTGGCACGTACATGCTAAGTCGATAGGATCCTCTCTGAATGAGACTCTCGAAGGAGATATCGAACGCGCGGCTTATGAGTTGTTCAGGCCCTCATTTTCCCAGAGCTTCTCCAATTGGCTACGGCTCGCCGACCCTGAGGAGTCGAACTACCCCCTCAAACCGGACAGAAATCCGGAGACATATCCCGAGCCATTGTACTATGCTCTGTTGCTTGGCCTTGAGAAAGTCTCGCAGAAGCTGATTGAAGAAAAAGTAGATGTCAATGGACGCTGCGGCATAGAAGGGACTGCTCTTCAACTTGCTGCGCATCGGGGATACACCTCTATCGTTAAACTCCTTCTAAAGAACGGTTCAATTGTGAATGTCGAGGGTAGTTCCCATGGCTCAGCACTATATGCTGCTACGATCCAGGGACACGTAGATATTGTCGAAGCACTGCTTAAAGCGGAAGCCAATGTCAACAGACAGGAAGGCGAATACGGTAATGCGTTGCAAGTGGCATCGTACTTTCCGTACGTCCTGATCTTCGCTAGACTCCTCGATCGAGCTGTCGATTTAAGTGTGGCGGGTGGACGATATGGCAGCCCTCTTGGGGCTGCATGCGCTGCTGGCCATTTCAAATATGTGTGGTATTTGCTTGAGAGGGGAGCCAATCCCAATGGCCCAGGAGGTATTCTCGCTTCTCCGCTACAAGCGGCTTTGCTGGGCGGACACAAGCGCATTATGGGACTGTTACTAGACAAAGGAGCCAGATTCAAGCGCAGCGGCAGTATCCTTTGGCAGGAGGCTTATTTAAGGCTACGGAAGGAAAACGAGCTCCTGATGTCCCAATTCGAGAAAAGGCTTATATCAAGTTCCAAGAAGATCCCACAAGAATTAGCATTGGACCAACAGCTGCTAGCCGCTGTCATTATACGATCGCCACAAGAGGTCGCCTCTGAGCATCACTCAAGGATAATTTCAAAATTGGCTGAGCCGCATGGAAGAAAGGGATATTGGCAATCGATGGAGAGGTTTACAGCTCTAGTAACAGACCTCGAACCAGTCTCTGATGATGCGGAGCAGGCTGGTTACTTATACAACAGGCTTTTTTGGGCCGGGCTGTTCCTCGCGATAGTAAGTCTACTTGCCTCATCGCATGGAAGGTATCATTTACATACTAATCCTTGAATTCACAATAGCCTTCGACATTCAGTACTGGTGCGGAAGAGAGTGTCATCCTCCTAGAGCAGATCGTCAGAGTTGTAGCACGTGTACGGGCTTACGAGAACGTCGCCTTCGAGACCGCCAATGATGACTTTGAAGAAACAAAAGCGGTCAACCATGATCGACTGAAACAGAAAATTACCCAGCTTTGCTCAAACATCCTTCTAGTACTAGCTAGATCGCTGGAACAGAGCAGCGCAAATCGCGTCGAGCTTGTGCTTCAAGCTCTTACCAGGAAGAAGGAGAATGCCCGGATCCTTGACGCCATCAACAGCCTTAGCGAATCCTGCAAAGAAGAGGTCGACGCGATACGTCTTGCTGACTTGGTGCGGGCTAAAGGTAAAATCCTAGACTTGGAGAAGAAAATCAAACGAACGGAAGCGGGCATGGAATCTCGAATCGCGAAAATGGAATCAAAGATGCAGGAACAGGTCAAACAAGAGGTCGGGAAACAGCTCAAAGAAAACCTGCTCCTTCTCATGCCCGAATTGAAGGAGAAGATAGAGGAGTCGAGTAGGTCCGAGTTACCGCAAACGAGCACACCATCCAGCAGCGACGCAGCATCGTTGCAGCAAGCATGAGCAGTGAGCATCTGCTTTGTGTCTGAAGTTGTGTGAGACCGTGAAAAGATGGAAGTAGCGTGAAGCAGAGGGGTAGGCATTGATATAGAGCTTCAAGCAAGGGATTGCTGCAGCACGCTGTCAGGGACAGTGTTGGCAACGGTGCACCAACTAACTGCTCCACCAACATTTGAAATAGTTGGTTCTAGGTAGTTGGCGGTGCAGTTTGGGATCTGGCAGTTGGCAGTTGGTGTGGTTTGGATCTGAAAACCAACTGGTTCAACTGGCAGGTTTTCTTTGGATATGTACTGAGCGAGTACAACAAGACTCACATCATTCCTACACAAACTCTCTCAAAGAAGGTCCAAACGAAGTCATTCTTACAGGCATGGGAGGAGGAGACACTTGCTTTGAAGGATGACACTGTGATTACCGACGAACTTGATAGGTACATTGCGGAAGGTATCATTAATATTGGGACTTCAACGGCTCTAAAATGGCGGACAGATAAAGCTCAGAGAACCCAATTGCCCTCTTTATCTCGTATGGCCATTCATCTTCTGTTGGTTCCAGCTACGTCAGTGGAGGTCGAAAGACTCTTTTCTTCTTCAGAGCTCACCATCAGTGATAAACGCAACAGTCTTATAGCCACTACAATTGAGGCCGTGAAGTGTCTAGAATGTTAGTTTTGACTAAATCTGTTCGCACAAGAGGACCTCGATGCAGTGATACTTAGAGCGTCCAGTATAGACCATGATGATTAGGAGTGAGCAGAGCCTCTTAACACTCCTGAATTGATCTACTACTACTGGATTACTAACAGTCCCAAGTCAAAGAACGCACTAGCCGCTGCTGAGTCAACGCCAGCGAAAGAGAGATCAACGTCTGCATGTTGGTCAAGCCAAGAGCATCAACCTGCGAAGAACGGTCTCAGGGGGCTTAGACGGCAAAAAATCGACTTTTGGCCATCAAAACTGCTCCACTGGCAGTATAACAGTTGGTTCGTAAATTTTAGGCAGTTGGTGCAGTTCTAGATAGAAAGTTCAACAGTTGGTGCAGTTTGAGCCTCCGAACCAACTGTTTCAACCGTTGCCAACACTGCTCAGGGTCACGCGGGGGATTACGCCCATGCGTCAAATGTTATCGCACGTATTGGAGGAGTACTGGATGTCTGCTGGAATGGATTCTCTTGGAAGGGAAGATGTTTTTGAACGTTGAATGAAGGGAACTTGGGCACATATAGCCGTCAGATCAGGAAGGGCCCAAAGGCCAGCAGTATTGATGGGCCCGAAGGCCGGCAAGAAACACACAACTAAGGCCCGACGGCGACACGAGGCCAAAGCCCCCGACAATCATATAAAGAAGTGCCAAAAGGCACAAAACCGCCACCACCTAATCATCAAACCCGGCCCAATCTTTATTGTCATCGGTGCCGTCAGCGGCACCTCCAGCAACCTCCATCTCCTCGTCCTCCTCCTCGGACTCCTCCCACAAACGAGGAGCCCGCTTCGACACACGCTTTGTGGCCACAGGCTTCGCGACCCGCCCACGACGGGCGGCCACACGAGAACGAGCGGTAGCACAAATTGCGGTACCCCCATCGCCCTTCCCACGGGAAGCGGCGCGCAGCCGCCCCACGAAGGGACCGGCAGGCTCCACCCCGCCACCAAACACGTCGTCCCCACCTTCCTCCAAGTCAGAGGCGGCCTGGATACGTTAGCCACAGTAAAAGCGAAGGAAAGACGAGCTCGACTCACGCCAGCGCCGTCACGAACGAACTCCCGAAAAAGCCCAATGAGGGTTCGAAGAGATTTGGCGATGTCCACGTGGACATCGAGGGCGTCGGGCTTCTTTGGTGCCGCCCAGACGGCCGGCGACACGATCGAAGGCTGTTGCGAGGGCCGAAACCCGCTTGACTTCCGCGAGAGTCTCCGTGTTGGCAAGGCGACTGGCCAGGAGGTTGTTGACCTCCTGGACCAGCAGGGGGTCAGACTCCAACTGTTATTATTAGCGATTGAAGCACGTATCGGGGGTGTCGACCTACCGGCACACAAGTTTTCTTCGCTCCAACACAGCGACCACAACGTTGGATAAGCTCACCATTGCTGCTAACGGTGGCATCGCAGGAGCCAGGTGGGTCTAAATGAACGTGATAGGTGCAACGGAGGCAAATCGTCTCCGAAAGGACGACGGCAGGCCCGCGGGGCTTCTTTGATTGAGTGCTCTACACGACTCATCAGCACCGCACCCAAAGCTCGACTCACTCGACTTACGGGAGTAGACATGTCGGTATGAGTGATGTGATTGGAATAAAAAGAAGGTATGATAATGTGGTGAGGTAAAGATGAGAGAAATGAGGCAATGATGTGAGAAATAATTGAAGAAAGAAGAATCGCATTGTTTGTTGATGATTCCACCAATCGCGTCGCGCGCACCCAATTTCAGCATCATATTCACGATTCATACTCTACCATCTATTTGCACTGCTACCGCAGTATTACCAATGCGGTTGCGCGATGCGATTGACATGCCATCTATTCTGATTATATGGTTGATGATTTAGCATTGCGATTGTAGATGCTGGCCTGGGAGGACTCTTTCCATAATGTTCCCCGCAGGGGGTTTGAAGGGTTGTAGTGAGCCTACCTAGTACCGAGCGGTAGACGCAATTGATTCGAGGACAAATCCTCCGAGGGAGGATGCCATGTTAGCAGCAGACGTTGTCGGGTGCGCCACAGGTGGTAGGCCTGCGCCACGACCATGTGTGTTATGGCCATTGCTGGCCGAGGCGGAAGGTAGTTCTTAGTCATTTGCACCTGCCTCGGCAAGGGCCTTGGAGCAAGCACCTTATCCCATGCTATCAGAGCGTATGTCATTATACTCGTGATGCCTTGGGTACTGTCCTCCGTAGAAGATACCCCACAACGACCGCCGACCTGGGATACGCTATTCCTCCCTTGATATCATAGCAATGCTGACCCGCAGCCCGGAACGCCATGCTCGCAACGCAGCCGGGTCGTGAAACCCCCGTCGCTTCGATCTTCATTCGAGTGAAAAGTATAGGTATAGAAGCGAGAGAGGATCGTCCGCCAATTGCAACCAAGGGTCTCTGCACTACCTCATACAATCATGCATTGGGATTGACTGCTGTCGCAGAATTTCTACGTGCATAGATACATCATCAAGCCCGAGATAATGCTGGCACGCTATTTTCCGGGGTCGGCGACCTCATCCGCGAAGCTGGTAAGAAGGTGATACAACTCCTCTCTCTTCTCCAACTGAATCCAGTGTCCACAGTCTAGAAGCTCAACTTTGGTCTTCTTCGTCCACTTCCTTTGGCGTTCCTCTTGCAGGTCTGCTCTGGTTGCGTAGTCTTTTGTTGCGGCGACCAGCATATTTGGTAGTGTGAGAAATTTCTTGTCGTGTGGAATGTCGGCTTCGTCCGCATGATTGATACCCCTCATAGCAGATTTGTACCTAAGAATACATTAAATTCGATGAGAACGTTGAGTCTTGTGTGCGTCATTAATGACTGACCATCGCAAAGGGGCCGCATAGCCACTTTGCCCCATGATCTCGTTCGTCACTGCATTCTCTTCTTCGGTGATCCAATGAGGGAGTGGTGTGGTTTTCCCGGAAGCAATCCACGCTGCCGCATTTCCCACAGGGCAAAAATCCGTTTTCCAAACCTCGGGATCGTTAGGGTAGATGAGAGAGAAGGCGGCTTGAGGCTAGCGGCTATCAGCAAGGTCACAATGCTCGTGCATTTCGTCGACTCACGTTCCGATCAAGTACCTCGGCTGCACCATCGGTGTTGAACCACTTCCAGTACCCATAGGTGGAATATCCGAAATTTTTCTCGGTGAGAGCGTTAAAGGCATCTGAAACATGTAAGCGAAACTGAGTCGAAAGCTGGGGTGGCAAGATGCATAAGTACCAATGTCATAAACAAGGCCAGGCTCGGTGTATCCCACGGAGACAAAGACCGAAGCAAGAAAGCATTCAGGATGGTACACAGCAAGGCGGGCCAAAAGACCGCAACCCCTGGAGATGTTGGTCTCAGCGGAGAGGGACTAATGCCAAAGCAAAGCAATAATTCTTCAAATCAACGGGATTCATAGAGCATGTGGGCCACAAGCAACAAGGTGCTCGACTAATACATCTGAATCATTGTGTAGTGCTGTAGACTCACCAGTCGTGTGCAACCCCAATGACTTTCTGCAATCCCTCTTTCTGCAGGATTTCTGCCACATGGCCGCTCATCCTCTTCATCGAGTAGGCCTCCAGCTCCTCTGGTTTATCCGTGCCACCATACCCGAGCAAATCGGGTGCTACAACGCCGTACCCGGCTGTCTTGAGCCGGGAGATTTGGTGCCTCCAGTCCCAGCTCGAGCTTGGGAATCCGTGCAGGAGGAGGAACGTGGGCTTCTTGGGGTTGGCAGGAGGCACGTGGACGAAGGCGTACGTGGTGCCGTCGTTGAGCCGTGTTGACTTACTCATTGAGGGGAAGGCTTGAAGAGCCATGACAATACAAGTATAATGCAGGCGAGGAGGGAAGTCAAGGCGGGTAAATTTTCAAGACGTGCTGGCAGAGTTGTTCGCGAAAGGTGACAAAGGTCAGGTTGTGATTTACTCCGGGTATCAGACCACTCGCTGGAAGATTTCTTGAGCTCTTCCTTCTCACTTGAAGGTGTGGTCTCGTTAAAAAGGATTATTGATTTGTAAGTTCTACTTTATGAGACTTGTGTAATCTGGACGGAGGTGCCCCACCAAGGAATCTACAAGGAATCCAATCTATACGATGCCCAATTGGTTCGATTCCTAAATTGATGTTGTGGTGCTATTATCAATACAAATGGTTCCGTACTTACAAGTACCGCAATTCGTATTACGTAAGAATACTAGCCCGCTTTCCATACCTTTCCTTGGCATCAATCCACTGAGCGCCGGGCTGACGCTCTACCAGTCAAATACTCAATTGCAATCCACCATGTCCACTTCATCGCCCACCACTTTTCTACCCCGCTTATCCCACCGCCTCTTCACCTCTCGCCCCCCCTATCGCTGCCTCTCTTGCTCCCGCCGTCTCGCGCAACAACAACAACAACACCCACAACAAATCACAAACCAAGATGCCCCGAGTCCAACAACCCACTTCGGCTTCCAAACCGTCCCCTCGTCCTCCAAACAATCCCGCGTCGCCAACGTCTTCACATCCGTCGCCTCCTCCTACGACACCATGAACGACCTCATGTCCGTCGGCACCCACAGACTCTGGAAAGACCACTTCGTGCGCTCTCTCGACCCCGGCATCCAAGACTGCGAGGAGGGCGAGGGGCGGGGGCAGACGATCCTCGACATTGCGGGCGGGACGGGAGACGTGGCGTTCCGGATGCTGGAGCATTGTGCCGCCGTCAAGAAAGACCGCGCCTCGAAGATCATCGTGTCGGATATCAATCCCGACATGCTCGCCGAGGGCAAACGGCGCGCGAGAGACGGCGCATACGATCGAAGCGGCCGCCTCAGCTGGCTCGAAGCCAACGCGGAAGACCTGCACGCGGTCCCCGCCGGCAGCGTCGACCTCTACACCGTCGCCTTCGGCATCCGGAACTTTACGTCCAAACCGCTCGCCCTGCGCGAAGCGTTCCGCGTGCTGAAGCCCGGCGGTGTGTTCGCGTGCTTGGAGTTCAGCAAGGTGCGGAGTCGGCTGCTGGACGCGGTTTACAAGCGGTGGAGTTTCGGGGCGATACCGCTGATCGGGCAGTTGGTGGCGGGGGATCGGGAGAGTTATCAGTATTTGGTGGAGAGCATTGAGAGGTTTCCGGGGCAGGAGGAGTGGATGGGGATGATTGAGGAGGCGGGGTTTTTGGTGCCGCGTACAGAGGAGGGGAAGGGGTGGGAAGATTTGATGGGGGGGATTGCAAGTGTGCATAAAGGGGTGAAACCGTTGGGGTGAGGGGAAGGGAGGAGCGTATGTGGCATAGCGATGGCGTTTCGATATGGGAGCATGTATGGCTTTGATCCTATGACTTGTATGTGCTATTGAGTGCGCAAATTAGCTTTATGCAAAGCTAGGCAGATCGGGGTACATATGCAGAGCTGATGCTAGAAACAGAAGATGCAGAAATGGCACAGAGATACATTTCAGCTGAAATTCGAAGCTCATATGAGCGAGTTGCCAAAGTGCATCAATATCGCAGCAAATTTGCCTCCCAAGGATTTTACATCTTCTTTTCTCTCACGTCACCTTAGAGTCCTAATCCGATCATCTTCCAAGCCCCCTCAAGATCAATCATCAGCTTCTCGAAAGTCTTATCCTTGTTGCACTTGCAGATCATGTCAACCATAGCCTTTTCCCTGTCCTCGTCGCTCTGCGTAGTGTGGTCATGATGCTTTCGCATGAAATTGTCGATGGAATTGAGGAGGTCGTGGCTGCTGTTGTTGATGAGTGGGTCGGTGGCTTGTAGAGGCTTTTCCCCAGGTTGTTGCTCCGCGGCGGCAGTTGGAAGGTTCTTCGGTGTGGTCTCGGTCATAGTCTCGGCAAGGATCTCGGTCATGGCCAGTACTTGCCGTTTGTTGGGTTGATCCACAGACCGGTCGGTCAAGGAATGTTTGCGAGGGTTGATGCTTGGTAGCGCTGGCGGCTCCAATGACGGCGGTATGGCCTTCAAGTCTGGAGATGGAGCCCTTGGAGGTGCAGTAGATGCAGATGCCTTGGCCTTGGTACGGGCTTTTGGAGGTGCACTAGATAAGGGAGTCTTCCCCTCGACACGAGGTTTATGAGATGGCGAGTCCAATGACAATGGATTAGAGGAGAGGGTTGCTAAGCCAACCTTTGCCCTGGATTTTCTGGGTTTGGCCGGCTGAGCTCGAGGCTTTGTCTGTCTATTTACCTTAGTCTTAACGGTAGAATGTTCCTTTTGGGATGGTTCTTCCTGTGATATAATTTCATCTTTCCTGAATGGATGCGTCTTCTTGTCCGGGAATGGCAGAGTCCGCTCGGGTGGCAGCATCTGAGATAATGGGACCGTATTGGCATAATCTCGTTGGGTCTGTGTCTGCTCTGGAGCGCTCATTGGTCGAGCCTGGAAGCTGCCAATTGACTCATAGGTCCCATTGAAGACCGGACCTGGTAGCAGAATTGGTCGATTTCTTGGCTTAGCTAACGCTGGCACACTGGATATTGTTGTAGTAGAACAAAGGGAATCCAGATATGACTGGGATGAAGCTGGGATAGGCCTGCTGAGGTCTTCATGGTTCACCCCGCTAGGAGCAGACGTTGGCCGGATGCTGAATTTTGTTGGCTGTGCAGATGGGGGTATGCCACCGTAGCCCTCGTTGCAAACCAAATTACCCTTTTGTGGAAGAAGCTGCGAAGGACTAGGTAACGCGTCTTGCAATGTCTGCGAGTAAGCAGCTTGACGGGTGTTCAAGATACCAGGCCGCTCCTGGAAGTGAGACTGCGACTGAAATGAGCGAGAACGCTGAATCTGACCAGCGTTCAAAGGACCAAGTGGCTCCTGGGTGTGAGGCTGCGACTGAGATGACTGCGGAGGCTCAATTTGAACGGCGTTCAGGGAACCAGGTCGCTCCTGGGAACGAGGCTGCAATTGAGATGACTGCGAAAGCTGGCCTTGCTGATGCTGGCCTTGCAGCTGCGGCAAATCCTTGACTCTGATGGGCAAACCAGCCGCCTTAAAAGTCTCAAGTGCTACGTCCCAGCCGGACGCCGGCTCGAACTTCATCTGCATCTTGCGTATCTGCCCATCGGGCAATCTATAGCGCAGAGCAAGAACTGGCCTCGAGACGAGGATGAGAACGCGGAGATTGTTGTCTGGGATGTGTTGGAAGAGAGCGTCTTCCTGGTCCATGCAGACTTGACCATGGAGGTATGGGAATTCAACTTGCTCCTTGAAGAAAGATGTTAGGAAAGATCTATGGCTGATTAACTGCGGGCCAACATACTTACTAGGAGCTGGCCACCTCGAAAGAGCTTCAGTACTTTCGTCTCCAAGACGATCATGTCGGTCCCGACTTTTCTAGTCACATCGAATACGGCAAACATGTCACTCCGCTCTCTTAGATGGGTCCAGACTTGATCAGGGCTCGTGCGATGTGAGAACTTGAACAAAGGTAGGGTGATAGGGCCTTGCATTATTAGAGGCGTTGTGGACATTGATGGGGGAGCCATGTCGGACGCTGAGTTTGCTGCCACTCCGAGTGCAATTGAGGATGGGTTACAAATCCTTCGGTGCCAGAGCAATAACCGGGCTTTGATGCAAAGCGTGGGTTTGGCGATATGTGATCCGTGAGTACGATGGCAATGTTTAGTTTCTGAAAAGCAAATATTCGAGTTTGCAAGATCTAGGCGGATTTTTTTTAGGTCCGCCAAGCCTGGGAAAAACATTGCAATGGTGAGGAACATACTCTCACCATGTGGTATCATATCCTCTGAGTACGCCAAATCATCTTGCAACATTTCATCTCAATGCATCGCTTTTCCACCAAAACGCCATGTCACGTCGATCTTATTCAAGGTGCACTTCCCTTCTCAAGCAACCCCATCACATCAGAAACATACCCGGCCAAAGGCCTGTTGTGAGCCATCACAAAGAGGAATCTATCCTTCAGTGGTCCAAATAGCTGTTCTATGCAATCAATACGAAAGGCGTCACGTTTGATCGCGTCAAGCAGCGCAGCTGCTTTAGGTATATTTCTTGCCAAGTTGCGCAACACCAGCACACTCGTAAGTGGTAGCCCAGCTGCGTTCCCAAGCTCATCGACGGCGGTATTCTGATACATCTGGTAGTTGAAAGTGGCCTCCCTTCCCTGTGCTGGATCAACATCTACGGTTCCTGCAGACACAGTGTTGCTGTTTGTCTTCTTTGCTGGCAGAGCAGTCTGATTAGCGGGAGTGCGATTGTTCTTTTGTCTAAGCACGGCTTTGTTCGACACGTCTGGAAGGTGAGTCTTGATATGCATACCCAGCTGGTATAATGACGGCACTTTACCGCTATTGCTGAAGTGTCGGCAGTTCGACCAGTAGCAATCGTTTGTACGCGGACTCGCACGTATTGTGGAGTCAAAGTCCCAGGAGCCGTCGGCACGTCGATCGATTCCGAGATGATCGTAGACAAGATGATCAAACATATGTTTTGGCTTCAAGAAGAAGTCTTCACACGACTTTAAGCCGGGTATCTTCCACAGACATCGACTGTAGACTCGGCCTTTCGGATCCATTGGAGCATGACGAGGCCGGATGCCTTTGATGATGAACTTGTGATTGACGCCGTTGACGACCTGCGCATTGGCGCCAGCGAAGATAGTACTGACATTCTTGATGAACTCCGCTGCAGGCAGGAGCTGGGTCGTAGGAGACGTGTAGTCTGCGAACCGAGCCTGGTAAGCCTGCCATAAGGCTATCTGTGTAATGTCGCTCTCAGCATCTTCCTCGAACACTGCTTTGAGCCAGTGATTCGAACGATCCGGTTCCTCGCATTTGAGAAATTGGTCCATGAGATCTTGAGGAACATTAGGAATCTCCGTTGCGGGCGCAGCTGCTATAGCGTCCGTGGCCTTCGTCTTCATATATTCTGTTTGAGCATGGTACTGAAGTAATCTCGTGAGCTGACTAAGGAAAGAAGGGAGGGAAAGTTCATTTATGTTTTTTAGAAGGACGGCGACGTTCTCAGGCACCGCGGTGAATTGATAAAGGAAGTCTAGGCTAGCGCTGACCAGATCTTCGTCCTCCAGGAGAGTCCATTCGCAGATTCGCTTGATGACAGAGACGGGCACACCTTTGAGGAGATTTGTGTCGTCGAGGTTCATGGATATTCGGCTGATTGCACGGAGAGCAGTGAGTATGGCGCCACGGTCGTGTCCAGAGTTGACCTGGTTCAGAAGGGACATGTACAGTGGGTCTGACTCGTCCATCTGCCAATACTTGGTGACTTGCTCCGAAATGTCTAGTGCATAATGCTTCAGCTCTGTAATGACTGGGGAATTTGGAAGATTTAGCGCTATCGACAGGAAGTCTCTAAGCTGGGGCATATCTGAAAGATAGACAGCGTTGTCCTCGAGGAGGGACAAATTTCGAATTGTTAAACCAGCTTCGAGGATTTTAGTGAGCTTGCGACCAAATTCTTCTGACTCCATCTCATCGGGTGTGTCAACCCGCTTGAGCGATTGTATGCGTTGCAGAATATCTGGGGTGCCTTTGATCCCATCGAGGACATTTATTCCGTTTTCGTAGTCGGAGTAGCAGATCTCCCATTTAACATCATAGAAAAGAGAGCTGATGCCAAGCACGTACTCAATAAGACCCTCAGCCAGATTAGGAAAAGCGTCGAACTTGTACTTGTCTCCTCGTTCGTGAGAGATCTTGACAAGATGGTGTAGGGCATAATCCTGTTCTTCAGGGACGTGTGAGCGCAGACCTTGAAGGGTTCGAACGTAGATATTTGGACCGTCAAAGCCAGCTTCAGCGTTGGTCAGCCCAATTTAAATACTTTTGAAAGCGGAAGACATACCGCCAGGCTTCATCATGCCCTTGGTACTTGGCGAGATCAGTCCCAGTTCGACTTTTCTCGCCATTCGTGCCAACTTTTGGCGCTCCTCAAACATTGCAGCGTTGTAGCTCGGAGTCATGATGGGCCGTAAGGTCAAGGGCATTTGAGGACGAGGCTCATAATTGGCAATAGCAAATTGGGCGCTGTTCGGATTCGAGGATGCGGAGTAGTTGTAACCGGTGTGGGCCATGGCTGCTGGTTGGGGTGACTGAGCATGGCCGGATGAATGGCGCACCTGTCTGGATGATGACACATCTGGCTGAAAAGGAATCCTTTGAGGTGGGGCTTGGCGAAGACCTGAAGTGAAGCGTATGAGCTGATGACGAACCTGTGATCGATGTGTTATGAGCTTTGTCACGAACTCACCTCTAGTACTCCGTCCCACACTACCAGGCTCGTCGATATCCATCTTTTCGTCTTTTGGTGTCTTCGACTCTTCACCTCCTGAGTCGCTGTCACCGTTGACAAGGCTTGATCTCTGGGGAGGTCGAAAATTCTCTACGGTACGGCTAAGGATGTCACCGCCCTTTGCAGTCAACTTCTCGAGGATCTCGATTGGAGGGGGCTCTCGACCATGTAAAGTCTTGACCTCATATGCACTATGAGATGTGAGCTTTGTACTGGCACAGCCAAGAGTGACACCTACGCAAGGTTTTTGTAGTATGTCGTCTTCAAAGCAAAAGCGTACGCTGCTGCGTTTGCGGAGCCCAAGTTGAAATCCAGTCCCACTTTCCTCCACGCCAGCTTTTCGGCACTAACAGCATCGTAACCTCCCTTTGATTTGACTACGTTCCATAATTTGTAAAGATCGATGTGCTTGGTATTGACACGCGCTTGAAAGTCCACGTTTATTCTATGGAATTGGCAGACCTCAGCGACTGTCCAGAGGGAAGGAGCAGGTGTAGATCGAGCGAAACATACCCTCTCTGCTCACCAAACCTTGTCAAGGAAGCAACGAATTCCTCACGTCCTGGAGGCTCCTCTTCCTCCAGAGTAGACATTGCTACGAGTGAGATCTCAAGACCAATGCTGTGTACGTCGAGCGCCTTGACAGCTGAGCATCTAGCCTGAAGTGAGACGACTGATATTTAGTGTCTTCAAACTAGCACTCGTGCTGTTGATCGAGCTGCGAAGTTCGGCGCAACGACAAACATCTTGAGGAAAGCACGCCTGGCGCGGCAGCTTTGGATCGAAATTGGAGATTTTACCGAGGATTAGCCGCCGCAGCGTACCTCGCATGGCCTCACACCCTCGTAGGCATCCCGGACGTTCGGAGTTCGGAATACTGTGGTGCTGGCTCTGGCATTAGCAAAGACAAGAAATCCTTGTGCTCGCTATTTTGAGAACTTTCGGTTTCACCAACAGCCAAAATGCAGGGCTTCAGTACGTCCGCCCGTCCCAAACCTCCTTCGAGGCCTGCTAACAGCCCTAGATATGGGACGTTATGTCCCGCCAGAGCACGAAGGCACCACCTCCGCCAACAAGCTTGCGGGCAAGCATGCACTCGGCTCTCGTGCACGCAAGGCTGGTCAAGGTATCCTCACAGTCCGATTCGAAATGCCGTTCCCTATCTGGTGCACCACTTGCCCCAAGCCCACTGTCATTGGCCAGGGCGTCCGTTTCAACGCCGAGAAGAAGAAAGTCGGAAACTACCATACTACGCCAATCTACAGCTTCCGCATGAAGCATGTGGCATGCGGCGGTTCGATTGAGATTAGGACAGATCCGAAGAACACAGCTTATGTGGTTACGGAGGGGGCGAAGAAGAGGGATACGGGAGAGGACAAAGTTCAAGAGGGCGAAATCAGGATAGCGACAGAGGAGGAGAGAGCGAGATTGGAAGGAGATGCGTTTGCCAGGCTAGAGGGGAAGGTTGAGGATAAGCAGAGAACGGTCAACGACAAGACAAGGATCGAAGAGCTTTACGATGCGAAGGAGAGGGATTGGGAAGATCCGGGGGAAGCGAATAGGAGACTGAGGAAGGCTTTTAGAGTCGGAAGAAAAGAAAGAGAAAAGAATGGGAAGATAACGGAAGCGTTGAAAGATAGGATGAGTATTGGCATGGATTTATTGGAAGAGACCGAGGAGGACAGGAAAAGAGCTGGGTTTGTAGAGTTCGGAGATTTTGGTGGTGGTGAAGGGGCCATCGCTAAGGCCAAGTCGAAACCGCTTTTTGCAGATACCCGAACGTCGGAAAAGTCCTTGGTGAAGAAAATCAAGACGACGAAGACTCCATTAGAAGTGGAAAAGAGGAGAGAGAGTCTCCGCAAGGAGCTGACTAACAACACCAGAGCGGTCTTGGATCCCTTCTTGAATGTGGATAAACCTAGTGTGCAGGTCTTGCGCGGGGTCTCTTTGATCAAGAGGAAGCGGAAGGCTGAGGGTCGAGAAGCAGAGTCGAAATCCAACGAATTCGTTGATATTACAAGATCACAGGCGTTGGTAGAGTACGACTCGGATTAACTAACTTTGGGATTTTGGTTGGGCATTTGCATGGCGTTTGGAGAAGATACCCTTGCATATAATGGCGTTTCCCTTCACCCAAAAGAACATCTTCATGAGTTACGATCAGATAAGCCGCCGTCAGACACTGCTGAATGATCATTGACGTGTCTTTTTGACACATTATCTCGTATCCTCTTATCAAAGAAGAAGAGTCTTGACGAAGGCAGTATCCAGAGCCTCTTCTCTTCAATCAATTGAAAGAGCCGACCGGGCTATTCCTCTGCGTAACTCGAACACAGGGATCAAAACCAGGCAGATCTGGAGTACAAAGGGCCAAAGTCCGGACTGATGAAGCAGACTCGGAGGGCAAGATCAAGGTTTGCTGGCTCGTGGACCTTGCGCTAATATGTTGCCTGATACTGGTGTACTGCGGCAAACGCGAAAATCAAGCGTCCTCCCAACATTCACAATCGAAGCCTCTGCCGACTGCAGTCTCTGTCTGATCACTGTCCGCAGTCTGCTTCCTGCCTAGACGTGGCGATGTCGTGTGCACAACATACGACCGCTCCATCCCGTTTAATCCATCGAATGACCTCTAGAAGATATCACTTGGTTCCTTAACTTCAAGTCCAATGATACAGATATATATATCAGCATGCGGGGACCACTTCTTGTATCAGCTACTCTAGCTTTCGTAATCCCTTTGACCGCTACGCATAGTTTACCTCTCCATCGAAATACCACTCCTACATTAGCTCCCCTCGAAATCACCAGCCCTCTGCAAGCGCCAGAGAACCTGACGTACAAACCATGGCCTAGGACCCCGTTCTCTGTTGGTTTACGTGGCCCGGGTCTACGATTCCTGAACTTGGTCCTGTGCATCAGCGGCGCCAAGCTATTCCAAAGCTCGCCCACGATCAGTGGGCCTGAGCTCAAGCGCTTTCTGCAAGACTTTGTCGACAATATCCAGCGAGAACATCCCGTTCCCGGCTTCGTCCCACGCCTTGCGACCCAATCTACCGTCGACGTCACATCATGTACAAGGTGGACCATCGACATCAACGAAGGCCCGTTTCACGGCAGGCTTCCCACTGCGGTGGCGTTGGTTGCCCTGGATGCGATCGAAATGGAGGAACGTTTCTTAGGCCATCCCTCCTCGAGCCTAATCACAAGCACCTCGGCAGTGGACGCCCGGGACCAATTCATAATCGATACGGAGGAGCTAGGTCGTAACGTCGCCAGCAAGCTCTCCAAGAGTCCACAGGAATATGCGGCAAAACTGTGTCGACGATACTTGGAATCAGGCTCGGTGGTAGGGGAGCATGGATGCTGGGTGTCATCCCATGCGGGTATGTTTCAAACTATGAGCTCCCAAAGGTTACACGATGGCTGACGTTATGAGTTGACCCAGGCAGCGAACCCTACGTCAATATCAACCTTCACAATACCCATATCAATGGTGCCCGCCTGGGCTTTTCGGTTTCGCTTCGCCAGCTCTCCGTTATTGGAGCCGGCAGAATGGTTTGGTTAACCTCCGGCGCACAACGAGCCCGACTACACTGACGTGCTTAGGGTGAGCTTCTGACCACTCTCAAAGTGGGTGACACCCTCCCGCCGAACGAGGTTTCTCATCTCTGCCATAATGGCAGGTGCTTTCGACCCTCACATCCTGCTATCGAGCCCAAGAACAAAAACAAAGATCGTCAGGTCTGCAACGGGCACTATGTCATCACCCGCCAGAGGATGAAGTATAATCCTTGCCGTCATGGCGCGGGTTCAGTGAAGCGCGATTGCCTCCTTCCGGCTTTGGCTTTGGCGGAGGGGGTGCATTATCACCCCCTCCGTGCCAAGTGGGCTCAGAGACGACTTAATCAACACGATCCCGCCGGGACGTAGGTCCAGAAGCAGTTGGATATGCAAGTCTTGTAGTGGAATTTTTATTTGTAGTGCAGAAGTCATGAGGTCTTCCGCAAACGCTTCCCATTCGTTGGTCCATCCGATCTGACCATATCAGGTGCTTGCCCCATGTGACGTACAGTTACCTGTTTGATCGTGCTCACAGCGTGCTGAGTGTTTCTTTGCTCTTTCAGCCATGCTCTATCAGCAGGTGCAGTGGTGAAAGATAGGAAGCATGTAGATCTATTGTGGATGGCCAGAGGTATAAGACCATGAGTAACAAAGGATGGAACATGCATACTGAAGACTACACTCTCACACGGAGTTGGTGATGCAAGAGATAGTAAGACGCAGTGGAGTATTGAGCCCAAGAGGATGAGAATGAGCTTTGACAGATGTAAACTAATCAGTAGCTCAGTTGTCTTACATTTACAGGAGACTGGCCGTCAATTATCTGGTTGGAGCGAAATGATGTCAAACTTTAATTAGACGAAACGCGTCGAATGGAACCAAGATATTTGTAAAAGTCTCTCAAGCAAGCCATTCCGGGTCAGCATCCTCGTCATCAGGGTCGTGAGACAGCAGCGAACCCTTGTCTTCATCTGAGCTGTCAGGCTCAGAAATTTCTGCTGCTACAGGCTCATTGTTGGAGTATGCTTCACTTGGTAGGGCAGAGGCCCCCCACTCGCTTCCTGCTGTTGTCTCTCGCATCAGCGGCGAGCTTGAGGATTTGCTCGGTGCAGACGCAGGGACATCCTCGTTGGATATGGTGGGAATATGCTCAGATTCTTGCGATTCGTAGAGCTGATGCAACATTCTATTCTCCTCCATCTCGCCTGTTGGCAGGTCTGGGAATGCCTCCTCAAACATTTCTTTGTTTTGTGCAGTATTACGCGGATTGATGCTGCTATGATTGTCCAGCATGCTACTCTCTGGGTCGAAAAGCTCAATTGCGTCTTCTGTTGGTGGATTCTCATCTTTTTTGTCATCGTCATCGGGCAGGAAGCCGCCACCGTCATTAAGTATATCTTGACCATCATTCTCGGCAGACAGTTGATCTGCAGACTTCCCGCTTTCTTCGTGGTACATGTCTTCATGGTTCTCTTCATCGATCACTCGTAGGGCTTGTTCGGCATCTTCATAGTCACGGTCTAATAGAAAGCCACCGTCATCATCTTTATCGTCATCGACCCTGTTTATAAAACGATCGGAAGTGTGCAGCGGAACCGTTTCTTCCTGTTCATCCTCGCCCGCAAAAAAGCCTCCACCCTCGTCGTCGTTTACAAGCCCAGGTAAGCGTCGCGTCGGGATTGTCTTAGCGGTGGGTTGAGCGGGTCCGTCAGCATCTCGATCAGGTACGAAGCCGCCTCCTTCATCGTAGTCTTCGTTTTCGGCTTTCTCCGTTTCGTACTTCATAGCTGTGTCGCGCTCTCCCTCGATATCATAACCTTCGATCCTTTTTCTGATCCTTAGACCCGCTAGAAATGTCTTCCACGTCCTTAACGCCACCAGACTTCTCTTTTCCGCTTCAGCTTGTGAGCGCTCATCCTCGAAAGCCTCAATAATTATTTCCACAGCTTCCCGGTATTCGGCAGCTACTACAGCTCCACTCGTAATAGCAGTCCCGTGTCTACCTTTGAATGAGAAGCCAGTAACTGCATCGGCGTAGTCGACGCCAACGATCCTAGCCGCTCGGGCGGTCTCTGGGTGTGGTATGTGAGCTCCCCCAGGAGGGACCATACTTGGCACATAGATATCGAGGTTCCCGTAAACGTTCTTTGGTATTTGGCCATTAATGACGGGTGGTGCTATGTACAGTGATGTCTGGTGAGGAGCGTAGAGGACAGTCCCAGCGTTGTCATCCTCCGCCGCATCCGTGTCGGCAGGCTCGAGAGTTGACTCTCGAGTCCGGCGTGCTGCAACGCGCTTGAGTGGTTGTTCTCCATGCTGGACATCAATCACGAATCAGCATACAAAGACGGACTGAGGGGCATTGGGTGTACCTTAATTTCTCGACCGATTCTGTACCATTTGTCCGCGCTCTTCAGTTGATGGACATCTCTGCGGCGATAGATTGGCTCTAAAGCATTGGTAGTCCCAGGACGCCCTGCACTAACCTTCCCCACTTCTCGCTTTGGATATATTACTTCGTGTCTTTTCAGATGTCTTTCGAGAGCATAGTACGGATGGTCCTTGAAATCTTGGACACTCCTGGGCATAGGTTCTGCAGCCTCCTTAGCTGTCAGCTCTGCATCCTCAACTTGCTCCCGGTCCATTTCATGAGATCCTCTGTACAGTCTCATCACTCTCCGCCACCATTTGTCGCCGTTCCTGGTGGCTTCAACCCTGTCTCGCCTAGTCTTCGCGTTGAAGGCTTTAGCATAACGTATAGTCACATCGCGAGCGGATCCATCGTCTTCGAAGGCTAAGACATAACTCATCTTATTTTCGGGATCTCCTGCTGGAGGTTCAAATTTCGATGGCTTGGCAATAGTTTTTGTGACGAGAGGGTCAATCGGCACCCATTTCTGCACAGCTTCATTGAAGGCTTCTACCCAGTAAATAGGATACTTGGACTCACGAATAGGCTTCCGCTTCGCTCCTGTCTTCGTGAGGTCTTTGCAATGATATCGGTGTGGGCCTAACCAACTTTTAGGATAGATGGACGCCCTAGACGATGAAGCTTCCGGCGAACTACTACGTTTGACTTGACCTAATCTCGATTGAATCTCGGCTCTACTAGAACCAATCTTCCCCTCTACGATCAGAGGCCCATCGCTTCCAACATCGGCTTCGCTGTCCGGTTCAGGAGTTGCCTGTCGGTCCCTATGCAGTGGCAACTTCGAGGCGTTGTGCATTAATTGAGGCAGAGCAATCTTCTGTGCCCGTTGGAAAGGCAGAGGCAACATAGAGCACACCAGTCTCGCATCAACGCCAGCTGCGCGTAGCATGGCGCAGAATAGCTGGGCTCCAACATCCCGCGAACCATTGAATTTGTGAGCAGCAGTGAGGAAATCCGACTTTTGCATTGGTAAGTCGATGTCTTCCGGTGGTTGCAGAAGCGCTAGAGTTTCTGCACTATCCGCCCACACAGATTGGCTCATGCCCCTTGCAGTAATCTTGAAGTCCGCTCTAAACGCGTCGCTCGTTTGCGTCAGGCCATCCATGAAAGATCGAGATCTCTGAAATTGGGTTTTGCTTTCATCTTGGTTCAGATACGAAATGGTATTCTTCGTCAGTCTTTCCCTAAGGACCGAATGGATACTCTCATCATTGCACCAGTGATTACGTAGATGTACATGCGCGAGTAAACTGCAGAGATGCATCTTGTGGACTTGGAGTCGGAGCCTCTTCTCCGTGGATGTAATGGGCTTCCGCCTAGTTTGCACAGATCTCAGAGTCTTCCGATTGTCACCATCAAGGACCAAGTTGAACTCGCCCGGCTCCTCCATCTTACGGTCAGAAATGTTTTGTTGCTCGACATTGCTTCCAATGTCCACGTCTTCGAAGTCCTCATCGCTGTCCGCAGAGTCTTCAGATTCAGTCTGCTCCACATGCTGTGGAGTGGGTTTGGGCTCTTCAAAGAGATCGTCGTCATCGCGTTGGTTCCGGGTCCTCATGCTCTGTTCAGACCGTTGAGACGCATCGTCGTCAACGCTTTGTGTAACGATGAATCCCCCCACACGACGTCGCTTTACCGGCGGTCCATCATCGCTCTTTCGAGTGGGGGAAGAGGAGACAACTTCAGCGAGCATCTCACCGTAGACATCAGGCACGGCATTCCTCGCGTTTGCTTTGCCAGCATTCTTGAACTTGACTCCTTTGGCAGTCCGAGCCATAGTGAATTCGCTTTCTCGCTACGGAGACCAGACAAATATGGAATACTCAGATTCACATTGAGATATCAGAACTGGCACCGAAGTAAACCTTCAAGACGTGACTGCAGTATGTCGAACCGACTTCGCAAGACACTGTGTGATATCTTGTATGCAATAGCCATATCTTTCGAGGATAACATGTACCTAGCTCTCTCAAACGATCTAGCTGGGATGATGAAGTAATAATGCGCCATGCAGCACTCCACAAGAGAATGAGCAGATTAGGTACGAGGGGTATTGCCGACCCTGCGCCTGCGACATCATCGGCGCGCCAATTAAACGAGGTTTTACCGACGCGTCTCTCTTCCTTTCGTCAAGGATCAGATACTTACATATCCAACTCGGGTCCAGCTCAACGCACGAGTCTAAGATGCGTGGACTACCAAAAGAGCGGAAATCGACAGATCGAACTCATGAGACAGTATCGAATCTCAAGCGGAATAAACCTTCTTACCACCGTACCATCAGGGACAGACATCCAACATGGTCTGCCCCAAACTTGCGCCAGCAAAGTATTACGCAGATGGATGCGTTGCGAAGCTACTACCACCCGGAGCTCGAAAATGAAGATCTGAAGACAGATGATGACGAGGCGGATAGCTATGTACCTTCGCCAACGAGAAACAAGAGGCGGAAAATTAGTCCACAGAAGCAACCGGCTTGCAGAATCGAGACGAGGAGTGCGAAGCTGCAAGCTACCAGGGATGAGCCTTCAATTCAAGAACAGCAATATCGGGACGCTCTTCCGTCCCCGGGAGAGAAAGAAAAAGCCCATGCGTTAAAAATCAAAATCCCCATAGCTATGCTGCCGCCAAAGACACCAATGTCTCTGAGGAGGAAAGAGATACCCTCATCACAATCTCCGGCAGACACCCCCTTTTCTTCCCAAAGCCGTCAATCTCTGCAAGATTATACGAGGTCACCGTTGAAAGAGAAGTCTACGAATATTGACATGTCTATGAATTCACCCTCAAAGGTAACTCGTTGGTCGAGGAGATTAGAAGTAGCAGATAGCATGGAAACTGGAGATGAGTACAGCCCGGTGTCCGTGAGACTTGGCTTGACGACTGGACCTGTTAGTCAAAGCGCAGATCCTGAAGAAGCCACGGAAGAGGAGCCTCAACTACCTTTCCACGCATTCGCGATTCATGTCGATGACTTCAATCAAAGGCTTAGGGCAGCGCAAAGACCAGTCCGGGAAATACAAAATTCAAGTCAATCAAGGCCTGGACATAAGGCCATCGATTCTACAGACAAAGAAGACGATAACCAAGAGGCTGAGGCCTTCAATGTTGGCCTCGAAACACAGGCTGCTCTCGCAAGTACCGATGTTTCTCAAAAGAATTCGGACCAACTGCCTGAATCGACGCCTCCTACTTCGAAACCTGCGGAAGACGACCCCGAACTTGGCCCCAAGCAGAGAGTAGCTTCGGAAACCCCAGACCCTCTAGATCCTCTAAATCCTCCCTCTCCGCCGGTCAGGAAAAGCGACGTAGAAGACCAATTTCCGATACAGAGACCTAAGAGGGTCGAGTTCGTTGATCTCGCCAACTCCACCCCTCCACTACCAACCACTTCCTCACAACTCAGCGAGCGCCCCTCAGACTCCGAAGAAGTCTCCGCCCAGCTCTTCGCCGAACTGCGCCGCGACGCACAGCCGGGAGGTCTCCAGACCGAATCCCAGTTCGAGACCGGATGGACCCTTTACACCCCAGCCGACGACCTGCACTCCGGCCTCGACCCGCTCCCCTCCCCGCCCGACCACCCCTCCGGCCTCATGACCGTCCCCACCCAGCTCATCCGCCCACCCATCTCCAGCCCCCCAAAATTCTACAAAGCCCCCGTCCCACCCTCCCAAGCCACCACCGTAGACCTCACGCAGCCCTCGCCCCGCAACATGCCATCGTCGCCCCAGCCCGTCACCACCCGGCCCCCGCAGCGGGAACCGCCCTCGTCGTCTCAACGGTATCCGTCGTCGCCGCCGCCTGTGCCGCCGCCTTCGAGCCCGCCGTCCGCCGGTCGGAAACCGGATCCGTGGGCCGGGTATGTGTGGGATGGGGTCCGGTTGACGGAGAGTCAGCTGTTGCCGGATAGCCTGTGGAACGATAGTGAGGTCGGGCCGCCGGGGTTGAGTCAGGAGAGTTGGAGTGAGGAGGCGTGAGTGGGGTTGGGGAGCCGGGGGGGGGGCGCTTGGTGTGGTTTGCTGGGATGATTGTGAGAATTGGGTGCATAGCGCGGATGGTAGGACAGCGTTGAGTAACTGCGAGTTCATTCTGCAGCCGCACGATTCTCTGCCATATCAGGCTTGACGGGGCGCGGAATGACGATGCTGTTAAGATAGAACCGCAGGTACCTTGGAACGCTGGGACTTTGCGCAGCTATAGCTTGACCGTGCTCGAAAGAGGAAAGGCGAATATATTGGGCTACGTATGCTGTACCGGCCCTTCTATCCCTGCCATACCGCTACCCAAACAACCTCACCCCAACTCCCCCCTCCATTTCCCGCCCGTCGTCCTCCTCTCCCTCCACCTCATCCCCATCGACCCCATCCCCGCCCTCATCCTCACCCAACCGCACCCTCCTCCCGAACAACCCCCCAAACAGCTCCCCCCTCTGCCTCTCCCCCCACGTCCCCAGATCCTCCGGCGCCATGAAATTCTGCAGTTTTTCGTGCACCGTATATCGCATTTTCCGCCCCTTGCTCGCTTTCGTGTCGACGGATTTCTTCACTTTGAACCGCCTGCTGCTCGGCAAGGATATCCCGTTGGAGGAGATGGCGGCAAGGGGCGCGGGGCCGGCGGCGGAGGAGTCGGCCATGCGTTGGTCGACGAGTTCGCGGAGCAGGAGGGTGTAGAAATCGGCGTCGTCGTAGATGGTGGGGTCGGAGGGGACGCGGGACGAGGCTTGGATGGGGGCGCAGCTTCGGGGGATGCGTGTCCTCTGGACGAGCTTTTCGGCGTTGGGGCCGGAGAGGTGCTGGTCGAGGGTGCTTGTGAGAGGTTGCTGGGAGGGCGTTTGGGAGAATCTGCCGGCGCGCGGGAGGGCGGTGGTGGGGTTGGTCTTTTGTGACCATTTTGTTAAGGTAGCGCGGCGCTTGGGGATGTTGACCGCTTCATATTCCTGCATAGTTTTCCAGAGGCTCGAAGAGAGCTTGTCATGGGTCGAGGGAGACGTGGAGACTCGAGGAAGGACGCTTGAGGTGGCAGGTTGGAGAGAGGAGCGGAGCCCAGCGAGGGTGTCCCATAAGTTTAGTGCGACCCTTTCGGCCTCTTTGATGTCTTTAGAGTCGACGTTCGATCCAGTAACAGAGGTGTCCATGGAGTTCGTGGCTATGAGAGCTTTTTGGAGCTTGATGCGTGTATTGAGCAGGGAGTCAAAGGTGGAACGCTGGTGCTTGATAGCTCGACCTTTCGTTACGTCTGCTTTTGCGGCTTTGGAGAGGGATGCTGCGACAGTCTTTTGCTCCTCGGCCATCATTTTGCGGAGAGCCGCTCGATCGTTTGCTTTTGGCTCTGTTGGGCCATCGCTGATGCTGGTGTCGTCGCTGTCACCATCTGCAGCGCTCTCTTCATCATCAATATCGACATTATCTGAGTCACCGTCTTCTTCTTCCACTGCCATGCTTTCTGGGCCGTCCATCCCATCCTCCATGTCCTCATCTTCAGAGTTTCCATCTTTCAGACCCTCTGCTTCGTCCGGGGACTTCTTTGCTTCACCACTCGCCCTAGATGCCCTGCTGTCCCTGAATGTGAATTTTGCAAATTTGTCCTCATCCCCGCTCTCGAACGCTTCATCACTTTCAATCTCTTCGTCAGCATCCGACTGCTGCTGGTCTAGATCTTCATCCGGGTCTGCGTACTCGGCACTTCCAGACTCTTCCTGCTCGCTATGGCTGCCGAAAGGGTCGTCATCGCTTTCGTCCTCTAGAAGTACTCCTCTGCTAATGCTCGCACCTTCGTATTGAGGTCCTAAGTCAACGCCATTTGGCTTTCGAAGCTTGCTCTTCCTGGCTGTTGTCAGTGAGCCCAGTAGACGATTCGGTACTAGACGGCGTACCCAACATCTACATAGTGCTCGCGAGCCTCAGCTGCGTCTCCATCGAGCCCAGCTGAATCTGAGTCGCTCTCTGTCTCGAAATGCCCACCATCGTCCTCTGGATCAAGCTCTGCAATACATTAGAGCTTGCAAAAAAGAACGAGATTATACTTACCCTTTGGCGCAGGATTTTCTAGATCTGCCAGCTGTTCTGCCCATGATTTGGGTTTTGTATTTCTTGCCATAAGTAAGTCTAGAGACATAAATGCAATTGTAGAAGCCGTCCGAGTTCGAAATGTCGGATTTCGTGACGGCGATCACCCGCGGTCCTGCATTGAAGGACTTTAGGGGAGGACCGGGCAATTTAGGCAAGGGACCCTTCTTTTAGCGCCGCCGTCATCCCGCGTCCCCCAAAATTCCCCCAAATCAAGAATCCGGAGCTCGTAAACAACAACATCTTTCAACCCTTCATAGTTCATACACATGCTCACTCAACTGTAGACCTCCTAAGACACCCTACCATCCACGCACCTTGTATTTCTCCAGGCGCCTACAACCACAGCAACCATGTCCTCCCTCATCTCCGGCCTGCAGAACCTCGTCTCCTCCGTCTTCGAAATCCTCTCCGGCATCCTCAACAGCTTCGTCTCCGCCATCCAATCCGTCTTCGGCCTCGCGCAGGATCTGATCTCGAGCATCTTCGATCTCATGAGCGGGATCGTGGGGTTCGTGCTTGGTGAGTTGAATTTTTTCTGCTCGGGCAACGGATGCGCGCGCGTGTCCCGGGACGGGTGTGGATGGAGGGTACGGGAGATGCTGACGGGGGATTCGTAGGCAACATCGTCATTATTGGCGTGCTGGTGGCGGCTTATGTCGGTTACTCGGCTTATAGGCAGAAGAATCAGGGAGGGGGGATTACGGGGGGTGTGAAGAAGACATCTTAGGCACGGAGAGCGGAAAAAGAGAGTGGTTGGGTTGGAGAGTGTAGTGAGGCTTGGGTGATGGATGTGTGGTGTTTCTGCAAGGATAGGTTGGTCTGCAGGTGTTGCGAGCGAGGTCCACTTACGGAATGGAACGAAGAGCGTAATTGGATAGGCGTGCTCTTGTAGTATAGATACCCTTCTTGTTGGTTGGTTAAGGAGATCACGGTTTAGTGACCTAACTGCAGAGGAGTGCAGGCTTTTTACATCTCGGTTTGTGATTTTGGGGCTGAATGCACTCGCAATGCATTGAAACGAAATTGTAGAAAATGTCCTCGTCTCTAATCCTAGTCCTAAGCCTCTAAGCGTGAATCCTATCGCAATGCAAGCAACACATTCCATATCTATACACACGATCAAACACAAATGCAAGCAAGTATCGTAACTCATCAGCTTCACCGTCAACAGGCATCCCGCCCGGTGATGGATGTTATTGTTCCCACTCACCATCCTCCACTTTGCACTCTGGTACCAAAGAGTCTTCGGAGGAGTCGAAGTGTTTAGCCCATACGTGATCTTTGTCCTCCACTTGAGGTGGCAGTTTCAGCCCCACCATTGCTTCAGTGGGGGTTTCTGGGTGTGCCATCCTCTGTGCGTCATGCACCGTGAAGCCGTGTTTTGCAAATGCCTCGGATCTCAAAGGCATGCCAGTCGTCGGTTCTTCAAATTCGGTCGGGGAGGCGGTGGTACCGATGAAATTGATGTCGCGTTCATTGAGGTTGTTCGAAGACAGCATGGATATGCGCGGCGGGTTTGGGAAAGACGAAGAACTTGTAGGAAAAGACGAAGAGCTTGTGGGGTTGTAGCTGAGCGATTCGGCGGAAGAAGAATCCATGGAATGGTATTTGAGCTCTTCGGCTGACGTGGATGCAAGTTCGGGCCTGAGGGATTGACCATGAGGGTTGTGGGAGACGTAGTCATCAACCTCAGAAAGCTCGCCCGAGGATGAGGTGGTCAGCCCTTGCTGACCGACATTGCTGGGTTCGAAGCTCGCGTATGATGGCGGCTGACTATATGCTGCGGAATACGCCCCATCCAACGGCAGGTCCACAGCGGACCAGTCCACTGCAGGCATGTTCATACCAGCGGAAAGTGCTGGTAGCTCTTCATGAGATGTGGAGTAGTAATTTTCGAAACTTCTCGGCGACTGTGAATAGTCCTCGGGGTATTGAGCCTGAACACTCTCATATCCAGCATAAGATAGATCCAAAGGTGGTAGGTCGCCATTGCTGTCCCGAAATCGGGCAGTGCTTCGCTCTGGGGATCCATGTTCAGACCTGACCCGTCTTACGTCTTGCTGGGCGCTGGAAATCGAGTCATGGAGCTGAGAGTGCGCCTCCTCTTTCTTTCTGATCAGCGGCAAGCTGTCCGTTGAGCGGCGAGCTGCGTTATTGCCGGGTACGCTGTGGGGAATCGGGATCTTGTAGGGCAGTCCGCATTTGTGGGCCGAGTCATTGTGTTTGTGTACAGGTTTATGGTGTCCATTCGTGAAAACGGTTAAAGAGTTGTCGGAGTCGGCCTTGAGCAGACGTGGTTTTCGAGAGCTTGTAGATCGCCTCGGTGGTACAGTGGGCATGTCGATTTCTGGAACCGCATCCAGGTATTCCTTCTTGATGGCGCAAGTACATCGTGCTCCATGGCTACAGCAGCATGATTTGTGGTCTTGTGCACCAGGATCGGACGCCGTATCTGATTGGAACTCGCCCAAGCCTTCGTTATCGTTGCATTCCTCCTTGCTGTGCGGCTTGGCTCCGCATTCGCACTGTACGTGTGAGGCACGCGCCTTGCGGAGACCTCTGCAGTGTGGGCATTGTGAGACGGGGCGGCCCTTCTTGTTGATGTGTGTGAGTTGCCGATCTTGGGCCACTGTCAGCAAGCGCCCATGGCTAGGCCCCCACAGAGAGAGGGAGAGCTCGAGAGCTTACCCGAGTGCTGACAGGTGCTGACTCGGTGGCCTCTTACACACGCTTCGCAGGCGTACTTCTCGCCGTCAATCAACATTGCCAGCGAAGGTGGAACGGAGTGCAGTGGCGGGGATCAGGCTGTTGGTGGGGGTCAAGTCCGTGGGGGGCACGCGCGGGAGTTCGGCTCGGATGAGGCGGCGTCGTAATTGAGCAAGATGTACGGTGTCAAGGTAAGGGAGTAGGAATGAAAGGATCAAGAGATGAAGAAGAAGAGTAGGATGTTGGCCCGGGGTGATTAAATAAGGTACTGACCCCACAGAGAGCGGTCAAGGGACACGGGTACCGCAACACGGCCGAGCGAACAGAATGGCTAGCCTTACCACGAATGGCGCCCAAGTCTTCCGACTGGATACGCAGCCACGGTGGTGAAGGACCGACGCCCTTGCTGTTGCTGGAAGTGTCCTTTTAGGAGAAAAGGTGGAGGGAAGACGGATTGTGATGATTATTATGATTATTATTGTGGCGGGGTATGTATATATGGAGAATACCAAGGCTGCGGATGCCGGATAGAACCTTGATGCAGGGCTCGCCTCGTGGCGGGATAGTCGATGGGCCAGATATGAAGGAAGGCGGCTGGTTGATGTCCAGTAAGACACTTTATTCTGATAGGAACGAACTCGAAGGCTTGTCATATGATTGCGATCGCGTGCCTTCTGGCGATACTGGACTCACTCGTTGAATATATACATCTTCCGCATTCGAGCAGACTTGGTCTTGTGTCGCCGTGTGTGGGTCAGTAAGGGCAAGCCGTTCTAAAAATGTCCGAAAAACGTGGAGCAGCACAAGACGGCCAACAGGATCTACACCCAGGAGTCAGGAGGGAGAAGATAATCTTATCACAATCATCATCCCTCCTATGAACCCACTCTGTCTTACCCCCCCACCTGCTCGATCACACATCCTTCCTACTTCTATTTTTCCACTCTCTCCACGTTGAACGGGCTGATCAGCAGGCGCAGTCCGTACCTTCCTCGTTGATAATCTTAGGCTCCTAAGAAAATGCCTCGTTGCGCAGCCAATGAAATCCTTCCGCCTTCCCCACTGATATCGTCACCCCTTGTGACAAAGGGTTTGGGCTCGACTGCATTTTCCCTTTCCTCGCATCCAACGCTTCTTTGGCCATTCACCAGCCCCTCCTGAACGTCATGTCATGGCCGTCCCCAAGATAGGAAGTGGCGGTGTTCACGGGCCAGAGGCCCCTCAACGGTCCTTAGACTGTCGATCAGCGGTGTAGGTTCATGCACTTCAGGAATCTGCGGATATGGAGCGCTTCTAAATACGAGTCTGTCATGCATAATGATCTCTTTTCTACGTAAGAGCTGACCTCGTTTTCGCGACCCTCATTGCACCCCATCAAATCTTGAATCCAAGCACTTTTCTCACAATAAGCCTTGGGACCGCATTGTGCGCATATTCGTTTGGGAGCTAAAGACCAGAGCGAAGACTTCGGACGCCATCGTACGGTCGTAAATATAGACGCTTGAAGGAGCCTCCGCCAGCAGTGGACTCCGAGCCATCTGTATCCTGTCGCAATACATTTCCACATGCCATTTAATCGGCATGGTAAGTACCACACATAAAGTACGCGGCTGAGCAAGGAGCGTGCACGGCGGCGCCGAGCGCTGATAGGGTCAGGACACGGAACAGGCTACCTGACGCTCACATTGGTCCATCCTCCATGCACGTACCTCCATTCATTCCGACGAGGAAATTTCTATTTCGTCACCCACATTTGGTATCATGTCAATCCCGTGCGACTGCCTCTGTGATCTTTTCTTGATGGCTGCTCCGAGAGGTCCAATGGGTGGGTTAGTTTAAGGAGATGGTTGCTTGCATCCTCTAGTCATCCAACGGGCAGACTGTTTCGCGGTCTTGACGCTGAAGTGGGTCCAGCCTGACTACGGCTATGGTCGGTTCAGTACGTGGTCATCTGAGCGGATACCACGACTGCTGCCCAGTCTCGACGCCGCTGTCATTCCAGCCGCATCTTAGTTCGCCCTTGGTATTCTCACGAGCTGTATTTCAACACCCACCCTCGTTACAGGTAAACGGTGCAATCTCTGCGAATTTTGCTAGCGTTAGGATCGGCGGACTTCATGGCTACTTGAACCGCCCAACCTCTAAATTTCTTCATCTTTTAATCTACATCAACATCCAACGCAATCAGATCTTTGAGCTTTGAGCATTGGGCATGGCAGATGATCTACGCCATACATTCTCTGATAGATGTGTTGTTCTGAGATGCCACGAATGTAAGAGACTAGCAAAAAACATGCATAGAGAGATTCCCAAGTCTTCCACCTCGCAACAGGGAAATCATCGGACAAAGGTGATAAACTCGGAAGCCCCCATTTTGTTATTCTAGCACTCTTTCACAGCCATGCATCATATCAAATTACCTCTTCCTACGACCGAGAACGAGGCTCCGATATTGTCCTCTTCCGCTCCAGTTACAGGCTTCAACCTTGGAGCCCGTCAAGGCGGAGGTCAGGCGTTCCGTCGCTTGTCGTGATGGGACGAATCGAGACGATACACCTGACTGTCCGAACATTTCATCGATGGCTATGAGGACTCGACGGGGCCATAGGACACGCGATCAAGAGTTGGAGGCAAAAGAGGCTAAGCGAGTGCGACGTGACGCCGCAGGGCGATGGTTGCTGGTAAGGGGGTTGAAGAAGGTGAAGGCGGTATGAAGGGAAGTAGTGTGAGGGATAGTAGGGAAGGTGAAAAGAGATTGAAGAAGTAGTAGCAGTAGTAGCAGAAAGAGATGTGATAGCCGTCTCATGAATAGCTGATACCCGGAATGCAATTGCGATACCTGAATGCAATGGCGATACCTAGATGCGATGGCGATATTTACATGCGACCGACTAACCCCTAGTCCTGCTGTGGTGAATAGAACACTTCATCCATGGAGGTAGAATTTAACCCATGAGACCAATAATACGGCACTATGTGTGTATGTGTTCCCCGTGTTCCCCACGGATGGCGGTGATATCCGTGCCTAGTACTTTGATCCATGGATCAAAGGGGCCGACCGGTAATGCGCAACACAAGCAAGGACATGGCGTTGTTGAAGACGTCGTTAAATTTAACTAAACTATCTGCTGATGGAACATGGGCTATCTTGATACCATCGCCCCTCATCAGACTTGAGCACAAATGAAAACCCCTGCAGCTGGAGACAGTGAGATCAAAACAAGGAAGCGAGATACATTATTCTTTGGCTAGTAGGTTCTTCATTTCAGTCCACAAGGTACCTTGTGAGTGCGGATCGGATATCTTATCAAGGCTGACCAACAGCAGCACCAGAGAACTGTGCAGCGAACGCATCGTTGTAGTTCGCTAGAGAATCACACATCAGCATACCGACCACCTAATGCGTCCATTCTCCGAGGCTTGACTCACCAATTTTAGCACAACTGGGATCCACAAAGGGTGAGATATCCGTCTGCAACAAACTCAACGCCTCGGCAAGCAGGGTGCCAAGGGCCTCGCTCCTCAGGAAATCCGGCACGATCGCCAGGGTGAGCTGGTAGAAGAAGCAGACGAACTTGGTCGGGTTGGTCAGGTCGGAAGTCTGGTAGGTCCCGCCGGTGATGTTGCCTAGGTCGGCGCCGGCGAAGGTGTTGACCGCGCCGGTGTTGCCGCCCACGGACGCGGCTTCGGGGACGACGGCGGCGATTTGCACGAGGTCCTGGGCGAACGAGGCGGGGCTGTATTCGTTGACGACGCCGAGGGGGCGGCGGTACCTGGGGGTTCGGGTCAGCGTTTGTGTTTGCGCTTGGGGGATGGGAGGGGATGGGATGGTACCAATTGTCTGGGATGCGCTCATAGCCAGGAGTCCAGGATAACGTGCCGTCGGCGGCTTCGGTGATTGCGAAGAAGGATTTGAGGGTCTCCTTGTCCAGGATACCGTTCGGGTATTCGGCGGAGTGATTGGACATCAAGGCCGCTGGTTCCAATGAGCATGGCTTTTTAGTTATCAAGTCAAGAGCTAACGTACGGATGAAAGTGTGGGCAGCGTTTGATACTGCTACGCCTGCGAAGGGTGCGAAGAAGAAGTATGGGTTCGTGGTCAAAGAGTTGTCGAAGGTGTACTTTCGATGTTGTATGCTACAATGACTTAGCGCTTTGGTAAAATACGGATCTGGAATGTCGTTGAACTTACATCGTGGCAAGGTCATAATTCGGGACTGCGGCAGTATTTTGCAGGTCATACAAGGCTTGGAACTTTGGGACCTTGACGCTCTGGGGATTTTGCTATCAGCCAAAGACGCAGAAGAATCGATATCAATTGATACCTACTGAGACATCTCCATTGTAAAGGTAGTAATCTGCGTTCATGATTAGCAGTAGAAAACAACAGTCTCCCGAACCCGTGATGTATAACGTACCGCCTCGTGTGGGACTCGCATCGCTCTCATACTTGTTATGGCTTCCAGACAATCCATCAGCCGGCCCAACAATAGGCGAGGTCATAGTCTGCGGCTGTTTGCCCCCAATGCTCCATGTATCCCCACTGATATTGCCTTAGCCCGTGGTGTTTATCTAGGGTTATCAATTTCACTTACGCAACATCTCCATCAACGAGTGTAGCATACACCGTCAAGGGAATTCCGAAGTTCGGTGCAAGACCTGGCTATGGTTAGTATTATGTAGCAGCGGCTTGGGTTAGGAGACTGACCGTAGGCTTGCTCGGTGGCACTTGCACCGACGGCAAGAGGAACAACTCCGCTGTGAGGAAAGTAGCCATGGTTGGCCAGGGCGTTGAGGCCGGGGCAGGGACCACGGAGGTCGTTGGGACCTGGAGCCACCCAAGCGTATTCTCCAGTAACGTCGATCAACTGATCTTCATTGAAAGTGGTGAATGGAATGTTCCCCGGTCCGCTCTGTCTCTTCTGGGTTTGCTTGTCTGCTTTCAGCGCATCTCGCTCCTTGAGATGCTGTTTCAAGAACTCTGGATCCTCAATAGCTCGCTCTGCATATGGACAGAGGGCTAGGGTTGTGGTCGTCAGGGCAAGACCCAGGATGGCGGATGTAGACCTCATGATGTCTACGAATCAAGAAGTAAAGGATATCTTGAGGTCGAACAATAAGTCTTACGGATTCCATGCCGAGGGAGGGTTCTTATACCTTTCACGGACTGCTCAATGGTCATGGTGGTCTCTACTCCGATGACGAGCTTTCCATAGCATGAGTCAGGCCATTTTCAATGACACCCTGAACTTTGATACCATTGTACTGTTGGCCAATGAGAAATCTCGGTAGAGGCCCCATGACCTGACGGTCCTTGCAGATTCCGTGCATCCCTTGAAGTGGCCGAGCTTACACAATATCTTGTAGTCTCAATTCAATTAGCAACATCACTTAGTGTTACAACTGCTGACCAAAAGGGCTTAACGGAAAATGATACACGCCGATGGGAAACATACAAAACGTAGAATTTCAGGCATGAGGGTGGGGGGAGCTTGTTTGTTTACACAATGAGAAGACTTCTGTCCAATGACGAAGAGGGCGACGACGACCGAAGGACATCAATCGGAAGTTCAGGTGAAAGATTCACGCGACGGCAACATTGAATCAAAAAAAATGAGTGCCGTTGCGCGTCTTGATAAAGCTCGAAAGGAGCTAAGCATGCCGATCCGATGAAGGTGTTACGTTGAGCACAAGACGAAAGTGGCTGTGCGGCATGTGCGGCATTCAACATGACTCCTTGCTCGAGCCTGGTTTCCTTCACGCCGTAGCCTGATAGCTTGCTATGTGACTTGGATTGGAAAAGGAAGGGTGTCTGCTTATGGCTTGAAGCCACACCTAGAGCTTGGGTCTGGACGGCTCTGTCAGCAGAGTACGTTTTCCCAAATCTAGTGCGACTGAGTAATTATCCTGGCGTCACGCCATATCCATTCTGGCTCTTCATCTCATGTTTGGATGACAACCTTGAAGATTCGTAGATCTTTGTAGTTCATCATTCTCTCTAGTCAGCAGATCAGCAGGTTGAGAGCCAGACACGCAACCATTGCTTCCAAAAGCATCGTCATCCGTTCCCAAATAGATGATCGGAGCCTCGGTCATGCATTTATGTCAAGGGTATTCCCGCATGTGATCAGAATATCGAGCTCCAGACCACTCCAAGTCCTAGCAGGTTGCATTCATGCCGATCCGCTTCGTCTATCGATAGATCTCAGTGTTAGGCGTATCCAGAACCGTCAAGTTGAGCTTAGTTGGCTGTGGTCGCATGCGATCGATCGATCAGCATACAGGGCAAACATTCTCACTTGTCGGCTTTTCATCCACTGCTGGGGAGGGAAGCACAGCGCAGGAAGTGACTAACAGAAATGAGCCAGAAAGTATGAGCAAGGCAAGTAGATACAATGAGGTGATGTTGAGGTCGGTTTGTCGGGAGAAGGAAAGGAAGGCGGCCCAGAACAAGGTAGCTGGGTGGCAAAAGGAGAGCACAGCAAGAGCATAAGATCTATTTGGGACTGGCTGCTTCTTTTGAGGGCAAGTGACTACAGCCAACGATCAACAAAGGTTCTATCAAGAGAAGCCAGTCTCAAGATCAGCCACAAATGTCGATAAAGCAACGTAGTAAGGACGGCAAACTTGGTTCGGTAAGTATGGATCAATGGTCTCAATGCTGTAGCTTGTCCAAGGACTCGAAGATTGTGGTGCTGTGTTGGAGGCTCCTGGACTTTTTCAAAGGCCGGGCCGTGAGAACAGTAAAGATGCTCACTAACATTCTTGTCGAGGAGGCATCTACCTGTGCTCACTAAGTTTCAATGTTGCCAAGTTGTGTATGCAAAGAAAGAGGGCAAGGATTGTACCTACTCTGGAGAGAAAATATTTCTTGCCCTAGCCCTACTTCAATCAAAATACCTTCGATTAGCTCACGATGACGCCACAGCTCTTCATCTTCATAGGAACATCTTGTCAGCAATGCAGATTGTTGCCCTCAGCACGCTCATGAGACTATCACCGTTGTAAATATGTCAGTCGCATAGGGAGAGTCCCTCAACAAGCAAAGCAACTTCACGGGAAATGCTAACTACGATACTGGTGATACCGAACACATAAAACATTCCAGTCACTCCTAATCCTTCTTCTCCCTATACACATCGCCTGTCAACGAAATCTCGTATGCCTCATCCTTCCCACGGCCCTCGGCCTCTAGCTTGCGTACAAGTGGCAAAACTTGCTCTCCGAATTGCTGGATTTCGTCGTCATAGTGAAGGAAAGCGACCAAGAGAATGTTGATACCAAGGGACTTGAGAAGCAGAATGCGGTCGGCAATCTGCTCCGGGGTACCGATGAGCTTCGTTTTGAAGCCATCGTTGTATTGCACAAGGTCATCAAACTTGGAATTCGCCCACATGCCTGTCTTGTTGGCTGTGGAGGCACCAGCGTTTTGCACCGCGTCCGCAAATGCCTCGACAGCCTCTTTGTTTGCCTTGCCTTGGATCTCTTGCAGCACTCTGATTGCTTCTTCCTCAGTCTTTCGAGCAATGATGAATCCATTCAAAGCGAACTTGACCTCGCCGGCTCGGCCGTGCTTCTCCGCGCGTTCCTTGACGTCTGCAATCTGGATCTGGAAGCCTTCCAGGGTGTTTCCGTTCATGAAGTAGTAATCGGATACGGTGGCAGCATTCTCTCTTGCGTCCACGGAGTTTCCACCTTGGAAGATTTCAGGATACGGTCGGCCTGGCTTGGCAATTGGCTTCGGCTTGAGAGGATAGTCGTGGAATTGGTAGAAGTCGCCTTTGAAGGTGAACTGGTCTTGCGTCCAGATGCCCTTCAAGCAGGCTATGAATTCTCGGCTTCGCCGGTATCTCTCTCCGTGATCGAGCCACCATTGGCCGATTGATGTGAATTCCTGTTTGAACCATCCGGACACCACGTTGACGGCAATGCGTCCCTTGGTGTAATTGTCGATGCTAGCAATCTGTTTGGCGGCAATAGCTGGATTCCATGGCCCTGGAAGTAAGGCTGCCATTACGGTGAGACGTTCAGTGAAGTGGAGCAGCGCCTGAGAAAACGAGACGGATTCATGTTGGTTCTCTTGTAAGACTATCAGCTTGTGACACGCAAGAAGAGACTCGAAACATACCAGCTCCGTAACCCGCCATGAATCTTATCTGGGTCAAAGCGTACTCGAACCCAACCCTCTCCGCAGTCTTGGCGTATTCCACGTTCTGCTCGAAGGACCACCCAGTCCGTTGTTCGATTTTGGAAATAACCAAACCTCCCGAGACGTTTGGTACCCAGTATCTATCCATACACAAAGTAAGTATCATTCGGGCTGTTGTGGGGAAGCACTTACGCAAATTTGATCCGCGAAGGGTCTACGTTCAGCTTGTCCGCATAGTCCAGGTTATCGAACTTTCCTTGAGCATCCTGTGTTGTGCCTTTCGTCGCAGTATATCCATTTGGTTCGGGTGCTGATTTCTTCCCAATCGGGACAACAATGCGCTTTGCAGATACCGTCCCATTCCTCAATCTGTCGAGAGCTTCATTGATGCCTTCTAGGCCCCCATCTGCAAGAGCAATAACCGGAGGTTCGAGCCCCTTTGCCGCCAGAAGCTGTTCCAACCAGCGCATGGCGGTCTCCCGCAAAGCTGGCACACTATGGAAAACTTTGATGGGTACGCTATGGTACTTGACACCCGGAAGCCTCACTTTGGGAAGCCCGGTCAAGCCGACCAAATGTGCCTGTTTGTCTCCTACAGAATGTTGGAGGCATTCCTGGAGCCGCGTTGCCGTTTCCTTGCCGACTGTGTCTAGAGCAAAACGTAACTTTCCTTTCGTCACACTACGGACGATTTCAACTGCTCGCGAGGGGTCTTGCCTGTCAACCAGGACATCTGCGCCTAAATCGATAAGTCGGGATCCATGCCTGACGACATCCGCTACACTCTCAACCCTGTCAGTTTGGCAAGCTGGAGTGCCATTGACCCGGTGTTCGATGACGCTGTCTTATTAGAACGGATCCGATGCCAGTCACAGTGAACTTACCACCCCAAATGGCAAACCAGTCCTCCTTCTGCGGACGTTCCGCATCTTTGATACCCTCAAAACATTCTTCTCGAATGTCTTCTGGAACCTCGCCTTGGTCTAGTTTTTGGAAAAGACTAGGTAGATCTGGGCCTTCGGATATTCCCGTGATATTGGCGTAATCAAACCCCAGAGAGACACCCAGTGCTAAGAACGCGCTTACAAAAGCAACTCCGATAGCTGCACCTGTGTTTACCGGCAGCTCCACTGGAAGTCTTGCAACATTGAAGTCTGTCGTCACCAAGTACTCCTGGTATGCGGCTTTACGCACGTCTCGATAATCGGTGGATGGACCAAAGACCTTGTTCATGTGTCAGCTGCCACTATAGATCCTTTTAACTTTCTCAAAACTTACTACATCACCAGCTTTGATCCTAGAATTTCCCTTGGAAGCCTTGACGACAATACCTGCAAAATCCCGCCCATTAACCCAGGGAAACGAAGGGAGTCCGAAATCATAATCGCTACATCATACATCAGGCTTTGGCATTGACAGTAGTGGCGTATAATACATACGGGCCTTTCCAATCCTGGTGTGCCAATGAGCATCAAGTGAAAGACGTACTTGCGGAGGGCCTACATACCACTGGATTTAAACCAATTGCTACGATCTTCGAGGGTCAGCTCTCCTCTCGAACTTCAAGTCTTCTCCTTACTTGTACCAAAATTTCTCGATCTGAACGAAGTTCCGGTATTTCTCCTGCCTTCTCCAGGCAATATTTCTGTCGAGGCCCGTGCAACTGCAGTATGTCCTGCTGAGGTTTTGGAAGATGCTGAAATGTATCATCATGATTTCGGTTTAATTCACCATTGCTCTTGAGTGCATTGACGTCTTCATCAGTCTGCGCGTTGGCGCTGCCGTATTCTTCGCGCGAAACCGAAGGCATTTTGGATTCAACGTTGCAGGAGAATTATTGTTGCACTGACTGCGTTGATCCTATTATGACGTTTCACTTTCTCATGTCTACACACGTGAAGGCCTAGATTTAGCCGTCAATTCCTTCCTTATTAGCTGTGAAAGACCTTTTTCTCGCAGAAATTGCGGGGCTGTGCATTGCGAAATTTGCAGCTGCATGGGGTGATTTCTCCAGGCAACACGTTCCGAAAGGGTTCCCCTCTCATTGGGCTGATGTCGCCGACTTCACATTTTTGTATCATGTCTTATGGCGCAATGAAGGCGTGATCGTTTGGATGCAGATGGTAGCTGCAGATCATCTCTTTTCTTCCTAGACGCTAGTGCCTTCACCATGTTCACTTCCCTAGCAACGGGAGGCTTTACAATGGACAAGCACCCGCTCATTGACGTTCATTTACGAGCTCTGATACACTTTACAAATTGTACCTGTTGGTCTTGCTCGCAGAGCCGTGGCATTGCGTATTCATCATGGCTCACGAAAACCGAATCAACCAGCTCGAAAACATCGCAAACCGAAGTCCGCAGCACGAAGGAAAATGGGGAGGCCTTGTCGCCGGCGAAATGAGTGTATCGTCGTCACAGAGCGGAACGACATACCTTGTACCAGTCCCAGTGACTTTGAAGGCACAGCTTGGAAGCCCAGTCAGGACACATTCTCTTTGATCCGTGACTGATCTATTAACATTTGTGTTTAGACTGCCTTAGCAATTGGTGCCTTTTCTACGACTTTGACGACGTTGGCATTGGCTTTGATGGAGTTTAGAGGCCTCACGATCACTAACGTTTTCATCGGCAACTTCTTCTTCGTCGCAGGTCTTTTTCCTTGCCTCCAGGTTTTCCTTCGCTCAGGTTGCTGACTGACTGGATTGTTAGGCATTGGAATGGTCATATCAGCGCAGTGGGAACTTGTCCTAGGAAATACTTATGCGTATACCGTTCTCTCCGCATTCGGGTTTTTCTATGGTGGCTTTGGTGCTATCATCACGCCTTTGTTCGGAGTTCAAGCGGCCTATGGAACAGATATAGCAGGGTATAACAATGCCTTGGGGTTTTTCGTGCTCAGTGAGTGAAGTCATTCCCAAAGCCTGCAGGTGCTGAGCTTAGTAGTGTGGGCGGTGTGGAACTTCTTCTTCTTGCTTGGATCTTTGCCTCTGTGAGTCTGGCCTCGGAAAGGGTTTTACTGCGACAAAGTCGTGCTAAGGTGCTCCTAGGAACCTGGTTTACATTGGCATTTTCTTCACAGTGCAGATGGCTTTCACTTTAGTTGCGGCCTCGTATTTCGCAACGGCTGATGGGCACGCAGAGACCGCATCAGGGCTCAAGAAAACAGCAGGGGCTTTTGCCTTCCTCAGTGGGCTTCTGGGCTACTATACGGTCGCAAACCTGATGTGTCAAGAGGCCATGTTTTTTTCGTTCCCGATGGGAGACACCAGCAGGCTTTTCTCAGCAAAGGAATCACAGGATTGATCTCAAGACGTGGATGCATTGATGAGGCTACAAGCCCAGAGTTCCCTCAGCCAGACCTCAAGACCAAAAAAGGATGCTCTATGCGAGAGACGTCCTGCATCCACTTGCAGTGTCGTATATTGGATCGGAGCACGGGATGGCTTAAGTCGCAATTCACGTCATGTAGGTGGTAGACCGTGCAAGGATTGGGCAAGGTTTTAGGCTAAGGTCCTATGTCTGGGTGGAAAATTGTGGCATCAGAGCCTTACGTAAGAATACGTGCAGACTTCCAATTCTTTGTTCACTACGCCTATCTGTCCACGCTTTATATGCAACTGCGGGGATCAGGTTAAATACTCCGAAATTTTATGCGGGGAGTGCATACGCGGAGAATTGCGTGCTCAGTATCCCTCGAATGACGATCATCGCATCTGTAAATGTATGTGATCGGCTCGATAACGATACAACCATTGAAATGTGCAAGAACAAGCACGACTATGGTGATAGGGCACGCCATTCATAGCTGGAGCTTGTCTTCATGCATCGAGGAGATGGCGTGCTCTCACACAATACCACCAAATGCTAGACTTTGTCTACCCCCAATGTTTCGAAGAGGCTGCCAGCTTCTCCAAAGGCTCAACTCTTCATATCACGACAGACTTTGAAAAGGCCCAACGAGGTTGCCATGGGATCTTTAGCACCGTCACCACCTTCACACCCGGCGACCAACCCTGCTGTCTACGATGCTCACCATCAAAGCTTTACTAACTCGCCATTGCCATCCGAGCCTCGCGAGTGGCTCCAACGTGCTGTACGCGTGTCTGCCATCTTAGCAGAAGATGCTGCCCATCGTGAGAAAGAGAACAAAAGCCCTATAGCCGAAATATCTCTCCTCAAATCCTCAGGTCTTACCAAGATACTAGGCCCTCAGAAACACGGCGGTGGTGGACAAGGGTGGGATGTGGCCTACAAAGTCATCCGTGAGATCGCCAAGGCGGATGGTTCCATTGGCATGCTTCTCGGCTACCATCTGCTCTGGAGCTGGACAGCTAATGTCGTTGGCACCGACGAACAGAAGGATCGGACGCAGAGATTGATTATTGACAATAATTTCTTCGTCGGTGGTGCGGTTAATCCGAGGGACAACGACCAGAAGATTACAGATGATGGGGATCACATCATCTTCAGTGGATTCAAGCACTTCAATACAGGCGGTGTAGTGTCCGATTTGACAGTCCTTGAAGGTGTATGTTGCTGTCACCACCTCATGGATTGAGGAAATCGATCGAGACTGACAGCAGTAGGCCTACGAAGGCACAGACCAACACATCTTCGCTCTGGTTCGCACCGACCAGCCAGCAATCGTCTTCTCGCACAATTGGGACAACATCGGCCTCCGTCTCACCGAGTCCGGCAGCGTCAGGATCAACGACGTCCGAGTCCCGTGGACAGATGCCCTAGGCTGGGACCCCGCCACCAAGAAGCCTATTGAGAGCATCTTGGCCATTCCATGGGCCACGCTGCTCCTGCCAACGCATGTCCTTCCATCTCCTCTCCCCAGAGATTGAACAGCCGAGCCATTCTGACCGTTCGCACCAGCATCCAACTCGTCTTCTCCAATTTCTACATCGGCATCGCCCTCGGCGCCCTCTCCTTCGCCTCAACCTACACAACCAAACACACCCGCCCCTGGCCCTACACCCCCTCCCCCGCCCCCTCCGCCACGTCCGAACCCTACATCCTCGCCCGCTACGGCTCCTTCTTCGCGCACCTCTGCGCCGCCGAAGCCCTCGCGGACCTCGCGGGCGCTAAAATCGCGGACATCTACGCCCGCCACGGCGCGCGAAGAGACATCACGGCGGCGCAGAGGGGAGAGGTGGCGGAGTGGGTTGCGAGCGTCAAGGTTGTGGCGACGGATACGGCGCTGAGGGTTACGGGGGGGGGTGTTTGAGACGACGGGGGCAAGGGCGACGGCGGGGACGGTGGGGTTGGATCGGTTCTGGAGGGATGTCCGGACGCATACTTTGCATGATCCGGTGGCGTACAAGGAGATGGAGTTGGGGAGGTTTGTGCTTTTGGGGGAGGCGCCGGAGCCGAGTTGGTATACTTGATTTCTCGGGGGCTTGATCAAAGTCTTTGGTGGATTGTGATCGAGGTCTTGCGTTATACTCGTTCATTTCCAGCTTACATGATGGTCTCCGTGTTTCGGCGACGTCTGCATGTTTGGCTACATCATGTCCTGCCCTATGACATGCCATGTTCTGCGCTCATCTCCTTGCCTACACTGTTCGCTTTCTCCCCTTGTTGGAAACATATCAGGACTCCGAGTCAGTTCCGACAGTCCGTCGCAGTTGGCACGATACAGTTTTATCCGCCTTGCGATGTGATCAGACCTGTTTCGTAGCTCTTTGAATTGAATGCCGATTCATTGAAAACTAATCTTGCCTATCTATGCAAATCAAACCTTTCCTCAACGCTCAACGGCACCCTCCCTCCACTAAGCACACCCTTTGCACATGTCCGCCTGATCAGTGTACGTCTCGATGAAATTCCAAGTCTCCCACACCTTGGGTACCTGCCTCATACGCCCACCAGGCTCCGCGCAAACGTCGTCCTGCAGAAGACCACCCGTAGCGGAACATACCGTCGCCGTCGCGAGATTGACCTTGTTGGCCCGATCCGACGGAACCACGTCCTGCATCCACCCCTCTGTGTTCGCTGGGACAGTCTGACACATTCGCTGACACTCCTCGTTCAGCTTCGACGGGGTTGTGTAAGTTGTGCCATCTGCCGGGGGATGGTTCCGCACTTTCCTCTTCTGCCCGTTCCAGTAGTAGTAGTCCTTCCCCTTCATGGCTTCGGCGCAGAATTCGTTCCCATCTCCCGTGTCCCAACATTGCTTCTTTTCCTCCTCCATCCAGCTGAGACATTTGGGCGCCAGCCAGTAGTACTCCGAGGCCGCGAATTCAGTATTGAGGGTTTCGAGTTCGCCGCTTGCACAGGTCCAGGAGTAGGAGTAGCTTTTGTTGGCGTGTTGGTTGTAGTAGTCGAAGCCGTAGTAGCTGCCGTAGTATTGACCGTACACGGGAGGCAGGTTTCTGGAGGGTGTGTCCACGCAATAGCACTTTGTGAGGCGGAAGATGTCGCCTTCGACATCGCCATCGGTGCGTCGCTGGTTCTTGTTGTAGTCCCATGGGTCGAAGGGTGTGTTGACTGTTGTACGCTTCACAGTTTGGATCGGTAGGCCTGCGGTGAGGCTTGTAAGGAAGAGAGCGAGAAGAATGAGTTTGAGAGACATTCTTGATAATGAAGTTGTTATGTGTAAGGTTCTGAGTCGCTGTTTGGTAGGTTAGAAGGGATCTGAGGAGGTTAAGTAGCTAAATCTACAAATGCCATTATTTTTAGTGGAATATATCTGGGTTGACTCATTTTCGCTCAAAGACTTGACTCTTGGCTTCTTTACCTATCTCGGTATTTGAGAGCTTAGCGACTAGATCTCCATAGAACTTTCCAAACCCATGAGTGCGAGCAATCAACGCTTGCGCAACAATCGCAGTTAGACAAATTCTTTAGTGGCAAGAGAGGCGATGGCATATGGACGATTGAAAGGTATGAAGATGTCATTAGGAATGTACAAGTATGGGACTCCTGCATGCAACGCCAGAAAACAAGAAGCACCGCAACACCATTGTACCAGCGCCATCAGAAATCCAACCCAATGCGAGCTAAATACCTCCGCATCAACGCAATCTTCAAGAGCTGTAAAGCAATGTGGAAATAATGCGGTGATACTGATCTTGAGGACGAGGAGTAGAAGAACGTGTAAAGACAGCTCACAGCATAAATCGTCAGCGACAGACGCCACGGCTCTCCTATGAGCGTGGTATGACAATTCCATACTGGACGATGCCAGGGTGGCTGCCGGCTCACCACTACCTGCGTGCAGGATGTGTAGGCAGGAAATACAAAAAGCGTGGTCCGCTATCAGGACTCCAATACCTTAGCATTCCATTTATCATAGTACATGTACATCGCTCAAAGCCATACTCTTCTCCGCGGTTATCAAATACGTGTATCCGGTATCGTCTCGTACACTTGGTACCCTCGGTACCGTACGTGCGTACCTACCATCCCAGAAACGTGCACACGTGCTAACCGTATGAAGCCGACCGCTTCCTTTAGCTCGATGAATGGCTTGGCGCTTGGCATTTACCAGAAAATCGAAACCTCACCCTGCTTCTACGAAAGTACGAAACTGTGATTGCACAAACACACCTTCCTCACTCACTCACCCAAGCCTGCAATCCTCTATCTTTCCATTTATACCTCCTCAGCCCATTGATCACCAAAAACATAATTGCCATCTGCCCCTCAGCTGCCCACAACGTTGTCCCACATACAACTGACACAAGATCTTGATGGCTTCTGTGAGTTCCCGCCTTCACTCATCGCCGGTGCTGTGTCTTGCGTGCGCGATACGAAATACGCGAATCAGACTGCTGATCACGATGCAAGCCACGTCCGTATTACAATCAAGGTCATCTCCCTAATGGTGCGAACAACGCCGCAAATATGAGCTCCGCAGGTGCATCGGGATCCAGTTTTCTCCCCAACAACGGACGTATTCTACAGAGCGGAGGAACACGCATCCTATGCGTTGCTGATGTTCGAGGTATGAATCAGTCACTCCTCGCACACAAGCAAGAGCTCTTGTTCTGACCGCAGCACAGGCAATCTGAAATCTTTGAATGACCTGGCCCAGCAGGCAAAAGCAAATTACATCGTCCACACTGGCGATTTCGGCTTTTACGACGAAGACTCACTACAGCGCATTGCTGATAAGTATGCCTTCCGGGCCGCTGTCAAGTGCATACATGGGCACGCGACTGACCGCTTTCCTTAGGACCCTCAAGCATGTTGCTCAATACTCACCTCTACTTTCCGAAAATACCAAGCGTGTGATACAAGCTTCTCAGCCCCAGAACTACGATGTCAAACAGCGCTTCTCTCCTCATGAGCTTCAGCTCTCCGAATTATCCATGTTCATAGACAAAAAGCTCAAGTTGGATATTCCCGTCTACACGGTCTGGGGCGCATGTGAAGACGTCCGTGTGCTGGAAAAGTTTAGATCCGGGGAGTACAAAGTGGATAATCTGCACATTATTGACGAGGCAAATTCAAGACTGCTAGAAGTTGGCGGAGTGAAGCTGCGACTGCTTGGGCTTGGTGGTGCAGTGGTCATGCATAAGCTGTTCGATAACGGAGAAGGCCGTACGACGATTGCTGGAGGCCAAGGTACCATGTGGACTACGTTATTGCAAATGGGAGAGCTGGTGGATACAGCGAATCGTGTCTATGACCCTACAGAGACCAGAGTCTTCGTCACACATGCTTCGCCAGCACGGGAAGGCTTGCTGAACCAGCTCTCCGTCACCCTCAAAGCCGACTTCTCCGTATCCGCTGGGCTTCATTTCCGATATGGCAGCTCATACAACGAGTTCAGCGTCAACCCTACTCTTGATCATTACCGTGGGAAGCTTGCTGCCTCAAAAGCATCCTTCAACGACGTTTGGGAGACGGTCAAGAGCGAGGTAGAACCAGCTGTGTCGCAAAATGACGCCCAAAAACAGTTACTTGACAACGCGCTAGACATCGTCACAAAGATGCCCACAGTGGCAAATGGAGGTAATCCGTTCAGCCAAGCTTTGCCCGGGCAGGGTACAGGTGGCCAGGTAGATGAGAGTGCTTTCAAGAATATGTGGAACTTCAACCTGGCTGACGCAGCGTTTGGGTATTTGGTGTTGGAGATTGAGGCTGGAAGAATCGGTACGGAAATGAGAGCACAAGGTTTCAACTTTGCACATCGCGGTAGTGGAGGACCAAAGCAGGGTGTCACACAACCCATTCAATCACCCGCTCAAGGTGGATCGACCAATGCTGCCATACAAGGCATGGGACCACTCAACAATCGTGCTCCCGTCGCCCCATCCTCCCAATCTAGTCAGCAATTCAGCCAGGCTCAACAACCTGGTCAGCAACCCAGGAGTCAACAGCCACCTACGCAGCCTAAGCAGGCCCTTGTTCAACAACAACAACCGCAGCCTCAATCGCAGCCGCAACCGCAGCAACAGAGCAGGGCCCCGCCAAGCCAAGCTCGTCCTTCGCCTGCCCCAGCCGCGCCTGCCCAAAACCAAGTCAAGCCAGCTACACCCCAACCTACGACCAATACGGCCAACGCTGCTCCCTCTGCTACTCCAAGCTCAGAGAAGCAGGCTCCATCAACACAACCTTCCAGCCAAGCACCGGATCAAGTCAATGGCGCAACACCGGGTTGGAATAGCACCTCAGCCGATCTCAATCCTCCTAGCACACCGTCGACCAAGCCTGCCAACAAGCCAGCTTCGCCAGCTGTCGAAAAGAAGCCAAGCACAGGCTTGTTCATCCACAATATGGAGAGCGAGCAAGCTGTCCGCGATATTTTTCCCGATGAAGACAAAGCCAAGATTGTCAAGATCGAAAACTATGGCAAGACGAACCACGTAGTTCACTTCGCAAATCACGAAGATGCACTCGCAGCATTAAATCGTCAACCGGCAGAGTTCAAGCTAAAGAACGCTCCGCAAGCGCAGCCAGGCCAACCGCGGAAGCCGAACATCAAATGGTACGATGATCGAGGACCAAAGCCTAAGTTTCGCGAGAACCAAGGCGGGCAAGGAGCGGGTACCTGGCAGGGAAGCAACCGATCAGCATCCGGATCTGGTCCTAGACCTGGATACCAGAGCGATCGCAATGCTAGTGACAGCGAAGGCGGCCGAGGACGTGGAGGATTCCCAGGTCGCGGTCGTGGCCGAGGGAATGAGCGAGGCGGCCGAGGAGGCCGTGGCGGACGGGGTGGCGGGAACAACAAGTCCGGTGGAGATGAGAACTCGACACCGGGAGCACCGTCCGCTCAAGACTCGAAGCCCGCGGCAACGCCTGCGGCTGCCGCCCCCTCGGGCGGTGCGTCTTGAATTCTTGCTGTTCGAAACTCTTTCCAGCAGACTATAGCGCTCAAACGATCCAATTTCCTTCGGAGAAGATACCGCGTACCTAATCGGAACGTGGTTCGATGTTTTATAAGTACTTGAGCGGCGGCTTTTAGAACTAGATCTTTGTCGAGCAGGAGAGGTGGCTGAGGATAGAAGGCAGGGGGCTTTGCAGGAGCTTCATACATGGCTCATTTCATCCATAGAAGCGGCGAAGATCTTCTGAGCGAGTCGATCAACGAGCATGATTAGCATTCATGTATCATTTTCATTAGCAATGTAGGCTAGCTGCGAAAAAGTAATTGCTGATGGTTGGCTCATTGTTCATATTGGTCATACTGCCGGAACACGAGTATTGTGTCTGTGTACTCTACACATAAGGAGATAAGGTACATGGAGATGTACTTTCAGACTTCACGCGGTGGCCGCAGAGTGAAAGTCAAGAGCTTTCCCCAGATTCCCTCAGGATACCGCTCTAACCAGGACTAGCCTAGCTGACGATCTTCCGCTGCCGATTTGTCCAGCCTCATGCATTCATGATGTTACGATGCCCAACTTCAACAACATCCTGCTGCTCGATTCTTTCATTGCACACCTTCTACCCAAGAAATCTGATCCTCCAATCTCACACATACAACACACTCACTTCTTTACGCAAGAACACGTGCTACTCTGTCCGGAATTCCTGCCTTCGCACATTTACTGTTGCCTTGCTTCACATTCTCTCAGGCACCCTTTGCTTCTCCCTGCCCTTTCTCCAAGACTTCGAACCGATCATCTCTTCAGTCCATCTGTCTTAAGCTTTACTATTGGCGCCCACATACCTCCAAGGGCCAAGTGCCCTACTACCGTAAACGTGGTTGTGCGCCCAGTCACAGGCTACCAATGATGCTGCTCCGCTTGGCCACTCTCGCCGTCGTGTGTCTGGGTGTATTTGGGAATGAGGGGAATTGGACCGTGAAACACGAAGAGGGAAGGTGCGCGCTCAGAGGACAATGTGGGAAGAAGTCGTTCTTTGGTGGCGAACTGCCGTGTCCCGACAACGGCTTGGCAGAGGAGCCAGATGAGGAGACCAGGGCGAAACTGGTTGCGATATGCGGAGATGACTGGAGTGAAGGGGATGTTTGCTGTGACGAAGCCCAGGTAGCTAAGACCCTGGGAGGACTAAATACCCGGACGGAAGACTGACTCTAGGTTAGGTCGACAATTTGAGAAGCAACCTCGAACGCGCCGAACCTATAATATCCGGTTGCCCGGCGTGTAAAACAAATTTCTTCAACCTTTTCTGCACCTTCACCTGCTCGCCGGACCAGTCGCTCTTTGTCAACGTCACAGACTTGGAGGAAAAGTCAGGAAAGCTTCTGGTGACGGAACTAGATAACTTATGGTCAGACGAGTACGGCAGGGGCTTCTACGATAGCTGTAAAGATGTCAAGTTCACTGGCGGTAACGTTATGGGTTTCATCGGCGGCAATGCTAAGAATTATACTGCCTTCCTCAAATTTCTTGGAGACACCAAGCTGCTTGGAAGTCCGTTCCAGATCAACTTCCCAAGGCCATCAAGTCAGCCATTTAAGAACATGATTGCGTCAGACCCAATACCGAAAGCATGCAATGACACAGACGAGGCATATCGATGCGCCTGCACTGATTGCGAAGCATCGTGCCAAGAGCTGGCAAAGGTCATGGAGCAAGAGTATTGCCATGTCGGAGCTCTGCCATGTCTTTCATTTGGTGTGATCATAGTCTACTGCGTCTTCTTGCTGCTTCTGGTGACAGCAGTCTCCGGGCATATTGCGTATCAGAAGCACAACCAACGGAAGAGCGAAAGATTACAGCTTTTGCAAGACGCTGCCATGAGTGATGATGAGGATGAGGGAGAAATGGTTCACAATGCTGGCATGTTAGATCGACCGCAGAGACAGTACAGGTTTAATACCATCTGCGATAGCACCTTTAGCCATCTCGGGAGGAAGTGCGCCAGGTATCCTCTAATCACTATAGGCGTTAGTGTTCTTATTGTCGTCGTGCTGAGCATTGGATGGATCAATTTTGAGGTGGAGACAAATCCGGTCCGACTATGGGTCAGCCCGTCATCTGCTGCTGCGAAAGAAAAGGCGTTTTTTGACAAGAGCTTCGGACCTTTCTATCGAGCAGAGCAAGCATTCGTGGTCAATGATACACTCCCATCCGGCCCTGGACCCATCCTGAGTTACGATACGTTGGCGTGGTGGTTTGACGTCGAGGCTCGAGTCCAACGCAGGATATCTCCTGAAGAAGGTGTCGTGTTCAGTGATGTGTGCTTCAACCCAACCGGAAAGGCTTGTGTCGTCCAGTCTTTGACAGGCTACTTTGGCGGCTCTTTTGCAAGCGTGGACGCAGACACCTGGCAGGAAGATTTGAGGCATTGCACTGATCAGCCTGGTAGCCTGGAATGTCTTCCTAATTTCCAGCAACCACTTGATAAAGATATAATACTTGGCGGGTATGAGAAAAATGGCGACATTCTCGACGCCGAAGCTATGATCGTCACCTGGGTTGTCAACAATCACGACGAAGGGTCAGACGGAGAGAAACGTGCACTGGACTGGGAACAAGGACTCATCGACGTTCTCAAAGACGCACAGAGCGAAGCCAAGGATAGGGGATTGCGACTTTCATTCTCCACCGAGAGAAGTCTTGAGGAGGAGCTGAACAAGTCAACCAATACAGATGCCAAGATCGTTGTGATCAGTTATATCATCATGTTCCTCTATGCTTCGCTGGCTCTGGGATCGACGACATTGTCTGTAAAATCCATTTTACACAATCCCGCGAATCTGTTGGTAGCATCCAAGTTCACCCTTGGTGTCATTGGCATTGTCATCGTACTAATGTCAGTCTCTGCTTCTGTGGGCTTGTTCTCGGCTTGCGGCATTAAAGTTACTCTGATCATTGCCGAGGTAATTCCTTTTCTGGTGCTCGCCGTAGGGGTGGACAACATCTTCCTCATCGTTCATGAGTTCGAGAGGGTAAATGTCACCCATCCGGATGAGGAAGTCGAGACTCGGGTCGCCAAAGCACTGGGACGAATGGGGCCCAGTATACTCCTGTCCGCTTCGACAGAGATAATCGCCTTTGCCCTTGGAGCTGTTGTCGGCATGCCTGCCGTCAAAAATTTTGCAATCTACGCAGCTGGTGCCGTGCTGATCAACGCGCTGCTGCAAGTTACCATGTTCGTCTCGGTGCTGGCGTTGAACCAGCGAAGAGTCGAAGACAGTCGAGCAGATTGCTTTCCCTGCATCAAAGTCAGGCGAGCAGATGTGGGCAGTGCTCATGGCGCTGGTGCGTATGGCTATGACGATGAAGGTCCTCTGCAGAAGTTCATCCGCAAAGTCTATGCGCCTTTTCTTCTGGACCGAAGAGTCAAAGTTGCGGTCGTCGTGCTCTTCCTCGGCCTTTTCACTGCAGGTTTAGCTCTCATACCAGAGGTTGCCCTTGGTTTGGACCAGCGCATCGCCTTCCCACGAGGCTCCTACCTGATCCCATACTTCAACGATCTAGATGCCTACTTCAACAGCGGCCCTCCTGTCTACTTTGTCGTACACGACTCCTCTGTTACAGAGCGCCCAGAGCAACGTTCTGTCTGCGGCCGCTTCCCCACCTGCGAGTCTTATTCTCTAACCAACGTTCTTGAACAAGAGTCCAAGCGCCCCAACGTATCCTATATCTCTGGCTCCACTGCCAGCTGGATTGACGACTTCTTCTCCTGGCTCAATCCGGTTAATGACGCCTGCTGCGTAGAGCACGGCAGAACATGCTTCAAAGGTCGTGATCCAGCTTGGAACGTCACCCTCTACGGCATGCCCGAAGGCGAAGAGTTCATCCACTATCTGACGAAATGGCTGCACTCACCCACAGATGCGAACTGTGTCTTCGGCGGCGCAGCACCCTATAGCACTGCCCTCGTCATCGAACCCTCAACGCACCCTCCTTCCGTACCAGCCTCCCATTTTCGAACCACCCACACACCCCTCCGATCCCAATCCGACTTCATTGAGGCCTACGCATCTGCCCGCCGTATCGCGTCAGGTGTTTCCGAAGATCAGAACATCAGCGTCTTCCCCTACTCGAAGTTCTACATTTTCTTTGACCAATACGCCTCCATAATCCGGCTCACAGGCACCCTGATCGGCTCCGCCCTCGCCATCATCTTTGTGCTCTCCTCTGCGCTTCTCGGCTCCGTAGCGACAGGCCTAGTCATAACCATCACGGTAGCCATGATTGTCGTCGACGTGATCGGCTGCATGGCCTTGTTCTCCGTCTCCCTCAACGCCATCTCTCTCGTCAATCTCGTCATCTGTGTCGGCATCGGCGTCGAGTTCTGCGCTCACATCGCTCGTGCCTTTACCTACCCTTCCAAAAGTGTCATGGAGAAGTCGAAATCGAAGTTCAGAGGCAAGGATCTGAGAGCTTGGACCGCGTTGACGAATGTAGGCGCGAGCGTGTTTAGCGGTATCACGGTCACGAAGTTCCTCGGGGTCTTCGTGCTGGCGTTTACGCGGAGTAAGATCTTCGAGATTTATTATTTCAGAATCTGGTTGGCCTTGGTCGTGTTGGCCGCATTGCACAGCCTGGTCTGGCTGCCCGTGGCGCTGAGTCTGGTCGGCGGCGACGGTAAGATTTCCCCGCCCCTGGATCCCCCACGGAACGGGACGCTGACCGCATCACGTGTAGGCTATCTGGATCCCGAGAGCGACGGGAGTTTGGAGGACGATCTGGCCGCGCGGCGGTATCGGGCCTTGTTGCCCGAGGACGACTACGATTCCGACGACTACTGATCCCTGCGTGGGGTGCGGCGCGCGCTGGGTCCCTGCGTCGCCGGGGGGCGGAGCGGGAATGTATCTTACGCATCTAGCATGGCATGTGCATGTGCATGGGGGATGTTCGCATCGATGGGGGGCGTGTTCGGGTGCATTCGGAGCGGTGGTCCCGTCGCATCTACGCATCTAGGTACAGATTGTGTGTGAGTCCGTCCATTTGCATAGCGACTCGAGCGATTCAGTCGGATTCCCCGGTCCGTGGTGTGGTAAATGCAGGAGAGCAAATACGTCGATGATCCCGTAGACGGGCGGGGATTCCTAGCTGCCCATTCCAGACAATCCCCCGCGCGCAAAAGGTCTAACCGAAGATCCCCCGGCCTCTGCCTTCCCTCCCCCCTGCCATCCCTACCCAACCTCACCGTTCCCCCTCCCCTTCCTCCTCTTGACGTGAAAAGCCTGCTTCAGCCTCTTCAACTTGGCCCACCTCTCCCGATCCCTCTCGTCCCGCCCCGGCACCTCCTCCCTCCCCGCCCTCTCATCCGCCCCACCATCAACCTGACCAACCGCCCCCTCTCTCCCGTCCCCATCCCCGTGCCTCAAAGACGACACCCCCGCATCCACCGCCCGCAGCAGGGCTTCCCAGCCCGCCAGCCCGTCCAGCGACGTCCGTCGCGCCGTGGTGCCGTTTTGGGCGAGGACGTTGATCCAGGGGCAGTAGTCGCGGTGCTCGGACACGGGGTCGAGGCGGTGCATGCTTGATTGGGACGCGGGGGATGACGGGGAGGAGGAGGGGGGTGGTTTGAAGAGCCAGAGGCCTAGGCGGCGGAAGCAGGCGGGGCAGGTGGCGAGGCCGATGACGTGGCCTTGTTCCGCTTGCCAGCCGAAGAGGGCAAGGGCGAGGGCGGAGGTGTTGGGGGTGGGGGGGTCGGGAGACGGCGGGTGGAGGAGAGGGGTTAGCTTTTGGGAAAGGGAGGGGAGGTCGAATGCTTCGGGGGTGGAGGGGTCGGGTGGAAGTTCGGGGGCTATTGCGGCGAGGGAGTGGTAGCGCTGGCGGAGGTCGTCCATCGCGATCTTGTGGTGCGCGAGGGGGAGGCGCTGGATGGTATCTGCGGGATTCGTTAGTGCGTTTGCCGGAGCAGTCGAGGAGGGGTCACGCGTACCATCGCATCCCTTCCTCCGCCACAAACATCCGCCATCGTGAGAAGTAACAATCATCTCTGCGTACTTCTCCACCAGTTGCTCCTGAGCTTTCTCCCTCCACTCGTCCTCATCCTCCTGTTCGTCTGACGGGCGCTTCTCGGTGTCTTGGGTCTCTTCGTCGTCCGGCATCTCTTCCCTGCTGCTTTCCAGCGTAATCACAACCTCCTTCCCACAGCCCCCAACACATCCAACCCTCTCCTTCCCGACGCACGACCAACCCCGCTTGGCCCACTGGACCTCGTTGATCCTCTCCGGCTTCCCCATCCATTTATCGACGTGTCTGTACGTCTTCAGCCGCTCGAGGAACTGTCCGCGATCCCACGGCGCGAAGTTGGGCGTTTTGCGCTCCTCGTTCATCGTTGCGATTATTGGGGTAGGTTGCTTGGCCGTCACAGCAGCGGCGCGTAGATTTGGGGATTGAGAGGCGAGGATACGTGTACTCGGTGGAACGTATGCAGACGCAGGGCGGGCGATTCGAGGTTTCTTCGCGGGAGGATCCATTGTTGCGGGGAGCGTGGTGGTGGATGTATTGTATTTGTCATGATTCGACTTCGTGGCTAGCGAGGTACTGGACGCGTTGGAGATGGAGTCGAGGATTTTGTGGAATTTGCGCTTGGTCGTACTCAAGGCGGTACCTGTGGGCATTTTGGGTAGCGAAAGGTAGCACCTGAAGAAGATGTGTGGTGCGTAAGAATGTTTTGATTCCAGCAGTCCTTGTTCTCTACATCGATGGATCTTCAGCGGCAGGCTCGCTTAGCGCGGTAAAGTTCGACGTACTCCGTATACTTCATTCGATTCTGCGTACTAATTAATGGCATTGTTAGACCTTCGATACTTTTTGTTTGAAGTAATCGATTGTTTTCAGCTTCACTTCATTCAAGATCTTGTTTCCGTGTGTGTACGACCGTTCAATCAAAGCCGTATCTGATTTTCCTAATTCTTCCCTTCACTCTACCATTCATAATCCTGGCTCTGAGCAGACTACCAATCATTTCTTCTCGCCTTGCTCTCGTCTCCCAGCATTTCTCTCTCTTCATTCCTCCTAAGCTCTTCTCATCATCGTCCATCATGCCATATGAAAAAGAATTGCATATTGCCCAGCTAGCCGTACAACGCGCCACCCTCCTCACCCAGCGAGTATTCCATGAAAAAGCCAAAGGCACCCTCTCCAAAGATGATAAATCCCCAGTCACAATCGGCGACTTCGGCGCCCAAGCATTAATCATCCATGCAATCAAGCAAAACTTCCCCAACGACGAGATCGTCGGCGAAGAAGAAGCCAGCTCCTTGCGAGAAAACAAAACCCTCTCCGACCAGATCTGGGACCTCGTAAAGTCCGCCCGCTTAGCGGATGGGCCCTCGGAGCGCGAGCTCGGCGGCCCGGTCGACAGCGAAGAGCAGATGCTCCAAGCCATCGACGCCGGCAACAGCCCCGGCGGTGCCCACGGCAGGATATGGGCACTGGATCCCATCGACGGCACCATGGGCTTCCTCCGAGGCGGCCAGTACGCCGTCTGCCTCGCCCTCATCGACTCCGGCTCCGTCAAACTCGGCGTCCTCGGCTGCCCCAACCTCCCCGTCGACGACGCCGCCCCCCTATCCGCCGACCCCGGGGACCCGACCGGCCACGGCCGCGGGGTCCTCTTCGCCGCCGTCGCCGGCTCCGGCGCCACGAGCCGGCCCCTCGGCCCCGGCGCGCTGCAGCCCGGCCGGCCCATCCGCATGAAATCCGTCCCGGACATCGCGGCCGCCACGTTCTGCGAGAGCGTCGAACCGAGCCACTCCTCGCACGGCGACCAGGCCGCCATCGCGGCGCGACTGGGAATCGCGCGCGAGAGCGTGCGCATGGACTCGCAGGCCAAGTACGGCTCGATCGCGCGGGGGGCGGGGGACCTGTACCTCCGGCTGCCCGTGCGCAAGGAGTACCGGGAGAAGATCTGGGACCACGCGGCGGGGGATGTGATTGTGCGGGAGGCGGGCGGGGAGGTGACGGACGCGGAGGGGGGGCGGTTGGATTTCTCGCGGGGCCGGACGCTGGAGGGGAATAAGGGCGTCGTGGCGGCGCCGAGGGGGGTCCATGCGCAGGTGTTGGCGGCTGTGAAGAGCGTGTTGGGCTCGAAGATTCCGAGGTAGATACCGTGTGCCGACAACGATTTGCCTTGCTCCCCTCTGTCTACCGGACGCGCGCATGCGAACGAATCCACAAGAACGAACAAGCGTAGTCCGGTGCGTCGTTGGCTGAATCGAGTATGATCCATCGCTGGAGCACATCTGCTGTCCTCTTGGGCGAATCGCGCCGCACGTCCCAAACCATCCATCGACACCCAATATCATGCACCGTCCATCCCCGCGGTCGAGTCCCGGTTTTGGGCACGGGTGTCTTCGGGCATGTCCTCACGCGGGGGGATTCGCTCTTGCTTACGTAGCAGATGGCGAGGTAGTAGAAGTAAGGTGCACAGAGGGGCGTCGTGGCGCCGGCGTTGGTATCAGATGGGGGCCGTTGAGAGCGTTGTAGTTTACGTTCTATACTTGTGAGAGATTGTCACAAGGGGCAATAGCCAAGGATGGATTTCTGAATGAAAGGTTGCTTGCTGTTGTGCTAGCTATCGAAGGTTTATCTAGCTACACTGCTCCGAAGTCATACGAAGTCTTCATCACGAAGCGCCTAATTACCGAGAGAACGCTATACAGCGTAGAAGGACTCATGCAAACAGCGCCGTTTTGGTATCTTTGGGGAGGGAACGATATGGTACCAAGACGCCAGAGAACGTTTCTCGTCGTTGCCATGAAATGGAAGATGCCTGCGGACAGTTGGTGCGTCACGAGAACATCTTGAGGAAGTCCGTCTGGTCCTCGCGCGCAGGACCCAAGATACGATCAACGTCCTTTTGGTGAACCACCGCGCCCTTTCCTGAGCACCTGGCTTTAGACTTGAGCTGCGAGCATAGATCATCCATGTCCGCCTCCCCGTTCTGCACTTTCTCTGACGAGTGGACACGGTCCCTGAAGTACGAAGAAGTTAGCAGGCTGGCTACTGCCATAGTAAAGACGCAGTGCACGAACCAAATCTTTGAACAATCCACAAATTGCTTCCTGTCCTCGTTGGGTCCTAATTCGATAGGGCTTGCGTTTTGCTGGATGTTGATTTCCTGCATCAAATCCTTCTTAGGCGGCGCTTCGCCTGTGTAGTAAGGAGTGCCAAAATCTTGCATCGGGAACGCGTCGTTGAAGAAATCGCCGAAAGCATTGTTGTTCAGAATATTATCCTGAGGGTCTCTGTAGTCGCCAAACAGGACTGGATCGAATGCTCCGCCATTTTGCTGCGCCATCCAGTCGATACCATTGATGTCGGCAGCTGGAGACTTGGCCATATTTGAGGGTGCTAGAGAAGAGTCAGACGCGTTGTACGTGGACACTCCAGTGGTTGTTTACCTTTGCTTTGAGCTTTGTCTTCCTCATTAATGGTGTCGAGTCCTCCCTCACTTGACTTACGATTGTCAGGCGAGTCGGCCGACGACTCCGGCGTAGTCCCGCACGATGAGTCGAGCGGACCATGTGACATTGACGATGCTGGAGACCCGGTAATAGATGTAGAGGAGTTGTTTCGGAGAGTGGGTGTTTGAGCGTTGCCATTCACACCCTTGACACCACCTTGCTCGGACGTGCTAGGCGTAGAAGCAGTCTTGCCGGTTGCGAAAGACAGATAATCTGCTGAGTAGTTACGCTTGGCATTCTCCAGCACAGATGGCGTAAACAATCCATTAAGATCATCGTAACTGTTGTTATTGAAGCCATTATTGGAGACTTGGTTTGGTCTGGACTGCCCTAGAGGAGTGGGGAACATCCCATTCAAGTTTGGCGGAGACTTGACGTTGCTCGGACCTGATGACTGCTTTCTAGCAATACCTGGAGGGGATGTGCTTGATGCGGAAGCAGATCGTTGGCCCATCTGCGTTGGGGAGGTGGCCTTAGCAATGGAGCCATTACTCAGGAAGGAGTCTGGTAGGTCTCCAAATTTGGGAAAGTTGAATTGGAAGTCACTGCCATTCCCATAGCTGTGAGACTGGGCAGCGGATTGCGGAGGAGAGTAACCCGCAGCTGTGGAATTCAAGGACATCCTCTTGCGATATTCCTTCAGCTCGATGCTCATCTTCTCTACTTGTGAGCGGAGGCGTCCATTCTCATGGTTTGTAGCTTCGGAAGCTTTTTCGAGTTCGTCGACTTTGGTCTCTAAATCCTTCAGGTGACGTTCTTTGCGCTCCCGGAAAGCTCTTTGGGCAGCTCTGTTTTGCGCCTTGCGTTTCTAGAGGGCAATGTGTCAGTATATCGATTCAGTCCACACGGCCTGAACGATCATACCGTCGTCGGCTCTCCAGTCATTGGTTTCCGTCCTGGTTTCTTCGCAGTCTTATCATCCCCCTCACGTCTCTTGCTTGTCCCCTCCTCTTCGTCCTCATCATCCGTAGATGCCTTTCTTTTATCGTGGTGTTCGCCATCGCCATACGATTCTGTGCCAGGCAGGTCACCGAAAAGCTGGTCCCCGCTATTCTCCCAGTCGAAGTTTCCATCGTCGAGTTCATAGTCCAGGAATGGGCTTTCGTCGAAGCTGCCGAGGTGGCCTGAGCCTGGCGTCTCCTGCACTGGAGAGGTGAACATGTTCGATCCGTTGGCCATGTAGTCGTTGGTATTATTGAGCTGCTTTGGATCGCTGTTTGATCGGCTAGCACTTGCGGCTCCGCTAGGAGTAATTTGGGTTGAGTGATTCTTCGGGTTGTTCGAAGCCAAAGCGGTGCGAAGTAGATGCTCCTGGTCGGGCGTCAATGTGAGATCTGGACCGTATACTGTACCACTCATGGTAGTCCCAGATGCCGATTGGGGAAGATCGCAGAGATTGATGGGCTTCGTTTAGTGGAGCTAATAGTTGATGGATGTCAAGAGAGTCGATAGATATTGCGGAAACAGCCCGGAGCCAAGACCGAGGACCCCACCGGAGTGATTACTGATCTGAAACCTGGGGTGACAATTGGTACGCAGACACTGTAACGATGAGTAGAGTCTCCCTTCCCGTTTCCCTTCGCTTTCCCAATGAGAAGAAAGAAAAGGAGATCTGGCTTGGCGGAGCAGTGATGGTCGACAAGCTAGATAGGTCAGAGGAATAAATGAGAAGGCGGTGGTGTGCGTAAGATAAGGATGTCGGGACTGGTCAATCTTGAAGGCAGGACCGCTAAGCCCCTCGTACCCCAAAGCGGTCTGTTGGTCTGTTGGACTGATCCACGAATCAGGAGCACGGTCGAGCTGGCAGACGCGATGGTGCGATGATGATGATGCGCAATGATAATTGACTTGCGACCACTGACTGCTATACCGGAGCCGGCATGATTAGATGTTGAAGTGATGAAGCACTAAAGCGCGATGACGGCATAAGCCTGCTGCTCGCCCTTCTCACTGTCTTGCTCTGACTCGTCGTGCCCTCTTTGGGAGCGGTATAAGGCTTATAAGCGGTCTGACTGGAAGTCTAGGCCTCGAGCGAAGGATGAATTGATCGAATCGCTTCTAGAAGAGTGTCCCTTTCTTCAGCCTACGGCACATGGATTTCTCAGCATTTCTTCTGCCAAGCCCAACTGGTGATCAGTCTCGGCAAACGTTCTACCGCAAGCCGACCTAGCCAAGACTTGCCATTCGCCAAGCCCGACACCAAGCCTGCCAGTGACTTACCTACGTTAAAGTAGGTACCTACTATTATCACCACAGGTATTGAATAGGATATTAATATTTCTCGACACTGAGCGCAAGTCTCTGTCGTTGTATCATCACCGTCGAGGTCGAACGATCCTGCACGCCATTCACCTTCCCACCTGGCTTGCATCGTGAGCCGAGGGCATAATGAGCAATGAAGTGGCCGCGCTCGAAGCCGAGATCAAAGAGTACAAATTACAGGTCTGCCTGCCAATCCTCCATTTGCATCATCATCCACTGACTCCCACCATCTTGACAGCTCGAGACAGTGCAATCGGGTCTACAGGCCGACCCAGACAATGCAGATTTACACGGACTCAAGACGGAGCTTGAAGAAGTCATTTCCCTCACCGAAAGCGCGATCGCAGAGCTAAAGCCAGCTTCAGCACCAGCATCAGCGCCTGCCAAGAAACCATCATCACCACCGGTAAAGGAAAAATGGTCAAAAGAGAACCATCCGGCCTTCCAAGCGGGCTACCGCAAGCCAGCTGCGCCTCAGAGCCCGGTGGAAGAACCTCAAGCACCGACTGCTTTCTCCGTAAATGACAATATCCTAGCAAAGTGGAAATCAGGGGACAAGGCCTTCTACCCTGCCCGGATCACATCCATCACCGGCTCATCCAGCAAGCCAGTCTACATTGTCACCTTCAAAAATTATTCCACAACCGAGACTCTATCCGCTCACGATATCAAACCGATCTCAAGCGACTCGAAGAAGCGCAAGGCTGATGGCCCTCCAGGCACACCCACCACACCATCAATACCCACCAGCAGCAATGTGATATCGGCAGCAGCTAACATTGATCCCACACTCGCTAGTCAGGCAAAGAGGGAACCAAGTAAAGTCAGCGACGGGCCGGTACGGCCGGCAAAGGTTCCCCGCAAGGTCAAAGCGAACAAGGAGCTGGAAGCAGGCAAGAACAAATGGCAGGACTTTGCTATGAAGGGGAAAACAGGAAAGGTCGCGAAGAAGGAAAGCATGTTCAGAACACCGGAAGGTGTCAACGCGAGAGTTGGCTTCACCGGGTCGGGCCAGCAGATGAGGAAGGATCCAGGTCGAAGTCGACACATCTATCAGCAGGCAGGGGACGAGGAAGGGTGATGAAGGCTTGGATGATGAATAATAAGGCTTGCATGCTTAGCGAATGGCCGTTGTGTGCTCATGCTGACTAAGTGTTGTACGATCGGTTCTAGTTCAGACTTCAGAGACCCCATCAGCCTGTGTCTATGATCAGATCGGACGATGGTTTTTCATGCTGGACGTTTTGGGTTTGCCCACGCCTTCGCTTTGTGTGCGGGCTAAAGTGGGGGAACAGCGGCCGCTACAGCGCGCATTTCATCAATTCTGCGGTAGGAGGGGCCTCCACTTTCCCTGGCTCCATTGACCGATTTGGCACTCCGTAACCAATCCTATCACGTCAAGTTTTGTTTGTCTTTCCTTCGACATACCGAAGCTATGCGAATTATATCTACAAATTTAAGCTAAACAAAGACTGCTACGCCCGCCCATCCGGCTACTTCAGTTGTTTCTATCTATTCAATAATTGCTCAACATCAACGGCACCATTTGATTCGATTTGCCCATCCATATGATATACCCTCCCACGGATCTTCGTTATAGCCCTAGAGGTAAATATCAACTGCGACCACGGGAGTACATCTACATCTTACCACTTCGTCTACCCCTTTGACGACCCCGTGCTATCCACCGTATGGTCCTCGATATCGACCACATTCTTCTCCTGGCCGGCAGCCTATCGTCCTGCAGACCTACGTCGCTACCGCTTGACCTCCTCCCGACCGTATACTCCATGACCTCGCCGAGTCCTCGTTACCATCGACGAGATGAGGTATTCGAATCGTCAGGGATATCTTCCCGGTTCTTTCCACGGTGAGAAGGTGTAGAACGTTTATAGCCCCTGCGTTGACACATGCACATCGATGTGTAGATCACGAAGTCTTCTGATCTCGACGGTTGCAATGAACAGACGACTTTTTCGTGGTACGCGCTTCAACAGCGCCATGACGAGGGGTTGATTTATACATGCACTCGTGGGGACGGTAGTGTTACGCTGTTTCTCCGTGGTCTTAGTGTCTGACTGTGGGTGGGAATGGGGACGTATGGCCATGGGAAAAAAACCTCGCACACGCGGCTAACGTCCCATCGAAATCGGTTTTGAAGGCCGGAAAGTCTTCGCGGGTGCTGGGGTGGAAGGACATTGTTCGACGCTAGGTCCTTGATTCTCCAAAGCATGTCTCCGCTTTCGGCGCTGATGTCGACTCTTTCCTTGGTTACCGGGATGACTTGCTTTTCTCACTAGATAGGCATGGGGGAAAATGTTCAGCATGTTCGGCATATAGCCATCCATGCGTTGGTACTAGTGGGACGACCGTTGCGCGGAGCATGGTGGGCATATGAGACAGGTATTTGAGGTGTGGGAAACTTGGAATCATGTAGAGACGTGCACTGATCAGGGGGATATGTGTAAAGGGTGTTTTATCAGGGCTGATGTTGACTTCTCGTGGATTTCTGAATAAGAGTGCGACGTTGTTCACCACCCACCCACAGTCGCTTCCTTTGGCCCTTGGTGTTCGGTTCGGGACTGAGCGGCTCGAGGGCGACATTTCATTCACTTGCTTTCAACGACCAGCTCAGATGTAGAAAAGACATTGCTGTCTCATTTGCTAGTCTTCCCGTACAGTCCGCCTCGCTGCCTCCGCAGCTCTAGAGCCCTCTTGTACGGAGGAGCAGTCGGAGGCTGAATCGGATCTAAACTGACCCTATCTTTCGGCAAGTGATACGTGGCGTCGGCGTCCCAAGCGGAGAGATCTCCACAAGCGACGAACGGAGCGATCCATCTGTTGTTATCCTCTTCTTCGTCAGACTCGAACTCTAGCACACTGACTCCGTCCTCTCGGACAGTCCGCCGTTGACCATCACTGCCCAACGGCTCTTTGTCTTTCTGTTTCTTTTCCGGCACTGGGACCTGAGCGCCAAGTCCAACAGGCCGTTTCGGATCTACTTTGTATCCCTTCGGTATATTGAAACCCTCGCAAACTACAAAGGCTTCCAAACTGCTCGCCCTCGAGCTCCTCGGCTTCGCACAATGTACGCTCGTAAAGAAGCATCTCAGCTGCGCATAGATGAGGTCCACATCCTTGCCCCGGAAGACTTTAGCCACGAATTTTCCTCCTGGTTTCAATATCCTCAGCGCAAGATTGAGTGCCGAATACAGTAGTTGGGATTGTATGTAGATGTCCAGATCATGTAGGCCCGTGACATCTGGTGCACCATCGCTGAGCACGAGATCAACCGGATGGCTTCCTGAGTCTTCAGCGTCATCGACATATGTGTCCGGGTCCAATGCTTCTAGTATCCTTGTGACTGTAGACGGGGTAGTGATGTCCCCTCTCAAGCTCGTGATTCCCTCCAGACTAGCCATTGGCTGTAGATCCACTGCCACGATTCTAACATCTTTCCTTGGCCTCAGCTCACCCTTCTGCGCTTGCTTCTCCTCTCCCGTATCTTGATGGGCATCCCCCTCTTTCTCCTCAACTCCGCCCGGCACAATCTCACCTTCCCTCTTCTGCTTCTCCTCCCACGCCCTCCTACCAAAGCTTTCTCCCTTAATCAAAACCCTCGACAGCACCTGACTCCAGCTTCCGGGAGCAGCGCAGAGGTCAACAACACGGGTAACGTCAGAGAAAAGGTCAAATTGCTCGTCGAGCTGGATGAGCTTAAAGGCGGAGCGAGCTCGCCAGCCTTGTTCTTTGGCAAGACGGTAGTAGGTATCCCGTTTGTCTTTGGAGGACTTGCCCATTGCTGGGTAACATGACAGTTGGAGAGTGGGGCGGAGTCGAGTCGGGTGGATATTTCGAGTCATTTTCACTTTTCATACCCGGAGCAACTCCACAAAATTTCATCTTCACACCAATTCTACGCTTGCGTTTCCATTGCTCGTACTTCCTAGCAAGTACCCCGTATGGCGCCGACCGAGAAGAAGCGGCACCGTGATCTGGCTTCATTTAAGCCTAGGAAAAGACAAAGAACGAACCTTGAGAACGATGACGAGCAAGAAGCTCCCAAAAGTGGAGCCATTGGCCTCGACAAGCTTCCATGGAATCAGGTACCAGTTGACCGTTTGGAGGACGCCGAAGGTTTTTTCGGCCTGGAAGAGCTCTCAGATGTCGACGTTGTGAGGGATCCAACCATTGGAAAGGTGGAATATAAGGTGTGTAAGGTGGACCCTTTACAAATCTCGTCTTGCGGTATACTGACCATTCAATGTAGCTTCTCTCCAATAAATCCCGAACTAGTAGGGTTGAGGACTCTAAGCCTCCTGGCGGTACTGTAGGAACGGATGAAAAGGAATGGGACGGATTTGGCGAAGAGGAACTAGAAAAACATGTGGATGCACCGAGGCCCAAGGACAAGGTTTCAGCAGGGAAGAATACTCGCAAATTAGAGAAAAAACGTCGGAAGCACGACGAAAAGCAGAAGAAAGTTACGCCTCCTCAGGCTAAAACATCCAAAAATACCTTCGAAGCGTTGGGCACAGCAGAGGAGGGTGACGATATGTTAGATAGCGAGGAAGGTGATAGTAAGCAGAAACGAGTGATTAAGAACCTCTTCTGGTCCTGACATATCCAGTGTCTGCGTGGAAACCATTGAATCTGTCTTCTCGGACACTTTCATCTCTCGCCCGCTTGAAGTTCTTGCAGCCGACTGCAATACAGCGGTCTGCTATACCAGAAATCTTGGAAGGCCACGACGTCATAGGCAAGGCACCGACTGGATCTGGCAAGACGCTAGCATTCGGCATACCTCTTTACGAGCACTACCTTCAAGCTATCCGTGGCAGAGTACCATCTGCAAAAGCGGAAGGTAAGGAACGGCAGCAATCCCCTCTGGCCTTGGTTCTTTCACCCACCAGAGAACTTGCGCATCAGCTGTCTGCACATCTGACAGAACTATGTTCGGAGCCCGGCTCTGTACAGTTTTCTATAGCGACCCTGACCGGAGGCTTGTCCGTCCACAAGCAACAGCGTCAAATTGCCAATGCAGATGTCATCGTCGGGACTCCTGGTCGCTTGTGGGAAATCATTAGTGGAAGTCAGGATCTGATAGATTCTCTGCGTAGAATTAAGTTTCTAATCGTGGACGAAGCCGATCGACTGCTGAGCGAAGGCCATTTTAAAGAGGTAGAAGAGATATTGAATGTTTTGGACCGAACGAGTGTAGCAACAAACGACGAAGACGGAGGCGAGTCGCAAATAATTGATTGGGAGAAGCAAAGGCAGACGCTTGTCTTCTCTGCCACTTTTCAGAAAGACTTGCAGCAGAAACTGGCAGGGAGAGGGAAACCCACAGGTGGCGATCTGATGGGCAAACGAGAGTCCCTTGAGTATCTGCTAAAAAGGATCAATTTCCGAGAAGAGAAACCCAAGTTCGTTGATGTTAACCCAGTCACGCCCATGGCGTCAGGTCTCAAGGAGGGGATTGTTGAGTGTGCCGGGACAGAGAAGGTAAGTACAGTACTCTGGTTTTGCTTTTCTCCCTAACCAAGACCCACAGGACCTCTATCTATACTCGACGTTACTTCTCCACCCGCAAACACGCACGCTTATATTCACCAACTCAATAACATCTGTCCGTCGTCTCACACCATTTCTTCAAAATCTCAACCTTCCCGCCTACGCTCTGCACTCCCAGATGCCCCAAAAAGCCCGTCTCCGCTCCGTGGAGCGCTTCTCATCCGCTTCATCGCCGTCTTCCATACTAATAGCCACAGATGTTGCCGCCAGAGGTCTTGATATCCCTTCAGTTCAGCTCGTCCTCCATTATCACCTGCCTCGAGCAGCCGACATGTATGTCCATCGCTCTGGAAGAACCGCACGCGCAGAGAAATCAGGCTCGAGCATCTTGCTGTGTTCGCCTGAAGAAGTTCAGGGCATGCGTCGACTCATTGCCAAAGTTCATGCCCGCAATGCGAGCGAGCACGACGGCAATAGTCGAAAAGTCTTCATGCAAACGCTTGACCTTGACATCCGAATCGTCTCACGCTTGAAACCTCGTGTGGTACTTAGCAAGAAGATTTCCGACGCAGCCCTGGCCAAAGAAAAGAAAGGCCATGAAGACAATTGGCTGAAGACCGCAGCCGAAGACCTAGGAGTCGATTACGATAGCGAGGAGTTTGCGATTGGAGAAGCCAGCAAAAAGGGGAGGGGTCAGGGAAGGAAGAAGAAAGAGAAAGAGGCTAGAGGCTTGACGAAAGGGGAATTAGGGGCGCTCAGAGGGGAGCTAAAGGGGCTTTTAGGCCAGAGAGTCAATATCGGTGTTAGTGAGAGGTATCTTACCGCTGGTGGGCTTGATGTTGATGACTTGTTGAATGGTGCGCGAGGAGAGTTCTTAGGGAGGGCAGATGGTGGCTTGGATGATGTATGATACCCCTCATGATGGACGGAAATGTTGATTACTGTCTAGTTCAGCCTATTAGCCATGAGATTCTCTTGGTGCGTGGGCCATAACGATTCGCCTTCTACGGTGTAACTAATTCCGCTTCTGACCACGCCTTGTCGCTCCCTCTCTGGCTTCCTTCATCCCCAGATCCATCTCCCCTTCATTTCCATTACGCTGTTAACCATCACTAGCGATATCGAAGGGAAAGGGCAGTAGGTATGCGTGGACGCCAACTCAGCCTCTCAGCCTCGGTTCGGTCTGATTTTCAATCCTTGACCGTCACAAATCTACGTACTCTACTTCGCTGTTCGCCGAGAGCGGCGGGGTGGCGGCCGGACCGATAGCCTTTGTAGCTTGACCTACTTGGGGGTGATCATGAGGGCGGATCCTCGACGGAGATGACTCCTTTGCCTCGTGAGTACTTTGCAGGCTCGTCATATTATGATAACTCTCTGTTTCAGAACTGGATGAATGGAGAGCTTCGAGGAAAAACATTTGCAATTGCTACTGTTCTCTGGCCGAACAACCTGGAAACCAACTCCCCTTTCGCGTTGAATACGATTGTTTTGGGACATTCCTGTTACAGTTGCTACTTTGTTCTGGCAGCGGACCTGAGAATTGCATGCTGACATTCCACCTCGGCCCGCTCTGCATGAACTTTTCGCTTATCCGCTTACATCCGTAGAAAGTGCGAGCGTTCAGAGACGCGGACGAATGTTTGCATAGAGGTTTTTATTACAGCCAATTGTTGACAAGGCTGATCGGAAGGCGTTTTTCAGGCAGTCGGTTTTTGCGTTTGACGACAAGACTATATTTTTTAGCCATTCGTCCAAAGCCAATTGTGCATCAGAGCTACTTGGAAGTGCTCTTTAATATGGAGCTGAATGAGACATTGCATATGCAGCTGCCGTTCACCGCCGGTGTAGTTACGAGGCTGGCGAAGAGGCAAACATCGAGGCGGACGGGCGTTCGCGTCCGATGTGCGACCGGGCTCGAATCATGGACCGTCTTGTATGCGTTTCTCGTCACTCTCGTGCGTCTTGATTGAACGGCGCTTCCTGTTTGCGAGGGTTCGGACGCTTCACTGGTTCTGGGAGCGGCCTCTTGTGAGATGTGTTCGGTCAAGGGGTGTACGAAGATTAGCGCTGGGACAGGTTGCTGTCTTTACGTGGGCGGGAGATATCTGGCGTACGTTATGACCATTACCCTCTCCTCTGCCTATAGAACCCTCACTCATCAAACGATTTCTTGTACGGCGGCGCTGATACTCAATAGCGACGCACCGGATGAGTCCTCCAGGGCAGCATTGTCGCTTCGACCCAATGTGCACCATGTGTGTATTGCATCCTGTACCGGTGGAGACTACCACTACACATACTATAGTGACGGCAACGGAAATTGCCTCCCGTGTAGGTCTTGACCTACTTTGTCTTCTGGCACTCCATCCATCAGAATCGTCGAATTGACCCATGCTGCAGCTCATTGGCTAGCATACGAGGACCCGCGACTCAGAAGATATGTCTACGCAAGCGATTTCGACAATTGTCCGGAATGTGCGGCGTTGGCTTTGATGGGAACGCACGTCGTACGCTCGGAGTTGGGGATTGCCGGGAGCTTGCGACCTGATGTCGAAGACGACGCTTATCTCGACGATTGGAGTCGAAGCTACTGCGGACGATGTGTTGGTTGGAAATATTGTGTCACTTGCTGTGTAGCGTGCAGACGGGGAGTTGGGTCGGAGTCCCAGAAAGGTATTTACTGGCTCTTCGCACCGATTTCCCCATTGCAGCACCGAACGGACCGAGGGTACAGATTTGCACTGAGGAGACGAAAGATTCTGAAATATCAGTGTGTGAAAGAACCGATCGTTGCAGGTGAATGGCGGCGACTGCCCTCCAACAGCAGATGACGTCAGGCAGACTATTGGAGCTATTGGAGTACTGCCCCGGAAGACTCAGACATGTAGAAAGCCATATAGGTAGCTTTTGTTCAGACAGACCTAGAGAGCAATAAAGAATTGAAGCTTGTGGATACTATCCTCCTGATTCGCCCGTGGACGAGCGCGAAACTCGCTACTCTTTGCTTTCGACGATCCTACCTCACTCTCACAGACACTGCTCCATCGCTCTCAGGGACGATGCGAGGTGGCGTTGGCGGTCCGACCGTGATGTGATTTCTCGATGTTGGCGCATCTGGCCCATGGCGTACGATCGCCACTGCTTGTGGCGAGCGGGTTTCCGGTGGATAGTAGCGTATTTGATCTTTTCGACGGTTTTCAATGGACTTTCTGGCCGATCGATAGAGCTGGGTGGGAAGAGTATATTCTGGATCTTCTTTGAATCTCAACAGGAAGACTCCCAGAAGAAGTGGCTTGTGAACGCTACCTTCGTTTCGTTCGTGTATACTTTTGAGGGTATCAAGTTGAATTACATCGACTTTTGCTTTTGAAAGATGCTTAGTGAAGAGAATACTGGGTGCATGGAGAGAGAAGAAACGGTTGCAGGTGGAGAACGCTTGGGAGAGACTTTGTCATGATTGTCCCTTTTTTCTGACAGCGCCCCATGCTTGGATGATAGGACTGATCAAAGACTACATACGTTGAGATATCTTTGCCAAAGGTGCCCGCTTGATCTTCCCCTCTATGCATGACTCTGCTGCATTCGTCTACGTTCTCGTGGCTTCCTTGCAGGGAGGCTATCCCTGCCGAGGCGACAGACAGACAGAGCTTGTGTATCCGTATTTTCTACACCCAGCCTCACGATAGATTTCGAGGCCAACAGACTTTAGTGTTTCTTCAGAATCTTCTTGATTCAGAGCACGCCGTATGGACAGCATTTGTCCAATGTATATGCGCTGATATGCCGCCTCGTCCATTGAATGTGCTGTTTGCTGGGAGGAATTATGACATTGTCAAGACGTGTTGCACATCATGAATGCAAATTAGGTGTAAAGTAATGTTCGCCGTCTGAGATGCAAAAAGCCAAAAGCCGGCAAGCTCAATCGATACTCGACTCACTACTTCTTTACTGGACTTTGCTTAAAAAACTTTCGCACAACGCTCATACCACAATATAGCGCTATAGGGAGTAATTGTATACGTATAAGGCACTCGGAAAAGCCAATTTTCCTTCCCCAATTGGTACAAGGGACGCCCATATCTCACTACCATGCCGGCAAAGGCCACCTGGCCCGTATGGGACGATGCACCCCAGGACTTCAAAGAGCATGCTATCATGCTCAAATTTTCAATCATCACCATGCTAGGAACGATCGATGATGGCCACAGGCCGCACAACAACGAGGTAGCCACTTGTCTAGCACCGTCTGTATCTTTGGCTCCGCAATAGCCTCATCTATGGATCCCGTCGCTGCTTTCAGGGCGGCGGCCGCCTCGTTGGCTGGCGGCCTATGGCCCTCATCAATCGTTCCTAGCATGGTTTTGATTGACAATCTCATCATGATTGTATGCTCCTTGAAGTCCTGGGGTGCATTGTACTTTCTATAGCTTCGATATCTGGTATGAGCGTTGCCAACATACCTCTTTGTCTCATGTTGTACACAGCCTCGTTAGGCTTAGTTCCCGCAGGGTGTGAATTACCATCCCAGTGATGCCACAACGTGAAATAGTTGATATTAATTACAGGCTATGCGGGACGTAATAGTGTAATGATAGACCGGAGGACGCTGGGCCCGATTGGGGTATAAGTTCTCGCTTAATGAATGTATGGCTATTCTGAATCAATGATAGAAGGCATAAGGAAAGAATCATGGAGGCGGCCCTGCCCAGTCATTATACCCCAGAATCGCCCCACTATGACCCCTGAGATTGGTCCGACAGTGCCAATACATTACTTGGCTGGTAATTGGGTCGATTTTACGATGCAATCTCGGTGCATTATCGATTCCGTCTAATACATATCTTTGCCATTGCTCTCTCTACAAATTACAATATATACACCCCCGCTATTCACCCACACTTACTCAAGTCACCAAACAAGACCCTCTTTCCCCGTCTACCCTACCACCACAATGCCCTCCCCACCAAACACCGCCCAAGATGACCTCCGCGCTCGCTCCATCCCCCACATGACCCTCTCCACGGGCGACGCCTCCTCCATGACCGGCCCTCCCCCCCCAATGCCCCACTACCTCACCGCCGAAGGCCGAGCAATCAAACGTTTCGCCGTCGAAGGCAACGCCATCTGTACGTCGGCACATCGTCTCTAGGGTACCGCCCCACCTGCTCCCCCCTCCGCCCGCCCGACCCCACCCCGCTGACACGGGTCTCCGCACAGTCACCGGAGGCGCCGGGACCCTCGCCCTCGTCAACGCCCGCGCCTTGCTCGAACACGGCCTCTCGGGCCTCGCCCTCTTCGACCTGGACCACGCGAAGTCGATCCCGGAGATCGAGGCGCTCAAGGCGGAGTTCCCCGGCGCGACGGTGCTCCCGGTCAAGGTGGACGTCACGGACGCGGAGCAGCTGCGGTCCGCGGTCACGCTTGCGGCTTCGGAGCTGGGCAGCGTCGACATATTGTGCTGTTTCGCAGGCGTGGTGGGGTGCACGCACGCCATCGATATGTCGTCCTCGGAGTGGAAGAGCAGGCTGGAAATCAACACGACGGGCTCCTTCCTCTCCGCGCAAGCCGCCGCTCGGTAAGTCCCCCCCACGGATCTTTCAATCCCACCCAGAGCGACGGGCGACATGATAACCTTCCGACTCAGACAAATGATCGCCCAAAACACCGGCGGCAGCATCGTCTTCCTCGCCTCCATCTCCGCCCACCGGACCAACTACCCGCAGCCCCAGGCCGCGTACAACGCCTCCAAAGCCGCCCTGCTGTCTCTCAAGTATTCCCTGGCGGCGGAGTGGGCCGTCCACGGCATCCGGGTCAATTCTATATCGCCGGGGTACATGGACACGGTGCTGAACGAGGGGGCGGGCTTGGAGGAGGCGCGGCGGACGTGGGGGGAGAGGAATCCGATGGGCAGGATGGGCGCGCCGGAGGAGTTGACGGGGGTCGTGGTGTTGTTGTGTTCGCAGGCTGGGGGATACGTGAACGGGGCGGATTTCGTGGTGGATGGGGGGCAGTGTTGCTTTTAGTGGGGGGGGGGGGGGTGGGGCGGTGGATGGTGATGGGTTGCTGGGGAATCCTGTGTACAGATTGTATACATTGGAGCACTGAAGAGGAGGGTATGTCTATAGAGTATCACATGAGCCTACGATCCGTGGCTTAGGAACAATGCTCTCATGTCGCAATTGGAGAGCTCAGAGTCAAGAGTTGATTTCAGATGCTGAAGTCTATTTACAAGAAAGCACGGCTTCTGAAATTCTTCACCTACCACATTCAATAAAGAGTCTTTGTCATCGTGGCTCTCATAGCTCATCCATCTCGTCTCATTTCATCGGCTCATCTCCTATCTCATATCCAGGCCCCACCATCGTCAAGAAGTGCAAGTTCACATCCATTCACTTCAAATCCCTTCCCCCTACTCTTTACACCAATGCAGCAAGCCCTTCATACTTCCTCACCTCCGCAGGCTGCTTGGTGGCTAAGAACTTGACAAGCTCCGTCAACTTCTCGCGTGTGGCATCTTTGAGCTGGCCTGGGGGCGTGGGCGCCATAACTTCGGCGAGGATGGGGAGGAGGGTCGGGGTTAGGGGGATGATTGTTGAGTTAGACTCTTGGTCTATTTGGGAGAGTATTAGCGCGTTGTTTGAGCTTGATGTTGCGTGGAGTGAGATGGGGGGAAAAGCGAGCGGTGTGGATGGAGGACTTACAAAGCTCCACAATCATGTCATAGACGGGCACGTTCTCGTCGAAGTCATTTTTCAATGGAAGGATGTCTAGGAGTGCGGGTAGGACTTGCTCCACTGGCATGTTGGACGGATGTCGCATGATCATTCGGCTTACGCAACCAGCTGCGTTGTCCTTGGCTCGGGCTTCGTCCGTCTGTAGTAAAGGCTCTAGCTTGCTCAGGATAGTGGGGAAAGCCTTCAGGATCTCCTTGTCATTCTTTGATCCCTGCTGTAGCAACCCGATACCATATGCAGCGTTGGACTTGGCCTCGCTGTCCTCGTCGCTCATACGGTGGAGCAATAGCTTGAGCAGATGGCTAGTGAAGGGAGTGACCGAGTTGCCCATCGCCTTGATGCACTCAGCGATTGTGCCCACGGACGTGCTACGCTCGTAACCTTCGCTGCCGCTAGCGAAAGCCATGATGGGCTTCTCGAAGTTCTTCCATAACTGGCCGAACGTCTCACCGAGGGCGCTGGCGATGGCGATGACGACGTCGAGAGCGGTGTCAATGGTCACCCAGTCAGATTCCGAGGTGCCGTCGAGAGAGCTTAGGTCCTCTTCGTCGCCGTAATCTTTCTGACAGGCGTGCGCTTTGGTGATAATAGCAATTAGGACTTCAGTAACGCTCTTGAGGGTGGAGGTGTCGGCGATTAGAGAGGGACCTGTAGCTTTGAGCGTGGCTGCGAGGGAGCGATTGATCTCTGTGACGGTGGCTCTAAATGAAGGAAGTCAGCGAGTGGCTGAGATTACCTAAATTTGAATGAGGAGGAGTGCAGTGTGTGTGGAATGATCAGAAGCAAATTCGTTTTCTCAGCAATGCATTAGTGCCTCTGAGTGAGCTGGGATTAACGACAATTGTGTCATCATTTCGACGGAGGGAAAGAACATGTCACTTTCGGAAGAGCACGTCTCTACCTACCTGTCCTCTTCTTCTTGCCATATGGCCAGAGTACCCGTCATGATAATCTCCCCGAGTTTCTTGATCTGTGGGCTGGGTTCAGGATCCATGGGTAGACCAGGAGAGTCGTTTTTCATTGAGTCTGGCTGAAGGTCCCAGACGGCAGCGTATGCTCGGAAGAGCGTACTAATGGCAGCTTTTTGGACACCTTCGTAGGAATGCTCTAGCAATGGAACAACAACTTCAATGGTCTTCTCCATGTACGGGATGTAGCTTTGAGTCGCGTGGGTCAGTATGTCTCCTAGCACCTCGACGGCAACCTCCTTCTCTTGGGCAACTGCGGTTACAACGTCGAGATCATCCCAATCGTCATCACTCCCAGCAGCTGCAGCTTCATCATCAAGATCCTCAATGTCATCGGCCGCAATAATGTCATCTTCAGTCAACGCTGAAATTTTGATCTTCTTGCCGCCTATTGTGATCTCCTTGCCTGCTAGATCTTCTGCTTCATCACCAAGATCGACTTCAAGCTCAGACTCCTCGGTCTCTAGGCTTTCAAACAAGGCTTTAAGTACGCCTTCTAAGAAGGGCTTGAAGTCGCCTTTGTAAACTTTCGCCATCATAGCCCAGAAGAGGAAACTCGTCTCTTTGAGCTGGGGATGATCAAGGTGCAACCCTTCGTCTGTTGCCTGCATGAGAGGCTGGACATAACGCTGGAAGGGTTTTGGCCCCACAGCCAATGCCATGCTGGCCATAGCATCACAGGTCGAAGAGCGTAGGTCAAGTTCCTCGGTGCTGTCCTTGATTTCAACGTACGCCGACAATGCATTCATCGTCTGTTCGAAGTATGGTGTAAATGCCTCTTTAGCGCATGCAGCGATGGCACCCGTCGCTGAGATTGCTGCAATTTTTATTCGAAATATGTCACTCGAGAAGAGTTTGCTCAGCCGGAGCATCAGCTCAGAAAGGTAAGGTTTAATATCTGCCGAGTCCAAGCCTTCAACGACAACGTCTATGCAACTGACACTCGTCTTGATAATGTCCAAGTTTGGCTTGTCGTCTGGATGGCTCATGTTCTCCATTGCAGTGTCCATTTGCTTGACTAGAATCGGCATTAATTTCTTGTGCTCTTTCCCGAGTTCCTCTGGAAGCTCCTCAGCTAATCGCATCACACCTTCCATCGCAGCACGTCGCACCCTTGTATCGCTATCGTTCATCAATCGCAAGATCAGGGGAAGGATCTCTTTCAGCTGAGTGTTAATGAACTCAGGGGCTCCCTCAACGCACATCCCCAACGCCATGATACCAGCTTGTCTCCTGTCAGGGTCCGGGCTATTGACGTATGGACCGAGAGCATGTAGTAAGGGAACTACCACCTGGTTTGGTGGCAGACTCGCGGCCATCTCGTCAAGTAGACCAAGTGCTGACCGTGGGGTGGTCACGTCCTCATCATCTGCAGATGCATCACCAAGTTCGCATGCAATCTCCAAGCATTTCAAAGTGATCTGTTCTCCCACTTTAAGGGCCTGCATCTTCAATTTGCGGTACCTAATGCACTGCATCAAGAAACTTAGCGCTTGGGTCCTGGCGTCTTCATCTAACGTTCCTTGTGCTGCGAGGTTGATCATGAACTGCACAAGGTCGCCAAAATGCTTGTTGAGAACCGATGAATCACATCCGAGCAGGGTTTGAAAGACCTCGAATGCTTGCGTAGTACGATCTTCATCACCTTCATTCACAGCCTGCTTGAGGACTGCAACCATTTGGGGTATGGCGTCTTGTAGCAATTTGAGTGATAGCTCATCGTTATCTGCGTCCAGGACTATGGCTAGTCTGCTCATTGCTAGCATAGTGTTGATCCGTACTTCTGCGCTCTCTGGGTCTCCTGGATGGGTGTCAGCTCGTTACTTTGTTTGAGAGAGACGCCTACTTACGTATCGTCTTGGAGAAGGTGTTCAAGATGTCTTGGAACCGATGCATGAGCGCTTCACCGATGGATTCAAGACTTGTGAAAAGAAGGTAGGTTCCCACTTCTCGTTGTCGTACGCTAGGATTATTCGCAGCTCGTAGCAACACATTGAAAACATCCTGCCACTCCCCATTCTCCAAGTCTATCTTCGCAATAGCAGTTATTACTCGGGAGGCTGCATGTCTGACTATTCGCTCCTCTTCTTGTAGTGTGCCCTGCAGAAGGTGCTGGCGAAATTGAGATTTTTGAGGGGCAGGCAAGCTTTTCCAATGCTTTGGTACGAGGGTGCGAGCCTGTGTGGCAGCTAATTGTCGGAGTGGGGAAGCTTGGTCTGAGAGGATCAGCTGTATGAGAGTCGTGAGTGACTCGGGTAGAGGGTAGTAGTCGGTGCGTAGAGTCGCTGTGGCTTTTTTAACTCGGTTTGTATCCGCTGATCGACATTAGTATGGAAAAGGTCGAGGGGGCAGATAATCTAGCTCACGGGCAAGGATCTCTTGGAAAACTCCTAAAAACTTCTGAGTGTCCATCATGGAGGCCGTAAAATTTCGGGATTGCTGGTGGGATGTTTTGGTCCACATCAAAAGATTCAGATTTCTTTGCACCTCGGCTAATCATAGATGACCGATGTTTACCCGAAATACGAGCTTGTTTTCGTCTTTCAACGGAGTGAGGCTCAATTCACTCTTTCGGCTCGTGGCAATCTGTGCAGAAAATGTCCCGCTGCAACATGGTCTTGCAAGCATGACTACTGTACACGAGAGATGAGTGGGATCAAATAGTCGCAGGTCAGACCATCGAAAGGCGGCAGATGCTTAGGCTGGTCTACTGAGAATTAGCGACTGCTACCCCGAAACACTACTTAGAGATCAATGAGGCGGCAGGACAAGCCTGACAATCCATGGTGCGATTCTTTCGTCATATCCACGCATCTAGCCAATGCTTGCGTGAGCCTATGATTGCAATCATGGAAACGCTTTTGTTTAGTTGGTGGAAGTTCTCTTTCCAAACCGCTGTCATCGACGGGCGGCAGGCGGAACAGACACTGCACTCACTACCATCCACCAAGGCAATACCACTCCTATTCCAAACTCAGAGGGTTCCTTAGGCCATGGATTCGGTCAAGGAAACCGCTCTCTACAAAAAAGTCATGAGGATTGCCTTGGCCTTGATACTCGATGTATTCGATGCACTCAGAGCAGCCCTGTGATCTAGCCATCTTACAATCATCTCACTGGTCTCAACTTATTCCATCTCAAACCTTCTAAACGAGTCAGCAAATCTTATATCTAGCTCGATGTAGGTAAGATCATTGATGAATTGCATCAATCGGTCTTGTGTTGTCACGATTTGGTCCAGAATACAAGTACTTCTTGGGTCAAGTAGATGCAGTCCTTGCATACAGCAGTCATTAGGTCATACTTGCGGTCCCAGAAAAATCGATTGGACATACTCCGCAGAGCTCGGTGGTACCCACAGTCTTAGGGATTTTTTCGTCAGAGCCGATTGACAAACAAAATAAAGCGAACGAAGACATCCGAGTGTACCTCCAATTACCGACTCATTGGACAATTAAATTACATTGGCGCTCAAGTGGAGTAAGAGTTTGACACACCCGAACCGGCAACGCGGTAATCGCAACAGCTTTCTGCACTCAGAACGGATTCAATGCCGTTGTGTCAATAGAAGATAGATTTCTGAGGTCCCCACAACTAAATTGACTACGCATACGGACCGGTATAAGGCGTACACCCAAACCCACAGTCCATAGTCCTCGAGTCACCGTAAAACCAACCGCCCACATTACATTGATGACCGGCAAGGTTATCACCTGAATCACTATGAAGTATCGTCCAGGTATCCCCACTGATAGTGCCATGCCGACGGAATGTCACATTGCCGGAGGCGTCATTGGTAACGACGAGGAAGTCGCCGTAGCCGGGTAGCGGAGAGAAAGCGCCGTTGGGCATGTTGATGGAGCCACCAAGGGCCGGGGGGGTGACGCCGTCGGCTGCAGCATCGAAGACGAAAAGGTTGCTACGGCCAACTGTGGTAGTTTGATAGTAGTGCAGTGTACACCAGCCGGGGTTTTCGCGCCTAGCGTTGATGTGGTATTGCATGTCGATGCTGCTAGAGTCTGGAGCTGGGAGGGAGACGGCAAGATTGATGGAGAGGAGGGAGAGAAGGAGAGTGGCGGAATACATGATGAAATGGTACGGCAAGTGGCTCGTTGAGATCGCGGGTGATGTGTAGCTTGATTGAATGGTCTCTCAATCCCAGATGTGGAGGAAAGAGGAAGATCTGCTGGCAGTAACAGAAGTTCTTCACATTAGCCACGGCCGGCATTACCTTACTTATACTCTACTGATGAGCTCATCAACGCAGGCTGTTCAACAGCATACACAGCCCCGTCGACTAGACAGACTATCCAGACGTCATGTCTCAGAGGCCCTGTCGAAGCTTCCCATGTTGGACGCGGGTGTAAGTGAAAGGAGACACAGCGGCCAACGTTGTTTTCTTAAGAGATGAAGCGGCCAACCATGTACTGTACATGAAACGACCTTATCACGGCGAATATATTATTACAAGGATCATCACTGAAGTATAATGGCAACTTCAGAATGGAAGACTTTACAATAGGAAGTATTGACCCGACGACAGTGCCATAGTATACGTGAGACCTCTACATACAATGATCGAGCCTGGCGCACTCGTCGCGGCTTTTCTCGCCAAGACGTACACAACGGGCCAGCAAAAATCGGTTTGGCGCCAGGCACCAACAACCAACACCCACCTTGAACAAGCTCCAGCTCATCTTACAGTAATCTTTACACAGATAGCTCGCAACAATCTCAGATTCTGAATCTGAATATCAGCGATAATCCCAGAGCGAGAGTCTTTTGCAAGGAGCTTTTGGTTATAGTAACAATGAAGCAGTAACGATAATCAGATAGGTACGCTTGCTTGCAAATAAAAGCTAGGAGGCAGAATGAAACATTGGTCGAATGATCCAGTGGTGAGTGTAACCTTTCTGGCGGCCATTTGCATTTCTACGTTGGCCTGAGCTCCAGATTCTACGCATTCGCTCCATTTCAACTCGAGTCCCTTGGTGTAGAGTAGGCCTGTCACCTCGCTCGAGATTTCCGTTGATTTTACGCACTCGGATAACGTTGCTCACACTGACGGTTTCAGCTATGGAACATGGGCAAAGAAGGAGGTCAAGGGAGCGGACGGAGACTTGCCCTGATCATATGCTCCGAATTCTTAGCTTTGATTGGTGACATGGTGATGCAGACAGAGGATTCAGGTCGTCGATGCCAGCGTTGCTCACAATATTAAATGACTAGGGAATCAAACCGGATATCGGAGCGCCTCTGCCATGTTGCCTCGGGCCTCAGACATGCCAAGACCGCTAATCCTCTTCAAGTTAGCTCGCTAATTTCGCTGCACCAAGATAATCGCAGCCAATGAGCTTCAAGCAGTGACATCTTCTGGATTTTATAAGTGGCATTTTTCGGTCACGTGCCATTGCATCGCAGATATGTATATCAGATACCGCACAAAGATGATTTCTCAAAGACTGCCAGGAAATGATCCGCATACTACGCAAACTTCATCCTTGTGGTCGTCTCTCTGGATTATCTCGCTCCTGCATCTCAAGCATGGTCATCTCGAGTCCCTCGCATGGCGATCTCACCAATACCAGTGCAGCAAGACCGGACACTTTCATCGAGGCAGACAAGGAGTACCGTTATCGATCTCTCGCTATCTCGGAGAAGGACGATGATCCTAGAATCAGAAGCACATATCGCCCGTTTCTCCTTGACAAGAAGACGAACAATGGGGACTGGATCGAGGATCTGGAATTGGCCACCGTCACGAAGATTGCCGCTGAAGATATTGCAAGAACCGGTGAGAGGCTGAAGGTTCTGGTATTGTTTGGGAGTCTGCGAGAGAGGTTCGTGGATCGTGCTCCTCTTCGCCCTTGCCTTTAGGTACGCATTTGACTCACTTCCTGAGATCTGTTCGCAGGTCGTACTCACGCCTGACCGCTTTTGAGGCGTCTCGTCTCCTCTTCAGGCTGGGCTGCGATGTCAGAGTCTATGATCCGACAGGTTTGCCAGTCAAAGATGATATGCAGCACCAGCATCCCAAAGTGCAGGAGCTGCGGGAGTTGAGTCGGTGGAGTGATGGCCACGTTTGGGTTTCGCCTGAGCAGCACGGGAACCTGGTACGTCATGGATCTCTAATTACGTTTCTCTATTTGTTGCCTCTTCCCCTTATCTGCTCTATTATTTTCAATGGACATAAAGTCGCAGAGATTCTAGGTACGATATAGCGCCGATGGATAAGTTGGAGACTGACTCTGCACACGGCTCTCTTAGACTGCAGTATTCAAAAATCAAATTGATTGGATCCCTCTCTCCACCGGTTCCGTGCGTCCAACGCAAGGCAGGACTCTCGCCGTCGCCCAAGTCTCCGGCGGCTCGCAGTCTTTTAATACAGTCAACTCCCTACGGATACTGGGCCGTTGGATGCGTATGTTCACTATCCCGAATCAGTCTTCGATTCCAAAGGCATACACCCAATTCACGCATGAAGAAGGTGCCGATGGAGAGGACAGGTTGATGAGCAGTGGTAATCGCGATCGGCTTGTAGATTGCATGGAGGAATTTGTGAAATATTCTGTCATCATGAGGCCACACTTTGCTTTGTTTGGAGACCGTTTCAGTGAACGTGAGGAGAGGAGGGCAAAAGAAAGGAGCGCGAAGGAAAGAGAAAGTAATTTTGAGAAGAGGCAAGTCCAAGTTGATGGACTCGGAGAGAAGGAGGAGGTGGGTGGGGTGCAGACTGGCAAAATTTGAGCGAATCTGAATCTTCCTTGCAAGATCAGATGTTCGGACTCCCTGTCTATCTAGAGCAGAGGGATTTCCTCGAAATTGCCAACGGATGTCCAAATTAAGCATGGCTCTTCTACGTTCACGAGACGATTTGGATCCAAGGACTCTTGGCAGAAACGGAATGTTCGGGTGGAGAGGTAGAGCTGACGCTGGGATGAATATGCAAGTTTGAGATTTGATGAGTGCGAGTGAGTTGGTTCGGAACCAAGAGCCTCGGTAGCCTGCAGAGGGCGAAGATCTTCGTTCATACACGATCAAGTGTCATACCCTGAAAACTTTTCCAACGCTCTGGTCGTGTGATACCTGTCTCACGAGAACATCAAACCCTGATCCAATGAGGTGCTCCCAATGACATACTTAGGCGTAATTGAGACGTCCGTACGGCTGAACCTGCAGGCAGCCGGAAAGTCAGGCGAACCGTAGGTCCCTCACGTCCCTCACACATCCACCTCTCGCATCGGCATCCAATCTGCCTTCGGCCTCTTCTTGACGTACAAATTGCTGTGAGGTTGGCAAACATTGCACGTTAGCTTGATGCTGGCGATTTTTCGTATCCACAGCCTCCCGCCCTCCAGAAATCGGCACTCGATAGGGGAAAGGGTTGTAGCACACCTGATCAGCGGCCTGAAGGTGAAGGAGGCGGTTGCGGCTTGGTAGTGGTGCCGAGGTTGTCGGTGGTCATGGGGCTTGTACTTCTGGCACAATCGCCTCAGAAGAAGTTTGCAGACCCATCAAATGCACCGAAACGCTTGGGCTGGTAATGAGATTCTGACTATATGCTTGAAAGCCTCTATATCATACATAGACCGAAGCGCTCGTTTCTATAAGCCTCCTCTATTTCTCATAACCAGTCTGTCGGGTGTCCCAGCTCTCTTTCCCGCAACCCATTTCACCACATGTACCAGTGAGAAGGCATCAGCGAACGTAGGATCGAGTTGGGTCCCGCGTTCGAAGCACTCGAGCACAAACGGAAGGCACCCGCGCGCGGGCTTTTGTCCCCTCCCTTGTCTCACGGATCGATCCTGCTGACGACTCGAGGCAATCTTGTTGAGCCCGAGAAACAGCTCTCGCGTAGACCGTGGCCCATCTGTAGACTGTCCCAGAAAGGGCTTGCCGACCACATCATCCGGCCAGCGCACGTCCAGTACCAGAAGATGTAGTTTCTACGCCTGTGGGTCGCCCAGACTTGACATGAGCTCTTGGACACCGTTGAGAGTCTTGCGGACACGGAGTATAAGTGCGGTCTCAAACGGAAAGCTGCCCCTGGAAGTTGTAGGGGTAGATACCATTTAATCGACGGTTATATCATGGGTATGCTATCCATGGGTTGCGCAGAATCGGCTCAAATGAGCCAGATTCTTGGGCAGCGTAGGGTGGAATGCCGTTGTTGTGATCAGAAGTCTTCAAGTGCCAAAGTTCCTTGCTGCTCCACCTCTTGACAAGTCAATGCATAGAATAGTGCCTCTCGTCGCTCCCCCTGTCAATCAACATATCCTGGATCTAAACGTCCCACAGCCAACAGCGGTCCCAAGCAGTACTCTTAGGTAATATATCTGCAGGAGCTTGCTGCTGCTTTGCTGATGACTTTTGGGAAAAGCAGATGGTAAGGGCATCACGGGGCTCATCGATCATGGAGCGGTATTTTGCTGCGGCCTCCGCAAACTCTGCGTCGATATGATCATCCTGTGTCGATGTGGCCTCTGATGATCCCGGATCTGTTCGAAAGCTTCGTCTTATCTCTGTCCAGAAGCCGTTCCTACTCACTTAGATATTGTCAAAGGAATTGATTGTGTAGGGTTTTATTTTCCTGGAAGATCTCAGGTATGTATATGAAGGTGTAGCCAAGAGGATGGTAAAGGAAAAATCGCTCCTACCAAGGGCCAATGGCTCAGAGAGAATGACAGTCTAAACCCCTCGCCAGCTCAGCTGAGACCCCCTTTTTTCCTATTCAGTGAGCAAACCACTACCATTCCCCGCCGCAACCCCTGGTTCATGTCTCCCCAAAGTGACCTTAACCCCCGCTCGATCGCCCGTGATCACAAAACCTCCAGTGTAAGGTGTGTTCAACGAAATATCAGTGCAGGCAGTCATCAACAGACTCGCGGCCAAGTTAACAGAGGTCCACGAGCCGAATTCGCTGATGGCGATCAGGTCGACCGTGACTGTGCAGTCCCCATGGGTCTTTGTGACAGGGAGGTGGCCGACATCGCCAGGATTAAGGCTGTGGAAGGCGACGGGGCCGGCCCATTGGGGAAGGGCGATTATGGCTGCGGCGCAGTTTCTGGATTAGGATTCCGCGGTCAGCATTCAATATCAAGGGGGTAATGAGTATCGAGCCTTGAAACATGTCATGGGCGTGGAAGCCGGTACAAAAGGAAAACTTGAAATACGAAAGTACGCACTGGACGCGGCCGACTTGGAGGTCAAAGACGCGCAAGGGGGTGCATTCGAACTGGACGGAGTTTGCGGGGACGGTGAGGTTGGCGGATTGGGCGGAGATCATTGGGAGAAGGAGGAAGAGGGTGATGATGGCAGAGCGTGAAAGCAGGGTCATCTTGATTGCACTGATTTCCATGCTGGCTCCGTATCTTCTTGAGAGCCAACTTTGTCTGCGAGCTGACATTGAGGAAATGGCAGCACACCCTAGTCTTAAGAAGGGTTTCCGAAGTTTTTTGATGCGAAACAAGTCGCATGCGCTGTGCGCTTGCGGTTAACGTGGCGGCATTACCGTCAAGCATCCGTTTCGTTATCTTACGTACAGAAATGCCACCCGGAGGCAAAACTCGTCTCTGAGCATTAGTGGTCTGTGCAAACTGGAGGGGCAGTGCAACTTGGGCCAAGGCAGAATTTACTGCAAGGAAAGGACTTACCTTTCCTTGTTCTCTGGGCTCTGAATGTAGTGCAACGTCGAAGATGCAAGGATGTTCCGCCACCTGAGACTCATCTCACTTGATCAGAGCAATTTCGACAGCACATTCGCTGGCGTGAAGAGACGAGAGGTCGACGGTTAGCTGGACTCTAGTGAGCGAGCGGACGATCAGAACCATCCCATGAGCGATACATACTGCTGGTACTGCCGAAGTGTCGCTATTTAGGCCTTCTTCGAGGGGAAATTGGCCTTCTGTACGGAAAGTGTATCGTTAATTGACGAGAACAAGGAGCATCGACAGAAGTCCGCCATCCGAAGTCTTGAAGTATGACTACTCAGCATTGACGTGCAACTCATTGTCGCGACAAGAATGTGTTCTGGGCATTGGGCACGAGCTCGTAAGCGCCTCAGGACAAGGCAGAAGCGACAAGCGACGAGGCTTGAAGCGATAAACGGAGAGGCAAAGAAAGACGAAGAAAATTGATTCGCCGTTGACTTTGCGCCCGCGACATCTTAACTTCAAGAACTGCCGCTTCTTCATTGTATCTGATGAATACCACACAGCATAGATCCACTATACATTCTAGCCAAACAAGGGTTGAAAGCCTCTTGGAGAGTTGACTTCCTGCCCTTGCTTTTCCACATGGGATCGTAAGATCTGGACAGGAAGATTTGCTTTGAACCTTACCATATTTGTATCAGCTTCAATTGACATACTCCGTAAGGGACTGGTACCAAGAGATGAAGGTTTGTGAGGTACCTATGGTAAGAAGTCGTGTCCAATGGCAGTCACAAAGAGCCCGAGCCCGCAACTGGTCAGAGGAAAGGTTGGCCAAAATATCTTGTCCCTGGAAATTTGAATGTTGAACATTTCCCACGAGATATGAAGAAGGGCGAGTGAACTCGGAGTTAGTTTCTAGCGTACACCATTGGAGATATCGGCTGCAGGCAAGGTAATCGTATCCGGAAAGACTGACAAAACGCGCCCGCAGCAATTGTTATCTTTTTGGCGCAGTCCAGCAGACAAGACTCAAAGAACTTTTCATCATAACGTCTTGAACGGTCGCTGAAACCAAGTTGACCACCAAGGGACCTTGGAAATTGGCTATGGTAATTCCTAGAAGGACGAGACCCCAGAAAAGCCAGCTGCAAAACAGTCGTCAAGTAATTTTGCCGGTCACACAGAAGCAGCCCGTAGTCAGTGGCGAAGAACAAGATCTCTTGCCTATGCTGTCCCACGACCCACGGCTTCTGATACTGTAAGTCAATCGCTTCTGGCTAATGTAGTCACCTAGCTGGATCTCGAGCAGGATCCGACATCCGTAGAGATCCGCGCCACCACAACCCGGACAGTCACAGCATGTACTGCTCTTGATAGCAGTGATGGCCTCGAGAGAGCGATTAGCCTCAAGGACAAGTCTGAAGGCTGATGAGCGGCAATTCATGCCCGCAAGGGCCTCATCAGTCATCACAGAACAGAGAGCTTTTGAAACTTTCCACTCGTGGCCCCACTACTCGCTTCGTTCGTAAAATTGCTGGATAAGGGAAAAAGGAGCAAGCAGCACACACTCTTCCCCCTATTCACAAGCCAAAGTTAAAGGACCATTGGTAATGAGTAAGGAGGTATAGACCAAAAGCGAAAGTCCTCCCTAGCATATCGAGCGCGAACCATTCGTTCCCCAAAACTTGTTACAAATACACACAGACACAAGCTTGACTCAGCAACCGACAATACAAGCGCTTTGCACGCCGCACGCAACAGCCGAGACCTTGCAACGCTGAACGAATGGATGATACCAACCACAAGACAAAGATTTCCTCGTCTTTGCCTCTTTCACACATCAAAAATTGAACCGTCTAATGCTCCTCTTTTGCCGCACCATGAGCCTACCCCAATGCTAATACCATCCACAAGAAACATGGATACCCTTCCCGTCTCATCAGACTTACTGTACAGCACTATGCTCCCCTTTAGCAGGATGGGTTTTCCGTCTCTTTACACCGCACGAGGCGTTACACATCCGTTATGACCAGTCTCCGAGGACACGTCTGAATCTCAGTGAGTGTTCCCAAACAACAATCTCTTGTTCTTCTTCAATAGCGCGTTCAGCTTCTTCTCCAGAATCTCCGTCTCCTTCCTATTGAGCGACAAAGCTCGCTCGGCAGTCTCAACGTTTAAGCCTGGAATTTTCTTCGAGATATTGTCATCCCTAGGTCCGTCCATAGCGCCAAACTTCTGCATATGCGCAGAAAGTGATGTGGGTCCCGGCATAGGAACGGAAAATTGGTTGGGCAGCTTCTGATCTTCCGAAGAAGTCCGAGATGGGAATCGTGCAACAGGCAGGCTGATTTGTGGAAGAACAGGGACGAGACCGGCGAGAGCTTGATTGGACGGTACATCCCCGTTCGCCAAGGCTTGCTTTCTGAGCTCAAGATACCGCGCTGCTTGGGCCGCGGTTAAGCCACGCAGAGCGCTGCGGTCCGGAAGCACGACCACATGGTTGCTTGGACTTCTCTGGATAGTGATGGCCTCGCCTTGGTCGAGAGAGTGCATCTGGCTGTCCGAAACCATCGAATCGTCCGCGACAGCGAGATCCAGCTCAAGGCCTTCAAAACGGTAGTTGAGTCCTGGAACACTTTTAAAGAGCTCGGACACGGTAGAACTGAGCTCGCCAGATTTGAGGAGACTGGCAAAGATCGATGCAGCTGTGAGTGAGGCTTTTTGCGGATCATTCGAAGCCGGAGTGGCGGGACTTGACGGCGTGTCCGGCTCTTTGATATCTGCTGCAATCTTAGAAGCTGTCTTCTTGGCCTCTCTTACTGGTGTGACCGGCTCCGGTTTCTCCTCCACTACTTCTTCATCTTTAGGCGCAGGAGATGTCGGCCGTGTGACGGTAGGCGTAGAGTCCGCGCTCCCTTGTGTTTTTCCTTTCTTTGCCTTCTTCTTTCTTCCAATAATAGGTGCCTGCATTGGCTCCTCGGCCTTAGCGGGAAGCTCCTCGACTATCGAAGCTTCTTCCGCCTGCTTCGCACGCGCTTGCCTCTCTTTCTTTTGCTGACTCTTAGTGACTTGCCTCACCGGCGCTGATCCGACCTTATTTGGCGGAGGCGAATTCGCTCGAGACAATGTTGTAGACGCAAAAGACATGTTGTCCCAAAACCTCTCGCTGGCCGGAGTGCCGGGCCGGTCGGTGGATGTAATACTGGGCCGTCGCGATGCTTGCTTGCTCGCGATCGTAGGAGCTATTGCAGGCGAAGCTGGACGTGTTTCGGCCTTTGGTAGTGGAGGTACCCGAACTGCTCGAGATTGATTTGGGCGTGTTACAGATGAAGCAGATGCCTGTGAAACCGCTGTGACGGGAGTTGGAGGTTGGGATGGCGCTGGGCTGCTTGTTACTCCTGCAGTGTCTGTCGAATCATTATCCTTTTTTGATGCATCTTTGGCTGCTGCAATATCGAGCTTGCTGGGCCGATAATATTTCTTGTCCACGGACTTGGAAGATTTTGCAGGCGAGGGTTCACTAGGTTTCGATGTAACCTTAGCATCAGAAATGCTTGAGGAGGCTCTGATTTCCTTTGGCATGAAATTCAAGCGGGCTTCGGGCATTGATGGAGTACCAGGCTCGGTAATGCCGGTTTGCTCGCCCTGTTGCGGGTCTTTCTGCATGCATGTGGGTCTAGAGGATGGAGTTGGAATAACAGGGACGACCGGTTTGATGGCTGCACTAGTTGTGACTTTGCGTTGAACGCGAGAAGGTGCAGGGGGTGGAGGTTGTGGAGCAACCAAAGGCGGAAAATCTTGAGGTAGTGATAGCCCTGGGTTGACTGGAGTTTGGGTCGGAGTGATCTTAACAGCGGGCTTACTGGACGAAGGAGCTGCTGCAGGTGGGCTAAATGAAGCGTCTTTTATCGGACGGTTGATGGGTTGTAATGAGCTTTGTCGAGAGGGGAAGTTGAAAGAGTCTAGATAGACAACAGTCAGCAAAAAGATTCCCTGATCGATGAGCCAACAATTGTTGATGATGGTAGGAAAAGGAAAAGTCCGTCCGCCAAAGCGAGCATGGGCCCCACGCATCTGTCCAGTCACGCTCTATATACTTTCGAGGAATTATAACACGGGTTCACACAAGCTGCAACCGCCGGTCTCATCATGGCATTATGAAAAGGATGGTTCTAGGCGGCAAAAATTGTGTGAGAAAATAGACTGATATTTTCCTGCCTGATACCAGGTCAAGGAAGGGATGCTTACATACATGACGCTGGCCACGATGAGAACGACGGTTTCGTGGTATCATGTAACCAACCGCAGCCCTGCTGTGATGTCTCGAGGGAAAAGAAAATGGTGCTGGTAGATGCGCTCCCACATCATACCAGTGGCTTTGATGCAACCCCCGAAAACGCCATAATGTTCCCTTTCTTTTGTCTTTGGGCCCATGCTCGCTAAATGACCACCAAAGGAAAATAGCGCCATCATCAATAGATAAAACATCCGGTAGAAGTCCTTGGGCCAAAATAGAAGGCCTTGATCACAGTTGCCACCTGCTGCCGTAGCCTCCGTATAGCATGCTGTTCGGATTGTACCCACCTTGACCTTGGGCGCCGAATTGCCCCTGCCCTGCAGCACCGTGGTGCATTCTAGCTTGTAAGATACTCGGGTCCGCAAGATCAACTATACCACCTCCCCCAGAGGAGGAAGTGTTAGCATGTCTGTGCTTCTTCCCCTTCTTCTTCTGCTTTTGAAGGTGATGGTCTTGATAACCGTAATGGCTACCGACTTGAGACCCATACAGCGAGCTAAGAAGGCTTGAGGCAGGGGCATCGGAGGTCATGGGCTGTTGAGTAAAAGGAACTTTGAACTCACGCTTTCCAATATCAGACCCTTGTCCATTGATACTTCCGTTCCGAGCCCGTAGTAATTCACGCATAAGATCGTCGTTCGTATTTTTTCCCCCAACATTGCCGCCGAAACCAGCACTTCCACCCATGGCACTAGCAAAGCCATGTCCTTGACCAAACATTCCACCTCCGCTAATAGGGGGTGTGCCGCTAGATTTGAGACCTGGCGGTGGACCCTGAACACCGCTGTAGAAATGGTTGCCGTGGACATTTGATTGAAGTTGCTGGTTTTGGAAATGCTTGTTCTGGTTTCCAGGCATCATAGCAGCTTGTTGGGCCATCAGCTGGGGATTTGCGGCTGGCTTCACTGTTGTGGAAGCGGAGGCGGAATCGTTTGCAAACGTGTAACGCGAGGCTTGTCTGCCGTGCCCTTGCGCGGTATTGAAAGCTTGATTCTGCATCTGGAAAGGGTTGGATTGTTGATGGTGGTGTAGACTAGTGTTGCCGGTATACCCGGGTGGGAACTGGCCGTTGTTTACAGGGCTCTGCTGATTGCGACTCTGTGAGCGTAAGAGAGAGAGCTGATGCTGCTGTTGAGGGGTCAGGTTTCGAGTAAGGCTGGTTGTGTTACTGGCCTGAAAGCTGGATCCTCCGAAAGGGAAGTTGCTTGAAGATCCAAAAGGGGGCTGTATGGCACTTCGTTGCTGAGCACTGATACGTCCCGAATTTTCATTCGGCTCGTCTTGAGTCTCTGGCTCCCCTCCCAATTGTAAGCTCCCACTTGCTGGAGCCTCCTCGTCTTCTGTGGCAGACATTGCCCCTATCACATTTCGCTCTTCTTCTTGCTTTTGACGTTCCTGTTCTTGTTCTCTTGCCATGCGGTAGCGTACGAGCCCTCCATAGTCATCGAATAAAGGAGGGTAAGAATCAATCTCTTTCAAGTCATCCTCACTGTAATTTGATCTGTCGAAAACGAATGTGAAAGAGGAGTTCGCCAAGGTCTCCATCGCAGGCTCCAAGTGGAAGAACGGCCGAAGAGGAGCTGGCCGCACAGCAATCGTTTGGGGTTGAGGGTCTGAAGTCGGATCAGGAGGTGGAGGCTCGGACGGGACTTGTCGTGTCTCCTCAGACTGTACGGGGACGCTTGGATTTGTTACTACAGGACTGGAAGCTGCCACGCTCGCAGGCTTGCTTGATCTTGTACTTTCATTCTGGCCATTCTTCGCAGCCCAGCTCGCCGATGAAGGGAGAGCAGATCCGTCACCACTATCGCTTCGACTCATGGCTTCATCACGAACGACAACCTGTGAAGCTGCGGAGATGCTCTGTGGGGCTTGCTGAGATGGAGGTGCAGGCTGTGGCTGCGGTGGTTGTTGATTAAGTCTTGATGATGAAGCCTGCTGAGCTGGTCGCTGTGTGGACAGAGCATTCATGGATGAGAGGTCCGCTCGGCTGAAACTATCATTATCTTCCCCAGTCTCGTGAAGGAATGTGCAATTTCGATTGCCGCAAGTCTCGTTGCGTAAAAAGGCAGAGCAGTACTTGGTCGTGCCGTATTGAGCTCTGATTTCGACTTAGTCTTGGGGTTGCCCCCAGCAAGCAATTTAGACATCACTCACCTCAGCGTTCGTTCAGCATTATGTGAGCCGTCTACTGCAGCGATACACTTTGCAGCGTCGTCTCTATTTTCGAAAGTAACGTAGACGCCAATTGAGTTATTGTTGTTGTTGTTGGCATTGTTATGCCCCTCTTTGGCTTTGCTGACAACGATTTTAGTGATTTTTCCGTATTGTCCGAAGTATTGCGGGCCCCTCAGTGTCCGTAGAAATTCTTCCTCGCTGCTTTTCTGGCTGAGACCAACAACGTATACAAGATTTTTCTGAACCACTCGTATGCCTGCAAGATTTTTCCGATTGAGTGTTTCCACTTGTCTCTGCTCGCTTTCTTTTTTCCGTGCCATAGCTTTCTTCCTTGCTTGTAGCGCAATGTCGGCCTTTTGTCTGGAGAGTAACTGGTCAGATGATGAACGGTTGAAGAGCTGAGAGGAGTAGGCCTACTCTTCGGGACTGACAATCTTCCATTCGATACTTTGGTCATCATAAGGTCTTCGACATGCGGGGCACAGGCCGTTCATGTGGTTTTTGATGTTGTTATAGCAGAACTGGCACACCTGACAAAGGAGGCAGTCAGTATATTGCGCTCGACGTGAAGCTTCAATTCTTATGACGGGCTTGAGACTAAGGGAGGAGAAGTTTTCTACCACGTACTTGATAGCCGCACGGGCATGGCCTGAAATTTTTGTCCGACAGGTCGAACTCCTCCACGCACAGAGGACTAGGAGTTGAACCATCAGCTAAACGTTCTCAAGCTCGGCGGATCCGAGAAGAGAAGCATGACTGACCATGATTCGTCAGAGTCATCTATAAAGGCGTCTTGTTGAACACGGCCTGCCATTGTGAAAGAGTCGGGCAAGGGGCGCGCACTGTGTAAGATGGAGGACGAGGTATTAAAGAAGTGTACGGCTTTGAAGATATCATTAAAGGGATATTGAAAGACTCCTAAGCACCGTGCTGTAAACAATATGAAGGGAGTGAAATAGTTGAAGTGGAGGTAGAACGGTGGATTGGGGGCAAGGTCGAAGTTGCAACTTCAGCATACGACGCTAGTTCCGCACGCTAGTCGCAATTGGGTCACATGCATGAGAATCGCATCACCATTCACTACCCCCATTTGCAAGTCTGTCTCGACACACCCAGTGACGGCAGAGGTGCACAGCCATGACCGTGAGACTGAGTGCTGCAACGCCTCTTCGAAACATTGCTCGACTGATTGCTCAGCAATCTCTGCCATTATCCAAGACCCGTCAACTCACATGTACCGCAATTCGAGCTAAGGAGGTAGCTAATCAAGATGAGCTGCCAAACCTGCGCCATGCTCAGCGGCCTCGTAAGTCCTAGATGCCCGGATTCAATACTGATCTCATGCTCAAATCCTTTTGTAGCTGGGGGGAAGCTACATGCGCCAATTGTGAACCCAGCCGACAAGTTCCAAGAGAAAGCTGCCAGCCTTCACAACTATGGCCAATACCTCCTCTCATGCATGCCTAAATACATCCAGCAATTTTCAGTATGGAAGGACGAGCTCACTATCTACATTCCGCCGACCGGTGTCATCCCCGTCATATCCTTCCTCAAATACCATACCGCGGCTGAGTACACGATGGTGGCGGACATAACAGCCGTAGATTACCCCACACGGAGTAACAGGTTCGAGGTCGTCTACAACCTCCTCAGTGTCAGACACAATTCTAGAATTAGGGTCAAGACATACGCGGATGAAGCTACGCCCGTGCCCAGTATCACATCACTGTACGATGGAGCCAATTGGTATGAGAGGGAGGTCTATGATCTGTTCGGAGTGTTCTTTGTGGGGCATCCGGATTTACGGAGGATAATGACAGATTATGGATTCGACGGGCATCCATTGAGAAAAGACTTCCCATTGACGGGCTACACAGAGATTCGATATGACGAGGAGAAGAAGAGAATCGTGGTGGAGCCATTGGAATTGACGCAAGCATTCAGAAACTTTGAGGGAGGAACAGCAGGTAAGATCTGCATGCCGAATTCTTATGTTGCCCACGCTGACACTCCAAAGCCTGGGAGGTAAGCGTCACGTTGGCATTCAGGAGACCGGAGCTGTCACTGACGGAATTTCTAGCAAGTTGGCCCAGGCAAAGACAGGAAGCCGGAAGAGGTACGTCAGCACTAAAAGCTTTCGATCCCTCTGCACGCACCCCCCATCCTCCTACTAATACTCTCGGCAGTTCCAATTACCAACTCCAAAACCAGAGGAGAAGAAAGAAGAGGCCAAGAAGTAAACCCAAGAAGCACCTTTTGTTCGTGTCCTGGCCCGCTCTCGAGATGTGGCTCCCTATCAAAGCGGATTTTGTATATAGATGTAAAGTCGAGCAATACTACACAAAGACCCAGCGGGAATGCCCAAGCAAGGCAATATCAAGTGCCTGAACCGTTCCATTATGAATCACTACTCGTTTGCTACCGCGGAGAGCCTTCATTGCACCTTCTTGCCATCGATTTCAGCTTCAGCGACAATCAGCTCGTCCCTCGCCCAAACACAGGCCGTTGCATAGCCCAACGGACCCGTCAGAGCCATTACCATAACGCCTCCAACCATCATCATCAACACCACATTTCGATTGGTTGCCCCACTCATGTACGTATTGACAAGTAGTACTGTACTCCACAAGGCCATAGACGCCGATCCAATGAGGTGGTCATACTGAAGCAAGAGCAACGCTCCGGCTCCTATTGACGGCATCTTAGTGGACGGGGCTATTGCTGCTGGCAAGAAGACATTAGAAGGTTTGAACACGCCGACGAACTCAGGAGCGAAGAGGCCGGGGAAGAACTTTGACGTTGCCATTAAAGCCATGGTAGAAGCTTGGCCGGTTCCCGCCGCGGTGAGAAGACCGCTGTACAGGACCCTCATCGACCTCAGCGTGTGGGTATTAGGTGCTACGCTGACTCCTCGGGATCTTGGCAGCAGATACGGCACGATTCCCTGCACCACAGAGACCCAAACAGGAAAGAACTGCCAGAAAGTCATGAGCCACTGCTTGAGGTCGTAATCGATGATCGAAGGAGCTGGCAACGACATCAGAATGGTCGGCATGACATAGCCTAAAACCATCGCAACAGCGATCCCCACAAGATTCGGCACGTCGACCAAAAAGTCGGATACACGTCTTGAAGAGACCATACGCGATGTCGAAAGATAGGCGATGCACCAAACAGGCATGATGACAGCATATGCGGCGTTCTGCACAAAGACACCCCATATCCCTATGCTTCTTTCCATCAGACCTGTAGTGTTTTTTGGGTCTCAATGTACCTACAAGGATATCAAAGTCCAGCGATTACCATGTCTCAACCCTTCAATCATAAGCAAGCCCCATCCACAAGCAACCTGCGTGGCAAAATGAAAGCAGAACAAAGAGCCCGCCGGATTAGATCCGTCGACGTTCTCCCAGAAGAAGAGCGCCAGAACAGTCAGTTGGTAGTCAATCGCCGAAAGGCCCGTGTAAACCGTCCTTACTGGCTCTTCCGTCCCTGGCAGCAATCGAGGACCAACATCGCGGATGTGAGCCATGTAGTCGGTAGTGCCATTGTTGAGGAGGATGTACCAGGTGGCATAATAGCCAGCCGCGGAGAGAAATACCAGAGCAATCTTTGTTGCGTTGATGAGGGAAGACATTGCTACATAGACACATATACAAGCGGAACAGGCGCAAAACGTCAGCGCTCGACTGCCAAAGACCCAAAGTCCTATCACCAAAAATGTACAAAACCTACACCGCAAGACCGAGAAGAGAAAGAGGTCACCAGTCAATCAGTTTCTTCAGACAGGCCGCCCAGAATCCATGTCCCGTAGAGTACTTAAGGGCCAGACCTGATTCTTCAACTTGAGAACAGTTTTCTCATGTTTTTTGTACCCCAACGGTATATGCTTTTGGTTAATGAAAACCGTATTAACACTATCTAAATTTTACCGCTATCTGAGATTCTGTATCGTTACAAATTCAAAACTGTTATTATCTTTCAACGAAATATACATGATAGATTTTCTCAACGATTCCAAGTCACATCATCTACGTGCCCTGTGCGTGCTCATGTTAGGTGGCACAAGTATGAGAAAACTAAAACAGAAACGTACCCCCTAATCCTGGTCCCACTATTCGCTTCACTTCCCATTTTCGCACGCAACGCAATCGACCGAGGCAACATTGGACGACAAAGTATAGCGGCGGAGCTACTTCTCGTGATCAATGCTTACTCCTCACGAGGCTAGACCCTTTTCAACAACATTCAGAGTTTCTTCGATCTCATTCAGCACACACTTACGAGCAAGTGGGCTTGGACCTTGAGCTCGCGAATATCTGGAATCCTTGCTCTCGCCCAATGTAGCAAGACTCCTAGTCCGAGTCAAGCAGTGTGAAATGTCATGAGATGTGATGGTAAAGGTATATAAGAAAGCAGAAAAACACCAGTGAGTACCCCGTGGGCAGAACTTCATCAACATCAGATCCAGATAACAAACATAGCATCAAGCAAGGAAAATCCCCATCGCCCTCCCACCAAAACCAACCAAAACCAACCAGAAGCCCCCAACCACCTAGTCTGGTTCTCCGACAGCGACAACGTCTGCGAGCAAGGCACCATCTTCGGCAACCACTACTTTGGCCGACTTCGCCTACTGCGACTAGGACCTCACCATCCCAGGCCACCCCAACATCACATTCACAGGCTGCGGTCCCTGCGATCCGACCAAGCCGCCCACGGGCGTGAGCGACGGGGTGGCGCCGGCACTGAAATGCAAGCCGGCCAAGGCGCCGACGGGCGGGTTCCCGTGCGCGACTAACGGAGGGCGGGCGCGCGGGGGTGGTTGGGGTTCGGGAGTATTGTGATTAGGGTTGGGGGAAATGGATGGGAGAGAAGAGAAGGGGTTGAGGAGTCGGATTGTTTTATGGAAGTAAGCGCGCGTTTTTGGAAAACGAGGTGGATGGAGAGGAATTGATGCTTGCGTTTTTCTACTTGGGGGTGATGATAGAAATTGGGTGGAGAAAAGGATGGGCATCAATTTCTTCGTTCATGCATTCTGTTGGAATCTAGATCAAAAGTACGGTGTTCTTCTGATTACAGTTGATACCTGTAACACCCAGCGTAGAGTGAAGTCTTAAAGCCCTGGGCCCTCTCAGCTAAGGTTCAACGATTCTCACACAAAAGATTCTGCAGAGGATTTCCGAGCTTCATGCTGGTTGGTCCGAAGAAACGTCAGCGTTGATTGGGTTCTAAACGATAGTGCACCTTACCTTGTCCGATGAGATATCATGCGTGACAAGAATCCCGGGTCCCTGCAATGGGAACTCCATATCTCTAGATCCTTCGAAGCTACTCCCGCCGCACGGAGAATGGCGTATATACGTCCGAGCTCCATCAAACGTTGGTGTCGGGGCCGCTGGCAGATCGTCATGGCGTCCCACAATTTTGCTCCAGATGGATCGGGAAGTAGAGGTATGCTGAGCCGGAGATTGCAGTTTTGACGCCCGGTGGGCAACGAAAAGTGCACGGAATGCAGTGATGGAGACCACGATGATCGCGACGGCGGCTTCGGCTTGAAGCCAGAATATCGCCCACGCCGAGTCGACTTGGCCATGGTTGATGTTCCCTCCAGCGACTTTGATCACCGCCGTGATTGCCGTGAAGATACTGAGGCATAGGATCCCCCAAAGTGCCAGCTTCCGACGGAGGGTTATTTTGACATTCCAAAGTAAGATCACGGGGATAGATATAACTACTGCTTTTAGTATGCCGAGCAATGCGGATTACGAAGGTCAAGACCTACGCAAGGCATCCGTGACAATATCCAATGTCGCTGATGCTCTGAGTATTCCGTTTTGCCTAGCGAGAGCCGCTGGAGTCACGCATTTGACTGAACAGAGATCTTCTCAATATGAAACGTTTGAAATCCTGGTTGGAGGCAAAGCTCACCGAATATCCTTTCATCGAAGTATGAACAAGAGATGAGATTGGAGAACATCAGGACGGCTGTGGTAGGGATGAGGATGACAAAAATGCACCACCACCAAATCAACATCCTCTTCTGTTGTCTTAAGAGGTCCCGGAAAAAGAACAAAAAGGAAAACTTCACACTGATAATCGTAGTTCCCAACAGAGTCGTGGCCGCATCTTGTAGTTTCTCGCTATGAATGAGTTGGGGAACAATGTCTGCCGGGGCAGCGCGTAGGCCAGCCTCTACATTCTCCTGCAAATAGATGTAAGGTAAATCAAAGTATAGCACAGTAGTCCCAGAGACCAAAGTGGTAATCGCGAGGAAAAAGAAGCCATCATCAACGGCGACACCACGTAGTTTGTGGAAGCGAGCCAATATACGGCCTCCTGCTACCATTACTGCTATGCCCAAGAGTAAGCCGGCTGAAACCTATAATCTTATGAGCTTTGAAATGCATTGAGGGTTCGAATGAAACCTGACCTGGAAGGCTTCTTGGCTGATTTTGAAGGCTTGCTCGGTTGCGAAGTGTTGCTGGACATTTTGGCTGTTGGGCACTTGTCTAGCTGGTGAAGACTTGTAGTAGAGACGAGAACTATCGTTGCGAGCGATCGCGGTGATAGTGGTGGATTCAAGTCAAGAAGTCAGCATGATGATGCTCGTGGGATCCAACACTATATCTTGGGTTGATTGGCCCGTAACGTCACTTTGCTGACTGTAAGCGACATATGTTGTAGTAAACAGAATGGTGTATTTAGGGCTAATTGATTCCCGAGGCTGAAGTACTTAAGTGGGGCATTCGATTAAATAGTCACAGAGGTGGGATTGTCAGCACCAACACGGCGAGGTAACGTGATTATGCGGTACAGTCTGCAAAGCTTGTCGAATAGTGACTCTGTAGGAGAGCGGGCTTGCCATGTAACACATAACAAGGAATCAAAGGAGAAACAAAAGCAAAGGGAAAGCGAGATTGAATTGATGTTGGACTTGATTGTTCCTGGAGGATAGGAGGATAGGCTATAGACTACCTATGCTAGCTTGTATAATATCGTCTCAGCTGCATAATGTTGACGTCATCTTAGCCTTGTACTTTACCTTACCTTACCGTACTTAACCTTACTTGTATAGGTAATTTCCGTCAGCCTTATGCACGGTGAACGCACTCAACAGACACCCTACGGTGACCCTTGTCAATCTTGTCAATATTGCATTGGCGTCAAGTTGTCTTCAGTAGTCGTTGCTACAGCTACCCTGACACTCTTCTACCTCAAGCACCTGGCATTCCCTCTCCTTCTAACCCTGACCCCACCGTTCGCCTTCCTCTACAAGGCATCTCACTGCGCCATTCCAGTCCGACACGCACTTGGCCGATTTCATCATGAACTTGATCTTCGTGCTTGCCAGCATCATCCTCGCCATCTTGTCTTGGACTCTCTTATCTATCGTTTCAAATTATACTAAGGCGCGTCAAATTGCCTTACCCGTCATCATCAGTCCTGTATCACCTCTCAATCCGCTATGGATACTGACCTATAGAACCTTTCCCTTTGTGCTCTCGCTGAAGCATCTACCCTTCGGTCTCGGGAAATGGGCTCGCTGCACATACATGGGCTGGACTTTTCATGATAAGCATGCTTTACACGACGAGCTTGGCCCTGTTTTCATTGTTGTCACGCCTAGTGGAAACGAAGTCAGCGTCGCAGATCATCAAGCGGCGCACACCATTCTCTCGCGTCGAAAAGAATTCATCAAGCCAGCTGTCATGTATGGTAGGTAGATCAATCAAAGCTGTAGTCATGATTTCGCCTACTGATCATGATATAGAACAGCTCAATGTCTTTGGTCGCAATTTGAACACTGTAGTTCAGACTTTGAAGATTCGTGGAATTGTTGCTGTGGCTGACAGTGACTGTAGGTTGAGGGCGAAGACTGGCAGCGTCAAAGGCGGCTTACGGCTCCAAATTTCAATGAGAGGACAAGCTCGTTGGTATGGAAGGAAGCTCTGAGGCAAGCCCATGAAATGGTTGAATTTTGGGTAGAGCAAGGAGCAGAGGGCACAAGGGAAACCGTGGCAGACACCGCAACGCTAGCACTACACGTATTGACCAGCGTTGGATTCGGTCTCTCCTATTCTTTCCACCATGGTGTTCGCGACTTGTCTGACGGACATAGCATGACCTATCGGGATGCTCTTTCTCTGTGTCTACGCAACATCATAACTTTCGCCATATTACCAAAGAAGGTTCTAGCCCTATCGTTTCTTCCAAAGAAGCTGCGGAGTCTCGGTGTTGCAACCCAGGAGTTCCAAAAATATATGGAAGAGATGCTGACGCATGAACGCAACATGGCGGCAAAACATGAACATGGGACTGGGAACTTGATGGGTTCACTTGTGCGAGCCTCAGAGGAGGCCAAAAAGTCTAGTGATTTAAACGACTCCACGCGCCGAGGTCTCACTGACGAGGAGATTTTTGGCAATATCTTTGCTTTCAATCTCGCGGGTCATGAAACGACCGCAAACACTTTGGCAACTTCGCTCGTGCTCCTAGCTGCGAACCCTGAATGCCAAGACTGGCTCATAGAAGAGGTTCATTATGTCTTGGGGAATTTCGGTGGCTCAGAAGATTGGAACTACGATGGAAGCTTCCCTAAGTTAAAACGATGCCTTGCTGTGATGGTATGGCCCAATTTCCTCCCCACTTCCTGATTCGGAGCCATGTATATCCACTGACGCAAATCAGTACGAGACTCTACGTCTGTATGGCTCTATAGTCTTCATCCCCAAGTCAACCGGTTTTCATTCCCAAAGCCTCACTCTGGGCGACAAAACGCATTTACTTCCTCCAAGCACGGTGATCAATATTAACGTACAAGCACTCCATACCGATCCTCAAACTTGGGGTTCGGACGCCCTTGACTGGCGTCCGAATCGCTGGCTCAGAGTTTCTCCTTCCACATCTAGCAGCAACGATGATCATACACCACCGATGGCAAAGGAAACCTTCATCGAGCCCGAAGCTGGAACTTTTATCCCCTGGGCAGACGGTCCGCGAGAGTGCGTTGGCCGGAAGTTCTCGCAGGTAGAATTCGTAGCCGTTCTGGCGAAGTTGTTCCGGCACTATCGCGTGAGGCCGGTGGTCGAGAATGGAGAAGATGAAGCGGATGGGAGGAGGGTGCTGGCGCGTATGGTTGATGATTCGGCCATCTCGGCTATTACGCTGCAGATGCTAGAGCCTCGACGTCGCTCGCTTAGATGGGAGAGACAGAATTGAGATGTCTAATGGCTGTGAAAACAGTGCAGAGGCAACCCGAGATGATCTCGTTTGAGTTTACGGTGTACCGGAATATTGGGACATTGAGTACGAAGGTATTGATCCACCCGGATAGTTGTGGATCTTCGAATTCAGTTCTGATATCAAGATTTCATATTTCAGTAGATTCCATATCCTTGTGAATGTCAATAATCATCGCTGCCGTCCAGCTACTGTTGCCCTCCCATAGATTTCCGGCGACCATCACGACTCTGAGGTTCTCCCTCCCCGTCAGTTTGGAAAGACCTCCATTTCCATTGCTTGCTCTCCTCGTCAGTTCATCAATGGTTCCATTCATACCGGCGCATGATCAGTTCTCCACAGTGGAGGGCTATGCCAGAGTGCAGCATGGTATTCGCCTTCAATATCGACCTGGGCCTTGATTCTCTCTCTTGTCTTTATCCAACACCCGCTGCGCTTCTCTTCTAATCTATATCCGCTTCTTTGCTAGCCTCAGATCTGTCTCTTTGACCGTTCTGCTCAGCGTCGATGATACTTTAGCTGGTAGTTGACATTATCTACTCCTCCTACATCGTTGCCAAGCAAGCCTACTGGAAAAGTGGAAAGCCCACTAGAATCGGATCGGTCGCCGCCGTTTTACGCACCTGCGACCTCCAATTGCGAACTCCAATCCACTGGATTTCCTCGCTGCTTTTGACGTTCCTTCTTTAGTATTTTGATGCCCTCTTTGCCCATCGTGAACACGTCCAAGCGAGGCCTGAGCGCTGACCGCCCACCTTTCATATATGTTGCGCGGACTCCCCCCCGCATCGAGCACCTCGTCGCTCGACTCTGCCGCTCTGGACCTTCTTACCTTGGCATTCCCGTGCTAGCCACTGTTGTACCACCGCTCAGCTGATCTGAGACTCTGCGACGACATTGGTGGGAAATGGTCCGCTTGCGGTGAGCACTCTAGGATGAAGCAACCGTCTAATCCGAAGACGGCTGCCACACGATCAATCAAAAAACACCTCCCCACACGTTGGCCTGGCCGCGCCGACCAGGTTCCCGCATTCATCTTGTTCTGGTGACCTGGCCTTACGACGATGATCTCGCTTTTCGCTGTGGATCGGAGAGAATGCATTGCCTCTGATCCGTTGCGGCAGTCCCAGCGCATAAGGCCTAGGCAGCTGCAGCTGACGTGGCTCGACAGTTGGATATCTCCGAGGGGCGCAGTGAAGACACGGCCGGTATGGGATGTGGATTGCATATGAGGCAACAAGGGTCGAGAGATTGCGCCAGCGCGTGCCGCAGGGTGTATGGCAGATGAATGGAGACCGAGCGCTGATGGCCAGAGATCGGCGATTGAGGCTGTTGGAGAGGAGCAAACAGCAGGTGCGAGAATGAGGAAGACTATACTGAGGTGACGTCTTCAGTGGTTCGTTATTTGGAGAGAGTGCAAGCACGGCACCGTCACTGTGAGCACGACTCAGAAGCGCATATAATTCTCATCTCGCGACGGACTGTATAGAAATTAACCGTCATGTTAAGTACTCAGGAGCAAAAGCGCAAACATTCTAAGTGATGGGCTCTTCTCTAGAATACAAGCTAGGGAGAAACTCAATTCGTAGACCATCCGCTCGGCATTCCAACCACACTTGGTAACCCCTGCAAATTCAAGTCATACAAGACGCCTGGAAGCAACACGTCGTCACAATTTAGATCCTTCTTTCCACTATTGACGAGGGAAGCCTGGTGGCAACCCAAGAAAGTTCCCCTGAAACTGGGAGCCGCCGTATACCCGATTGGGACCATGAAAGCTCGAACCGCCTTGGGTTATCTGGAGTCTTTGTGGACTTGGACGCTCTCTGTCTTGATTTTCAGGCCCTTCAGTCTCAGTGATGGTCTGGAAAGACGGGCGCAAACGCTTGACGCAGTCTAAGAGATCCTGCTCGGTCTGATTTTGCCTCAGATATTTGTCTGTGTATGTTTTTATGTCGTCCGTTTTCTCCCACTCATCCAACATCACCTCCTGCATGCCCTGGGAAACATTAAAGCGGTAGTATAGATCCCTCGCGTTATCCTCCAGATACGAGAGAAGCACTTCATCGTGAGTGTTCTCGCAGTCAGTAACAATTTCGCCAAGGATTGGTGCTATAGAAAGCCCTGATCGATCCTTGAACCAGAACATAGACGCTGCACGATGGAGTTGAATGAGATCCTTCTGCCCAGTCCCAATGCTAACGAGACATGTTGGTTGAGTCGCCTTGTAGCTCTTCATGCGATAGTAGGACTTTGCTTCTTTGACAAGGGCTTTGGTGGGATTGTTCCAACCCACTCCGCCATCGATGAAGTCACCCCCAGTCTGAGCGGCAAACTTGATAGGTGGGAAGAAGGTCGGCGCAGCTGACGTGGCCCGCGCGGCCTCCCAAATAGAGCACGAGATTGGAGCCGAGCCTGTTTGGTATGTACGAAGTAATACTGGCGATCCGCCAAGTGCTTTTGTCTCGTATGTGCAGACGAAACTATGATCCATCGGTCAATATTGGACCAACGATTCAGTAAGCCTGTCAAAATAGTGCTCACGTTTTACATCCTGTAGGGTCCTGTAACAAAGCGTCTTGATCGCCAACCTTCTCCCTTACGATTGTCTTGATAGCCTCCTCAAGGGCCTGAGGATCAAATTTTCGCGTTGGGTAAAGTTCTGTGGCTGGCCAAAGACATTCTTGCTCATCAACACGTAGGCATCGATACATTCAGTGACAGACATACGAAGTCGCCCGAGCATAAGTGCAATAATGCTGCAAACATCAGCGGCTAAGCACTTTACAGCTTTGATGGTAATAGAGGGTACCCTCCAGTGCTGGTGCCACAAATCATATCAAAATAGTCGCACGGTAAAGGCTCGATACTCAAATTGTCGATGAAACGAATCTTCGCCATGATGTTCTGTAGTATGAAGAGAGACGATAAGCCACAGATTCCCCCTCCATCTTCGGAGGACGTAGTAAGCTAAAATTCTCGAAAGCCAGTCGAAAGGGAAGAAAGCGAAGAAAGGGAAGATATACCCAAAGAAAGCAGATTCATCCGTAGTCCTTGAGCATCCATGGTTTCAACTGTCGTGCAAACAGATGTGCGGATTGAGGAAGTTTCAGCTACCACCAGTGCACAACTTTCTTGAGATCCGAATAGGAGACCGCAAGGCACTGAAAAGATTCGACAACAAGATTGATGGGTTCTACTCGTGCGGCGTACAAGTCTATCTTCTTGGCAGGGAAGTACGCACCAATAATGAATGCCGGCTATGGGACCCTTTGTGAGCAATTTCATTGGTGAATATACCCGTGCCAAGAAGGTAAGGTAGACTTGTAGAGCTATCCCCACATCCTCGATCGTTGATCAATATTACTCGGTTGGTCCCTGCACTACGATCTTTAGCTTTGGACAACTTTGGAAGTAACAAAGGGAATCTCTAGTCCCGCCATCCTCAACGATCGCCTCAAGGTTATGTATGATGGGCGAGGCTTCATGAGCTCCGCTAGCCATCCGCCATGCAGCCTTCGCACCTGGACGTCCGTCAGGAGGGTTCGCACTTTGGAAATACCAGTGCTTTCAACAGTCAAGTCTTCCAGGGCAACTTCCATGGAGTCACCATCAGTCAGTTTTATCGATCAACGAAGAGAGACCAAAAGAGCTGATGCGGGAGCCCAGATCCGACGGCTACTACCCAGATCCCTCTGAGCACCTATGAGGGCCACTATGCCCACTTGTCGCTCCGACCGGTCCCCAACTACGTCCCGCGACCGCGACTGCACCAAAGGATTAAAGAGCAGTTGCACGACCTCAAGGATGACGGGGTGGAAGACGTGCGGATCCTGGTGGTGTGGGGGCTCGGTGGAGCGGGCAAGTCGCAGCTGGTGCTGAACTACATCCGCAAATATCGACGGGACTACACTGCCGTGTTCTGGATTGAAGCTGGATCCAAGGAGTCGATCGAGCGCGACTATGTCCAAATCTACCAAATCCTCTATGGTCGGCAGACTGACAAAGGTCAAGAGGTTGTGAGGGTGGAGGACGCGGTGCCGGCGGTCAAGCGCTGGTTCCACAGTCATAAGGGGCGATGGCTGATGGTTCTGGACAGTGCGGACACGATCGACAACAATCGAGATAAATCCTATATCGACCTGGCATATTTCATGCCCGATACGCCCGGAGTGCATGTTGTTATCACTTCACGGAGCTCAACAGCCAAGGGGATAACACAGCTGGACGCGGTGGAAGTGGCAGAGATGGAGCTCTTAGAAGCAACGGAGCTGTTCAAGCGGTCGGCCAAAATGAAAGAGGTAGAACCCGATAAGACAAGAGAAATTGAAAGAATCGTCAAAGAATTAGGGTATTTAGCCTTAGCGATCACTCTGGCTGGCTCATATGTATCGGTGACGCCTCGTTTATGGTCTGATATTGAGAGTTATCTTCCAGAGTACTACAAGCGGCGAAGAGAAATACTTCAACGACAGCCAATGCGGCATGTGCATTGGTACGGGGAGAGCGTTCTAAGCACATGGGAAACATCGTTTGAGGCGATTGAGAAACACAGTCTAGCCGCGGCCCGCTTGTTGAGTTTGTTGGCGTTTGTAAACTTTGAGGATATCTTTCTAGGTCTCTTTGATAGAGGCGGCGCCAGTATTCTCGCAAGCGCTCCCACTCGTGTTGCGGAACCATCAGAGGCCACAACGTCATCTGATGAGACTTGGCAGACGTTCCTCTCCTGTGGACAGAATTGGACGGTGTCCGGCTTGGAGTCGGCATTTGAGACTCTTCAGAATTATTCGCTGATTCAGTGGAAATCGGATCAAAAGAGCTATACAATGCATAAGCTTGTGCATGCGTGGGGGCAAGATCGACTGGAGGCGGACAGACAACGGTGGCTGAGCAGTCTCGCCTTGGAGCTGATGGCGGATGCCGTCGCCAAGGATCAGATTGACCCCAGCCATCGACTCCGGTTGGTGCCACATGTGATGGCTAGCTTTGATATGTTTTCTCCCTTACATGAATCCCTGGACAAGCTTGCGATGGCTCTACTGGATATGATCGATGGAGTAATAGAATTCTTGTTCAGGATAGGACGGTGGTCCGAGGCGTACAAGATGCAAGTGTTTCATTTCAGAAATATAGAGAAGATGCTGGGTAAGGAGCATCCTGATACACTGACGAGCATACATAAGCTGGCATTCGTATTGAGCGAGCAAGGCAGCTACAAAGAGGCAGAGCAGATACACCAACAAGCACTGGCGTCAAGAAAAACAGTGCTGGGCAAGGAGCATCCTGATACGCTGACAAGTATGAACAATCTGGCATTGGTATTGAGCGAGCAAGGCAGCTTCAAAGAGGCAGAGCAGATACATCGACAAGAACTGGCATTAAGTGAAACAGTGCTGGGTAAGGAGCATCCTGATACGCTGATAAGCATGATCAATCTAGCATCAGTGTTGAGCAGGCAATGCAGCTACGAAGAGGCAGAGCAGATACATCGACAAGCACTGACGTTAAGTGAAACGATGCTGGGCAAGGAGCATCCTGATACGCTGACAAGTATGAACAATCTGGCATGGGTATTGAGCAAGCAAGGCAGCTACAAAGAGGCAGAGCAGATACATCGACAAGCACTGGCGTTAAGAGAAACAGTGCTGGGTAAGGAGCATCCATCTACCCTGACAAGCATGAACAATCTGGCAACTGTGTTGAGCAAGCAAGGCAGCTACAAAGAGGCGGAGCAGATACATCGACAAGCACTGGCATTAAGTGAAACAGTGCTGGGTAAGGAGCATCCTTATATGCTGACAAGTATGAACAATCTGGCATCAGTGTTGAGCAAGCAAGGCAGCTACAAAGAGGCGGAGCAGATACATCGACAAGAACTGGCATTAAGTGAAACAGTGCTGGGTAAGGAGCATCCTGATACGCTGACAAGTATGAACAATCTGGCAGATGTGTTGAGCAAGCAAGGCAAACACAAGGAGACCGGGGAAATGCATCGACAAGTACTGACTTTCAGAGAAAATCTAAAAACCCGCCGTTCTTCTTGAAAACGGGCTAGATAGCAATTGGACTCGGTACATACATCAACACCGATCTTGATCATCATTGACATCCATCGCAAACAGTAGTTGTAGTACTCGGACCTCCTCCCTCCCCGCCATCCTTCCGTCCATCACGCAGCAAGCAGCCTACCGAGCAGGGTTTTCAGGTGACGACTCAGCCAGCAACAGCCATTCGCCAACGCAGCGGGCAGAAACAGTTTGTGGGACTGACGCAGGCATTCATTCAACTCGTAGAGCGGTTGAGCAGACGAGACAATCAAGAGGGACAAAGGAAGTCCAAGCGACGAACAAACGGCATGTCAAGGACACGGACGTAGCTGCCAAGGACAATAGCCTGGCTTGCTCGGCAACATGTATTTAGTCGAGACGGTAGTATCTGAGCTAGACATTTCTTTCCACTCTACACATGGCCATAGGCCACGTTTTGCTTCATTGACGGGACGATCATATCGCCGTCACCATAGAGCGCCGGCTGGCTTAGCGTCGACGCCACCACAGTCGACGGCGCTACCACACCGATTCCATCTCACGAGATACGGGGCGGCAAGACCTTTCCCTTTGCGTATTATTTCTCTTGTTGAAAAGTCTCTGGACCTCTTGGTTCTCGGTACAATCTTCGTTAGTGGAAAGTGGAGGGATATGCTCAGGTCTAGGACGTCAGAAAGGATCGTCTTGCGGAGCAAAGCATGGTTCTAGCTGAGCAACGACGAAGACGGGGTGTACTTGCCAGGCTACTGGAACAGCGAGCTTATAAGCCAGCTTGCCAAATCTTTCCACAACTTTGAACGGGCCTAGGTACTGCTGAGTGAGCTTGGTGGTCACTCCTAGAGTAGATGGGATTTTGTAACCTTTATGGAGACGTAGCATTGCCCAGTCACCAAAATTGAGAAACATCGGCTGATGCCGGCGATCATAATGGGATTTGATAGACATCTAGGCAAAGTCGATAGCATCCTTTGCCGTGATTCGTGCTGTGCTATGATCAACCTTGGCAGGAAGTCTAAGCAGGTCAAGTAGTCCGTTGGGCATGAATCCGTAAGCGACTTCATTCTGGGATACTTTCGGAACTAGAGGAGCTTTTGAGGATCGCTTGAATAAGATGCAAGGTTTCTGGCCATGAGGATGGTCTCTCGAGGGCGTGCACAAGAAACCTTGATGCTACTTCGGCCGCTTGATTGGTGCGCTCACTGGCGCCATCTGTCTGTGGATGATAGGCCGTTGAGTAGAGAAAGTTGACGTCAAGAAACTTCAAGAGTTAGGCCCATAGCTCTGATAAGGATTTCGGGTCTCTGTCGCTGATGATCACCTTGGGAATCCCCCAGCCGACAAGGTCAAGGCGTTCCAGAAGTGCTCTGGCCCAGTCGGCTGCCTTCCAGGTAGACCTGCCAGCTACCAATTGCAGTCCTTTGGCGTAGCTGCAATCTACCGACATAATGGCGTCAAGGCCTTTGCTTGACAACGGCAGTGCTAGAATAGAATCCAGTGTCAAGGTGTGAAAGGGTACTGGCGGAGAAGAAATAGGCTGAAGACTTCCATAAGGAGCATGCCGGCGAGTCTGCAGGACATGACACTCGAGACAGTGCCGAATAAAATCCCGAAGGTGCTTGGTGAGTCCATGTGTGTACTAGAAGGCGGCGACTATTTCATAGCGTCTCTAAAATCCTGGGTGCCCATCTCCATGAGCGATGGTGAGAATTTCCTTAATGAGCTTCGAGGATATGCAGAGACGTTGGCATCCCAAGATCTTGTCAATGTGGAAAATCAACTGAAATCTCGTAACTACAACGGTTCATGGCCGAAATGATGGAGATGGCCCTATGCATGCAACAGCTAAAATCTCATGGCTGGACTCTCGTTGTCGGAACATCTGAGATAGCTGGAAGTTCATGACTGCGATGATCGCATAGCCGAGTTGACCGCAACAGCGTCGTGGCCGAAGTGACTGAAATCTCCTGACTGGAATCGCCTCCTAGCCAGATTGACCGCAATGGCATTATGGCCGCAATGGCTGGAATCTCATGACTGGAATGGCCGCATGGTTGAATTGAGTGCAATGGCCTCATGGCCGCAATGACCAGAATGATCTCATGGCAGAAATGACTGGAACCTCATGACCGAAACCTCATGACTGAAACCTCATGACTGAAACCTCATGACTGAAACCTCATGACTGAAACCTCATGACTGAAACCTCATGACTGAAACCTCATGACTGAAACCTCATGACTGAAACCTCATGACTGAAGTGGCCATATGGCCGAATTGACTGAAATAGCTGCAAAAGTTGCCGAGGAGGTGGGAGTCCCTGGCGAGGCTGTGTATTTGATTGTACTGGCGATTTGGCTGCCGCTGGTTGAAGAAGGCATTTGAACAAGCTGCTGGTAGTGAGGTCGGAAAGAGCCAGCACCATAAAACGGTTGTTGACCGAATCCCGGACCTTGTTGACTTTGCTGCCGAGAAAGATCTTGCTGACAATACTGATACTGAGCGTGACTTTGACCTTGACGACTTTGATTAGGCCAAATCTGAGCAAGAGCTTAGCGATGGTTTATCTTGAACCATGTATCCTTCTTCAACTCCAGAGTCTAGATCAAGGATGCAATTGTTATCGTAGGCGTAGGCAGGTCAACGAAGGCACGTAGCTCTGCAGCAGTGCCTACAAATTTCAACTGCTTCTCGACGTTGTCGATGTTAGCTGACCTGGCTTGACGCAGTATTGCTTGCACCTAGGCAGCTGTTTCTCGCCGAGTCCTGGTATCGTGGATGTTGTGCCTCTCGGAAGTGAGGTTGTGTAGTGCTACTCCGATAGAGTCCTTGAATCGCTTGGTAATAGCTGTGCGCCATTCTTCCACGCCGTTCTTGTGGGCACGTAGACCAACTCGCTCGATGTTGGAGAGCTCGGCGGTACACCAAGCCAATGTAGAACCTCTCAAGGCAGTATTAAGGTTGCTGCGCACTACTAATGCTCCTTTGATAGTAGTGAGGTCGTGGACTCTTTCCACGAACAGGATTAAAGTTCTGCAGTAGACGACAGCGACAATAATACGGTGGTATGCGGCCTGCCAAGTCATCGGTTCCCAAGACCACTTTCGTGTATATGACGAAGCACATCGAACCAAAATTTCCCTACAAATACTCGACGATGATACATCTTCATGATTGCTAAGCATAAATCTTGGTCAGTTCATCATACTGACTGATTTACAATCGCGAGTCTTGACCTATCAGTAAGGCCGGATTATGTAGTGACCACGAGGATTGTGGACCTCCTTACGCTCGAACCATGATTACTGCATAAGGTGACCGAGAAGATTGCACTATCGTGCGCATAAAGATAGTAGGAATAGAGACTCGTCCTCCTCAATTTGAGGAGCATCGAAAAATCTCATTCTCAATCCCTCGTTGCGATTATAAAAGCAGCATGGCTACCGAAGACTGGATGTACTCCGTACGAAGTCGTACATAAGCAGCTTTGGAACAGGGCAGTACACATACATGATGATGATGGCGATGATGGTGATGCTGCCGTACAAAGTCAGCCAGACATTATATACTTATGAGCAGCTCCGTACAGAGCAGGTAGGATATGCAGTATCTTAGGACGCGCAAAATGATTGGTGGGCTTCATTTTGTCCTACTGTCTACTCTCGTCCGCCATAGAATCTCGGATTTTAGATATCGAATACGAGATCCCTTCCCTCATTCCAACTTGACACACTCGCCTCTGGATCATGTCAAAACGCAAATACGAAGATATTTGCACTTCCGAAGCCACCTCCAACAGTTCGACAGCCAGAGCACTCCGCCTACAACGATTGCAACTGGACGGCCTGCTCGACCAAAGCAAGCAGTCACTCTTCCGCTCACTGAGAGTAGCCCGAGGATTCGAGCGTCAGAAGCTGGGGCGGCGGCAGAAGACCGCCAAAACAGAAAGCAATGGCGCAGACATGGCACGCCTCGAAGCCGAGGTCGCTGCTTTGAAAAGCTTGGATTTGGCCTCTACGGCAGAGATACATCTTCACAAGTCGCTGCTGAAGGTCAAGTCGGTAGCTTCTGCGCCTGCGTTCCCACGTCATGTGCAAGCTACGGTTGACAACTCGAAGAAGCCGCAGGAGATGGCCAGTGCCAATGTCCAGGCGAGATTATTCAAATCGGGTCCCGTGCAGGCTGCTATGACCGAGGCACTGAAAGGTGTACGGGCAGTGCTCGGAATTGAAGAGCTAAAGCCGAATAGCAAGAAAAGATTGAGGGCTAAGGATTTCACCACTGATTCTCAGGCTGGTAATACGAATGGGCCTACGGTCACGAAAAAAGAAGAATCATCGATGCCAACTAGTCGAGCTAAAAATGAGGACGAGTGGAGTGGCCTCTCCGCTTCCGAGAGCCTTGGGAAAGAAGAAAACAAAAAAATCCAGATTGATGACGAGGAAGATGTCGACTACAGCTTGTACGCTTCACGGCTTGCCGGATCATCGGACAACGAGTCGATCGAGGGAGATATTGAAGACCAGGACAATGACGGTAACGACTTAGACGACATCAGCATCACAGACGAAGAGGACCCACAAGAAGCGGAAGATCTTTTAGCAAAAACAAGCGGACCCCCCAGAGACAAACATCCCACAGCCACCAACCCGCCTCCGAACCCCAAACACGCCAAACGCCCCTCCGCCCCTCCAAACTCAACGACCTTCCTCCCCTCCCTCTCCCTCGGCGGCTACTGGTCCGGCAGCGACTCCGCCTCCTCCGACAAAGACTCCGCTGCCGCCGACATGCAAGTGCGCAGGAACAGAATGGGCCAGCAGGCTCGACGCGCCCTGTGGGAGAAGAAGTTCGGCAAGAATGCCAACCATGTGAAGAGTCAGGCGTTGGACAACCCGGATCAAGGGTGGGACGCTAGGAGGGGTGCGCTGGGGGTGGATGAGAGGGGGAAGAGGGGAAGGGGGAGGGGAAAGGGCGGGGTTGGGAGGGGAGGAGATGGAGCGAGAGGAGGGAGAAGGGGTGGGGGAAGATTCGCTAGGAGTACGGGTGCTAATAGCGACCCGGTCGTGGCCAGGAAAGCAAAGCCGAAGCCGGCTGCTGAAGGGCCACTGCATCCGTCGTGGGAGGCGGCGAAGAAGGCCAAGGAGCAGAAGAAGGCGGTGCCGTTCCAGGGGAAGAAGGTCGTGTTTGACTGATCTGGTCCGGCCTCGTGCGTATGCCGTCTATATCAATTGCTGCTCATGCACCATCACAATCATACAACGGCCACACATGGCCTACTCCCCACCATCAACCCACTTCTCCCCGAACAACCACCTCAGCCTCCCCACCGCCTCCTCCCCCCTCCCATCCCTCTTATGCAACCCCATAACCCCCCCCCTGCTCGCCATCGTCCACCGCCCCCCCACGACCCCCTCGGCCTCCTCCCGGCTCAACTCCCCCAGCACGGCCGCCACCGCCCTCTTCGCGTTCGCCCCGTTCGCCACCATGTGGCCCATGACCATCTCCACCGACACGCCCTCGTTGGTGCCGTGCCAGCTGTCGTAGTCGGTGCTCATGCAGATGAGCGCGTATGCGATTTCGGCTTCGCGGAAGAGTTTGCATTCGGGCACGGCGGACATGTTGATTACGGAGATGGGGGGCTGGGTGGGGAGGGAGCGGTAGAGGAGGGATTCGGAGCGGGTGGAGAATTGGGGGCCCTCTGCCCGGGTGACAACGTCGTTAGCGTACATGCGTCTCTGAACGTGGGTAGGGTGGAGTGGGTCCGTAGGTCGCATCACTCGTACCAATGCAGATGACCGTCCCAGCACTGTGCGCTTTCACGTCCTCGCCTTCCAACACCCCAGGGCGGCTGATGGCATCGTAGACAGCTTTGGACAGAGGCACATCGAACGGATCCGCCATGCTGACATGGCCCACCATGCCGTTTTCGAAAAACGTCCACGGTCGCACCTGGTTTCACCCATGTGGTCAGCCCCTCGCTCATACCCCCCTATTGCCCCCTCGAACTCTCATCCTCCCCACTTCCCCGCTCCCCTCCTCCCCCCCGTCGCCCGCGCGGAGAGTAACACGTAGCCGGCAGTGCAAACTCACCCCCTTGGTCCAATCCACCACCCCGCCCGCCACCAAAAAATCCCGCGGCTTCACCTCCTCCCTCAGACTCCCCACCGCGCTGAACCCCACCGCGGCCCGCACGCCCAGTTTCTTGAGCGCGGCCACGTTGGCCCGGTTCGGGATCTCGTGCGGGGCGTACTGGTGGTGCGGGCCGTGGCGGGCGAGGAAGGCGACGATTGTGGGGGGCGGTGTGGCGGGGGTGGGCGTGGGCGGGGCGGCGGGCGGGGTGTAGGAGAGGATGGCGATGGGGGAGGAGGGGAGGCCCCAGGGGGTGGGGGTTGGGGGGATGAGGGCGAGGGGGGTGAAGGGCGGGGAGGGGAGGGAGGAGAGGCCGGTGCCGCCGATTATGGCGATGGGGACGGCGTCTGGTGGGGGGTTAGTGGGGTTGAGGGGGTTGAGGGGGGGGGTTGCGCGCCTGTGTATGTGGTGGGGAGGTCGTCCATCTTGCGTGTGGGGTTTGTGGAGACTGGGATTGGGCGGGGGGGTTGATGAGGTCGTCGGTTGGAGTGCCTTCAACGCAAGGAGTTTGATGTGATCAATTGGTTGACAGGCAGATATGGATAGGCATTCTCGTATCATATAATTTCGATGAGAAGGCGTCTTGACTGGCGATGTTTTCGAGAGGCACAAGTCCGACTACCGACGTCTTATCTCCGTGCTTCTTACGAAGTACAAACGAGGGAAAAGACAAGGACCCATCATGGATGCCGAGGATGTGATTGGTTGCTTGAATTACTCTTCGATTCAATCTCAATAGGGATATCTCGCTTTCAAGTACACATGAACCCCAATGAATTGCCATGAAAATCTCCGGCTCTCCCTCGTGATCTTTCTAACAAAGACCTTAAACCTTCTCTCCTGCTGATTGACCAATTTCATCCACAGTGGAGCTGCTGTTCATCTGATACTCCTTCGAACCCATCTGCCTCGTGTCCCATCCGTTCTCCTCAAGGTAAGCCCGGAACTTTAGATCCTCGCTCGTAATCGTATCCTGCCCGATATGCGGCAACAGGAAGAACGCCAGACCGGCGCTGAATATGCAAAGAGCGCTACTCACGAAGAAAGGATCTTGGCCGCCTCGATTACTGTCCGCGCCACCCGGAGCGTGGTCCTGAATGATTGGGAAGACGTAGGTTCCAACAAATGCGCCGATCTTCCCCATTGCAGCGGCAATGGCATAGTATTGGCCCCGTATTGCTGTGGCGCTGGTCTTTGACGCGACCAAGCCAATGTTGTCGCCGGGGCCTGCTTCGCCCAGGGAGAGAAAGATGCCGTATACAACGACGAAGCCAGCTACGGTGCTGGCTTTGTCGAGGTAGGGATAGCAACCTGACATGATAAAGCCTACGATACCCTGGGCCAAGACAAATGAGCCCAGCGCAATCTTAGGACCGAGAATGTCGCTCAGGAAAGCACCGCCAATTGCGCCGGGCAGATAGAAGAGGTTGATGATCGTGTTCCACCCGAAGGATTTCCAAAGGGGTGCTGAGTCTCCGAGGATGATCACAAGCCAGGCTGATGAATAGATGGAGAATGAGTAGGACGAGAAGTCGTAGATGAACCAGATCATAGATACCACTAGAAGGCGGGCCCAATAGAACCTACTCACAGTCAACATTTGGTCCTATGAGAGGAGACGTCGCGTAAAATCCGACATACTTAATTACCAACAACCACGGAGTGCGTGTGTTTTTCATAGTTTCGCGATTGAATTCTTCCGGCTCATTGAGTTTCAACCGTAGATATACAAGACTCAGCGGAGGGATGACACCCAGTCCGAGGCATATTCTCCATGCTGCGCGTAGATGGTTGTCCGTACACGCCAATACCACAATCATAGGTGCCAATGTAGAAGCAACGAATCCAATATCGATCTGGACATTGGTGAACATGATGAACCACCTATTTCTATGCCCTTCTTTTAATTCGCCAGTGCTCTCAGCGCAAGCGACAGAGCCGGCCGGATATTCACCGCTGCAATTCTGTCAGCCACAAGAATGACTCGCGATTAGAGTCACGCACCCAATACCGATGCCAAGTAGGAACCGCCAAGCTGTGAGGGCTTGGAGCATGCCATTGATAGATCCACCACCATAGGACCCGGCACTCAGAGCCGCAAAGATGAAAAGTAGGATTGTCGAGGTCATCAGAGCCCATTTCCGAGAGACGTGATCGCTCATCCATCCAAAGAACAGCTGGCCGACAACGGTCCCGGCAAAAGCTATCGAAGTAACATTACTCTGCGCGGAAGAGTCTGTGTATTGCGTCTTATACAGCGATTTCAATATAGTGTTCACTGAGCCGATGACCCTGGATCGCCGGACAGCAAAGGTGAGTACAAGCCACGCAGAGAGCATGCGCGGAATTCTTACCCGTTGACATAACCGTCAGAGAAGAGTCCAGCCCCGCAAGCGATGGTAGGCCAACTGCGCTCCCAGCGGCTTTTCTGGTGGTCTTCCAATGGCGTGCCATGAACCGCAGCTTCGTCGCGCTCCGGGAAAGAGTCGTTGATGGTTTTTTGTGAATTCCCAAGGAACTTCATCGTGATGACGATTCGGCAAGGAAGCTCGAGGGCAATTGAACAATTTGGTAGGATTTGTGACGCCCAAACTTGAAGGAGCAAGGGAATGCAGCTTCGCGAGGGGAAGGATCCCCCACTTTTATAGAGGTCGGCGGCATGGATGGCTGATGGCTGATGCACGAGTCCAGGTTAGCTAGGTGCTCTCGGCGGGGGAGATAGCGGTGCCGCTGCGGTGGTGGACGCTAAATAGAGTAAGGTGTGTAGGTGTTAAAGGGTCCAAGGTCCACCAACGTTATTCAATTCCTACGCCTCCTCGGCCTCACCGTTGTACTCTAGGTACCTACCTAGGTACCTAGCTTCCAGCTTCTAGCTTCTGAATGGTACTCTACTGTTGGCTCCCACGCATCATTACCTAATGCTGCTGGACGTTTGTGAAATGAATGATCCGATATTCATGGGACTCATGTCTTCATTTTAGGTAATAAGACTCTCGACGTTGCCGTGAAGTGCGCCTTGCCTGTCAGTTGTATCTCAAGGGATCTACTGCACTGACGGCCCCGTGTAGAGTACCCGCTGCCGAAGAGCTTGGTATTCGTCTATTCGATAACCCAATCGCTGCTTTTCAGCTGCAGGGTTCATGATGTGTCCGATTGATGACCCTGATTAAACGACTAGGTAGGTATTTCTCGCTTGCGTACGAAGTCCTCGATCTGTCAAAGGCACATGTTGGAATGATTGGACAAGATCACATGATGCCTCTTGCATTGACGCCGCTAAGCTTGAGTCTCCGCGCTACTCGTAGATCTCGTGGATTCAGGAACCCGATCTTTTCCTCGATCGCATGTCGGTACTAGTAGATTGCGTTGATGAGTTGCTTGCTGATGCCGGCTTTCCAGCCAATTGGTGGATAAAGAATTGTTGCAGGTCTCCCAACCACGAATTCTGATCTTATTGCTGACAGGCGGGCCCCCGTAAAATGTTCCATTTTACAATTACTATTATCAATAAACGGTGCAAAAACTGATAGTTTAGGCAAGAGTAGGTAATTGGAGAAGGATTAAAGAGCCGCAACGAGTCCATAATGACTGAAAAAAGGTATATTCCTAGTCTTTGGTAATATACATTCATCCCCTGTGTCCTCCCTCAATACCGTTGCACTTAGCGAGCCTAGTTTGCTTGAGGCCATTCACTCGGTGGCAAGGTCAACCAGGCTGGCAGTCTGATCGGTCCACCCCATTGAAACGGTACGTTGAGAAGCGACGAAGAGTACCTGAACAGATTCTGACCCGCGATGTATTGCGCCAGCGTCAGCGTCGGTTTCACGCCCCAACCTATATCGGCCGCATACGCCAAGACGGCGGTCCATAAGTATTGGCGTCGGCTCTAGCGGAGCCGTGACGGCCGTCAAGCTCAATGCGCCGCTCCATGTATCGGAAGCGTCCGTAAACATGGCTGCGTCAAGGTCGACTGCGGTTGGAGCAATATGTTAGTCTTGGGCTGAGAAATACACGGGGTATTGAAGAAGGGATGATGATTGAACTTGAGTATAGCGAAGACTTACATCCATAGGGTTTTAGGCGCAGGAGCTGGATGGTCAAATTAGAATGATGGGACGACTTCTATTCTTCTTGTTCAGGACGGCTTACTTGATGCAGCAGGATAAAAGTCGGTATGAGATTCAAGGTAGACATCTGTATAGACGCCCACCCCCCGAAGGGTATTTGGGAGAATTGCTTGATTGCAGACGTGAACGCGAGATCGCAGATCTAAAGGTAAGGCTCGAATCAGCGACCGCACGTACATATTGTCTATGTCGACTTTCATCTGATCCCATTGAGCACGTACTGTAATGGTCTGGTTGGGGCGAACATAATTCGCTGACACGGCCGTAAGGCCGTCGCCTTGAGGAGTTTGCGTGGAGTACGTGGCTCCTAACGCCTCGTCCCTGTCGCACCCTGTGTTCTCTACATCTCTGCGCATGAAGTTGATTGCGTCTTCGTATTCTTGATCCTCGCCAAAATCACGCTGCGAATTAGGCTTTATGCCTGCGACTTGCACTGGATTGTCCGGTACCGGCGTCTACACGGCATATTAGAACGGGATACCGGAACGTGAAGTTTGCCAGTACCCATCTAGCGTCATTGTCTATTCAAGAAGTCTCGAGTCAACATTATGTCCTCGCTTTCGGATCAATTTGTGCATTATGAGACATGTTCGCGGGGTACTGGTCTGGAAATGGAGCAAAAGGGCTTCGCTCATGCAATCCTAAAGCCATCGAGCCAGTCCAGGCTAGAACTTCTTGAATGTGATTTAGAACTTCTGAATTCCTTCCAATTGACAGTACAGGCAATTGCTCACCGACCGCCTCCCATGTCACCGTGATACCAGTATCTTCGCCGCTCGGTATAGAGAAGTCCCTTTCAGTCTTGAACAACAACTGAAAGACCCATGCTAGATAATTGTCGTTTCGATTGAGCAGTCGACTGGATCCGCGGGCGGCAATTTTGAAAGATTCTTGTACAACTACTGGCGTGAAACCTTTCTGTACGCAGCTTTGATCTACCCAGTAAGTTTTGGGTGATTCATTCATAAAATCAACGAAGACGGAGGTTACAGAAGTCGAGTAGAGTGAAAGTAGGAGAGACCAAAGACACAAACGAAAAGAGAAGCAGAACATCATGATTGCGATGGGATGATTCAGATTCAGTGAGACTTGCCCCAAGTCCTTGTCTATATACCTATCTTCCTCTCTCGGCTGCTGAGGATCATTTTTGAAACATAGTCTCTTCGTCTCTTCCTAAATACGTCACTTGTTACAGCATGTCAAGAACGGCCTGGGGTACCGAGAGGACCCATAAGTAGGTAAAGAGTAAAGGAATCAGGTAGATCAAGTCGGCGTGAATGAATTGAAAGGTCGCTCGCGTAAGGTATCCCATATTCTAGCCAATCATTTCTTTGCAAGGATAAATTAGAGGACGCGTCACGCAAATGAACGTAGATGTTTCGGCTATTGCTAGTATTGAGGCTCAATTTTGCGACATGATGTGTGTCCTTCTATTTCGATTTTCGATGCATAAGCCACGGGTAATTAAAGTACTTTTAATTAGTGAAACGGCACGAGTCAAAGAGACAAAGATGATGGCCCGCTGTATCAAATCACAGAGCGTGACGCTAGACGTTTCCCGTCACTTTGAGGCCTGATTTCAGACTTCAGTAGAATACGAGCACGCCACCAATGGCGAATGAAGAATTCATTCACAATCAACACCAGTCAACACCAGTCACACCCCTCATTACCATTATCCTCATCGCGGTAAAGCCGTCGCGAAGGGTAAGCCCAGCCTGCTGATCGCCTTCCATTTCCCCTCTCCTGTCCGGCTTCTTCGTCTCCCGTATCGACAGGCACGGTCAAACGTCCTCCTAAATGTACCCAATGTACCCAGATCATACGTGTAGTATCTCATACCTACGTACAATACCTTTCAATGATATGTTCATAGCGTACGCCGTCATGCTGCAGATACGACGTTGCATCCTGCGCCGTTCACAACAGTAGGTGCCTATTTTGATCACAACTTGGCTGATTATTGAATTTTACATTCGAGATACTCTACACTGTGACCGAGGGGACCCGAACAACAAATGATAGGTAACATACCTAGGTACGACATCAACTTCCTCGCTTTGTATGTCTAGGGATGTCGATGTTTCAGCCACGAGACAGGACCAAGACCAGGCTTACAGTATCGCATGATTTTGCTGTCAGGTTTGTGTGTCCTTCGCACCGAAATACTGTTTTCGTACAACAATCGTTATGCCCTTTATCATTTTATAAATTCCGAAAAACCTAGGTATCAGCCTTTGAAGTCTGAAGAAGCTGTTGGGTGACTTGGATTTGGGTCAGGGTAGCCGACCGACGTATGCCCTGGGCCTCCAACCTTCCCTAGACTCCAATAAATAATGCATGATGACTCCGAAGGACTTCGGTTATATAGCTATGTATAGCCCAACTGAAATTTCCTGCCTCCTCACACCTTTTCCCGCAACTCTGACCACATTTTCGCTTTCATTGGAGACATCTGGCTCTCTATGAAGGCAGCATTCATCTGAACACCGGCAGTGCAGCTTTGCGCCCTCCAGACATGCTTTCTTTGACGCTTCTTTTCCTCGTGACATCACTCTGCAACGCTGAAAAGCGCTCCAATCCACATGGAATCACGTTGGCACCGCGCGCAGATGCTGCCTTACCAACATTAACCCTTGCACCGGTGACCAACTTCAACGAATCACTGGTCAGTCAGTCAAACATTTTGAGAGACGATGACTAAAGACACACAGCCAGCTACCCTCGCAGTCAGTGTGACAGGCGCACAGATAGAACTCATAACAGGTGTCCCCAGTCTGAGCGGAGATGCTGTACTTGTCCTTGGACCGGATGCTGTAGCGGGGTTGGAAATAGCCTATGAAGAAAATTGTCCGAATGGCCTAGACAGTCCCGGCTGCGAAGCTAGCCTACAGCTTGCCTTGAACGTCGACCAGCAGCAGGTTCTCCAGAAACGCATTCTGGCTGGCTTTTTCATTTATCCCATCGTGGTTGCGGCATTTACTGTACTATATGCATGAATACGGGAGAATGAGAACGCCAACGCAGTTAGCACAATCAGAATGCCTAGTCTCGACGTTGCGATGCTATCGTCGGTAACAAACGCAAGCACTGTTGTGTTCGCAACTGAAGGCGGTGGCAGTCTGGTAACGGTAGTGCCAAGCCCAACCGTCGACGCCGCCAGGTGAGCACAATGTACTTTCTTACGCTCGCGGTCAGTATCTCTAACCCATAAATAGTATATTTTCTATTGCTACCGTTACAGTTGACAGTAGCCTTGCCCAAAAAGGTGATTTAATTTACGCAATGCCACCCTCGGTCGGTTACGCGTTGAACCAATTCGTGCAAACCTTTGGCAGATGCACTACAACAAGGAAGTGAAGCTGCGATCAATACCAAACTGCGGGATACATAGCTTACCAGGCCATATTACAAGTCGAGACTGGAGGTGTCATGGAGGATCTAATCCATATGCCTACCGACATCTCATTACCGAATATCATTCAGCCGTTACTGGCGCAGCTTCCGGCAGTGATATTATTCGGCAAGCAGGTCACCTTGTTGGCCGCGAATTCGGCCCTCCTCAACGTCGTCGCCAACTTCCTTCTTCAAGCTGCCTGGGCTGAGCTTACGACGACAGGGCCCAATCCTACCCGGTTGGTCATCCCCGCTGAGATCTTCTCGACGCCACCAGCGCCGCAAGAAACAGGACCAAATTGTCCCCACCCCATACCCAACTGCAGCAATTGTGGCGGAAACAGTAAACCACCATTCAACCCCCCCGATACCAACGGTCTCTGTGTCGGCGTCAAAACTGTCAAGTATCCCAACTATGCTGCAGGCTGTATCTGTGTAGACCCAAACGACCCGCCAGTGTTCCAGCCATATAATACTACCGGAGCCCTCAACGCAGCACAAGCTGCCCTGCTTGCCCTGGCTGCCTATTCTGGTAACTCAACCCTCAACTCCCAAGGAGCACCAGGCCCTAGCTCCACAACCGGCCCATCATAGAATATCATCACATTCGAGACCGTTCAAGAAAAACTAGACGATGCGAGGCGCCAGGACCAGGTATCGGAGTTTTGGGCTGCTGCAGGACTGTATGGGGCCGAATTCGGGCAAGGCAGATATGACATCGGATAGGGATAGCTGGGGTATGAGTTTCTAAATTTCTATCCACACAAGGCCCAAGAGGGTGTGACGGCTATGAAAAGTGGTGACAGTTTCGGGAAACCGTCTTGACTGGTACGTTACGGATCGAAGACGGGGCCAGGTCAAGTCTGGGGAGATTGATGTTGGAAAAAGTCTGGACCACTCTCCGAGGCAACCTACGGCGCATCACGCTCTCCGATTCTTCACGTGCGGCCCTAGCGTAGTGTTCTTCATCAAATGCCCGATAGCAAACAGCACCTTGTCCCACCCACCAATGAACTTTGTCTCATCAAACTCCCCTTGCTCAAACATATGTTTCGAAGCTGCTGCAGCGATCTCGCAGCCCAGCCATACTGGAAAATAAACGTAGTCTCTGGTGGTGTATCTGGTGGACTAATGAGCATGAACTTTAGCTCGGACTTGGGTTGTCGATGCTGCGGCGACTGCATTGTGCTCTTTGTTCACCTTCGCCCCGCCGCCGAGACCTAGTTGGAATATCTTCTATTTCTGTCCCGTTTTGAAACAAAGAAAACACCATCCAAAAGCGGACGGGCCGTTTTCCGGAACGTTTTCAGACAATGAATTTACCTATCAAGAGCGAATCGGCTGCATTCTCGATCGACTTTTGCCTGTTGCGGACGTGGTACTATGTCAGCCCTCGGCCTCGGCCTCCACGCCAGGATTTCCTATGCCACTTCCCTTAGACTCTTGTTGTCGGCCTCATTGTCTGGCTTTAGATCTCATTTCCTCTCCTAGATGCCTGGTCGTGGCCATGTGCCATATTGGTCCAAGTGTTTGCGCCACAGCGCAAAAATTATAGTCCATACCTGTTGCAGAAAGAGAGACGAATCCTAGCGTATTCCAGAACGCCGGGCGACCACGCGAAGCTTAACGGCCTATGCCTCTTGCGGATACTGGTTCTTTGTGCAGCAAGGCTTGCCACGAGTTTCCCACGATGCTTCATGGTATTGGGGCTTTGCGCTCACAGGGCTGGGCCCGTCATGCACTGCATAAATAGGGATTCGTTGCCTCGAGGTAGCTTTCTCAGCACGCTTCGGACACAACCTCAGCGGCCGTTCGACCCCATCTTCGACTCTCTCTTAGACAAAAGTCTTAGACCCTTCCCATCGACATCATGCTCTGCCTCTCAGTCGCGGCTATAGGCCTGACCGTCTTTAGCCTCAACGCTGCTGCCGTGCCTTTGGCCTCACCTGGTACGCTGGAAACATACCTTTTCATGCCGTATGATACTTTCCAGAAGCTAACAAATTTCATCAGAAGCCATCGCATCCCTCATGTCCAATCTACCAGCAGATCATGCGGCAGGCTTGGCATCACTGATGGCTCGCGGGAACGCTCCTTTCGCAATGGAGTCCCTGTTGGACAAACGTCAAAACAGCTCCATGAGCGGCATCATCGATTCGTACATTGCCAACCTCAAGCAGGCTGGGTTTGTCCCCAACGCCAACGCATCGGTCTCGAAGCGCGATGCCCCGAGCCTTGACTCGCTCGTCGAGAAGCGATCCGTTCCTAGCATGCCCCTAGTCATCGACTTGCTCGCGCAGCACGGCTTCGTCCCCGTCACCGGCACCAATGCCACGAATTCGAAGCGCGAGATTTCCGGTGCCGAATCGGTCTTGGAAAAGCGTGACTTGCCGGACGTCAATCTTGTCATCAGCAGGCTTGAAGCGCACGGCTTCGTCCCGACGGGGAACAGTTCCAATTCGACCATTTCCAAGCGAGATACAGCCAGCGACATCAACACCGTCATCAGCCAGCTCCAGGCCTATGGATTCAACCCCGAAGACTACATGCAAGGCAACTATTCCGCTCTGTCTTTGGCAAACAGTAGCACAGCAAACGGTAGCATTGCTGTCCTGTCGGCAGCGACAGGCGTGACCTGCCCTCAGGACGACAGCAAGACCTTCAGCACCGGCAAAGGTAGCTACCAAGTCTTCTGCGGCGCCGAATTCTACGACTTTGATCTTCCCGATGTCCACTCTGACAGCCTGGCGGAATGTTTCGAGGCTTGCTCCGCGTACGTTCCTCAAGGGGGCCTCCTGAGTTACGGACCCTGTGTCGGCGCCAGTTGGATGGCGAGTGACGGGGGGAATAACTGCAACATCAAGTACAACGCTTCGACCACCGATGTCAACAGTCTGGTCATCAGTGGGAGAAAGGTGTCTTGAGTCCCGTGTAAGATCGCTCAGGGACTGAGGGTTTCTCTTTCGATTTGTAATTTCATCAAATATGTCGCGTGGTTTTCTGGGGTCATAGCTTGTCGATATAGAAGTTTTTCTTATGCGGAGCAAGTTTGGGACGATTGGGGGTGCAGCAAAGGGAGCACCGGAACTCTTTTTCAGTATGTACGATATCCGATAACAGCTGGGGTGTGGGAGAGCGATGGTTGTGACGCTATCCCATGTCAACTAGGTGGATTTCACCTTTTAGGCCTTGTTCGGAGCAGATAGCAGACTATTGAGAATATTCCTTTGAGCGCCGCTATACACACATTCAAGGGCACTATCTTCTGAGTCTACTGAGAGTTAGCTGGGGTGGGGGAGAGTGATGGTTGTGGTGCTATTCTATATCGACTGCGTGGATTCCACCTTTTAGGCTTTCGAGAAGGCCAATACCAAGCAGCCACCAAAATAGGCCAATACCAAGCAGGCCAATCGATATCAAGCAAGCCAATCGATGATATCAAGCAGGCTGATTCCGCTGGCAACTAACATGCCTCTCCTCTCGAGCATGTCGATTCAGTAGGCAAGATACCTCTTCAAGCATTGTGACTCTGTGATTGATATGTCTCTCCAAGCATGCTAATCAATATATTCCTCTAGGCATGCTGATTCCGCCAGCACTATTATTCTCTGAGCATGCTGATTCCGTGAGCAAGATACCTCTCGAAGCATGCCGATTGATATAGTTCTCCTCTGAGCATGCTGACTGCTGAGCCAAGACTGTTCAAACAAAAGTGGCAAGCTGCAGAGGTAGGCAATTTAGGAAGAGATGTAGTTCTTCTGACAGAGTCCGGCCTTGAGAGGGATGTCTGGCAGGGAGGCGGAAATGGAAATTCCCGATGGAGTAGCAAGTGCGCAATGTAAGGAGGGCAATGAGGGCAATGCAATGAGGGCAATGCAAGGAGGGTAACACAATGAGGGTGTGAGGGCGACAAGCAATGAGGGCAATGCGGAGTATGTAGGATTGCCAAATTTTCGCGGCCCAATTTTTTTTTGGCTAGTTATGTCCCATTGCCAGCCCTGGACCGCCGTACTTTAGCGAGTACAACATAAGTGACCTAAACAAGGGTTAGACCCTTATACTCTACCTACTGTAAATCTCACGGTGTGATTCCAGCAGGATTGACTGATTTATTACTGATGGGCAACAGCCCGGCTATATACAATATACTGTTACGTGTCTTATCTACACGTGACAGCTTCGACAAGCCTCTGAACAAGCAAGCTCTAGAGGCAACTCGCATCGAGTTGCTACAGCGGTCGAACAATTCCAAACAATTCCAACAACTCCAATAACCTAGACTGCAGCGACTGATGCAAGATCCTTGCGTTCGTATCACAAATCTGCAGGACTAATATCAATCTGGGGAGTGCGCCATACCTGGAACAGAATTAACCAGGCCCACAGGCTCCTCGCCTAACGATGCCTTTGGTATACGGGTTGGCGATTCTAACATGAGAAAGCAATGTTTGGTGTTGGTTTGATCTGATCTGAGAATGAAGGTTAAATATATTCATATGCCGCAGGAGAATTGATAGACTCTTGATCCCCCAACCCTAAATTCCCTAGACGACAATCCCTCATGGCTTTGTCTCTCATCTTCGCACTCTTCGCTCTTGTGATATGTGGCTCATGGGCATCGCAAAGCCCTGTCCAGATCGTGTCCACGTCAGGTTCTGCCCCGTTTGTAAACATGTCGAAAACAATTCTGTCGGACTTTGCACAGATCTCACCCACTGTTTCTTTAGACCTTTCTCCAAACTCTCGTAGCACTCTACCATCCTCAGCCACTGCAAGAAGTAACCTTAGCGACACTGTCAATCTCAACGAAGACTCCATCATTCTGAAGCAATGCCCCGGACATGCCGGCGACGTGGCGAAACAAGCCATGAGTGGCGCGTTCACCATGGTATCGAAGCTTCTAGAAAACAATAACTGGCAAAATGAAAAATATCGACCCGCTCTGACGAAATACATGGGCGCAAATTGCTTTGGTGATGACACGTACAAAGATTGGATCAACCGTAAGCTCACACTCTCCCTGCAAAAATTGTAGTTACGAGTCGAAACATTCTAACAATATTTGAAGAAGTTTTGAAGAATATCGTAGGGGTTAAATGGAGATGGTACGACGGCTCACAGCCGTTCTATGGAAGCCCAACAGTCTACTTGTATTGCAATGGAGAGTACCCGTCATGGTCGGACAAGTGGACCCCGACGTGCCAGACCAACACATACGGATGGTCACATGGTGGTTATTGGCTGCCCACCTCGTTGAAATGGACATACGCTATCGGTTTTTGTACGGAACACTTCGACGGTACTTTTCAACCGCTCAGCACGATGCTTCAGATGGCGCGTGTAGGGACTGCGGACAAAACCAACGAAGAGGTCTTAGGGGGAAATTACGGCAGAGCGGCCATCCATCAGCTCGTCGAGCTATGGAATATTGTTAGCCCGCAAATCGGTACGTCGGGTACTTTGATATTTTGATAGATTGGCGACTTACAGAGTGAATGAGCAGTACGTGCGGATTACCAGGGGTCGCAGAGAGCTGCGAATCTTGCACAACAGAAAGGATGCCGGGGAAATGCGGGCGAAAACTATGAAGTAACCGATAGCAGCTTGATGAATGGTCAGTTCGTTAGCAAAAGCCATGAGACATGCTAATCAATCGTGGACAGCTGACAATTGGGCTCACTGGATCAACGGTAATTCCCCCCTTATGCATTTGGCTCGTTACGAACACAATCTAATGTCTAGTGACAGCCGTCTACTTCCAAATCGTGCTCGGCATGGACGACTTCCCTCAGCCAAGCCCATATAACGAAGATCGTCCTGACGACCTACGACAACGATCGAGCAACTGCGCAGGAAGTTCTTATTGCAAAAAAATAACGCAGCAGACATGCCTCGATGCAGTTGCCCAGTACGACGCTAATACAATGTACACTGGATATACGTCGCTCTTTAGATATCTTGACTGGAAAGACAAAATTTCCGGCTCCCTGGGCGGGTGCACGGCGATCTTTAGCTGTAAGGACAGCCTTTGTCCACCCGGTGGAGTGAGTGGGGCGGTGATCAAGGAAAAATTTCTGCAGCTGTACAATACGACTTGTAAAATTTGTGGGACAGTTGAATGGTTGGATTACACGGTCACTACGTTCAACGAGTGTGGAAGACCATGTCAGACGTATATTGACGGCGTCCGGCATTGAGAGTTGCGGTATCTTGGGTCATAAGTTTCTCATAACGTCGACTTGTATACTCTATAGAGTTATACTCTATCGGCTACGCGTCTCAATGAACCCTGACTTGTACACCACAAGGACACGTCATCGCAACACTGCCCTTGCCCAGGCATATAGCATCGTCCCCTCCAACCGAGCTGGAAATCAACGACACAAGGAACGCCTTGACGATGTGAAAGGGCAGCATATCAAGCGCTCACTCGAACACGCCTCATCCTGAATCAGGGATCATTGATTGCAAAACGATCGTGCGGGACTGGATGCAATGCGCTCGTGGATCTTTTTCGAATGTTTCAAAAGCGCTCTAAAGCGACGAGTCCCATCACCAAAGAAACGTCTGCTTTTCTTTAAGATGACCAACAACTTTTACATGTAGTCCCAAACTTATACAAATGATAGTTACCATGTTTTTCTATCTATTGCAAAGTTTCTAGAAGATTCTGGCTTGATATAAAACTGTAAAGTAGAATCTTGTCAATATCTGCGATTTTGTGAGCTCAAGCAAAAATTCTAGGTTTTTTAGTGTTTCTCTAGCGTACTCTGACTCTGTGATTTATATCTTGGAGCTCACTCATAGCAATCATTAAGAATCTTATAAAAATTGAGATGTGAGTTGATAGATATATCAATTAGAATTTGCAAAATTTTTAGAACATAATAATGTGTGGTTGTTGAGATCTTAAAAATCGATCTTGTCTCGGGGTGCTAGATTTTCCGATTTCTAGTTTCCCAAGGATTATGCATATAGGGGTACCGCCGCAGATTCTCCCATTCTGCTCTGTTCTCCTCGTCGCCGCCTCCTCTTTCAACTGCGTCGCTCTAGGTCAAACTATCGCAGTCGCTCTGTTCAAATATGTTCAATCTCGAGACCTAAGGTCCGTACGGCTCGCACTTACCAAGACGATGACAATGGCCCTCAGTCTACCTACTTTGGATGCACTTTAAAGCCCTAAGATCGGAGTAGGAAAGCGAAGTGTAGAATCCAGCAAGCATTCATCGGTTTCCGAATTACTGGTGGGAGGTTGCTCTGATATGAATGCTCTTGCCGAGGTGCAAAATTACTAGCCTCCTTAGTCAACTTGTCCTCGCTTGAGCGCCTCGGCGCTTCTTGCCGTGTTACTCGAGCTCAACATGGATCATATTCCACTCCCACTGGACCCCATTCTACCGTTGACCGAGGTTCCATACCTTTGCAATGAACACTACGATACCTCCATACCATTTCTTGAATACCCTCAACGTAAAGGTAGATCCTGGATGACACCCAGTGTTTGTGAAGCGACCTCCATGAACCATCAGAAACTCTTTCCTACACCAACGCGCGATCTCGAAAGCTTTTTCCAGACTTGGCTATTCTTCGGCCTACTCGCCGAGCTTCTTGCCGGCCTCTTCAATCATGAGAGCTTCGTGTCAGAATCCGTGTCAGAATCCGAACGAGACTGTAAATCCGTCATCTCAACGAAGCAGCTCCAGTCCTTGACTGAACAACGCTTCGCGTCGGTGAAATCCCTGGACAAGCCAAGGCAGAAGGAAATATACGTCCACGCCATCCAATGCATCGATCTCACCCTAAGGACCTTACCAATTGCAGATTCAGACTTTAACGCTGCGGTCCGAAATTCCATTGCCTCACTTGCAGAATTTTTGGGGAGTGCCATCGATAAGGCCCACCTAGGTACCTTCCCAGGCTCTGTGCGCTGCAGAACACCATATACCCGCTACTTTTACACCAAAGACATGAAAGCAGCCATGGTGGCAGCGAATTGGTGTCCCAACGACATCACACGGATGACCGATAAGTTCACGAGCACTCAGTTGCTGTATTTCTTTAGCAAGATGAAAAAGCCAGCAGGCATCGCCAGTCACCGTGGTTGCAATGCAGAGCGTTGCCTTGCGCATTCGATCAGCCTGTCCCAGCACAGAACGCGCCACTGTGAAGCATGCACGGATGTAAACGCATGCGAAGACATCACCATCGATCATCGGCCTGTCGTGGATATCCTCTATGCTGGAGCATTGCCATTACTTCGCATCAATAGCGTGGAGGGTGAGCCGAGCAAAGTTACAGTTGACTTGTCGAGTTCCGGGACAGACGAAACGGTACCCTACATGGCAATCTCGCATGTCTGGGCAGACGGGTTGGGTAACCCTTCCGCCAACTCGCTTCCGAGTTGCCAATTAACACGACTTGGAAACATGCTCGACCGGTTTTCTGAAGATGGCAAACGACCTTTAGTCTGGCTGGATACGCTCTGCTGCCCGGTGAACCTTGGAGGGAAGCTTCTGGCACTAGCACAAATGAAGCGCACCTATGCAAAGGCAACTGGGACACTGATCCTTGACTCAAGTTTGTACAACTATGAGGGTAAAGATCTAAGTGCGGCAGAGCTCCACGCCAGGATTTTGACATCTGGATGGATGCGTAGACTATGGACATTGCAAGAAGGCGCACTTGCAAGCCACCCCTTGGTTCAATTCAAAGACGGTCCCATGGGTCTGCCCTCCATCTACAGCGGCCTAAAAGCACTACATGACGAAAACCTCATATACAGAAGGCTGACGCAAGATATGTTCCAGGATACTCGACAGCTTCATTTGCCTACCTATGAATCCCCCAAAGGTGTTCCCGACCTATCGCTTCTGGACCGAGCGCTCTCACATCGAAACACCACCGTTGCTTCGGACGAAGCGCCCTGCATAGCCACACTCACGAACTTGGATGTGGACGAGATCCTCCCGCTGTCCGGTGAGGACAGGATGTGCAAGGTTTGGGACCTTCTAGCCGCAGCCAACAGCGGCTCATTGCCATGCAAGATGATATTCCTCGACGGTCCCAAGCTCAACTGCCGCGGCTATCGATGGGCTCCATCCACCCTCTTACCTCCCGGCGAACAGTTCCACAACGTGCAAACTCGAATTACGCGATGGCGCGGCCCCCAAGGCAAGCCTACTCCCCAAGGACTATTGGCCGAATATCCCAGTTATAGATTTCGTCCCTATTCAGACCCGTCTCCTTCTCCCGTCTGGGCCGTCCTCCTTCAGCTGCCTCAAGTACGCTTCATCTTTAAAGACCAAACCCGCAGCATCTGGTGCCAACTGATGTACAAATCAACATCCGCGCAACTCGAAACCGGCCGATCGCCTTCGGAGATCATGCAGACACCATTCGTCGGCCTTGTCGCCAAGGGCGATCTAGCCGTAGTCTTGGCGGAGGAACCTCCAGACAAGCCTTCTGCACATTTCGAGCAAACGTATCGGGAAGGCATACTCGTCACCGTCACAGAGGAAAAAGATGACGTGCTACATGCAAAATTAGGCGAGGGAGTGCTTCTAACGCCCTTGTCATCTAACGATGTCAAAGTGTATGATGCCGCCGAACGGCTAATGCGAAAATTCTGGAGCTGGGAGCTGGAAGATTCCAAAGGCCTTGATTTAGCTGAGCAGATGAACAAAGAGAGGGTCAGCAAATTGAGGGCTAAGTGCAAGGAAATGACGAGAGAATTGCTTGCGGAGGAGCCAGGGCTGGGGAACGCAGTGGTTGAGATGATAGGCGAGGGCGGAGAGGGTTGGCAGTTGTGGGTTCTCGTTGCCAGTTGGTTCGAACAGGTGGGCGAGGGGTGGAGGGTGGAGAAGGGAAAGATGTGGTGCGTGGACTGAAATCCTCCGGTTGTCCCACCTGCTGGAATTTGGACTTATCCCGCTTCCAACGTGGGGTCTCCTGATTCTCCTCGAGGAATCCAGCAGCGCAGCAACTTCGGCAACGATGACACGAAGAAGCTCCTTTCCCCCACTCAAACCCCACATTCTATGCCATCCAGATGGAGGTCCAAATCTTCAATTGCCCCGAAGGCGAGAGCGAAGTGAGCCTGCCCGCGTGCCTCAAAACCGTTCAATCGTAATCCCAGATTTATGACCAATCACGCAAAGTATCCATGGCTGTTGGCCGTTTGCCACACTTGGACGGCGATCCGCTCCATCAAGCGACCGTCGACATGGGTATCATCACACAGTCCAGGTGTCAAGACCGAGTCAAGCGCGTGCGCTGGCATCCGCATCCAATAGGGACAACGACAAGCCTGTTCTGCGCAGGGTGAAGACTGCTGCTGCCAACGATTAGTACACTGGTTTTGCGGAGGCTACTGCTTGCAAGTAGGATGTTTGAAACGAGCAGGTATACCTGCGAGAGATCTCCTCTTGGTATTTGAAATCGATAGCCCTAGTACAACATGGCTACCTTCGCTCTAGACGCCATGAACCCGGTTAGAAGGACTTCCATTACTTAGACTCGAGCGGAGGCTGTGGTAAGCCCAAGAATGATAATAGGTCCAGTCCTCAGATAACCACTGCTATCTCGCTCTCACTAGGTGCAGCCAGCCATATCAACTCGGGCATAAAGACCTGAGGCCTCACATCTCAATGAGATCGTCATTCCGGTCATGCAAATGGGAGATGATCTCTACGCCGAGGAGCCTAGAGGGGGCAGGCTGTTCATATCCCTACCTCACGATATGGCGTTCGGCTAAAGGTGCATGTCCGTTACCTCGGGTTTGCGGAATCGAGGAAGAGGCAACGAAGCCTGAGTTCTCAGTCGCTCGTCTTGCTGTTCAAGGCTTTGGCGGGGCGGTGCTCGTACGCGTGAAGAGATCATGGGTTGCTGTGACGTGATTATGGACTGATACTCATTGCTCACAAAAGTCTCTGCATGCATTGAAAATTTGATTCAAGGTCTAGATAGGTAGATATCAAGACAATCAGAAAAGCTTTCTAGTGCAGGTTGAAGCAGTGAAAGTCTGCTCCATCGTGACTGCCTTTTTCATGTCTCAATATGACGACTCGGTAAGTTCGAAGCTCTACCGATGAGGTCGCCTTTCTTGTATTTAAGATGCTGTAGGATCTGTAATAAGCTTTGTGATTTTTCCAATTGCGATGGTCTGCCCTTGGTCTCTCAGCGTGAACCTATAAGAAGTCAGCATTCCATTTTGACGCAAATACCCAACCAATGAGACTAGTGAGTGTCATTTACTCCCAGGACACGTCTTGCAGCTCAAAAAGTGATTCGTAGTAGTAAATTCACTCAGAAAATGTACGTACCTTCCCATTTGTGCGTAATCTTCATACCTATCAATTTCCAGGGTCAGCATTCCCATTCGAGTGCACTGAGTCACATAATAGGTCTGAAAGACAGAGTTCTTCAGGAAAGGGGGCCACGAGCGCGAAAGATAACTTACTTTTCTACGCACACCCTTCCAGCACCACCAATGACCTCTAGCCTAGCTATGATACTCATACCTTGCTTTCCAAACGCCGGCGGCTTCTTACTTTTTCTATTGGTACCCTTCTCAAGCTTGTGTAGAAGCGCCGCGAATGTAACCTCTTCGATGGCGGAATGCACATGCAATACGCAGTTGAAACCGGCGCTTAAAATGCTCTTCAAGTCAAGCAAAGCGATCTGCGCCTCGAACGCGGAAACGCAGTGGACAGGCCGTTGTGGTGCGCAAAGCACGAAGCCGGGTAAGATATCTTCTTCCTCTACGCCACGAATCCGTATCCGTACTTGGTCGCCACAAGTAGCGCTTGGAATCTCGTCTTCGGTCTCCCCGTATAGTGCAGAGATGGTGATATCATCGCGATTGGGCTGCGAACATTCTGGAGTCAGCACGGCTTCGTCAAGGCGCATCCTGAGACATATATAAGGGGTAAAGGAAGGGGCCTTTCTTGCGAAATTCAATTCAGAGATCGATATGGATCAAGAGGTGATCACTTCAAAATGCACATACCATCATTATATAGCTGTTACCCTTCTTTATTTGACCAGCTTCGACTTTTCCTTCAATGAGAGTGCCCATGTCTTTGTACTTGGCGTTAATGGGCATCATGAAGGGCGCCTTCACTTTTCGTTCAAGAGTCTTGAAGTTATCGAGGCATTCCAGGAGTGACGGACCATCATACCAAGGCGCGAGATCTTTAGGTACCCTGCTCTTGATTCCAACTGTAGTTTGAGCGGAGATTGGCATGAACGTGACGTCGCTCTTGCCGTAGCCGACTTGGCGGCTGAGGAAGTTCAACAGCTTTTCGGTGCATTCCTTGTAGCGTTCTTGGCTCCACTCAACGGTGGGGTCATCCATTTTGTTGACAACAACGATCAGTTTGTTGACACCTTGGGTTTTAGCTAGGATGGCATGTTCTCGTGTCTGACCTCCTTTCTCGAAGCCCGTCTCGTACTCTCCTTTCCGTGCTGAGATGACGAGAATTCCAACGTCGGCTTGTGATGCTCCTGCAATCATATTAGGAACAAACGTCTTGTGTCCTGGCGCGTCAAGGATGGTGTATCGTCGTTTCTCGGTTTCGAAGAAGCCTCTACCCACTTCAACGGTCTTTCCTTTCGACCGCTCCTCTTTCGTCAGATCTAATGCCCATGACAGATACCATGTCTCTCGACCCGCTTCTTTTGCTTCTCGCTTGTATTTGTCCATTGTCCTTTCGTCTACCATACCTGTTGCGTACAAAATGCTACCTCCAAGAGTTGACTTTCCTGCATCAACATGCCCAATGAAGATCAGATTCACATGCTCTTTTCCATATACATCTTCCAAAATCTCCTCCTCTACCTCTGCAGCTTGCTCTTTCGCCACGGCATCTGCCTCCCTTTTCGCTTCTCGAGCTTCTGCAGCTGTGGGACTCGATCGTCCTGAGGATGGAGAAGGTGAAGCTGTTCCACTGGTTCCGGCTGCCGACTTCTCGGTCTTTTCAATCGCCTTGGCCGCTGCCACTTTTGCTCCATCTTCGGCTGAGGCGGCCTTCGCTGCTGAGGGAGCGGGTGTCGGTACGCCGATGGATAAAATCTTTAATGTCTTTGGCGCTGTAGCACCCGGGGTTTCTCCGCCAATCGAGAGTGTCTTGACTACCGGCGGTCCAGAGGATTCAGCGGGCGTTGGAGGAGGAGCTGCTGGCGAAGATGCTGAATCCGCTGCTGATGGTCTCTTTGCTATTATAGGTACTCTAGATTGCTGAGGAGGTTGCTGCTGTTGCTGCTGTCCACCATAGGCTTGGTTAAAGCTTGATTGCTGACCGTAGCCTTGGTTATACTGATTGTAACTCTGTTGCCCGTATTGCGGGTATGCTCCACCGTACTGCTGAGGTTGATAATAGTTTTGCCCGTATTGCTGCTGTTGACCATAGCCCCCAGGGTGTTGATACGGTTGCCCCGGCTGGAACGATTGGGCACCTGGCTGGAAAGTGTTCGCATTTGGAGTGAAGCCGGTGGGCCTGCCGGCCTGGCCGTTGATATTCAGATTCTGCTGCGTTTGCCTGGAGAGATTTTCGTCTTGCGCTGCAGGGTCATCCTCCCATGAGTCGAGTCCCGCCATGACGATCGTGTATATTGTGCACAGAAAGGCTCAAAGTGGGGTTTGCAGTCTACAGTCTTAATACTGTAATTTGCCGAAGACCTTGGGTGTCTAGATCTCGCTTGAAAAGTTCGTTAAGTGATCTAGGAGTTCTTTGTGGATTGGTATGATTTCTAGATGTGAGAATATCGTGTTCTGTCGGAATCTTTGATCTCCAACCCACGAAAATGTGAACAGTCATAACCGCGCGCTAATAACTCGGCTACGATAAGGCTGTTAGCGCTCCCGGCTATTGTTGACTCTTGGCAGAGTCATTTTGAGTCATGTTGAATCAACAACATTTAGATATGCCTGCGAAGTTGCTAATGATCAACCCTGATTCAATAGCCACTCAAAACTCTGACTCGCAAGTGCCTTGATTAGTTAGTCGGTGCTCATGAAGAGTCTTACTTATTACCAAGTGAATCCAAGCAGAGATCATGGACATATTCCTGGGAAAGGTAGGCTGGGTGGCTTTCAACAGCATGCTTGAAAAAGGCTGATGACAGTCATAGGTCACGCAGCAGGCCATGAACTATGCAATCAAGTCAATATACGCAGGCGTTATCCCGGGGACCAATGCTAATTCTGTTGTAGATCTGGGATTACCATTACTGCTGGTTATGCAATCAGGCAGTCGTCCAGGCTTTTGAAGGTTCCCACCCTTTCCAAATCTCGCTCCATAGTATGATCATGACCATTCAACAATAGAGTATTGATGGCAACGAGAAAGAGGAGCTTCAAGAATTGCAAGAGCGTTTGAATAGCAAAATTCGGGTTTGTCTTCCCTTCGCTGTATCATGAATCATCTTTGTATCAATGTGACTTTCTCCTACAACCGTCATTTTCTTGTCTATCGTTTGGTCTTTTATTCTCCTTAGTCCCCAAAAAGAGAAAGAAATCGTCTCTTATTATTTCATCCTAGATCATATCGCCGGCGATTGACATGATAGAATTGATGTACGTGAGACTCCAGCGAGCTTCATGTAAGATCCTACCTAATACGTTTCATCAGCTCTGCTAGGGGAAACACATCGCTGGAATCTGCCGTCTCCCTTACTAAGTCACTTCGATGGGAGATTCAGGCTCTCGGCCAACGTCTCGCATCCGCAGCCAATACCGAGGAACTGGTGCGAAGGGAAGGCTCGAAAGCTCAAGAGAAAGCCCAACACGAACGAGAGTTGAAGCGAATAGTCCAAGCTATCCGGAAGCTACTAAATCTTATCGAGGATGCAGTCCCACTCATCAATCTTGCAATCACAGCTTCCGGTGCCAGCCTTTCCTCGAACCTGCCCTCGACCGTCTCCCCGTCCCGTTTACTGCAGGCCAGCACTTTTCTGACTGCCGGAGACTCGCAATATGGAGCACTGTCTTCTAGCTATGTTCAGATCGGTCCTACCTTCACTCTATCAATGTATATGCTGTTCCTGGGCCACCTGCGACCACAAAGTGAAGAAGAGGTGCGAGAAAGCACATGGAAGGAGGTCATTCACAAGGCAGATGTTAGGCTCATGCGCGTGTCGATCGACGCACTCTATGATCTACCAGGAGCCAACCTAAACGCAAATCTTCCAAGGCATGCGAATCGAGGTAGTGAGACATTTGACTCCTCAGAACCGGAAGGCTCTAGCTACTTTTTCCCACCACAAATTGATGGTGAAGCCAAGACAGATGAATACGCTTATCAGCTTGTCATTGTCGAAGATTTGGATGATGATCGCGTCCATACTTTCGAGGATGGAGAGCCACAACCCAGCCCGTACGGAGACGTACCTTCGGCTGGCATCCGCCAAGCGGTTCCAATACACGAACTGTCCAAGATATTTTACGCAGATACGGGTAAGATCCTGAACATCGGAAGTGAAGGCGAAGCCAACAGCCCGGTGCTCCTGTTAAAGAGAGATCCAGATGCTGTCCCACCAAGAAAGATGATGAACCGATATACAGATGAGGACGGACAAGGCTACGAGGAAGCGGACACCAATGGCTCTGCCCAATCTCCCGCTACAAATGGTTACAACAATAGTCAAGCATTGATTGCTTCACCCGAGCGTGGGCTGCAATCATCGTCAGTGGCGTCAACACAATTGCAAAATCAGCAAGCTGCTCCTCCTCCAGATCCCTGGCATTTCCCACCTGATCTCGACCCCGAATGGATAGCCTTCGAAGTTTACACTGAAGCAGAAGATTCAGATACCGAGTCCGAAGTCGAAAAATCCTCTTCAAGACCAGCTCCGTCCTCTCGCGCTCCTTCAATTGACCCAAAAATGACGTCTGCACTATCTCGTCTCTCAGTGACTACTCCAACCACGTCCTCTTCGTCCACTCAGCCACCAACGCCACAGATTCCGCAGCAACTCCGACCTACGCTTCCACCGATTCGTACCTCCCTCTCCCTACTTGAGACGCTTCTTCGACTCCTATCTCTTCAGCAATTCCAGCAAACGCCGCATCTATCTATCCCAGACGAGCTTCTCACATTCTTCCTGAACGAGTCGGCCTCAACTGGTGCCGCTAGCAACGATGTACAAGAGCGCAAACGCCTGCGCGAAGAAGCACGGCGACGTGTCGGTTTCGACCCATATGACGAAAGCCCTGTCAAACGAAGGGGAGAAGAATATCAGTACCATGGCCGGGAAAAAACTCCTCAATGGGACGGTGAGGGAGGGAACGGGAGCGAACGAGGATATGAGAACGAAGGTCGCTATCGAAGTCCAGGGTATGAAGACGAAGGTTATGACACTAGAAATTGGACCTATCCATCGCAAGGAGGGCGCTTCCCCTCGACGCCAAATGAGTCAACACCCCAAACTCCGCCAATGCCGCCGAAGCACCGATCGAGAAGTGGCACGCCAGAGAGATCACCATTCAGTCCGGGAGAACAGCATGTGGCGCCTAAGAGATGGCATGACAGTCGATATGGTCTGAAACAGGAACCCACGAATGCAGCTAGGAGAGGCAGTCCTTTGGCAAGGCCGGGGACGGGAATTACCGATGAGGGGCTGGGGACGAGTCCTGCTTCTGGAGAAGAGGGGGAGAAGTAATCGGGTGTGGCATGAACAGGAATGCGACAGGTTTAGATCATTTCAATCATGTTTTTAGCGCTTTTGCATAGCATGGCTTGATTTGTAGCATAGCGGGGGGGATGATACCTTGATGAGACATGAAAATGCTGTATTCAGCTTCTTAGATGCACTTTGTGATATCTCACCAATCAAAAGATGACATTAGAGTCCTATCTTCCTTCCGATTCTCTCCGCAATCCCCACAAAGGCCTCGCCCCTCGCACTCTCAGGCTCTGCCACCACCGTAGGCTTCCCTCGATCGGCATCATCACATATCTTGGCATCAAGCGGGATATCCCCCAACAACTCAACGCCATGGCTCTCACAAGTCCTCTTGACACCCTCCGAGCCAAAAACGTGCGTAGTATGACCGCAATTCGGGCAGCTGAAGACCGACATATTCTGCACCATCCCCAGAATCGGCACCGAAACCTTCTCGAACATGGAAATCCCTTTCACGGCATCTTTCAGAGCGATGTCTTGCGGCGTCGACACAACGACCGCCCCATCAAGCCTGATCTGCTGGGTGATCGTCAACTGCGTATCGCCCGTCCCGGGCGGCAGGTCCAAGACCAGCACGTCCAGACCTCCCCATTCGACTTCGTGCAGGAGCTGTTGCAAGGCTTTCATCACCATCAGGCCACGCCATACGACCGGTGCTTTTTCGTCCACGAGATAGCCCATTGACATGGATTTGACGCCATAGTTCGAGAGGGGGATGAGCTGATTGTCTGCGACACCCGAGCCATGACACGTTAGCCCCCTCCCTCCTTCCTTCCGTTCTCAATCATCAGCCCGGACGAACGTACTAGCACTCAGCCTCGGCTCTCCACTCAGGTTCATCAGCGTAGGTATACTCGGGCCGAAGATGTCCGTGTCCAGCACCCCGCTGCGATGGCCATGTCGGGCAAACGCCAACGCGAGGTTGACTGCTATTGTTGACTTCCCCACTCCCCCCTTTGCGGACGAGACGGCTATCACTTTCCGGACGTCGCGTATGTTGCGCTTCTCTGGCAGACCGCGCTGGCGGCGTGGGAGCTCGGGGGGTGCGCCGGAGCGGGGGAGGCCCTGGGATGGTGGAGTGTCAGGGTAGATTCAGTTGAGGGATGAAAGGGATAGGGGAAGGAGGAGGTACCAGTGGATTTTCATGACTTAAGGCTCTGATGGAAGTGGAGAGAAGCCTCTTTGTCATAATAATGGTTTCATCTTTTACGTAGGGTAGAGAGGTCCGAGGTTCTCGCACTGTTGATGCACGCTCGTCGCTCTAGCATTGAAACAATACCAGATACCGCTACTACGAGTACAACTAGCGCCAGCCTTAGGTAATCGCTTTTCCAGGAGTGAGACTCGTGACTGAGAGGCCGTTCGAGTCCTGTTACCAACTTACCGTATACGTGTAATACCGTTTTGCCAAGCTTCGGAACATTCCGCCGCGCTGCGTGCACGTCAAGTCGATGAGCGCATGCTCCTCGGCTTGTCTCCTGAACCACTGTTTACTTTCCACGTGAGATATAATCCTACTCTACCCCTTTCCATATCAAACCTTGTCTCCCTACTTTGCTTTAAGACGCCCACCTTGCCCATCCTCGGGCTGCTGGCATAGCCATTCTTCAGCATGGACATCGCCTACGATCATATCCAAGAGGAGGTCCTCTCCCCCGACCAAATAGCCAACAAGAAATCACAGGACCCCAACCAAAAACAAGACAATCTAAACTCCGAGTTCCAAGAGGCCTATAGATCTTTCTCATCGACCCTGTGGGGTGCCCGACTCGGTGGCTTTTTCAGTGATGTCCGCAAGCATGGCGAGACTTACTACGAGGGCGCCCGTCAGGAAGCCACTGCTGCTAGTGGTGAAGCCCTCAAAGGCTTTACGGACCTGAGATCGACGCTCGTCGGTCGAGCACGGTCTATGTCGACGGGACAGAGTCCACCTGCTACGCCTGCCGCTGGGAATCAGACGTTCGACAAAGAGATGGAGAAAGAGGGGAATGATGAGGAGCGGTCTGAGAGCGAGACTCTACGTGAATCTGAGGGCGTCATCTCTCGCTTCCGCACCGAGGCCGCAAAACGGCTGAAAGATCTTGAGAAAGCAGAAGAAGCAGCGGATGCAGCAATTTTCCGATTCGGCGCCAACATCGGCAATTTCCTCCGCGAAGCCGTGACAATTGCTCCCCCCACCGAAGAGACCAACAAGGACGGCTCCCGAAAAGTCCTCTTCGAAAGCAAAGACCAAGATGGCAAACGCGTCATCCACAGCACACGGTTCGACGCCCAATTACACGCTATACACTCCTCCTTCGCAAGCTTTACTTCCGATCCTGCGAGTGCCGAGTATGCAAAGTGGAAGAACGACTTCGATGTGGAGGAAAAGACAGATGCTATCGCTCAAGATTTGGAGAAGTACGAAGAGCTGAGACGGACAATGGAGAAGCTGGTGCCGGAGAAGGTGGAGTACAAGGATTTCTGGACGCGGTATTATTTCTTGAGGATGGTAGTGGAGACGGAGGAGCAGAGGAGGAGAGAAATGTTGAAGGGTATGACCTCCACTCCCCCCCCCCAACCGAGAACCTGCCAAACGTCCCGTACTGACCCACCGCAGGCGCCACGGAATCCACAGACGAGAACATCGGCTGGGACGACGACTCCGACGACGAAGAAGACAAAGCCTCCACCCCGCAACAATCCCACCCCGCCCCAGCCGTCTCCGACACCCCAGAAACCCCCCACTCGTCCTCCCCCACCCCCCAACACCACAACGACCCGCCTCAGGAACCGCCCTCGCTCAAGCCCGCCGAACCTCGCCGCTCCCAGGACGCCCAGTCCCAGCCGGACAGCGACACGAGCTATGATCTCGTGAGCGGGGCCACGAGTCGTGCGCCGGGGAGTCCGAGGGCGGGGGAGAAGAAGGACGACGAGGAGGAAGAGGATTGGGAGTAGGGAGGGCTCTGGTGCCGTTGAGGCTTTGACATTTCAGGTGGCGCATGGGGGAGGGGCGGCGAGGTTGTCGTGGAGTTGGGACGCATGGCGCTGCTTTTCGGTCCGCTATCTATCTAGCTTCGTGCGTTCGGAGCATCTTGCACAGAGCAGCAACGGCGTCAAGATTGCTCGATCAGCACCACGACGTGGTCTCCACCGTCAGAATCTGCGCCACTACACTTCCCTTTCAGTTTTTAGATTTTGGCGAATCCATACAAGGATTCACAAAGGGGGTATATATGACCCGCCTAATCCAAACTCGCAGTATCGCTCCTATCAATCCCGGGCCTCAGCACCCCTCCCTCCCCCTCCTCCCCTTTCCCCTTCTTCTCGCCAAGCCCCCCCACGACGCCCGGTCCATGATGCAGCACCCCCTTCGCATCCTCCAACGTGCCCCGTCTCTCTTCGCCCGGGCCCACGGCACGGTTCGCCAGCTCGTTCCCGTCCTCGCCTTCCAGCGGGAGTCTGTTGCGCAGGTCGTAGTGGTCTACGCCGTCGGCGTGCGCGCCGTGGGCGTCTTCCACCGGTTCCACCGGTCTCGGACGGTCGGTGGGCTCCTGTGCCTCGACGGAGTGATCGTCGTGCTCGTCGAGGCTGCCTCTGAATTCTTTGCCCGTTTCGTCTCCCTTGGGCGAGACGACGCCTGCTTGGTTGGTGAGGGTGACGGTGCTGGCATTTGCGCCGTCGGTACCTGGACTTTCTTTGTGTCTGCCCAGCTTGAAGGGGAAAGCCTTCCCGAGGCCTGCAAAGGGCCGTTCTCCGGGACTGGCGGGGAGAGGGACTGCTGTTGCATTCTCGGAATTTTGGTCTGGTGGACTTGAAGTGATGCCGTCCCCAAGCTGCTTGCTCTCTCCGTCCCCACTGGGGCTGACGACACCTGCTTGACTGGCCAGCGTGATAGTGCTGGCATTCACGTCTTGATTGCCCAAATGTCTGCCGAGTTTGAAAGGGTAGGCCTTGCCCGGTCCTGCAGAAGGCCGCTCTCCAGGGCTTGCAGGTAAGGGTACTGCTTTCGCGTTCTCAGAATTCTCATCTGGTGGACTGGAGAGGAGGATCGGAGGAGCGAGGTGGGCGAGATCGGTTGGGTGGCCGGTTGCTTGGCCGTCCAATGCTTGCTCGTTTCTCCGGCGATCCAATTCTGCGGCGGGCGTATTCTCGTCAACTATGGGTTTGCCTGCGTAGTTGGTTTGACCTGCGTCGGTGACGCCTCGCCGCCGCGACCGCGAACGTGAGATATTGTTTGTTCGGTCAGCATCTACTGGTCTAGAGTTGGCACCGTCGTTCTGGGATATTGTTGTGATGTTGACTTCCTTGTCTGCTTTTTCTTCCCGTTGAATCTGGGATTGTCAGCACTGGACACAGAACATTAGAGAACATGGAGGAATCCGTACAGTATTTTCATCATGCGAGCTTCCCCATATACTCCACATACTCATTCCCCAGCTCTTCTTTTTCTTCTGTTCCTTTGGCATGTTCAAACCTCTCCGGCCAGCCAGTGCTGACGGCGGAGGCACCTCATCATTGCCAAATCCCTGGAAGCCTTTGGCCATTTCTTTCGCTCGCTGCTTCTGTACCTTTCGCTTTTCTCGAGCGTACTTTTGGTCCCATTGTTTCTTAGCGTTCAGCCATTTCCCAACGGGACCTGGCTTGATCACACCAACTTCGTTTGCCGACATCTTGAGAGCCGGCATCGATGACGGTGGGTCTAAAGGAAAGATGGATCCGTGCCGGTCGACTCTTTGCCGTATCATATGATCCTTGAAAGCTGGCAAAGCATCACCAGCTTTGCCCACTTGGTCTTCCGCGGCAGTAGCCCCTTGAGCCACGCCATTTTCCGTGGTGGTTTTGGTTTGCTTCGGCTTATCCAAATCGCTTTCACTTTCAGTGTCTGATCCCATGGAAATGATTGACATCTCATCGTCATCCATAATTTCAATCTCAGTCTTTTGAGCTCGAGCAAGGGCCCAGGCGCCAAATTGAGCGATAGAACGATACATGAACTTTGCTGGACGTGTAAAACTGAGCGTAGGAGCCACGTGGCAGAGATCGTCCCAGACCTGCAGCTGCACATCTGTAGGCTTCCACTTGGCGATGAGGTCCCTCGCTTGGGGATACTCGTCGAGATATGCATCGCCCGGAGGGTATCGCGAAGGATGAGCGGCTTTATGAGCGAGGTAAATCTGCTCATCTCGAAGCACTTCGCCACCACCAGTCATGATAAGCAATGGAGGTAAGCCACCCAATGATGGTTGTAGAATTGGCGAAACGAGCGGATGCGATATAAGCTGATTAGTAGTATACATTTGGATTTGGTCTTTTATATTGACGAGTTTGCCGCTGATCATAATAGACAGATTGTGCCCAGCGCCAGGTATCGTATTACCAGGTCGCTGTTCAGCACCGTCAGTACCAGCTGGATTATTGGCGTTTTCCTCGGGATGTACGTTATCTGGAGCGTGATCAACTGAAAACCCCTGCACTGCACTATTCCTCGCTTCTCGCCTTTCTGCATTGGTTGATTTTCTAGGCAGTCCCTCGCCTGCCACTTGCTCAACGGCATGCATTGCTATTTCCTCCATATCATCTGTGTTAGGCGGCGGCCATGAAGCTGAAGGACGCTGTAGAAAGCCATGAGTAGGAATGAAATCTAAGGAGCCGTCGCCTGCGACGCTGGGAAACGAATGGGTCAAATCAACCCAGGGTGATATTAGTATTGCCCCTGCTGGAAGTGGCAGGCCTCGATCGCGTAGTATTACAAGTATGCTAGACCCAGGTCAGCTGTTGTTTACCTGTATCGGGCATGATATTGATCTAGCATACCTAACAATCATTCCGCCTCCCGCTGAGTCGCCTGCAAAAACGATCTCTGAAGGATCTTGTACAGTCAAAAGGTACAGATATGCTGCTAGACAATCAAACAGACCGCAAGGAAATGGAAATTGAGGAGCCAATCGATATCGCGCTGAAACATGTCAGTATTACTGGCGACGTCCATTCCAAGGACGACTCACTAGAAGCTGTCAGTACATTGTCCTTTTAGCCAGCCGTCAGCCGTCGGCTGAACACTCACCGTGCAAAGACTCTAGCTTCCAACTTCCGAGCATGGCGTTGGAGCTGATACCGATGTTCATCCACGCTCCCAAAAAAGTAGGCACCCCCGTGCACATAGAGCATAACTCGTTTACCCTTTTCGCCCTTTCTTCTATCAAAATCTCTTCTCATCTCGATCCACTCCGCCTTCAAGACACTAACACCTCTTCGCCACTGCCACCATTTCTCGCCTCCGATTTTGTCGACACCATGGTGCCCTAATTGTGCTACAACCGCGTCTGCAGCTCCAGATAGACAGGTCTGGGGTATTACGACCTCGTCGACTTTTACCCAACGTGGACTGGGAACCCATTGAGACGTAAAACCTTGTATATCTTCGACTGTATGATGGGAAGCGTAGGCAAGAAATTGGCGGATGAGATTCACGCCTTCGTGGTAGGAGATGTGGGCATTGGGCTTCTGACGGAGAGGCTTCCGGTTGAAATACTACGAGTAACATGAGTGGAGAACATTTGGAGAAGAGGCACTGGCTAGAAGTACATGTGAAAAATAGGTCTCAATCACGGTAGGTGTAACTGCAGTGCTAACCGAGATAGTGTTGAAGACCATGGTTGTTCAAGGGGCGGCGGTGCGAGTAGGAAATGCTGGTATCGAAGTGAAGCGGCGTCTACTCGGAGGATGCGCAGAACATTAGAATTGGGAACATTAGCATGTTATGTGGTAATGAATGGTCAATCATTGGCCTTCATGTCCAGGAATCATTCGTTAAAGACCATGAGTGGCGAGAGTGGCTCTGGAGAGAATGTATTATTACCATTCACCAATTATATAATACTATTAGCAAGCTGCAAGGAGGATCTGAATTTCGTCATGTTCGAAATCTTTTTATCTCCGATCTGTCGATCTCCCGAGCCGTGAAATCTCAAGTCCCTCATCCCCCCGGAGCCCCCGCAACAATACCATCGTCCATCAACATTGGAAAACAATGTCAGTTTCCTCCTCAATTTTGAATCCTATGCCAGCAAGAGAAGCGCAGGGAGGCGTTGCGCTCCCTTCGTCCCCTGGTACATCTCACTGTCGGTTTACACAATTCGGAATACTGAAGGAAGACAGAGAAGATTCAGAGCAAATTCGACCTTTCAATTGCCCTCGCCCTCTCCACGTGGCCTGCTCTCACTCTCGCCGTTCAAAACTCATGGGGGGGTCCTGATTCTTCGGAAAAGCGGGACTGGTTTGCGGGAGCTATCTCCGACCTGATATCCACTACACCAGATGCCGACGTTGAATATATCGAGGAATTCATGCTCCAAGTCATGAACGACGAATTTGACGTCAATATCGAAGATGGCAGTGGAGAAGAGGTGGCCGCGAAGATTTTTGGTCTGAGGAAATTGACTCTGCAAGGGGATTTCGCAACGGTAGACGAGATGTATTCGAGGTGGCAGGAGAGGCAGAGCCAGGGTGGTGGTGGCAAAATGAACTTTCACAATGTCACTCAAGATGACGGTGAAGAGGATACCGATTGGGATAGCGATGATATCGACGAGGAAGAAGGCGACAATGATGTCGAGATGGAGGAAGCGCCCGCGCTGGTAAAGACCCCCAAGGCGAAGGTCCTGCCCAAGGTCGATGAGGAGGGGTTTACAGAAGTGGTAGGTAGGAAGAGGAGATAGCTTGTATCATTTGAGCAAGCACGCACTGTCGCACTGTTTACTTAAAACAAATGCTTCGGAACTAACTTATCCTCCAAGCGATTTGGAGTTTCCTGTCCAAGAGGAACCAGCCACGGGAGGTGTGAAAAGGAAGATTTTGATGAAGAAAGCGTCCTCCCCATCCTTAAGGGCTTATTTGGATTCTTCCGAGACGCCTTTGGAACTGCTCCATGGGCCGTGAACAGGATCCACGATGTATTCATCATTGAGCTTAGCTGTGTGAGCGCCAGGCATGCCCTATTGCCAAGCTCGGTCGATTCTCAAAGGTTGAGCCAAGAAAGGCAGCGTTCGCCTACCAATGGGTCCACGTCTGATAACATAGCCTTGTACCCAGAGCGTCCGTGAACTATCTGAGTGCTTTTGCGAGGTCAACAACAGCTGAAGCACTCTGATCGAGACCAGATCATGTTGATTGCTGCATCCGTAGTTAGGGTTTCGCTCACTCAGGTTACTCCGAAGCCGTGACTAGGAACAACTTGCCTCCATCTCCGTTCAACGGCCTCTAGATTGTAGAGCTGAAATCAGTAGATACATCTCACATCCAGTCTTTGTTGTAGACGAAGAGCACAGCTTCTTCGAGTATCAACACACTATGAATTGCCAGAGCTCTCGCCAGCTTCCAATGGCGCTAGCCGCGAACGGTTTATCGGCCTCGACACCTCGCTTTCTGCATATCACATTCACCACATCCTCGACTTCTCTCCCATCCATCTTGCTCGCAAAAATTGTATGGGTTGAGAGCTTTTCAACGAGAACATATCGAGATGGATCAGAAGTCATCGTACCCAGATCCGGAAGCAGCTCATGGAGGGATGAACCCATTCTCGTATGCAACCCAACCTTCGATGCCTCCAGCCGAGCACGCGCACGCGCGCATGCAGCAAGCTCCAGCAGCAAATATGCGCGGCCCCATCGGTGATGGACAAGAGTATGGACAGATAGATCACAATGGACAAGCTTTCCCACAAAACGGACAGATTCTAAGAGACGCTCAGCCATCCACGCCACAGCAGCTTGCGCAACGAGGACTTGAAGCAGATCAGAGCAACGTACGGAACAACACGGATTCTTCTGCAAGAAAGAGAGCAAAAGTCACAAGAGCGTGTGATGAATGTAGAAGAAAGAAGGTAAATAGTTCCCAGCTTAATGAAGCGCTCTCCAGCTCTCATGGGCTCCTTACTAACCTTTTTAGATACGATGCGATGCCGAGTCAGAGACACCTGGTATACAATGCAGTGCCTGCAAACGAGCAGACCAGGTGTGCGACTTCAGAAGAGCGCCACAAAAGCGAGGTCCTAGCAAAGGGTGAGTAGAACCCGAGAGATGCTGGGCCTACACACACGTACTCATTCTTCTGTAGCTACATTAAAGAGTTAGCAGAACGTGTAAATAGGTTGGAGAATTCTGGGGCTACTCCTCCGGAGGTGCAGTATGCCCCGGTTAATCACGATCCATCTGGTACAGGTAGTGTCTATGATCTACCGCTTGACTATACAAGAAAGCGAAACCATGCAATGATGAATGGGCCACAATTCTTTGAGAATGGCCATCAAGAGCTTCAAGAGTTTTCAACCGCACATCAAGGCACAAATATTGACGCGGCCGCACAAGGACTTCAAGAGCCCAGAGTCTTGCACCCTCCATCCTTTGTCCATCATCAAACGCGGGACACATTGACTCACATGGCGCCTAATCCATTAGTTGACACGTAAGTTAGAAAGCTGTCAGCTTTAGTATCTTTCCTGACTCTTCTACAGCTACGGCAAGCTCATCCAAGCCTTCTTTCCTGTTCTTGCACGCCAGGAAGGCCGGGTGCATCACGAACTCGAAAAAGTACCCTCTGCTGTTCGTACAGCCCTACTCTATGCACGCGATCTGGCAGTCACCTATTGTACGTCTGCTCTCAAGCCGGAAGCTTTGTCTGCTCGAGCCACAGCAGAACTCGCGGCCTTGAAAGCAGAAGGACCCCAGGCCCGGACGCGCGACGCGAATCTCGCATATCTTCAAGCCTTGTTCTTCATGGCCATCGCCACAGAAAATAGTGGCCCAGTGTACAGCCGTAATACATCCTGGATTGCCGAAGCGGTCAGCATCGCGACATACTTGAATATGCACCAATCGCACTCCTTTGGAATTGGAGACACAACCGATGAAGATGCTCCTGCAAAGATAGCTCGCCGCGTTTGGCTGAGCCTGGTTGTGCTCGACCGCTTTCACGCCAGCAGCACAGCCAGCCCATTGCTGGTTGCCAACGATAGTGTACGTCTGCTTCCGTCCGATGCGGATATTCTAGGGCCCGGCGCCTACCACTTAGTCCGTAAGTCAAAAGCAGTCATGTATATTGTCCACAATACAACTAGATGATAACATTTTGCAGGTATCTCGCTCGTGCTGGGCCATGTATCCCATGCCATCCTTTACCAAGACCCCGAGCGCAATCGTTCCCATCCTCGCGAGCTTCTCCTTGATGATGTTTTGAAAGGAGAGATTGACCGGTTGCATGAAAGTCTGTATCATGAATTCCACCAGACGCGACACTTGTATCTCGCTTGGTCCCACCTTGTGCTCCTCTCGTCCCAACTCCCTGGGTTCAGCAATTACACCGCGAGTCAGGCCTCAGATACCGCTCACACGATCGTCGTTCAGCTAAGCTCATCCACTTCCGATTTGCGACCATTGAATCATCACTTCGCGGGGCTCGCCGCTATCACTCTCGCAGAGGACATGGACAAAGACAAATCCGTAGCCTCTTTGCAACAGCTTCGGGGCATCCTCGACACTGGCTATATTCGAGAAGACATTGAATCTAGCAACTCTAGGCCCCACAAGACGATCTGGAACGCGCCTATCAGCTCGTTCATAGCCAAGAAGCTCGGAGACAGCGATCCTCAAACGGTCAATGAACCCGGTTCTTCTCATGGTGGACTGCAGCACCTTGCTGACGCTGCAGTGGGGAATGGTCCTAGCGAGGAGGGGACAGACTGGACCGCGGGGGGTGCAAAGGGGTTCTTGAACGTATTCGAGTAGTCTCTCCGGGAACTGCTACGATATCGTCTCTCCCCGCTCACGTGGATACAAACTCGTCAGATCGATGATTGTAACCAAAGCACAAAGTCAATTCGGCTAGTGCTAGTATTCTGTCCGTTATTCTTACTTAGGAAAGCTACATCAATCATGCGAATGCTTTATTCAAGATATTGTTCCCGCCATCGATTTGCCATCGCTGCAGGAGTCTAGTTACAACTGCTGCCAAAGAGAAAGAAAAAAACATCGTCTTTGCTCCGGTGACTCTTTTCATCCCTTCACGTAGTGCCACGAGCATAGAGCCACGGGTTCTGCGCACGGTTCATCTCGTAGGTTGCATCTGCTGTCCACTTATCGAATACCTACTATGGACGCCCGGCCGCTGCTTCGATTGTTTTCGCTGAATGGAGGAAACAGTAGGGGGACGAGGTCGGATCTGGGGTAGTATTAATATGGAGAGATTGATGTACGCTGCTGGTAATTGGGGAGCTTGGATTATGGGAAAGTGCTGTGTCATCATTGTTATTGTAGTCGCGCAGCCTGATTTGTAGTCTCCACTCTCGTTTCCCACTTCCTCAATGCGGGCCTATCGGCATGAAACCTCGCCGTCCACGTGCCTTTCGCGCTTGATAGGACGTATTCTTACGAATGATTGCCGGTCTACCATGTTTTGCCCATGATATGTGATGCGGACAAGATGTAAGCCCTAGCGAGCACGAGACTTTGTACTTCACGGACATGTCATGTTGGGTAGGCTGATTCATATTTTTTTAAATGGTATCTTACGTTGCGGTCCCAATCATCACGGTTGCGGAGCGGGTGGAATGAGAGCCAGGAGAGATGAAGATTTGGAGATCCGAGAGTTTGGTGAGGCCGTTGGTAGTTGTAGTGTGGGCAGGTTCTTTTCTTGTCAGAGAGTTCGTGTGTTGAGTATTACGGCTGGGCCGGAGAAGGGAGCCGCTGCGAACAACGTGGAAGGGTCCTGTCTGATTGTGTGGAGAGGTGGCGATTAAGAAGGAAACGGCACAATGGTTAGGTATCTGGTGGGAGAAGGAGAGACCAGAGCAAGGCTTCAAAGAATGAACTCAAGGTACGCGCACAGAAATCGAGGCGGGGGTAGGTAGGGTACATGCTCGGTGGTAGGGAGTACCTTATCTAGGAATGCGTGACTTGCTCAAGTTGCAGTGCCGGTACAGAGGTCGAAAGCTCTTGGAACTGGGATTGATGCTCAGGGTCCGCTACAGAGCCACCGTAAGGCTTTCTGTCTTTCCGTGTCAAGACGGACGAGGGAGAATGCGTGTCTTATGGCGATTCGACGAAGGGAGCGGATGCTCGGCAGCTCGCTGCAAGTGAGAACATGGAGATCTCATAGGGACCACTCGATGAACAGTACAGTGTTAGGGGTGCGGGAGTTGGGGATGATGAACACAGAGTTCGTGGAGGTGGTTGGAAGGTCGTGAGGCCATCATTTCCTTGGCATGCGGACGTGAATTGCCACGATGCCGAACGATGCCGAAAAGGCCCGAAAGACGCTTCCCCTTCGCCCTATCTTGCACGATGGTAGCACGATAGTATGGAAGGTCAGTGTGATGGGTACAGGTACACAACACACAGTTCTCTGATGGCGTCCTCCTCCTTGGACCCTGCTGATGCCAATGCACAGTCAATGACGAATCACTTCCTGCATGCGGCCTAGATCCAAGGCCTAGAGAGAATTGCTGACACAACGAGCGGGAAGGAGATAGAACAATGGACCCTATGATCCCTATCTCCAGATTGCGTGCGAGCCAGTCGCGCTTCTGCAACGGAAGCTTTGCCTACTACTGCTACTTCATCATGACTGTCGAGCTTACCATGGACCGTGCTGTGGCTCTCTATAAATATGCCTTGATTCTGCTGCTTCATTCGTTGTAGGTACGCTGTGGGCACAACTCTTCCGCTCCGAGGACGCTTTCCTTCCTACAGTACTTCGTGCTCATCCCGTGAGCTAAGCTTGTATACGAAGTGGTTGGCCTCCGAGGGTCCTCTACTTCTGAGAAGATTATTCACCATGACTTTTTGAACCCGCAAAGACGCCCGAGTGTTTGCGAAGTCCCAGTTCCAATCCCGACCAGGCAGACAGAATTTTCAAATTCACCAATCATGATGGGCGAATCAAAAATGGCTTCGACAGCGATGTGCCAGCTACCCATAACGCCGACATCGCCACTCTCGTCTGCAGCAATGTCAGATGCTGGAGGGCCCATTGAGGAAATCAGCAACAAAGACGCGTTGGCTACGGCACTACACGTTATCAGGACCGAACGGGATGCTCTGACGCAGCTTGAAGGCCTGTATGAGGCTGATGAAATTGCCCAAGACGGTTTCACCAGCGCTGTCGACGCGATTTCGACGTCTATCAATTCTGGTGGGAAACTTGTAGTCGTCGGCGTTGGCAAGAGCGGCAAAATTGGCCAAAAGGTGGTCGCGACCATGAACAGCTTCGGCATTCGAAGCGCTTTTCTTCACCCTACAGAAGCTTTGCATGGCGACTTGGGGATGATTGGAGAAGTAAATGTCCTTCATACTCATACGAGATCACGAGGCTGACTGTTTGCATCAGAATGATTCGATCCTTATTATTACTTTTTCTGGGAGAACGCCGGAATTGATAAACCTCCTACCCCATCTTCCTCTCGATGTGGCACTCATAGCGGTGACGTCTCATACGATCTCTCTGACATGCCCGCTATTTGAATCTCGGTCTCCGCATCTATCGATCCTTCTCCCCGCACCTATTCCGACTTCGGAGGTCGAATCATTCGGTGTGGCTGCTCCAACCACGTCTACCACCGTTGCAATTGCTTTGACCGACGCTTTAGCACTGGCGATTGCTCGACGTCTTCATCCCGATCCTTCCATGGTTTTCCAGGGTTATCATCCCGGTGGTGCTATCGGTCTCAGTCATCGAGCGAGCGGGTGGGCAATGACGAAAGGCGTAAAGTCTTCCTCTGTTGAAATCTAGATGACTGTCTGCACCCAGGACTGGGTTTTGATCTCAACACTTAGCTAGAATCTTTTCTCATCTTGACACCCTTTCTGCGTTAGGTGAATGAGATTCTTTGCAAACCTCCACACTTGAGGCACTGTTATCGTTTGAACGGAAAGGTCGTAGACAGCTATCCCACGCAGATCGTCAGTTGCATCCTCGCTTACTGACGACTACTGTCGGCGAAGAGCAGAACACTACGAGAACCATGATTCCGGATGTTCTTATGTAGTGTCGGAAGCTGGATCTTCTTAGGTTGTCAAAGCGTAGCTAGCCGTTCGTGGAGCCCTCTGTGTATATGCGCTATTTGAACATTTGATCCTCATCATTTTCAGAGCATCTGCCACATAACTTGCGAAAGTGAAGAAAGCTAGTTCAGCAGAATTCTCATCCAAATTGAACTCAGATACAACATTTGGCTCTGGGGCAGAGCATTGAGTATTAGGTATGCATCTGTGCATTGTCTATCAATGCGGTACCTTGAGATATTCCGTATTCCGTACTCCCCCGAGTCCCCTCGTCCGTATTCAGGGCGGAATTGGCGGAACACGTTGTGCGTTATTGCCACAAGGCTTATCGATTGAGATAAGGGCGTAAGGCTGAACGTTTCTCTGGCGCTAGGCCCAGCCCGGCCTGGGCGGCAGATTGGACAAGCTCCGTGGTCGGGTGCCTGCTCTCCCAGACAAGAATGTCGATAATCCATCACATGTGCGTGAAGCAGAAGCAGGACATCACGTCAAAGTCATTATTCTTGCTCAATACTGTGACCATCTATAATCCAATCCCCAATACGAATGACCATCATGCAATCAATGCTCCATATGACACAATTGCTCAACTAATTTCACCACAACCCCTCGAGCATCCCTGCACCCCAAGCTTGGCATATGACTCTTGAATTCGACTCATCAACTCTTGCTCCACTTTCCATACCAACACCATGAGCGCGTAACCTCCGATTTGCCTTGTTGCCGTCAGGCTGCAACCTTCTCAATCGAGACTCACAACTTGTCCGAAGCAATTGGGACCAGCCTTGTGCACTGACCGCCCTCCAAGCGCCTTCGCAGGCATCAGTATCAGAAGCCAACGCGTTCTGCCTTACCTGGCCTATCCCACGTCTTCGTCAATAACAGTAATGCATCCGTAGCGATCAGGCCGCAGAGCTCCGCCTGCATGCGCATCCACGGCCCACGACCAACGCTTCCCCTGTGGACAGGCAACCCGTCAAGACCCCTGAACACAATCGCTACCATGTAATCATGGAGTCTTCAATTGTTGGATGAATTTGGATAGGACTCCTGGACACACTATACTTCACACAGGTCGAAGATTGATCTTTAAAGGTGGCAACTCGACCCAGACTCGACCCTAGCACAGCTACCATGCACCAACACCCTCGAGCGTCTCCTGTCACTGCTTCCCCAGCAAACTCTCCACGGACAAACCCCACACGGACCAACAACCCCAGAGAAGATGTTTCCACGGGATCAAGAGCAAGCTCTGGCAGGGGTACACCAAGTGAGCAAGGAATGGGAGTAGGGGAAGGAGCGGATGCAATACTACGAGATCCAGAGTCCGCCAGTCAGGGCAGAGACTCAGTGGCCAAATTGAGTCAGGTCATTCAGGTGTGTGATCAGAGTACTCTGAGCCCTTGAAGAGAAAGCGTGGTCTAAATTTTGATCTTAGAATTACTTCACGAAGACTGCCTTGACTATCCTTGACTCCCGGGTTTCTCTGCCGCAAGCGTACTCGAAAGACTCGAGGGTTAAAAGGGTGAACAAATGGGTCAGTACATCTACCTAGACTTTCCTAAGTGGTGTCACGCGAATGAAGCGCTAATTTTCTCTTCGACTACAGTTCAATGTCGAGATCAACGAGACCGATGTCCTCCGCGATGATTTTCGCCTATGGAGAAGTTGTGACGCTATCAACCATCGACCTCCCCCAATGATTGTCGAGTTATATCTCGATATTCAAGATCTTACGAATGATCAGAGCATGGTGATTATCGACGAGCAAGGAAGGCGGTGGGACGTTGAAGAGGCCTTGAACAAATCTCAATCCTCGTCAACTGGGGCCAGTGGTCAATCTTCGCGACCTGAAGTTGTCGTTGAGAGATGGGTCGTACAGTTGGGACAATCTCCAGGGGAAATCCCGCAGGACTTGAGCACCATTAACCCTCGCACCTACAAAAACACTGTTGTGCTTTTACGATCGCTCTACTCCTTTTCAAGGCTCCTTCCTGCCTGGAAAATAGGCAAGAGACCGTCTAAGACCGGCTCAACTCTCAAGTCGCCGAAACTCAGATACCGTATCACACAAGGTCCTCAGTCCAGACAAGACTCCAAGAATGATCCGTTGGCGATACCCCTACTCAAACGTGATGATGACGTTCTGGATACGTACATCTTTGACCCTATCGATTCACCTGCTGGACCCTTTTGTCTTCAAGTTACGTATCGAAAACAGTGCGACTTTCGCATTGACACCTCAGAGGCATTTTTGAGCTCCAGATTCATGGGCATGGACGATCAGTATTTTGAGCCCTCTCTTGGACGCATGGAAGACCCCAACAAACGACGAAATCGACCTACTAATGAAGCAGCTGGCTCGTTACCGCCCAACAGGCGAGACAGTGTCCCCTCTCCCGATCAAGGCCAAGCCTATGGCAGTCTTTCCACTTTCCACCAACCAGGCCCACCTACTAGCTCGAGCCCATTGTCTGCTCTCCGTGCTGCACGGATTGCGGGTTCTGAATCTCCCGAGGACACAGTATCTAGGAGAGCACCACCAAACTCGCGATCAGCTCAGGGGTCTAGGTCTTCTCTCCGCTCCGCTGATAGTGGTCCTGGATTCGGCAGAAGACCATCAGTTTCTTTCATGCCTTTCAAGAGTCCCTCTTTGTCTGCCTCGCCTTCACAAGCCGAGCAGCTGATGACCTCCGTTCCACGAGGATCATTGGGAAAGGCATCACCTCTGGCTGCTTTGGCGGAGGCAAGGGCGCCTTCGACTCTTGGGCCATACGGTTCGGTTCCCTCACGAGGGTCACCAAATGCAGCAGACGTTCCCTCTTCGATATCTAGTTCGCCGAAGCCTGGTCCTCCGCAAAGATATAGCAGCAGTTTCGGACATAGGAAGGCTAAATTGTCAGTTGGCGGTAGCAGTAGGACAGAAGACGACAACAGCAGCGGAAAAGCCAGCCTGAATTCATCCAACGCGCAACCTGGATCTGGCGTTTTGGCTGAAGGTGGGGGGGGGAGCTCGGGCTCTATCCAGACAGATGATGACAACATCTCTGATTTCCTCAAATTGTTGGATCAGAAAAAGGATTTGAAAAGCTTCAGGCACTCAAGTGATCAGGCTGCAACTGAAGCGTCAACAAGGCGGACCAGCGCTGCTTTGAATAAGTTCCAGCGTATGAGGGACTCGAACGACGCTCTATATAGCTCAATGTCGTCTTCTCATCTGTTGCATCGTTCATCTTCTTCCTCGAGCCGTCAACTGTCAAGCGTACCGCCCATGGTAGCCGGAACTTCAGTATCCCCATCGTCATCACCCGGGAAGCCCATCTCCCCACATACGCCTCACACGCCTGCAGTCCCGTCACGGTTAAGCGCGAACAGTACCATCGAGTATCCTCGCCGTGTCCCCAGTCGGGGTGAAGACCGCCGTCCACGCCCTACTGCTACGGATGGTGCTCAGGATACTAGAAGTAATCGAGATTCAAGCACAGGAGCAATTGACATCCCAAACTCCCCACGACCGATTCATCCTAGCTATCGACGGTCAAGCTCGGCCGCGCAGCAAGCCCGAAACATGCCGGACGAAGAAGATGAAATGTTCCCTTTCGGAATGCGCAGTGCGAGTCTTGGCGTTGATGACCGGCCGCCCGTCAGCTTTGGCGCTCTCGCTGGTATGCACGAGGGCGACGCGCCTGACGATTCGGCCGTGGCAGCGCCGAGTGTCGAAAACCGGGAATCCACGTTCGGATCCCGTTTCGATGCCGAGCAAAGCCATCGACCGCAACCTTCATCTTTTGAACGCCGCGAGGAAGCCAGCTCCTTACAGACTCGCGCCACGCCGTACCGTCCTCGTATCGGTAGAGGGAGCGGAAGAGGAACCCCCCCGCAGGCCTCCTCGTCTAGCCTTGCCGAGCGAGGCAGTGTCAGTGGAAATTCGGACCATCGTGGCAGCAGAACCAGCTTTACCCGGCCACCGAGCAACTTTGAGGATGACGAGCCACTGCTCTTTGCTATGAGTGACTTTGGCGCGACCCAGCAGTCACATCGAAGCCTCGAAGATAATCGGGGTGTGGAGAGGCGGCAGTGATTCGGGAGGGTCGTCCCGGCGAGGAAGTCGGAGAGGGGGATACTGACCTATACCAAACACTCCGCTGTGGAGACGAATGGACGATCTTGCTGGAGGTTAGCATGTGGATTACAGGATACACTCTGGCGTTCAGGGCTGGCCCACTGGGTTCTAGAATGAGAACGAGGACCGAGGATCGCAGGTCATTCTCCGACGACATCTCGATTCTACTTGTTGATATTATACATATGCTTTATTTACAGCCGCGCATTTCAGCGAACGGGGCTGCTACATAGACTGGGTTGGGGGCCGGAAAGGGCCGGGATGGCGCTGGTGGCGCACGGGCTGTGGGATTGAAGAAGCACAGAATGCCATGCTATGCTACTCCGTAGTTGAGAGGGAAGAGAAGAGACTTGAACGAAGAACAATGCATACGGTACATACCTGACTTGAGGAAAACGCAAAACTCTTTCTCCATCGTGACTTATTTCAATTCCAAGTCCATTCCCCTTAAGAAACTTCAGGGAATGATGACGATCCATCTCCGACAGAAGGACGCCACGGAGTTTGTACGAGAGCCGAGCCCATCTCCGACAGAATCCGAGAGCGACGGAGAAGACCTCGTCTCACCATCTGTGCCAGATCTTCCGTCGGACTTTGAGAACGATTTGGCAACGACGGTATCACCGCCTGAGCGAGCAGCTAGCGTATCATCATCGTCATCATAAGTGGCTCCACTGACGAAAAATGGGCGAAGGGGGCACGAGGAAGCTGCGCGTGATGAGAAGGCTTTGCTTGGAAACCGTCTCCGTCGTAGAGCCTTGACGGCAAAAGCGAATCTAGGGAAGAGAGGGCGCGGTTCTAGCGCTACGGAGTCTGACGCTGCGATTGTGATGATTGCCGGATCGGGTGGAAGGCTGGTTGGGGCTCGGGGTACAGCGTCTTAATCGACTGGGTTGGAAGGCCGCGGGGGGAGATTGGAGGCAGAGGTGAGGTAGATGGGATTGGGGATGGGATCGAGGGATTACGGGCTGGGTCGAACGAGGAGCAAAGAAGGACTATGAATAGTAGCGACAGTGATGGTTGATCATCGGTATGTACCTAGCATGGGGTTCGCGCATCAAAGCACTTATTGCTCCGCACAAGTGTGTCGTCTTGTCCAGAGCGATGAAATTAGCCGGCCAGCTCGAAGCGGCGCTCTCGTCATTTGAACCGGCCCGCTCTTTCACGACTTCGAGAAGCGGACCTCCGTTGCTTAACGTCCACGTGAGAAGGGTTAGAATGGTTGCTCCGTGGCCGGCGAAGGGATGGGCATGCTGCGTGGACGCGCTCGCTGCCGGGTGATTTGTACCGCGCACGTGTTGCTATCGGGGAAAGGATCGCACGTGTTTGCGGCCGTCTTCGATCTCTTTTACGCTCAACCCACTTGGAGACCATGCTGATGTTGGCATTCGTCAGACCTTCCGCGCAGCTTATCGTACCAGGTACCGCTCGGGAAAGCCGATGGGGAGGGATTGTGACAAGTGCTTGCTCCGTTGCACCGGGTCCGGCGTGTGCACGTTTTGGAAGACAGTGGACCTCATAAGCGTCCCTTGCGTTTGGTCTGGGTCGAAATTTCCAAATCTGTTTGCACGGGTAACCCCGATGAGACTACCGTAGTATTTCAGACTATCACCTAGTTTGTAGCTTCGTTCAGGTTTACCTATGTGGTCGGCAGCCCACCGAGTCACTGCAATATTCAAGCAGGCACCGTACTAGAGAAATCAGGTGCATCTTTGGGCCATAGAGCGCCTTGGCTGATGCTGTAGGTTCTGACAAAGCCTACAGATCCTTTTGGCAGTCCTCGAAAGGTTTCAGCAATTCGGCTCCATCTTTTCCAAGGAGCTCAATGGCGTCACGAGAGTGGTAATCTTCTGGCAAGTTCAGGCCAATAAACACAAGACGTTGCGCAAAGTGAGCGAGAGCCGATCTATGTAGTATGGTTTACAAAGCATTGAGCTTTGGTGCGAAACGCGAAATCCGTCATTTGTTTCCGAGCCCACGAGTACCTAGATAATTTAAACTGAATTCAGAGGTCAAAGAGTGAAGAGCTTACCAGGAGGTCGCGAACAAGGATCGCTCTATAGAGCGTCAATGCTAGGCCATGTGAGAGGGCAATGTCATGACAGCATTGCTCGTATCCCATGCAGTTGCCAGAGTGCTCCCAATCAACAGCGTTGTGGAGAAACCTAGTACGAGCCCTCATGGTCGCCTCCTGGATGCCATGAGTTGAGACATCCTCCACTGTTGGTGCCGTCGGATTGTAATTGAAATTCACTTTATCCGTATAAACGAGGAGTCGTGGGAAACATGAGGTATGGATGACGACTTCGTAGCATTTGCCATCTAGAGTCTTGCCAACAAGATCGATGAACCCTTTTCTGCGACTTGGCGAAACCAAAATCCGTGGGTGCAAATGGTTCAAAGGTGCGTGGCAGATTCTCCACGCCCGTCAAACTGCTCCATTTCCAGGCAAAGTTGCTGGACGGCCTTGTTTCTCAAGGGTGTGAGGGGTTTTTCTCCGACGCAAATCAACGCTGGTGTGTTTCAAGGCATCATGCATGGCACCCCCCCGACTGCTTGAATATTTGAAGGACGTCCGAGATGCATGCCTAGAAGCGTCTTTAATGATTGCAACCCACTCCGGAGAACTGGGAGGCGCAGTCGTTGCAGATTGCATGGACCTATCGTTTGGCACTTTACAGCCGAATTTCAGGTACGGAGTAAGATCATCCGATTGTATCAGCCCCAAATAATATTTCACGCGTGTTCGTGGCACGAATGAGGTCTCGGTTTCGAGGTTTGGGGGGGTGGGGGGAGGGTACTTGCGCCGCGCCGTGCAACTTGCTCCAGTCAAGGTGGGGAGTCAAGGCTTTCTCATGCGTCGAAGACCGATAAATCACGGATGACTGTGCCTTCGCTGAAGTGCATGAAGCTAATAGCTTTGAAAGATCATACGTGTAAAGCTATAAAGCTATCGGTCGCCCTTGTCCTCCCGTATATTTATGTTCGCGTGACGTTTCACAGTCGTATTGACCATTGGCATGGGTAGTCTAATAAACAGCAAAACTTCCGCCGCTGCTATCGCTCCTCCATCTGGAGTGACATCAAACTTCGTGGATCCGTACTCGCTAAGGCCTGTATTCGTTGTTACGGCGGTCCTTTGTCTTCTGCTTGCTACGTCTGCCGTGGTTGTCCGCCTGGCCACTAGCTTTTGCGGGCCGACCAAGAGGATTCATGTTGAAGACTGTAGGTTTCTTCAATTTTAGGGAATCGCTGTCCCAAAATTTCGTCAAAGCACATGCTGAACCGGCCAGATATCTGTGTTCTGTCATGGGTCGGTAGACCTCATGTCCATTCCAAATGGCTTAACGCTGATCGCAGCGGCAGCTGGGACTAATAACTACATGTGTATTCACTGCACTCGAGACTCAGGAAGGTCTTGGGCGGCATCAGTGGGACGTTCCCAAGGCTAATATGAGGCCTCTGTTGAAGGTATACTAGGAGTGCTCCCGTTGCTGGCAAGAAGCCGATTTGGTAGACCGAAGAGTTAATGACCATCTAAGCTGTTCTACATCAATCGAATCTTCTACTCGCCGACGATCCTGGCCGCGAAGCTCACCGTCCTCCTTCAGCTCATGCGGATCTTCGTGCCCACCAAGCGCGGCCTTGTGTTCTGGCTCATCCAGACTCTTGTCTATCTAAACGTCAGCTTCTACCTAGCCAACGTGTTGTCCGTCATCTTCCAATGCAGCCCTGTGCGCAAAGCGTGGGACCCGTCGATCCCAGGCGCCTGCATCAACACGAACGTCAATCCCGTTGTAACGGGCGCCATCAACGTCCTTTCGGATGTTTTGATTCTGCTTCTGCCGCTCTGGACCATTTGGCACCTGAAGCTGCCCATCCAAAAGAAATTCAGCGTGTCTACGGCCTTCGCCGCCGGCATCTTGTAAAACCCGCTCTCATCGTACTTATTAAAGAAAAAAAAGTAGCTAACAGCTTATAGCGCCAATGTCGCTGGCATCATGCGCTTCTTCTATTCAGTAAGAATTCTACATAGCTCCGATCTGACCTTCCTACGCCTACAGCACGGCATGTGGACGTATGTTTCTTCCTGAGACACCCTCCCTATAAAGTCCTCTCGTGCCTTCGCTGATGAGAACACTTCACCAGGATCGCTGAGATAACGACGGCCATCTTTTGTGCCTCGCTGCCGCTCGTCCCGCAATTCTTCAGACTCTTTCACCATAAAAGCTCGTCCACCTCCAAGGCCCGCGCCAGCAGCTGGCCCACCGACTCGCCGCGCGGCGGAAGTGGCGTAGAAAGCGGGCCACGGCCGCTGCAGCTCTCGCGGGAGCCGTTCGCTAGAGATGGCGGCGGCGAAGGTAATTTTCGTACCTGGGAGAAGGGAAAGCAGATACTTGTGACTGGTGCATATGTGCCGACAGACGAGGAATAGACTGTAGCAGGAATCAAATGCGACCAGGGAGGGGGGGTTGCTTTTTAGGTAGATGTCCAGTAATTGTTCGGCCACGGATTGCCTCTTGGGCTTATCATACAGTGACCAAGTACCACCTGCATAGCCCACCTTCAAATCGGTACCGGCTGAGTGGAAGGCTTGAAGTTGGGTTGATTTGTGTAACGGACGGGACCTGGGCATGCGTGAATGAGCGACTGATTGCTTGCTACTGGGGGGAGTCCGCTCAGGCAATATATTTGAAAGGTGGGCGGTCAGCGCTCAGGCCTCAGGCCCCTAGACCCTGATCCACCTGATCCACTGCCAGTGTTTATTACTTTCGTGTTCATGATGGGCAAAGGGGGCATCAGAAATACTAAAGGAACGTCAAAAGCAGCGAGGAGATCAGTTCGAAATTGGAGGCCCCTCGGCCGAAGGTGCGTAAAACGGCGGCGACCGATCCGATTCTAGTGTGTAGTACTAGTGTAGCCTCCTGCGAGTCATTCTGCCCCTCGGTACATCCACAGTATCGTCATCTATTCTTCCTTCCCTACCTTCACCACTTCAGCCCCTTGCTTCACACTTGATACTTCTCGCACCCTACTCCCAGACACTGTCTCCACTATCATCTTGCCTATCTTCAATACTTGTCTCACGTTCAGTCCAATTGACTCCGCATCTCCCAACGCCCCCCCGAAGCCACGCCTGCCCGGACCATTCGATCAAGACGCGCATCTTCCTTCCCTCTCCTACTCCCCAACTTCCTTCGGAACCTTCTATCCTCCACCAAGCGCCTTTAAATAAGCCGTAGCCCTCGAGGTTACAGCGAGGCGCGTTCCTTGGAGCGACTGGAAGGACCTTCCATCGCTCCCTTCACCCGCATATGAGTACCCTGCTCTGGAAGTACTACTTCGAAAATGATGCCGAGAGCTTTCGACAAGTGCTCGCTCGAGCCACCTACAATGCCTCCGTACAGTCTACAAAGGGTGGCGGTGGTGGTGCAAGAGGAGGAAGTATTAGCATTACAGGGAGTCCAGGCGCAACGTTGGGGTCATCACCAACCTTGAGTAAGAGTGCGAAAGCATCTAGTTGGATTCATCAGAGAGCTCCAACGGGTAACGCGACGGCGAAGTCGCTTGCGAATGTGACTCTAAGCCGGACAGATGTGAATTGGAGAGACTCTCATGGTGTCACCCTGCTGCATCATATAGCTACATCGACTGACGAGGATGCATCTGAATTTGCCATTGCATTACTACGGCTCCCGATCCTTGATCTCTACGTTCAGGACGAGGAAAGCGGATGGACCGCGTTACATCGAGCTCTATACTTTGGCAGCATCACAATCGCTCGAGCGTTGATGGACCGGGACGTTCAAGACACTATGAACCATTCCAGTATGAGCTCATCTCATGCTGCAGGCGGTTTAATTAAGATCAAGGATAGAGAAGGCAACAGCCCTTTCGACGTGTACGGGGCATCAATCACAAGCCGCAACATTAGACGAGACTCGGGCCCCTTACTGTTAGCCGGAAGCCAAGAAGACGAAGACGGTGAGATGGCTCAGGGCGTTAGCGGAGATGCCAACGACGATGACGGCCCGAGCAGAGCAGTCGCACCAAGGACACGAATAGAGGGAGATGAAATCTTCGTCTTTGGTAGTAACAAGAACTTCACGCTAGGGCTTGGGGACGAAGATGACCGCCAATTTCCCGAGCGAATCTTTTTGAAACGTCCCCAGCACCTACTCCGCCGTCTATACAACGAGCATGAGGCTCAAACTGCTCGCGCAAGCGCTCAAGCCGCAGAAGCATGTAAATCGCCCGCGCAAATTACCCAGCTCCCGGCGATTGTTCAGTTCCGTCCCATCACAGTCCAGGACGTTCAGCTGTCCAAGCTGCATTCTGCCGTCCTCACCACTGACCCTGAAGCCAACCTGTACATGTGCGGCTTTGGGAAGGGAGGCAGACTTGGCTCAGGAGATGAGACCACCAGGTTTGGGTTCATCAGCGTACACGGCGGAGGTCTTTCAGGCAAGAAGATAATCCATGTTGCACTAGGACAGAATCATACAATTGCCATCTCAAGTGAAGGCGAGACTTTTACTTGGGGCAGTAATGGCTTCGGTCAGCTTGGCTATGTGCCTAATACCTCCAGTGCCATGGACGAAGAGCCTGCGCAGTTATTGCCACGACAGGTCTTCGGCCCTCTGAAACGCGAACTCGTGGTAGGAGCAGCCGCTTCTAGCATACATACTGTGGTCCACACAGCAAGCTCTTTGTTCACTTTTGGCAAGAACGAGGGCCAGCTTGGCCTCTTCGACTCCGACGCTCGGTCGCTTGCTATTCAGAATACGCCACGGAAAGTCGCTGCATCACTCTTCTCATCTTCCATAAATTTAGTATCAGCTATTGATAAAGCTACGATGTGCCTCTTGGACAACCATGATGTGTGGGTCTTTTCCAATTATGGTTACGCGAAGATAGCATTTCCACTCGAAGCATTCTCCAACTATTTCCTGAACAGCATATGGGGCGCCAGGGCTGAAGGTGCCGAGAATCATATTTGTAAGGTCACTTCTGGTGGCGACACGATATGTGCAATGTCAAGCATGGGCGATGTGTTTACCGTGCATGTCAGCCAAAAAGTAGAGCTTTCGAATGCTACATCGTCTACTACCAACCCATCAAAAATCCGCTTAGCTCTATCGCCGCCACAACGTGTCTGGTCTCTGAAAAAAGGTCATATGGCAGTCAGAGATGTAGACGTTAGCCAAGACGGCTCTATCATTATCTGTACCGAATCTGGGTCTGTGTGGCGAAGGGTCAAGCGTGCGAAGATCAAAGACGCAAGTGCCGCTGGCCTCGCTGAATACAAAGCGAAAGACTACAAATTCTCTCGTGTACCAGGCTTGACAAGGATTGCTGCGGTGAGAAGCAATACCTTCGGCGCATACGCTGCTGTCCGCAGGGATTGCGATGTTCTCAAGACTCAGATTGACATCGGGAGCAACACGCTGTGGAGGGATCTGTACCCTCTCCTACCATTCCAAGGGTTCGCAGAGGAAGACTCCGACACCGAGGATCCTACACTACGCTTTTGGAAACCGAGTCAACCTAATGACGTTGCGACAATCCGTAAGGCTGTCCTGACTATGTCAGACCTTGAAGAGAAAGTGGCAAGCTATCTCAGTGATAGGCTTGGTTCGAAGGAGACGGCGTATAGTGCGCAAATTGGAACCACGCTATCTGACGTCCGCATACCCGTTCACGATTTCGTCCTGGCTGCTCGCAGCGAGTCGATGAGGCAAGGACTTGCCGTTTTTCGAAAAGATTACTTTTTCTCGATTCCCGAAGTCGTGACCATCGAGTATGATACTGAAGGGAAGACCATGATACTCTTTCAAGGTCTAGATTTTATTACCGTCTTCAACCTCGTCTTATACTTGTATACTGACTCTGTGGTCGACGTCTGGCATCACACGAGGCACGCACCGGAAACGGCCTTCCGCTATCGCCAGATCAGGACCGAGCTGATGAAGACAGCTTCCAGTCTGGAGATGCGTAGACTTGAACAAGCAGTCAGAGTGATGACGGCACCACCAAAGTCCTTGCACGAAGACTTTGGTTTAGCGATCCGCCAGCCTAATTTCTTCGCAAATGGCGACGTAGAGGTTGAGCTTGATGGCGAGAATGTAAAGGTTCATAGTGCACTGATGTGTCAAAGGTGCCCTTTTTTCGAAGGCCTCTTTGAAGGTCGAGCTGCTGGTCTATGGCTTTCTTCCAGACGCCAGCAACTGAAAGACCCAGAGGAAGCCATCAAAGTTGATCTGAAACATGTGGACCCCAGTGCTTTCGACTTTGTACTGCGTCATATCTACGCCGACACTGATGAGGAGATGTTTAGTGATGTTGTAACTACTGATTTTGACGCCTTCCTGGACCTTGTACTGGAAGTCATGTCTGTTGCGAATGAAATGATGCTTGACCGGCTGGCGCAGTGCTGTCAGAAAGTGCTAGGCCGATATGGTGAGACCAGTGAACCGTACCCTCCGGCGCATTGTTGCTGATTATTTCAGTCAATACACGCAACGTTTGCCAGCTGCTGAACGCTGTTGCTCCCTGCTCGGTCACGCAATTCAAAGACGCTGCGCTTGAGTACATCTGCCTGAATCTTGAGGGCATGCTTGAAAATCAGTAAGCACGCAGTTCTTCCGTCGTGCCGAAGGTTCCGCTGACCAGATCAGTCTCCTCAACGAGCTTGATGACGATATTATGCTCGAGCTGGATGAAATCGTCCGCCAAAACCAGTTGGCATGTCTACCAATTGCAAAGAGCGGCAGGGCTGAAGTCGATTTAATTGAAAGGTATCCTCAACTCCTCGATTCAATAGCACGAAGCAAGCGCATCAAGATCGATTCGGTCTCCTTGCAGACTCGGCTCTATGAGCGTGAAGCAAAGCCGTCTGGGGGCTCCAAGGTCAAAGCGGCATTCCTCGAAGATTTTGATCGGTCGCCCTCTGTGCCGAAGTCTCGATCAAGAGCGTCTCGCGATCGAACCAGCCAATCCAAGAGCCCTTCTTTGCGGGCGAAGAGCTCTATTGCGGATCTCATGTTTGAGATGGAAGAAGACAGTGGATCCGAAGCAGAGGTGGCTGACAAAAACACGCTCGACCACCGCCGCCGTCTCAAAGCCAATTCTGTAGAGTCTCTGTTGCCACCTCCGCAGATGACTATGGGCGATGCAATCGCAGATGGGCGAACGGCCTTGTCCTCCAGAGCAAATGACACCATCGCAACGTCAGCTAGTCCACCATCCTACAGAAGTCAGGTCCTCCCCACTGGCAAAGCTTCTGGTGACACGAATAGCAAGCAGCCCTGGGCCCCGCCTACAATGACGGCCGGTAAGCTAGACATGAAGAATATCATGGCCCAAGCGTCTTCAAATCGTGTTTCGAATATCTCTGCAGGGTTGTCCGTTCGTGCTAGGGAAAGTGAAGCTTCTGCCGGTGGCTTACCTACGAAGCTATCCCAAAAAGAGCGTAAGAAGCAACAGCAAAAACAGCAGCAACAGCTACACGAACAACAACAGCAACAGCGACAACGACAGCCACTGCCATTGCAACAGGAACAGCAACATCAACAGCAGCAACTACGGCAACTACAGCAGCTTGGATCACAGCAGGCCGTCCCAACGCCAAGTTCAACTTCAACTGACAATCAAGTACAAAGGAAGAGTTTGGCGTCCCCGTGGCAGTTGGCATCAACGGGTTCAAAGATTTCATTAAAGGATATTCTCGGCACAGGGGACACCAAGCCGCCATCATCCGAGGCTCAAAGCATACCCCGAACCCCATCGCCACTTACAATGAGACAAACTGTTTCCGGAAAGGCACCCGCAGCGCGAAGGGCTGCCAGTGGTCCTGGCCCAACGCTAGCTCCCACTCAGCAACGCAGCGTCTCAATGCCAGACGCCTCCAATACCTTAGCCCAAACTCCGCGCACGGCCTCACACTCCTCGTCGTTCCAGCAACCAATCCAATCGATCCGCCACAGTCCCTTAGCTGTCGAACCGACCCTCCAACTTTCAATGTCCGACATCCTCTACCAGCAGCAGACGGAGAAAGACATCATCAAAGAAGCCGCCGCCAAGAGGAGCTTGCAAGAGATCCAAGAAGAGCAGGCGTTTCAGGAATGGTGGGACGAGGAGAGTCGGAAGGTTAGAGAGGAAGCGGAGCATGCTGCGAGGCCAGCTGCTGGAGGGGGGAGAGGAGCGAGGGGGAAGGTGAGAGCTGGATCCCGGGGAAGAGGAAGAGGACGAGGACGAGGACGAGGTGATGGGAGTTCTGGAGCCCGAGGAGGGAAGAAGGTTGTGGATGGTCGAGGCACCGATCGATGAGGTAGGTGACGGAGAAGCATGCAATGTATATAACAGGCATGACGGCCTGCTAGGGCACACGCGCCTGCAATCGTCACGTCCTAGATCCACAGTCTCACGGCTACATACATACATACATACATACATACATACATACATACATACATACACACATACATAGGTGAGATTTACGATGCGTGTCAAGTCATTGGTCTAGAGGCTATGAATACAATGATCATTTCAGTAGATCTTTCCTCGACAGTTTGACCACGTGCTATATGCATATCGCTTAGCAGATGGAGGCGAGGTGAAGACGAGACGAGTCGAGGAGTAGATGAGCATGCCAAGACTTGGTCACGTGTCACGTCCGCCTCTGCTGCCGCTTATTCAGCATCCGGATTCCGGAGTAGATGTTTAGTATTTATTCCATCACCACATGTCGTCATATGCCTGCTCAAATCCCGTGAACGGCATCCGGGGAACTGGAGTGACGGCAGGCATACTTCTGCCATTTGCCATCTGGTAGTCCGATCGTTGCCATCCTTGAGCCTCGTGCTGTCGTCATGGAGAAAAGAGAGATGGGTTAACGGAGAAATGAATGCGCTGAGGACGCGTGCATGTGTAAAGTATGTTATACCTAATAGAGCCAGAGGAAGTATGTTCAGTATGCTACTAATGAGGTAGACAATACGTCTCTTTCGCATCCTTCTCTCCACTCTTCTCTTCTGTCCAGCTACTCGTCTCAGCGTCAACAAGCATCGTCATGGCAATGCTTTTGTCGACATCCTTCCTCATCTCGGTCTTCGTCGCCACCCCAGTCCTTTCACTCCCACCCTCTGCCTACACTTTCGCTGCCTACCCATCATCCACAGCCTCCCCCTTCACTCCCCAGAACCTTACCTCCTTCGCCCAGCCTTCCACCCCCAATAATTTTACAACTGACGGACCTTATCTCGAAGTCGTCCATGAAATCTACAACCTCACCACCTTCCCTACTGGTGTAGCCGTCGACCTGGACAATCGCATCTTCATCAACTTCCCACGCTCTGCATCAAACAACGATATCACGCTGGGCCTAGCGGACAGCTTCAATACTACAATCGCATACCCAAATGCCAGCATACAGTCCTGTCTGCCCGGCCAGAATGTCTCGGCTTGCTTTGTCAATATACAGAGCGTGGTGATCGATTCTGCGCAGAGGTTATGGGCCCTAGATACCGGTGCAGGACCGGGTCAGATGGACGCCGCGGAGTATGGGGCAAAGATTATGTCGTTCAACCTGACGACGAACGAGATGATTGATAATTATGTGCTGCCATACTCCATCTCCGCCAACGGCACGAGGTATACTTCCTCCGCCTCCATCCCCTTTCACTAGGGGCAGGTCCTGACGGAAGAATACAGCATCAATGACGTCCGCTTCAACCTCTCCATGTCCACCGCCGGCGTCGCCTTTCTCACGGATGAACAAGGCTCCCTAGTCATTATAGATCTTGCCTCCCACACGTACACCCGCCGCCTCTTTAACACCTCGGTGGTGACTGCAGACGATTTGTTCGTCGGATCATTCGACGGAACACCGTTCTACGAATGGAAAGGTACCCAGCGCTCCCACGTCGAGATTGGCTCAGATGGCATTGCGCTCGCGAACGGAAACCTCTACTTTGCGCCTTTGGCGTCCCGAAGATTATATCAGATCAATCAGACAGTCCTAGCCAACGCCAGCCTAACAGATACCGAGATTCTTAACGCAGTAGAGTTTATTGGCCAGGTAGGTAGCTATCTCGAAGGCTTCACTGCCGATGACCAGGGCCGTGTCTACATGGGCACTGCGGAGCAAAACTCCATCACCTACTTCAACACCGTCTCTTCTCTTACAGCTGTGACCATGCTGAACGGTCTCAACGCATCAAGCACGAATGCGACGAACGAAGGTGTCATACCCGCTTCCGATGTGGAAGTAGCGCCCTTCGTCAGGAGTGCGGATATACAATGGCCGGACAGCATGTGCATCGAAAACGGGTATCTGTGGTTCACGACCAACCAACTCCCGCTTCAAGGGACGTATCAGCGAAACGACATTACGAGGGCAAGTCTGCCTTACAAAGTGTATCGGACCAGTGTCGGAGGCGCTGGTCCTGCGGTGTGAAAGACGGTTGAAAGCAAGAAACAAGGGCGAGGTAGTGCATCAATGTATATAGCGTAAAGCATCACGATCATTTATCCACATGAAGCAATGCCGTATGAGCGGAGTCACTCGCTACTACCCCTACCGCCGACTCCGTGACACCTGCACTGTCCTTCTACAGATCAGACGTTTTAATTGCCCAACATTTCTGACCTTCCGGTGGACCTTGAACGGCGGGGCCGACCAACCGCCCTTTTTCCGATTCGATAACCCCCGAGTTCCCGGAGCATGTGCCCAGGATGAAGGACGGAGATCGATATGGGTATGTCGCTGCCTGCGGGGAGATGCCGGCCCTTTCCTGCTTCCAGACTGAGGGGATGAAGGGAAAGGAGGAGGAGGATGGGGGGGGGGGAGGGGGGATGAGGAGGAGGAGGAGGAGGAGGAGGAGGAGAAGGAGGAGGAGGAGGAGGAGGGGGGGGGGAGAAGATGTTTCATCCACGCGTTTGGTTCGCTCTCCGTCTTTTCATTCCGTGGGCAGTCTGGGATCCCGCACGCTTACGCCCGCTCCGGGTCTCCTTTCGCGATGATGTCGTTGGGGATGGGGGAGGAGGGGAAGGGGGTCTCTGGCTTGCTGGTCGGGGTTGGGTTCCGGGGATCGGTGCCGGTGGGAGTGCGTCGGGGCTGGGATTGTCATTGTCATTGCGTATGGTTTGGGGTGATTTTTGATGGGTGGGCGGGCGCTGCGGACGGGGACTTCTGGATGGGGTTGGAGGTGCGGCGGTGAGAGTCGTTGCGGGGGCTCGGTATGTTGTAGGGTGCGGGGTGTCTGTGGTGGATGGGAGAGGGGGGGGGGGGGGGGAGGTTGTGGGTGGATGGGGGAGGGGGGTGCACAGGTGGTCGGTTTTCGTGGTTCAGTTTATCTAGTTCATTGATTCACGAATATTCCGTGTTGTGCACTTGGGCTGTGCGTCTTCCTTTCCTCCCCGTAGCCACTTAAGCACCGCCGCCTCTGCCGACCATCTTCAGCGCCCGCCGCTGCTCCTCTCCGATTACCATCTCTGGTAACTCGATCCCCTCCTTCGCCCTTTCCGGCCGGCGGACGAATCCGATCCCCGCCATGAATGCCAGGTAAGCGCCCACGGTCGCTGGCGTGACTTGGACCTGGCGATCCTTCTCATCCACGCCGTCGGCCCTCAGCACGGCCTGCGCGTTGCTGTTGTCTAACTCTCTGGATTTCGTGTCGGAGGGCAGGTCGGCCGTCACCCAGTCGAAGAGGGGGAGCAGCGCGTGCGGTTCCCTTTGCTCCTGGGTCTCGGTGGAGACGTATCGCTCGAGGGCCAGGCGCCAGTCGGGGTAAGGCACCATGGGCGCGTCGTACCCGTGCCGCGGTACCGCTTCGAGGAAAGCGTTGAAGCCCAGCTGCGGACGGGGCGTGACGTGCACGACTCCGACGGCGTGCGGGAGCGGCGGGTGCAGCGAGGCGGCCACGGCGACGCGGGCGCAGTAGCCGACGGGGACGAGGTTGATGGTGTTGCCGCCGAGGTCGGGACGGCAGGAGAGCTGGATGCTCCCCTTGAGCATGCGGAGGAGGAAGTCGTCGGTGGGGCCGATGCCGGTGATTGGGTTGCCAGTTATGTAGCCCGGCCTGACGATGCTGCCGCGCAGCCCTCGGAGCCCGGCTTCGCGCATGAGGAACTCGGAAACGTATTTCGACTGCGCGTACCCCGTGGAAAGGCCCTTGCGGGAGCCGTCGAGGGTGTCGCTTTCTAGGACGGGGGTGGTGAGGGATGCGTAATGATCCGTGTCCAGAACGGCGGTCGAAGAGATGAACGTCAGGTGCTTGGGCTTGCCGATTGCGCAAAGCGCAAGGCAGGCGAGGGTGCTGAGGACGTTCGTGGGTTTGAGAGTCGTATAGGTGTATATCCAATGAACACGTGCTCCATTGTGAATCACCACGTCGACGGCATTCTCGAGCATGGACCATACATCAAGGCTGAGGCCTAGCTTTTCCTTTGAGAGGTCTCCGGGTATGCACATGAGTCGCGATTCCCAGGAGTCGGACCACGTGCCGTAGGCTACGCAAGCGGTCTTGACACGCGCGAGGGCTTCAGGAGATGACTTGGCTCGGACGAGCGCAATGACCCTGATCCCTTTATTGCGATTGAGGATGCTCTCAAGGATGGAAGCACCCAGAAAGCCTGTCGCCCCTGTGATCAGGATGGTCTCCGGTCGGACAACCCCGGCCGGGAAAGAAGACGGAAGGCTCTTAGCCTTTAGGACTTCGCCATCAAGCGCGTAGTCCATCTCCGGCGGCGTACTGTCAGTCTTCTTCTCCCCGTCCTCTCGGGCTTCTAGCGCGGCAGCTATGACGCTAGAGAAATCTCGCAACGTTGGATTCTGAAACAGAGTATTCATAGAGATGCTGATCTTTGCCCAGCGTTTGACGTCAAACAGAACCTCCTGGGCCCTAAGACTATGACCACCGCTGTCGATGAATCCATCATCAAGGTCAATGGTCTCGGCGGGAACGCCTATTCGCGAAGCCCATATTTGTCCTACAGTCTTCTGTATGTCTGTCCAGTGAGACCTCGCCGCCCTGCCCGCTGAAGCAGCTGTGGCGAGTGCGGCGGCGTCTGGATAGGGTAGGATTTTCCTGTCGACTTTGTAGTTGGGCGTCAAGGGTAGCCTTCTCAAGGGAATTATGACGCTTGGTACGGCGTACGAGGGAAGCTTCGTCCTCAACGCAGCTCTGACATCTTCTCGAAGCAGACGGAATCGCTTGAGCATACCCACCATAGTATCGTCTTCTGTATCGTCAGGCTGGCCTTTACTTTCCAACCACGACGTCCATTCTTTCATGTCCGGCACAACATATGACACAAGCGTAGGTTCCTATGCGCCACGTAAGCTCTTGGAGTACAGGGGCCCTTCTCATGCGCTAACATACCTCGTCTTTGTCCCTTCTAACAAGTGTTACATTTTCTCTGACCAACGAATGCTGCGAGATATACGTGTCAATTTCCCCAAGCTCAATCCTGAATCCACGAATCTTGACCTGATTGTCTGCCCGACTTGATCCGCTTGATTAGTATTTTTCCGTAGGCAGAAATAGTAAGTCATACCCAGTACATTCGACATCTCCACTCTCAGTATATCGTCCAAGATCGCCGGACCTGTTAAATGATGAGTGTGCTGCGTCTCTGATCCAGGATTTTGCGGATATTGCTATACCTGTATAGTCGATCTCGAGGACCTTTCCAGAAATTACGCCACGGTTCTTCTTGGCTGGTAGAATCCAAGTTCCTCTCCTCTATTTCCTGCCACATTTTGGGATCCTTGAGGAAGAAGTTTGGTATAAACTTCTCCTTGTTCAGATCATCAGAGCCCAGATAGCCCTCAGCGAGACCTAGATGATACGGACTCAGAGCTGTGTATCTGTGTGGGTCCCGTGATTCACATCAAACTTACCTCCGGCTCGGACAAAGATCTCTCCCTGTTCGCCAATGCCGCATAGTCGAGGCTTACCTTGCTCTAGAGATGTACGGTCGACGACGAGCAGTTGTACATTCTTCATACCTTTGCCTATTTTCATGTAAGTGTCTGCTTTGTCCATTCGTATAAAAAGATTGAACATGTACCGGCTGGAATGACGTCGGGCATCCGGCCGAGATATATCGAGTCCTCATTGCGAGGAGGTAGTGCATAATAACTTACGGCTCTGTTAAAGAGGGTTAGCTGTTGCTGCCAAATTTGCATTCATTAGAATTGTCTTGCCGTTGAGTCTCTGTTGTACCTGTTAAAAAGAGTTAGCTTTTGCTGGTCCCTTTGCAATCATTGGAATTTTCGGGGGGTCTCGGTTGTACCAAACATATTAATCTGTAAAGCTATTGAGCATCGGCTAGGGACGGGGTTGGGTGAAGATGAGAGTTATGGAACGTACAATTCTGCAATTGGGAGCCAACGCTTGGAGTAAACGACAGTCACGCTTTATAAGTTGATCTCCCACAAAAAATGCATTTTTGAGGGATGGAAATTCGGCAGTGGCACCACCAACAAGGATTTGGCCTGCAAAAGTGCTCTGAGTTAGCAAACGTAAAGCTTTGACAGTAAAATCAATTGGCCTACCCATTGCAGGAGTCAGATGAGTCACGGTCGCCTTGTATTCTCGCATCCACTCAGCAAGCCTTTCATGCTGGATGTCCTCTTTGGCAGGTACAAGCAATTTTGCTGGTCCACAATCAGCCTTGATCTCAAATTCTGATCAGAATTATTCACCTCCAAGGAAGAGAGGCGTGAACACGTCTCTTCCGAGCTATCAGCCATTTGTCGGAGAACTACAGATCGCATATTCGGTGAAAGGCATCACATACCTCTGTATGGGATCGTGAGCTATCCCTGACAGCATCGTGAATTGGTCTTTGTCCTGTACAACGTTAATCCTATTACCTATGAGTCATTCCAGGCTCATACAGAGAGATTGAAAGTATCGGCCATCCAGGGATAGTAATGACTAGGAAGAGTTAAATTCGCCACGAATATACTCGTTCAGAGAGAGCACCGTACGTTAGAGAAAAGTGACGTCCTCGGACCTATTTGATTTGTTAGTAATGTTGACATAAGTCTTGCGACCGTTGAAGATACCCCTTTTGGTCTACCCTCAGACCCTGCACAAAGTCAGTCACACTGAAAAACATAGACTCCCGGGATCACAGCTTACCAGACGTGAAGCTAAGCGTCGGCGCAGAATCTGGACCAACGATCACACCGGGCCGCTTGCTCTTCAACGACTGTTGTTCCAATAGAACGTCCTTGCCGTTCCGGTCAAGGGACCCTCCTTTGACGCTGCCGTCATCAAGGACTTCCAAACCAGGCACTTCAGCCCTCAGTTCGAGATTTTCCTGGATCCAAGTCCGTACTGGAACTGAGAGCTTTCCGTCTTCCTTGCTCGCCTTTTCGATAACAATCAGACCTCTAGGCTCTGCAACATCAAGATACACAATCTGCCGATCCGGAGGATACCTGCTAAGCGGTAAGTATTGCGGCTAGTATACGATTCTTAAAAGGATGCGTACGCAGGATCTACGACGCTGAAGGTAGCGCCAGCTTTCAAAACTGCAAGTATTGCAATACATAGATCCACGCCTCTGTAAGCATAGATCATGATGACTTCGCCCCTTTCGATACCATGCTGCAAGAAATGATGTGCGATCACATTGGACGCTTCATGAATCTGTTGATAGGTGAATTCTCGCTGCGGCGTTGTCTTTGACGCTGTTTCGACTACACAAAGTCGATCTGGAAACTTGTCCGCATTATCTGCAAATCGATCCTGGATTGCCCCTTCAAAGGCAGACCAGTGGAGATCTGCTGTGGGATCTGGCAGCGCGTTCTCGGATCTTTCTCCACTCTCCATTTTTTCAATTGGCTTGAACACTGTACAAGAGTGTTTGTGGCGAGTATGGCATCAATTACATGCAAATTATGCTTGCTATTCAAACCTTCGCCGTTACAATTGCTCGTGTCATTGAATATGAGTCAGGGGTGACACAGGGAACATTGTGGCATTATCATATTATGCATGTGAGAAAGGCAACTCTGCCGAGAAGGTCGAGACCAAATTAGCTTCATATAAAGTAGGTACATGAATGTATTTACCTTATAGGTGCAATTCCAGTGCCGCGAGAATGTCCAAAAAACATCAGTGTTCGTAAAGATAACGTGGAATTGAGCGATGGAATTGGTGAGCGGTGGAGATGTGGAATTGGTGAGCGAGAGGGATTGATTGGTGAGTGGTGGAGTTGAGCGATGTGGAATTAGAAAAAGGAAGAATTGAGCGATGTGAAGTTGGTGAGCATCAATGAGATGGTGCCAGGTAAATTTTTAATTTTTGAGCTCGAGAGCCTCCATTTTGGAACCCCTTCTACGGAGTATCTTCACTGAAATTAAATATTATTGTCTTTACTGTACCTACTGCATCAGAATCGAAAGTTTAATTTGCTCAGCGCCAAGTATCCCATACACTCCTGCTTACGCTAAAAGTTTACCCGTCGAATGTTCGCGTCAGCCGCGTCTTGATTCCTTACTTAACATTACATAGCGATCAAAGTGCAATTATTTCAGAATTCAGAGGTACAGATGATGGCCTCTTCAGCTAGATCTCGCCCATCTGGAACGTCTAATAGGCAGAGAGCAGGACCTACCCTTCCCACCTATCAGCCTCCCGAACATCCTCTGAACGAGAATGCCATTCGCGCCATCCATGACCTCCCTCGCAATCACAGACTTGACTCTCTCAAAACACGGCTGAACACCGCACACAATCATCTCTCAGGGGCAGCGGTTGATATCAATGATCGCTTAGTAGCGCGAACTGCAATACACGAAAAATCTCGCGCCAGGCGAGAGAAGCGAGGATCGCAAGAAGACAATGAAGAAGAAGATAGGGCCATGGATGAGAAGAGGCAGCAGACTGACGAGTTGACTGGTAGACTGGAGGTGGGTGTCCGCAAGATCATCGATGCAAAGTTCGAGGTCGATATTGTTGAGAAGGCGCTCAAAGAACTTGAGACAAACGTGGCGAACAATCGAGGTGCTATTGCCCCTACTCAGAGCACCCTCGGTGCAAGTCAGTTCAGGTCGAACCGGCGAACAAGAGGTGGGGATGTGGACGATGGAGGCAGCGAGTTCGAAGACGACACCATATCTGCTGGGGACAATGGCGGCGCTGTGGACTTCATCAAACGGAAGATACAAGAACAGCGATCGACGTATCAGGATGAGACTATGTCCTTTCGGTGAGTGTATCGCCACGACTAACACCCCATCTCCACGCTTACGTTTTTCATGTTAGCTACGCGCACAACAACGACTACGTTGGTTTCAAGAAGCTCGTCTACGACGCCCAGTTCCCGGGCGACGATGCACCACCTATGCCACACGCATCAACGTGGTTCTCTGACCAGCCTACAGATGCTTCCGACGCTCATACGGGTGAAGAAGTGGCAGCAGCAGGCGGTCAAGCAGCTGGCACGGACGATGACTTGGCCGTGGCTTCTGAGCGAATCAGTATCAAATGTCCGATCACATTGCTACCCATGAAGGATCCCGTCACAAGCACCAAGTGCCCCCATAGCTTCGAGAGAGAAGCTATATTGAGCATGATCAATGCTAGTGATACAAGAGTTGATACAGGTGGTAGACGAGGAGCGGGAGGCAAAAAGGCGATGCAATGTCCCGTGTGCACAGTCGTAAGTCGCACTCTACACTGCTGTTACTCCCCACTTGTTTCAGCACTGACGGGTTACGCCCCAGATGCTCACAGCCGACGACGTCGCGGCCAACCCCGTCCTCGTCCGCAAAATCAAGCGCATGCAAGCCGCCGAAAACGATCAGATTCACGACGACTCCGACGATGACGACGTGAGGGCACCGGCAGGTGGTCGGCCCCGACCTGATGACATCAGCAGCTCGCCAGCGAAGACCCGAACACCTCGCTTCAAAAATGAACAACGAAGCCAAGCGCCGAGGAACCAGAGCAGAGAGGTGTCCATGGTGCCAAATTCACAAGTGCAGGGGCTCGTAAGGGAGGAGCGAGAAAGGCCGAGCAGCTCCGCGGCGACGGATGTTGTTGATCTTGAAGAAGACGATGACGAGGATGCGGAGGAGTAGAGTGTGGGACAACCGACTGCTCTTGTGGAGGCAAGCGCCGGAAGGCATTTGGCGAAAGTATCAGCTCTTCACGCGTGGAAAAGACGGATGGATATAGACGCCTATGTGCGTTTCGCCTGCCAAAGACCGATGAACAAGAAGGACCACATAGATTGAATGCTCCAACGCTAAGGCATTTGCCGCTTGCAATTATTCTTCAAGCAGTCATATCAAAACACCGTCCAGACCCGACGACGCTAACCCTGATCAACCCATATGTCCATTCCATCACTTGGTGATGACGCCAAGCCAGTCAGCAACAATCAGCGTTATCATACTATGTGAAGCCCAGTCAGCAAATGGCTTCAAGGATCCACAGACACGCCCATGGCAAGGAAAGGACAGGGCAACTCACGCATGCGGCGCGATCCTAACATAGTACGTCCCGAACCCCCTATAAAACCTCAAGAGTCCCTCCTCCTTCGCCACCTTCCGGAAACAATCCGCCATCCCGCTATACGGCACCGTCCCGTCGGGTCCCTTTTGCTGCTTCTGTAACCTCGTCTTGACGAAATCGAACGGCAGCGAGAAGAAGCTGGCGAAGAATCCCGCAATGGCGCTCGCCGTCAGCGTCTGCGTCTGCATCGACAGTTGCGTCTTCGCCTTCAGCTGCGTCTTTGCTTCGGAGAAGAAGGCCAGTTGCCCGAAGTTCAGCGCCATGGCTCGCACTATCGTCGGACTCGCGCCGGCCCAGAGCGAGTATACGCCTTCGGCTTTGGATATCCGCACCAGGGCGTCCACGACGCTTTTGTAGTTCGCCCGCATCTCTTTCGGTTGGAGCCCGTCGCTCTGCATCCGGATGAGAGCCAGGTCCGCCGGATTGCCCACCATGGCCGCCAGCCCGCCCGCCGTCAGCCCCGCGCCCGCTCTCTCCGCGAAGCCGATCACCTGCCCCTTGGCTTCCGCCCTCGCCTTCAGAGCCGTCATGAAGGTATCGAAGAAGCCGAGCCGAGCAGTCGTGTACACCGCTTGCCTCAACAGTCCAGCGCTCAGGCCCGTGTAGAGATCCATCACCTTGCCTTGGGCTATGATATCCCTGGTCACCGAGAGCGGAGTCGCTCTCGGGCCCGTTTTTATCCCCTCGCCGGCGAGCTGCAGGCGCACTTTTATCATGTCGATGGGTTGGATGCAGGTCGTGGCCGTCATGCCGGCTAGGCCGCCGTTTATGAAGGGGAGAGCGGTGCGGGTGTAGGGATGGTGGAGGAGGGACGCGGCGACGGGGGAGGATTCCGAGGCCGGTTTGGAGAGGGCGGAGGTGGTTTTGTTGGAGGCGGATTTGGCGGCGTCTACGGCTTTGGACATGGTGATGGTGTTGGGGTGGAGATGGGAGGCGGGATGTTTGGGTCGGGAGGAGAGGAGAAGGGGCTGCGTGAGGGCTTGGGGGAGGGCGATTGGGAGACTGTCGACACTGGGTCCGGCGTTGGTGCTTGCTGATTTGTGCTGAATTTTATTACAGTCAGCAATCCTTTGCGTGGTTACTCCGGTCCGAAATTGGATGCGGTCACGTATCTTACTTGAGCAGCTCTGGCCCGCAGAGCCCCAGCGGGCCAATAAATGATAATGGTCGGGGGTTCCTGATTCAGTCAGTGAGATTCCCCGGGGAATCAAATATGAATTATCGCGGGCCAGATGGATGGGTGGGGATGGGATGGAGAGGATGAATATTGTGTATGTGAGTATGAGTTCTATGTACAATCGGCCGCTATGCCCGCTGTTATTATATCCCACGGCCCTTCGTGCGGCGCCCAATCGCAAGGTGGGCGGTGGACGCTCTCGTGCGGGGAAAGGGCGACGGGCGTTGAGACTTGACAGGCAGCCCACCACGGATCCCATTATGCAGGGCTGGGGTCACTGGCGTGCTTCGGATAATTCTTTATGCACACGGATAAGAAGGATAAGCCCTACCGCGACCCCGCCCATGCATTACCTGTTTACCATTCCCTCTGCGAACGGACAGCAGAGGAAACTGCGCGGCTGCGAGTGTAAGGTCGTACTGCTGGGATGCCCGACAGGTGTACGATGCTTCGAGCAAATGGTGGTTTGTGTGCAACAACTCTAGGTATGGCGGTGGTGCGTGATAGAGTAGGGCTGAAATCGGCAATCAATCTTGCCAGGGAGAGTCCGAACCTCCCTCTTATTTTCCACATCGCCGACTGTTATTTTGAACCCCTTACTCCGGACGGTGAGCGTGGATTATATAGTGCGAATCCTGTGTCCTGTCAAGCCACTGACCCATGGAAACGACTCTGTTGACTTCGCGACGAGTCTCAGCACTCGAAGCACGGTGGGCGATGCGTGACGGAGGCGTCTCCTGTTCTCAGACTTCCACGATCTCCATTTCTTCCCAGTCGGTCATGCGTTGCCAAGCAGTTCTTGGGATGCTCATGTACTTGACTCCTTTGGGCATGTAAATGCTCGCTTTGCGTCAATTGGAGTGGATATGTAAAATTCGAAATTTTCCCGACCACGTTGCCCAGAACTCCGACGAGACTTGGGTGGGAATCGTACTGTTTTCCTCTCTGCAAAATCAACTTGCTCAAAGCTCTTGGCTCCTAAGCCTGTACTGGACATTCTCATTGTATTCCATTGAAGAAACATTCTCATTATATTCCATTCAATTGTCTTCCAATGTCCATAAGTGCAAGAATGTTCTTCCCTTTCCCTGAACCGTATCCATTCCATCTATCCAGCACCTCTCCATCCAGCATCTTGCAATCCAGCATCTCTCCATCCAGCATCTCTCCGTTAACTTCCAAGCAATGGACGCCCCTCACCCTTGCTGGGCAGATCACAACCACTCCGATGAGCATCTGAACCTGATGTTCGCAATTCCTGGCCCCGAAACGGGGCCATCTCGCCCCTACCGTGCACACCGTGATCACTCAGACGAGCACTCTCTCTTCCCTCCCCCCTCCATCTCACCAGACGATTCCGGCTACTGCAGCCCGTCGGAACTGCACTCCGAATCAAGAAAAAAGCCCTCGAGATCCGTAGACGCGACCCCGATACCCCCGCCTCTGGCAACGCGTCTTCTAGTCCTCGAAGAGGACAGCGAGGACGACGTGCCCGAACGTCGAGCCGAGCGGCCGTGGAGCTCCGGGTGGTCTTTTTCCAAAGAGTCAAGCATCAACCGGACAAGCGAGGGGTATGACACCGGAGACCGCTCACGCCGGAAGAGCATCTTCGGCCTCGGCCTGCGCCGAGCGTGCAAACGTGTCCGCGCGGCGGTCGTGGCCGCCGCGACCAAGATCAGCCGGGGCGGCTCCGGAGCCGAGCAAGGTCGTGGGTGTGGGGTTGGGGGGTGGGATGGCGCGGCGGGAGGTTATGGCGTGATGAGGGGGAGTGTAAGGTTCCGCGAGGGGAAGGGGAAGAAGGTGTACAAGAAGGTGAAGAGGACGCTGTTGCGGAGGCAGGGGCCGGTGCATTTGAAGCAGGCTACCGTGCGGACTCCGTTGGATGAGTGAGTGAGTGGGTGAGTGAGTGAGTCAGCGAGCGAGCGAGTGCGTAGGATTGGGTATCCTGACAGGTACCGCGTCACGTTGATAGGGTAGGACAGCAGAACATCATACAACGAAACCATCATGACAAATCATCGTACCTCAATACCTCCCTCGCGCATGCTCACATCCTCGTATCACGCACCAGCCACCATCTCACGCACATACACACTAATGCAGTCAGCACCACCCGAAGCGCAACCCTGCGACCGCCGTCCATTGGCCCAAGCAGACTGCCACCAAAAAAAAAAAAAAGCCCAACAAGGCTGCGCACAGCGCCCCCGAGCTCCCAACCCCCAGCCTCGTCAGCACGACTTCCTCGACTCCACCCACTCCCCCGTCGAGACCGCTCCCCATCTCCCGTCCCTCGACGTCCGCAGCGCCGCCTCTGCGAGCTTCCCACACCGCAGACCACCGCCTCGCTATATATTCGACGCGTATCATCACACTCTTCCCCTGCCAGTCCTTCTCTCCGCCGCCGCTCCGTCGCGCTCGTCCCCCGGCCCCGATGTTCGGCAAAAGCAGGATCCTCCGCGGCGGCTCGCCCGACGGCCTCGGTCTCGACGTCCTGTATCCGCCCGCGGGCGCGAGCGACCGGGACGCCGTCGTCGACGTCGTTTTCGTCCACGGGCTGGCCGGGTCCCGGTACGGGACGTGGAGGAAGGATGGCGTCCTGTGGCCGCGGACTCTGCTCGCGCGGGACTTTCCGATGGCGAGGATCTTGACGGTGGGTGGATGGTTTCTGTGGATCGTTCTACGCGTGCTGATACCATGGGCAGTGGGGCTACGATGCGGACGTCGTCCGTTTCTTCGGGCCTGTGGGGCAATCTAATGTGCAGGATCATGCGAGGGATCTGAATCGAGATCTTCTGCAGGAGCGGTTTGAGGATCATCAGGTAGGGATTCAAGTCCTCTTCTGCGTCCTTTCCCATGCCTTCGGCTTCGCACACGCTGTCAAAGACTAGCTGATAGAAGCAGATGTTCAGACCGATAATCTTTATTGCCCACAGCCTGGGAGGCTTGATCGTGAAGGATGTAAGTCTCAATACAACAGTCGGTGCAAAGACAAGGTCGCTAATCGAGAGGCAAACACCAGGCCTTGTTCATGTCATATCGCGAAGGCGTCAAACAAGCTCGCGAAGGTGTCGACCACCGTCTTGCCGCCGTCAAGTCCTCCACAAAGGGTGTGCTGTTCGCAGGAACGCCTCATCGAGGTGCGGACAAGGCAAAATGGGCAGTCACTGCTACCAACCTGGCGTGGTTCATACAAAAGGATTATTCCAGTGAGGTGCTCAGCACTCTGAAGCGAGGATCCGAGGTCCTCGATCGACTGCAAGACAGCTTCAAAGACATCCTGGAACACTTCGCTGTATACACACTCCTCGAAGACCTCGGATATCCGAAAATAGGCAAGATCGTGGAAAAGGATTCTGCGATCATCGGCTGGCACGAAAAAGAGATTCATATACATGCAAACCATTGCGATATGGTTAAATTCAGCGAGAGCACGGAGAACGATTACAAGAAGGTCAGAACTGCTCTACGAGAGATCATCAAGGATCGCATCGGGACACTGCGTCCAGAAGCGAATGGTATGCCCAATTGACTGTCTGAAATCCTGAATGTGATTAGCTGTATCTAATAACATGTCGACTTCATAGTACAATCTGATCTTTCGAATCGGAGCAACAGCCGCCAGTGGCTAGATGACGACCCGCGCTCAAGTTCGGAATATAGCAGCCGTAGTCGACAGCAGGGTCTTCTAGCTGCCCCGTCGGAAAGTTCTCCCGGCGGTGGCTTTTCTCGACGTTCCGAGCCATTTGAGCGGGCTGTGAATAGCGGACAGTCTTTGAATAGTCGCCTGGTAGAGTTGAGTGACGCCCAGAAATTCTGCGGAGGGGATTTTAGTGCGTCGTCCTGATTTCCGGAGAGCAAGATATGTAGATCACACTGACCCATGGTCCTCACAAGTAGCAAAGAACATGGAGCTGGGCACTCATTTTCTGAAGCAAAGAGGCCAAGATGTTGAACAGAATCTGGTCACTGCTCGGACATACTTTGCGCTGGCAAGAGCTGTTCTACTCAAGTCTTCAAATCCAGATCCAGAACGCTCCACGCAGACTTATTATCAACTCATGAATGTCGAAATGGAGATGAGTTATAGCCCAAGACTGACTGCCCAAGACAAGATGTTGCATCTGCAGGCTGCTCATTTCTATGGAGTCGAGGCTTCTTCATGCGCCCGTAGTGGGGGTTCTGTGGGAGGGGTGGCGCAAGTGATGCTCCAACAAGCTGTACTGAAGGGTAGGAGAGCGGAGGTTGATGCTAGACTGGGCATGAGTCCTCAGGAGGTCCGCAGGCAGAAGGACGAAGCGATTTCAGAGATTGCAGGAGCGCTGCAAGAACTGCAGCATTCCAAACGGCCGAACCTCGAAGAGACCACCGTTTGGGCTATGAACTGGCGAAATCGGTTTTCAACTTCCTGACAGCCACTATACAGCCCCAGCTGATCCGAGCTCGAAAGAATGAAGTAGACGTCAAAAGATGACCCGCGTGGCTCTTCCTTCTGATCACTGTTGCCTGGCCGTCAAATATGATCTGTTCGATGTCTGTGAGGGAAACCACGGTGGCGTAGACGAGGATTGACTTGGCGGTCTCTGTGGCGATACATTGATCGGATGACCGAGAGGCGCACTTGGCATGGGACCAAATCCACCATTAATCACCGACCATGGTGGCCTTGAGTCTACAAGAGATGGAGGTCCTGGAGCAGGAGCCGGCGAAACACCTGCACTACCACCATGTTGAGACGCAGAGTCGGTCGGGCTCAACTCTTCAAGGAGATGTGATGACAGCGCATGACCTGTGCTTGAGGGCAGGCTGATGTGCGACGGCGGCCCATTGAATTTATTGGGGCGATCTTGCCGAATGCGGTCTTTTTCCTGCCTACGTCGCTCCCTCGATTCTCTTGTACGCCAGCGGTATAGCAGCCACGACAGAAAACCAAAAAGGATGAGTGTTAGCCCTCCAATAACAATGGCTGCAATTTCACCGCCACCGAGGCCAGTCTGTTTACCATTTGATGAACTGCTGGACGAAAATGTTGACGACGTTGGACTGCTTGAAGATCCGATGACAACCAAGGAGTCGGTAGAGTCCGCAAGAGTACTTGAAGTGGCGCTAGCAGAAAAGGCTACAGCAGAGTCGGTAGAGTCCGTAGGAGTACCTGAACTGGAGCTGGAAGTGGCGTCAGCAGCAACGGCTACAGCAGAGTCGGAAGAATCCAACAGGCTGTTCGAGGTCCCGCTACTCGAAAAACTTGAGGCAGCTGCAAACGATGTAGATCTTGCTTGTACAGCCTCCTCTTCAGCAACGGTTGTCTCAACGGTCTGAGTGAACGGCGATGAATTGCAGCCAAAGCCGGACAAAGGCACTGATTCGTTCCAATACCGTGTATAACAGTAATCAAGCCCCACTTGAGAGCTAGAGACTGTGTCAGCGCACTGTGTCATAACAGAGTGATGCAGAATTCACCATTTAAGAATGTAGGAATTCGTGGAGCAATCACTGCCACACCCAGCGAGAGCAGTCTCATCCAAACATGCAGTCGGCAAGACACAGTCGTTCGGATCTGCGCAGCAAAAGTGTACACTGTTCACAGTATTCGAAGCACACGTAGAGCCAGCGGCGCAGGTCACTGGGGATGCTGTATGAGAACAAGTATTAGCAGATGGCACAGAGATTTCACGAAGTAATGGAACGGTAACGGCACAGATGTTTCCATTGACCCAACCGCATGTATCTGCAGATTGTCTTTGATAAATCTTTCGAGACACGACAAAGGGATGAGGTGGAGCCGTTGGCGACGGAGAGACTCGCGCCATGAGAAGTACGGCAGATTGGGTCGACGCGACATCGTGGAAGAGACGGATTAAGTACAGGTTCCAGGTGATTGTAGGAAGAATCGACTTCGAAGCCCCCAAATTAAGTTGGCTGTCAAGGATATGAGAATCGCTGCTGCCGGCCAGTCGCACGACCACATTGGGAAGGCGCCCCTGCGCTAGCCCTGCTGCTGGCTGCAGGACGCTGACAGGACCGTGTCTTGGCAGGGATGGCTTGGTGAGCACACCAATCAAAAGAACCGTTTGAAGCCAGGGAGACTCAATGAACTTCTGTGCTTGGTGGCTCGCTCAGCTTCGAGCCGCAGTCTGCACCCCATCAAGCGTAGGAGTCATATCTTTAGATGCACGATCTGTGATTGGTTGTTGTGATGTCGGTCTGCACGGCGCCGACGTGCACTGAGACTATCGTTCGAGAGCCTTGCCACAATAAACGAGATGGCGCTCTCCTTGGGTCGGTTTTCTAGGATCCTGGTATGTTTGGCTGTTCTAAGCCTTGCAAAGAATCGCCATTTCACACTCGCTACCAGGATTCACTGTCTTGCATTCGTCTGGGCAGTCAGAATCTTTCACGCTGAGTAAGACTGGGTCATCTTTCTAAAGCAATCAGTTGGGCCTCTGGAAAGAGATGCTTGCTGTGGTCGGTCAATCCAAGGCGTTGATCTTGCGAGCTAATATATGTTTCGCTAGAGGCGCGCGGGTTTGGACTTTCACTAATGTAGAACTGGCATGACATGTTCGCTTTGAATTGGTTGATCACCTTCACCACATTAAATATATATCATCTAGAGTAGTCATTATTGCTTTAGTCAGCTCTGTCTTCAACTCGTTTGTCTTTGATCTCCATTTCTCCATACCTCCACCTCTTCAAAACACCCATGATATTCCAGCAACCCCAGCCATCATCCCGATTAAATACGTCGAACCCCAGCACTCGGTCATCGTCCCTGCACCACCTAAGAATTGTAACACTCCCGTGCCATTTGGTCCTGTACCTAGCCCACCTACTATATAAGGCGCCAATCCCTCTGTACTCGTACCAACCACCGCTTGCGTCGCGCTCGGCGCTAACGGAATCGTAGTCCCGCCCACTGCGACCGTCCCTCCTGGCGCCGTGGTACCACCTACGACGATCTCGCCCCCGAGGGTTAGCGTTTGACCATCTACCAGATACTGGCCCTGTGCATTCGGGGTTATCGTTTGCGAGCCGATCGTGATGGCTGAAGGCGTGGTTGTGGGTGCGGTCGCAGACGGTAGATTCAACGTTGTGGTGCTCGACCCTATCACGAGCACGGGATGGACTCCTGATGTTTGTAGCACTAGAGGCGTAGTGAAGGCGCCGGAGCCGAGGACGAGGGTTGTATTGACTGAAAGGGTCTGGCTGGCGATCACATAGCGTGATTGCGAGTCTGTGGTGAGGGTGTACCCGTCTACAACAACCGGAGGGGGCTTCGGGGTGTTGTCGAAGACTTGCGGGGAGGCGACAGGCATCGTTGTGACAGCTTGTGAGCCTTGAGCGTTCGTCGATGTGACAATCACGCCAGGTGCTTGTGATGTTGCGACGACGATGCTGCCTTGGGCATTGACAGAGCTGACGACGACGTTTAGTAAGGCATTAGGTGCAGCTGCTGGAACGGCGGTGGTGTCTTGATTGCCGAGGCCTGGGATTGGCAAAAGAGCAGCATTGTTAGAGTTTCCCTCTTGCGGAGAAGCGGGATTCGCGACCGGTGCATTCGAAGAGGCTGTATCGTCATTCGCTGCTTGATTTGGAGGAGTATCAGCGTTGGATTCTGCCTTTTCTGGAGCTGGGTTTGGTGCTGGCCTGTTAAGACCAGCTTGATTTCCGCTTGCAGCTTGATCAGGTGATGGGGCTGGCGCTACTTTGGCAGGTGGCCCCGGAGCTTGGGGTTGTTTCTCTGGTGCAGGAGGTGGGCTTTTGAGTCCGAAAACATTCGCAACGATCCGAGACGCTTCCACCGCTTGCGGCTCGACTTTCGCTGGTTCCTTGCCCACTGCTGGTACGGGAACCTCTTTCGGCGGATTCGCTTGGGAGGCTGGTGTTGCACCAGCTTCGTCACCGGCCTCGGTGGAAGTGGATGTCGCAGTGAGATACAACGCCGTGTTCAAAACAGAGGCTGGAGCGGCCCATTCTCCAAATGGGGTACAATTCCAAGCCCCCATGTCGGGCATGAGGGGTTTAATCAAGGAATCATAATCACTGTCGAAGGACCAGACGGCATCCCATGTTGAGCCCCTAGGATCCAATGCTAAATAGCTTGCACTTATGTTTTGGACAGAATCCGGTATGGGTGGATGTGACGGGTAAGCAAAGACTGGTGAGTCACTTTTGAACGGGTCTGAATACTGATCTGACTGGGCGCACGGGTAGTCCAGGCATGTTGCGACTCCAGTAGTTGTTGTGGGAAGAGTGCCGCAGAAGGTGTAGCTGGACGGGTAATCCGTGTACAGGATCGACGGAAATGTCCTGTAACAGGTTTCAGTCACTTGGATGAGTATACTGAATCGAATGGGTCTCACAGTATCTCAGTTCTGTTAGTGGTACCAAATTGGAGGACAACTGACGTCGTCTTTGTGGCTGAAAGAGGAGTATAATCTTTCAAGTCTGCCTCTGTGTTGGTGATTGTTTCGATTCTTGTACTGTTATTTTTCTTGTTGACTACAGTGACTATGGTCTCTGCTGTTATCGTGGCAGTAATCGTCCTACCCGTCCAGGTAATGGAGCCGAGTGGCCCATTATTTCGTGTGCATTCAGATGGGCAACCTGTTGTTCCCGCTGCGCTTGGAAAAGTTATTCTTGTTGAATTTGCAAATGTTGCTTTCTTTGTCAGTCTTTGTCTGTGGCATATGATGTTTTCTCGCGACCTACTCGAATATGGGACTGTCGTAGCTACACTGAAAGATATGGTAAGAAAGAGATTACAAGCAAGAGCAAAAAGGAAGAAGTCGGATCTCATAGCGACATCAGTTTTACAGTAATGACAGTCCGAGCTTTGCAGACTCTACAATATAGATACAGACAGGAAATATCAAGGAGTGACAACGGCGACGAAGTTGGGACTCAGCCTACCTTGTGAGCATGCTTTGGGAGGAAGACCGATGTTTGTTAGACTCCGCATACTACCATGAAACGGAGAAGAGCGATCGATTAGGCATAATTCTGATTGGATCGGGCAGGGATAGTACAAATGTTCTACCAGGACATTTGTACTACTAAGTCTACTATCCTGTAAGACTGTAAGCACTTGCGCATGATGTGACAAAGGAAGAAGCTTGTTAGTTCCTCTCGCCGCCATCTCTGAGGCTGAGTCTGGTAGCCCAAAAATGAAAATAGCATCGTGCACGACGATAGATGTGTTTTACATAATAATGGAAAATATTCTCACAAATGATACGCGCGCACTCTTGCCAATTTGAGTGCTTGAAGTTGAAGCTCCGTAAGCAAAAGCCAAATCCTACTACTTACCTATTTCTTCTTAAGCCTTTGATCCCTTTGATATCCGGCATCTGCGTCTTGAGCTGCTTGCAAGGCAAGAACAAAATCTACACACGCATTCTTCGCCTCGAAGGTAGGTAGAGAAGAGGAAGAAAACGAGCGCGGGCGTGTCAAGTCGTGAAAGTGCTGAAAAGCGTTGACATAGATATGGCGAACGTACAAGAAGCAGGTCAAAGAGGTCGCCAAACTTCCTATTTGGACACTCTCGCGGAATGTCAGGCTCATACCACACAGGATCGAGAATAAGGACAACATTGAAAACATGAAGGACAGACAGAATGAGGACTTGAGGTGTACTCGTAAAGTACGTAGGTACTTAGGAGTCAAGGAAGCGTAACGCCAAGACTAAAGAAATCCGTGAAGCGCGGAAAGAGCCGAAGCCGCAAATTCAATGGAGTCGAGGGAGTCTCTCACTCCTCACTCCTCACTCCTCACTCCTCAGGCTGGTCAGGCACTCTCGCACCCTGCCAGCCTGAGTCTGACATCTCGCAACTGTACTCTCTATCATCGTACGCTCCTCAATCAATACCTAATTGACGTGTGTAAGTCGTGGAAGTGGTCAAGCGCTCATCATCTCAAGATGACTAGCGAGCCCTGCAAATGCAACTTAAATGGCCGCGCCATGGGCTTGCATGCCAAGGAGTTTGGCTGGCCTGCTTCCTTGTCTGACTGCCGGCGCTTGCAGCGGACTAGGAAGGTGCTAATAATCTGCTGAAGTGTTGTGATGCGTCGAGAAAACCAGATCTACAGTATTGCGAAGCGCCCAAACGAAGGTGTCCCACGGATGCGAAGAGTGTATTTGAATGGGTGAGACCCCAACCGTTGACGACGTCCAGTCTTTCGTACTGATAGCTCTGTGGGTAGACACTCTCGGACAGGTGGAACGGCATGTACGATTCGAGGATGATGACGCTAGCAAGGCCAACCAGCTTTCTCGCGCATTGCCGCCCGGCGGTATACGAAGAGAAGACGAACAGAGCACCAGCAATGCTCAGACGAAAGAGTATGGCAAATACACTGTTTGGGGCGTACTCAGAGCTACATTGTTTGCTTCATGGATCACCGTCTTCCTCATACTCGCGGTGCCAGTCGGATTTGCCGTGAAATACACGGATCAGAGTCCTGTCGTCACCTTTGCGGTCAACTTCGTCGCTATCATCCCTTTGGGCCAGATGCTTGACGCGGTGACGGAAGAGTTGGTGATAAGGAGAGGAGGCCACGAGGGAATGCTAATCGTCATCACGTTTGGGTGAGCACAGTCTTCTATAGCGAGGACGTATGCTAAAAACGTGATTTTAAGCAATGCCGTCCAATTGGTGATCACCATCATTGCTCTGATCAAACACCAAACAAAGATCGTGCAAACCTCCCTTATTGGCGCAGTCATCTCCAACAGTGTTCTCATGGTGGGCCTTGGGTTCTTCTTCGGAGGTATCAATCGACTCGAACAGAACTTCAACCCATCCACCGTTGGCAGTTCTTTGAACGAAGTCGCACTCAGCGTCGCAGCCCTCATACTGCCCACCGCTATGAACACTTTCGGCAAGCTCGGCACCAACGATCGTCTCATTGCGAAATATTCGCGAGGAGAAGCCATACTTTTGCTGCTGTCATACATCTGCTTCTGCCATTATTGCTACAAGACCCATTCAGCTATGTTCACCGAACCGCATCAGAGGGCAAAGCTACGGAAGGTCAAAGCCCACCATGGTGACGCACAGAAAGGCATTGCACAGATCGGCGCGAGGCTGGCGGCGTCTGCTGGTGGTACTACCGGAGAGAACGTGCTTATGAGACAGGCTCAGGAAATCCCTCTGCCAAAGATGTCGCTGTATGCTCTGGCGTTCACACTCATCATTGTCACAGTTTTCTTAGGATTCAACACCACATTTGCTGTGGACAGCATCGATGGGCTTACCCAGAGGACTGTCCTGACGCAGAACTTCATCGGCCTCGTCCTCCTGCCGTTGCTGGGATGCAACCCGCACTCCATCATCCTCGCCGCTAAAGATGAGATGCCAACTAGCTTCGCCATCAGTATCAGCAGCAGCATACAACTACTGCTGGGGATCCTGCCTCTTGCTGTCATCATTGGCTGGATTCGACACGATGATAGCATGACTTTGCTCTTTGATGGCTTTCAGGTCGTCAGCATCGCCGTCTCGATCTTGGTCCTTAAGTATATGACAGATGACGGGAAGTCCAATTGGTAGGCTTACGCCATTTTATCTTTTTCGCTCGTCAAGAATAACACCGATTCAGGCTCGATGGAGTTGTTTTGATCGCTCTGTACGCTATCATCGCTCTGAATGCGTGGATGACACCTGACCAAGTCCTGGGCCGCGACTAAGGGCCCAGAGTCATATCGTATTGAGTTCGTACCATGCAAACACCCACTCATGCCTAGTAAGTAACTTAATCTTCACGGTCACGACACAGAAAGCTAAAAATCATTTGCAGAAAGCAAAGAAGCCGTGACGAAGCTCAAGAGCGACTGATCTCATTTGGTCTCAAGCCGCTTACCCTTTGGAACCTTATTGCGTCCAGTCTTCGGATCTCGTCTCTACTCTCTAGTCACCATGCTTTGTGATTCTAAACTCACCCTCTCTCGAGTGCAAAGGATGATAGTATGAAGCCGCGTTGATAGCTAAGGTGCTGAATAGCTTGCTTGCACTTGAGTACGAAAGGACTGACGTGGTCACCCCGGCAGATGATTTGAAACCCCGGAGGTATCACTTCTTGAGAGGTTCTAGAGCACATAGAGTGAATGTAATAGACATTAAAGGTGTCGGGTCGATGCAACACGTGTCGTTGGGACCCGTGCGACACACAATTCTATGAAAATTCCAAGTCCCATATGCCGAGTATCTATGCCACGCTTTCATGATCACCATGCTGACATCACCAAATTCGATTTTGGAAGCTTCTGAAGGTCGAACGAATATGATGACACGCTGCCAGTCCGTCCTTGTTCGCGAACGCCCAACCCCTCCCATCGTATTGTGGACAATATACCGATGAACGCCATCTCAAGTTGCTCGAACCTCGACTTCATGCGGACGCCGGCACCGATGGTTGACCGACTGTATAGAGCTTCAATCCCTGCGACATCTTGCCACCCCGGAGCAACGCATATACCTCACTCGGGTGCACGAAGTTGAACAGTACCATCACACACAACATGGGAAGCGAGTCGAAGATGTACAGGAAATATTCGTGTGATAAAACGAATCCGGTGGTGCCTTCGGCGTACTCCTCGAGTCTGAGGATCGACCGAATCAGGATCAAGGCGCTGACCAGGTAGAGGACGCGCATGTGCTTCCTCCATGGAACGTCGGGTGAGTTTGAGCGGGTGGTGGGATTCTTGTTGGTGCGGCGGTGGAAGACGATGGCGACTGTGAGGAAGAAGGCGAAGAAGATGACCTGGACGAACAGGCCACCGGTGATGATGTGCTGGCCGTTGTTCACAGCGGTGATGGTCTTGCTGGCCGTGATCCCCGCACCTAATTTTGAAGTTAGATATGCAAAGCGAAGTATTAGAATCCACGTCAGGCTCACCTAACGCCTGCATGACGAAGGACAAGACATCGCCCGCCACGAATATCTTGGTGAGCCATCTCAACTTGATGAGCGAGTGATGTCCGCCATCACATAGCATGATGATCCGGCCCAGCTCCATGTATATGGTTGCGGCGAACAATGCCGGAGCGACCAAGATGAGCATGACCTGCACGACGTACGCGCCCAGCGTCCAGTTCGGCGTCTGATGTGCTGAGACCGCGCGGCCGATGTACCCGATCCATTCGACTGCAATGCTGGTTAGTCTGGGTACTGTGCGGTCAAGACACGGGGGATCTACAGAAGCCTCCTACGAGCAGAGGGATCATGATCCAGGTTCGCGTCCGTACAAACTGATAGAGGTGGATCATGGTGGTGAAGAAGAAGAGGATGGCGAATATGATGGCGGCGGCCATGGAAGGGTCGTAGCGGTAATACTTGAAGCCTACTGAGTTGGGCTCGTTCGCCATGGTGGTATTCGCCATGGTGACGGTGTGTATGTTGGGTCAAGGTGTGAGAGGGTGCTTGGACTGATAAAACGAACGTAGAGACGGTTGTGTAGTGAGAATGTCTTATTCAAATGGGCAGATGAATGGTGACGAGGGACATGGTAGAGAAGAAGGAGTGGTCTGCATGAGAAAATGTAGGCTCGGAAGAAACCTTTTGGGTTAGCGTCCGTCAATCACCTTACCTGATCGATACTAGCGTCTCGGGTCTGGACGCTTTCCGTGCCGATTCCAGTCTGGGTACATTGTGTTGTTCCCCGTGTTCCTTTATTTGGATGGCTGCTTACGACGACTCTGCAGGGAAGCCCCCTCCGCTTGGCATTCAGCGGACATCCGCCATCCGGTCGCTTCGGAATGGAAGGCGAACTCGAGGCCGAGGGAATATGCTGTCCCGCTACGGACCCAGTGCCCCTTTTCTACCCTCTTGGCATGTGTGTGTGATGTGTGATTCCTACGTCGGAGCCACGGCCCTGTCTGCTAGAATCGCCCCGTTGTTTCCCACTCGGTCTTACGGCCGTGTCCGATTCCAGGTACATTGCTTTATGTAAGCTAGAGCCCGACCCGGCAAACCGACCACATAGAGAGCAAAGATGCCGAGAAGTACAAAGATCGGTCTGTGCACTCACGCGCTGCGCCGCTATGTCTCTCTATTCGAAGGAATGGCATTACGCGCGGCGGTAGGCGGTGAAAGAAGGGTAAAGAGGAGAGTAGGATGGCCCACGGGCAGGCTGACCTGCCGAGGGTATCCAGAAACGTCGGAGTCTGGCTCTAGTTTGTTTCTTCTTGGGGCTGTGCTGTTGCCTTTCGTACTCTTCGGTGTGTGGGATGCGGGTGATCTTGGGACGGAAGTCTCGATGCGATGCCGTGCTGTGTCAGGCTTTGGTCTCGCTGGGAGTTCTCAACGTTCGTGATCTCATTATGAATCTTGCTGGCTTTCTTGCTAGGCCTGGTTTGGAGGGAATCTTTGTGACGTCGATGGGATCTTTGTTTCCTATGTGGGTCGTGAGCGTGAACGGTCCTCTGAAATTATATATGGTAATAATGCTGATTGCCTATATGGGGAATCGGAAATGGGGATTAGCACATGTGTAGGTAGGTACTACTTTTTCTTAAAAATCCCACATGATAACAAGGAGACTTGCTCATCTCTGTTGACAGGTAAATGACTCATCCTCATTCGGTCAAAGCGGAATGATTCGAGGCCCTTTCAATGTCAGGTCCCCTTTGGGCGAGTGGTGGTTCTATGAGAGTCTCAAGATCCTTCATGGGTCGTAGGGGGAACGAAAGCGGGGAAGCTGTGTCTTTGATCGCTGGAGGCCGATCTGTGCTGGCGAAACGGCGCGAGTGTGAGGTGAGGTGAGGCTCAGACAATGATGCTGTAGATACAGGGAAATGCTACTGAGCTTTGGCCTCTCATTCTCGTGCTGCAAATCCAAAGCAACCTCTTGAGTACCCGTTTTCTAGCCAAACAGCGCAGCCTGCGAGCAAATTATCGAAAAAGGTCTCGGCCTCTGGTTTGGATTTCTACATTTCTGTGCTGACTTTGGGCTTCGTCCCTACAGAGATTGTTTCTCAAGAAAAACCGCTAGAACTTGTGCCTTAGATATCCGCCCCCGTCGCGGGGAGCGGGAAGGGTGAGGGAGCAACGCTCTCATCTATCTACAATTGTCGATACTTCAAGGGTCAGTACCGCTGCGACAGATACCTTTTCCGACACTCTACTCCTGACACCTGGTCCATTCTCTTGCTAATTTCGGACTTTTCGCCGTACGCATTCGTTCTTTCACCGATTGCTTTTGTGTAATGCGACGAGAAGCTGCTCGCCCGTGGTGAACGGGTAGGCCTTGATCCGCAATGCGGCTTCTTGGGTTCGAACCCCGTTTCCAGCCCTCTCCACTTGGCTCTATGTCAGCCCAAGCTTCGAAGCGCTCAAGAGTCTCTCATCCTCCTAATGAGTTAGTCTGTACGGAGGTTGGCACCGAAAGTCCTGCACCCGCCAAGAAAAAGGGTCCAATAGACGTCTGATTGTGTTAGCATTCTTGGCGGGTGCAGAACTTTTGGTGTCACCCTCCGTACGTCGGTGTGCCCGGCTAGGCGGGGAATGTCGAACTTGTTCTTGCTGCAGCTGAGAAGGCGCTTAAATTTTTTGAGTATGGAGAGCATGGAGGCTGAGAGCCTAGGGTGCGGGTGTAAGGCTTTACAAGAAGATTGGTGCGAAGGACTCAAGAGATTCGGCATAGTCCAAGGAGCTGCGACTAAGGCTATAGACTGGGACGCTGTTATCCCGTTGTGCCTACATCGACCTGGGTCTTGAAACCGCGGTGTTAGGCTCAGACATGTGCTATGTACTTGAGACATTATGCTCAGAATTAGATGGTTGTCTTTGTTGGAACAAGGACTTTCCTCTGATCGTGTCTCCCTTTCGTATCGACGGTTAAAACAGAGGACTTTTTCTGTGCCCTTTGCGTAATTTATTTTTCTACTCTGAGGTCTACATTATGCTTGAGCGACCTCATCAACTAACTTCAGCTGCTCGTACAGATGCTTCAATCGACTAGGAGCTAATCGCCCGGCAACCGTTGCAACACTTGTACTCTTTACCCAAAAGGGACAATTGCATTAATCCCAGCGTGCCTTCTTCGACGATGCCTGAATTGCTCTCAACGCCAGTATCCAATCCATCAGTACCGCAGCCTATCACAACCATCTCAATAGCTCCGCCTCACATTCAAAGCCGTCAAGTCATTTCCTACCATTCATTTTCAACAAAGGCCGCCACCACCTCGACTCTAGACATCATAAGCGTGAGCAAGTTGCTTACGAATAAGAAACTACAACATCATCACATCAAGAATTCGCTGATGAGACCTCACCGTGGTGGGTGGGACATTGTGCAAAATGAATCGCTTCAGCTAGGGTGATCATGACTGCTGCAGAGCACAGCCCTCATGCACGTCGTGCTGGCCTACCACAGCCTCAGAAGGCGACGAGGCTGTCATGCAGGGTACGGTATGAGCGTAGCGAATGGTGGGGTTACAGTCAGCTGCAAGGCTGGCGGCGGGGCCAATGTGCTGTTTGGTATGAAAAAATTTCTCCACTCGTTCAATTCTTTATCCATCAACTTTGCTGACTATTCTCCTGAAAAACAATCTCTCTAAACAACACTCCCTAAACAATACTGAGACCGAGATCGACTTCGATGGCTGAGCCACTCTCCGTCGCCGCAAGCATTGCGGGGTTGATCTCGCTTGGAATCCAAGTTACGCAGTCGCTAGTTGATTTCTACAATGCCTGCAAAAGCCGGGACTCGGACCTTGTTAGTATGACTGAAAGGCTTGAAAGCCTCCTGGACATCTTCCAATGCCTTGAAAAGACTTTGTCAGATCGCAGTTTTCAAGCGGACGAACAAAGCTTGATCAGCAACATTGAGACATCGATCAAGAACTGCGATGAATTGATTCAAGAGCTGCGGGACGAGTGTGAGAAGTTTAGTAAAGCCCCGAGCGGAATCAAGAATGCTGTCAGCCTCGCGGGACGTCGAGCGACATATCCCTTCCGACGGAGCACCCTGCAGAAACTCGATGAAGATATTGATGAGATACGTGCAAATCTGTCCTTCGCCCTGGACTTGTTGCAGCTCAAGGACACTCAGAGAATTCAAGACGATGTTACTCAAATGAAAGTCCTTTTGGACTTGGTCAGAGCGGATCAAATTTCGTCGAACCTTCGTGACTGGCTAAAAGCGCCTGATGCCACCATTGACCACAATGCAGCGTGCGCAAAGAAACACCCTGGCTCGGGGACGTGGCTCATCAAGAGTCCCCAGTTTTTGAGATGGTTGACACAAGAAAATTCGATCCTTTGGCTGAATGGATTTGCGGGGTCTGGCAAATCAGTCTTGTGCTCGACTGCGATACAGTCTGCTCTGCGCCACCGAAGATCTGACCCCAATGTCGGGATTGCGTTCTTCTATTTTACCTTCAATGACAAGTCAAAACAAGACGTGTCGGCTATGCTACGAGCACTGCTACTGCAGTTGTCGAGCCAGCTGAAGCTCCGAGATAGCTATACAGACCTTGGCCGCCTATACGAGTCATACAAAGCCGGCACGCCTCCAATGCCCGTTCTGAATGAGCATCTCCAGCGCCTGGTTCAAAGATTTCATCAGGTGTATATCATGTTGGACGCACTTGATGAAAGTCCGAGGAATGGACCACGAGAGGATGTGCTTGATGCTTTGGAGACAATGCAAAACTGGGGCATACAAGGTTTGCACCTCTTTGTCACCAGCCGGGATGAGCCGGATATTCGTGATTCTCTGGACATTGCTGCCACCTACGAAGTCACAATGCGAAATGCAGGGATAGACAAGGATATTGTCAACTTCATATCCGGTCGATTAGATGCAGACCGAAGACTCCGGAAATTGTTGCCATACCGTGACAAGATTCAAGAAACATTGGCCAAACGAGCCAAGGGCGTGTAAGTGATCAATGATGATGAGTGACAGCATTAAAGGATACTGGCTTACTATTCTACAGGTTTCGATGGGTCGAATGCCAATTTAGGTCTTTGCAGTCGTGTCCTTGCAGTGAAGACCACCTTGATTACCTGCTCAATACGCTACCTCAATCGCTGGACGAGACGTACGAGCGGATGTTGTGTAACATTGATCATTATTTGATTGAAGACGCTCGGCGGATTTTGACATTGCTTTGCTTTGCCTCAAGGCCATTGACAGTGCACGAGATCATTGACGGCATGGCTGTCAATATCAACAACTCTACAGGACTGAATCGGAAACGTCGATTGCAAGATTCCAACGATATCAGCAAGATATGTATAGGCTTTATTGATATTGGTCTCAACACAACTGAGACCTATCATGAAGAAAAGTTGACATCGACCGTTCGGATTGCTCATTTCTCTATTCAGGAATACTTGGAATCCGAACGTATCCGACATCAAAAAGCTGCAATGTTCAGCTTAACCAGCATCACGGCACACGGTGAAATCGCACAGATATGTCTGACTTACTTACTGGAGCCTGATCTTTCAAGCTCAAACTGGGATCAAAGTCTCCTTGAGAAGTTCCCACTTGCCAAATTTGCGGCCATGTATTGGTATCACCACTACCAGAACGCGGCAAATCATGCTCCCAGACTGGAGGATTCCATCTTGAAAGTATTTCAACTTCAGGGTTCATTTGCGACTTGGGTCAAGTTACACGATATGGATTCACCTTGGGATACGGATATCAAGTTTCATCGTTCAACAGACAGCATTCCACCTCCAGTATATTATGTGTCTTTGCTCGGACTTGACCAGACTTTACATAATTTAATCAACAGCAGCAAAGGAGCTGATGTCAATGCGCAAGGTGGAGGGTATGGCAATGCACTGCAGGCGGCGTCATATGGAGGTCATGATCAAGTGGTGCAGATGCTGATTGACAGAGGAGCTGATGTCAATGCGCAAGGTGGAGGGTATGGCAATGCACTGCAGGCGGCGTCATATGGAGGTCATGATCAAGTGGTGCAGATGCTGATTGACAGAGGAGCTGATGTCAGTACGCAAGGTGGAGAGTATGGCAATGCACTGCAGGCGGCGTCATATGGAGGTCATGATCAAGTGGTGCAGACACTGCTTGACAGAGGAGCTGATGTCAATGCGCAAGGTGGAAGGTATTGCAATGCACTGCAGGCGGCGTCATATGGAGGTCATGATCAAGTGGTGCAGATGCTGATTGACAGAGGAGCTGATGTCAGTACGCAAGGTGGATGGTATGGCAATGCACTGCAGGCGGCGTCATATGGAGGTCATGATCAAGTGGTGCAGATGCTGATTGACAGAGGAGCTGATGTCAGTATGCAAGGTGGAAGGTATGGCAATGCACTGCAGGCGGCGTCATATGGAGGTCATGATCAAGTGGTGCAGATGCTGATTGACAGAGGAGCTGATGTCAATGCGCAAGGTGGAGGGTATGGCAATGCACTGCAGGCGGCGTCATATAGAGGTCATGATCAAGTGGTGCAGATGCTCCTTGACAGAGGAGCTGATGTCAGTATGCAAGGTGGAGAGTATGGCAATGCACTGCAGGCGGCGTCATTTGGAGGTCATGATCAAGTGGTGCAGATGCTGATTGACAGAGGAGCTGATGTCAGTATGCAAGGTGGAAGGTATGGCAATGCACTGCAGGCGGCGTCATATGGAGGTCATGATCAAGTGGTGCAGATGCTGATTGACAGAGGAGCTGATGTCAATGCGCAAGGTGGAGGGTATGGCAATGCACTGCAGGCGGCGTCATATGGAGGTCATGATCAAGTGGTGCAGATGCTCCTTGACAGAGGAGCTGATGTCAGTACGCAAGGTGGAGAGTATGGCAATGCACTGCAGGCGGCGTCATATAGAGGTCATGATCAAGTGGTGCAGATGCTCCTTGACAAAGGAGCTGATGTCAATGTGCAAGGTGGGAGGTATGGCAATGCACTGCAGGCGGCGTCATTTGGAGGTCATGATCAAGTGGTGCAGATGCTCCTTGACAAAGGAGCTGATGTCAATGTGCAAGGTGGGAGGTATGGCAATGCACTGCAGGCGGCGTCATTTGGAGGTCATGATCAAGTGGTGCAGATGCTCCTTGACAAAGGAGCTGATGTCAATGTGCAAGGTGGGAGGTATGGCAATGCACTGCAGGCGGCGTCATATGGAGGTCATGATCAAGTGGTGCAGATGCTGATTGACAGAGGAGCTGATGTCAGTATGCAAGGTGAATGGCATGGCAATGCACTGCAGGCGGCGTCATCTAGAGGTCATGATCAAGTGGTGCAGATGCTGATTGACAGAGGAGCTGATGTCAGTATGCAAGGTGAATGGCATGGCAATGCACTGCAGGCGGCGTCATCTAGAGGTCATGATCAAGTGGTGCAGATGCTGATTGACAGAGGAGCTGATGTCAACGTGTAAGGTGGAGAGTATGGCAAAATTAACAACGCACTTCAGGTAGCGTCATTCCGAGGTAATGACAAAGTGCTGCGGCTCCTGTTGAGCCATGGTGCTGTCGTAAATTGGAAGGATATACAAGGCAGAATTCCGTTCCATCTAGCCTCTGCTGGGGGGCATGTCAAAATTGTTGAGACGCTGTCAAGCTTTGGATCGGATCCGACTATCATTGACACGCAGGGACGCAATTGTCTCCATCATGCGGCCTCCAAAGGTTCTATCGATATGGTCAAGTGGCTACTGAAGGAAGGCCTAGATCCTAACTATCCTGATCGAGATGGCTGGACCTCTTTGCATTGGGCGGCCAAAAACGGATCTGTGAGTACTATAGAGGTCCTAAAGGCTGCAGGTGCCCGTTCGACTGTCGAGGCTATCGAAGGCTGGACACCAGATTCAGTTGCAATCTTTCACCACAACATGCCTTCAACAATGTCAGTCGACAGTCCAGCTCAGGAGAATGCGAAGTCTGAGCTAGCAGTCAAACGGAGTACCATGCCTTTGGCCGCTGTGGTTGGATCCATAGGTGATGAACGCAAGGTTAGCCCCGGCATTTGGCAGGAGGGGTACCGTTGCGATGGCTGTAATTTGGTGAGTTTCGACGTTCATTGTTTTTGAATTTCCTCGTCTGATATAACCAGGATATATATGGTCCGCGTTACAAGTGTTTGGATTGCCAAAATTTTGACTATTGTTTCAAATGCAAAAATTCATCAGATCAGACCCATGTTGGTCACAGCTTTGAGAAATTGGAATAAGCCGTCAAGTCACCAAGTGAACACTATCCTCCAGCAGGCGGAGTTCGATCTGAATCTCGCTAAGTCTTCGGTTCGCGATGTCAGCGATTCTGTAGAGAACAGAACGGGCACGCCTGTTAGAGGATCGGAGATGGATTGCAAGAGCTGGATGTCGTGAGATCAGGCGATTGCAGGGGCTTTGCAGCAGATGCTACGCTGCCCGTTGGGGTCAAGGATGTGACGCAGCTGAACGGGGATATTTTTGGCGTAGAGTATGATGCAAAATTCATAGGTGCTTGGCGGCTCTTGGAGGGCTTGAACACAGATTTGTACAGCCCGATGAGCTCGGCCCCTCCAAGGTCTCGAGTGTCCCTCGTATTGGCGACCGTGGTTCTGATCGTCGCTGCTGGGCCCTTCTGTTCGAGTGCTTTTCGAAGCTTGATCTTGAACCGGGTGATCCTTCCCAATTTGTTGGTCGTCTTGAGTGCGTCTGTGACATATGGGTTCTCCATAGCATCTTTCGACTGTGAGGTTAGGGGCACGCGTCTTGTATCCAGGATCTACTTAGAAATCAGCACACTGCTGATAAATCTCATAATGATGGGACGACTGATGGGTGGCTTTGCTCGCCAAAAAGGCTTGGGAATTGGCTCAATCAAATCATTGCAGACACGGACCGCTCTTCTCGTCGATATCCCAGACACTTCTGTCGAGAGGGAATTGGATATTGACGTACGTCTGCTGCAGTTTGGCGATATTTCCAGAGTAAAGACTAGCAGTCCTGTCGCGACGGACGGTACGAGTGTCTCTGAAGTGTCAGAGTTCGATGAGTCCGTGGTGACTTAGGAGGCATCTTAACTGTGGAAGACGACTGGATCCTCAGTGATCGCAGGGCCCGTCAATCTTGGGGACCACGTCCTGCTCAAAGTCACGGGAAACAACACAGTTGACGAAATCGCTGGGATGGTCGAAGAGGTGACACATTCGAAGGCCAAAGCTGAGCGGACTGCCGACGAGATTGCCAAGTGGATAGTGCTGGCCAGTGCGATGCTCGGCATGTTGACCTTCGTCATTTGGTGCACAGTTGACATGACGTACCGAAAAGAGTCAACCGGCTCGGCCATCACGAACGCCATACCCTATGCCATCTCGGAAATTGTCGCATGCTACCCATGCGACGTAGTCTTGCTGTGCCGATGGTCCTCGTCCTTGCAAGCGGGGTTGGAGCAAAGCACAGTGGGGCCTGCCGATCGGCAGAAGCATTGGGACTGGCTAGAGGCGTGACCCATGTGACAAGACGAGTACCCTTGGGAAAGGAATTTTCCAGATCATCCACTATCGTTGGCCGTGGCTAAGCACCTCGAAACTGCAGACGTCGAGCCTGCTGCTGTCGCTCATGTCACAGTAGTAGTCGGTAAAGGCATGGAAGGCATGTGTGGAAGGCGGACCATGCGCATCGGCAATGCTCGATGGCTTCGGAATACAATATCTACCGTCTGTACGATTCCCTATCCGAGAATCTCAGTCTTGTGCGCTACCTCACATGATCAGCTTGGCGCCGTTTTCGGACTGGAAGCTACTCTCCGTGATGATGTGACTACTGTCGTTGATAAATTGGTCGAGCGAGACATAGCGGTATCAGTCATAAGCGATGATGAGATTAGTTGCAGTACAAAAGGCGGCCCTCAAGCTTGGGATTTCTCAAGGACTCATCCGGGCTGCGCACGCCCCGAGAGAAGTAGCAATGCGTAAAGGACCTCATGCAAGCTGACATCAATATCGTTGTCTTCTGCGGCGACGGAGTCAATGGTGTGGCTGCTCTTGCTCAGGCCAGCGTTGGCGTGCACATCGATAGTGGTACTGGTACGGCGTGTATTGCAGGGGACGCTGTCCTCAGCAGACCTTCTCTGTCGGGGCTTCTCGTGCTTATAGATCTGTTCCAAGACTCTTGCCGCCAGATCGTATTTGACTTCACTTGGGCCGCAGTCTACAACGTTCTTACCATTTTGCTTGCCGCTGATGCTCTTATTCATGTACGTTTGTCTCTTCAATATGCTGGGCTTGGAAAGGCTGTGAGCATCTGAGCCGTGATCCTCGTCCGGCTGCAGCTGCGATGGAGGAGATATCTGTGGGCTATGATTTTTTAATGAATCACATACACGAAGTATGAGATTGAAGTCTTCATCTGTACCTTCCAAAAGGCAAATGTAGAAAAAGGGATCCAACGAGGTGAATAAGATGAACAACGTTACAGGATACACAGAGAAAGATCGCACGAGCCACTTCTAATGAAAATTGCACCATAGCAAATCGTCACCACGACGTACTGCCCAAGTCCCAACACGAACATGGACTTCGAACTGGGTTAGATAAAGTTACTTGAGAGCCTCCACCAACATTCCACACTGCACCTGCACTGGCACCACAACGACTTGCCTAATACGAACATGGACCGTGAGACCAAGTGTCGTGAATGATCAAAGGGGTTTCCGGACATTAGGCTCGACGTACTATAGCACACCAGGTAAAAGTTGAGGCTATCCTGTGAATGCCTTTCTAAGGACACGCATTTAATCCTCAAAAGCCTCGTAGAGCTCGTAGAGGGGACCCACGCCGTCGGTAGCGATATGTTCCTCGTCCGAGGATGGATCAGGTGTTGTTTGATCCCCGAGCTTACGCCTTTGGAGGATCTTCGAGGATTCGAGACTCGAGTCACGTTCCGCATTATCCGTGTCTAATACTGCTTAGTAAATGTAGCATGGTTCGGAATTCAGGCTAAAAGGATGTACTCGCAGCAGTAAGCGAGATTCCAGAAGGCCGCTAGAACGGTAGACTGGATAGGTATTCATGGCGCCCTTCAAGGCTTACCGGGTGAATGGAAGGCACGTGCATAGAGTTTCCTGGTGTCAAATGATGGCTGCATGAAAGAGCTACCTCCCTCATGGTTACACGAGGAGTAGAATTAGGTCGTCAAGGCTAGTTGAGAGCACACGACCATTCACTGCGTGGCGAGCGTGGCCGGTACTACCTAGGGCACTTCATGGCATCATGCCGATGTTCGCGGATTCCCTCGCCATTGATTGTCAAGAGAGCTGATAAAGCACGGAAGTCAGAATCCAGAGAAAAGTGCATGGAGCACTGTCCTCGACTCTTCACCATTCCTTTTACTACGTATTCAAAATATACGGTACCGTATGGTGTGTTGTTGAAGGGAATAAAGTCAGGTGTTGGGGGACGCGGTTTCAAATGGTGGTGAAACAGCCACGCAAGCCATGGACCACCGTAGACTCGCCACCCCGCCCGGAGGATTTCCATTCAATTACAGAGCCTTTTAGGCTCGGCGCCTGAATCCACGCATCTTTTGCCTAGACAGATGTGTATGATCCGAATGCTTACGATGATATCATTCCTGTGAATTCGTCAGCGACTCAGCGCCAAATCGTGGAACTCGTGGCCACTGGAAGACTGACTCGACAGGATGAAAGATCCTTGCATATCCACCATGCTTCCCCGGACTGTTCTTCTCGGCCCATCGCACTTGGTCTTGCTAGGGACAATGGAGCCGCTCTTAGGTGCGTGTGCTAAGTTTGCCAATATTACAACGGGAGTTGGGTGTTGGCCATGGAAATAACACCTACCTAGTATACGAAAGTTTACTCCGTGCACAGGTAGGAGCACCTACCTACGACATACTACTACTACTATTTGACGAAAACGGCTTTCCATTAAATAATGATAATACGGTAAGTCACATGTGAAGACAGAGTACCTCGGTAGTGGTCGCTTGCGGTCAACCCCAAGGAAGGAGGGCTGACCGCAGCGGTAAAGGTGCAGTAGTCATGTGCTTCGGATAAGCCGAGGGTGCAATAATGTGGACTGTGGAGAAGGCTGAAAAGGCTAACGGCGGTAACGGCCAGGCCACCTCCTGCTCTATGAGTGGATCTGATCAAATCACATGATTCACGCTCGCCTTCATCAAAGATCAAAGATCCACTCGAACAGGCCTCGTTCTAGGTACGCTCTTCTCCTTTCATCCACCACTCAAATAAATAATCCACGCGTCACATGGTTCGGGGCAGTATTCGGCGAGATCCAATCAGAGTGTGGAGAACAAGGCTGGAGCGAGGGTCCGAACTCTGACTGGCTTCACGAATCGAGCTCCCCTCTTTGACCGGATTTGTTCGATAAGTGGAACCGCAGGGAGGAAGGTCGGCAGCATGCAGGTCGCGCTTCTTGCCTCTCTCAGTGAAGATCCACACGCGACCTGCGTCCTGCGTGCCTTGGCATGCACGGAGATAGGAGGGGATTCGGTAGGCGTCTTGCTTCAGCGTTCGAGTCTGTTGCGGTAGAACACGACAATGGCAGGGCGAGATCGATCGAGGCAAGATCATAATTACGGTTTACTCACGTGTGCTGGTATCGTGCAACGTCTAGAGGCAAAATAGACTCTGACTTCCCCAGGAAAAAAAGCTTCAATATCTTTGTCGGCGAATTTGCCGGCACGTTCGCCAACAGCCTTGCTAACCCTAGACCGACAAGCTCATGCAACCATCCTTTCATAATCCTGGGCGAAAAGGTGTCAGTGCTTGCAGGATCGGCGTCAGCTTTTGACCCTTCCATTTGTCTGGTGAATTGCAAGGTTGTCTTCTCATGCGCAAGCATTCCAGACCCAAGTAGTACTGGTAGCCCTGCGCAACCACCCGTTTGCGTACATAGGTAGCTCAACCCCCCAGGCTTCTCTGCCGTTCTTCTTTCTCTACTCTGGTCCATCGTCGTCTCCATCTTTTTTTCCTTACTCCTCCATCCTCCTTTTCGTTGGTCATCTCTGAAGTCAATTGAACCCGCTGAAGCGTCAGCCCACCATGGCGGACTACAACGAGAAGGGCGACTTGGCGCACGTCGACGACAAATCAAGGTGAACAATCTTTCATTTTTGCAAAATGAGAACATTGAATAAACAGGCACTGACCGGCTAGCAGCCCTGACCAGTATGAAGAGAAAGATGTTGGTGGACATGGCTCTCGTCAACAGTCCGTCAGCTTGAACCGTAACGTTACTGCTAGGTTGGTTCCTTCCCCGCTTTCAACCCCCACCGATCTTCAGTCTGACATCCAATCCACACAGAATTCAGAACCCTCTGGCTGGCATTCCTCGCGATACGCTCTTTTACAATGTCGAACAATTTGCCCAAGAGGCGGGCATGCAAGATATGATCCCGCTCTTGAAGAAAGGTGCTTTGGTGGCCCAAGATCCTCCCGCTTTCGAGCAAATCGCCGAATTGGATGAGGTCGAACGCGATGCGCTTCGCAACGAAGTCCTTCACAAATGGCGCCAACCAGGCGCGCTCTACTTCACCGTGATCCTTTGCTCCATTGGTGCTGCTGTACAGGGCTGGGACCAGACCGGGTCTAACGGTGCCAACTTATCGTGGCCGGATGATTTTGGGGTCCCGAATTCTATCCCCAAAAGCGGTCCTGTGCCTGGTGTCAACTATGGTACTAACTCTTGGATTGTCGGTGTTGTAAACTCCGGACCCTACATTGGCTCTGCGTTCATGTAAGCCTACAACCGACGGCGTGGTAGCGCGATGTTTTCAGAAGCTGACTTGGGATTTTAGCGGCTGCTGGTGCTCTGACCCTCTCAATGCCTTTTTCGGTCGTCGTGGAACAATCTTCTTCGCTGCTATCTTCTGCTTCCTTTCCGTCATTGGGTCCGCCGTCACTCAAACATGGCCCCAACTATTCGTCACTCGTCTCCTCCTCGGTGTTGGTATGGGTGCCAAGGCTTCTACCGTCCCAATCTACGCCGCAGAAAATTGTCCAGCTGCTATTCGAGGTGGATTGGTCATGAGTTGGCAAATGTGGACTGCGTTCGGTATCTTCCTCGGTTTCTGCGCCAATCTGGCTGTTTACGACGTTGGGGCCATCGCATGGCGTCTACAATTGGGATCTGCCATGCTTCCCGCACTTCCTCTACTCATCGGTGTCTACTTCTGCCCTGAATCACCTCGATGGTACATCAAAAAGGGCCGCTACGCCAACGCTTTCCGGTCGCTCTGCCGTCTGAGAAACACTCCTCTCCAGGCGGCTCGTGATCTTTACTACATCCACGCTCAGATTCAAGAGGAGGCCGATATCATTGGCAAGAGCAACTACGTCACCCGCTTCTTCGAGCTCTTCACAATTCCCCGTGTCCGACGTGCAACTGGCGCTTCCTTCACCGTTATGTTGGCTCAACAGATGTGTGGGATCAACATTATCGCTTTCTACTCCTCGACTGTCTTCGTTAATGCTGGTGCCGACAACTTGACTGCCCTACTCGCCTCGTTCGGATTCGGTCTCGTCAACTTCGTCTTCGCTTGGCCCGCCGTCTGGACCATTGATACCTGGGGTCGCCGTGCTCTCCTTCTCTTCACCTTCCCTAACATGGCATGGACTTTGCTTGCAGCCGGTCTTTGCTTCATCATTCCAGAACAAGAAAAGGCCCATCTTGGCCTCATCGCCTTCTTTATCTTCCTCTTCGCCGCCTTTTACTCCCCAGGTGAAGGCCCCGTGCCATTTACATACTCCGCTGAGGTCTTCCCACTTTCTCACCGTGAAGTCGGCATGTCCTGGGCCGTCGCCACTTGCCTCTTCTGGGCCGCCGTTCTCTCCATCTCATTCCCACGTATCCTCCAGGTGTTCTACCCTGTCGGAGCTTTCGCCTTCTACGCCGGGCTCAACCTTACCGCGTTGGTTCTCATCTTCTTATTCGTACCAGAGACGAAGCAGCGCACACTTGAGGAATTAGATTACGTCTTCGCCGTACCGACGCGGGTCCACGCGAAGTATCAGCTCACCAAGGCATTGCCATGGTGGTTCAAACGCTACGTCCTCCTGAGGAAGGGTGCCAAATTGGAGCCTCTGTACCATTTCGATGGTGCTGTTGCTGCTGACCAGAAGATCGCTGTTCTAGCGAACATGGCGCACTAGATACTTACTTGACCTTCACGCGGGTCTTCTCATGAGCATTATTATCACCTGGGGCCGGTGCAATCATTTCACGTTTGATACCTGGGGGCGAGATGAGCAAATGGTTCTCGATCGTGCATAGTTAGATTTAATGTATCTATCTACCTACCCACACCATCCACCAGTTGTATCAAAAACACCAGACATCAACCACCGAATCCCTTTAGCATTCTTTCGTTGCCCAGCTCGTGGTGATGACAGTCTTGATCTTGACCAAGAAAAGCGATTGGGTCAATGGTTTGTAGTGCTGAATGTCGCTATGGCTGACGTGTGCCCCAGCAAAGATAGCAACTATGCGACTCTTTCATCTGGTAGGTCCCTTAAGCTGACGAGTTACGCGGAAAAGGAGGAGGATTGTGTGGGGTAAACCCGCTGAGCCTTTAGTAACAATGCAAGTGCCAACCCCACATGATGATATCATATAAGATAAGTAGGTACCTCGATGACCATTCAATCGCGCAAACGACGACCAGTTGAGCGAGTCCAGCGGTGATGATGCCCTCAAAACTCCAAATCCATTGAGTCAATCTCGATAGTGCCTGAGGCCCCTCGCACCCAAAGAAGTCTGCTCTAGCGTTGAGATCTTCCGCTACTATACCTAAATCAACGCCTTGAAAATGTCTACAATAATATCGGCATCATCAATCCTCACCAGATCAGACCTCCTCTCCCGCACACTCCAACACAATTGCACTGCTCTGCTAAGGGCCATCAGTGCCGCTCAGGATACTCCAGTGTCAGGTACATAAAATCTCTCACGCTGACTTCTACTGCACCGGAGGCCGCCGATTCGAGGGGCGTGTGACTGAAAAAGAAATACCCAAAGAATTTTCTTTCACCCATAAGACCTGCTAACAAGAAGCCATTATAGTCCAACCGGCCATCTTTCCACGAATCTACCGACCTTCGAACCGCACCATGTCCACCTCCACCTCCCTCCGCAGCCTCAACATCAACAATATCAATCCCCATGTCCGAGAAGCCCAATACGCCGTTCGTGGCGAGCTCGCCGTTCGTGCGGAATCATACAGAGCCAAGCTGAAGAAGGGGCACCCTCCAACCCCGCCCGACGAGTCCCTCCCCTTCGATAAAGTGATCTCAGCCAATATCGGCAATCCCCAACAGCTGGACCAGAAACCAATCACGTTCTTCCGCCAAGTGCTGAGCCTACTCGAATACCCACCCCTACTAGAGAATGAGGAGCTCTTGATAAAGAGCCTGGGCTACAAACAAGATGTCGTCGATCGCGCACGTTGGCTCCTTAGTGAAGTCAACAGCGTTGGTGCATACAGCCAAAGTCAAGGCGTCCCGGGTATTCGTAATAGCGTCGCTACATATATCGAACGAAGAGATGGTTACCCTTCGGACCCAGGCAGCGTGTTCCTGAGTGCTGGTGCCTCGTCCGGCGTGAACACTCTCATGAACGTCATCTGCGCCAAACCAGAGACCGGGATCCTTGTACCCATACCGCAATACCCCCTCTACACCGCCACGCTTGCCCTCATGAATGCCCGTTGCGTACCTTACTACCTCGATGAGAGCAAAGCTTGGGGAACAGACCTTTCTGCTATCAAAACCGCATATCAAAAGGCGAAAGAAGAAGGCACAGATGTGCGGGCTATCGTCGTTATAAATCCCGGCAACCCGACTGGTGCCAGTCTATCTCCTGACGACGTTCGTAACGTGATAGAGTTTGCGGCGGAAGAAAAGTTGGTTGTGATAGCAGATGAGGTGTACCAAACCAACATCTTCATCGGCAAATTCACCTCTTTCAAAAAGGGGCTCCGCGACCTACAAAAGGAACAACCAAAGAAATTCGACAACGTGGAGCTTGTCTCTTTAAACAGCATCTCCAAAGGCATGGTGGGCGAATGCGGGCATCGGGGAGGTTACTTCGAGCTCATCGGTTTCGACAAGGAGGTCCAGGCGCAGATTTATAAGTTTGTGTCGATCATGCTGTGTCCGCCGGTTGTGGGGCAGTGTCTTGTGGAGATGCAGGTGAACCCGCCAAGGGAGGGCGACCCGAGCTATCCACTGTACAAGAAAGAGTATGAGGGCATAGCACGAGGGCTACAAGAGCGCGCGACGGCACTCTTCGAGGCATTCAAAGAGATGGAAGGGGTGGTTTGTCAGGAGCCTCAGGTACGTTCTTCTGCCACTTTGCAAACCCGTTCCCTTTTCGATCCCTCTCGCTGACGACGCTCGCTTGCGCCAGGGCTCAATGTACCTCTACCCCACCATCACCCTCCCGCCCCGCGCCGTCGAACAAGCGAAGAAGGAAAACCGTGCCCCCGACGAGTTCTACTGCTTCCGCCTCCTCGACGCCACGGGCGTTTGCCTCGTGCCGGGCTCGGGGTTCGGACAGCGGGAGGGGACGTTGCATTTCCGGACGACGTTTTTGGCGCCGGGGACGGAGTGGGTGGGCAGGATTAGGGAGTTCCATAGGGGGTTTATGGAGGAGTTTAGGGGATGAATGGAGGGTCGAGGTTGGGGGACGGGAGATGGTCCGTGTGGAGAGGTGGATCTGAGGAGGCGGGTTCTGGATAGAGATTCTGGATATTTGAGATGATGTGGGTATATAGGATTGGAAACGCTACTCTGTCGTTGGGGATTTTGTCTCAAAATACCACTCATGTTGAAATCTGTTCATCGAATTGATCTTCTTGATGGCTTCGTTCTTCTGGTAACAAAGCTAGCAGAGGTGCTCGCTGTCTATGCTACAAGTACAAAATATACCTCCTTTCCGCAATCTTCTTTCGACCAGCTGTCTCCTGCCCCTCATCCCCTCTCACTTCCCCTCAATCGCACCGCCTGCCCGTATTTCTGCAGCTTCGTGATCAGCCCGTCTCCCTGCTTGACCACGTCCGCATACTGCTTGTTCTTGTCGTCTGGCCTGTTCGTTTCTATAATCTTGTTGACGCGGTCGATGGTGCAGGGTATGCGGTCTGCGGCGATGAATTTGGCTAGGTCTCTGGATTGATAGGGTTAGCTCCAGTTCACGAAGAGGGAAGAAGAGGGGGGATGGGGATCTTGGGTAAGGATAAGGCGGCATACCGATCCAGGAAATCGACAGAGACACCAAAGTCGTGCGCCATGCTGCCCAGGCCTACGACTCTGTAGCTCTGCAGTAGCTGCTGATATCCTCGCAGCCGCATCTCTCGCACGAACCATCCCTTGTGCTCGTATAGATAGCGGTCTTGACTGAGGAATTTCTCTTCGACCGCTGCGAGGGACAGAAAGAAGGACTGGTAGTTGCCATCATATAGACTTCGCTTCAGGCCTGCTAAAGGCGTGAAATCGACCGGCGCTTCGGCTTCCTGTGGTGCTGTTGATGAGCCTAGAGCCGTCAGATTGACGGCGGTAGAGGCTGGCGTTGGTGTAGCGGATGATGCGTCTTTCATTTCTTCATCGCCTGCGCCGGGTCCGGCTGATGCTGCGCCAGAGAGAGCCGAGAGTTTGTCTTCGCCATCGCCGAGGATAGCGCGGATTTCTGGGGCATCAACGACCTTCGTCTTGAAGTCCACACGCTTCAGCGATACCGAGCCTGCGAGGACGGAGTAGACGACGAGGGATGAGTAGGAGCAGAGTTCGTAGCTTGTAAAGGTAGATAGGGAGTCGAGTAGCAACGGGGCAGCGAGGTTGTAAGAGCGTGTGGTGAGCAGGTGCAAGCCTTGATAAGCCTTCAAGCGATTCCGTCGGTCCCAGTCTCCGCCACCTTCGACAAGGGTTTTGGCTCTGTCGACGTTCTTCTTCACACCTAGTCGGTCACCGAAGAAGATGCCAATGCGGATGATGGCGAGGACAAGGTCAATTTTCGTCCCAAGAATGCCGGTTTTCTCGAAGACGGCTTCGTAGGAGGCGATTGCTTTCTCCTGTAAAGACAGGCATTGTCAGCATCTAGGAAATGGGGACAGCCGAGTACTTCAATAACTCACCTTGTCGCCCACTCTAGCCCAAAACTCCGCTCGCTTTCCCTTCGCCGCTTGCACCTCTGTTTCACCCGCTTTCTCTTCAGCATCTTCCTCCTCTTTCTGGAAAGTTTCCAGCTCCTCCTCGTTTTCGGCCTTCAGCTTCTCGTATAGAGCCTGATCCCACGGAAAGTCAAACGTCCCACTATCTCTTCGCCGTGCTATCATGCTCGCGGCTCCATTTGGTCTCCGTGATACGGGCATAGAAGTCTTCCGTGCAGTACCTTCGCCTGATGCGTTTAGAATACCCTCTACTGGATGTGCCAGGTACCGGTATAGCGGCGCCATTTTGTGTTCGGAGATGGCATTTTGGAGCTTTTGGAGGGAGGTCTGTCGCGATGATTGTGTCGAAGAGGGGTTGGTGAGGGTGAAGATGTCTTGGGCGAGGGAGAGGTCGGGGTATTTGGCGTATTGAGGGTCGGAACCCATGGTGGCTGCTCGTGAGGGAGATTTTCGGATTGAAGATGGTGTTCGAGTTCTATCAGAGGACTGTAAGCGGTTCAATAAAGGCAAGTATCGAAGTAGATATCCAAATTAATGGTTTCGTTGATGAGGGCGGTCATAATGCTGAAGCTTAGACGCGCGGAAGCAGCTGCCATTCTAGCGCGTCTCCAGTGTTCGCATTTCAGAGCACCAAGAATTTCCCAAAGTCTTTGCTGCTAGAAACGTACCGAGCGAAAGGGACTTGAATAAGAGACACTCTCGTGCTTGGTCATCAGTATCTCCTCTTGAACAAATCTCAATTGGTGCTACGGGACTACTTCATCTCGTATCACCCGGAACCCTACGCCTTTGTCACTCTCAATCCTCTCACACTACAGTTGGTTAGTGGTAGACATGTCTTCACAAGGTACAAAGCGTCCTCGAGAAGAGGACAGTCCCTCTGAAATTTCACGCCCTCGCAAGCGCCCTGGAGGAGCTGCTCGTATCTCAAAGGCAGACTCTGAAGCCGTCCTGCAGAGGCAGCAACAACGAGCTGAGGAAGAGAGGCAGGCAGCTGTGACGAGGGGTGTAGAGGAAGTGGTTAGACAGCATTACAATGCCGTACCTCAACGAGGGAGAGAATGGCGGAAAACAGACAGCCGAATTAAGGGTCTGCGAAGCTTCAACAACTGGATCAAAAGCACTATAATACACAAATTCTCGCCGAGTGAGCCTGGAAGAGAAGATTTCCCACTACGGGTTTTGGACATAGGTTGTGGGAAAGGTGGCGATCTTGGTAAATGGCAACAGGCACCGCAACCACTCGAGCTCTACGTAGGGGTGGATCCGGCGGAGGTGTCGATTGATCAAGCAAGAGAGCGATTTCTACAAATGCGATCAGGTGGAGGCAGGGGCGGCAGAAGAGGTAAAGGAGGTCGAGGCGGCTACCAAGGAGGGAGACCGCAGAGGACATTTGATGCTGAATTCTTTGCAGAAGATGCCTTTACCTACTCCCTCGGAGACATACCCGTCATACGCGAAGTTGGATTTGGACCTGGCTCGCGCTGGGGCCCTGGTGGCGGTTTTGACGTCGTTTCAATGATGTTTTGCATGCACTACGCCTTTGAAAACGAAGCCAAAGCCAAAGGAATGCTGGCAAATGTGGCTGGTAGCCTTAGAAAAGGGGGAAGATTTCTTGGGGTCGCACCAAACTCGGATGCAATACGCTCGGGAGTTGAGGCTTTTCACGAGCGTCGAGCGAAAGCTGCCGCGAGCACTCTGAATGGGGAGCGCAAAGGCATGCTAGACGAAAAGAGCAACCCTGCAACGCGCCCAATGCCTTCCAGAGTACCAGCAAGTGCTGGTCAAGAAACACAAGCTCCGTCCTGGAAACGTAAAGCTCTTGATGAGGTGGACAGCGAACGACCTGGGAAGAAGGTCGAGGGGTCCGATGAATCAAGCTCCAAGATAGAGACTGTAGCAGCCACTATAAACCTCTCTGAACCGCCCTTGAATACATCAACCGGAGAAAATCTCGAAGCGGAGAAGCCGACCCTGAGTGATCGAAGTCCAGTCCCTGCTTCTCGAGGCGAGAATGCGTATGCCGAGTCTAATGCTGGTTGTTGTCCTTCCAAAGACGACGAGTCCAAGGTGGCAGAATGGGGCAACAGTATATATCGAGTCCGCTTTCCTGGCGACACGCCTAAAGATGGCATTTTTCGTCCACCCTACGGCTGGAAGTACAGTTATTTCTTGGAAGAAGCTGTAGAAGAGATACCGGAATACGTCGTGCCATGGGAAGCTTTTCGAGCGTATGAAATTGCTCTACCCAAGCCGATATCCTTCCTTACTGACTTTGTTGGTCTATTAGTATCGCGGAGGACTACAACCTCGAGCTGCAATATCGCAAACCCTTCACAGAAGTCTGGAGCGAGGAGAAAGATTCTCCCGTCTTTGGCCCTTTGAGCGAACGCATGGGAGTTAGGGGCCGAGATGCAGGACCATTACTGGTCAGCGACGAAGAAATGGAGGCAGCAAGTATGGAATTCCGTCTCCGCAGATGAGGATCCTGTATTGACCATATGCGCAGGCTTCTATCATGCATTTTGCTTTTACAAAATCTAAGCGCACCAATACTCTGGAGTCCGTGACATTTCCCCGCTCAAGCAGTGTCCACTGTTCTTCTCATCTCAGAATCATCGAGGTCCTTTGACTCCCAAAGCCTTCAATTAGTAGTTGCCTCAGCTCCCTTATACCCCTCAAAAGTATATCCGACATGAGCCGAAAGGATGCATGCTAAATCCTAGGCCGGTGATTAAAGTCGTGCCCAAGTGGCAAGCCATCCCAACTCGCAAACTCATATTCACCTTTCGGATTTCCAGCAGTATCAAATTCGGCAAGGCTTACACCCTCAGCCTTTATCGTCGTCAACAGACTCAATTCCATGTGCGTCCATTTTCCCTTCACTAAGGTAGAGCACTAACATCAGTAAATCAGAAGCGCAACTTACCTAGTACTAAGCTATTAAAGTAGTCCCAAAGTACTCAGTCAACATCTCGCTCAATCGCACAGCAACGATGGCACCCATGGACTCCCTCTACCACGCCTTTCCCAACGACCAAGGCCCGCTGATCAGTCACAGTCTCCCCTTCCCGGAAGCCTGCCGCAAGTACGTTGACGAGAAATTCCATGCGTCCAAAGTCTACGTCATCTGCTCCGGCTCACTGGCAAAGCATACATCCAATCTCAAAGACCTCCAACATGCTCTGGGCCACAAAGTAGCAGGCATTAGGATCGGCATGAAATCGCACACTTTCATAAGCGAAGTGCTGGAGATTGTTCACGATGCGAGAATGGCGCATGCCGACTTAATCATTACGCTCGGTGGAGGGAGCTTGACTGATGCTGCGAAGGTGGTAGCCTTTGTAAGTTGTTATACCATCCGTGTATTTAGCATACCTACATTCAAAGTCATCTGACCGCCAAGACCGCAGGCCATAAGCAATGATGTCCATACCGAAGCCGACCTCATGGCGTTGCCCCATGTCTCCAATCCCACAGCCAAAGCGCTCCCCGTGCGTGACATGCTCCAAAGTTACGAATTCCATCATAGACAGGCAGCACTGACATCTCAGCTTTCGTCCAGCCCAAATGCTTTGTCATCTCCATACCCAGCACCCTCTCCGGTGGCGAATTCTCCAATTATGCCGGCGTGACCCGCGACCGCGACGGCCAGAAATTCCAATTCTCCTACCCGCTCATCGGCCCCGTTCTCATCATCTTTGACGCCGACCTTGCCGTGACGACTCCGTTGAATATATGGAGTCAGACTGGTATCCGCGCTATTGATCACTGTGTCGAATCGTTCTGCAACCTTAAGCGCGTAGCCGAGGTCGATGAGGCTTGTGTCAAGGGACTACAACGGCTCATCCCCGGCCTTCTGCTCTGCAAATCCGATCCGTCCAACGGTAAAGCGAGGCAAGAATGTCAACTCGCCGTCCCCTACGCTATGACGTTTTTACACAAAGGCGTCTTCCCAGGCGCCAGCCACGGTATCGGGCACATGCTCGGACCGCTGGGCGTCGGACACGGCGAGACGAGTTGCATCCTGCTACCAGCCGTATGCAAATGGAACGCCAAGCAGCATGCGAATGTCGAGCGGCAGGAGCTCATGACGAAGGTCTTCTGGGCCATCGATATCGCGAGGGCGAAATTCGAGGCGAGGGGACTCGACGCGGGGACGGCGGATTTGGGAGACCTGATCGATGTCATTGTGAGGGAGTTGGGGATGCCGAGGAGCTTGGAGGCGGTGGGGGTCGGGCGCGACCGGTTCGGGGATCTGGCGGCCAACAGCTTGGAGGATAAGTGCACGCAGGCGAATCCGGCCCGGATCGATCGGGAGGAGCAGGTGCTGGAGATTCTGGACATGTGTGCTTGAGGTGGAGGTGGGGGCTCGTGTGAATGTGGGTAATTGAAGAGGTACCTTGGTAGACGACAACCATGTACCCTATACCCTATGCGTTGCGACGGGACCTTCGTGATGCTGAACTGGCGTGGGCCATGTCGGACCGCGCTCGGCTTTGGGACCGGTGGTCTTTGCGAAAATGATCCCGATCTGGCAATTACGATCCTCGGATCCTCGTCGTCTACTCCATGGGGTTAGGGGCTATGTCTGTGATTTTGTTCGAATCAGACAGCAAGACTGCACTTCCCCTTGACTCGAATGGTTCGGCGGTTCCGGGGCACATGCATGACTTGAAGAAATTGGCACGGCGTGAAAGGTGGACTTTCAAGCGTCTCCGCGCTTCGAGAATCGAGGCTCAGTGGTAATATATTTCTTTGCGTTCATAACATGCCCGCGTGTCTGCCTTCCATCTCTCATTACCTCAATTCGTCAATGAACGCGGCGTGAGAGGTCGTCGTTAAAGTGTCTCCGCGCTTCGAGGCTCCGTGGTAATACGTTTCTTTGCATTCATAACATGCCCGCGTCTCTGCCTTCCATCTCTCATTGCCTCAAATCGTCAATCTCCCGGCAAGAGTATAACTCCCCGCGCTCAACAGCCCCGTGCTCGTCTGCGCATTCACCGCGTTCAGCAGCGCCTGCCACATCGCCGAGCCCCTCGCCTTGGGCGTGATCTGCGCCACCGCCGCCGCGGCCTGCGCCCTCTGCCACCCCTGCCACCCGGCGTCGATCTGCTGCAGATACTGCGCCTGCCACGCCTGGTAGCTGTCCGCCCATCGGACGCCAGCGCCGCAAGGGCCCCGGCCGCCGCGGCCGCAGGCCTTGTCCAGCTTCGCGTAGAAGGCCTTGACGCGGTTGGACACGGCTTTGAAGATGGCGGATACGGTGGGGTCTTGGAGGTAGAGGTACAGGACGGAGGATTCGCCGACGAGGGCGAGCTGGGCGGCGGCCATGGTCATGGTGGAGGGGGTGTTGCCGCCGAAGAGCTGCGCTTTGAGGCCGTTGAGGTGCGTTTCCAGGTAGACGAGTTCGGTGGTGCGGGCGCCGCCGGACATTTGGCTCATGAGCTCGTCCACGGGTCGGCTCCCGGGGACTTTGATGCTGCCGCCGGCGCCGAAGACGGTGACGGTCCACTGTTGGCCTTGGCCGAAGAGGATCTGGTTGATGAAGTTGGCGCAGATGTTGCGGTTGTTGACGGCGAGGTAGGCTTGCAGGCTGGCGTCGGTGGTGGCGAGCCAGCGGAGGAAGATGGCGATGAGTTGGAGTTCGTAGATGTGTTCGGTCGCGTAGGCCGCGTTGTCGGGGGCAGTGGGCCCTTGGGTCAGGGCCCAGTTGTAGGTGGAACATCGGGGGAGTTGGAACATGTAGCTGTAGTAGGGACTGTAGGTGTTGCCGTTGCCGGCTTCGTTGAAGGAATTGTAGGAGGGGGCCGAGAAGGATTGGCCGCATATTTGGACGTCCCTGGTTGCGGTGTTCGCTCTTGCCTCTATCTCGATGAAATTGGCGCTGTGGAACCGTTTCCTCTGTTTGGTGGCGGTGCTGTTTTCGGCGATGGTGCCTGCGTACTGAGCGAAAGGGTCGACTGGATCTGGTGTTGGGATTGGAGCGATCGTCGAGTCGGCACAAGCGACGCAAGCATCACAAGTCGACGCTGAAGCGGTTGCTGAAGATGTGATGATAGACAAGGCACTTGCAGACGTGATGGATGAGAATATTGCAGCCGAAGAGCTAGTCGTGACTGAACCACTGGATGGAGTGATAGAAGAGCCAGCGACTGAGCTTGCAGAAAATGTTGGAGATGGCTGTGTCACGGAAGGTTGGTTGGCCGAGGGTTGCCGGGCACTTGGCTCCGGATCATCGGGGCCTTCGTCTTCGGTTGTTTGAGCGGCAGCTGCAGCAGTTTGGGCGGCGGCGAGATCAGACACGACGGCCGCAGCTATCTCAGCAAGAGTATCTGCGGATGCAAGAGCTGCTGCAGCCTCGCTCAACGAAGCCAGAACTGTTGCCAGCTCAGCGCTGAGGGCCGTGAGAGCGGCTGCATCTGCTAGGGCCTTTGCCGCTGTGGCAGCTGGATATACCGGATCAGCGAGGGTCATCAAACGATTCATGTGCCATCTGGAGATCGAAACGATGCAAAAGGGACAGGACGCATGGGCGGAGGGAGGGGTTATTACCATCTTGGGCGGCAGAGACTGCCTGTTCCAAGGCATTCTCCGTGTCAGTGGTCGGATTCTCGGAAAATGCTTGCGCTGCAGCGCTTGCACTTGCAACACTTGCCGATGCACTGGCTACTATGCCCGACAAAGCGGAGCTTTGCACAGCGCTTGAGCTTGCTATTGATGAACTTTGAGTCACTGAGCTTGGTAATGAGACGGTGGAAGCCACTGATACGGATAAAGATGCCGAGAATGAAGTCATTGCTTGCGTCCCCCCGGCAGACGAGGGCGCAGAAGACGTGGAACTCGATGCTATTGGGGTTACACTGCTTGATGATGACACCAGGGGACTTGGCGTAGATGACGGAGCAACAATGCTTGATGAAGGTACGCCGGAGGAAGAAGCCACGCTGGTGGACGTAATTTGCATGATCGGTGGGGTGCTGGAGGCAGCACTACTACTAGGCGTTACCGTGGCGGTACAGTATAGCTGCGGCACAACATTGTAGCCAGATGGCACAACGTAGCACCCGGCAGGTATGGTTATACAAGAATCGCTACCTTCGCCAGGGCCATAGGCTTGGCAGAACTGACCTGTTCTTAGACGTCAGCTTGGGTATGATGATATTGAAACTCTCTATGAAAATGAATGCCTGACCTGGACCCCAAGTGGTGGCAAGCGTTGGCGCTACCTGAGGAGCAACCTGAGGAGCACTTGATGAAGTTGGCGTCGGAGGCAAGATATGGCACCCGAGTTCTGCCAAATACTGTTGATAGGAGGAGCACTGGCTCCAGCACGACGTCGATAGATCCTGATTGTTTCCATTTTGACAGCAGATTTGGGCGGCACACTGTTCCTCACTTGCTTGAGAGTTAACGGTAGCGGCGAGAATTGCTAGTAAAGCGTATCCAATGATGCATTTCATATTGCTGAGATTTCCAGGGATTCTTTGTAACACTTTGAAGCGCACTATGAACAGCAAGCAAGGAAAGTAAAGTCAACTCCAGAAGATGTTCAAATTGACGTTGAGAATCACTAAACCGTTTGCCTCGTCACTGTTGACATATGCCAATCAACAATCCAGAGGCAGTGCTTGAACGTGGAGCTGAGAGATACAAACAAAGGACAGGGTAGGGAATTCGCAGCTGCGGTTTTATAAGATCTTTCCAGCACTAAGCTGGTTAAAGTAGAGTACCTACATGAAGACTCTCGAGTCTTGCAGCCCTTCTTGGCAGCGTCGGCGATTCATCTATCCAAGGTGTAAGCTTTACTCCTGGCCCCATGGCGCAAAGTGTATCTTGACTGGAGTTATTCTCGGTATATGGAGTTGGAGTCACAGCACCAATCACACAGCAAGGCACAAAGACTGCTGTTGTTTCGCTCCGGTAATTGGGGGCTGCGAGCCGACAAACGGCCCGCGAAGGCGCCGACCTGTTTCATCTTTCCCGGCTTCAGTGATTGTCTTCTCACTCACTTTTCTGTCTCCTCGACGCTATGGTGGTGAGGAAGCATCCAAGATAATGTTTCATCCGTCCTCAATCATGCCCTTGCTCAAGCATGGGCCTCGTCCCTTGAACGTGCTCGCTTCTGGTGCACCGGTGCTGGCCGGCATACCTAGGTATGAAGGGTATGAAAGGGCACTGGCGCTCAAAGAACTTTGGCCCCCACCTTGGCTTGCAACTGTGCCTCTGCTTGCTGAAACGGCGGTGCTGCAGCGGATCGAATCGAGTAGGTAGCAGTGAGCTGCTATCTGATGATGAGAGATGCACGAAATCATGATGGACGTAGAATATCCGAACATGTGGGTGCTCGACGCTCGTGCGGAATAGATCCATTGCTAAAACATTTTACCACTGCTCCCATAGGTAAGTACCTACTCGTACGTGCTAGCTTGAGTCAGGTGAGCCAAAATGTCAGTCTTAGCAAGTGACGATGACGTTCGCCGCTCGCCGCTCCGTTCGCTGGAGAACAGGAGGTATGTATGATCATTGTACGCTCATGCGGGTAGAAGAGTTCAAGAGGATGTTGATCATATACACATCTATTACACACAATACCACAACACAAAGGACGGTGATGGTGTAAATCTTTCAACGGTAGCAGGCACAAGCCAAGTACAAGTACGCTATGCTACCAATGGCTAGCTAATGACCGAAGCAAGGTCATGCCTCCCAACATCGTTTTCCATTGGCAACAGAACCGTCTTGAAGGATCGCGGACTTTGCTAGGGTCATGAATGGAGACTTGTATCACTGCTGGGGCACTTTGGAATTGCGACTTCGCTCTAAGCTAAACTATGATCTATATCAAACAAATCTGCGTTGTGTTGAGGTTTGGGCCTTGAAGGCGTTCGGGCCTACGAGAGAACGTGCGGCGAATTTGCTGTTGTACTATCTGTCTGTCTATGTTACGCTTTTTGGTGTCAATTTCGATTTCATCCTCCAAATGTTCCTGCTGTCTCCTTTCAGGATTCTTTTGGTCCTTACGTGCCATGAAGCCTGCGAAGCGTGTCAATTTCAAAAACAAAGGAAAACAGAGAGGGTCTCCGGGTCGGACCGGCTAGTATCCTATTTTCTTGAGAAAGTGCAACGTCTCCTCCGCTATCTCCTCCACTTTCGTTTCCAGCGCAAAGTGCCCCGCGTCCACAAACTTCACCTCTGCCCTCGGGAGATCTCGTTTGAACGCCTCAGCTCCCGCTGGCACGAATGCAGGGTCGCCTTTGCCCCAGACAGCCAGTAAGGGTACCTGTGACTCGCGGAAATATGCCTGGAAGGCGGGATACTTGGCTACATTGGTGCGGTAGTCGTAAAACAGAGCTAGTTGGCGATCTTGATCGGCTGGGCTCTGGACGTTCTTGAGGTAGTCGTATGTGTATGCGGCTGGGTTGATGAGGGGAAGGTCATCGGATGGGACGCCCGTTGTGTATTGGTATACTGTCGCTTCGAGCGTCAGAACGCCGTTGCGGACGATTTCGTAGTTCTGAGGCGAAGGGTCGGCCCAGAGCGCTTCGATCGGGTCCCAGAATGGATGGCCGAGTCCTTCGACGTATGCGTTGCCATTTTGAGAGATGATCGCTTTGATGGATGAGGGGTTGGCGAGAGCGAGGCGTAGACCGACTGGGGCACCATAGTCGAAGATGTACATGGCGAAGGTGCCGATGTTGAGGGCCGTGAGGAAGGCGCTGATTGTGAGGGCTAGATTGTCGAAGGTGAAGTCATAGTCTGAGGGATAGGTTGTTAGACCGAAGCCGGGGAGGTCGGGCACGAGGACGTGGTAGGTGGTGGATAGGAGGGGGATCAGGTTGCGGAATTGGTTTGAGGATGAGGGGAAGCCGTGGAGGAGGAGGAGGGTGGGAAGGGTAGGACAGCCGGCAGAGATGTAGGCGACTGTGGAGTTGGAGGTCAGGGTGATGTTGTTGTAGGTGGATGGGTAGGACAAGGGTGTTGTGGGAGCCATTTTGTCTTTTTGCTTTTGGTGAATTCAGAGCAGTTTGGATGTGATTGCTGTTGGAAGCACCAACGGTTGTTTAAGTATGTGCACCCCTATGTATGAGTCACTGAGCTCCTGACGTCTTGTTGTCGTGTATTCTCAATGTTTCCTAATCGTGGCGGGCTCTTCCTCCGATTGATGTCAGAGTTGCGGTAGAGAGCATCGACAGCTATAACTATTCCAAATGGCTCCGAACCTATTCTCGTTGGTACACATCCCTCGTTGGGTGTCCAGACGTTCTAGACTCTGACAACTCATGCAGCAATGAAGGATGATGCCAACGACAGGTTTGTCAGCAGGCTAGCGGTATTCGGAAGGTCATGTTAACAGCAAGACACAAAAGCGTTGTATAAATCGAAATTGAAAGATTTGTGATCGAGCAGAACTCCTACGTAATGAAAAATGTTTCCCACTTTCTGTCATTTCTTGGAACACCAACTCGCGTCTCCAAGTCAGAGTCCAGCTGTCAGCAAGGTCTACCGTTCCAAAAACCCAGTAACGTAAACGGTGGGTTCCTGAGAGCGTCAGGTGAAAGCTTGGAGCACTGGAAGACCACAACCATTGCTTTGGAAGTCGAAATCGGATTACTAAAAGGCGTTATATCCAGCGGAGAAGTGGTATATAGGATCACACTCTAGGTACTTTACTTAGATGGGATAGGTATTTGTGATTGTTAAGGACACGGTGGCTCGGGCGGATAAATCCTAAGAAAATAGCAGGTCTCGCTTAGCGATGCCGAGCTGAACCGTTCTTGGCAAAGATTGCCACTGGCCATGGCAATGGGCCATGGAATGCGCATTGATTTTTGTTGGGACGGTGCATCTTTGTGGAATCGGCTTTCGCCAGGATGAAAGCGTCCGACTTCCTGTCTGCTTCCACTTGTTATCATGGCAGGCCTGAGGCGGATAAAGATTCCGCGCGCGGGGTTAGCCTTGGACCTATTGGATTGCCCTCTTAGCGTGTAGGCTCCCAAGGAACTCAACAGGAGAGGAACACCGGATATGCTGCTACACGATTGATTCATTGCTATCTCGTGATGCTACGTATTAACAGCGGCACTACCACAAGCCTAGATGCTCCGTCATCTGCTTCATCTTCAGTCCCTCATCCTCTCCGATCGTCCCCTTCTCCAAATGTTGACCAAAAGCACTTTTCCGTTGCATCGCAGCAACAATTGGGACAATTGGAGTGCCGAAGGTAGCAAAAGTCGTTGGTGGTGTGTTAAAGACACTCGAGCCGAGACACAGCGTGTGCCGGCGAGGTCTGATTAGGGTTTCCATACGGCGTGTGTCCGGATTACTGGTATCCCTTTGTTGGATCGTGGGATCATGACGAATCATTCATAGCATCTCATATCCTAATCATGATCTTCTCAATAGTAGTAGTCATCATCCTTGGCCGGCACCGGCAGCGCACCTCTAGACCCGGCGCTGTAGTAGGTAGGTCGGGACTTGGATCGGCGCTCTCGCTCCTTCATGTCTGCCTCGTAAAGGCTTCCTCGGCCGGAGTGAGAGTGCTTCTCGCGTCGGGATGAGGGTGGCAGCGCGGTCTCGAGCATCGGCTTGCGGATATATCGGGGCTCCTGTGGGCGTCGGTGCTCGAAGGTAGGCTGGATCACTCTTGGTGGGACATGGTAGGTCGCATCGTAGCTGGTGAGCGGAACTTTTCGGCGTAGGCGAAGGCCGCGTTCCATAGCCTTGAGCAATTCCCGGACGACGGCACAGTCGGCTGGGATCTCCATCTGCACCCTTCGGTTGCCTTCGAGGTCGACTACCGAGAATGTCTGGCCGGCTTTGTTGAGAACGTATTGGGTGACGTCGAGGGCTCTCTGGTGGCCTTTGGAGCAGAGGCTGCCGCCTTTGCGATGGACCTCGTATGGATGTGCGCAGGTGGAGCAGTGAGAGGCATGGCGGGCAAATGCTTTCATCACATAGAGTTCGTCGTCGTGAGGCAGACGCGAATAGGTGGCGGGGATGGGCGCGAAGCCTACTTGGCGAGGTTCAAAAGTCATTGTGGATTCTGCGCGGGGTAGTTTTGGGGAAACGGGTGGCGATGATGGTTGGTATGGGATGTAGTAGTAAGTCGTCTTGGTGTACTGGGAAGACACCTTGAGACTCGGCGACACGGGGCTGGTTATATAGAAATATTTCGATGTTGTACGGAGATAAGGATAGCAATGGTAACACGAAATGATGTCACGCAATCCTTGATGACGAGGAGAAGGATTGAATATGAGAGGTTGTTTTCGAAGTTTCGATGCCGATGTTATTGTTGGTGATGGGTAAGGAAAGGATTGACGGGCGAAGTAAGATCTCCCTTGACCCACGCCGTGTCTTATGTTTGGTGTTGGGAAAGAATAGACCACACGGAAGAGAGAAGCGATGTGCGAGATTTATAGATAATGTAGAAGATTGGAAGGGTGGAGGAAACATCGTCAATTGAAGCCTGTTGATCCGAACTCGCCTAGCTTCGAGTCATAGGCATCAATTGAACCCATGCACACACCCTCCACGCCAGTCCACACCAACACTTACGTAGGGGTCAGGTGAGCGTTGTCAGTGGTCAATTGCTGCCTGCATCTGCCCGTTCCGTCATCCGTTGACAGTCCATCGCGCTTAGCCTTGTGGCTCTGGAGACAGCGCTTTCAACTTCCAAGCCATCGAAGCTCTCTCCCAACCAGATGGAGAGCCGAGAGCGATCTGGTTGAGGGCCATGCCGACAAGGCTGAGTAGAAGTCGATGGCGCCGGATGATGTGGGCTGCATAATGCATTGAAAGTGAGTATTGCGTGGCTACTGGAGATGGTCGAAAATTTTCGCAAGCTGCGCCTACAATGTTGCGGGGATGTTGTGCATTGTGGTGACTGTTCGGAAAGAGGCCGACGATAAAGAATGACTCTGATGGAGGGTCGAAATTGGTGCAAAGTGGGGACAAGAATCCATCGCTCAAACGCCAAGGATCCTAGCGAGACATTATTCCCTTTCGGGAGTGGCTTAGCGACTAGGTAGGGTAGGTACCATCTTACGGCTGCGGGAAAATGCCAAGACCGTCCATGCCAGCTGAAGTCTTGCCCGCCAGGTTGAAAGGAAGGCAGATTCCATGATAACAATCACTTACCACATCCCAACATACACGCCAAACACATCCGTGATTATGCTGGCAGATGCCACTCATCCTTCTGATCATGCCAGACTGCCAGACTGCCAGAGGTCAGCACCTTCTTTTCGCCCTCCTGTGGCTTGATCACTTTCATCTTCTCCCGCTTGGTCTTGGTCTGGAGTGACTCGGTGCTAAATTAATGCCTCATACGTGAACCGCTCCCCGTTCATTTTGCGTATACGTATCCTCTCCCTTCCGCCAAGGCTACCAGGATTTGTCACCGCTGTCCATCTGTTTCAATCTGCCGAGGTAGCGGCCGGGATTCACAACAGAAAGCGTGTCGGGATCTGGCAACCATGAGTGTTAGTGGGAACATGGGTTCGGTGAGTCCAATTACGACAGCCGTGGCCGTGAGATCTTCGGACATGATGCCCAAAGCTCCAGATTTGAAACTGTGTATTCGTTTCGTCGAGGCTGTTGCTTGAGACTCCAAGATTTGGCATCCATCCATCCTTCGCTGGCCTTTCGATCGTTTTCAGCTTCATGAAGCAAAAAGCAGACGCATTTCAACCACGTCATCGGCGAACGCGTGTTCGTCATCGTGGCCGTGCTTTACCCCAGCTTTTCAAAAGTTATGGCTGCAGTGGATGACGAAGTCCAAATCCTTTCATGGATTCCAATGTATGAGCTTATTACCTGACGCCCTGTTTGTACTGTGCCACACCAACCTCGGTGAGGAGTGTGGTTTTCCAGGCATCCATCTTTTATCTTCCGGATCACGTCCTTCCCCATAAAATTTCATCTGCAGAATGCTTTTGCAAGTTTCATTGGACCCTTTTGATCCGATGCAAACAGGCCGAGGAGGCGTTTGAGCTCGCTGTCATCCTTCACCGTGAAAGAGAAGGCTGGCACAACTAGTCGGAAGACGACCTGTCCTTTGGACGCTAGGATCGCTCAAATGTTCAATCTTGGAGAAGCACCGACCCCGTGTACTAGCTCTAGGAATATAATGCCGTTGATTCGACCAGTTGTGTGAGACTAAGACACCGTGGACCTACTTTCTCATGCAGCAAAGAGCTTGGCGGATGGCCGTCACACCCTCACAAAAATCCTATATTGCACTTTGAGAGCATAACGGGTAGAAGCTGTCCGAAGTCATCCGTCACATCCTGCATGCAAACACTTTCCCTGGCTTGTCCCATAGCGTAAGTCATCACGGTCACTTCCTGCTATTTTGACCCTCTCTCTCTTGGTCTCAGACCCGACGTATCTCGATTTGGTAATAATCTCGCCACGCTTTATGCCTAGTGCTCTGGACTGTTTTCGCTTTTGTTGGTCCAGATCTTAGGCAACATAAGCACGAAACAGCAGAGGTCATTTGCACCAAACTAAAATTGGCAGAGCAATCTTGGCCCGGAAAAGGTAGCCTGCTACACTTCCTGTCTCGTCCTCTGGATTGCCCCCCTTGTCTCCTCAAGGCTTCCATGTCTCCTCAAGGCTCCCATAGACTGAGGACCCTTCACATCAATCTCAGAGAAGCATGAAGCAGGACCTAGATTAACGTGTGGGTCTTTACTATCTTCTCGGTTCTTGATCTTGAGAGGGAAGCTTCGAAATTTCCACCCGAGCATCGCGGCATTTGATGGCCAGTAAATTATGTGAGATGGCAAGGCTGGACACAGTATATCACCATTATTGCTTTGCAGTCGTTTCATGCCGAAGAAAGAACTTGTAGTCCGGCTCTCCGGTACTCGTGTGAAACTTCACCACTTGATTGCGCCATGCCAAGATTGCACGATTGATCAAAATGCCACCCGTAATCTAGCTCCGCCATTCGCAGCGTCGCCTGCTTGTTGAAAGTTTCGCCCTCCCATGCATGCAGGTGCCATTCTTCATGCTTTTTCATAGATGCTACACACCCTCAAGGACGAAAGAAATTCTATATGTCTCATGGTAGAGCAAGGGTTCTGTGCCTTCCTGGGCGCCAAGACTCCTACGCCAAGTCCTCGAATAAGTGATCCCAACTTACCAAAGGAGATGGAGTATGCCCCGATCACCAGGGTGTGGTGGTGTGTCAGAAGTCTGAACACCGAGGCTCGCCTAATTTTAGTTGATCAAGAGCATCAAAAAAAGAATTCTCTTTGTATTTGATTCTTGTCACGAATTCTGCGTTCTCCTTTTTAGGATTTATATCATCGATATCATTGAGTAGCTTTAAGTCTCTGGTGCGATCAGGCCCGAAAGAGGTCCCCAAATCCAGTCGCTCCCAGGAAACAACGCATCGTCTTCACTTACAGAGTTGCATTCCGAAAATATAGCGAGGGTTCTTGCGATGTCTCTTGAAGTTGTTTGAAAAAGATTCGTTCATGGTGAATTTGTATCCGAACAATTCCATTCGTACCATTACAGACGGATACTTCGGTAATCAAAGTGTGTTTGCTTTTCTCTGCTTCGTATTCTTCCCTTCTTCATTCGCTGTCGTCCGCCTATGTTTCCTTTTACGAGCTGAAAATATAGCTGATCTCGCAATCCATTTCCCCCACCCCTCCCTCCGCCCAACTAAGAACAATACACCAACGGGAGGACACCACCAACGATACGAGTAACAGGATTAACAGGAGGATAATCGCATTGGGCATAAAGCACACCCGGCGGCTCCGACACCGGCGTGCAGGTCAGGGCCGGAGCGCCATTGTCCGCGACGCCTGTGGGCAGCACATTGAGATACGTACAACAAGGTGTGTCGTTGTAGGCTGGGCAGCCGGTGAAGGTGATGTTCGGGTGGCCCAAGATGGTGAGGTCTTGGTAGCAGTAGTGGAAACCGGTGGGCGCGTAGGCGAATTCGTCGGTGCTGTCGGCGCAGGGGTCGCTGTCGGAGAAGAAGGCGATGAACCCCTGCGGTGGGAGGAGTAAGAGAGATGGCGAGGGCAAGTTGAAGAAGACGGAACCGCATCTTGACGAACAAGCTTTGACTCTTGAATTCCTTCTCGTGGACTCTGCTGGAGACGTAATATTTTGCTAGATGAGATTGTGAATGGAAGACTTGATGAAGCGCAGGACCCAGCTACTTGAGCGTTTCCTTCTGGTGTTTCCAAGGCGAATCGTGGCGCCTTGAACCTTTAAGGGAGTGGAATGATTGGATACCGCTCGATGGACTGTTAGCGAGCAGGGCAAGAATACGCTAGCTGCTTTCTCAATTCGTTAATATCGATAGTCAACAGCGACCTTCGAAACCATAATATTTCTAATTCCGGAGTACGTGCGGAGTATGCTAGCTGGTCATTCACGATTAAAAACCTACCTAGGTAGCTACACCACCTACTCACAACCTCGTCACCCTCGTCATTGCACTGCTGTCCACCGCGCCAGCCCGGAGCGCCGCACTCACACTCGCGATTGCTTCCCTCCTGGCAGTGATCGGTGTCCTGCCTAGCTAATGATCATCCATTCTCCGCGCCTCCCTCACCTCCTCCGGCGCAGGCTGCGCACCAGACCGGATGGTGGAGGCTGTGGTCCCGCGAGATGGGCCAGCGAGATTAGCCATGCGCTCCGTCAAGCGAGCCATGGCCGCTTCATGGCTCGACGTAGCAGCTCCCCGCACTAGACGGTCGCTCAGGCGCGTGAGCCAGCGCGCTCTGTGGAGTGCTTCTCTGTCGAGGTCGGTGGATGCTACTAGACGCTCGAGTTCCATGTGGCTGTCGATGTTGACGAAGGGGGTGGGACGGAACTCGTCTAGTCGCATCACCATTTCCGTGTGCAGGCGTGGGAAAGTCCGCAGTATGCGCTGCCAAGTCAGGCTCTCGGCCGCTCGCTCGGCCAAGAATACGTCAAGGTCTTTCATGTTGATGATCGAAAGAGCTATGGCATGGTTTGCGAATGCTGTGCTGTCGGTACTTTGTTCGATGGTGCAGACGACGCCTTCGCAGAATTGTATCCACACGTGGCGTGTTCGCGCTTCTTGCCTCTGCGCGTAATCGATTGCTATACGCTCGAGATGCTCACGGTCGAGGTCGCGGAAGACTTGGCTGCTAGTTCTTGGACCCATCCGTCTCTGTGGTCCCCGGCTGTGCAGCCTTTGCCGCCAATCTGCCATCGGCTCCTCCCAATCCGTCTGGGTCATCGTTTGGGGAATGACCCCTCCCCAGGCGAGCCGTCTTATAGAATGAGGTGCAGACCAAGCTGTCTCATTATATGTTGCCGTCTCCAAAGTCCTCGATGCATTTGTCGTTGCGGCGTAAGATCGCTGCGCGGCTAGCTGCAGGTACGGAAATTCGGCGCTCGTCACCGCTGGAGTTTGGGTGGAAACACGGGTACGCCTCCTCCTAGCAGGTACAATCGGGTGGGGCGTAGGAAAATCCATCTTATCCCAGTCATTGAAGATGGGTTTCCGGCAATTCGGGCAACTGTTGTTGCCGCTGCGTGAGACGGGAGAAAGCCATTTCAGAATGCAATTCATGCCGAAGGTGTGGCTGCAGTCAAGCATGACAGGTACTTCTGGGTTGTCGCCACGAAGGAAGGGCTCTGAGCAGATTGTGCAAATCATATCGTTTCTGAGCTCGGATGAGACGAGTCGGCGAGTTTTGGCGAGGAACTCGTTAAGCAAGACTGCTGCCTGCTCGTCGAGATGTTCATTCTGGACTTGCAGTTGGCCCTGAACTGAGCTCGGCTCTGAGGTCTGGGTTGGGGCCTGAGATGGGTTCCGAGTGGGGACCTGAGTTTGGATTTGCGTACGGTGCTGGCTGTTGCCAGGATTCGGTCGACTTTGGCTCATGTTTGCCGTAAAGGTTGAGCGTGAAGAATTGCTGGCTAAATTTGGGTCTGAAGCCGTAAACAGAGGTGTTGGCGAATTGGAGATGTGTTGATAAATGACATTGAGTTTATGTTTGAACAATTCACAGCCGGAGGTGAAGGCCAGCTGTTTGTGTTGTGAACCGGTATTTGGTCTCTCAATTGGTAAAATCTGAGAGGATTTGCTTTAAATAGAAGCAGGAAAGCTGCAGGTCGAGTTAACTAGAGCCGACCGAAGCCCTCGTTCCTAACAGCACTCGTTAGTGAGGATCTCTTAATAATGTCCGCTTGGTCAAGAGTAACTCTCCTCATTGGGTTGGGGCCTGAGATGGGTTCTGAATGGGTACCTGAGTTTGGATTTGCGTGCGGTGCTGGCTATTGCCAGGATTCGGTCGACTTTGGCTCATGTTTGCCGTTAAGTGAAAAGGTGTCTACTTTCGGATATAAATAATTCATGGTTGTAACAACACCCATCGATGATTCTGCAATGCCAAAGGTTCTGCTGGTAATACGGGACTAATGCTATCTGCAATCGAAGGATTAAGCCTGCTGATTGAAAATCTTCCAAAAGGTGTAATATGCAGAGCCTAGGGGGAAATTTGGGTCCTTGGCTGGTGGTTGCAGCCAAGATTCTTCGACTTGAACCAGAAAGGAATGGAAGGCGACTTTGAGGTCATCTGCGAGGGGCTTGCCTTGCGCCACCATGGTGGCATGCGCATTCAACAAAAGGAAAAGTCCTCCGTCATCACTCGCAGAGTCTCGCTTCTTGTCATCGATCTCTTTAGCATTTCTTCTCGTGTCATATTCGCAGTATGATTGTCCATTCGGTGCTGCAATTCCCATCATCTCGAGGTACCTGTCTGCAGTAGACATTTGAGCCATTCGGTAGTTGAGCTCTCCGAGAACCCTCTTCTGTGTCGGTTTCGCGGCCAGACTGAATCCAATCGATCTTATGGTGCAGCCATCCGTCATCAGCAGTATCGTCATGACCCTTGTGACTGTTGAGGTATTCGGCACCAATTTTAGAAACGATGCCAATAAGTCCTCTGTCTGTGCCCCCATACAACCTACTGGTCTTGCGCGTGCCCAAAGCGCTGCCTGTAGCCCCATATGCTCCTGAATCGGATGCTGCAGCGACTTCTTTCCCCTTTCCCTTAGCTTCAGCTCTAAGCTTAAGGTAATCGGCAAGCTGTTCATCAGTGACCGAGGGATCCCGATTCAAGGGATCTCCTGGGCATTCTTTGCCCAGTCTTCCAGTTTATCCCAGCGTTCTTTGAACCTTCGTAGCGGTATGCCCGATCTTTCTCCCCAGCACATGCTATACATATGGTCAGCTTTTGGCATGACGTATTGAATAAACCATCCGTATACGTACGAAAGTCCAAGACTTGCTGATGCAGCGTCCCTCGGGGGATATAGGGAACCGTTTACACGGTTGAGAATGCAGGTGTTGAGAAATGCAGCAGGCGGGATCGTTTTGTTGGGAATTGGGGAGTCGAGAAGGCAGGCACGCAGATGACTCGATAAAGTACGGATAAAGGTACGGTAAAAGACTTCTATGCTCACTCACGATATTATTGCGGAGATTGCTCGATCAGGTAAAAAAAATGCTCCCAGATTGTCGCTAGCAAGTCATCAACTGCTCTGACAGCTGGACACGTACTACGGAGACGAGTGATATATATATATAGTATAACAAGCAGGGAATGAAGCTATTCAAGAGGTGCTGGACTCAAAAATTGTCGCAATCTGCCAGAGAGGTAGGAGCTGTAGGTGCCGGAGCCCAAAATTGTCGCAATCTGCCAGAGAAGTAGAAGCTGCCAGTAGGTGCAGAGCTGTAGGACATGTGGGCCGCAGCGTCATGCTGTGGCTCGTGGACGCCGTCGTCATTGATTTGTATATATTGTAGGTGGAATCGTGGTGCAATGTGTTGTTGAAAGTCGAAGGCAAATTGAGTCACCATCTCCGCATCTCTGCACTACCTACTTAGTACCGTAACTTCTAGATAGATCAGCTCTCAGTCCATCTGAATTACAGCTAAAGTAGGTGGGCCAATGATGGGCCTGAAGCAAATTACTCATACTAATCGGCATTCTCAGTTGCGCGACTGCAACGCGTACATTTCAGCAGGACCAAGCTAATCACCACCCACCACCGCCAACCCAACCTTTTCCGACCAGCTTCTCACATCAACAGCCATCATGGCAAAGAAAGGTAACATCTGCCAACCTCTTCCCTCCTCCCTCCCTCATGTCCACAGACCCACACTAACAGCCCTCTTCCTCCACAGCCAAATCCCGCACCATAGCCGTCCGCCTCATCTCCATGGCCCTAACAGGCTACTACCGAACCCTCCGGCGGCCGCGCGTTCATAGGCCGCTCTCGATGCTGAAGTATGATCCTGTCGGTACGTCCATACTTCCGGTCTCTACAATAGATACCAAAGAGGGTTGGGGCCGGGAAGGGGCGGAGGGACGATGGAACCTAGTCGCTGATGGCCTCACAGTGAAAAAGCAAGTCCTATTCCTGGAGCAGAAACGTGGTGGGAAGGGTTAGGATGGAAGGTGGAACCAAAATATTCTCGACTATGTGGATAGCAAAAAGGGGGTGTGGGGAGGTCATTTGGTGAAGAGCTACTGGGGAACAGGAGCGACACGCAGGAAAGGGGGAGTACAGGCACAGCATGCAAATCCAATTGCGTGCAATGGATACTATGGCATGGCATGCATGGCGCAGTAGGCACGGAGCTGGATCAATGGCATGAAGTGCGTTGGACAAGCAAGTTTCGAGCTTGACTTTTTGCTAGATGTAGTCGATCAAGCACAAAGGCAGCCCATAAGCAGCACCTATGCACAGACATACACGCTATTTTGATAAATAGCAGCCAGAGATGATATACCGATAGAGCCCCGGCATACTTATAGCAACGACTTACTACCACGTATGCTGTTATCAGTTAGCAACCGTGGATGAAGCAGATTCGCCAAGGCACTTTTGGAGGATAAGGCACGACGAATTCCCGTGGCGCTGTTTGCGCGTTTGGGGAATTAGGCTTGGGCGAATCGGCGGGTAAACTTATCAACTAAAACAAGTTCTTTCAACATAGTCCACCAAACTTGAATGGGTGTGCCTCACCTTTCGGAGCGCCCGATTTCCTCCTTGTCATCTTGCGGCTACGACCGTTCAAAAGAGGCGACTGGGAATCTTCGATGACTGGTCCAAGAGCCTTGGCCTGCTTCGGAAGCTCAGCTTTCTGCATCTTGCTTGGCCGAGCCTGCGACTTGGTATCGTTGAAACCGGCGGCAACGGCGTTGCGTTTCCCTTGTCTAGGGTATTTGACGCTACCCTGCGGCTGTGTTGAATCTCGCGAGATGCTCGCTTCTCTATGTGATCTTTGGATGTTGGTGTCACGACGAGAGATGACTTTGGTGGGAGATGTGGCTGCTGAAGATCTATGTCCAGCCTTGGAGTGGGTGCGGGCCTGCGATTGCGAGTGACTATGAACCCTGGCTTGGGGTGTAGTTTCGAGTAAAGATTGATGTTGTTTCGACTGCGTTTCGGATACTACTGTTTTATTGGATACCGAGTTCCTGGAGTGGTCGAGGTTTTTGGCACGGGAAATGACTCCAGGAGTCGACGGGAAAAGGTGAGATATATTCACACCATCTATGGTCTGAGACTCTTCCTGAGCATAACGAGCAAAAGGGTCATCTAGCATTAAGTCATCGAGGCTCACGAAGCGTGGCTTATCCGTTGGTTGCGAGTCCTCTACTATTGGCGGTGGATTCGTGAAGTGCCTAGAGAATTGGGGATTCGAAGATTGGATAGACGGGCTTTGAGTTTCCGAGGCATGCTGAGAATCTGTAATCGGAGTATGTCTGTTGCGGATCGGTTGTGCGTCTTGAGCAGAAGGGCTTTTCTGAAAACCCCTGGACGACCTAGGTCTCGTAGCCTGCGTTTCTTGAAGTGCCATGATCTCCATATCTTTGGACTTTAATTGGTCGTTCACCTTATTCAATTTGACCTGCAACTCCCCACACTTGTCATTCTTTTCAAGCATGCGCACTTCCATTTCCTTGAGGTGAAGCTGGAGAGCCTTCCTGGTCCCGATCACAGCGATTTTCTCGTTCTGTGCCGCCTTTAGCGATGCTTGCAGCTGAGTATTCTCCTTTTCGGAATTTTCTTTCTCCGCTTTCACTATATTGAAATGTTTGGTCATGGTCTCCAACTTCTCTATGGCCGGAGATTTCACCAATTTCAGCTGCTGGATAACATTCATGTGCTCCTTCTGCACACTTGCAAGCTGCATGTTTGCCGCCTTTGAGAACTCTTTTCTCAACTGCTCCTGCTCAAATATGACTTGTCTCTCGCTCGTTGACTTTTCTTCTTGCATTCTTGATATTTCCCTTTGCGCAGCCTCGAGCTGTTCTTGAGTGGTAGCTAAACGTTCGGTCATTTCTCTAGCGCCCGTGGAACTTTGTTGAAGTTGACTGGAAAGATCGGCAGCTTCCTTACTTAATGTGACTATCTCGCTCTGGAGATCTCTGTTCCGGGAATCAAGCTCCTGAATGCGGAGTAAAGATTGTGGTGCCTCTGCAGGTTGGTTCTGAGCTCCGGCCACAAGAGTTTCCAAAGCCGCAACCCTTCGCGACTTCTCTTGGTCTTTGAGTCGAAGGGCCAAGACTTCTTGGCGTGAGTCCGCAAGTGAACTCTCGGCTGCCTGTAACCGTTCTCGAACAGTAGCCTTCATCTCACGAAGGTCGCTGATTTGCTCCGATAGAGCATGTTCGGAAAAGATGTTGTCGCTCAAGGCACGAAATTGATCCTGCACAGCCAGCGCGAGCTGCCTCTGTCCCGCCTCAATCGAGTTAGAATTTTCCTCGCAAGCTTCCACTGAGCGCGTAATCCTGTCTTTGCGTTAGTACCGCTATGATGAACGAGACGAGAGGCACTCACCCTTCGACAAAGCTGTCCATAGTATTATTGAATGTTCGGAGGTCTCCTGGCTTGACAGTATCCGCATTCTGAAGCATTTTCAATATCCCTACGCATTGCTCTAGCATTGGTCTCATGGGATCATTGGAGCTTGACTCTGAGGCTTTGTTAGGAGGCACGATAGACTGGGCCTGGTGCAATAGATTGTCAAGTTTGCTAGTGATGGTATCGCGATGGCTAGTAAAGAGCTTCAGTAAACGCCCATGGCTGGCAGTGATCCCAGAAATCTGGTCTTCTAGTCGATTGCTCCTCTCTCGTTCGGTCATGAGCAAACTCTCGTCGCTTCGAAGCTGGATGCTTTGGCATTGTACAGTCTGCGCAAGACTCTCGATTCTATGACGGGCATCGTCCTCAAGTCGTTGGGACCTGATACGCTCCTGCTCTGCTGACTTCTGGACATCCTCAAGCATGTTGTGTAGTTCTTTTCCGGCAACGGAGACATCTTTGTGTTGTTTGTGCAAGTCGTCTGCGTTCTCTCGCAGCCGATTGTGATCATTTGTAAGACCTTTAACATAGTCACTCAGCCGCTTGATCTTGCTTTCCCAAATCGGCTTGTTTGCCTTGATAATTGAGAGCTCGTTGGTCTTCTGAGCCTCGCGCTGTACGACCTCCTGTAATTGATTAGAGAGATTATCGCTCAGGTCACGTAGCTTTTGTATCTCGGCCTCCTTCTGGGTTTGTGTAGCCCTGAAACTCTCCAGCTCTTGCTGCCCCTGCCTCCGACGATACATGAGTAGTCTTAAAAGGTCGTCTTCTGTATAAGCATACTTGGGGTTCAACGGCAATGGAGGATCCTCGGTAGCTTGGCCCATCTTTGTCTTTCTCCGACGAGGTTTGGTGATTTTGGGAGCGCCAGATACAGAGGTCAAAGGATCCTTGGAAGCCTTGCGTGAACGATTCTGCATGTTGGTTTGTGGTTGATCAACGACTCTCACGACTTCAGCTGAACTATGACCAGACGCAAGAGCTGTACTGTGGTTGGATGTAATTCTTAATAGATGAGGACCATTGGTCTTGTTAGGACTGGAGTCGGTCAAGGTGTCATCAGCAGGCAAGGAGACTTCGTTTGGCGAAGCACGAGTGGACGAGAAATTCAATTGTATAGGGCCGCTTATAGTGTTCGGTGTCGGATACTTGTAAGCTCGTGGATACGCAGACGTTATGTTCGGGAAAGGCACTGGAAAATGATCATCGAACATTGAAGTATTGTGATGCTCAGGTGAAGGGAAATGTTGAGCTGTAAGATTGACAACCTTCTTCACGGCTTGACTGGTGTCCGGCGGTTGTGGCGACTGATAGCAAGGTGCTTCAGTGGGTACATCCCTCGGAGGAGAAGGTGGGTCTTGAGTTTGAGGGATGACGGGTGCTTGCTTCGGCCTTCGGAAATCGAATTGTTGCATTGGCTTGGCTTTGGAGAAGGAGAAGCCAGCCGCAGGATCTTTACCGGAAGAGACCGGCCGAGTAAGGACCTTTATTGGTGCTCCCTGAGAGGCTTGCTGGGATGCTTGTCGAGAAGATCGGCCTGACTCTCCTGATACAATGCCATTGAGAACGGCTTCATCGGCTTCAGCCTGAAGCCTGCTGTCGTCATGGTCTTGAGGCCCTAGACGAGGGTTAGAAGGTTAGCTCTATCGACAATGATGCTACACAATGAGATACTTGCCTTCTTCAATGCTTGAGATCAGCGGTGTGGGCCAGTCATGACCTTCAGCTTGCTTCCATTCATCATCGCAAGCGTTACCAGCTATCGAGTTCCGGTTCCCAGGCGATGGAGGGTCGTTTGAGGCAGCCATGCTTGTGAGAGACGATGAATGGATGTGGCGTACTATCAGAACTTGGGGGCACCGTAGTTGAGACTGCTGAGGAGGCAGCTTTTTGGCTTCAGGGAGGCCCTCAAGGCGGACCACCACGTGTAGTAGCTGCTGGCTAGCACGTCGAGAGCATTCAAGAACAAAGTCACCAGCAAGATGAGGAGCTTGACGTCGTGAGGATAAGAAAGGAACGAGAGCGGGAAGTAGGGAAGAGGAAAAGGAACGAGAAGAGAAGCAGCAAGTCTCAGCCAAGCTGTGCCAAGCCTCGCCAAGCCAGAACAGATGGGCCTCATCTTCCATTGTACAAGATACGAACTTGATGCTGGGGCCTTCATGGTAAGTATGGAGCCATATTCACCTCACAGATCTAAAAGGTAGTCACGATTGATCCTCGTCAAGATCTCGCCCGACACCTTCGTACGTATGCCAACAACAGATCTGTAGATCGTAAGAAGAGCGCATATACTTCCCAACAGATGAGACCGCCATCAAGCACTTCCAAAACTCCGGCATTCAAGAATCGTAACAACGCCAGTTCTCTTACAAGCGTCTTCATGAAACCAGATGTCGTTCCCATATCTCATTAACGAGCATCCACTGGATACAGGAGCTCGTTCCTAGGCTGTCTTCTTCCAAGTAGTCCACACCCCAATCAAGCTGCTTATTGTCCCAGCCAACCCAACGATGCCGTCATCAAGATTTGCATAGCCAAGTGCTGCGCTGGGGATGGTAAGATCGCAAAGGTCTGAGAGAAGCTGGAGATTCGTGGTGCTGCGCTCCCTGTAAACGCCGTCAGCGTGAACCCTCAATCCCTGAGGGCAATGATATGGAGACTGACTTCATGATCTTCTTGCTCTCCACGACACCTTCCCCTTCATTCTTATCGATGCTCTGCTCCCTTTGCCGTAGCTGCCACAAGGTATAAAGCCCAGCAATGGTATTGCACGCTAGCCCAGCAAACCACGCTCTGTAAGCCTCCTGCTGTAACCTTTTCGCGCTAGCTAAAGGCCGGATCCCAGCAGCATCAAGCTATTCATGGTCGTCAGCTCCTGCTTCATCTTATCCGCCAAGAACATCGCCTGGGATTGGCACTCACAAATGTAACAGCGTCCAAGCTCAAGTACATTGCGTAGCCCAACTGCCTCCCCACGGCACAGTACTTCAACACTGGATCCATGTTCTTGCTATCAGCCGCCACGGCCGCGGCTTTAAGATGCTCCACATTCTTGCCCAGTCGTAGAGTTTTCCGTGTGAGACCGAATTGCTTCTTGATGGCTTCGTGAGGCGCGATGAGCCGGGCAGGGTTGTTGGTGCGGAAGAGGTACCACGCATAAAATCGGCAGAAGTATTGAAAGGTGCGGAGGAGCTTGTCGCGGCCGACTGTGGAAACGAGCTTCTTAGCATTGGGTCGACGGGTGGAGTCCTGGGGTCCTGTAAGAGAGTCCGAGACCTACCTGTTGTCGCGACAAAGCGCAGGTAGTGTGCTACTGTAGGGTGGTATACGAGCGCGTCGGCTACCATTTTGTAGGGTCAATTCGTGGGTATATTGCAAAAGAAAGTACTGTGATGTTGCTGTACCGTAGTTCGTTTATGGGCAATCATCATCCGTGGCCGGAAATGGTGGAGACAGTGGACTTGGACCTCGGCAATTGTTTACGAGTACGACGTTCGTCACCGGAGAGTCAGGTAGAGATGTCAATTAATATTGTAGGCACATTCTTATTTTCGCATACTTGGGGTATCATATATCATATCGTAGCTACAGTACATCACATGTTCCTAAAAACATTTCCGCTCGCACTTCTCCTGTTCTTGTCTCGTCTTGTATGTGTCCCGGAATTCTCCACCTTCTGAGCCTTCTTCTTCCTCTCCGGCGCAAACGTTATCTCCCGCTCTCCTACAACCGTATTATTGTTGGTCTTTTTGAACTTACTGCCCTCAGCTCGTGATCCAAAGGAGCGGTCTGGGGCTTGTTGAGGCTTCCTCGACGACGTAACTCGCATCTGTGGCTGCTGAGGCCGGTGACCGGATCTTTGGTAAGAAACCGAAGAGATCCGTCCACTATCTTTGGTCTTTGGTGTCTCCTCTTCTTCACTAGAATCGTCGGAGTCAGATCTGGGAATGTCCGCAAGAGCCTCTTCCTCCACAGCCGTCAGTTTGCGCACATTGCCATTGTTAGACTCCATGGGGCCTGATTTCGTACTCGGGTTCAGCGATTGAAACTCCCGTGAGCGTTCATCGATAGCAAAATCTTCGTCCTGAAATAGTTTGGAGAAACGAGGATCCGCTAATAAGCTGCCGGGAGGGTCCTCATCCATACCAGCCGTCACGCTGGAGTCTTCAATTTTGTCTACGTCTCCGCTCTTCTCGAGTACCCTCTTCACCTGTCTTCGCTCTTCTCGTTCTGCTCGCTCAATCATCTTTTCTGCCAGCCTTTTGTTCACTTTAACTGTGACCTTTCCATTGCTTCTGATCCTACTTTCCCTCTCGGTATCAATCTTGTTCTTCACTGCCTTATTCCGTTCCTCTTCCCACATGAATGGATCTGCAATGAGCTTCGCTTCTTCGTAAAGCCGTTGAGCGACAAAGTAGCCATGCATGTAGGGACGAAGTAGACTGGTGGTCCCGACCAAATGGGCCAAATTCAGCGACTGGAGCTGTTGCATGGTCAAGAATTTGTAGTTGTCATAAATGTTACCAGCTTTATGGCTAGTGAACGCGTTAGGATCATTCGGGTCCTCAGCCATCTCCTCAACAAGATTGTCAAGGAACGAGCACCATCTGGGAGCTGGTCCAAGCTGTGGTATCAGAAAACTATGTTGTTGCCGTCCCTCATTCGCAGTCAAGATCATCCCGGAGTCTTTGCACCACGCTACTGAGTTGATATCCACGGCAGGCTCAACAGATGTCCAGGGCGATCCGTCTCGCTGATCCCAAATTTTGATGATCCTTTTGTCTGCTGAGAGTATTTTAGGTTCGGCGGTCTGTGCGCGAGTTGATGTAGAGGATGTAAGGTAAATGAGCGTCTGTATTGGGTATCCATAGCCTTGATCCTTTTTTAGTAATGGAGCAGGTGATCGAAGATCGTAAAGGTGAATCAATCCTGCAGAAGATCCCGTGGCTATTCCTAATCCAGAGCGGTCGAACTCCAAGGCTGTAATTTCCGGCCTTGCCTCGATTGGGCTTGATTGTCTGGGACTTTGTAGAATGCCGACTCGACCCCTCGAGCGTGAGTCCCAAAACTCCACAGCACCCAGGGATGTTCCGAAAGCCAGTAGTCCATGAGATTCCTCTGCGACAGCAGCACTATTGACGCTCCCGGTGTCAATCCCACCCTGCAAGGCACCGCCGCCGCTGGACTTAAAGTCGTCACCACCAACATCGACTTCGTATCCGCGCATGTACCTTCCCACTTCTAGATTCAGCCTGAACACTTCCCCACTGCCGTGCTCATTGACCCCGACGGCGGGAATTAAGGCCTCCGCACATCGCTTATCATATTTGAGATCTCTCCCATACCGTGGGAGTCTGGTGGTATGGTGGCATCCAAGGGGGGTATGGAATTCGAGGGAACGATCTGCCTGCAAGTGTAGAGATTTGGAGTAGTCCGTGGATAATAGGAGAAAGGTGGTATTGAGAGAGATAGTATGGCGGGCAAAGGATAGTGACAAATGGGGTAGATAGTGGGTATGTATTTGCGGCTTGTATGTTCCTAGCAGTCTCTTAGCAATCGGTCTCGACAAGCGCCACCAGCACAGTAGATAAGAAGCATACAGTGCTGCCGAAGACATACCCGTGCTCATAACCCATTGTCCATCATCGCTCACCCTCACCTGCATGCTTTGTAGTCAGCATGACTTCATGGAGGCAGCACTATCACACGATAAATTAGATTTGGGGAGGTTTATGTGATTTGCTCCCGAGTCTCGTCGCAGAGTATCGATCAAGTAGGCATTGAGAAGAGACTGCTCGGCAACGTGCACTCACACGCTGACTAGCCTCCTCAAATTCGAAGTCTTGGAGTAGCTCAATGCGACTGGCATACTCGGGATCATTTTTCAGACTTCTTTTTCGTTTTCTAGCCAGCCATTCGGGAAGTGGTCGCGCGGTGGAGGAGCCTGAGATGGTATAGACTGGAACCGCAGAGTGATTGCTGATCTTCATGGCAGGTCAATTCCGCGTACGGCTGCTCTATAGCTATACTACTGTGGAGATGTAGAGACGTAGAGGCAGAGAACGCACAGTGAATGATTGAAAGGATTTCACTTTTTAAAATGTTCAAGCCGGCACCACGCTCGGGCGAGTCGGGCCTTCCATTCTAACTCCAATATGGCATAGCAGCGGCTACACCCGACGCTAAATGCCTAATCTTCGAGGCTTCCCGAACCGAAGATCAGCGCAGGGCAGGCTCGCTCGGCTCGCAGCTGTATTCTTGGCTGGTCAGCGATCAGCAATCAACAAGTGCTAGGTACTGCTCGAATGCACATCATCCTCTCATCCAATCAATTGCATTGTCTACTGGAGCGCTCCCTTTTCACCTAATCAGAATGTTCCTCATCTGCCAAAGGCGAAGCACTTCTACAGCACACAGCTATTCTATGAGTTGCTACAAGTCGCAGCGCCGATTGGCACATGAAAGGGGGCATGGACTTCCCTGATGACTTAACGACTAACGTTTTCAGCGTCGTGAGTGCTTCATTGCTCCCTGACCATGCCTTCAATTGCTGACTCTTATCTAGGGAGACATCAAAGAGATACAGTGGGCCTTCTACACCAGAAAGCCCAAGGATGAGACGGCTTTGCAGAGTCGTCCATCGAGCGAAGAAGGAGAAGATTATTCGGCGCACCTTCTACAATTAGCAGAATACATGCTGCGCGAGGATGGACGCCATGTTCTTTTTGACAAGGACAAAGCTGGCCTGTGGATTTTCAGCCTTTCCAAAGCTCAAGACCAAGGCATCGCTCGGAGTTCGGGTCTCGATGGCCTCGAATGTAAAGCGTCCGTATCTCCCTGCTAGCTATGTCCACTGACTGGTTGAGAAGGCACGTCCGTCGGATCTGTGCACTCAGAGGACTTGGTTGCTGTTGTAGGCTCTGGCGCGACAGCTCCACCTTCAATCAAAACAGAGCGCGGTACCCACCTAACCGCTGCAGCAGTGGGAGAGCTCAACAAACATGCTTATGGCTCGAACGTGAGCTCAAACTTGCAATCGTCGATCAATGAGCCGGGCCACAAGGCAAGAGAAGCATGGGAATCTAGCCAGGATCATTCTATCTCCGAGATCTATTCGAACTTGGTCTCTGCGGTATCTTGTTCTCTGTCGCATTCCTTGGGGAAGGGACCAGGATGGATCCAAATCGGACCCTATGCGTGTATGGACGTGCGGACGCTGGAAGACGATCCTTTCGATGATTCAGAGCTACATTCATGGGTTGCCACAACAACAAAAGTATCCTTCGACGTCAAGTGGCTCTCATCCGCAACTTTGTTGATCTCGTTCTTCCAAGTTCGGCTGCCAAAACATACAAGGGTGTCTACGATACTTTCAAAGGACGACCGTTCCACAGGATTGGTTCTCGGATCACCTTTACTACTTTCGCCCTTTGGTATTGGCTGTCAGTATCTTGGAAGGGAAGACCTTCCAAAGAGCGATGACCAGCGCAAATTAACTGTGCAATCAAAGGCTTCGATACTATCGCGGCTAGCACGTCAAAGCATCGGGAATGTGCAGGATATAATGTGGATCCAGGTACAAATGGGACGTGATTCAAATATTTCCGTCGGAGCGCCGGTGACACTGTGGCCAGCCGACCTTTGCTTCTGTGAGGATGTGATGACTCCAGTCAGTGGCCAAGATGCCGAAGCGTCCAACAGGTCTATTGCGGATGGCTCGATTGACCCTTTGGAGGAAGCTCAGTCGTGGTTTTTGGGCAAAGCTGCCCGCATGGAGGCGTTACAGGCCAGGGTGCGGGAAGAGAACCATGGAGCTCAGGCAGCGAAGGATGTCGAAGACACGGACGATGAAGATGCTTTGTCCCCCTTCGACTTTCCAACAGACCAAGGCATCACTCCACAGGACGTGAGCGGTATTTATCCCACGCCCCCGGACGGACTACCCCCAGCACATCTAGGGTCATCAAACCCCAACAATTTACAAACAGGTGATTACGACGATGACGAGAAGGAAGTACGGCCAAGCGATGAGGCACGTCAAGACTTTGATGGACAGGAAAATGATCTCTTCGGCGACATGGACATAAATATGTTTGCATCTAATGGGCTCACAGAAGCAGACTTCAGTTTTTTCGATGAGCCAGATATACTGGACGAAGATTTGCAGGAGACGGGTCAGGCCATGGATCTAGACACCACGAACAGGACGACAGACCACGCCGTGGCATTCGACGAACAAGATTTGACGACGACACCCCATGACAGAGATGACAGGATGTCAGATCGAAACCTTGCCGAGAATCAGGCAGACATACTTGGCGGAGAAGGTATGAAATCCTGTTCTGCTTGTTTATGCAGCGAACGTATTAGTATACAGGCTTAGCTTACCTTCAACAGAACGCGGTCAGGTGTCATTGACGACCAACAATAGGTTGCCCGGGAAAGGCTATGATAAGGCCCTAAAGTCTACCATCAACATTCAGGATGTCGACTATGGAGCACTTGAGCAACTTTACCTCCACCATGGACTTACCTTCCAGGGCTCCCATGGAGGCCAAAGAGGCTCTTTTGAACATGTGCCATTTCAGAAATCTACCTCAAATATTGATGACAAGTACAATATGCTGGGTCGATTTGCTTTTGATGTGGATGAGCTACCGATCCACCCCGAGCATGGAGATCAACGTTCTCGCCGCGAAAATTCTCTTTCGAAAGCCAGCGTCTGTCTGGAGAAGTCCCTAGTAGAAGACAGTCCCAATGCAGGCCAGTTGCTTCTCTCTAGTCCTTGGGGTTGAGCTACAGCTAAATTTTGACAAAGCAGACGACGAAGAAGAATATGCTCCGACTCCAAGGGACTCTGATTCTCACGACGCAACGGATCTTTCTTTGAACTTAAAAGCAGAACCGTCACGGAAAAGGAAGCGAGAGCAACTTGATGAAAATGACTCTTCCGTGACGCCGTCATCCTCAATACATCTAGTGGAGGGTCAGGCGAGCTCACCTCAGCATGAACCAATTGACCCTACGGCAGGTTTATCAGAGCCAATCGCCCTCGAACAGACGAAAGACAATACAGATCTTGAGCATCGATCTCATGGACGCTCAAAGCCGTCTTTCACAGGCCGAGGACAAGCCTTCCTTGAGGTAGCTCGACTGATCGCACACCAAGCAGTATCTGGACTCCTTCAAACCCAGATTGAGTTTCCTGAGCAGCTAAATTTGGTGGGAGAAAGTACATCAGACGGATCGCTCAAGAAGACGATGGTACAAATATTGTCAACATTCTTCCCAACCAACAAGCGTTGTAGCCTCAAAGAGTACGTGAGCTTCGGCGAGAAGAAACCAGCTAGTGTGTCGAGGGACCAAGTAGTATTGAATCAGAGGAGCCTCAAGCCTAGCCACATTGCTGGAGGACCCACGGGCACGGGACAGTCCATCTTCAAGCTTAACAGTCCTTACGCCCACGTCCGACGCAACGGTGTGTCAACCGAATTATCTGCCTCCGCGCTGTCCTTTTGGGAGGAATTGAGCTTAGGACCAGCCCATGAGACCAAAGACATCGACGTCTTCTGCGTTTGTCCGGAGAACAAGTACATCGAAGAAGGGGTCATGGCTTTCCTGAACATGATCAAAGGCGCCTATCAAAGCTGTAATCTGGGTTCACACGACCTCGGCGTTTCTCATGCTGATTATAGCAAGCGTATTGTCACCGTACCCATGGACGCGAACAAGCCGGACAATTTCCTTCAAAACATCGCTGCCACGTGCGAGAGCCTTGGTACAAAGCTCCCGGAGCTCGGATCCCAAAGCGGCACAACTGTTGTCTACATCATCAGCCCTTTCAAAGACCAGCAATACCTTCCCAGGCTTTGTGACGCCTTGTTAAGACTTCCTAATTCTTACTGTGCGGCGCTGGAGAAACGGCGGCTTGAAAGACGAAATGACTTTGTTATGCAAATAGTCCCGCTCGATATGGTATGGAGCCCGGACTTCATAGTCGTGCCATCTCCTTCAGAGTACAGAAGGCTTGCCTTCGAGGTATACAACAAATGTGGTTCATCTGAAACGGGCCATAGTCGAGAATCGTGCTTCATGAGTGCACCAGCAATTCGTCTGGCAAAAGCTGTGCCTAAAACAATCGACTTCAAGCTGGTGTCGGAAAGTTCGGCTTCGTTTATGCAATCGGATAGTTGTGTGCATGTATCGTATACTTGGGATGCCACTAACGAGTGGCTCACGGCAATTTGGACTGATAATCTGGGGGTCCTCTCTTGGAGTGCCTGCTACTGTCTTGGAAAGAACGAGGGAACACCGTGGCAGCCGTTCTATGAGGCTGTTACAGAGATTCTGGAAACTTCTTTTGCAATGTTACATCCACCCAATGCGCCCTGGCGACTCTTCATATGCAAAGACAGCCCAATGCTTACGATGGAGCATGATGGTAATTATACAAGTCTACTTCTCTACATTTATGTTCCATGACTGACGAGTTACATAGTTTGGCTACGGGCACTTGCTGATTCTAGCAGGCCATCGACTTCATGCACCATCCTCACTGTCGATGCGGATCCCCCTCTGATTTTTACCCATTCAGACATCCAGAGGAGCTCTCCCGATTCGGCTCCTGGCCTTCTGGCGACACCCGGAACTACTCCTCAAACAAACACACCATCGCCAGACATCTCAGGTCTTGGTTCGACCCCTGCAGGAAACGCTGCGCAAGTCGGAACGCCCCCAGCTAATGCCACTATCAGTGACCACGACTCAGAAGCCAGACTTATCGACGTTACCGACGAGACATGGGGCGTTGTAATGGATAGCACCCTTGATGACCGCAGGAACCTGTGTGATAAATCTACGCTTGTGGCCAGCGGATTTCTGGTCAAAAGAGCCGGACCGAGAGATGAGAATGGACTGATACCGCTGGGCGTGAACCTCGTTCATGGGCAGAAGCCGTACAAGGCGGTGCTCAAAGAGGTCCTGGGAATGTACAGGAATCTGGGTACTCTGGCGAGGGTTAGAGGCGTGGTGGATCCAGTGAAGAGTGTGTTGCCGTTGCATGTTGCTGCTGCGAGAAAAGCGTGGAAGGCGCTTAGCGAAACGATGCGGTATAAGCCCGAGTGATAAATGATGACTGGAGCACTCGGTCAATGATTATTGATGAGGATGGTGAATGACCAGTGCATTCGGTCAACCGGAAGCGTCGTTCTCCTTGTGTCCTTGATCTCTTGTGTGAAATAGGCCGCCATGGGTCTCTAGAATCTTCCACGATGCACCACACTGGGCCCGGAGCCTCCTTACCTACTTTGTAGATGAAGAAGATGCCTCGAATGTGGGGGGATGATCGCTGTTGTTTGACGCCGGAAATGGCTGTCAAAAGATTTTGGGGGACCAAACTGATGCTCACGTATCGGTAAGTACGCGGCATCCAACAGTACTTGAGGCAACTTGCATTAGGATGCCCAACTAACCTCCAATACCTTTTCACCCTCTCTATATTTCCTGCTGTACGGCACTCTGATATACATACGGCATCTTTCCTCGGAATCATACTCCTTCGCTCAACCACCCTGACTACTACACAGCGCGTTTCTCATTCATCAACTTTGACATCCTGCTCCAAAAAAAGCACGGTCCCTCGTCAAATGCCAAGTCTCCGCCAAATCAGCAAAACCTTTTATCACTTCTGGCTCACTTCCTTTGAGCATCGTTGTCCATTCATCAAACCTCTGCGCGCTACCTCGTCCGCGAGATTGGCCGCCGTCTTCGCTCCTTCCAATTTCCCATCCTCAGTATACCTCTCAATAACTTCAACCTCACCGCCATCCCGTGATCCTATTTTCTTTCGCGATGGAAGACTTGTTGGACAACTTCACGACCCAGAGTCTCGAGTCACCGACTGAGGAGGATTACAAGTACCACTTCACCAATGACAGCCCTAGGGGCTCGGAACATGAGGGGTCCATTCGCCCTCGGATCTCTGCCTCAGCTGGACCGAGCAACGGCGATCCGTTCTTCAACATCGAATCTGCAGGCTCGCCCCAAGCCACTGGCGGTGGCAATGAGAATGAGGAAAATTACAACGCTGATGTCGAAGATGATGATGACGAGCATGAACGCGACATGGCTTTGCGTTACGGTACTAACCATGAGAATTCGACCGCTAGGGCAAGCTACCCTGAAAAGTCTCTGTTCGAGGTTGATACGGACAATTTCAAGCATCTCTCTCACAATCAAGACAATGATGCGTTCGAAACGGAAGGTCTCAAAGGCGGAGCAACTTCTGGGAATGTCGAACTATTCCCAGCTCCAAGCAGTGATAGACATGATGGGATGGATGGCTTTGCTCAAAACCTACGCCGATTTCGTCGCCAGGACATGGAGCGAGATAAGCTCCTCACCGTAAGCGTTTTCCCTTCAACACGTTCTCTCCTAGGCCTTGGAATCTGCTTACCCTGCCCAACAGCAACTTCATCAAGAAAACCTGGACTTGAAGAGAACACTGAGAGAGATTGTACCAAGCGGTAATTCTAGGGCGGAAGCTGCTGAGCGGAGCTTGTTTGAGATTCGCAAAACCTTCGTGAGTCTCGCTATTAAAGCAGTACTGGTCCGATTTACTGATGTGCGTCTACCTAGGCCAAAAATCCCTACGCCTGCGTTCTCATCGATGGAATGGGGTACAAGGTCAGCAAAGCTATTACTCATCGCAATCTGGTTGCACTTGTTTACAGTCAATGACGTAGATTCACGAGGATCTCCTTCAAATGGGGAAGAGAGGAGGGGCCGAGGCTGCGGATCGATTGAGGATGGAGGTATCGAACTTCCTCCAACAATTCGGCGACGCCAAGTCTTGGGAAATTATGGTACATCTCTACATCGACATTGGAGGTTTATTGGCTCGTTGTGCCAGTAACGATATCCCTCTGAGCGATGACAACGTACGAGACTTCATGCTCGGATTCACACAGGCTCAGCCACTTTTCGCCACTGTGGATGTGGGGTATGACCCAGAGAAGCTGTCACGGAAGGTGGAAGGTATCTCTAATTTTCTATAACTTGCCCTGTCCGGTGGTAGAGACTTACTGTGAAGCAGGAATGTTCCACCTTTTTGTCAACAACGTTCAGTGCAAACACTTGATCTTCGTTTGTTGTCACAACAGTGCCTACGCGGTTATACTGGAGCCTTATACCTTCAATCCCTTTGCCGCCTCCAGCATTACCGTGCTCAAGTCTTACGAAGACAAGACTTGCTTCGAGGATCTGCCCTTCGAAACAATCGAATTTCCACAGGTCTTCAGGTCCACGCCTTTCAAAAAGACGGATAGATTGGCTGAAGAAGTCGATTACATGCACGATCTGCCACAACAACCTAGCTCCGGCCGTATCACGAGAGAGGTCGAGGTCCCCGGCACAAATGGACCAGCAGGGCGAGAGGAAGCCATCGCGAAATGGCAAGACGCCACCAACGCTTCCATCCCTCTCCCAGCTCGTGCTCGTCCTCAAGCCAAAGTCCATTCGGGTTGGGCGCTTGAGAGAAATGTACTGCTAAACATCAACGACGAGCGCGTTGATCATGAGCTCGGAGAAGTAGAGTACGAGACATCGGAGAGTATGCTGGATCGTATCGAACAAAAGAAATTCTGTGCCTTCTACCATTTGTTAGACTCTTGCCTCTCAAGGCCACTGGATAGACCCTGCAATTTCAGGCACGGACCTAGACTCAACAACGACGAACTCCGCTTTCTTAAGACAATATACAGAAAAATGCCCTGTAACCTTGGCTCTAGATGCCGGAGGCCTGACTGCTTTTACGGACATGTATGCGCAAATCAACCAGGCTGCGAGAAAGGCCCAAATTGCCCTCTTTACCGATTTCATGAGGTAGATAAGACAGCGGTCAGGGTTTGGTCGCCCAAGAAGAATCTGAGTCCACATAAGAGATGATGGGAAGGCGTGATCGGCAGGGTCAACACGATCCACAATAACGACCTTGATGGAGCTTCACTTGTGCTAAGAATCGTGCCCTCTGAACGAAACGAGATGATTGAATTGATTAAATCCGGTTGTCTTGACCCAGTGTCTCTCCTATATCTCTGTCGCGCCTAAGTAAGTATGGCTACTGGCTCCACCTGCAGCAGTATCTGTCCGATCAGGATGATGACTAGACGAAAGGTCGGGTAAGAGGGTGGGATGGTGCCGGGGACCACGCAGGGATCGTTTCAGCCTCGTCCTAATCGTTGGAAGCCGAACGGAATTTGCACTGTTCCAACCGCGAATTCCAATCGCGGACACTGGGCAATCATTATCTCCTCTCTACCTGCAGTGGCAACGACGAAATCGATGGGATCTGTTCCTCCTAAGCTTTGCGCCTCCTTGAAGAGTCTGGGACTGAAACACTGATAAAATTTACTGTCTTTTGTTCTGCTCTTCAGTAATAGCTCGCCCATAGTGTTCTGGGTCTAGGCCTTGCAGTTCGGGCATTCATAACGAAACCTCGTACCCGTGTGCATCTTCCATCCATCATCCATGCCTTCCTTCGACAACCTAAGTGTCGGCGATGAAGTAGTGACCGGCGATGATGCCGACAGGGGGGATATCCATTCGTCAAGATGTCAGCCCCAGGAGACTGGGAGCTGCATGTCTGCCAGGAGTTCAGCTTCGACGACCAATAGATAGCCCGAAAGGGTGTGGAGTTGGGTGAAAATGATGTTACTGCCAGACTTCGCAGTGAGCGCACTTGTATCAAATGCACAAAGATTCGCATTCGATGAACGGTAATCGATCTCCAAGAAGTTGCTATGCTAAGCAGCGAGGTTATAAGGTATGGAGACTCGCTGACCTCGGCTCTAATGATGAGATTCTCGTCCATGACCGCGCTAATCTCGAGACCCATACTCTGTATCCATCTTGTAGATACTTTGGTCCCTGATCGGCAGCAAAAGGAGATAGCTCAAGCTATAAATGAGTCTCGTACGATTTATAGTCGCCAGCTCAAACGCCTTCACTCGACCCCGTCCTCCCCACCGAGCCAACTCGGCGTCCAAGCTCCCAACGCCCTGATACCCCGACTGCGCTTCCCCATCGGCTCATCCAGCTTGACCAGAATTGCGGGCTTGCACACCATGACCTTGCCGTTCCCGTCCTTTTGATCTCGTACCAACGCGGGCGATGTCACGAGCATCTCTTCTCCTATCCGGCCGTCGACCGCGATCTTCAACAGGCTGTCCGGACGGATGACCTTGTGCGTCGTTATGTCGATCATGCTGCAGTTTTGGATCTCGTAGTGGTAGGCTGTGGTGTGTTTGCTGGGGTCCCGCGTGAAGGGGCGGAAGATGAGGCGGTAGTCGGTTGCTGACAGGCGGAGCTTTGTGGCGAGGTGGACGGTTGGCTGGATGATTTGCTTGTGCAGCTCTTCCAAGCTTGAGGGGTCGCTTGGGAAGTCCAAGACGAGGACCGACAGGGCTTCGTATAGCGATTGAGAAGCTAATTCTGCTTGTCGGCCCTGTTCCTCGATGAAATCATCCATCTTGAGCAGGCCTCGAAGGGTCTCGGACCTCCAATCGCGCAGTGTCTTTTCGTCTGCTTCCTTGTTAGTGGCGCCGGCTATTTGATAGAGATTGGAAGGTAAGAACTACCTCGACGTGGTTCGAGCTGCTTCATCCCCTCCTCCATACCCTGCAACAGCGTGATTTTGCCCACGTCAAGTCCGAACAGGTAGACGTCGCTACTCAAGATGAAAGTCTGCAAGTAGCAGTGTATATAATACCGCAACAGCAACGGCTGCGAATCTGGGTACTTCTTCGCCATCCGCAAGTGGTCGGGGGTAGCAAACATCTGCAGCAGCTCAGGTAGGTCGTCCACCGATTTGATGCTTCCAACTTTATCCTCCAACACCGTTGAATCTTCCGTTCTGTCGTCAATCCACCCGGCAATCTGCTGGTCGAGGTTTGAGAATTGCTCGGAGATTTCGTTGTCGGATACTTGGCTCGTCGGTTGCAACCTCATCAGGTCGTCTTTGCACTCTGTCAGATTGGCGGACAGGTCTTTGGTCTGCCTCTGCAGCTTTCGGACCTCTCCCTCCAGGCGTTCCTTGCCATCGTTGGCCTCGCGGGTCTGCTCGGTTAGGAACTCCATGTGAGTTTCTCGCTTGTGTCGTTCGTGTTGGAGGCGGGATATGTGGTTCTCGAGCGTCTCGCAATGCTCGTTGTACTTGTTTCGCTCGCTTTTCGAAAGCTTTTCTCCACGCGCTTGGTAGGCCTGGTTAGCTTCCCGCAGTGAACCATTCTGCTCGCGGAGTTGAGCGCTCTGCTCCTGCAATTTGGCGAGACGGCGCTTCAGGTCGCGCAGCTCGAGTGATTGGTCTCTGTTCTCTCGGCTTGAGTGTTGTAGGTCTCGTCGTCCGTCGTCGTAGGCTTTTTGTAGGTCACGGTAATCTTTTTGAAGTGCTTGGACGTCCATCAAGTTATTCGATCGTAGTGGGGCGGCTTTTGAAGGGGCATATGATCGTGGAACTTCTGATATATCCTCTTCTGGCTCCGAATTAGAGACGTAGGCTTCCGCATTGGCTTGGGACGACATTTACCGCGGGAAATGTTTAGCTCATCCTCGCTACGCGATGACAACCCTGCAGCTTCCTCCGCACCGGTGTTCAGGACGACCTTGTACCACGTATCAGGTTCATGCCTGCAGCTCTCATCAAGTTTAGCAGGCATCATGGACTTGTCAAGTGGTTGCAGTTCCTCGGCTTGCTCCATCGTCATCAAGATACGCGAAAGACGTCCTAGTGAGCGAAGATACTAATTGAAAGGCTGCGAGGCACTATATGTTTCAGGCATGGCTGAATATGATATTGATTCTGTCGAGATTCATGAGTCAAGTCACATGGTGCGCGATATAGAATCAGCCTGGCGGGCTGATGCAGCAGGCTCTGCATGAGCCATGGACTGCGCCCCGCTTTCCCCCCACTTCAGTACTCAACCTGGAGAGCTGCGGCGGGCACTTATCTTAAAGAACAAAGAAAGTCAACAAGGCTACCATTCCACACAGCCATTCCCACCTTCATAACCGCTCAGACCTTGAGGCCAGTGGTTTCAAATGGCGCAATGCTCTATCTAGTTCAGGATTTCGGTCTGCTAGAGCGACTGTCCTGCAGAACCTGGGAAGCTTCTTTGTGCTGACTGCGTTCCAAGACTCTGCGGGCTGTTGCGAAGAAGATCAAGGCTTATTGCTTGACCAAAGAGGCGTCCTTGCAGGGCTCAGACACATCGATAGCCTTGTGTTGAAGACAAGTGACAACCCCACCCGTTGTGACTTAATCGACCCCAACACCTGCCCTTCTGCAGGATACAACCGTCCCTTTGTACGAACACAGAAAAGCCATCCAAATTCTATCACATCACAGATCGCTTCACGCAACGCAACCATGAACGAGAAATCCAGTCTCGAAACGATGAAGCAGTCCACTGCGGGTTTGAACATCGACGACGATGCTACGGCTGACCGAAAGATACTCATCGCCGTGGACTTTGGAACAACATTCTCTGGCGTCGCTTGGGCTCAGACTCGTCGTGTATGGACTTCGCACCAAGTAGGGGTCGCTCGTTCGATGCTGACATCTTGAGCAGCCCGATGTGCAGTCCGTGATCATCCAATGGCCCGACTCAAACACTGGCGGCCTTGAAGGAGTGAGCAGTGATAAGGTGCCGACGTCAGTCTCATATCTATTCGATGTCCTACTCATCTTGTGTGAAACGCGCGTGAGCTGACAGAATGCAAGCGAGCTGCGATACGAACAGGGCCAGGTGAAATGGGGTTTCCAGGTCGACGACTATGGCCTCCGCCATCAATGGTTCAAACTTGATCTCGATCCCACCCAGAGCCGCGGAATTTCAGACTTGAGTCGTCAATTCCCCGACCAGCATGCCCTTCCACCGGGTTACAGTGCTTCGAGCGAGAAGCTTTGCACCGACTATCTTGGGGCTCTTCGCACCCATACCGAAGAGGTCCTCAGATTCAAACTGCCCTCTAGCATTATCAAAAGCACACCAATTGAATACATAATCACTGTTCCAGCCGTGTGGTCAGACTCGGCCCAAGCCAAGACCCGTGCGTGTGCGGCTGCAGCTGGGATGGGCAAAAGCCTGCAAATTATCTCTGAGCCTGAAGCTGCTGCGATCTATGCTTTGCACGCGATGGATCCTCATAGCATTCAAGTCGGTGATACGTTCGTACTGTGCGACGCTGGAGGCGGCACCGTCGATTTGATCTCATACACTGTGACAGAGCTGAAACCTGTTTTGAAAGTCACAGAGGCAGCTATGGGCTCTGGAAGGCTATGTGGGAGCACCTTCCTAAATCGCATCTTCCAGAAGTTCCTGGTTGATAAGTTGAGCTTGAATGAGGAGTGGGATGAGGAGGTGGTGGAGGATGCTATGAAGAGGTTTGATTTGGTCACTAAGAAGGCATTCCGTGGTGGAGCTAGTGAGGAATTTGCAATTCCTGGTGAGTCTGCTCCGGCCAGTCTCTTAATTTGCACTGATTGTGGCTGATCAAACAGTCCCCGGACTGGCCGATGACCCATCCCAGGGTGTTCGAAGGGGCAAGTTCAAGATGAACGGCACCCAAGTCAAAGCGATTTTCGATCCCGTTGTGGACGAAGTCGTAGCCCTGGTCCGCGGTCAGATCGCTGCCACCCAAAAGAAAGTCAAAGCAGTACTCCTCGTCGGCGGTTTCGGCCAGAACGCCTACCTCCGCGAGACCGTCCGTGCAGCCATTGATCCAGCCATTGAAGTCATGCAACCTCCGAACGGCTGGACCGCGGTCGTAAGAGGTGCACTGATGAAGGGTCTCAGCCAATTGGAACCAGACACGGAGAGAGTCAAGGTCGCCTCCAGATCTGCCAGGAAGCATTATGGTACCGAGATCATGAGCAAGTATGATAGCAGCAAGCACTCCAAGGCCACAAGCTGGTGGTAAGTCATCGCGTTCTTCTCTGTTCGCATAAGGGTCTGCTGACCGTCGTAGGGATGACTACGACGGTGAGTTCAAGGTCTTCGACATGTCCTGGTTCATTACCAAGGGCAGCCCTGTAACCGAAGACCGGGCCTTCGTTCGCAAATACCACAAAGTCTGGAAGGTGTCCGAAGGCCCTCGCCAGATTGTCGCGCAAGATATCCTCATGTGTGCAGACCCAGAGGACAAGGGCGCCCCCATCTACAAGGATGGCGCAGACGTCAAGCATCTGGCGAGATTGACGGCCGATCTAAGTTGCATCCCTGTTAGTGAGCTGGTGCAGAAGCTAGGTAAGGATGGAAAGATGTACTATGTCATCTACTATGAGATCGAGATGACATATCACTCGGCGCAGACGAAATACTGTCTGGTGTATAAGCAGGTCAAGTATGACAGCGTCACGGCGGAATATGTTTGAGGGGTTGGGTCACGGACATGGCGATGATGGACTGCTTGCTGTTTGTACTGGGACGTTTGATCGGAAATTCAAGAGACATCCAATTCGGTATTATTGCTAGGTTACATATCGCTTGCAGTGTATGGGGTATTCCACACAGGACGCTGCGCCTCTGTTTCTCGATTGCGTGTGACTCAAGTACAAGCTGACATGGCCCTTGAAATAAACGGCGTTGGTCCTCTCGATGGGAAAGGATTGGCCGCTGAAATAGCAGATCCGATTCAACGCCATTCAAGCCTTCCTTCAGCAATCGTCCTGGCGTGCAGTAATCGCCAGCATCACTGCAGAATTTAGCAACAGTGGTGATTGCTAGCGGTTTTGGGGGAAATACGAACGTTGACCGGTCTCAATAGGAGATGAAAATCTGTGGTTGTGGCTTGAACGAGCTGATGGGTAACCCTGTGCCTTGTACGGGCTCCTTTGTGTGCCTAGCCTTGAATGGGCAGGTCAGGTGTTCTTTCTTTATTTAAACATGGGATATCATGTTGGGGGTAGTGGGCGTTCAGGTATCCGAACAAGACAAGTGGAATGCCTTGTGAAACGATGTGCAGTCCATTAGCAACGAGGGATGCGAGATGTCTGGTGTATAGCGACCTGGCGACCTGGCGGCATAGCGAGTCTGGCATATGATTTAGGACAGGAGGGTCCGCAGGTCGCGCTTTCGGCATGGGCGGCGGATGGATGTAGGGACTCTCATGCGAGGCTAGGCCAGCTATCGCGCAATGACGTTCTTGTACGAGTATGTTGCGCGCTGTTCGAAGAGTGAACCCAAGATCTCGCCTTCGTGCACAGTGTTTCTTGCCTTGTGTGGATGGGTCATTGTCTCAGATCTAGTGCCCGTCAGGGACGGTGACAAGTATTGCTGGGGAAAGGAGCAATTGGTTCCACCGCCTTGTACCTAAATTGCACGTTCCAAGGCAACGGAGGTCTCTTGATGTAGGCACTCTTCACCAACGACCAGCAATAACGGTTCCGACTGCGAGGGGCACGGCGTGGAGTATGGGACGGGTTGTATTTTGAGTGTAAGCCTTATGGCGTACAGGTCCTTCAATCGAAATTTGAAGCTACGTCAGTCCCTATGTTACGCCATATACATGACAAGCTGCGGTAGGCGATCCAAGAGAAACTTGGAAAGTTGGTGAGGTGACTTTGTTTGTTGTAGTCATCAGCCACGGCGAAGTAGCAGCTGGACTGAATGCGCACTATTCTACGTTGTTTTCGACCCTCAACAAAAGGCTTGGTTGACGCAAGGTTGCACTTTGTCGTAGCCTCCCAGAACAGTTATTTCGCAACTCATCCCCGTTGCCGGGGAAGTAGAGCATCTTCAAGCCGCTAACAGTCTGTCATCGTCACTTGACCGCACGAAAGCCTCCTGCGTATCAATTTACATCGCTTTCGAGAGCCTGGAAATGCGTCATGACATTGTCAACATAGTCTTCTCTCCCGAGAAATTATCACATGTTCTCAGCATGAATTGAGCGAGATATTATTTGTAGCACGCTTCGAGAACGGCATTCACAGAGTCAGTCAAGGGGACGCAGCTAGACTCAGTACATCGCCTGAACAGAAAAGGAGTTCGTGAGGCGTGAGATACCTTCTCTGTTGAACAGAAAGGCTTGGAGGATACAGGTAGATGGCTTGAACTTCTGCGCCATCGCTAGGCTCTTGAAGTGGATTTGGGCAATCCGTGTCCTTCAGGCCGTTTCTCAGCAATAGCCGAACTGGTAACAACGATTGGCCAAAGTCGATGTTGAGCTCGGAATAGTCGCACGGGTATTGCAGATTGTTTGTCTTTGGAAAATAAGATATTGAAACCTAAGGGGAGGTTCTGAAGCTTTCTCTGAGGTCGCCAAACCAAGCCATGTCCTCCTTCAACTGCTGACCTAGCGAGGCTCCCAAACTCTAACACTTTCAGTGCATCAGCTGCTAGGCTTGTGACAGGTCTTGTGTTGCAGTGCAGGGACCTTGCTAGCCGAAGTCGATGAGGGTGAAGCTCCCTAGCTTGATGGTGCGCGTATACTGTAGCCCCTGACTTTGATTCAGGCTGCCGAGTGTTGCTATCCGTCAAATTTGGTCACTGGACGCGCTGAGAACACCAAAGGTGAGATACCGGCATGGAAAAGCCAGATGAGAAAAACGCTAGAGTTGGAGACCGAGACTGGGTAATCTTAGCAAGATCGCCTTGGATGTGATGCTCGACGATGATTGACAGAAAGTCACATTTCCTTGTCGGCTGACGAGATGGCAGGATGTATTGCATCGCTGACTGTGGCATGATGTGCCAAAAGCGAAGTGTTACAATCCAGCGAAGACGAAAGGATGACCGGTAGGTCTCACTAGGCTCATTAATAACAGCAATGATCCTTTCAGCTCTACTGAGAGGGCAGCTAAGACAGGGAGATGCGTGGTGGCGAGTAGTAAGAGTACGGTTGTTTGAGTCGTCGTAGTGGACGAGACCGTTCAGCATCAAATTTCACCATCATACCGTCAGATTTGTAGATGGGCGCTTATACGAATGTATAACTTTGATGATATAAGTACGAAGGCGCTAGAAGACGCTAACACCACTCCGCCGCACGCCAAGTCCAGGCATCCTCTGTCTCCGCCACCGGCTCAGCGCATCTTCCGGATTCCGCCTTTGTCCAGCACTGTCCATGAAAGGAAAAGGGAAGACCCAGAAGAAGCGGTTCCACACACAAATCCTTTCTCTACTCCTCGGCCACCAACACGAAACGGGAATTTAGTGCGATCGGAAGCTCAGTTCGGCTCTTCTTCTCCGACGCTTTCCGCAGTCCGCAACCATCATCTTGCCTGGAAACGCGTCTGAAACATGCCATCGAATCCCATGCAAGCTCAGTGAGGGACTGTGCGAACGGATGACAGGTCCAGTTGTGAGCAGCGACTTTCGATCTGTCGCACAGATGCCCGAGAAGATCATCAACAACGGTACTCCGTAGATCTGTACGGTCGTGTTTCAAGGCTTCAGGCAACTTAATCCTGAGCAATGAGTCCACTCGTTCGTCCGTTGGTCAGAAGCTAGTGTCTAGCTCCATACGGCTATATTCTGACTTCCGCACTCACCTACGCTCTGTGTCATGGTTGATATTATTGTTGGGAAGCAGTAGTATTCTAGAAGTTCAGTGCTACTCTCCCTAGGCTGAACCCCGGGCAGCAACCCCAGTCTGGCGGCTGGGCTGGCCCCACGAAGATTCTAAGAATGTTAAACGCTCCTCCCACTCCTTCCATCGACAAAGGGCAGCATCTTATTCCCATTAAGGTTCGTACTCACCGACAAGTCTAAGATTAGCCCACTGATCATTCAGCTATTCGTAATGATGAATGTTTCAGCAGCCAGCGGTAGAGCCGATGGGATGCTGACTCAGACGTTTATTTCGACGTGGTCATCCTTAGCAGCCTTGTTTTCTGTAGAGGAGTCCCGGCTCTGAAGAAGTTCCGGACCGGTGGTTTGCTTTGTACCATCGTTGGTCGGTGCAGGTCGCATTTGGGACATGTCTGCGACCGGGACTCCCACTGGCTATCAATCCCAACACTTCCGATCTCGGCCGAGAGTCAGAGGAGTGAATCCCGAATCCCACGTTTTAGCGATTATCGTTTCTTCCTGATGCCTTCTCGGCTAGACGTAATTCGAACCTGTGTCTTGCCAACCCACAGCCCTATCCTTGCACCCGGCACCATGCCACTACACTACACCACGCTTTCTATCGACTCATCGAGTCAGATGTAGACTTGAATGAGTACGAGATTCGAATACGGGTGAATACGTGAAAGGTTTCTGGCTCTCTCACAGCAAAATTGCGCAAATATTGTGCGTTGTCATGAAATACGTCCGTATAAGGCAGAGCCCGGGTCCCTTTGGGCCATGCCTTATCTACGCGGGACGCCCAGAGATCAGAGGCTAGGTAGGGACTCGGAAGACTCTAAGGAAGCCCACCATGACCCAACGGGAAGCACGCGGGCCCCCTGGGGCCGTTATCGTGCCCGTGCGGGCGCTGCTAAGCATTTCTTAGGCTTGGCCTATGCGATGCAATTATGCAGGGTCGTGCATTAGCGTTGGACGCCTCGTTCTTTCTCATCAACCATCAGTATTATTTGGGTGTTTTTCCCACTCGCCAGTACGTACCTAGTACGTACCTAGCACTTTACCGTTGGTTCTTTCGGAGTCTTTGTCGGAGCATGGACCGAGCATTGATTGCATCTAACGTTGCATGCAACGCCAGTTCATTGACTAACTTCTGACTTAACTTTGCCACGTGCGGCCACGCCATTGCCCTACACCATCAAGCTCGCGATTGGCTACGAAACGATTTCACGATTCCTAACCTTGCTCCTTCCATAATTGCGGTGAGCAAGATGTGCAGAGGTCGGAGGCTTAGAGATATGCAGGGTCCTGGTCAGGCCCGATGATTGGACCCAATGCCGAAGACGCATGGCTGAGGCAACGTTGAATAATCTTGACCAGGATCGAATGATCGCGCACGCTTTTTTTGTACTTGTTGCTTTGCTGACCCGTGGTCGGCGGAAGACGCTAACCGAAATTGAAGTTGATGTTCGAAGCCTCCAAGCATGCTGCCGTAGGAATCAAGGCTGAAGTTGATGAGACGGTAGTAATCTCTTAGTATCGAGCTACAGAAAAGGGTCAGCATCAAATGCAACTGTCGGATCTCCCGTACCTGGAAATGTCTTTATAGGCCACGAACCCTCGCACGTCTGGTTCTCCAACTTCGTATCTCCAATCCACATCATCACAATGTTCGGAACTTTACGTTACGATGCTCAGAACGACGATACCCACTTTATCGAGCGGACCACCGATCCTTTGAACGGTAAAGGAGAAGGACAAAGACCCCGCTACTCTGCATGTGACAAGTGCCGGGCCAAGAAGGTTCGTACGCCTGCCATTGCCGCCGCTGTTCAGTTGGCTGATTATTTTCCGCGTCCGTAGCAGAGATGCGGTGGCCGACGAGATGGCTGTGAGCGATGCATACGCACCTCGAGTGAATGCGTGTACTCCTTGCAAGGCAAAGGCAGGGGACGTCGCAGACGCAACGCTACCGAGGGAAAAGACTTCAGCCTAGGGGACTCCTCCCTAGATCCCGCAAAGAGATCGACAGCAGACAAGCCTCAGCAACGACAGACACCAGGGCCCGGCGACACCGCACAAATTGTAGAGGACCTTCCGAATGATTCTATGACCAGCTTCCTGCCCGTTGATAATTTGGAGAATGATTTTCCGACTTCTGGTCTCATGCAAAGTGACATGCTACCGGGCTTTGATGGCCAAAGTATCGACGACTATTTAGACGGCAATTTCATGTCAACCATTCCCACTCAACAAGACTTTGATCCGGACTTTTACTTCGCCAGTCACTGTGAATCTCTTGAAAGCACGCCAGTAGAGTCCCTATCAGGTTTGTGACTACGACTCGGACAAGGATGATCCACTAAGTTGCTACAGATATCTCTTCGGTCTTCGATCAGCCTCAAATTCTCCAATCGCGGTCTGACTTTGACTTGAACTCCTATGTCTCCCGGTCGCCTTTGTCATCGCTACCATCTTACTCCGACGGTCTACCCAGTCCACAATCAACGCCAAAAGCCCGTCCAGGTACCCCGAGTGGCAACTCTCACCAGAGAAAAGATGTCCCGTCCGCCGTCACCCAAGAAAATTGCCAGTGCCTAAGTACGATGGTCGTCCTTCTTGAAGACTTAGAGACAAAATCTAGGCACGTCGACACTGCAGCTCTAGACAGCATTCTCGTATCACAGAAGGAGGCGCTGGGACGTTGCAACGTGGTGCTGAATTGCTCGAGCTGTTTTCTACGCCCGGAGTACATTCTTCTACTCGGAATGGTGACGGACCGGCTGGCTTCTCTGTGTGAATCAACCGTTGCCAAATATCTCGACGATGCGAGTGACGGCGCCCAATTCCGAGAGAGTGCAGGGAACGGCAGACGCCATTCACGAGGAAATCCGATGGATGACGTCAAAGTGCATCTCGGAGGCTACGAGATCGAGACGCCCGATGAACGTGTTGGATTGGTTCGATTGTTGATTGTCATGCAACTGCAGAGCCTAAGGAAGTTCGTGGAGGGTATGGCGGTTACGGTTGCTTCTAGGAGAGAGGGTCAGACGCAGGTGCTCAAGGTACAAGCTGCGGAGCAAAGGCTTGCAAAGCTGATACAGAGGGTTCGGCAATCTAAGGCCTGAGGAAGGAAGGTGGGGGGGGGGGGGCCAAAATTTCGGTCCCGGGCAATGGGATTCATGAAAGTGCATCTTTTGACGGCTGGTGTTCATTCCGACATTCCGGGACTGGGGAGTTGATAAAGTAGAAAAGAGTAGATTAGACGAGGGCAGGAAATAGAAGCGCTGGAAGCAACTTCCAAATCTTGGTGCAACCTCATCTGAACATTTTGCACGTCGTGCACTGTACTAGATACTACATACGGCTCCTCCGGGTCCCTGCTGCCCTGCTCCTGCTGCCCTGACTTGCATGCGCTACGGTGGGATTGGGGATTAAGAATCCTTGCCGCAAGCGCTGGTTAGAGTTAGCAAGTAGATTTAGCATTTAGCGAGCCGATGTCACCCTAAGACGGATGACCCAGATTCCGGATCCGAGAGCGGTAGCCTCATGGGGCGGGTAAAGGCATCGATGTATATATGATGTCAGCGTGTGCGGGTGGCTTTTAAACGAAGGAATTCCCAAATCCCAATGATAATCCCACGGCTGTTGTTCACTGGAGTAGTGATAGATTTAGGCTGAGGGAGTAGGGCGGGATCTACCTCACAGGGCGCAGTGTTTGTCTGCCGACATTCAAGTGAAAGACCCCAGGGCCAATGATTTTACGAGACTTATATAAAATGTTGGATAAAACGATGTGATTCCACTCGCCGTGGCAGGATGAATTCTGTTGTTGTGGTAGTCGCAAAAACAGGTTTCTACATCTAGTTGGTCAGGATACCGCCAAGGGCTGATTGCTGAGAAAGACGAGTGGTCACGGTTCTCCCGATCCTGAGAAGAAATCCTTTAGCATTGTAGCCCCCGAGTCGGGCACGAACCTCGCGCGTTTGGCTCCTGACTCCCCTCAAGATACTCACAGATTCTTCGCATAATGGTTACATGGGACCATCCCATGAAACACAGGGCAATCCTTCACGGAGTCTCCTCTGCACACCGACTCCGGATCTCGCACTGAGAGCCGCGTCGAATTTTTGGCGGCGTGCGTGCATTACCCGATGCATCGACCGACATGTTTGGTCAAGGCTCATGCATTAAGGCCCCCCATACAGTCAACTCCCGCTATAGCGGAATCGTTTGTAACGGAATTTGCGTTATTACGGAACGGATATCAGGATTTTCATGAAATCCCATATAAATAACGGAATTATTCGGTATAAGGTATTCCGTTAGAAATTTCCTGGTTATAGCGGAAACGCTAAGCCTAATATAGATGTTATGCATATTTTATGTATACTTTATGTATGCTTTATACATGTATAAGTACTAATATAATGCAGAATACCACGTATCCTGAGAATTCTATACTAGATTCCCTTAGTCATATCTATAATAAGCTTAGCGTGGTTTCGTTACAGCGGAATTTGCGTTATAACGGAATGGACCAGCTGATTTTTCCGTTCCGCTATAACGGGAGTTGACTGTACTGCTCGGGCTTCACCCTTACTCAGCCTCCGCGTTGCTTGCATAATACATGACTCGATTCATCAGCTAGACACATGACATTCTCTATTGGGGGCAAGAGGGACCGAATGTCTCTCCAGCGGTGGAGTCATCATTTAAAGACGCGGTCAGCTCTGCGTGATCGAATCCTAGTCGATAAGCTTCTGATAGTTGCTCATTGAAAGATGACTGCGCTGGAGCCTTTCTTCACGGCATGAGGGGACTACGAGATGCTGGACACAGGAGTTGGCGTTGGCAGAGTCTCACTGCTTTCAACGTCGCATCCGCCAAACCAATGCTACAATGTTCCTCACTTTCTGATACTCGGTCGGCCGAAGACCACTCGAAATGCTTCCTACTAGGACAAACCTCCAACTCATCAAGAAGGATTTTGGCTCCAGGCTTCTAGAACACGTCAAGCGCTACGGTCTTGTCTTTGAAGGTAGATTTTGTTGACAGGTTGTAGCTGTTGTCGTTCTAGAATCAACTCTCTTAAATTGGTCGAGTCGCACATCTCATACTCCGTACCTACTGTAAGAAATTGCGGGTGATCTACCCTGTCTGAATCCTGGAAGCCGGTTTGAGGAGTAATAGAACCTTTACACGATAGTACAATATATTCTCATAGAAAGCCGGGCTCTGATACAAACATACAAGTATGCACATATACTTGTAGAGTCATACAAATTAATGTGTAGGTATTATCTTGCACCTCACGCTGGTAGAAAGCGGGGAAACCCCTGCCCCTCATTTATGTTCTCGTTGTACTTTATCTTATCTCCGCCCCTCAGATCCCAGATTATCAAAAAAAACAGCACAAGAAAACGTCACTCATCTCATCACCTTGTCTCTTCTCACGGAGCCAAGGACCTGCGCTCATCCCATCCACCCCCACCACGATGAGGTCATAGGGTCCCTTTCAAGCTTTCTTAAGGCACAGTCTCATCTATTATGGCGAGCATCCTGAGCAAGTCTGCGTCCGTCGAGCACGCGTCAAGTGGCCTGGATCGCGCCGCCTTTGACGTCTACGAGAACGCCGATCGCCATATCGTCGCCCCACTACAGGAGCAGGCACTCAGCTCCAGCTCCAGTGACAGTGATGGCTACATCAATGATGACAACTCAGGAGAGTCCAACGCTGGTCCGAGGAGCTTCGCTAACGTGCGGCGAGTTTCTGCAAAAGTACGATCCAAAGTGAAGACCAAAGCGCACAAGGTCCTCCATATCTCTCACGAGCAGCACAATCCTCCATTACCCGTAGCTCCTACCTTGGCACCTGCAGCCATCCACGATGGCGATGATGATCGCCTCTTCCATGCGCCGCCCGAGCACAAGGGACCCCAAGTCAAAGATCTCCTCCACAACCCGGTTGACACTGTCTCATCTCTACTACATGGTGCAAGTGGGGCAAAAATGGCTGCCGTCATGGACAACCAAGTCATAGCCCACGGTGCGGATGTGAACCTAGTCCGCGTATATGATAAAGTGGAGGGAGCGGACAACGAAGCGGAGCAACGGTCGGCGCTGGGGGAGTTGGAGGACTTGAAAAGGTCTAGACAAGACCAATTCGTCAGATGGACAATGGATCGCCACGTGCTCAAAGTCAGGAGAATACCGCCTCTGAGCCTACAGCGGCCGCAGAAGAAGGATTTCAATACGGGAGATCAGGAGGAGGGACCGATTAATTGGGCAGCATACAGCCAGCAAGTGCGTGCCCTTCTCGATGTTCTACGTTTTGTATCTGTACCATTGAAATTATGTGAGATCTTCGAACAGGCTCGAATGCTGAACCAAAGTCCAGCTCGCACACTTCTACGCCCGGTACTACGGTGATCAATACATCGACGACTCCCCAACCCTACCGTCGGCAAATGAGGACGCTATCAACACCAGTGTCGAAAGGTTGCTCATGACATCGACGCCATATCAAGTGGTTCTCATGAAGATCCGACACATTTACCGCTGGGATGACCCCATGGAGACTGGCACGTACCTTGGGTGCTACCTCTTTCTTTGGGCTATCGATCATCTTGCAGGCGCTGTAGTAGGCTAGACACTATTTTCATGAGTTCCAAACCACAGATACTGATGGTGATCTCTCCAGGTGCTTAGCATAATGTGGCTTGTGCTTAGGCGACACTTGTACCCTCCAACTACAGAAGATCTTCGAGCAAGTATCGAGCGATCCGAGGATGTTGAGCAAACCGCCACGAATCTTACTCAACTAATCGAGCAGTATGGATCTCGTGGGTGGATGGATGCCTTGATCAAAGAACTCGGACCCAGATCGTTATTGGCACTAGCCGATATGGCAGACACTTTGGAAATTATGAGAAAGTAAGCAGGAGCTGGACCTCTCTGTGATCGTCCCGCGCAGGCTTTATGCGCATCCATGTCACCAGCGTATCAGTACAAGGTACTAAGACATTCACTCATAGCTTTTACGAATGGCGGAGCCCATACCGCACTACGATTTCGCTTTCATTTCTTGGTCTCGTTTGGCTATATGTCACCACCACACCAGTCTGGCTGCTGGTCAAGATGACACAACTTGAAGCCGCCGTTATGTTTTTCGGGACATTTCCAATTGCGAGCCGCATGCCACAGTACCGACACGTTGTATCGCCGCTAACCTGGCTGTTTTGGAAGATACCCACAGATGGTAGGTGCTCGAAGTCCTGATATCCAGGCTTCGAAAAGGACGCTGACGGTCTTGATTGTAGCGGAGTGGGCAATAGCTCGCTTGCAGGTGGAAGCTAGGCACAGCAAAAATGCAATGCCCAAGAAGCCTCCCCATGAGAATAGAGACGCATCAGATAAGATATCAACGATTCCACAGATCGATGACGAGACGGAATCTGGAGTCGATGTTGGAAAATATCATTGTACGTGCCAAAACCATCATGGAGAGCTTCGCGTAAGCTCGAATGGTGCGCGCTATGTGACCGCAGTCAGGTCAAACCTGCTATGGAAGTTGCGATACGATGATTGTAAGACTATACGCAAACACTCTGATAGTGGGCTGATCTTCGAGCTCATGGACGACAGCGAAATCAAGGTCATGGGTCTGGCGCTCAGGAATGAGATCTTCACTCAAATCGTAGGGTACAGCGGCCTCGCGTGGCAGGTCACTGGATGATCTGCTTTCGTCGCCTGGTTGCCGCGTCCTGTGATGGCGCATTTCCTTGGGATTCTGGGTCAAGGTCATCTGCAGAAGATCCTTCCTCCTTCTGGAGAGGCAGCATCGCGCGAACGCGGTAAACGCCTCATTGCTGTAATTAGTAAACAACGCCGAACATTGCGCGAGTCGGACACGCCATGGATGACGTGCTCTGAGATCGACCTCTCACAGTCTCCAACTGACTGACTAAGGAGGAGATGATGGGGTGCTCCTCAACACAGAATGCAGGTTGACGCATAGGTCACATCCTTCAGTGCATATCGTCGGCTAATCTTTCTGCTTGACATTTGCCTCTGGGCCGAGCCGCCGAGGTATTTTCGAATTCGTCGAACATGTTGATTAGGCCGTTTGCCGAGGTTCTTCCAAAGGAGGGGGGTAGGATCTTGCTTCTCGCCATGCGGTTTGCTGTGCATCCAGCTCTTATCACATAGCCATTTTCCATTAAAGTGCTGCTGTGTCTTCACTTATATTCTCTTCTACAGTCCTGCCATATCTGACATTTGCCAAGTGTTGGAAATTGACTGCCATGGCCTCAAGTACTGTACCTGTGCGTGGGATGAATTACGGACGCAGATTGATACCGACTCTGATTGATGACATGTCGGTATCAACGCCTGATTATGTGTATGCCTTGATACCTCGCAATCAAGACTTGACCGGTGGTTTCGATGATGTTACCTCTCGAGACCTGGCTCGCGCTGTCAACCGAGCTGCGTTTTGGATCGAACAGAATCTTGGGAGAAGTGTCGATTTTGAGACAATCGCATATCTTGGTCCAAGTAAGGCGTGCATGCTTCGCAGGGGATGTCGCTAAGCCTGCCACCATAAGTGGACCTCAGGTACTACATCGTTGCCATTGCAGCGACGAAAGTGGGCTATAAAGTGGGTGCAATCATAGAGCCGTATCTACATATGCCATGCGGAGTGCTGAGCAAGACGAGCAGACTTTGTTTCCATCACCACGTAACAGCGTCGAGGGTCACTTAGCCCTCCTGGAGGCCACGGGTTGCCGTGTTTTCATCAGCCCTAGAGAGTCGAAGGTGGACCATATTTTATCAAAACGAAGCATGCGCCACCTCAATGTTGACGGGCTCAAAGAATTGTTACGCGGTGACTTCATCGAGCATTATGAATACAATAAGACGTTCGAAGAGGCTGCGCAAGACCCATTCATCGTAGTCCACACATCAGGATCCACTGGATTACCAAAGCCGATCAACTTGTGTCATGGTGGGGTGGCAACTGTGGATGCCCATCATCTGATATCTTCTCTGGACGGTTTCGATGCCCAGCTCAAGGCTTCTGAAGGATCTGTCCGCGTGTTCACAAGCTTGCCTCCCTTTCATGTAAGACCACAATCCTCACATAGATCCTGTGTATGAACAGTCTCATTGATCATGAACAGGTTGCGGGTGTCCTGCAGACCCTACTGGCCGCTCTGTATTTTGAGGCAACCACGGTCTGGCCGCCCACAGGGCAACCTGTCAGTGCTGATCTCATCGACGATTTACTTGACAATGTCAACGTGGACATTTTATTTCTGGCGCCATCTACCTTGGAAGAACTCAGCCAGTCGCAGACATCTCTTGAAAGGTTGAAGAAGGTCAAATATACTCAATTTGCTGGAGGTCAGTCTTAGGAGGTCAAGGGCTCCTGAAAAGCTGATTTGACGTGAACAGGACCTCTCGGGAGGACTGCTGGTGATACTATCTCAAGATATACCACTGTCCTTAATGCGATGGGATCATCAGAAAGTGGCTTCTTCCCATTACTCCATAAATCTCCAGAAGACTGGATCTACTTTCATTTCGATCCTAGAATGACAGGAGTTGAGTTTCGGGAAGTCAGTCCTGGATTATACGAACAGTATTTCACGCGCCATGACTCAACAGACCCTTTCCATTGGTCGTTTTACACTTTCCCTAATCGATCTGAGTTTTCGATGAACGATGTCTACTCGAAGCATCCATCAAAGCTGGATCTATGGCTTTACGAAGGAAGATCTGACGACGTAATTGTGTTTTCGAACGGGGAAAAATTCAATCCTAATGACATGGAGGCGACCCTCCGCTCTTGTCCGGGAGTTTCTGGCGCTCTTGTTGTTGGGCAAGGCAGATTCGAGGCAGCTGCGCTGTTGGAGCTCAAAGCAAACATGAGTGACACGGACGGAGCCAGAAAAGAAGTCCTCCAGAATCTCTCACCATATGTTGCCAGAGCGAACGAAAGGGCTCCTGCCTATGCTAAACTTGATTTTGACCACTTCTTTTTCACGACGGCCGGTAAGCCCATGCTGAAAACCGATAAGGGTACGGTGAAGCGCCGCGCTACAAACCAAGCCTACGAAAACGAGATCGACCGACTATATGCAGACGTTGCGGGCTTTGAAGGTTCATCAAATGCCGTCCAGCTCAATCCCAGGGACCTAGAAACATCAAAAATTGCCATACACAATACGCTGTCTAAAATGGAAGGGCTCCAGAACATCACCTTCGAACAGGATCTCTTCGCTGCTGGCATGGATTCGTTGCAAGTGATGAACCTCGTACGGCAGCTTCGGTCTTCCTTCAGGGACTATAACGGAGGATCTCTTGCGCATCTCATATCACCAAGGACAATATACTCCAACCCTAACGTCTTGAAGATCGCCGTTGCCGTAAAATATCTGTCAGACCATGGTGAAGCGGCATCTGAGGGCTTGGAAAAGGAACGGATTGGCAAAATGGAGGAAATGCTTGCCAAATACTCCCATGACCTACCGCAGCTCAAGAACGACACCACTCAACCCGGAGAGCAGAAACTCACTGTCATCCTGACAGGAAGCACTGGCTCGCTTGGCTCGTATCTCCTGAATTGCTTGCTGGCCAATACGCAAGTAGTGAAAGTCATCTGTCTCAATCGAGGAGTTGATAGCAAAAATAAGCAAATACTCGGCAACAAATCGCGAGGCTTAGTCACTGAATGGGGAGACAGGGTTCACTTCTTGACCACAGACCTTAGTAAGAAGAGTCTGGGGCTGGATCCTGACGAGTACACCATGCTTGTGAAAGAAACTTCAGCTATCATTCGTATGCGGCGATCACACTCGTGACCACATGCGGCTAGCTGACTCATGAAAACAGACAATCAGTGGCAGGTGGACTTCAATCTGAATCTACAATCCTTCGAACCGCACATTGCAGGAGTTCGGGACCTCATCAACCTTTCAAACCAGTCACCAAAGCGCCCGCCGATACTGTTCACCTCCAGCATCTCAACCTTGGATAATTGGGCAATTAAGTACCCTGAAGATAAGGTTCCCGAGTCAGCCTTTCACGATTTCCATGTTCCTTCAGCTATGGGCTATGGAGAATCAAAGTACGTAGCTGAGCAGCTGCTCGAAAAAGCAGGAAAGGCTTCTGGCCTATCAGCCGCCATCTGTCGCGTTGGACAGCTTGCGGGGCCCGTAGTCAAAGGTGGGATTTGGAATAAGCAGGAATGGCTGCCGAGCGTAAGTTCTCGTGGTATCCTGTCTCCGCAGCTACTCGTCCCAGGGCTCCAGATACAGCTGCTGAAACAGTCATATATCTAGCTTATCGCCAGCTCCAAGTACCTAGCCAAAATTCCAACAACACTTCCTGGCCAAGATACTGTAGCCTGGATCCCTGTCGACATTACCGCAGACATCATAGTCGATCTTCTGCTTTCTGACATCCAAGACACAGCGTCAACTGCGGTCTGGACAAAATACCACAACGTCGTGAACCCGCAACCCGGCTCATGGGGAAAGCTCGTCCCTGCTATCATCAAACACTTTGATGACAAAATTGAGCCCGTAAGTTTTGAGTTTTGGTTTGAGGCCCTGCAAGCTACTGCGTCAAAGACCGATGATGTAGGGAAGAATCCCGGTATCAAGCTACTAGAATTCTTCGAGCAGATGGACACTGGTGGCAGAGAGGTTGGATTAGAGACAGAGCAGACGGCCAAGAGAAGTCCCGCGATGCGCGAACTACAGACCGTGGGTCAGGAGTGGATGAAGATATGGTTGAATCAGTGGGATTTTTGATGGATATGAGTGAATTAGTGGGACTCATTGGAAAGGGCCGAGAATGCATTCCGTAAAGGTGCTAATGACTGATGCGTTGATGGTTAGGATTCTGAACTCTGCCTGCGCTCATTTTCAATCTGGCCAGTCTCTGTCCTGCTTACTCCCGTATCCTCTACTGCTTTTGTTTCAAGGGAGTCACATGGCCATGGGGCCTGCTTTTTGTAGTCGCGAGGAGAAAAAAGGCCCATCACAGCGGGGACGTGACTCGAAGACCCCGTTCCGATCATGGAGACTTGTGCACTCTGTTCAAGGGATCCACAACCTTCTAGGGAAATTGGACGATGAAAGCATGGCTTCTGTTGACTTCGTATAGGATTTATAATTTCGCGTGAGTGGTAGTAACATAAGGTCAAGAAACGTGACGGCGGCGCAAATCAGGCTAGGAGGTCCCTAGGAGGTCCCTCCTCAAATGATGCCGATTCGGGAGAATCGTTCGCGGCTTTCCATCATATTTCAGCCTATCTGACTGACGGGATGTCATAGGTGCGTGTCGCTCTTGCAGACGATACGTGGCCACAAATGTGTGATCGTGTCGCCTTCTTCATCGGGTCCCAAGCTTCATGCTTGGTGCAGGTGTCTCGTACTTGAAGTCAGCGCTCCTGATGGTCCACTAGCAACTGCTCGACTATTAGCCCGGACTGGTTCAATGAACCAGCCCACGGACCACTCCGGGTGTTTGGGAGACCATTGATGGACTGATTCATGATATGTAAACTGATAGTCGGACTATTGGTTGACTGGTTCAATTGTAGCGCTTTTATCTAGCCATCTTGGTACCCATCTCGGCCATTCTACCCAGCCTTGCACTCTGCCTCACACCATCCCAGCCAGTAGACCGGCCTGCCTCGCACTGTCGCACTTTTGGCTTCGTGCGTCCAATTACTGCTCATAGAAACGGGGGTTATCCTGCATGGCTCCCGGCGTTCGGTTCTTGCGCAAGCTCTTTTGGTCCTGGTGCAGTCATTGCTGCAGTCATTGTCTATCAGTCACTCTCGACAGGCCCTTCTGTCGAAGAATATTATGCCGATCATTTGTCGATCAAAGCCGCTTGTCAAATTTCAGGGGAACGGCTGACATCCTCTCGAAGCATGCATAATTAAAAGCTTTGCTCTATCAACTTCGTTCAGTGGCAAAGGCAATAGGGCCCCCTTAGCGTGGACCGAAATCCTCCCCGATTCTGCACCCGCCAATTCTAGAACTAAGAAGTTCTGATCTCTTTTGTCTACTTGAAGTTCACATGATTGACAGGCAAAACAAGAGCCACCTTGACGGGGTCAAACGCGTACCCACTCTCTTTCCCGTCAGCAGACCATTGAATGCTCACAGCTCACTAGCTATCCATACCATAGGTGTGATTGATCTCAGCCCTTTTCCACCATAAGTTCTTGGGCCGGGGAACACGGAAGCTCGCTGCCATATTCATGTCGGCTACTGTCGTGCTTACGACACCCGAGTCACTAAAAGGATATTTGTCGGTGCCCAAGGGCATGAAATTACTTCCAGACCCCACGTACCTTTGCAATGACCCAATTTCATCAATTGAAATACTGTGTTGCGTGGCGCTCTATCCTCAATGATTGGATATGCGTGCTACCGCATACAGTTTGGTGGGCTCTATGATCCTGTAGAGTACAGCACAACTCGCTCATTGCTCACCTGTGTGTTAGATTGGACAAGCTTTGCGAATGGCCGTAGTGCTTGGGATACACACGGACATTCAGAAATGTCACTAATCCTAGTCAGTGACTGAGAGGTACCGCGAGGGTTGGTGGACCATCTATGTGCTAGACTGTCACCTATCCTCTTTGATAGACGTGCCGCTCGCACTGGCAGAGCAGGATATCAGCGCGCTGCTCTCATCTTTTGTCGGCTTCTTACAAAAACCTCTGGCTTTGTCAATCCACGTCAGACTTGCAAAGACTACCACACTGATACTTCGAAGTAAGTGCTGCATTGCCCTTTCCTTCTGACGTGTCATTCTGATAGTGCCTACCACAAGCCGTCTACGGTGAAGATGGTCGTATGGACAGTCGATTTCTAGGTAGCATCAAGGACGCGTTAAAGTGCCTGGCGAGCGTCAACGATGAGTGTAATAGTGGCTTTTCCCTCAATCTGGAGATCTCCTTGAGCAGCACCTCAAGACTCTCGGCTTATCTCCATTTGTTTCACCATCAAGTTCGTGATTTTCTAAGGTCGTAATTGTCTTCGAGCTAGGCGAACTAATGTGAACTCTGCAGCGTATCATCCTCACCATCAGACCGTTGTTGTATGCATCATGGCAGAGAAGGGTCGAGACGTCAGCGACCTTGCGCATCAGCTCAGCAGGAGGCGTGCGATCCTTGCTGCGAATCTGTGTCGCATCGGCACACGAGACAATGAAAATCCTAGCTGCCCTCCAAGTTCAAAGCCTTCTAAGTACGTATCAATGAATGTAGCGGCATATAACTCGCAAGTCGAGCTTCCCACTGGCTTCTACGGCTAGAAAGCTTTATACCCTTGGACCTCGAATTCACATGGTCTTGCGCGGTAGTACTTCTGGTTACCAAGATGGTAGACCCATCTTGACTCACGAAGAATGAGTCGTGGCTGGAGAAAATATATTTGATCCTGGATGAAATGGTCTCTAGACGTAGTTTGATCGCAGGACTTTGGAAAATCGAGCGGCAATAGCTCGACGATACACTGACAAGACTGCACGTCACCACAAGTTCAGTCACTGCTCATAGCCCTGCTATTTAAAGTTTCGAGGGACACCTCACGGGAGGAGAAAGCGTTCGAGACATAGGTTCAAGTCATTTTGAAATGCAATTTGGACCGTTGCACGATTGGAACTCCGAGAAAGGGTTGAGCGGGGATCGATTGATTGCTGTCGCGAATTCGTTGGACTTTACTTATCAGGTTTGATCTAGACTGGTTGTCAGCCACTTCGCTAGGCCAATATGGATAGCTGCTGGTGTTCTCATTCGAATTCAGCCTTGTCCACACCGGTATAAGTAGGTGTACACATAAATGGTTAAACTGCGGTCCCACCGCCGGGGCTGTCAAGTCCGAAATAGCTACTAGATATACCCTAAAGTAGCGCCAGACGATATTGAGCAGGCAATGCTCCTCTATGCTTTCTGCGCCACCGGAACATGAAGTCTGCATTCACTTCAATGCCCATAACCCACACATCCCCTCGTTTTCCAGCCCCAGAACGGGATCAAGACGCGGCTTCGGGACCGACCAGACCTTCTCGAATTCTCCCGCATGATCACCGCCTTCCGAGAAGTCCCAAACACTGTCCTGCGGGTACGCCCCAAGCATGCTGAAGCCGGAGAGGTCCTGCGGGTACGCCCCAAGCATGCTGAAGCCGGAGAGGTCCACGCCGGCCAGAATTTCTCGGGCGTCTTTCTCTCCGGCAATGCCGTGCCCATCGCCAGGGGTGAGAAGTGCAAATGTGCTCGTGGGTGGCTGAATGGTAATGCGACGGCTGGGTTGGCCCGTAGCGGAAGATCCATTGCGTTTGCCAACCGTTGCGGGCAAAGAATTGGTGGATACCGGCCGCATCTCGACTTTTCTCATGGGCGAAGTATTTGGCGTAGTGGATGAGGGGATAGGGTGAGTTGGGGATCAGTCGAGTCGAACTGAGCGCGTAGCTTGCAATCTCGGGCATTTCTCTCTCCTGAACGAATACTATCCTTTGTTTATGAATAATGCGAGACGTTTTTAAACTTTGAGAGCGGAATGAATCTTCTAAGTATAACTGTGAACGATATATACCATGTTACTTAAATAGGAAGGTTGACGAGGAAGGTAAACTATGACGTAGAAGAAAATGGCGTGCTTCGACGAATGATTATTTTCGAGTAGCGCCGCATCCTCAAGCGGGTAGGATGCGGGCATTTTGCCATTCCCAGGGATTTCAGGTACCCATTGCGGATGGATGGGAGAGCGTAAGTATGCCTCGTCGGTCTTGAGTGGAGGGATTTTCGTAAAGCACAGACGCGACTCCTCTACTTCTCTATGTGCACTATTAAATAACAACCACTTTTCCCTGGTTTATAGAAATCCCCGCTACTTTTCCTTTGGAAGTTATGGCCGGCACAAAGGTTACTAGGATACATCACGTTATCTATGCTCCTCCTTTGATGTCCTTGGTGCAGTGAAATGCATTAATAGATTGGCGCTACCGGCCTTGTCATATGTTCCGCTTGCTCGAGAACCTCCAAACGGTTGCTGTCCGATTACCGCCCCAGTCGTCTTTGCTGAAAATTGATGGGAGGATGAAGGATTGATTCTTCTATGGAGGTATGTGAAGGCTGTCAAAAGGGCAGCGGATGAAGTCTGGAAAGCATACTGATCTCTGGTGGGAGTCCATGAGGTTTAAGACCTTATGGGCATCAAAGAACTAGGCAACACGGCTGTATGCATGGAAGGATATGCATGGAAAGGAAGGAAGGAACTAGACACGCTGACAAAGGCTACTTGTATAGCCCTGCTAACCCTCTAATTTGCCACCGTGCGGAGTAGCTACAACACAATGCTGCAGCAATTCCGACAGTCTTGCAAATGACGTAGAAATTGCCGGCTGCCCAGCGAAGTCGCTTCTCGGCCTTTCGAGTCGCACCTTGATCGTTTGAGAATATTGCTCCCGGGGGAGCGAAGCCCTCCCCATTGTCTGTCGATGATCTCCAGCACGTTATCGAAATCGGCATCAGGATACACAAGCGCCAAGAGCACGGGGCCAAAGAGTTCTCGCTCAAGTAGCGGATGGTCGGGTGTTTTGAAGACATAAATCGTGGGATCGATGAAGAGGCCTTTGCTCCCGTTGTAGGTGCCTCCAGTCACCAACTCAAGTTGATTGTCTATGTTAGCCGAGTCGATCGCCTTGATGATCGTATAGAACGCCGCTTGATTGAATACGGGCCGAAGGAAGTTCTCCAAGAGCATGACACTTCGCAATTGTAATTATCGGTCATGCCCCCACGGAGCCGAACGCGATATCGGAAGCTGTTTTTTTTGCTCCTCCCACCTGTGTGCCAAACACTTACAACCCCCATTCCATGCCTGTCCATCTCAGGTATGTTACTTGCAAATCAAAACAGAAAGACCCGATGGTCAAAGGGTACTTAACTTTCCCGCAGGACACGGAGCCAGATGCTTACTACATCGCATACGATTCCGCCAAAAAGAAGCATCTCCGGACCCGCCTTCACCAAGTCAACACTACTGCCCTGATATCCTTGGCCGCCAGACTCCGCAACGGCATCTCATGTACCATTCCCGCACTCGTGCCGAATGATCAAGGGCATCTCGATCTCCAAATCGCGCTCAGTCAAACCGGAGGACAGAATTGCAACCTTGACGTCCACTTCGAGGATGGAGTGGTTTGGCTTGCCCGAATCCGATTGGATGATCCTCTCCTCCCGCCGCAGCCTACCCAAGCATACATCTTCCTTAGCGAGGTTTTCACGCTCAAACGATTGGAGAGTATTGACGTTCCCGCACCAAAAGTCTTTCACTTTGAGACTGAATCTCGTGAGAACTTGGTAGGGGTGCCTTTTTTGCTTATGGAAAAGATGAAAGGCGCACCTTTGGCGTGGGATATGACCACATCGGTTCAAAGGACTAAAGTTTTGGAACAACTTACGGATATCCTCCTCGCGTTAGAGAAGCATCCGTTTGATTCTACTGGCTCGATATTTCCTTCAAACAAATCAAATACAATACGTGGGTTTTCGCAATCACAACTGTTCGAGACCCCCAACGCTCCTCTTGGGCCTTTCAGGACCTTGGAAAGTTCCTTGAGAGCAATGTTCGCTCTACAGATGAGACTGATTGCCAAGAACGAGCTATCTACTCTCGCCGTGGACAACTATCTCTCGTATTGCTGGCGCGTAGAGATGATTCCGAAAGTGCTATCGCTGCAAACCCATACCGGCTTCTTTTTGAAACATTTTGAGGACAAAGGTGACCACATCCTCGTCGACGAAGACTTCAACATCACCGGCATCATCGACTGGGAATTTGCATCTGTGGAACCCAAAACTTTGGCCTTTAGTAGCCCCTGCATGCTTTGGCCGGTGGCCGACTTCTACGCCGGCAGTAATCGTCCGAGCTCGGAGGAGACGGAGTTGGCGGTCATGTTTGAACGCCGCGGGCGAGCAGATATGGCGTCTTTGATTCGCACGGGGAGGAAGATGCAAAGGTATCTATTCTTTGTTGGCGGAGGGATACCCCACGAGCGAGAGGAGTTCGAAGCCATGTTTCAGGGCCTGCGAGCCGCATGGGCCGAGGATGGAAGTCAACCGGATCCTTATCAGACATGGAAGGACAAGGCGTTGAAGAAGTATGCGGGGGACGCGCAGCTGATGCATCTTTTACAAAGGCATATGGACTCGAGTGTGCCCGGGTCTACAGGGTGAGCGAGGATTCACATCCATGATCCCGACTTCTGGGAAACAACCAGCTTGACCTTCGCGCATTCGCCATTCCGATACCACCTTCTTCTCCAGCCATCACGTTTAGCTGGACCCCCACAGACGTTCTCCTCTGCTGTACTGCCTGGTCATCCAGCGTCTCCTCTTAAGACCCTCGCGCCCAATTTGAGTTTGTACTCTCTTAGACTTTCTAACGCTTAAACCTCATACTTGCTTAGCGATTCCTTCTCCCTTGGATCCTACTCCCTTACAGTCCTTAAGCTTGGGTGATAGGCTACCTGTAGTTTATCTTTAAGCAAGCGCAGTTCATGGAGGCTCAGAAAACCCCCCGATTCCGTGGGTAGAAGGATCATTGATTGATCTATCTGATCCTCCAGCGAAGGGGAGCACCTGCGCTGATTCCGCGAGGTTAAAGTCAAATTCCTCATGAGTCCCGAATATTTCACCTCTGAGACCGCCAAAGTCGTTTATTGCATGCAGTCGCTGTTGGACCGGCCTAAAAGTAGGGTAGTAGGTAGCCTAAGGGTGATGTGTAGCAATGTGAACTCAGTAGCGACAGCGATATATTTATATAGGCGGCTCCTACGCGTATAGCCCCATTTTATTAGCCACAAGTTGAACCACACCAGCAAGGTGCAAAGATATTCCCCTGCCTATGCGGCAAAGACCTGGAGTGAGGTAGCTAGCTAGATACATGGAATTTTCGGTCCCGGAACCCCTTTTCGGTACGAAAGGATCGATACAGGCGCGGGCGGGCGGGATCAAAAAGTGCAATATTGCGCTTCAAGAGTACACTCCAACAAAGGTCAAAGAGGAGGAAAACATGGGAGCCGGCCACCTATAAGGAAAACTGCTACGGCCCAACACGCTGATATCGCATCCATAATCTGAGTATTAGCCCCCAGTAGATCCACTCTGATACCCACTAACCCGCAGTCCCACTGCCGCGATGAGACCCTCGAGAATCTGAAGCCGAGCTATCATCGATCCACAAAATGCCAGGCTATGCTGACCCACAGCCACACAGTAGATGGTCCGGCAACGCCAAAGGCGGTTGCAGCTACGCACGTTCTTGACCTGACAGTTACCTTGAGACGAAAGGAAAAGGCCGCTATGACTTTGAGCATTGATTTAATCCATTGCTACTTTTCAAATTTTTGGCAGAACCTCTCTATAGATGCGGTAGTAGATGCGGAGCTGTAGGAGCGGAGCTATAGAAGAGGAGCGGAGCAACAGTAGATGCGGAGCTGTAGGGGCGGAGCGGCAGAAGATGCGAAAGCTGTAGGAGCGGAGCGGCAGTAGATGCGGAGCGGTAGTTGATGCGGAGCAAGCGGAGCTATAGGTGCAGAGCGGCAGGTGCGGAGCGGCAGTAGGTGCGGAGCTGTAGGTGCTGGACTTCAAAAGTGTTGCAATCAGCCCTGAGGGAGGAGGTTGCTACTGCTGGACACCAAATCTGTCGCAATCAGCCAGAGAGGTAGAAGCTGTAGGGTCTGAAACTGCGCACTTGAAGCTGTGGGAGCTGTAGGACTTGAGAATGCGTAACTGGCTGTGGAAGCTGAGGAAGCTGTAGTACTCAAAACTGCGTAGCTGGCTGTGAGAGCTGTGGGAGCTATAGGACATGAAAATGCGTAGCTAGCTGTGGGACTGCAAAACGTGTAGCTGGTTATGAGAGCTGTAGAGCAAGCAAGGGGGCAGCTGGAAGGCTAGAAATGGGAAAAGTTTTGCTTACCGTAATTGGTCTCGATGCCCTGCAAGGTCTGCCCCGTCTCTATCATATTACTCCCACATCTCCCACATTCAGCCTTCCATCCGTCTTGTTGCCATCACATAGGGTTAGGGTTAGGGTTAGGGTTAGGGTTAGGGTTAGGGTTAGGGTTAGGGTTAGGGTTAGGGTTAGGGTTAGGGTTAGGGTTAGGGTTAGGGTTAGGGTTAGGGTTAGGGTTAGGGTTAGGGTTAGGGTTAGGGTTAGGGTTAGGGTTAGGGTTAGGGTTAGGGT